>OV049877.1:10987768-12341406 GCA_920104075.1 Melanargia galathea
TCACCATTTCATGAAATGGCCACCACACACTATAGTGATGTAGTCACATTTGAGGAGTACACGCTCGTATTATTCTCGCTGACGTGTTGTTTGTTCAAGGAAACATAAGACCAGTGTGTGTGCAATACGCCGAGAGATTACTGAACTTTAGCAAAAGAGCTTGAGAGCACGCGCCCTGATGATGGAGCTGGTTGAAAAAAAACGAATTGGTGCGTATTTTAAACCGACTTCAAAAAAAGGAAGTTATCAAATAGACACAAATACATATATACTAACATAATGAAGCGGAAGAGTTTGTTTGTTTGTTTGAATGCGCTAATATCTGGAAGTACCTGTCGGATTTGAAAAATTATTTTGCATTTGATAGCCCAGTTTTCTGGGTTATTAGATAACAAGCGGACACCCGCGACTTCGTTCGCGTGGATATATATTGGTTTTAAATCCCGCAGGAATCATTTTCTTTTTCCTAAGCTCCTTTGAGCTCATATCATGCGCCGCGATACGAGTGTAGTGCGCAGGCGCAGAAGTTGAACGGCGTTTGTATGAACAAAGTGTAAAGGCGAAATTACACGGTTCACTTTTGTCTTTCAATTTGGATGAAGCAACCAAATTGATCCATGTAAACTTATAAGTGAATCATTCAATGTCATTGAATGTTGTCGTTCTACGGCGTTGAAAGAATTGAACATGCTCAATATTTTCACTTTTAGCGTTTAATCTTCAACGCGGATGAATGAGAAATGAATGTGTAAACACAAGAATTGAACGATTCACTTTTACAGTCAGTCGTGCGCGGCGCAGTGTCGAGGAAGGGCGTATTTTTGGACAATACATACCTACCTACTACATACCTACGAAATGGTTTTCAAATGGAAGGAAGAACACACGCCTCTGTTCTTGGAACATTTTAAAAAGTATCCGTGTCTATGGAATTATAAAACGGAGGGTTATAAAAACCGAGATTGTCGTGGAAATGCTATTAAATCGCTAATTGAAGATTTGAACATTAGCGGTGTAAGCGAAGAATACAGTATACGTACCCGTTATACTTGTGAATTAGCGAAAATAAAACGATCGACCAAAAGCGGTTGTTCCACAGATGATATTTATGTTCCAAAGTTGTTTTAGTTTAAACAAGCGGATGAGTTTTTGAATGCTGTGTGTGTTCATTACGAGCCATTCATCAACAGCCATTAAGAGACGACCTCGTATACATTAGCAATTATTCTGTTCCAACATCAATGGCAGTTCCAAACGAAGTGTTTTTGAACAATAAAGGCATTTAAACAAGACAGTGTATTATCTATACATACATCTTCACCGACACTGTCCTTTGCAATATATTATCTGCCAATGGGGAAGCAGCACCACCTATGCTCGTATATCCTTATAAAAGAATCCCACGAGATATTGTAGTTTCTGTACCGGAAGAATGGGGCGTAGGTTGCTCGGAATCTGGTTAGATGATCTTAGAAACATTTCTGGATTATATAAAAAACGTTTTTTATCCCTGGCCAATAAAAGAAAATAGAGTTGCCAGTCATAATGTTTTTTGATAGACACAAATCTAATATTAATAAAGAGTTGTTTCAGTATTGCTGTGTAGAACAAAACAGCATATTATTATTTTATCAAATAACTAGCGGACCCGGCAGACGTCGTCCTGCCCGCTATTAGCGCCACCTACCGGGTCCAATTTTTCTACTTACAAACCTTCCTCTTGAATCACTCGATCTATTAAAAAAACCGCATCAAAATCCGTTGCGTAGTTTTAAAGATTTAAGCATACATAGGGACATAGGGACAGAGAAAGCGACTTTGTTTTATACTGAAATTCTTGCAGTGCAAACTTCGGATGAGGAACCTAAACAACTGCAAAATTATATTTGAAAAACTATTACAACTTCATGAAGAAGTCAAGAAGTCAAATAATGAAGCTGACTCAAAAGTCCTAATTTAAAAAATTTAAATAAATCATAATTAATAATTAAAACTAATTAATGAATAATTTTTGATTTTGTCTTTTAGAGCGGGGCCGCACTGCGAAAATTATTCGCGCGAATTTTATTCGCGCGGTTTATATTCCGCATTTTGATATATTTTTCTCGCGAATTTTAAATCGCATGTGCGTGCAGCTTCATACATTCCCATATGTCACAGAATTTTGCGAAAAAATTCGCGCGAATAAATTTCGCAGTGCGGCCTAGGCCTTGGTGGTGGTGAACTATATATGGTTACTATGGTGAACTATATACCACAGTATAGGGGAGAGGGGGGCATAGCGGGGCCACGGGGCATAGCGGGGTGAGTCTTACGCAGCTCGAAACAAACGCTCTGCAAAGTGTCAAATGGCTTGCTTTGATTGGTCATTAGTCGTCGCATGACCTCCATATGCAAGCCACGCCATTTTGGTACGCGTTTGTGTGATATAAACAAAAATATCAAAAAAAGTGTTTTTCTTAAACAATTTAGTGAAATTGAGCAGCAATCCTTTCTAAAACGTACTTCTGTACTGTGGGCTGTTAAGTGTTATAGTTTATTATGAATCAGTTCCCTTCCAGATTTCTTAATTACATAGGTTGGTAAATCAGTTGTATTGCAGTTGACTAAAAAACTAAAAAGTTTTGGGCTGTGAAATTTATATTGATAATTTTTTGTAGTACGAGTAGTAGAAACCAAACATTGAATTTTAAAAAAAACCGGCCAAGTGTGAATCGGGCCTCGCTCTTTTAGGGTTCCGTACATAATTATGAACAACATAATATTTTGGGTGTAAGAAATATTTAATTTCCAAGCTAGATATCGCAGCTAACCGTGAAAGAAAAACCCAAAAAAAAAAATTCCGGCTCTTTTTTCATGTATGCCCCCTGAAAAATAATTTCTTTCAATTTTTATTTCAATATTTGGTTTTGCGCCAACGTTTTACACAAAATATGTACCAAAATTTCAGGTTTGTAACTCATTTCGTCTACGAGCTAGAGACCTGTGACCGGCGGACAGACAGACAGACAGCAGAGTGACATTAATATAGCCCCGTTATTACCCTTTGAGTACGGCACCCTAAAAACTTTAAAAAGGGCCATCCCTAAGTTATTTCGAGGCGCGTAGTTCGGTATGATGTTTTTCGTCATAACGTGCATTCGTTATTGCGTGATACGTTATCACATATTTTCGTTGTTACGATAAACGTTATAATGTGTTTTCGTCATTACGTTATACGTTATTATAAACATTCGGTGTCGTATTATTCGGCGTAACATATTTCGAAGTCATGATGCGAACTCGTAAGAAAACGACGCCTGGCCAAAATTTGTCTAAATATGTGGTTATGAAACTGAGCGAGAGATACTTAGATGCGGGCCGAAGTATTGTGACCGATAATTTTTATACAAGCGTGGACTAAGCCCCTTTTAAATAGATCTACCCATTTTCTTGGCACAGTTCGAAAAAATCGAAGAGGTTGAATAGAAGCAGGCGTTACTTTGCGGAATTCCATGATATTATACAATGAACACAAAATTACTTTGCTATAATCCGCTAACAGTGACAAATTTGTAGGCACAACACCACACAAATTCACCACAAATTTAACTCGACGATCGTTTTGCTCCGACACCGGAGCATCTTCAGTAGATGTCGACTTCACAACGGACGATTGCAAAGTCTTGATTGATTGACTGGTTTGCCTCTTGCGTGGTTTGTCCTTTCACGATGGAAGATGGTCACATTATTAAACCCGGCAGTCGACGCACCAAAAGAAGCAGCTCCTCTTATCTGGCATTGTTTTTGGGCCGTTGTGAAGTCGACATCTCCTGAAGATTAAATTAATTAAATAAATAAATAAATAAAAAATAAAAAAGCCTTTATTCTAATACGTTAAATAATTTAAATAATCTTACATTTCATTAGGAATCAAATAATAATAATAATAATCATTCATATTTTAAGTATACTTTTGTTCTTTTTTCTTCATAAGTTGTCATTAAATTATAAAATATAGAATAGAATAGAATAGAAAAGTTTTTTATTCAAATAAACTTTTACAAGTGCTTTTGAATAGTCAGATGAATCTACCACTGGTTCGGAATGCCGTTCCAACCGAGAAGAACCAGCAAGAAACTCGGCGGTTGCTCTTTTCCAAATTTACAATATCAATATAACAATTTTATGGTAAGTACATGATTGAATTGCCGTCTCGCGCATTGCTGGAACGAGTCAAATCCACGCCTTTTTATCATTTATATAAGTAATCATAATTTTATTCAGATAAACTTTCGGAAGCGTTTACGAATCGACAAATGAATCTACCACAGGTTCGGAATGGTGCTTACAATTCTACACATGTGAAGAAGGGCAGACAAAAGTAGCCCCATTTCCGACGGTGGCACCCGTTCACGAGCATGACGCATGATCCAGCCATTGCTTCGCTCAACCATATTCGAGGGAACGTAACAACCCGCACCACACGACACCACCACAGAAATGTTTAAAGAGAGCGTGACATACTTAGGCTACCCATGATCAAAGCATCGAATTGAACACCAATAATCAAATACTCGGTTTAAGACATTGAGAAATTGCTCCATGCTTTTTTATCATTTATATAATCTTCAATTGTATAATATGCTTTTTTTATGAGCATATTTTTAATAGAGTTCTTAAACTTGTGTAAAGGCAAGTCTAAGATTGCTTGTGGAATTTTATTATAGAACATTACGCCCATTCCCACAAATGACCTTTGGACCCTTTTGAGGCGTAACTGAGGAATCACGAGCCTATTTCTATTTCTTAATTGCCTGTCGTGTAATTCGCACTTTTTAATGTAACTGTGAATGTTTTGCCTAACAAAAATTATATTGTTATAGATATATTGAGAAGCTATCGTAAGAATACCTATTTCTTTAAATTTCTCTCGAAGGGAATCCCGCGGTTTTAAATTATAAATTGCGCGAATTGCCCTTTTTTGTAAAACGAAAATTTTTTCAATATCAGCCGCTTTACCCCATAGTATGAGTCCATACGACATAATACTATGGAAATATGCAAAATAAACAATTTTTGCAGTTTCTATATCTGTTATCTGTCGAATCTTCCTAACAGCGTAAGCAGCAGAGCTGAGCTTGCCAGCAAGTGTTGCTATATGGGTGCCCCATTGAAGCTTTGCATATAAATTAGTGTTAGTTAATTACGCAAAATACGAGTCAGATATAATGATTATTATTATTTAAATTAATTGTGTGGGTTATTTTTATTACATTAATATTAACAAATTACTACAATTCTAAATCATGTTAATATAATAAAGGTCAATTAAATGTACATTTGCAAGTAATAATTTTTTTTTTATGTCAGTCAACGATAATAGAATTTAAACCCCGGATAATTTTCAATTTACGTATTAGTCGCCGCTACGGCGTAGGCCTCCCCCAAATCTTTCCAGCGCTTTCTGTCCCTAGCTTGCCGCATCCAGTCAGGTCCACATACCTGTGAAAAAATGTCTCGCCATGTCTTTCTTTGTCGGCCTCTTTTTCTCTTTCTGTCTCTTGGAATCCATTCGGTAACTTTTTTGGTCCATCTTATGTTATCTAGTCTACACAGATGTCCTGCCCACTGCCATTTTAGTGTCTGAATTCTTTTAATTATATCTACTAGTTTAGTTTTCTTTCGAATTTTTTTGTTGCTTATTCTGTCTTTTAATCTCAAACCCAACATGCTTCTTTCCATCTTTCTTTGGCAGATAGCTAGTTTCTCCTCTTCTTCTTTCTGACATATGGATGTCAGACAGGTCATTAGACCATGTCTGACATCCATATGTCAGACATGGCATTATTGTGACTTCGTATAATTAGCATGGCATTATTGTTAGCGGATTATAGCAAAGTAATTTTGTGTTCATTGTATAGTTTGATTTGGTCTTAAAAGAATCTTCGGGTCCTCCTCAAGATTCTATCAACGAAACAAGAATCAGCAGTCCCAAGCCATCGACTAGCTTTGATTCAGACATTATTCAAATTGTCCATAAGTTGTCGTCAACGTCATAGCCAGATGCTGCCAAAAAACGACCATCTGCACGAAAAAGAAAAGTGAAAAGAGTGAAATTTTGACTTCATCCCCATACAAAATTGCTGTCAAAGAAAAAGAGAATGAAAAGAAAACTAAGGTACTTATAATATTGTTAGACGAAAAAGGAGTGCAAATAACAATTTTACGCCCACCAAGGATTTATTATGGGAAACGAAATATCACATTTAAAAGTCTTCAATTGTATAAGCTTCCTAAAAATATTTTGTCCACACAGTGACGCAGCTGTGGGTCGCGTTGACTGTCGATCGGTCATCGGTATTGTTTGGTTGCGATGGTGCTTACAATATTAGACTTATATTTAATACTTTATTAGAAATGTAAGTAATCATTTTGTGCCAATTGAATTTAAAATTGAAACCAGTTGGCCATTCCAGTTCTTTTAATTTATTAATAAAATAATAGGGTAGTGTCACCAAAAGATAAACGACGTGCATTATTTTGTCCCGCATATACCAGGGCAGTGTGATAAATCAATGACTTTATGAACTACCCGCGCTTTAAATGCAACACTGCTCCGACTTTATTCGAAAATAAGCGGACACCCGCGACTTCGTTCGCGTGGATATTGGTTTTTAAAAATCCCGTGAGTATCATTTGGTTTTTCCTAAGCTCCTTTGAGCTCATACCTTGCTAAAAACTGTTAAAAGTTCGCTGGCGGATGTTTAGGTAGATCAAAATGTAAACATCCGCCAGTAAAAGTCCCATCAAAATCAGTTCAGCCTTTCTGAGATAAGCCAGTAATCTTTAAAGTATTTCCTTTCTAACATAAAAAGAATGAATGAAATCGGACCACCCGTTAACGAATTACAGCTAAGTACACATTTTGCCTTTCATCCTCTCTCCCAAGGGAACCGTGCTCAATTTCGGTATAAAAAGTATCCTATATATTACTCCATAGTATGAACTTAAATCATGCCGAGTTTCATTTCAATCCATTCAGTGGTTTTTACGTGATGCTCGCACAAACATACAGACAAACAGATAAACAGACAAAAATGTCAAAAATAGCTTTTTTACGTTCTATTACTTTATCCCTAACATCCCCCAGTTATTATTTTGCAAAAATCTTCAATGTACAGATACGGCAAGTCTACGATTTTATTATTTACAAGTGGACACCCGCGACTTCGTTCGCGTGGATATATATTGGTTTTTAAAAGTCCCGTAGGAATCATTTTGTTTTTCCTAAGCTCCTTTGAGCTCATATCATGCTAAAAACTGTAAAAAGTTCACTGGCGGATGTTTAGGTAGATCAAAATGTAAACATCCGCCAGTGAAAGTCCCATCGAAATCGATCCAGCCTTTTAGAGATTAGTCAGTAATCTTTAAAGTATCTACTTTCTAACAAAAAAAGAATGAATGAAATCGGACTACGCGTTATTGAATTACAGCTAAATACACGTTTCGACTTTCATCCCCTCTCCCTAGGGAACCGTGCTGAATTTCGGGATAAAAAGTATCCTATATGTTACTCTGTAGTATGAACTTTAATCGTACGAAGTTTCGTTTCAATCCATTCAGTAGTTTTTGCGTGATGCGCGCACAAACATACAGACAAACAGATAAACAGACAAACAGACAAACAGACAAAAATTTCAAAAATAGCTTTTTTACGTTCTATTACTTATCCCTAACATCCCCCAGTTATTATTTTGCAAAAATCTTCAATGTACAGATACGGCAAGTCTACGATTTTATTATATCGTCCACTTGCGACGATAATGTGATATTTCGAAATATTCAGTTTTTTGTTTTAAAGAAATTCGGAATCACCGTACCGCGATCTATTATCTGCAAAAACGCCATATTTTTTACTCTAAAAATGGCGGCGCAATGAGAGAAAGGGACACAAATATCACAGTGTAGCATTATCTCATTTGCCGACGTAGTTGGCTTCGACAAAGTGACACCTCAGTTGTCAACTGTTGTTCCTAGTGTGAAGTGCTCTCAGTTTTTGTGAATAACGTGACAATTGAAGATATCGCGTTTTTTGTGTAAAGGTAAGTGTGATTTCGATCGTTTTATTTTTTTCGACAGTGAAATGTATAATTTTGCCACAGTGTTCTTGTAAAATTTGAAAAAAAAAATATTTGGTAGGTCTTCGATGTAACATTGTTCCTGTAAAAAATAAAAATTTAATCGTAACAACTGGAATAGTAACATTGAAGATGATAAAGTATTTGCTTTTTAGCAAAATATGCTTTGGGTTATTTTTTGATGTGCTATTGTTCCGGAATACTTTGAGGCTGTACGGTATATTTATGTCCACTTATAATGTTGTAGATGCTAAACCATTTAATTATATTTTTGTTGTAATTATTTGCAGATGGGGTCGAGATCAAAATTAATGTTGGAGTTAGTAACAAAAAAAAATGACAATGATTTTCGAAATTCTGACCATGTGAACAATGAGAATGAGAGTGAAATAATTCAATGTATCCAACGACAACTAAATCTAATCGTCGGCGTAGTGAATCTACAAGTTCATCATCAAGTAGCTCTTCAAGTGGTTCCTCATCCTCATCATCGTTCCATGAAGACAGTGATGACTCTGTAAAAGATCCGGATTACCAAGATGAACATAAAAAGCGAAAGTTTGCATTTACACAAGCCCAGCTTGGCAGCGCCAGCTCAACGATAATGGAGGCAAATTTCCAAGAAATTAGTCAAAGTGAAGAAATATCAGACATCGACTCAAACGTAATGGACTCAAATGAACATACAGTTCTCCAAAATACAGTTAATGGATCATACGCCACTACAGAAAATGAAACTCCAACCGCTGTTATTGACAATGCACCACCTTTAGTTCTACCTGAGATCGTCGAAACGGAACCTGAAACACCTACCAAAAAGGGAAAGAAAAGACTAAGACAGGAAAGTAATTGGAAAAAAAATGTTGCAAAACAATTAAGGAATAGTGGTAAGGTCTATCAATCATCTAAAACCAAGAAAGAAATGCCTGAACGAAAACTTAAACCGCCTTGTAAAGAAACCTGTAAATTTAAATGCCGATACAATATAACTGAAAGCCAACGACAAGACCTTCTAAATGATTATTGGAATTTGGGAAATGTTGAAAGACAATGGTCATTTATTCTTCAGTCTGTGGAAGAGGTCAAACCGGCGCACCGTTATGTCAGAGTTGATGAGAATGGAATACCAGCTTCAAAACGCGACAGTAACAATGCCTTCTTTTTCACTTTAGGTGGCGAAAAAATCAGGGTTTGCAAGCTTTTTTATGTTAACACTTTAGATATAAATAATCGACCTATAGAAACTGCACTTAAGAAGAAGAATAAACAAACAAACGTCTCTTTTCTCAAAGATAATCGTGGATGTCACTCTAATCATCCTCACATAGATGATGCATTGAAAAATGCAGCGAGGGCTTTTATTCAAGCTATACCTAAAATTGAGTCTCATTACATCCGAGCTAATTCTAAGAAACATTACATCGATGGAAGTAAAACTATTTCAGAAATTCACAGAGATTATGTTGAGCAATGCAAGAGTAATAACGTTGGTTTTGTTAATTACATTATGTTTTATCGCATATTTACTCAGGACTTTAACATCTCCTTCTTTATTCCTAAAAAAGATGCCTGCGAATTTTGCGAAGCCTATAAAAATAGTTCTGCAGAAGAAAAGGAATTGAAACAGGAAGTTTATTCACAGCACCATGAAGAGAAACAATTGTCCCGAAGAGAGAAGGAAAAGGATAAGAATGATGATAGCATTGTCGTTGCTGTTTATGATCTACAGGCCGTATTTCAGTGTCCTAAAGGAGAAATTTCTGTATTTTATTATAAATCAAAATTAAACGTACTAAATTTGACAATTTACGATCTCAAAACTAAGTGTGTTGAAAGTTATGTGTGGGATGAATCACAAGCTCATAGAGGTGTAAATGAGATTGGTACCTGCGTTTTTAAATATTTGAAGAAGATTTCGGATGGTGACAAACCAGTTGACGTTGTTTTTTATTCTGACAACTGTGCTGGACAGCAGAAGAATAAGTTCATGATAGCTATGTACCTTTATGCTGTGCAGAACTACCAAAATATTAAATCGATTACACACAAATTTCTCATAAAGGGTCATACCCAAAATGAGGGTGATTCGGTTCATTCCCAGATAGAGCGACAGGTGAAAAGGCAGTTAAGATCAGGACCTATCTATACCCCAGAAGGATTTATTGGTGCAATAAAAGCTGCCAGGAAGAAATCCGCGCCAATTCGTGTCGTTGACACGAATTGGCGCGGATTTCTTCCTATGTGTGCTATGATGTGCTATAGTGACATTTATGATTGGAAAGCTGCTACTAATCAAATGGGTTTTATGCTACAGAAAGATGAAGACAAAAAAAACATTAAACTAACCGAGATAAAAGTGTTTAAGGTTCAGAAAGATGAGCCTGAAGCATTGTACTTCAAAACTTCTTACAAAGAAGAGTTCAAAAGAGCTGTTGTTATAAAAAAAAGAATTGATTTTAGTTTTAGCCTGAAGAAAGCGTTCGATAGAAAACCTGGTTTAGCCGAAAACAAGAAACAGGATCTATTTTCGTTACTGAATAGTAATCATATACCTGGTTACTATAGAGCATTCTATGAAAGTTTGTAGTTATGCATGAAACTACATACAACTACTGCTACAAGTAACATTCAAACCATTTGTATAATTTTTCTGTATTTGTTTCGACTATGAAACTTTTTTTCTGTTTTAGTATAATTATAAGGACAACACTTTCTTATATTTGAAGACTAATAGTTATTTTAAATGACTGATTATTTTTATTATTACGTAGTTTGTAAGTTTCATCTAATATATAAAATTCCCGTGTCACAGTGTTAGTTACCGAACTCCTCCGAAACGGCTTGACCGATTCTCATGAAATTTTGTGAGCATATTCAGTAGGTCTGAGAATCGGCCAACATCTATTTTTTTTTTAAATCCACGCGGACGAAGTCGCGGGCATCAGCTAGTAATATTATATGGGAGCAGGACAGAAAGATAATTTTATTAGTATGTACCTAAAGTAATTTTGATAAGTGCTTTCTTTATTGTAATATTGATCATAAACTAGTTCCTACTATCTGTGCCATTTATGATTGTGATTATTTAAGTATTCAAGACGCTTTTTTCTAAGCCAAGCTTAATGGTTGTTACTACTACTTTTTAAAATAATACCTGTAAAATTAAGAATAAGAAAAGGTTTATGTGATTATCTTAAGTATTTATTTAATTGTAATTTTTATATAACTATCATACATTAGACCTACAATTTTGCTGATCTCGTTATAAAGACTTTAGTGTTAAGCAGAAATTGTTACATACCACTATTTTTGTTATTCATTCAAATCTTTAATAAAGGAACATTTTGAGAAACAACGTTTTATTATTACATATCTCAATATAAAGTAAATAATTTCACCATCTTCAATGTGATATTTAATTATGGCACAAGGTAAATCTTGCATATTTCAAGAACAATGTGATAAGTTTTCCGCTTTTTTTTTTAAGTACAATTCCGCGTATTCTATTTTGAATGCTTATACTATTTTTGCACAAATTGTTTTAATATTAGATAACCTAAAATACACTTTAATAGTGTAACTCAATCAGCGCAATATTTAAAAAGTTATCAACGATCAAAAGTTTAAAAATGGTTTACTGTAAAATCGAGGTTTTTGAAATATCACACTGTCGTCGCAAGTGGACGATATGTATAGATTATGTAAGACGATCGCCACGCACTCGAAAGAAGAACTATACTGCAGGCCGAATCGATAGAATGGAGTCAGGAGAGAATACTACGGCTTACTGCATCTGTATTTGGCAAAGTATGCAAACGAGGTCTAATCAAATGCGGCCCGCATTTTGGTCAAAAATTTAGTAACTGGAAAAAATTCAGAGCAAGTGTTACTTATGGTAAAAATGTCAAAATGTGTGGTTTATTCATTGACAAAGATTTGCCATTCTTAGGTGCAAGTCCAGATGAACTTGTGGAAGACAGAATTGTCGAAATAAAATGTCCGTATGCGACTCGGGAATTAAGTATCGGCGATGCTATCAAAGCAAAAAATAATAATTTTTAGAAAATAAACAAAGAGGGAAATACTATTTTAAACGAAATACACGATTGGTTCTTTCAAATCAAGGGACAACTTCACATTACACAAAGGAAAACATGCATATATATATGAGTGGTGTAGTATCAAAACGCACTATAATGCCTAACTACCAAAGAGTTAGTGGCATCGTTACAAAGATCTTAAAATTACCTATAAAACGGTGGCTTAGTTTAGCAGCAAAATCCACTATAACACAGAGAAATCAACGGCAAAAGACTGATTTTAGGTTCAAAAGCTGCTATAATAGTGAATATTAGTATCAATATCCCGTCTACCAATGACATAACTCCGTCGACCAATGACAGCTCCGTATTAGCGTCACGTGATCAAGGAAACAGTATGGCGATTTCTGAGCGTCTGCAAGAAGTTAAGTGTGGTTTGATTGTAAATTAAATGTGAAATAATGGATGAACTAGCGCATTTTGTCCAAAAATCAGATCCTAAACGTGCAAGGAAACGACCACGCGATCCATCTTCATGGAAGTGGCGGGCAAGAAACGGTGAGTTAAAAGTTGGTTAACAAACGCTTCGAAAGTAAATAAAAAAAGTGTCATGCAAATAAATCAAATCAAATCAAATAAACTTTATTCAAAATTGGTACACTGTACACTTTTTGAACGTCAATTTAGGTACAGGCAATGGTGATAATTATTTACGGAAACTTAAAACTAAAACTACGAGGGTTCCAAACGCGCCCTGGTCTGAGAAGAGCCCACAACAAACTCAGCCGGGTTTATTTTTTTATTATCACCATCTTACAATATGGTATAATAGCCATAAAAATGATTTGAACTGTTGGCTTTTAGAGCAATCTATGTCCATGGATTTTTGTCATTAAAAAAATCTTTTACAACAGATTCAACATTAACAAAATATGTGAAGTTCAACTGAGTTGTGAAGCAGGTAGGTATGTCATTTAGAATCTCGTCATAGTAATTATTATTTTGTGTATGTCATCATCATCATCATGATCAACCCATTACCGGCTCACTACAGAGCACTCCTCTCAGAGTGAGAAGGGTTTTGGCCATAGTCTACCACGCTGGCCAAGCGGATTGGCAGACTTCACACACCTTTGAGAACGTTATGGAGAACTCTCAGGCATGCAGGTTTCCTCACGATGTTTGCCTTCACCGTTAAAGCAAGTGATATTTAAATACTTAAAACGCACATAACTCTGAAAAGTTAGAGGTGCGTGCCCCGGGATCGAACCCACGACCTCCGATTAGAAGTCGGTCGTCCTAACCACTAGGCTATCACAGCTTACTAGGCTATCACAGCTTGTGTATGTACCTACCTACATCAGCTGTTTTTGGTGCAAGATTAACCTTTTGAATGTTTGGCTTTTTAGGGTTCCGTAGTTACAAGAAACCCTTATAGTTTCACATGTCCGTCCGTCTGTCTGCAGCTTAGCTCAGAGACTCTTATTACTAGAGAGCTGTAATTTGGCATGGATATACTTAATAGTCACGCGACAAAGTCGTGAAAAATAAAATCTTTAAAAAAACACGTAAAGTGGAATTTTTTTCTACTCTGCCATGGGCTAGGTGCCGTTGGATAGTTCTTTCAAAAATATCGCAGTTTTGTGAAAACAATTTTTCGATTTAGAGATCCGTTTGCGAAATATTAAGCTTTAAAGTGCAAATTTTTAAATCTAGTGTGTTGACCTCTGCCAGCTAAAATATTTGTTTATTTTAAAACATAGTAAAAGGAAAACTATTGCAGCTAAGTAGGCTTTACGAAATAACGGGTAATAGTAGACCAACTTTTTACATGGAGAAGTAATAATTCTGCAATCAAGGCAACTACAGAACCCTACATTGCGCGTGGCCCAACACGCACTTGCCGGTTTTTTTCGTATATACCGCCTGCTGTCAACTGCGCTGTTTGTTGAGCTTAGCTATAATTATTTATTTATTTCAGATACGAAGCCAAACAACTGCCAGAATTTCCAAAATGTGGACATGCAAAAAAAGCTTTTTGCTGTACCAAACTGACATGTCAAGACATACGAAGGTTTCACAAAAACTTCTATAAATGTACGACTAAACTGGAACAAGACAATTATATTCTGAGATATTGCAATATTAAGAAAACGCGCAAATCTTAGCCAAACAGTAACAGAAACCTGATCATAAAGTATACTGTAGGCACCAAAGACGGATCACTTGTGTCAGTATGCCAAAAAACATTTCTGAGTGCCCTGAAAATAAAGAAAGATCGGGTTCAAGGGGTGATGAAAAGATATTTCAAAAGCGATGGATCTCCGATTAAAGAAAACAGAGGCGGTGATCGAAAAACTGAACTGTTTGAAGCAAAAAAAATATCAGTTCAGTGGTTCATTGAAAAATTTAAAGGCCAGGAAAGTCACTATTGCAGGTCTCAAACAAATACGAATATACCTGCCAGCTGAATTGAACATTGGAAAAATGTGGCGGATGTATAATGACTCAAGAGATGCAGATTTGAAAGTGAAACAAAGTTTTTTTCGAAAAATTTTGAACACCTGCTTTATAATATCCGGCTCGGCTCCCCAAGAGTTGACGTATGCTCAACTTGCATTTCATTGCAAGAAAAGTTGAAAATTGAAAAAGATGCGACAAAAAGAAATGAGCTTATAATACAGAAAATAATCCACTCTCTCAAATACAAGGCTTTTTATAACATATTAAAGGAAGAAAGTGAAACAATTAAAACGGTCAGTTTTGATTGCCAAAAGAATCAGCCGCTTCCAAAATTGCCAGACCAATCTGCCTATTTCAGCAGACAACTTAATTTTTACCACTTTGCCATAGTTGAAGGCAACTCAAAGGCTAAACTTGAAAAAGAAAATGTGCATTCTTTCTATTGGAATGAGACGACTCACGCTAAGGGAGGCAATGAAATTATAAGTGCGGTTTACTACTTTCTTCAAAATGTTGTGATCCCAGAACATGTAAAAGTTCTACGCATAGTCTGTGATGGTTGTTCAGGCCAAAACAAAAACACGGGCATGATCAGCATGCTTGGTAAATGGCTTTACACCGAAGCTCCTAGGCATTTTAAAAGAATTGAATTGATTTTCCCAGTCGTTGGTCATTCGTTCATACCTCCAGACCGTGTGTTTGCTAAAATTGAAAATACATTGAAGAAAAAAGAAGTAGTAACATCTCCAACTGAATACGTAGCTGTATTGGAAGAAAATGGATCATGCGTGAACCTTGCATCTATTCCAGTTTATGACTGGAAGTCAGCTTACGCTTCCATCATCAAACCGACGACATCATGGCACTTTGCATTTATGAAATCGAAACGGTTTTTCATTACTCGCACAAAAACAGAAAATATTTTAGTACAGGGTGAAGAGGCGTATCGCATGGAGACTAATATAAAAAAGACTGTGACCAAAAAGAATAAAAAAATCACAATGATTAAGCCAGAAATTATTCAACCAAACACAATTATTCCGAAAGCAACAAAACTGAAAGATGTTTCTGCCCTCCTTCAGAAACATTTTGGACAAGATTGGCAAAATTTACAATTTTTGCAATACTACAAACATTTGATAACGAATGTGATTAATGATCCTGACAGGATGATTTTTGAAGAACACGAAGATGAAGAATGTAGCGATTTATGTGAGCCAGGTTTTGAAGAAGTTTCCTTACGAATTTAAATCGAAGCGATAATATGAATAAGAGACATTTGTAGCGACTTGGTTTTAGAGTCACTGAATTTAGCGCGTCTAAAAATAGTAGGTATGTACTATTCCTTTCACAACGGTACCTGTGGAAAATGATAGCACTACTTCTAAAGACTGCTGTAATCCCTTTCCGCAGGTAACGTAGTGAAAGGGATAGTACGTACCTACGCGCGCGTATTTAGACGCGCTAAATTTAGAGACTCTAAAACCGAGTCGCTACCATTTTTTTTCTTAACCTAGTTATTACGTATCTTATTAGCTAATCATTCAAATTAATTCTAATAAATAATTTATATACACAAATCTTATCTTTCTATATAGTTTGAGCACCTATTATACCTATTTTTATTGCATTCTGATGCAACGTTAACACTTTTTTACAATACCGTCTTACTGGCCCTGTTGGAATTTTGCATAACAGCGTTCATCCATCCTTCCGATGTTGGTTGCATAACCCGCCGAACCATGACAGTTCATTTTCAAAACCCGCCTTAACGCAAGGTTAGTTTCAAATTCCTATAAAATGAGTTTTTAAATGCTAATATTTCTGTTTTATGTAGGTACATATTTTCTGTTGGTCAGGCCCGAATTAGTGTTGCTATGCCATAGACTAATCAATAATGCCAAAAACTACCAGTTACGGCTTCATTGGTCAACTTATAAATGAGTCGTCTAGTTGCAAATCCCGCTAAAACAATTTTTTAAAAAAATTTAATCTGATATGTCATTCGAAAGTATTCATAACGCGGTTCAAGTTCGATTATCTGTTTCCTATCAAACTCCGCTTTAAGCGGGTGTAAAATACATTTTAATAACAGTGTTAGGTGCAAAATACTCTAAAACATAGTTTGTGAGTTTCAAATTCCTCCATAACAAAGCCAACCAATGGCAGCCCAACATTAGGTCACGTGATACAGTAAATTAGTATGGCCAATTTCGTTACCTACGTGTGTTGTTGCTGTGGTTTTTTATTGTTTTTGTGCGGAAAAAATGGAGGATTTACAACAATTTATCAAAAAATCGGAGCCTGGTAAAGCACGCAAGAGATTAGTCAATAAATCAAAGTGGAAACGTGAAGTACTGCGTGAGAAAAGGTTGGTTTCTTCCTTCTACTAATCAGTCAACTGCCATTTCAAAAGTTGTTATGCAAAACAGAAACATGAAAATTGTTCAAAATGCTTTAGCCAGCCAATAACAAAAAAAAATAAAAATATCACTATGTTGACTCCAGGTGTTATTCCAGCAAACCAGGTAATTCCAAATAAAGCGAAGGTTACGGATGTTTCAAATCTATTAAAAAACATTACGGAGAGCAATGGAGAGACATTAAAAATTTAGCATTTTATAAAATAGTGGAAGACAGAAGGTCTTATGAGAAAGAAAATCTTGACGAAGATAAAGAAGAAATACCAAGTGACCTTTGTGAAGATGGCTTTGAGGATGTCAACCTAATAGTGTGAATTATGATTTAACTTTTTGCGATTACCTGGTTTACAATGTAGAACAAGTAGTTTATTTTCGAATTATATTATTAATTAAAATTGCACTTCTGCATTTTTTTATTTTATTTTTATTTATTTATCGACCACTTGTTGTTGCATAACATTGACCATTACCACGGAATGACGTAAGTTTCAAATCCCGCTATACGACAATGGTCAGTTGCAAATGCCCCCATAACACTAAGTAAGTTTCAAAATCCACCATATTTAAAATCAAATGTTTTTAGCTAGTTTTTTGGTAGTGTTGGTAGCTTTTATCATTTTATTTTTGTATCTTTAGTTGCCATGGAAATAAATAAAAATTGTCTATGAAAGTAAAGTTGTATCTGTTTCAAACATTTTTTTTTCATTTCTGCAAAATTTTATTGAATCGTTTTAGCGGGATTTGCAACTAGACGACTCAAATGTTTATTGTTTTTTGAACATTTTGAGAAAGTAATCTTAGTGGGTTTTGATACTATACCACTCATATATTGTTTGTAGTTTGGATGGATATGAAGATATCACTGATAGATGAAGATAAACTGTTTTGGAACAATATGAAAGAAAAATTAAAGAAGTTCTATTATGATTGTCTTCTTCCAGAATTAATTGATTCAATATTAGATAGACAGATAGAAATAAAGGAGTCTTGTTATATTTTAGAAGCAATAAATAACAGAAGCAAAAAAAAAACGAAAACAAGCGGAAATTAGATGGAACTACCAGAGAAACAAAAACATAACAATACTATACACCTTTTTTCTCCTGGTTGGAACTGAATTAAAATTATTTTCTCTTTTAATTATCGGATATGTAAAGTTATTTTTACTATATCCTTGTATCTACTTATTTAAACTTTGATGATTGTGATTGGCTGAATTTCATTGTGTAAACACTGGTGTCTGGTACTATTAACTAGTTGCATTACTTATGACACAAGTGGTCCTATATTTAGAATTTTGAAAATTTTGAATGAATTGGTGTAACACCTTCGTTGGTTCTAATAATTATTACAATTTTAAGCAATATTGTGAAATGGTGATTACTATTTCCCACTGTGAATCAGTATCGTGATGTCAATGACTCTACAGAACATAATGTGAATAAATACGCCGACGACAAAAACAATGTACGTATCAACTATCAATCATGAATCATGATGATATTTCATTGAAAATAACATCCTACCATTACGCCTGACAAAGTTTTTTAAGTGGAATCAGAAGCCTGAATATTCAACAAAAAGATTTATTAAAACAAGTATCGGATACCATTGAGAGGGACATCAGATTAAATGATAATCAGCCTTTGCTATTATTTACAATTAGTATAGATTAGTGGAGCAGGCAGCGCAAAATCGTTTCTATACATATCAGGGCCTGCTATATTTCAACACTGGATATTATGTTGAAACCAACGTTTTGGTAGTGGCACTTCCAAAAAGTACAGAGTGTTTTTTCTTCCAATAGGTACCATGATGACATAACGTAAAATAAGTGAAGAGCTGTTAGAACGGGCAAGGCTTTACATCAAATGGTTAGTAGTGGATGAAATATCCATGGTATCATATGAAAATTTGCGAATAATTCACTTACCCCTAATAGAGCAAGAGCCTACAACAACCAGACTTTTGTTATTTTATAAAAGCTGAAAGTTTCTATGTGTATTGACCCCAACACAGGGAGGAACAATCAGTGACTATGATGTTGAGACTCTGGTTATTTTGGGAGATAACAGGTAATAAAGGTGTAAAAAATCTTGCATCAAAGTATAAAGTCTAATTATTTATATTTTCTTCGGAATAGTATTAGAAATCACGTCATGCATTGTCGGACATTTATTGCAGTTGCTACTCCCTGCCAGACACCCTTTTAACTTTAAGGAAAAAATGTTCTTACAAATACAGAGAAGAAACAGATTCCTAAACTTCCACCAGAACTAACATCGGATGGAGTAAAGAAAATGAGCAGTAGTGAAAAGAAGTAGTAGTGATGTAGAAAATATTTTACTCACTGAGAGTTCGGAAGGATCATTTGTTGAAGAAATGTCAGAAGAAGAGTTAGATGAAGATGATGTGATATTGACAGAAATTTTCAAATGAATGATTATTAATCGTTGAATTCTTAACCAAAAAAGATTGTCATCACTTTACGCCAAAAACAGAAGGCAAGCCTGCAAATGATAATAATGAACCACCTCCAGTGAAAAAGTGTGAAATTGAGATTCCTACAAGAGAACTTGATGAAGATGGTTTCCACCACTATCCCGACTGGACAGCTTCAAAACAGAGATGCCGAAATAATTGTGGTGGTCAAACTTTCATTTGGTGTATCAAATGTATATCTATGCATAAACAAAAAAGGAACTGTGTTCTGGAGTATCATGCTTCCCTGGATCCTGTAAATTTAGTACCAGTAACTTAAAGTTCTTAACCACATAACAATTCATCAATATAAGTTTATCAGCAACTTAAAGATCTGACAATGTGATGCGTCAGGCGAAGAGCCAATGGACAATTTGCTCAAGTTTAAACACTACTCAGAAGCTTTTCAGCCAAATACGGGTACTAAAACCCTTTTGAAGCTTTCAAGTATTATGTAGGAGAAAACCAAACCCTAACGGTGATCGAAGGCAGAACAAACGTTAAACAAAACCGTCGACATATAGTTACAGAATTGAGCTTATCCTGCGTTGTTGTTCAACTGCTTCCTACCACTTTGTCCCCATAGTCGTTAAGTCGTCGTGTTAAGTCCCCTTGTCCCACATTCCACAAATGCTGGTAAGAGATCTGTTCCATTCTGCCTTCGGCATTCGATAGCCATGTTTTGATTTTGCTTTTGTGTGAATTACACTTAAAAGTTAACAATGTTCTCAATCTGCAAGAAAAGCCGGAAAAGAATATGTTCTACGTTAAAATAAAATACTGAAGAACTTCAGAACGTCATTTTTGAAAGACGGAAAATGTGTGTTGAATACTCGGATAAAAATACACCTGTCAATGAAAAATTAAAATACTTATACTCAAGACATCAATTAATTTCTCAATGATAACAATACACTAGAATAAAATAAGACACTTTAAACGATTTACGATGTTAAAAATCAAAAGAAAAAGTGTTAATTAAAAGATAATTATCTGTATTATAATTTTATAATCACACACGCTTCAAATAATTTATAATACGCCATTTTGCTTTTGATTCACATTTTGACTTTGTTTGTGGCTCACAGAAGTTAGAACCACAGAACACAAATACTCTCTATGGTCAGAACACAAATACCTAGGTACCTACTCTGTTGTGGCTTGTAGGCTTATTACTATTATATATATACTATTATTATAGTTATTATCTAAGGCAGTAGGTAGGTACTAATATAGGGTATCTTGTAGGTATTGTGTCCATAAACCAGTGTTTCAAAATGTATTGTGTCCATACAAATGGTTCAAAACATATTTTGTCTAATATTTGCTTTTAAATACTCGTATAATATAATGCTTAATTAACTTAATAAAAAACTATAGAACACTATTTGTATTTTTATTCAGACATGCTATATTATGCTTTATATTTAGCATGGTAAATTTATTTCTACATATAATTTTAAGAAAACGGCTATTTTTGAAAAATACACATTTTTGGACAAAATGAGTTTTGAAAAAACGCTCCTCCATTGTGTACAACAGAATTAGCCACAAGCCTCCACCACCAATATGTATAGGCCTTAGAATAAATAGGTAAAGAAAGGCAGTCGTCGACGCGGCGATAAGCCGTTTTTAACGGGCCTTAACAGGCCCGATACGTCTATCGTCGCGTCAGTGCTCAAGGTACTCATGCGCTTGTGTGCGTGACGCGTGTCGGCAAATGTAAATACAGGGCACACATGGGTTGGTTTATAGCTTACGTTTCGAGCGGAAATTTGTTAGAAACTTCCATTCTAAGCGTAATAGTTCGATGGTATAGGCAAATTAGTCTTTGCTCTATGGTCTCTATTGAGAGCCATTGATCTATTTTATAGGTAACTAGGCTTACAACGTTTAAGCTTGGTTTACACACATTAAGTTTTCAAGTAGTTAACTAAATTTTAAGTGAAATAATGCATGTAAACAGTGAATTTAGTAATAAGTGGCAAGTTAAAATTTAGTGAATAGAATAGAATTTTGTCTATTTTTCGGTTAAGTAGCCGCGCCCTCCGCACCCCGCGCAACTCCCGCCGGTGACTAGAGATGCTATTTCGCGTGGGAAAGTGTTTTTTCATTGAAAATTTCATTGTTAATTTCTTCTGTGACTTCACTGAGTACTTATAAAATTACAGAGTTTATTACTTCATGCACTTCGCTGTTCATCTCGGTATGAACTTGAGAGCTTTACTAAATTACTTGTCTGGTTTCGTGAAAACGCTTACTTAAAATTAAGTTAAAATTTAGTTTACTACTTGACAATAGGTTATTCTACTGTGTTTGAAAAAGCACTTCAAAATGTTATTTTTCTTAATAAAAAGCCACAAAAAAATATATTTCGGCAAAATAAACACGCCTTCTTGCCATAAAATTAAATTAAATTTTAAACATTTTCTAATCCCGCGAAAACGCTGTCAGCCACTAAGCCATTTCGTTGACGTAATCATGATAAACAAGAAGGTTATAAATGTATTCTATATACCACTGGACTTAATATATCTGTATAATATATTAAAAAATATCAACAGTCCTATTTTGTTTGGAGTTCAGAGTCCATAGGTTCTATTTTTCTTGATTTTTGCTTATATGACCACAGATTAGTATTAGTACTTTCTATAAGAAGAGGGGGTGGGGTATAATTTCTCTTAGCTTTCTATCATTATGACGTCACAACAAGGCGGCTCGTGTTTTAGGTCACGTGATATACATATTGAAAATTACGACTTTTAATTTTAATTTAATAAAATAATCATGTGTTTTTATGACTCAAAATCAGAATATTTAAGTATATTTCTACATAAATTTTTATTTTTATCAAATTTCATAATTTATTTTTCACTCACGAAAGTACCCTATTAGGTATCATAGGTAAACACTCACACACAATCCGAAAACATAAAATGGCGGGTGTTCATTGTGATGTCTCAAGTTGTGCGTGTGTGAGTCTTCATGTACCTATACATTTTCGGGAGGCCATTTTTTGTAAGTCTGCCGTAAACTGTTTTATTATTATGTCAAAAATGTAATGTTGTCTCTTAAACACTAATTATGAAAATTTTGATAAGCTTGAGCTAAGTATTTTCCGATCCATTATTTTCTATAGGACATTATGGCACCTCTATATTATTATTATTTATTATTATCCGTTTATTACATAGAGATAATAATAATAAATAGAGTTGGCATACCTACCTTAAAAACGTGCCAAAAATACACTCACACACGCACAATCCGAAGACATAAAATGGCGCGTGTTCATTGTGATGTCTCAAGTTGTGCGTGTGTGAGTGTTCATGTATACATTTTATTTATGTAAACTGTTTTATTATTATGTCAAAAATGTAATGTTGTCTCTTTCACACTTATAAAAATTTTGATAAGCTTGAGCTATTTTCCGATCCACTAATTTCTATAGGACATTGGTAGCAATTCTCTTGGCAGATTTCTAAATTTAAAATCACTTATATTAGACTTGGATGTGCAATTCTACAAACACAGTTAAATGACAGGTCTAACTTAAAATTGATTTTGACAGCACTAAACTATTCAATTTAGATTTTAGACAGCAAAACCATAGAGATAATAATAATAAGTAGAGTAGGCATACCTACCTTAAAAACGTGCCAAAAATACACTCACACACGCACAATCCCCCAACCTAAAATGGCGCGTGTTCATTGTGATGTCTCAAGTTGTGCGTGTGTGAGTGTTCATGTATACATTTTAGGGAGGCCATCTTAAGGGAAGTGCAATAAAATTTCTGCCACGATCTGTTTTATTGTTATGTTTAAAAATGTAGTGTTGTCTCTTACACACTTATGAAAATTTTGATAAGCTTAAGCTATTTTCCGATCCACTATTTTCTATAGGACATTATGCCAAGTCCTCTTTTATAGGTTCATGAGCAAAACCTATTCTGTCGAACGCACTAAGTGTCAAAAATAAGAAATAGTGATGTGCCGATTCGATTATTTTGATAATCGATTAATCGATTATATTAATCGATTATAAAATAATAATCGATTATTAATCGATTATTGATCGATTATGAAATAATTCTTAGAAATAACTGAAAAAACAATTCTACTTTCTGGAAAAAATTCTGAACCCTTGCATTTAGTAGCAACATCTATATTATAACCTTTTAGACTGTTCTGAAAAAAGAAAAACAAACACTATTTTTTAAATTTTTTGAAATCGAAATTAGAAAATTAAATAGATTAATTAAAAAATAATGTTATTGATCAAAATTAAATATACATACCTATTAGGTACCTATTTATCACACTAAGGCGAAAGTTTGTGTGTGTGTGTATGTATGTGTGTATGTTTATTACTTTTTAACGCCGCAACTACTGGACCGATTTGGCTGACATTTGGATTGGAGATAGGTTATGTCCTGGAATAACACATAGGCTACTTTTTATCCCGGAAAAGTGTTCCTGAGGGACTTAAATAGATATAGACTTCCAAAAACGAGATAGGTGCTGTTAAACGCTGATTGTTCTTAGGTACATCACGCTCACATAACAAATTATTGCAATAGTTTGCTGTCGTTGCATGCATTTGTATGCTTTTTCATGAATTTGCTGTCGTTCTCGTTGCTAAGTTACTCTTAGATGATTTTGTTCAAATATTTTTTATGTGTACAAATTTATTAATCACGGGTAACATCGCGGGGCACAGCTTGTACATATATAGATACTCATAGCGGGGGTAATTTCACTACAGTTGGTAAAGGCGTATCGTCGGTTCGGTGTGTTCGAAAAGTTTCGCTCACAGTCGGCGGCTGACTATCCGTTTGGTGTGAACAAAGCCTAAAACTAACTTTGAGGGAATCCCCTTTTTGCAATGATAGGGTTGCCAAACCATATTATACTTTAGCAAGCAAATTAATAACAGAAAGCTGGTAGTAAAGTTTGGTAATTAACGTATATCTTTATAATCGATCATGATCGATTATGCAAAATCATAATCGATTGCAATCGATCATTTTAATAATCGATTAATCGATTATTGATAATCGATTCCGCACATCACTAATAAGAAACGTCAACTTAAAATTCGCTAAATTTAAAGAGGACCTCTCGAGGCAGCGTGACCACATGTGGTAGATTTCTACTTTTTTGGTAGATTTAAGGCTTGTTGTGGTAGTTAAAAATTGTTGGGTAGATTTTGGTATAATTACACATTTTTGATTTTTTCTCCGATAGATTTGGTAGATTTCGGATCAAGTATATGGCAACCTTCTGTTTAGTAAGATTTTTGGGGCGGGGTTTCTCCATCCATAACAGGTCATAGCTAGTCTTGTTTTATTAATCTTCTTTGCCCGTTCGCAAGTAGGCACGTCTACCTAAACTTTTACCTTAATGTACCTACCTATATGTACGACTTAATACAAGATTACGAGTACTATGAGCTGAAGAGCACATATCGAGAGCGATTTCTTTGTTTTGTAATTTAATTTATCGCCATGAAAAGAAAATACGGAAGGCAATATCGTACGGAGTGGGAGCAAAACTCTTTATTTTCAAAGTGGTTGACTAAATCATCGGAAGGAGACAATGCCTTTTGTAAAGCCTACAATTGCAATATTCTTCCACGTCAACAATCTTATTTAAAATTATCGGCATTTTATGATTTTCTACTTTCGTTGGCCAGACTCTAATGAAATATAGTTTTATTTCATGATTCATCTCTATTTTATCATATTAGTGAGGTAGATTTGTGGTAGTTTTTACCAAAACTGTGGTATATTTCGGTAGTTTTTTGAAGCTGCAGAAGTAGATTGACCAATTTAAATGTGGTCACACTGGTAGCAATTCTCTTGGCAGATTTCTAAATTTAAAATCGCTTATATTAGACTTAGAGGGATGTGCAATTCTACAAACACAGTTAAATGACAGGTCTAACTTAAAATTGATTTTGACAGCACTAAACTATTCAATTTAGATTTTAGACAGCAAAAGCTATTCTGTCGAACGCTCTAAGTGTCAAAATTAAGAAACGTCAACTTAAAATTCGCTAAATTTAAAGAGGACCTCTCGAGGTGCCCCCTAAATTTAAGTTGTCCGTCTAAAGCCAAAAACCGCGGAATAAATGAAAAGAAATATTTATATTAGGGTTTCGGTTTTCCTTAAAAGTTATATATTTTTTACGTTTTCTATGATTTCATTGAGAAAAACTTGGTATAGTTGTATTTAGTGTTTTTTTACCTTAGATTTTAAGTTGCTGTACATGTGATAACCTTAAAATGGAAGAAAACGTTATTGCAGCTCTGATTGATTCCAGAGACAGGTAATTTATTAAATTTCTTAATCTTAGGTATCTAAATAACTAGTACCTACGTATTCTAAAGATCTGTAGTCTCTTTTAGGCACTAGGAAACCTTAAAGGAAGAAATGATCTAAGTAGCCAATTAACAAAGGCAATTAATCAATTATGAAAATTTCAACTGTCTGACTATCACATCATGAGCCTGGTGACAGGTGGACAGACAGACGGACAGCGGAGTGTTAGTAATAGGGTCCCGTTTTACCCATTGGGTACGGAACCCTAAAAATGGGTGTTTGGGTTTTGATATTTGTTGAAATAATCTGAGCCCAACATATAAAATGATGAATAAAGAAAAGTCAATTGCTTTGTAATCACAATATTCTACATTTAGATGTATTTTGTAAGTATAGTTTTTTATTATGATTTTTGCAGAGGTGACAAAGGATATCTATCCTCTACAGCCATGGTTGATGATCCTTTGATGGAGCCATCAACCGAAGCCGAACTTCAATACAATTAATGCCACACCAGGGCCAGAAATATCTTTGAAATGTGTACTTAACGGATGCCTAAAAACAAGTTCAGGTGCCTCCCTAGACACAGATAATTACACTACGAGCCATAAAAGCGGCAACAACTATACTGGTGACGTTATATAATATTTTTCTCGATGTGCTTACTGGTAAGCAAACATATTTTATTATTTTATTTTATAAAAGGTAAAAAAAAGGTAAAATAACAAACATATTTTATTACTAGATGATGCCCACGGCTTCGCCCCTGTGTGTTTGGGTTTTTAAAATCCTGTGGGAACTTTTGATTTTCCAGAACAAAAAGTAGCCTATCTAACCTGTCCTCAAAACGAAAAAATCTCACGAGATCTCCACGATTTAGGAATGCGAATGCAATTCCTTACAGCATCAGGGTTAAGGAGTTGGGTATGTACTTGAGTTCATTCAACGATAAAGTCTTTAATTGGTAGGTACCTCTATAATAACCGACAGTTTCGAAATCCCATTAGTTTTGGGGGTCAGATCCCCTACAGCATTAGGATTGAGGAGTTGGAAATGGACCTTTTTTTTGAAAATCGGTTAAAAACGTAGCCTATGTTACTCCTTGGTTAATCCTCTACTTGTATGTGAAAGTCCCGTCAAAATCGGTTCAGCAGTTCTGAAGATTAGCCTGTTCAAACAGACAGACAGACAAGAATTTTAAAAACATGTGATTCAGTTATAGTACAGTTCAAATAACCATATGAGCTTAATATGAGGTAGTTATTTTGAAATCACAGACAGACACTTCAATTTTATTTATTAGTAGGTATAGATTATAATTTTATTATTATATACACAAACCAGTACTTATTATTATTGCATATGAAAAAATCAAATATGAGTAATTTCTTGAATTCAGATTTGTTGAGATGTAACTACAAATTCACAACTTTCGAATTTTTCCCTTGTGCTATAAAACAGTGCCAGCTGCTTTCATGATTCTAAGTTAACGGGAAGTATTCAACCTACAGTATAGGTTTTGATTCCCTTTGAACGGTCTTTAGTGATAGGGCAGCCAGCTAGAGAACAAAATGATCCTATAAGAGTTCCTTTTTTTCTCTGGAGATACAGAACCCCACAAATTAAGCAATTTCTGTACAGAAATATTGATATCACATCAAAAACATCTCTCATCTACTTGATCTACTGCACCGAGTCATCAAAAATTTGTATCATATTACTCAGAATATTGTAAATGATAATTATAGTAGGTAATAGGTAGTAGCAGATAGTTTTTCAGTTCTAGTTACATAAATATGTATCTTATCATGATCATTCAACTGTATTGATAACAATTGTTGAAGTTTTCCAAATTGTTAGCCTCCTACTTTCATTTTAAAAAGAACAGACTAATAAAATCATTGTATTTTGCAGATAGTGCAGATAAAAACCCAAAAAATGCAGATACAGACAATCATAAATGAAGAAGTCAACGAAGATTTTTTGCATGAAGCTAGACTAAGTGGACAAATTTTATTACTAATCATTTTAATAAATAAAAAATGTTTCACATAAAAAATATTTATTTTTGCTTATTATTTTTTAGAATCAACAAGGTAGTTAGGTACTTACTTAAATATTTTTTAAATATTTTGGTAAGTACATAGCAACTACTACACATATTTCTTATAAACAAATTCAACTCAATAATTATTAACAAGAGGTAGGTACATAGTTCTTTCAGTTTATAAACAACTTATCTTACTTATAATATACTGGATGATGCCTTGTTTTTAGGTTTCTTAAAATCTTGTGGGAACTATTTGCTTTTATGGGATAAAAGTTGCTTATGTCAATTACAGGGACGAAGGAAAGCAAGGGAAAGCTACCTCTGTACCAAATTTCGTTAAAATCAGTTTAACGGATTATGTATTTAACCCATGGGAACATGTTATTTTTCCGGGATAAAAGGTAACCTAGGTATGTTCTTTCTTTGATGTAAACTACCTCTGTACCGAATTTCATCAAAATCGGTTGAACAGATTATGCATTATAAATTTTCCGTCTTCCCATGGGAACATGTTATGTTTCCAGCATAAAAAGTAGCCTATGTCCTTCCCCGGGATGTAAGCTACTTTTGTACCAAATTAAATCAAAATCGGTTGCTCTGTTGGGCCGTTAAAGGCTAGCAGACAGACAGACACGCTTTCGCATTTATAATATTAGTAAGGATAATAATTGATGATTTATAACTGCCTCGTTGGTCTAGTGGTTAGCATATTCGACTGCAGATCACAAGGTCCCGGGTTTGATTCTCGGGTTGGGCAAATAATTGTTAGGTATTGGGTTTTTCTGACAAGAAATTCTCACTCCGGAGTCAGTAGTTGGCGGTGTCTCACCCCCGTGCCTCGGAGAGCACGTTAAGCAGTCGATCCTGGTTATTATCACTATCATGTGACAAGTCGTTAAAGCCCGCCAACCCATATTGGGGCAGCATGGCGGGTCTAAGCTCTAAATCCCTCTCTCCTATGAGTGAGGAAGCCTGTGCCCAGTAGTGGGACGTAAAAAAGACTAGTGGTGGGTGGTGGAATAATTACTATCAGGTACAAAATCAACTTTTACTAGGTACTACAAGAAGTTATTGAGATTTCAGCACTGAGTTGGGGCAAGCACTTGATGAGAACAAAAATAAAAGGTTAAAATAACACTATGTAATAAATTAATTTATTAATTTTTTTTCATTTCATTCAACAGAATATAAATTATTCTCATTAAGGCTAGCCACTACGTTGCTATGAACTGGTAGGCGGGGATGTTGATCAGGCCTTGTTCTTCTATGTATATATGCCCGATTTTGGATGGTGGATTTTGGATTGCTGATGTGGACATCCCCGCTTCAGCTTCTGTGTGAATTGGCAGTTCTGGGTGCACAGAGGGCAACCCAGCACTAGCTGGTGAAGGCTCTTCACTACACCATGGCTCGGTGGCAAGGCCTGAAAAAGAGAGTTATATTTATACTATATGTTTGTAATTCTTAAATGAATTTTCTTTCTCGAAAGGTTTTAATAATTCTTTCACCATTAGAAAACTGTAAGTTAACAGGTACCATGGCAGAAGTCACAGGCAAAAGCTAGATAACTAGAAAAATAATTTATAAGATATATTCTCCATAATGTTCTCAAAGGTGTATGAAGTCTGCCAATCTATACTGTACTAGCAGCGTGGTGATCTAAGCCCTTCTCATTCGGAGATCTGTTCTCCTTAGTGGGTCGGCATTAGGATATTGATGATAGTTAATTTCATGATGTTATGAAAGAACAAATAAAAATAGTAGTCTCAACTTACACACTGCCACTGCTGTGTAATCCTGCTGCATCCCAGTTGATTCAGCATGGTGCTCAACGCTGCCTAAAAATCAACGACTTCCCGAAGTGCTGTGTTCTCTGTGAGGAAGAAATTATTTATACGTATGACCATGGGTAGATTGTACACAATATAATACATAGGTTTATCACAATAATTATTTCTTAATAAAATCAGCCATACAAATAAGACTTCTTAACCGATTCTTATTTAAAATTTGTTACCCTGAGTAAGTTAACATCTATTAATCAAAATCAGTGCTGTGATAGCCTAGTGGTAAGGGTGACCGACTTCTAATCGGAGGTCGTGGGTTCGATCCCGGGAACGCACCTCTAACTTTTCGGAATTATGTGCATTTTAAGTATTTAAATATCACCTGCTTTAACGGTGAAGGAAAACATCGTGAGGAAACCTGCATACTGAGAGTTCTCCATAACGTTCTCAAAGGTGTGTGAAGTCTGCCAATCCGCTTGGCCAGCGTGGTAGACTATGGCCAAAACCCTTCTCACTCTGAGAGGAGACCCGTGCTCTGTAGTGAGCCGGTAATGGGTTGATCATGATGATGATGATGAATCAAAATCAAAATAGGTAGGTTTAACATTATTGAAGTGCACCTATCTAACCTTACCTACGAATCTTGTCTTTTTAATAAAAGATTAGGTTAACAAAAAAAATTAACGTAAAATACACCGACTTACCTCTCGCGATTTCAATATTCGCATTGAGCCTCTCTACCAATAGCTCTTGTTGTTTTTTATTTATTCTTTTACGGGCTTGGCGTTCCTTATTTATGTTATTAATTAAAATGTTTCTTTTAATTATTTTTGAAAACACTACAACCACAGATTACTAGAGGATACTACAACTCACAGATGACAACCATGAACTATAGAGTATAGACAAAGATTTAAGCCTACTTTACACTTTATAATAAACAAAATACCAATTTTCGGCACTTTCTTATCATGATTGGAGCAAAATAAATCAAATAAATTATTATTTTTGTATTTCAAGTAACATCGTTCGCTTTTGTTTGACATTTTTCACTAAAAATATTTTTGAAATTAATGGGGAAAATCAAACACAACATTTGTGCAGTTCTTGTTATCTTACATGGCAACACTTACTATTAAACTCAAACGTCATTTTAGAAGGCCTTTTAGACTACTTAAATTTAGTTGAAGCCTGACATAGAATACGATTTAAAGATAGAGAAGCTAAAATAAGAAAACCTAAAATTAAATTTAGGTTAGAGAGTGTGTTTAACAGAATCGCTACCACTGTCTCGAGGTGCCCCCTAAATTTAAGTTGTCCGTCTAAAGCCAAAAACCGCGGAATAAATGAAAAGAAATATTTATATTAGGGTTTCGGTTTTCCTTGAAAGTTATATATTTTTTTCGTTTTCTATGATTTCATTGAGAAAAACTTGGTATAGTTGTATTTAGTGTTTTTTTACCTTAGATTTTAAGTTGCTGTACATGTGATAACCTTAAAATGGAAGAAAACGTTATTGCAGCTCTGATTGATTCCAGAGACAGGTAATTTATTAAATTTCTTAATCTTAGGTATCTAAATAACTAGTACCTACGTATTCTAAAGATCTGTAGTCTCTTTTAGGCACTAGGAAACCTTAAAGGAAGAAATGATCTAAGTAGCCAATTAACAAAGGCATAATCAATTATGAAAATTTCAACTGTCTGACTATCACATCATGAGCCTGGTGACAGGTGGACAGACAGACGGACAGCGGAGTGTTAGTAATAGGGTCGCGTTTTACCCATTGGGTACGGAACCCTAAAAATGGGTGTTTGGGTTTTGATATTTGTTGAAAAAATCTGAGCCCAACATATAAAATGATGAATAAAGAAAAGTCAATTGCTTTGTAATCACAATATTCTACATTTTGATGTATTTTGTAAGTATAGTTTTTTATTATGATTTTTGCAGAGGTAACAAAGGATATCTATCCTCTACAGCCATGGTTGATGATCCTTTGATGGAGCCATCAACCGAAGCCGAACTTCAATACAATGAATGCCACACCAGGGCCAGAAATATCTTTGAAATGTGTACTTAACAGATGCCTAAAAACAAGTTCAGGTGCCTCCCTAGACACAGATAATTACACTACGAGCCATAAAAGCGGCAACAACTATACTGGTGACGTTATATAATATTTTTGTCGATGTGCTTACTGGTAAGCAAACATATTTTATTATTTTATTTTATAAAAGGTAAAAAAAAGGTAAAATAACAAACATATTTTGTTACTAGATGATGCCCATGGCTTCGACCCTGTGTGTTTGGGTTTTTAAAATCCTGTGGGAACTTTTGATTTTCCAGAACAAAAAGTAGCCTATCTAACCTGTCCTCAAAACGAAAAAATCTCACGGGATCTCCACGATTTAGGAATGCGAATGCAATTCCTTACAGCATCAGGGTTAAGGAGTTGGGTATGTACTTGAGTTCATCAGGTTGTTACGTTCCCTCGAATATGGTTGAGCGAAGCAATGGCTGGATCATGCGTCATGCTCGTGAACGGGTGCCACCGTCGGAAATGGGGCTACTTTTGTCTGCCCTTCTTCACATGTGTAGAATTGTAAGCACCATTCCGAACCTGTGGTAGATTCATTTGTCGATTCGTAAACGCTTGTGAAAGTTTATCTGAATAAAATTATGATTACTTATATAAATGATAAAAAGGCGTGGATTTGACTCGTTCCAGCAATGCGCGAGACGGCAATTCAATCATGTACTTAACATAAAATTGTTATATTGATATTGTAAAGGAAAAGAGCAACCGCCGAGTTTCTTGCTGGTTCTTCTCAGTTGGAATGGCATTCCGAACCAGTGGTAGATTCATCTGACTATTCAAAAGCACTTGTAAAAGTTTATTTGAATAAAAAACTTTTCTATTCTATTCTATTCTATTCAATGATAAAGTCTTTAATTGGTAGGTACCTCTATATTAACCGACAGTTTCTAAATCCCATTAGTTTTGGGGGTCAGATCCCCTACAGCATTAGGATTGAGGAGTTGGAAATGGACCTTTTTTTTTGAAAATCGGTTAAAAACGTAGCCTATGTTACTCCTTGGTTAATCCTCTACTTGTATGTGAAAGTCCCGTCAAAATCGGTTCAGCAGTTCTTAAGATTAGCCTGTTCAAACAGACAGACAGACAAGAATTTTAAAAACATGTGATTCAGTTATAGTACAGTTCAAATAACCATATGAGCTTAATATGAGGTAGTTATTTTGAAATCACAGACAGACACTTCAATTTTATTTATTAGTAGGTATAGATTATAATTTTATTATTATATACACAAACCAGTACTTATTATTATTGCATATGAAAAAATCAAATATGAGTAATTTCTTGAATTCAGATTTGTTGAGATGTAACTACAAATTCACAACTTTCGAATTTTTCCCTTGTGCTATAAAACAGTGCCAGCTGCTTTCATGATTCTAAGTCAACGGGAAGTATTCAATCAACAGTATAGGTTTTGATTCCCTTTGAACGGTCTTTAGTGATAGGGCAGCCAGCCAGAGAACAAAATGATCCTATAAGAGTTCCTTTTTTTCTCTGGAGATACAGAACCCTACAAATTAAGCAATTTCTGTACAGAAATATTGATATCACATCAAAACATCTCTCATCTACTTGATCTACTGCACCGAGTCATCAAAAATATGTATCCTATTACTCAGAATATTGTAAATGATAATTATAGTAGGTAATTAATGATTAAACGAACTTACCTGTACGTGAAGTTCAATCATAATTACTCGAAGAGCATCGTTCGAAGATATTAGCAATATACACAATGTAGTTTCACGTTAGACTCGCCGTCTCGCACTTTATTTCGGAGCAAGGTAGGTAGGTAGATTGAAAAAACTGCCGATGTCGCACGGCGCACCACGCCCCGATCACCTCATTAAGTTTGGAGAGTGCTGAGCTGTTCTGAAATTTCTTACATATGTTTCACAAGGGGTCTGGCTAGTCCATGTAAGGGAGGGGGGGGTTGCTAATATCTTCGAACGATGCTCTTCGAGTAATTATGATTGAACTTCACGTACAGGTAAGTTCGTTTAATCATTAATTACTCTCAAGCATCGTTCGAAGATATTAGCAATATACACAATGTAGATGTTGAGAGAGAGTAATTGTCGTGAAACATATGTAAATATTTTAATATAATTTTTTTTTTTTTTTTTTTTTTTTTTTTTTTAATTCAGGTAATTTTAAAAAATCACTTTAATGATAAACACAAATTACATAAATACTTAAAACATTAATTATTATTATTCAATAAGATAAAATTAACTCAACATTAATTTTTAAAATAATTATACAATTATATTAATCTCATGTAATGAAGTATAATATGTATGTATAATTAAATGAAATACATTATTTATTTTAGTTAATTAAGTATTCAATATGTTTCTAGCGAATTCTCTATTTAGAGAAGTCTCATTAGAGATTATTCTATTGTACTATTTAGCAAAAACCATAGAATTTGAGCTCCACCCTGCAGTATTTCTAATAATATCTATACTCACTCCCGACCTAAATGCTTTGGAAGTCGATGCATGCCTAGTACTATGCGCAGTGAATATGGATGTATCTATTCCACTCAAATTTAAGGTACTTTTGACCCATCTACTCAATGTTTGAGAAGAAACATTACCATGAGGCTTTCTGAATGAAATGAACAATGTACTTACATTTTTTCGTAATTCTTTGGTTGTTTCACAATATACCTTCAAAGTGTTCGCGGGACATATTTGAGGTCTTTGTGAAAAAAAAAGGTAAATACAAAGTTGGTTGTAAAGCTCCTAGCCGTGAAGTTTTTACTAAGTCTGAAATTTTGATTATTACCTCAGTATCTGTGAAATTAATATTATTTATATCTATAACGGAAAGTGTTTGAATTCGCTGGGCTGTGACCAGTGCTAACAGGGTGATTAATTTTTTGCTTAATTGCTCGAGGTTTAAATTTTCATTAGGGTACCAATCTGATAAAAAATCTAAAACTTGGTCAATATCCCATGTTAGATTGTATTTTGGTAATGTAGGCCGCAAACGAAAAACCCCTTTTAGGTATCTCTTAGTTAAATCATTGTTAACTACGTCCTGACCTAACAATAATGATAGAGCGGACCTCAGTGGTAGATTCATCTGACTATTCAAAAGCACTTGTAAAAGTTTATTTGAATAAAAAACTTTTCTATTCTATTCTATTCTATTCTTACAAGTATTTATTGTTCCATATCTAGCATTTGAATCAAAAGTATACGATAGAAACTCAACACATTCGTAATAGTGGTATTAAAAATATCTAAATCATTATCTTGACAGTAAGAAAACCATTTTTTAAAACAAGTGTCATATTGTTTAAGTGTGTTGTCTGCGAGTGATGCCAGCATCACTGGGATGGATGACTGAGGGACTCCTCTTCGGAGTAGCGAAGTCCGGATAAGATCCCTACAACCAGGGTAATTTGTCGGTGTACTGCGCGATCGCTACAATGAGAAATTATCAAATTATTTTGTGATTTTAAAATCAATGGTTTTGATGTTAGAAGTTTCTTGTAAAGTGGGTACCACGGCTGTGTGGGCCATTGAGACACAACCACAATCCCTGTTCCTTTATCGTTAATTATTTTTCTCAATGTCTTAAAGATAATAGAAATTGGAGGAAATGCGTAAAGAAAAAATCGCTCTACGATATAGTAAATGCATTGATTGCATAGGCATCCGGATCTTTAAACCATGACACGTATGTGTCACATTTATGATTTATCCTACTCGCAAACAAATCTATCGAGGGAATACCAAACATCGCCGTAATTGTATTATAAGCGTTGTTTGATAACTCCCATTCAATATCTGGATGCGATCTTCGTGATTCTGCATCCGCAATTTTATTATCAGAGGAGCGAATGTAATCAGCATGGACAGTGATTTTTCGTATTTCACACCATCTCCATAATTGCTGTGTAATACTTGTTAAATGTGGAAACTGAATTCCCCCCATTCTATTTATATAAGATATTGCAGTCGTATTGTCAATACGAAGCAAAATTTGACAGTTTTGAAGGTTATTTGCAAAATTTTTAAGGCCTAAGAAGGCTGCCAATAGCTCTAAATAATTGATATGGAACGACCGTTCCTTTTCACTCCATGGTCCACAAGCAGTATCCTCACCACAAGAAGCCCCCCAACCCGTTGTTGAGGCATCAGTAAATATTTCCATGGTATAATTGTCCCCTTTTATTTTACATACAGCATAGTCAATATTGTTTAACCACCAATCAAACACAAATGATAAAATTGCTTGGTATTGTCATGAACTTGTCATAGTTTTCATCTTCCCTTAGATTCAAATATTTACAGCGCTCAAAATCCTTTGTATATAGCCAACCGTACTCTACGGCTTGACACGCTGAGGTAAGTAAACCCAAAAACCGAGCAAATTCCCTAATTTTACACCTTTCCAAGTTTTTAAATTTTAAAATTTCATTTTTAAATTTTTCTCTTTTATTTTCTGGTAATTTTATTTCTAACCTTTTTGAATCTATAATATTGCCCAAAAATTTACAGGATTGTTTAGGTTCAAATATACTTTTATCTGTATTAATAACAAATCCTAAAGATTCTAGTAATGATTTAGTATCGGACATGTTTTGTAAACAATGATTATAAGACTGCCCCACTAAAAGTAAATCATCTATGTAAAAGGTGGACAAGTGTCCCATGGATCGCAACAATCTTGCAACAGGTTTAAGAATCTTAGTAAATACATAAGGAGCTGTATTCAATCCAAATGGTAAAACATTGAATTCATAAAGGTTGCGGTTCCATTGAAAACGTAGAAATTTCCTTGAATTTTTATGTACATTTATAAGAAAATAAGCATCTTTTAAGTCAATAGTACACATATAACTATTTTTTGATATTAATTTAATAGATGTTCTAAGATCTTCCAGTTTAAAATGTTGCGTATTTATAAATTTATTTAATTCCTTCAAATATAATATAAAGCGTTTTTTACCATCTGGTTTTGGAATAAGAAAATTTTTTGAAATAAATTGACCTTCACATGGTTGACATAATGATACAGCTCCTATAGATAAAAGATTATCTATAGATTCTTTAAAAGAATTAAATTCTATTAAACTATAGTTTGCATCTTTAGGTATAACTGGCTGCATCACTGGACATGAATATGGAATTTTATAACCTGATATCCAGGATAGAATTGTGGTACTATTAGTGATCAATGACCATTCATTATAGAAATAAGTCAAGCGGCCTGCCGGCTTTACCGTTCCTATCGCCTGTGTCGTGGAGGTTGCTGACGCGACGACGTCCTCGAGGCGGCGGCGTTCTGCGTGGACGTCGCTGTCCGCCTCGCTGTCGGTAGGCGCGCTGGCGGGCGAAAGCCCCTCGCTGCCGCCTGCGGCGACGGCGCGCGCTGGCTCGCGAGGGGCGCTCGGTAGTTTAAAGACTGCTTGCTGGTAGCTGCGGCAGAGGCGGCAGGCTTTTGCGCGCCAGGCTTTGCTGTAGATCTTATATCTGCACCAGACTTATTAATAATCTTTGCCGACTTTAAAGTTTCGGCCAAATTATTACCAAAAAGCAACTCATCAATTTTGGTTTTTTCCAGTTGTTCTTTTAATTCCTTCTTTATTGTGGTAAGAATAAAAAATCTTCTTAAAACCGAATCGCTGTGTTGAATATCACCAAGGATTCGAGCCGTATCCATCAATTGTTTTAGCAGCTCTTGATTAGCATCATTAGAAGATAAAAGTAAAGTGATACCTGCGCAGAGTGTGACTTTCTGCCAGGGCTGCCCGGATTTCAGCATTCAGCGCCGGTGCTTTTATTAATTTGCAATTAGCCGGAACTGAATATTTTTCTTTCAGCTCTTTTCGGGTTTCCTTGTTTAAACCACACGTTACTATATGATTTAGCCTAAGAGCTAAGTCTTTTTGAATATTTTCACCATATTCCTTGACGGTGGTGGGATCCTCTCCTAAAATACTCAATAGTTCCGGGTTTAACATCGGCTCTGTAGGTGCATCCGGAAGAGTCAAGTCAGCAGTGGTAACTGGGTCAAGTGGGGGCTGGGGCTGCGGCGGCGCGCTGGCAGCAGAAACAACCTCTGCAGTAGCCTCTGTATTCACATTGGTGGGATTCAGGAGTTCGTCCCAGTAAGAACATCCTTCTTGAGGTTCTGTGACGTCATCATCAATGGTGGCGATCGGTTCGCTGCCGGCGAAGCAATTATGCTTCGGTTAGGTAAGGCATAGTACCTAAAGGGCGTATGTGAGACTCCGGTGTGAGAAACACGCAACCCTATTGTATAGGTATTAAGGGCGTATGTGAGACTCCGGTATGAGAAACACGCAACCCTATTGTATAGGTATTAAGGGCGTATGTGAGACTCCGGTATGAGAAACACGCAACCCTATTGTATAGGTATTAAGGGCGTATGTGAGACTCCGGTGTGAGAAACACGCAACCCTATTGTGTAGGTATTAAGGGCGTATGTGAGACTCCGGGATGAGAAACACGCAACCCTATTGTAAAGCTAAAATAAATTACATAATGAGGGTATATGTGAGACTCCGGTATGAGAAACACGCAACCCTATTTGTGATGTAAGTATTTCTTTGTTAAAATAAAAACGTTGCAATACCATCATCATCAATATACATAGAAAACAATTACATATTTTATCGGTAAGAATTACTCACTGTTCGGGTTTTGCAGCGTGATACTGTCGCTATCCGATGACGACGTACTACGACGACGCACAGTGCTTCGTCGCCATACATGAGACTGCTCGAAATTCTGAATTTTACGGGAATGGTTCAATTTTTTGTTTTTTACTTTAAACAAATAGTTTTTTTAATTCTGTAATAATTTTGAATAGTTATATTATTATTTGATATGAAATATTGGTGCAAAAATACTTTAGGGAATAAATAAAAGACAATTTTTTTGCTCTTTCAAAAAATACACATATTTATTTTGAGTAACTTATTTTACATAACTTCATACATCATCAGTTACTATACTCTTATTTAATTTACCTAATATTAATCTCAATTAATTAATTAATAATGGCTTTTAACGACTAATTTTGAATGAAATTAATGAATTAGCAATTATGTGCTTCTAAATTGTTTCTTCTGTTTTTTCTTTTAATTTTAAAGTTAAAAACAATTAATTAAGTTTTTCTCTTTGAGATCAACTTCAATATTTTATAGATTTTAAAAAGCAGTTTTTCACCATTTGTTGTGATGCTTAAATATATGGGTTCCCGTAATCATTTGATGGGTTAGTGAAAGGTTTTCCGTATTTTCCCGAATTTCACAAAAATAAAGAAGAGCCAAGTTTGATTATAATAGACACATTTACCAATGAACCCAATACTATAAAGTAATTCTACATAATCTAATATTTATTAAGCCTACCTAATTTAGTCTTCACAATCGCTGCTCTTTTCACTTTCTGAAAACTCCAAATCATCGAAACTGAAAACACTACTGGATATAGGTGTTGTTGGATTTATGGGCTCCGAACTTTTCAAAAACTGTAGTGTATCGGCTGAAAGGTTTTCGCGTGGTGTTTTATTGTTTCGAAGAGAAGAAATTTTGGGGTCCGATGTCAAAAGAAGCAGATTCAGAACATCCCTATTAGTGTTCACACGAGACGATTTTCTTGTATGATGTTCTCTAATTTTCCTAATTTCTTTATGTCGCGCTTCTAATGCTTCTTCTGACATTTGACCTATTGGAAGAATACAAGTAGATATTATGTCAATCCCGTGTACAAGGATTTAGCCAATGCTCGTTGTACTTAAAAAAAGTATTGATATTTTTACCTGCTGATAACCACTTTTTGGAGACTACCATACAAAATATCCGTATTCTCTCATCAACAATTACTCCGTCTTCTTTAGAACAATTGTCCAAATCAAAAAAACCAGATAAATAACCTCTAATGGATTTAATTTTGTTCCCTTGAGGGCTTTCCCGCCATACACGAAAACAGTCCGCGTTGGTCACCTTGCGACCTGAACCTGAAAAATATTTTTTTTTAGTGCGTTCCGAACCTAAATTCAGTAATTATTTACTATGCCTAGATTTTCCACTAAAATATCTTTAATATAAAAAAAAACGGTTGAGTGCGCAACTGACAATTTTTTTAAAAGCTTTGTCAAAGTTGACCAAAATTAAAAATATTTAAAATAATCGGGGCGTTTAAGTTAAGCCCTTACAAAACCTGAAAATAATATATAGCAACAACAAAAGATACATGTTATGAGAGTACATACCTTCATTTAAATCCTCCATGATTTTGAAACTAATACACCACAAATCACAGAAAATATTAAAATTCTTTTGCAAGCGTAAAATTGCAAATGATCGTGATGAACTTCGAGTCTTCCTATTTATACTTACTTTTAATCACCTCTTTATCATTACCGGAAGTTAGTTGGGAAAAAATAATTACTAGCTAATGGGGTCCAGATGATACAGTTTAAGGTTCCAGGAATCAATTAGAGATTTGCTTACCTACCCTAAATTGAATTTCGAGCGGCGCCATGTATGGCGACGAAGCACTGTGCGACGTCAGCGTTTTCTTGATATCTTTTCTATTTTTCTTAATTTTTTGGCTAAATAATCCAAATCACAATCGTCACTTTTATCGTTTTTCCTTTTTGGCATGATAAAATCTTAAAAACCTCTGTATATCACGAAAAAACACTAAATTAGTTTTAAAACGTACGAGACAGCGATGCACTAAACTGTGAAATGAGGTGATCGGGGCGTGGTGCGCCGTGCGACATCGGCAGTTTTTTCAATCTACCTACCTACCTTGCTCCGAAATAAAGTGCGAGACGGCGAGTCTAACGTGAAACTACATTGTGTATATTGCTAATATCTTCGAACGATGCTTGAGAGTAATAGGGTAGCAGATAGTTTTTCAGTTCTAGTTACATAAATATGTATCTTATCAAGATATCAAGATCATTCAACTGAATTGATAACAATTGTTGAAGTTTTTCAAAATTGTTAGCCTCCTACTTTCATTAAAAAAAAAAACAGATTAATAAAATCATTATATTTTGCAGATAGTGCAGATAAAAACCCAAAAAATGCAGATACAGACAATCATAAATGAAGAAGTCAACGAAGATTTTTTGCATGAAGCTAGACTAAGTGGACAAATTTTATTACTAATCATTTTGATAAATAAAAAATGTTTCACATAAAAAATATTTATTTTTGCTTATTATTTTTAAGAATCAACAAGGTAGTTAGGTACTTACCTAAATATTTTTTAAATATTTTGGTAAGTACATAGTACTACACATATTTCTTATAAACAAATTCAACTCAATAATTATTAACAAGAGGTAGGTACATAGTTCTTTCAGTTTATAAACAACTTATCTCACTTATAATATACTGGATGATGCCTTGTTTTTAGGTTTCTTAAAATCTTGTGGGAACTATTTGCTTTTCTGGGATAAAAGTTGCTTATGTCAATTACAGGGACAAAGGAAAGCAAGGGAAAGCTACCTCTGTACCAAATTTCGTTAAAATCGGTTTAACGGATTATGTATTTAACCCATGGGAACATGTTATTTTTCCGGGATAAAAAGTAACCTAGGGATGTTCTTTCCCGGGATGTAAACTACCTCTGTACCGAATTTCATCAAAATCGGTTGAACAGATTATGCATTATAAATTTTCCGTCTTCCCATGGGAACATGTTATGTTTCCAGCATAAAAAGTAGCCTATGTCCTTCCCCGGGATGTAAGCTACTTCTGTACCAAATTAAATCAAAATCGGTTGCACTGTTGGGCTGTTAAAGGCTAGCAGACAGACAGACACGCTTTCGCATTTATAATATTAGTAAGGATAATAATTGATGATTTATAACTGCCTCGTTGGTCTAGTGGTTAGCATATTCGACTGCAGATCACAAGGTCCCGGGTTCGATTCTCGGGTTGGGCAAATAATTGTTAGGTATTGGGTTTTTCTGACAAGAAATTCTCACTCCGGAGTCAGTAGTTGGCGGTGTCTCACCCCCGTGCCTAGGAGAGCACGTTAAGCAGTCGATCCTGGTTATTATCACTATCATGTGACAAGTCGTTAAAGCCCGCCAACCCATATTGGGGCAGCATGGCGGGTCTAAGCTCTAAATCCCTCTCTCCTATGAGTGAGGAAGCCTGTGCCCAGTAGTGGGACGTAAAAAAGACTAGTGGTGGGTGGTGGAATAATTACTATCAGGTACAAAATCAACTTTTACTAGGTACTACAAGAAGTTATTGAGATTTCAGCACTGAGTTGGGGCAAGCACTTGATGAGAACAAAAATAAAAGGTTAAAATAACACTATGTAATAAATTAATTTATTAATTTTTTTCATTTCATTCAACAGAATATAAATTATTCTCATTAAGGCTAGCCACTAAGTTGTTATGAACTGGTAGGCGGGGATGTTGATCAGGCCTTGTTCTTCTATGTATATATGTATGTCCGATTTTGGATGGTGGATTTTGGATTGCTGATGTGGACATCCCCGCTTCAGCTTCTGTGTGAATTGGCAGTTCTGGGTGCACAGAGGGCAACCCAGCACTAGCTGGTGAAGGCTCTCCACTACACCATGGCTCGGTGGCAAGGCCTGAAAAAGAGTTATATTTATACTATATGTTTGTAATTCTTAAATGAATTTTCTTTCTCGAAAGGTTTTAATAATTCTTTCACCATTAGAAAACTATAAGTTAACAGGTACCATGGCAGAAGTCACAGGCAAAAGCTAGATTACTAGAAACCTAATTTATAAGATATATTCTCCATAATATTCTCAAAGGTGTATGAAGTCTGCCAATCTATACTGGACTAGCAGCGTGGTGATCTAAGCCCTTCTCATTCGGAGATCTGTTCTCCTTAGTGGGTCGGCATTAGGATATTGATGATAGTTAATTTCATGATGTTATGAAAGAAAGAATAAAAATAGTAGTCTCAAGTTACACACTGCCACTGCTGTGTAATCCTGCTGCATCCCAGTTGATTCAGCATGGTGCTCAACGCTGCCTAAAAATCAACGACTTCCCGAAGTGCTGTGTTCTCTGTGAGGAAGAAATTATTTATACGTATGACCATGGGTAGATTGTACACAATATAATACATTTATATATTGTAAATAGGTTTATCACAATAACTATTTCTTAATAAAATCAGCCATACAAATAAGACTTCTTAACCGATTCTTATTTAAAATTTGTTACCCTGAGTAAGTTAACATCTATTAATCAAAATCAGTGCTGTGATAGCCTAGTGGTAAGGGTGACCGACTTCTAATCGGAGGTCGTGGGTTCGATCCCGGGCACGCACCTCTAACTTTTCGGAATTATGTGCATTTTAAGTATTTAAATATCACCTGCTTTAACGGTGAAGGAAAACATCGTGAGGAAACCTGCATACTGAGAGTTCTCCATAACGTTCTCAAAGGTGTGTGAAGTCTGCCAATCCGCTTGGCCAGCGTGGTAGACTATGGCCAAAACCCTTCTCACTCTGAGAGGAGACCCGTGCTCTGTAGTGAGCCGGTAATGGGTTGATCATGATGATGATGATGAATCAAAATCAAAATAGGTAGGTTTAACATTATTGAAGTGCACCTATCTAACCTTACCTACGAATCTTGTCTTTTTAATAAAAGATTAGGTTAACAAAAAAAATTAATACATTTTGAAATATTGACGGGGGAACAAAGTCGCATTAGCCTCGCGAATTTTACATCGCAGAATTGATCACAACTTTTACGTGACTGAAAGGAAAACGATTAATTATTAGCACTGAAGTAAGTATATAAAAACGTAAAATACACCGACTTACCTCTCGCGATTTCAATATTCGCATTGAGCCTCTCTACCAATAGCTCTTGTTGTTTTTTATTTATTCTTTTACGGGCTTGGCGTTCCTTATTTATGTTATTAATTAAAATGTTTCTTTTAATTATTTTTGAAAACACTACAACCACAGATTACTAGAGGATACTACAACTCACAGATGACAACCATGAACTATAGAGTATAGACAAAGATTTAAGCCTACTTTACACTTTATAATAAACAAAATACCAATTTTCGGCACTTTCTTATCATGATTGGAGCAAAATAAATCAAATAAATTATTATTTTTGTATTTCAAGTAACATCGTTCGCTTTTCTTCGACATTTTTCACTAAAAATATTTTTGAAATTAATGGGGAAAATCAAACACAACATTTGTGCAGTTCTTGTTATCTTACATGGCAACACTTACTATTAAACTTAAACGTCATTTTAGAAGGCCTTTTGGAGTATTTAAATTTAGTTGAAGGTGACACTTGAATACCACTTAGAGATAGAGCAGCTAAAATAAGAAAACCTAAAATTAAGTTTAGGTTAGAGAGTGTGTTTAACAGAATCGCTACCATTATGCTAACTCTATTTATTATTATTATCTCTATGGTTTATTATCTCTATGGTTGAGAGCTGACATTTGACAGCACAGTTTGACAGCTGGCACAGGTGACAGAACCCAAACGGAACCATGAACCTATAGAAGTGGACTTGGCATAATGTCCTATAGAAAATAGTGGATCGGAAAATAGCTTAAGCTTATCAAAATTTTCATAAGTGTGTAAGAGACAACACTACATTTTTAAACATAACAATAAAACAGATCGTGGCAGAAATTTTATTGCACTTCCCTTAAGATGGCCTCCCTAAAATGTATACATGAACACTCACACACGCACAACTTGAGACATCACAATGAACACGCGCCATTTTAGTTGTAGGATTGTGCGTGTGTGAGTGTATTTTTGGCACGTTTTTAAGGTAGGTATGCCTACTCTACTTATTATTATTATCTCTATGAACGGAACCCAAGACCATAGAGATAATAATAATAAGTAGAGTAGGCATACCTACCTTAAAAACGTGCCAAAAATACACTCACACACGCACAATCCCGCAACCTAAAATGGCGCGTGTTCATTGTGATGTCTCAAGTTGTGCGTGTGTGAGTGTTCATGTATACATTTTAGGGAGGCCATCTTAAGGGCAGTGCAATAAAATTTCTGCCACGATCTGTTTTATTGTTATGTTTAAAAATGTAGTGTTGTCTCTTACACACTTATGAAAATTTTGATAAGCTTAAGCTATTTTCCGATCCACTATTTTCTATAGGACATTATGCCAAGTCCTCTTCTTGTTGGTCTATGCCCAAGACCCAAGCACAGACCCTATGCACAGACCACAGAGTACATTATATATACTTTATTAGAGATTGCACTCGCCTGTTCACCTAAAGCGACCTCCACAGGGAAGTGGCTAAACTAAAATATATTTAACTACAACGCTATAGTACTATATATATAGGTACTATTGGTACTAGTGATGGCCGATTCGATTATTTTGATAATCGATTAATCGATTATATCAATCGATTATAAAATAATAATCGATTATAAAATAATAATCGATTATTAATCGATTATTGATCGATTATGAAATAATTCTTAGAAAGATCTGAAAAAACAATTCTACTTTCTGGAAAAAATTCTGAACCCTTGCATTTAGTAGCAACATCTATATTATTACCTTTTAGATTGTTCTGAAAAAAGAAAAACAAACATTATTTTTTAAATTTTTTGAAATTGTTAGAAAATTAAATAGATTAATTAAAAAATAATGTAATTGATCAAAATTAAATATACATACCTATTAGGTACCTATTTATCACACTAAGGCGAAAGTTTGTGTGTGTGTGTATGTATGTGTGTACAGTCCATACCATATCCCAATGCAGTATTTGTAAACAGAAATGGCGTCGGATCACGTGATCATATTTGTCATTGTACTCATAGTGATGGGAAGCAGAAGCAGGCAGATTGTGAATGGACGATTGAATGAATACATTCTTAAATCGATTATCGAAATAGAGTGATTTTAAAAACAACCTTCTATCGTTGAAAACGATATTATTTAAACCTTTGAAATCAGATACTACATTTAATATTACTAGCTTTGTAGCAAGTTTTGTTACATGATGTTTTATCTGGTTATATCTGATTTAAAATAACATAAAGCTTTTTATAAAAATATATATGAATTGATGACAATAGCCAAAAATTACCTAAAGAGTAAGAAATAGTTTTATTTGAGGGAGGGGGAGTGCTCATCCAAAAAAAATCCAAAAATCCAACAAACAAGCCAAGTCGTTGAAAATAAAAACTAAAGAGCATCAGAGAACACCCGACACGTACTACATCAAGAGAAGCAGCGAAACGAATGACCCCGCAACACCCGAATCAAACGATCAGACCAGTGCAGTGCGAGCGAGACAGTTGACCACGCAACGGAAAGCGGCGGTGAAATGACAGCGCGGCGCATCGACACACGGCACTGGCACCACAAACCGAAGACGACCGAAAGTATCGTTCGCTCGCTCGCTCCCTCTTGGTATCGATGAAATTTGATATGATGATAGTTAAACGTTGGAAAGGACGCCAATGTCCTTCCCAATGCTTATTTATACTTAGTTTAGGTATCACGCAAGCGAAGCCACGGACGTCTACTAGTAAGAATTTATATGAGTAGAAGTCGATTCGTTAAATAGGCAGCAAATGTTATCATTATGGCATCGTTACTGAGTATCTCTATACGCAGACTTCCAGCTGGTACCTAATTTTGGCAAATTCCACAGTCGAATCGATGCTAAAAAAACAATGCCGGCATCGGATGCGCCTTACTTAATAACGATAACAAAATTAAACGAGAGAAATTAAAGAGACACAGACAATACATTGACCTTTACAAAAATTACTTCCGATTTTACCCGAATTTTAGGATCGATTAAACTCGTTCTTACTCGTTCATAACATTCACTCTATGGTTCACTTTTCGTTTTCAGCACTAGGCATTTAGTCTATATCTTATGTCAAACTCCATAGTAGATCAATACTCTGTGGTTTTATTTTACGGTTGTGGACTAGATTTTTGTTAAAATATTTACGTAAACTGCTAAAAATGAATTGGTTTTGTGTGTAATATAAACTTAACAAGTTTTACTTTGGGAAAAAAGATCATTGTGAGTGATTTGTTATAAGCAACAATGAAAATATTGTACGCAAAAGTGAAATGTCGTGACGAGTATGGTATGTTTACTTTAACTGCATTGGCTTATGTGATTGACTGTATGTTTATTACTTTTTAACGCCGCAACTACTGGACCGATTTGGCTGACATTTGGATTGGAGATAGGTTATGTCCTGGAATAACACATAGGGCACTTTTTATCCCAGAAAAGTGTTCCTGAGGGACTTAAATAGATATAGACTTCCAAAAATGAGATAGGTGCTGTTAAACGCTGATTGTTCTTAGGTACATCACGCTCACATAACAAATTATTGCAATAGTTTGCTGTCATTGCATGCATTTGTATGCTTTTGCATGAATTTGCTGTCGTTCTCCTTGCTAAGTTACTCTTAGATGATTTTGTTCAAATATTTTTTATGTGTACAAACTTATTAATCACGGGTAACATCGCGGGGCACAGCTTGTACATATATAGATACTCATAGCGGGGGTAATTTCACTACAGTTGGTAAAGGCGTATCGTCGGTTCGGTGTGTTCGAAAAGTTGAGTATGTATGAAAAAGCTGTAAGCTGCATAACGCTCGCTCACAGTCGGCGGCTGACTATCCGTTTGGTGTGAACAAAGCCTAAAACTAACTTTGAGGGAATCCCCTTTTTGCAATAATAGGGTTGCCAAACCATATTATACTTTAGCAAGCAAATTAATAACAGAAAGCTGGTAGTAAAGAACAATGGCAGCTTTCCTAACATACTTGGACTTGGAAAATCGAATAAAATGTGATTGAATGAAACATATGTTAATTCATTTGCCTTTATAAATATATGACAATACGGCAGTTAATATATTTTTAAAAGCTTGGGGAACCAAGTAATAGTATAATACGTTTTTTGAGGTTATGTGGCATATTATTAATCTGTAACATTTTGAAATGAACTAGAAATGAGAAGTTTTTTCTCTATAAAAATTATACATGCGTTCAAAACCTTTAGCTTAGTTCTAAACACGTTTAAATGAAAAAGTAGACTTTCCGCCATATATATACAAATGTCACTTTTTTGTTTACTTGTCAATAATAGGGAAGGTCAATAAATAAAATCGATTTACGACAATATCGATTATCGTAAAATTATTCATTTTTAATGTTTAACATGGCTTTATTAAAACAATTTATATGTAAATTACATCAATTCTGTAAGTATCTTTATAAATAAACTTGATTTTGATTGACATTGCCTAGAATATACCTACTTTTGATTAAAAAACAAAATCGATATATAACTAAAAATCGTATGGACTTCACTAGGAACGGAAATCATTACGGATGCGTTCAAAACTATGATATTCTAACCTGCGTTCTGATAACTTTAAGTTATATTTTTGAAAACGAATATCTTTATTTCTCCTAGTTTTAAAAATAAACTAATGATATGGGTTAATTACATTAACAATGTTCTATAGTTTTGTAACAGTCTCATCTCGTCACAAAATTCAGAATTTTTCACGGCCAAAGCCGGCATTGTTCTTTGGTAATTAACGTATATCTTTATAATCGATCATGATCGATTATGCAAAATCATAATCGATTGCAATCGATCATTTTAATAATCGATTAATCGATTATTGATAATCGATTCCGCACATCACTAATTGGTACTATAATATATATACTATACTATTGTCCTTGTGTATCGTATAAAATAATTTATCTTAATTATTACAAGATCACTAAAGAATGATGTGACCTTGTAATAATTAAGATAAATTATTATTATACAATACTTACATTAAAATTGTAAGAGGTGGTCTCCAGATGTTAGGAAATGAAACGCATGTTGATAATTTTCTGCTTTTTAATCGAGTCTTTTTTACATGCGTGGGTCACTGTTATATAAGCAAAGATAATCGGAGTCGATCACGTCCACGATCACGAGATGAAATGCACAGATAATTGGAGTCCAAGAATGGCGAAATAGTAATAAAATAAGAAAAAACTAACGAAGCACCATTATCACAATAATTATCCAACTGTCATACTAGAAAAACTTCAATGTCAAACTAATTATTGTTGTCAATGTTGGTCAAACTGAAATGGCCGTTCGCTACGTTTAGAAATTAAATCATAAATGTTTCATTAAACTTCCAACTTATATAGAAATATTTACAATGACTGTTATGTGAGTTTTAACTTAGAAATTTATCCTACTAACTCATATTACTCTCAAAAAATATTTTACATATTATTAGCTGAACTGTTTAATTAAATGACATTAAAATAAATTAGACTAAAACTTAAACTTCTGAACGAACACTTACTTCAGTGGCATCATAGATAAAGAGGCACAGATTATAAATACAAGATAAGCGCCATTTTTAGGGAAGTGGTAACCGGGGTAATTTTCATACAATGAAAAAATGTTTGAAGTGCAAAGGCCCTGGCACCAGCGTTGCCAGAAGGTTACTTTTGTAACCTTTTAGGTGATTTTTAGCTCGGTCAGGTTACTTTTAGGTTACACTATTCAAAAGGTTACTTTTAGGTGATTTTTCGAATCTTCATAAATACTCTGTCATCTGTGGTTCTTATTCACCTCTTCTCATCAGTTTCTCTTTCACACTCGTTTCATCTCAATTCTTGACCGAGCTCGACCAATGTCTGAATGCAGTCTGAATGAATATTTGTGCAAGTTATTTACAAGCAACATCAATTCTATCAACTTGTAATACAATTTTCTACAAGAAAAAAAATAGCTGTCTGTGAAGTCGGTTTACGGACATTATAACGTCATAAGAAAACATTGCCTCTCTATCGCTTGTTCCGCGCTCTCGCTTGCACGCGGTAGGTACGTGACAATGAGTCATGCTTTAACGTGCGTGCGACTGGCGTTCATTTATTTTTATGACGTTAATATCACGTCAAAAAAATGAAAGGTTATTTTTTACACTAAAAGGTTACTTTTTTATTTATTTTAGGTAACTTTTGACATGACCGTGCTGGCAACACTGCCTGGCACAGACCCAAGCTCTAATTTACCGAAACCTAACCTACTTATACCACTGGAAATTGAGAAATCCGTAATTCTTTCTAATATTCTGAAGTAAGCTTGAATTGAAGCAGGGGGGTGACACTGTAGTTCCCTTGGACTTCGCAAAGCGCTAGTATCGCAACCACAGAACTACTTTTCTAAGGTCATATCCAAGAAGGTTATATACTCTATGTAGACACTGGAGACTGCGCCTGAAACATTTTAATAAAGATAAAGTCATTCAGCTGGGCTATTTTTCCTCTCTAGTTTTTCTATATCTCACACACTTTATTTAAGTAGTCTGTTGAGAATGAGACAAAGCCTGTTCAAGACCATATTTCTTTGCTTCAACATTTTGTTTGGATTGTTCCTGGTCTGTGGTGCTCAGGTTCTATGTTTCTTGGTCATATCATTAAAGTGTTCTGACTTCTGTGGTAATTAATAATTATTGTTTTTTTCAAAATGGCGTCTTCGTTGTTGTTGTGTTTCGAAAAAAATAAAAATAATTATTGATTTCTTGCAATCTTCTAAACTTTAAATACGTCGAGTCGAGCTTCTGTTCCTGTGTTTGTGTTTTATACTGTAGTGCTATTTATATTTGGCACGTTGACTCTTTTTTTGTTTCATTGAAACAAGACTCGTACCTATGTTTTGTTTTTTGAAATATCTGACCTGACATCAAGAAAACAAGGAGAAATGTGGCTGCTCGCCAGTACAAAACAACATTAAGTTGTTTCGATTTCCTAAACCTGCTGGAATTTTGCGCGGTACGTATAACCAACCTAACCTAACTAGATTTATACTATACGTTATAAAATTCATTCTCCATAAATTATCCATAAACAGACACAAGCACACCTTTTGATATTTATAGTGATACCAACAGGTGTGCTTAAGTTGGCTTAAGTCTATAGTTTCCTGCTGAACATACTGATGTGTTACTGTCAATCATTTTCCAGATATTGCAGATACCACTAGTGAGGAAAAAAAATTATTGGTAGCCCACCTTTTGTGTTTACTATTTATTACCTATAGGGTAGTAAAAATACTACTATTCATATATTATGGTATATATATTTGTAATAATTAGTACCAATTTATTAACTTTTATTAGTACCAATTAATTATTTTTAAATTTATTTGTTTCTTTTCAGATGTGAACTATGTGATATTCAGATGTGAAGATGAATAACAGACAGGTTTTACTGATTGTTTTATTGGGTTTTATTTCAAGAAGTTCTCAGGGCCAGGCCGGAGTTGTTTGTTAGCGGTATTTCACCTCCGTGCCTCGGAGAGGATGTTAAGCAGGCTGTCCTGTTTATTATTACTATTACTATCATCATAATAGTCGCTAAAGTCCACCAACCTGCATTGGAGCAGCGTGGTGGGTCTAAGCTCTAAATCCCTCTGTCCTATGAGAGAGGAGGCCTGTGCCCAACTGTGGGATGTTAAAAGGTTGTAGTGTTGGTGGTAAAAAAATATTTGTTCCATGTTTAGTAACTTTTGTCGTTCTTCTTGCGAACACATCTTTAATTATGACTATTCATATTAGTGATCTTTTATATTTCTGCAAAAGAATTTATTGATATTATCTTACTTTCAGCCAAAGATTAAAAGAGTGATCACAATTATGCTATTATAGTTTGATAAATAATTGATGGTAGGTTTAAACAATATCTGACTGGTGGTTTCTGATTGTAAACAAAATTTTTGTACATGATGCCTTAATATATTGCCCAGTTGTGAATAATCAAGATTTACATATTATTTTTACCTTTCCATCGCCACTGTCACAATTCTATGCAAGACAAATTAATGTGATGGTCTGCACAGAGACACAAAGTCATTACTTTATCACTTTGTACTGACATCCATAAAATAGATTTTATTTTCCATAGCAGGATGAGAAGAGGAAAATGTTGGCAATGTTAATTTGTGGATATAAATAAGTGGGAAACAATCTCTTAGAATAGTTTTTATATATTATTCTGTATTTTATGTTAATTTAATTTTATGCCTCGATCTGTATAATAATGGGTGTAATATTTTAATCTATACTAATAAATAAAATTGAAGTGTCTGTCTGTAATATCGAAATAACTACCTCATATTAAGCTCATATGGTTATTTGAACGATACTATAACCGAATCACACGTTTTTAAAATTTTTGTCTGTCTGTCTGTCTGTCTGTCTGTCTGTCTGTCTGTCTGTCTGTCTGTCTGTCTGTTTGAACGGGCTAATCTTTGGAACGGCTGAACCGATTTTGACGGGACTTTCACATACAAGTAGAGAATTAACCAGGGAGTAACATAGGCTACTTTTTTAACCGACTTTCAAAAAAGGAGGAGTTGTGTTTTTCTACCTATGTACACCGATATCTCCGAGATTTCTGAACCGATTTGCGTAATTTTTTTTTTAATCGATAGAGAAACATTGCGACACTGTCCTACAAAAAAACTTGGATTCCAACTCCTCAATCCTGATGCTGTAGGGGATCTGATCCCCAAAACTAATGGGATTTAGGCACTGTCGGTTATTTAAATTGATATTGGGGATACCAATTAAAGACTTTATTGTTGAATGACCTCGAGTAGGTACATGTCCAACTCCTCAACCCTGATGCTGTAAGGAATTGCATTCCGAAATCGTAAGAATCCCACGGAATTTTTCCGTTTTGTGGACGGGTTACTACTTACTACAGATAGGCTACTTTTTGTTCTGGAAAATCAAAGTTCCCACGAGATTTTTACAAACCTAAATACACACGGGCGAAGCCGTGGGCATCATCTAGTAAATAAATATAATTTGAGAGGTGTGCAAGAAAAACTTAAGAAACAAAATATATGCTTTTCTCAAAAATTACTTTTGATAAATATAAAGCGTATAGATTAAGAAAAAAGAAATATAAAATTGAATATAGTAAGTTGTTTTATTTTAAACCCAAAAATTTCAAAAAGAATAAAAAATGTAGTGGTACCCCATTTCAACGTTTGTCATGGGACATCACTATACTATCGATATCGATATTTTAAGGTGGGATTGTGTCCCATCACTTCTTCTTGCGACACTAGCGCTTTGCGAAGGCAACGGAACTAACTGTAAATTTTTGCCACTGTCCCATCTGTCTTAGAGACTAGTATATTAGTGATCTGTGAATTGAAGGCATTTTTCAATTACATATTTTCCAAAACAATTAAAATTAGCTAATAAACATTATCTAATAAATAAATGTTTCGTGCTAAGATTGAAGTAAACACTTAAACAGTGCTGCATGATTTTAAGTGAAGGTTTATGTTCCAACGGTGATACAACTTGCGCCTTCGCCGCGTTATAAAGTGCAGAAATGGCAAAATCTCAAATAAATACTAAATCCAGAAACTATTCGCGGGACAAAGAGACCTTTTTAAAGGATTTAAAGCAGTTTAACGAAAGTAAAAAGTAAGTAACACCCATAGTTTGCTACACATCTTTTAGTGCATTTTTGGTCTGGTAGTTGTCACCCTACCGGCAAAGCCGTGCCGCCAAGCGATTAAGCGTTCCGGTACGACGCCGTATAGAAACCGATCAGGGGTATTCATACCTCTTCCAAATTAGCCCGTTTCCATTTTAGACTACATCATCACTTACCATCTGGTGAGATTGCAGTCATGAGCTAACTTGTAGTTGAATTAAAAAAAAAAACCTTTTCAACGCTTTTGTATTCATTGTGATGTTAATTTAATCCTTACAATTTCTTCCCAGTGTTCATTCAAAGTCCTTTTCCATTGAAGCTGTCCAGTTTTGAAACTTATGAGGTGCTCACAATCTCTGCCTACAGTTAAACAACTGTTTAAAAACCTCCTTCATTTTTTGTCATCTATTTCTTTAATGTTTTTGGCCTTTATTTTTATTTCCGTGTTTAGTCTAGATAGCCTGGAAGAATAAATAGTTCTTATTGTGTTCTGGTGTATATTATAGTGTACAGAAAAGTACATTTCCATTCTAATTTATTTAAATAACTGTATGGGGATATAAAGTAAAAGTTCTTATTCAATATTGGTTCACTACACTTTTTGAATATCAATTAAGGAGCTGGCGAACAAAACAGCATAATTACACCTCTGGTCAAAATACTTTTTTTTTAATAAGTAATTTTTGGGCTGCTGAACAAGAATCTCAACCTATTTCTATCGAAAACAGTTCAAAACTGCAACAAAATTGCATCCAAAGTTCGTTGGCTTCGACAAGTTTTAACAGCTTTGAATACATTTTTTGTTTCTGTAAAATTTTATTTTATGTAATTATGCCGTTTTGTTCCTCAATTGTTATACAATTGAGGAACAAAAAACTATTATTTAAAAGTAACTATTAAACTAAAAACTACTATTTAAAAGTAATTTAATGATGATAATTACTTACGTAAACTTAAAACTAAAGCTATTGGCTATTAGAGAAACTTATGTCCATGGTTTGTTGTCATTTGTTTTTTTTTTTTTAATAAAATATGCTATATTCATTTCCAGTATACCATATAAAGTACCTGTAGTGAATGGAGTTGATATAGATCTGTACCTACTTTATTCACTTGTACAGCAGAGAGGTGGGCTTAGTAGGGTAAGTATGTCTGCAAAATGTTAAATAATTAAGAATATGTTTACTGCTTTTTTTAACTGCCTCGTTGGTTTAGTGGTTAGCATAGTTGACTGCAGATCATGAGTACCTGGGATCGATTCCTTGGTCTGGCAAATAATTGTTAGGTATTGGGTTTTTCTGTCAAGAAATTCTCAGTGCCAGACTGGAGATTGAAGTTGGGGGTGTTTCAGCCCCTTGCTTCGGATAGCATGTTAAGCAGTCGGTCCCGGTTATTATCACTATCATGTGACAATAATGGTTAAAGCCCACCAACCCGCATTGGAGCAGTGTTGTAGGTCTAAGCTCTAAATCCCTCTCTCCTATGAGAGAGGAAGCCTGTGCCCAGCTGTGGGACTTTAAAAGGCTGTAGTGATGGTGATGATTTTATAACCTCATTAACCTAACAGTAAGTGACAAAAAAAGCCTATGAAGGACTGTGATTTCCATTGGTGGTCTATACCCTTAAATCATATCTAAGAATCTGATCTGAGGGGTAGTAGAGAGTAGGAGTTTTCTTGATATAGTGGGTTTACAGACCCTTTTGCATACGATTTAACTAATAATGTAGGATTTTGTCTCTTAGGTTTAACAATTTTTATCAGGTGTTAGTGTTAAAAGTGTGACCAAAGGAAAGAAGAACGGAAATTTCCATATTCAGCCCACTGATTGTGTAACTTTTGACGATGAAATGGTATTCATTTGATGGCCTAAGACCATTAAAGTAAAATATACCTTGTTAGTATTGACTTAAAGTCACAAATTCAGTACAACTGATTTCAACATGGAGCGTTATGAATTGTACATACATACCTAATCGTATAAGAATGGATACACGAAATTGAGCTCTATTTCAATGATTGTATGGTATATTTTACTTTGATGCCGTAGGCCATCAAATGAATACCATTTCATCGTCTAAAGTTACACAATCAGGGGGCTGATCTCAATAGTTGGTTGATTAACCAACCAGTGAAATTGTCTGATATGTACTGCCACTGCCTACAACTGAGCTACATGACTGTTTAATGTATAATATTTTTGAAAAAATTGTGGCATACTTTCAGTAATCACTACATAGTATAATACAAAGTCGCTTTCTCTGTCCCTATATCCCTATGTCCCTATGTATGCTTAAATCTTTAAAAGTACGCAACAGATTTTGATGCGGTTTTTTTTATAGATAGAGTGATTCAAGAGGAAGGTTTATAAGTAGAAAAATTGAACCCGGTAGGTGGCGCTAATAGCGGGCAGGACGACGTCTGCCGGGTCCGCTAGTTATTAAATAAAATAAAAATAAAAGTGTCTGTGTTCACACATGACAGAAGGGAAACTTCGGAAAAGTAACCTTAACCTGACCTTTAACTTTGGCTTTGACTTTGCATGTTAAAATGATGTCGCTTTTTCATTTCGTTGAATTTTGAAATGAACAAAAAGCTTCACTTCAATAAAATAAAATATAATTTAAAAATATGATACAAGAATATTTAACATACATAATAAGACAAAATTTTAGCAAAATAAGTTTTATTCACAGGTAAATCAAAATGATACTTGGGAGTCATTTTTGCGTCAGTTACGGCTACCGCATCCTTGTATCAATGGGTCTACACTACTCAGAAGAATCTATGGCACTTATTTGGAAAAGTATGTATTTGGATTATTATATTGATTAGCTGATGCCTGCGACTTCGCGAATGTGAGAATTTCGATTTTTTCAAAATCCCATGAAAACTCTTGATTTTTTTTTTAATTGCCTATGTCTGCCTTCAAGATCAAGCTATCTCTGTGTGAAATTCCGTCAAGATCAGTTCAGCTACTTATACTAAAATTCAAGGTTTTACTCAACAAAATAGGGACCTATTTTGTTGAGTAAAACCTTGAATTTTAGTATAAGAATTTACTGAAATTAGTGTTAGAATCACAAAGTATTATTAAATTATTTAACGATTAATATTTAATTTAATGATCAAATTTAACGATTTAATAATTAATCTAATGTTTAAGGTATGAAAGAGCCAAAGGACCTCCACGTCTGGATGATGATAATGATATGGATGAAGATCTGTCTAGAAGGGGGAGAGGTGGGGGAATGCCGAGGATCACATTTGGCAGTGGCACTTACATATCAGGTTAATTTAATCCTTCGTTAATAAGTATTTATTAACTAGCTGATGCCCGCGACTTCGTCCGCGTGGATTCATAAATGTTCCGCTTTACTTTCTTAATTTTTTACCCGATTACGGCAAAGCTAACAGGAAGGGTTATAGTTTTAGCAGTCTATGTATGTATGTATGTATGTATGTATGTATGTATGTGGCCGATTTTTGTATGAGATTCTGTGTGTATCACCGTAGCGCCAAAACTACTGGACCGATTTTTATGAATGAGGTGTCTGTTGATTCGTTGTAAAAATCGAGAAATGACCTTCGCGCGGCTTTCTAGATTATTAAATTAGTTTCGGTAATCACATAACAGATGGCGCCACTAGCTGCTTGCCCCGCGCTTTATTACATTAGTACGCAGTTGAATACACATTTTTCTGCACACTAAATTATTAATTTGTGCTATTATTATTGTGAGTAGTCGGTTGTAGTTTATGAACTTTATCTCTTGTTATCACCATCTCGCAATATGATCCTTTGTTACAGCATCAGGAGAGCCTCTCCGTACCGGCAATAGAGTGGCCGGTCCATCAGAAAGACTGACTTTATCCCTGCTGTCACCCATGCCCAATGAGCAGGACTTTGCAGTGAATGTGTGCACAGTCCTGGCCGCGGACCATTCCAACAGGCTGCCTTTGAGCACCACTCCACACATTTTGGACTTTTTGCTGGCGCATGCAGGAGTCTATAACCATTGTGAGTGTTACTTAAGTAACATCAAGGGCCTGTTTCACCACCTGATAAGTTTTGCGTAGCCTAAACGTAAGTTTTGCCACCTTTTGTCGAGTGACAAAGACAAAAATGTTGTTAATAAGCTATCCAACACTTATCAGAAGGTGATGAAACAGGCCTTCAGTTATCAAAATTATGATATAAAAATAATAGTTTCTTTTTCCACAATAGTTTTGATGATTGTTCAAAAAGAAAAACCTGTGAATATTTCGGCAAGTACTCTGCTAAAAATTACAAATATTTGGTAAACAATCTCCAGAAAGATGGCAATAGTTACAAGGAAATATTGACAGTAACTATCTAGTTAACAACATCTTAAGGTTGTCTCCAATATCTTTCCTTTTACTCACTGTTAATGTAACGATAATGTACTTTGACAGTGACATACATATTATATTAAATTATTGTATCTAAGCACAAGAATACTTTTCATAAAATCTAACTATAGTAGTTTCAATAAAACTCTCTTTCAGCGAGTCTCAGAGACACAATCGGACGATCATATTACGAAGCCCGTGGCAGATATCCCCACGATTTCTGGCAGCTAAGAGCAGGTGGTGGCGGTGCTAAGGAACTCGCAGATGAGACCAAGTTCATGCAACCCGGTATAGAGCAGCCCGAGCTGATGGTGCAGGCTCTGGCTGCTCATAATACACTGACTGACTGTTTGATGCAAGGTGCAGAGGACGATGATAGCTTGGAGAAGATTGTTGAGGAGGTAAGGAGTATTACAGACTATCATGTAAAACTAAGTTCATGCAACCCGGTATAGAGCAGCCCGAGTTGATGGTGTAGGCATTGGCTGCTCAGAATACACTGACTGACTGTTTGATGCAAGGTTCAGAGGACGATGATAGCTTGGAGAAGATTGTTGAGGAGGTAAGGAGTATTATAGACTATTGTATATGATAAAGTTCATGCAATCCGGTATATAGCAGCCCGAGCTGATGGTGCAGGCTCTGGCTGCTCATAATACACTGACTGACTGTTTGATGCAAGGTGCAGAGGACGATGATAGCTTGGAGAAGATTGTTGAGGAGGTAAGGAGTATTATAGACTATCATGTAAGACTAAGTTCATTCAAACTGGTATAGGCCCGAACTGATGATGATGATGTCCATTGTGTGCTCACTGTTCTTCCACGTGGAGAACATGCAGTATCTCTACCCGACGCCCGTTGAACTCTAGCGTCAGCTGATTGCATTACATTGCGAACTTTTAAAAAACCCAGGATTTTTCTTTGTGTTATCTTGTCAGTGATCATCACTACTATTACCAGTGTTCGTTTTCGGTAGCGAGTCCCTTACACCCTGTACATTTGAAGGACCTGCTCGAGGACTGGGTGACGGAGCCCTCGGAGGAGGACCAGCTGTTCGCGCCGGAGCTCTCAGGCGGCGCGAGCTGCAGATCGCCTCTATTGTACCCTCGCTGTCCTTCCACGACGAGAACGTGCAGTGTCTCTACCCGACGTCCGTTGAACTCTAGCGTCAGCTGATTGCATTACACATTGCCAACTTTTGAAAAATGCGGGACTTTTTTTGTGGTATCTTGTCAGTGATCATCACTACTATTACCCATGTTCGTTTTCGATACCGAGTCCCTTACACCGTGTACATTTGAAGGACCTGCTCGAGGACTGGGTGACGGAGCCCTCGGAGGAAGACCAGCTGTTCGCGCCGGAGCTCTCAGGCCTCGCCTCTATTGTACGCTCGCTGTCCTTCCACGACGAGAACGTGCAGTGTCTCTACCCGACGCCCCTTGAACTCTAGCGTCAGCTGATTGCATTACATTGCCAACTTTTGAAAAATGCGGGACTTTTTTTGTGGTATCTTGTCAGTGATCATCACTACTATTACCCATGTTCGTTTTCGATACCGAATCCCTTACACCCTGTACATTTGAAGGACCTGCTCGAGGACTGGGTGACGGAGCCCTCGGAGGAGGACCAGCTGTTCGCGCCGGAGCTCTCAGGCGGCGCGAGCTGTGTGTACACACAGCGCGTGTTGCAGATCGCCTCTATCGTACGCTCGCTGTCCTTCCACGAGGAGAACGTGCAGTATCTCGCCAGGAACACTACGCTTATTAGGTAAGAAATTGTAGTACAAAGATGTAGAATAGAATAGAAAAGTTTATTATTCAAATAAACTTTTACAAGTACGTACTTTTGTAAAAAGCTACTTTTTACTAAGTACTTAGTAAAAAGCTGTGATAGCCTAGTGGTTAGGACGACCGACTTCTAATCGGAGGTCGTGGGTTCGATCCCGGGGCACGCACCTCTAACTTTTCGGAGTTATGTGCGTTTTAAGTATTTAAATATCACTCGCTTCAACGGTGAAGGAAAACATCGTGAGGAAACCTGCATGCCTGAGAGTTCTCCGTAACGTTCTCAAAGGTGTGTGAAGTCTGCCAATCCGTTTGGCCAGCGTGGTAGACTATGGCCAAAACCCTTCTCACTCTGAGAGGAGACCCGTGCTCTGTAGTGAGCCGGTAATGGGTTGATCATAATAAATAATAAAAGTACTTTTGAATCGTCAATTGAATCTACCACTGGTTCGGAATGCTGTTCCATGCTGTGTGTGTATTTATGTACCCACCACTATAGCTTTTTAATGTTCCACTGCTGGGCACAGGCCTCCTCTCTCATAGGAGAGAGGGATTTAGAGCTTAGACCCGCCCCGCTGCTCCAATGCGGGTTGGCTGGCGTTAAAAGGCGTTAAAAACTATTGTCACAATATGATAGTGATAATAGCCGGGACCGACTGCTTAACGTGCTCTCCGAGGCACGGGGGTGAAACACCGCCAACTACCAACTCCGGGCTGGTGTTGAGAATTCAAGTCAAAGAATTTTAACACTGATTAACGCAGTCTATCCAACACCAACTGGCTTCTTGCGGAGTTCCACAATCGGCGTAGGTATTATTGACTGATTGCAGCGGCAAAATACATTGTGCCTACCACCATGTATAAATACACTACAAGTATAAATTAAAAATTAAAAAAAAAACCCCCGACATTCGCCATTTTGTGGTGGCGGCCATCTTGGACCAAATGCTTTTCTACTAGTCAAGCCCTTTCATTTGATACCCATATTCAGGGAGTTGTAAAAAAATATGTAATCCGCCATTTTGTGGCGGCGGCCATCTTGGACCGATTTTCATCAAAAATAGCTAAGAACACTCCCGACTACCGTTCAAACAAAAAAACTGCATTCAAATCGGTTCACCCGTTTGAGTGCTACAGGGGAAGAGACACAGACATACACACACACAGACACGTCAAACTTATAATACCCCGTCGTTTTTTGCGTCGGGGGTTAAAAAGGCGAAATGACGAATTGAAAAATATCTGTTGCATTATCCAATAATATCCAGATTTGTTTGTTGTAGGTTTTTATTACTTTGCGCCAATTGTTGGGTTGGTACTCTGCGGCAGAGCGGCTTGGACACCCTCGGGAACGTTTCCACAGAGCTAATCATTAAGGTAAAGAATTCATCAAATCTGACTAATGTGTGTTAATGAATGTCCCATCAAAATCGTTTCAGCATTTTGGAGACAGACAAACACAAATTTTAATATACCTCCGATGATAATTCGGACATTCAAAGGTTCCTGTACAATCCGGGTTCTAAATTATACTTCTAAATACGGTCTTCTAAATACGGGTTCTAAATAATACTGAGGGTTGTGATAGCTGTCACTTCTGAACTACTAAACGGGTGACCTTGAAATATTTACGGGATTATCTTTAAAGTACCTATTTCCTTTGTAACAAAAAAGAATGAATGAAATCGGATCACGCGTTAATGAATTACAGCTAAGTACAAATTTTGACTTTCATCCCCTCTCCCAATATGTTTGTAACCAATTTTTGTATGAGATTCTGTCTGTCACCGTAGCGCCTAAACTAGTGGGCCGATTTTGATGATTGAGGTGTCAATTAATTCTTTCTTATGGTTCGGGTGACATAGGCTACATTTTATATACGAAAAAATCGAGAAGCGACGTCCGAGCGGCAAAACTAAAATATTATTTAGTTTCGGATAGACATAATAGATGGCGCTGCTAGCTGCTTGCCCCGCGCTTTCTGCACACTAAATTATTATTTTATATTAAACTAGTGGATCCGGCAGACTTCGTCCTGCCCGGTGACATACCGAAATCGGCGCCACCTACTGAGACCCGGTAGGTTACCTGTACCTACCCGGTAATTGTGTTTCAAACCATCCAGGAACCCATTGAGATATACACACAAAATTGATCCAGCCATTTAAGAGGAGTTTGGTGACAAACACACGTAGAGAAGAATTATAGTTATAGGTACGGATGAGAGAGTTTACCGTATCCACGCGACGGGATGTGTGACAGTTACGAAACCCGTGAACATTTTGTATGGGAAAATGTTTTTTCTTTTATTTTATTTTATTTTATTTTTTCGTCAATTTCTTAATGTTTTTAATAGTTATTATGCTATTCGAGACGGAGACAAATACAACAAATCAATAACCATGAAAATCGCTCCAGCCGTTATCGAGATAAGTGTTCGAACTAACACGACTTTGTTTTATATATATAGATTAAATTTCTAAGCGGGTTTAAGTTTACGGACTTTATCTCTTGTTATGTTCTAGGACCCAGCGACTTGTCTAATATCCAGACACGTGATATCGACGATCCAGTCGGCGCTGATATCGCAGGATCGCGCCAGAGTCCTGGCGGCTCTGGAGCTCCTCAACAAGCTGGCGCAGAACGAGGCCAATGAGGACGCTTTGCTGAAAGCTCTGGAGGCTAAGGTCTGTGAATGTTGATGTGTTTAAAGAGCATTTTATTAACAAAATAAATGTGAACGAAGAAATCGTCGCCGTCTCAACCAATAGACGTCCACTGCTGGACATAGGTCTCTTGGAAGGATCGCCACAGCACACGATCTTGTGCCGCCTAATTCCAGCGGCTGCCAGCGACTCGCTTGAGATCGTCCGTTCATCGAGTGGGGGGTCTACCTACGCTTCGTTTGCTGGTGCGAGGTCGCCATTCAAACACTTTGGGAACCTCACCTCAACGAGGAAATACTAAGAACAAATATGTTGCTGTAGTAATAGATTAGAATTTAGAAGTAACCAAAAAATCTAATTAAAAAAGATATAACCCCCGGCACGTAAGTCGACTGGTGACCTTCAAGTGCGCGCAGCGTCGTACGAGTGTGCAGGACACAGTACGATTGGAGAGCCAATCAGCGCTTACGAGGGATCCGCGAGAGCTAATCAGTGCTTACGAACGATCCCCGACCGCGCCCCCCTCACCACCCGAGTTACCTAATTTTCGACTTCTGCGCATTGAAGGTCAGCGCTCGAGTTGCGTGCCGGTGTTTATAACTTATACCATGCCCCATTTCCAGGTGTACAGTGACGTGTGCGCGTTGCTGACCCTGCGTGACATCATGGTGTTGGTGTGCACGCTGGAATGCGTGTACGCGCTGACCGCGCTGGGCGACCGCGCGTGCGAGGCGGTCGCCAGGGTGCCCGGGCTACTGCAGACGCTGGTTTCGCTTGTCACGGTAGAGGTAAATCTATATTACACTAGCATCTGCCCGCGGCTTCGCCTGCGTGAATTTTGGTTTTAAACAAATCCCGAGGGAATCATGGATTTCCGGTTTCCGTTCCCGCTCCCTTTTCCAACCTTTATACCTACTATCAAGGAAGTTCGCTATAGTAATCTACCTATAGCTGAAGATATAGATTTCGGGTTTTTCAAAATCCCGCGGGATGTGGATGTGTGGGAAAAACTGTGGATGTTTCCAGAATAAAAAGTAGCCTATGTTTTAAGTCAGGGCATATTCTATCTCCATTCAAAATTTCAGCCAAATCGGTTCAGTAGTTGTGGCGTGATTGAGTAACAAACATCTATCCACACTTTCACATTTATAATATTAGTTACAAGTTACATATACAGGGTATAAGGAGACCGCTACCGAAAACTTAGCGCTATTGTTGTACTACCTAAAACATAATCTTATAGGGTAGGTATCGGCGTCGGCGCGACCGCGGTTTCGTAGGTATCTAACGATACGTAAATAGGTCACACCAAGTTCGTTGACCTCCAACGTCAGCTGATTTTATTTTAATCTCACGCAAGAATTACGTAACACACTTTTACGAAATACAGCAAATAAGTTTTTTTACAATTATTACAAGTCTGTTTAACCCTCCAAAACGGGTATTGCATAAAAAGTGCAATTTTTTTCGTAAAAAAAAATTTTTTTCACGTTTTTTAGTGATATTTTATCAGTAATCATATTAATATATATCTCCTAACACCCTGTATATCAAAATAAATATATACAAATCATACATATTTCAAATTTATATGAATATCTGTATCACATAATCTATACTAATATAATAAAGCGGAAGAGTTTGTTTATTTGAACGCGCTAATCTCAGGAACTACTGGACCGATTACAAAAATTCTTTCACCATTGGATATGTACGTGATCCTTGAGTGCTATAGGCTATATAATATGTACCACGGGCGAAGCCGGGGCGGACCGCTAATTATATAAAGCAAGCTAAATCATTTATATTATATAAAGCGAGAACTGCATTCCGAACCTGTGGTAGATTCAAATTGACGATTCAAAAGTACTTGTAAAAGTTTATTTGAATAAAAAACTTTTCTATTCTATTCTATTCTATATAATTTACACATATATCGGGTGTAAAGGGATCGTTATCGGAAACGAAGACAGGTAATAGTAGCGACACCTAGTGACGATTGCTGATAAGATACCACAAAAAAAACGCGGAAAAAAGTGTATCCGTTAAAAGTCGTAATGTAATGCGATCAGCTAACGCCTAAAGTTGTCGCCAGCCGGCCGCCGCTTGCGGGGCATTGACCCCGTGTTGTGCACGCTTTACATTGCCGGTTTGAAAAAGTATTAAATACTCAAACGCTTATTACTACAAGTATAAGACAAAAACTGTGATAGCCTAGTGGTTAGGACGACCGACTTCTAATCGGAGGTCGTGGGTTCGATCCCGGGCACGCACCTCTAACTTTTCGGAGTTATGTGCGTTTTAAGTATTTAAATATCACTTGCTTTAACGGTGAAGGTGAAAACATCGTGAGGAAACCTGCACGCCTGAGAGTTCTCCATAACGTTCTCAAAGGTGTGTGAAGTCTGCCAATCCGCTTGGCCAGCGTGGTAGACTATGGCCAAAACCCTTCTCACTCTGAGAGGAGACCCGTGCTCTGTAGTGAGCCGGTAATGGGTTGATCATGATCATGATGATGATGATGAAGACAAATGGTACAATCGTTGCAGGCGCAAAGCTACGGGCCGCGTGCGTGCATACTGATGCGCGTGGTGGAGACAGTGAGCGGGCCGCAAGCCGTGGCCGCAACGGGTGCAACGTCCGCAACTGGGGAAGCCGATAAGCCGCACCCGCCGCCAACAACGCAAGTAAGGTTTTTTTTATGGAAACAAACAGTGCAATAACATACAATAGATAAAACATATCAAAATAGTCTCCAAATATAAAAATACACATTTAAATATAGTATACAAATTATTATTTTACATCAAGTGGGATTGTGATGGTCAAGTGTGTGTCTATAATGATAAAAGCTAATCGTCGTAAAATTGTAAATATGTGTTTCAGTAGTCAGTTATTGTGAGGAAACCTGCACGCCTGAGAGTTCTCCATAATGTTTTGATAGGCGAGTGAAGTCTACCAATCCGCACTCGGCCAGCGTGGTGGACTACGGCCTTAAACCCTTCTCGTACTGAGAGGAGACCCGTGCCGTGTAGTGGGCCGGTAATGGGTTGATAATGATGATGATGATGATAATAATGATAACGATAATGATGACGATAGTGAATATAATAATGATGATGATGTTGATGATGATGATAAAGATAATACTGATGATGATAATTATGACGATAGTGAAGATAATAATGATGGTGATAATGTTGATGACGATGAAGATAATAATGGTGATGATAATGTTGATGATGATGATGATGAAGATAATAATGATGATGATAATGTTGATGATGATGATGATGAAGAAGATAATAATGATGATGATAATGTTGTTGATGATGATGATGATGTGTTTCAGTCGCAACCGAGCACGCCTTCCAAGCCTTCAGCGGAGCCCGCGCCCCTGGCGGTGACGTCGAGCGCGGCGCCCGTGGCAGTACCCGCCACAGCACCCATGTCCACGCTGCAGCAGTCGCACATACAACAGCGGACTGTGCAGGTATGTATCCACCACCACTACAGCCTTTTAACGTCCCACTGCTGGGCACATGCCTTTTCTCTCACAGGAGAGAGGGATTTAGAGCTTAGCTTAGCTTAGCTAGCTTTAGACTTTAACGATATTGTCACATGATAGTGATAATAACCGGGACCGACTGCTTAACGTGCTCTCCGAGGGACGGGGCTGAAACAGAAATTCTCATTGCCAGACCGGAGTTGGAAGCTGGTTCCAACTCCGGGCTGGCAATGAGAATTTCTTGACAGAAAAGCCCAATACCTAACAATTATTTGCCCGACGCAGGAATTGAACCCGGGACCTCGTGATCTGGGGTCGAATATGCTAACCACTAGACCAACGAGGCAGTATGTATAGTTGACGCCAAACAAATATTCGCCTCTGAATATAGCCGCAAGATGCGTCACAATAGCATATTTTAGATATCAGTGGGCGGACAGAAACGGAGGGAGCCGGCACGAACCTTTGCGAGTTCGTGCCGGCTTGAGTATGAGTAGTCACAGTTAAAATGACGACAGAGTAATGTCAGGAACACATTTATGTCCCGTTTTAACTCTGTCTTGAATCTGAGTAGAGGCAGAGTTAAAACGACGACAGAGTAAAGTCAGGAACACATTTATGTCCCGTTTTAACTCTGTCTTGAATCTGAGTAGAGGCAGAGTTAAAACGACGACAGAGTAATGTCAGGAACACATTTATGTCCCGTTTTAACTCTGTCTTGAGTCAGAGTAGAGTCAGACTTAAAACGACGACAAAGTAATGTCAGGAAGACATTTATGTCCCGTTTTAACTCTGTCTTGAGTCAGAGTTAAAACGACGACAGAGTAAATTCAGGAACACATTTATGTCCCGTTTCAACTCTGTCTTGAGTCTGGGTAGAGTCTGAGTTAAAACGACGACAGAGTAATGTCAGGAACACATTTATGTCCCGTTTTAACTCTGTCTTAAGTCTGAGTAGATTCAGAGTTCGCTCTATAGGTCTCAACATTTTTGGAGTTATACCTCTTTAGGTGCATTTTGAAAAAATTATGAGAGTGATTTTTTATGATTTTGTGACACGAAAAACGACATGATGAAGTTGGCAACAGTCGAGAGGTTAGCTAGCAATTTGAAGTTTCTTGCTAACCTCTCGACTGCCAGACGCTTCACAAACAAAAATGGCTGTCTGTCGGGCCATTTAGTGTCTTATTGCAATTAATTATTTGCATGCAAAGAAGTATAACTTCTTACGCGTGTACATAAGTATAGATCGACCAGAATCTCATGAAAAATACGGAAATGAAATTCCAAAGTTAGCAACACTACGGCTGCCCTAGCGATAAACAAAGTAACTGACATTTTTTGTGAAATTGACTTTTTTCATTAACAAAAGTTTTATGTCGAGTAGTTTTTTACCACAGTTTAATATTTCAAATAACTTGAACCGTTTACTGAAATTTGAATTGCCCAAACAAAGTAACTGCACACACTAACCCGGAATATAAATGCAAAAACCAAGTAAACAACAAGAACAACACAAAAACAAAGTAGGTAATTGGATGTTGATTACTTTGTTTTTGTATTTAAAATGCAGTTGCTTGATTTTTCGTTTCGTGAAACGATCCCAGGTAAAACTTGTCTAATTTATATTCTATGTTTAAGATCACCTTTACTTTCTTTAGGCAATACCAGATTAAATAAGAGTTTTCAATGTTTTTGCTTGTCCTGTAAAATTGTTCTGAATGTAATTACTTTGTTTATCACTAGGGCAGCCGAGTTAACCTAGTGTTGCTTACTACAAAATTTAATTTTCCTATTTTTCATGAGATTCTGGTCGATCTATACACACTTTTGTTAACATTACACTCGCGTGATGTTACAGGAGAACGAGCACTTCGTGCAGGCGTGGCTGCGCGCCTCGTTCGAAGCGCTGCCGGCGAGCGACAACAGCGCGTGCGACGCCGCGGACGTGTACCGCCAGTACCTAGCGTGCTGCACCAAGCTGTCGCGCAAGGGCGTCATCGCGCCCGCGCACTTCCCGAGGCTTGTTAGGTGAGTTAACCACCTATTTTTAACTTCTTACGCAAAAAGAGGGGTGTTATAGAATAGAATAGAATAGAAAAGTTTTTTATTCAAATAAACTTTTACAAGTACTTTTGAATCGTCAATTGAATCTACCACTGGTTCGGAATTTATTCAAATAAACTTTTACAAGTACTTTTGAATCGTCAATTGAATCTACCACTGGTTCGGAATGCCGTTCCAACCGAGAAGAACCAGTAAGAAACTCGGCGGTTGCTCTTTTTTTTTTTAAATAACAATACAACAATTTATGTACATGATTGAAATGCTGTCTCGTGCATTGCTGGAGCAAATTAAATCCATGCTTTCTTATCATTTATATAATCTTCAATTGTATAATATGCTTTTTTTATAATATGCTTAATATTACTAAACTACTAACTAAATATAAACTATAACTAAATATAAGTTTAGCATGTCTTTGTGTGTGTGTCTGTCTGTGGTATCGTAGCTCCCGAACGGATGAACCGATTTTAAATTTTGTTTTTGTTTGTTTGAAAGGGGAATTAGTCGGGAGAGCTCTTAGCTATGTTTGATGAAAATCGGTCCAAGATGGCCGCCGCCACAAAATGGCGGATTAAATATTTCTTCACAACCCTCAATATATATCAAACGAAGGGCTTGACTAGTAAAATACACAAATTTCAAATCCAAGATGGCCGCCCACCACAAAATGGCGAATGTCGGGTTTTTTTTTTTAATTTTTAATTTACACTTGTTTGTAATCCAGGACCGTATTCGGAGGCACAGTGGGCCCCAACACCGTGAGCACGTCGAGCGGCGAGACCCAACACGTGTACATCGGCATACGAGCGAAGAACCCGCCGAGTAGGACCAACCCGCCCGCCGGTGAGTACATCTAGACCATAGAGATAATAATAATAATATAGAAGTGCCCTATTGTCCTATAGAAAACTAGTAGGGCGCGTGGCTGCGCGGCCCGCTAAAGCGGACCGCGGGGTTTCGAGTAGGTTGTTTTTGTTTGAGCAGCCTCCACCTATCTTTAATACCCTGGATGTGCCGTGCCTCACCCATCTTCAAAATCTTCAATCATCAGCTCTTTCCATATTTTTCCTCCGCATACATTTTTTTCTTCTATACGAAACCATTAATGAATATATATTTTTTTTTTGTGTGAAAATATAATTCCGCACTCTTGATTTTTTTTCTGTTCATCAAGTATATCTTTATTTCTTGATCATATTTTTCAAAGAAACTACTCTTCCATCTTTTATACTTGGTGAGATAGACACCGACGAAATTTTTATAGCCGCCATCTTGAATCCGCCATTTTGGTATTTTTTTTTGATCACTGCCAGTTGGATGAGGTTTCGAGTACTTTTAGATTGAGCACCTCTCACCTATCTTCATAAATTCCAAAACATAAATTCCGCCATCTTTTCTTTTTCTGTTCATCTAGTTGATTTTTGGTTTTTGGTCATATTTTTCAAATAAACCACTCTTCCATCTTTTATACTTGGTGAGATAGACACCAACGAAATTTGTATAGCCGCCATCTTGAATCCGCCATTTTGGATTTTTTTCACCTTAGTGCCAATTGGATGAGGTTCTGAGTATTTTTTGTTTGAGCAGCCCCCATCTATCTACAATACTCTACCCGGGCTCATTAACCATCTTCCAAACCCTCAATCATCATGTCTTCCCATATTTTTCTTTGAGATTTCTCCAAAGAACCGCATCAACCGCCTTGCATAGTTCACAACTTCTCTCTCTCAATATTCGCCATACATTTTCTATGGAAAAATAAATTCCGCCATTTTGATTTTTTTTTCTATTCATCGAGTAGACCTTCGGATCCTGATCATCTTCTGCGAAGAAACCACTCTTCCATCTTTTATATCCTTCGAGATGGACACTGACGAAATTTGTATGGCGGCCATCTTTTTTTTCGCCATTTTGAATTTTTTTTCAGCTCACTGCCAATTGGATGACGTTTCGAGTGACATTTGCTCGAGCACCCCCCACCTATCTTCAGTACCTTAAGCGTGCCCGTCGCTCGTCTCTGAAATCCTCAATCATCAGCTCTCTCCATATTTTTGTTCCGAATGAATTTTTGTCCTCTCTACGACACCATTATTGAAAAAAAAAATTTTCATACAAAATTGTTCAGGAGAGGTGATCAATCAGTCAGTCGAATGGAAGCAGGCGTTATTTTGCGGAATTCCATGATATACAATGAATATAAAATTATTTTGCTATAATCCGCTAACAGATGTTAGCGGATTATAGCAAAATAATTTTATATTCATTGTAATCAGTCAGTCAGTCAGTCAGTCAGTGAATGAATCAGCACGAGCAGCTATATATATATTAATAGTGGATCGATAGCTCAAGCTTATCAAAATTTTCATAAGTGTGTAAGAGACAACATTATATTTTTGACATAATAATAAAACAGTTTGCGGCAGATCTGGGTTGGGTGGTGATCAGAATGGGTTGATCATGATGATGATGATGATTGCGGCAGACTCAAAACTAAAGATGGCCTCCCTAAAATGTATACATGAACACTCACACACGCACAGCTTGAGACATCACAATGAACACGCGCCATTTTGTGTTTCCGGATTGTGCTTGTATGATACCTAATCTAAGCGTGTGTGAGTGTATTTTTGACACGTTTTTAAAGTAGGTATGGCTCCTCCACTGCTATTAATTTCTCGTTGATCTAGACTAGATGAACTAACTTCTATCGGTCGAGACACATCGCCTCTTTGCTTCAACAATGTGACAAGTACAAAAAATCCATTATCCAAACCGCCGTGTTAAATTTTTTTAGATAGCATATTTGTTTATGTATATAACGAGTTTTAGATTGACGGTTAAACATCTATTTGTTTAGATGCAATAATTTTTAGAAGTTATACAACAGTCTCATTTAAAGCATTTTTCAAGATAAAACATTATTGAAGCAAAGAGGCGACATAGCTTTTTGGTCGGAGGCTTTTATCGGATAGTGTTACGAGTCCCAGAAATAAAAGTGAAACTTTTTAACTGACTTTAAAAAAGGAAATTTTGTTTTTGACCCGTATGTGTGCATATATGTGAGTATGTATGTTGTATGTCGGCCTACTTCTCGCTCTGAAAGGAGACCCGTGCGCCATAATGGGCCGGTAATGGGTTGATAATGATGTTGCTGATGATGTATGGTATGTATGTTTGCGATTATTTCGAAAACCAATGAACAGATTTTGATGATTTCTTCACTGTCGTAATCTACATACTTTCAGGAAGGTTTTAGTATATAACACACCTACTTAACATTACACGCATAAACGTACCCATGTGTCACAAATATTATTCATCGGTACACCGATTTCTCTGAGAATGCTGGATCGAAGTTGGTATAATTTTTCTTAAAATATAGCTTGTTTTTAATTTATCTACAAGTCAGCCCTTGGCTACTGCAATCTCACCTGATAATAAGCGACGATGGAAGCGGGATGACGTGGAAGGAATATGGCAGTTTTCATGAAATCCACACCCCTGATCGCTTTCTACGCGTCATCGTACCGGAACGCTAAATCGCTTGCCGGTGGGGTGGTAATTAGCCACGGCTGAAGCCACCCTCCAGAAAGCTTCTTTAACAACGTTGTTCAAATATATGTTTCTGTCAAGCAGGACCATCGTCTCCTATCTTGAAGGCTCAACTGACGAATAAACCAGCAACCAGCGAACCCAAACCACCGCCGCCGCAACCGCAGGTATAACCCGCGTCACGTAAGACGACCGGTGACCTTCAAGTGCGCGCAGCGTCGTACGTGTGAGCGGGACACAGTACGATTGGAGAGCCAATCAGCGCTTACGAGGGATCCGCGAGAGCTAATCAGTGCTTACGAACGATCCCCACGCCCTCCCCGCGACCCCCTCACACCCCGAGATACCTCATTTTCGACTTCTGCTTCTGTTTCGCATTGAAGATCACCGGTCGACTTATTTTCCGTGACTCGTATTCATATATAATAATATATTATAACTAATAGCATAGAATAGAAAATACTATTGCACAAAAAAAAATAACAAGAAAAGAGGATTCTATCCATACTAATATTATAAATGTGAAAGTGTCTGTCAGTGCTAGCTTTTCACGGTCTAACAGTTTAACCGATTTAGATGTACAGGTACAGGTAGCTTACATCCCGGGGACGGTCATATGCTACTTTTTATCCCGGAAAATTAAAGAGTTCCCTCGGGATTCTTAAAAGTCCATCCGTTTAGCCCATTTACACGAAAGGTACAGAGGCAACTTTTATCCCGGAAAAGCAAATATTTTCCACAGGATTTTTAACAAACATAATTAAAGAGATATTTTGTGTGACTCCTAGATTTTTAACTGACTTTCAAAAAAAGGAGGTTAGCAAATCGGTTAAAAAGGTACAGGCCTGAAAGTGGGAGTTTTCACATTTCAGGTCCAACAGCAACCCCCCCACCCGGCGCTGTCGCAGGCGCTGGAGGCGACCCCCTCCAACACGTCGCTCATCAAGCACCTGCTGGCGCACAAAGTAAGCCCCGCACCCGCATCGCACGCGCAAGTAAGTCCACTAACACCACTAACTTACTCTAACTCTACACCACAGACCGGAAACGACTATAGTTGAGACATTACAAACGTGCGAACCGAGGCATAAATCATTCTTATCGGACTTCTCGCTCGCACTTACAGGCCTAATGGAACTGGTTTCTCTGGTGTTGTGTGTAACAGTAAAGAAGGAATTGTCGATAGTCCCTGTCGGAGAGCCCTCACAGCCCTATGATTGTAACGTTTTATGGTTCAGTTCACACGTTTAATTTCCAAATTATAGATAGACTGCCGATTTTCATAGATAAGAATATGACTAGTAATTGAGTTAGTAGAGTGAACAAAAAAGTGTCTGTGTGCAATTCTCACACGACAGAAGTGAAACTTATATTCAAAATTTTCGAATCCTCCAAAATATGTAATGAAACATTAAAACCTTGTTTATGTTTTTGAAATAAAATTTGGATTCAAAAACGGAACGTAGACGCGGAACGGTCGTCGTGGAAACCTTGTATTCTATCTCATTCTCTCGCAGGCTAAAATGAATACGTTCGTCTCTTTTTGGTGTCGCATTTTCGTTTCATCGAATTTTCAAATCACAACGATCCTAAAGAAGTTTCACTTCAAAGATTCCTATGCCAACGACATACGGTTCAAATTGCAGTATACGCAAGTCAATAAAAAAAGAGTGGTCACAATCCGATTTACAGTTTCGGAGAAATCCGCGGATAAACATCATAATTACAAACACCTATGAAATTTTGTATATTTGTTTGGAAACCCAGTTTTGCAGTTCCAATAATATTACGTACATACATACTGTCAAATTGATAACCTCCTATTTTGAAGTTGGTTAAATAATAATGCTATCCTTTTCACAATGCTATACGCGGCAAAAGAATAGATGCATTTAGACCTGTTAATTAAGTTTAGTCAAGTGATTTGTGTATAACTATTTATTAGCGCTGATGTGTGGTTTTAGATTGTGTTATAAAAGTCTAGAAAGCAGAAAAAGTTGTGACGTATTCACAAACAGACAATACCTGAGCATTATCTGGTAAACAAATTCAGTGTTTTCAAAGAAATAAAATTAACAAAAATGCATGTAAGCAAACAAAGCGTACTTATTAAAACACTAAAAATTTTGATATGTATGAAACATTTGAGCCGTAGTGCTGTAGAAATTGGCTAAGCATGTCAAAAAAACTAACCTTAAGGGTGCCGTGCTCAACAGACCAATCAGATCATTGATAAATGACGTGATATTTTTTGCACGTCATCACAGCGATGATGTGATTGGTCCGCCGAACATTTCTCTACTATGTTCCGCCCCGTTTCAGTGGATGGGCACCCTTATTTTGGTAGAATTTGAAACTGCAGGCATGCATAGTGACACTGCGGTAGCTTTATTACAAGCATGCTAAAGGTTTTTAGTTTGTTGATTCGTTTTATGATTGAAATTTACTAAAACTTAGATTGTTGTAAATTATATTATTCGATTTAGAATAGTTACAATTTATTCTAAATGTAACTATACAATAATTCACCTGATGCATTAAGGTTTTTGGCATATTTTTTGAGGACTGAATTATCCAAAAGTATGATTCAATGAATCGTTTTAAATTCCAAAGCACTACTATATTATATAGTCTGATTTTTAATTCGGTGGAATTCTGACAATTGTCATTTAAAAATAGAATGAGTTATTTGTATGAAAAACAGGGTTACCACCTGAAGTTCGGTTTTACCCCAAACTAAAGTATCTGTCAAACATTTGTCAAATCTACATGAGCCAATTGATTTATATTTAAATGGAAGTTTTGAATTTATTGTCTTTTTTGTGGGAACTGGTCTACCTCTGGTAACATTAAGAAACGTCAGAATTCCACAGAATTAAAAATCAGAGTTATGTCTGTCAGTGTCAGATGAAATGACAGTTCAAGAAAGCACCTATCGTTCTGGATTCGGACTCGATCTTTCTGAGTTATTTCAAGTGTTGTTTGTTACAATGAATAGAATAGAATAGAATAGAAAAGTTTTTTATTCAAATAAACTTTTACAAGTGCTTTTGAATCGTCGATTGAGTCTACCACAGGTTCGGAATGCAGTTCCAGCCGAGAAGAACCTGCAAGAAACTCGGCGGTTGCTCTTTTTTAAAAATAACATTATAACAATTATTATTATTAATGTACATGATTGAAATGCCGTCTCGCGCATTGCTGGAACGAGTTAAATCCAAGCTTTTTTATCGTTTATATAATCTTCAATTGTATAATAAGCTTTTTTTATGAGCATACTTTTAATAAAGTTCTTAAACTTGTGTAAAGGCAAGTCTAAGACATATGAATTTAAATGGACATAGGTTGCGCAAAGGCAGCAAAGCCAGCAGAGGGCGGGGCCGGCGCAGGCGGGCACTGTAGTGGTGCAGCCCAGCCAAGCTGCGGTAAGTTACTATTTATATACTTTTATGTCTAGTTTCACTACCACCACTATAACCCCCGTCACGTAAGTCGACCGGTGACCTTCAAGTGCGCTCAGCGTCGTACGTGTGAGCGGGACACAATACGATTGGAGAGCCAATCAGCGCTTACGAGAGATCCGCGAGAGCTAATCAATGCTTACGAACGATCCCCACGCCCTCCCCGCGACCCTCTCACACCCTGAGATATCTCATTTTCGCCTTGTACAGCCTTAAACGTCCCACTGCTGGACACAGGCCTCCTCGCTCATATGAGAGAGGGATTTAGAGCTTAGACCCGAGACGCTGCTCCAATGCGGGTTGGCGGGCTTTAACGACTATTGTCACATGACAGTGATAATAACCGGGACCGACTGCTTAACGTGCTCTCCGAAGCACGGGGGTGAAACACCGCCGACTACCAACTCCGGGCTGGCACTGAGAATTTCTTTGACAGAAAAACCCAATACCTATACCCGTATTACGAATTCCCCGGAATTCTGACAGCTGTCATTGTCATTTACAGATGAGTTATTTGTATGGAGAACAGGGTTAACATCACGGAAGAGAGAAGGCAGGGGAAGTGAAATGCACCAAAACTACTATAGGAACCGCTGTCGCCAAACTCACACAAATATACCGTTAATCTATATTGCACTACAAAGAAACAAATCGTTTGATTTGTCGTTTTAAGTTTAGTCAAAACTAGCCTACTTCACAGAACTCACAGATTTGGAAACAAACCCTGATTTTGTAGAAATAAGATTTATTTTGCTTTAACGGAAGAATGTATTTATGAGCTATAGTCACACTAGATTCGATTGTCCAATTAATTCCGCTACTTGACCATAGATGGCGCTGTATTGCTACTCATTGAATTGTCTATCGATATCGATAGATACTCGTTATTTTGTTTATTCGCAAAAAGAAAATTAAAAAAGGTAATTATAAAATTAAATAAAAGTGCTGGTATGTATGCACTGATGAGTAAATAAAAATGTTGAGTAAAAGCCATTAAAACTTTAGTGATTGACTAAAATGTAAAGTTATCGATTCTTAATTTTTTTACTATTTGGGTTTTGACAATGACTTATATATTAAGAAAAGCGATATATTATTATTATTATGAATAAAAATAATACGATATAAAAAATGCCTACTTATATAATACGATCAATTTAGACTTCCAAGATTACAATATTCACACCTGGCTGAAAATTGGTAGGATTGTTCAAAACACTATTATAAATGAAATGTGAAAAGTCCTCATCGATCCGACACCTGGAAAAAAATTACTCGGTGTCAAAGTTTTCACGGGAAATTTTTCAGCAAAACGGTAAGTCTTATCATAAAATTATTTTAAACAAAATTGTAGATCAGATAATTATCTATAAAAAATGTCTGTATACTTTTTTTCCTAAGAGCCACCGTTTTTGAGATATAACGATTCAAATAAATTAATTTCGAAATAAAAATGAGGGGCTGGGTTTCTTTTTACCCAAAATTCTGTGGTGGTGGTGCAATCTTGTATTTGCATAGTGCTATTCTACTAGTCAAGCCCTTTCATTTGATACCCATATTAAGGGGGTTGTAAAAAAATATGTAATCCGCCATTTTGTAGCGGCGGCCATCTTGGACTGATTTTCTTCAAACATAGCTAACAACACTCTCGACTAATTCACCTTTCAAACAAAAAAAAACGCATTTAAATCGGTCCACCCGTTTGAGCTCCACAGGGGAACAGACAGACACACGCACACACACACACACACACACACACACACACACACACACACAGACACGTCAAACTTATAACACCCCGTCGTTTTTGCTTCGGGGGTTAATTAATAATAACTGTATCAAAAATCATCGTTTGGTCGTTAAAATATCGATAACAATGTACTTAGCTAACATCATGACATCTCTACGACCACGACCACCCGATCGGCGTCCATACCGTGAGTCTAACGTCTAGTGAAGGAATATATTTATATAGTACAAGTCCATTGCGTCCTAAGACCGACCGATTCGATGATTGATTTCTACTAAGCAAGCAATGGATTTTGTTCATAATGAGATATAAACTTCTCAATTTAGCACATTTTTAGCATAATGTAAATATACAAAATAATGTTTTCTTGTTTTTTATGGAAAATAACAACAATAGCTTGTACTTAAGTGTGAAATGAGATGCCATATTTTGTATGATTCACTTTTTTGCTTGATTTTTTGCAAACAACCTCTGAACAACACGGCATTTTGTTAAAAATCGAGAGCGGTGAAGCGATCGTTGGACGACATTCGACTCAAGACAAAAACGGTTCTCAGGTGTATTTAACGCCAGAAGAGTTCTCAGGAACCACGCCCCCTTGCCATATCTCGTCTTATTCATTTTATCTATGGTTAACATCTACGAAGTACGATTTTACCCCAAACTACTTTAATTCCCTGTCATCATAAAAAGCCATATGCTGCGTAATAATATTACTCGTTTTGCCTTAAAATAGAAAATACCAAGAGTGGAAACTAGAAAGTGCACACTGACAGCAACAGAAAACAAAAGAACCACATTGAAAAAAATTAGTCAAAAATGGATGTCGAATGACATTATCACCATGAAGTGTCTGTCAGGCATTTGTCATATTTACATGCGGCCGGCAGTTGATTTGTATTTGCATAAGTTTTGAATTTTTTATCTTTTTTGTGGGAATTGTTTTATCTCTGGTAACATTACGAAACGTCAGAATTCCAGGGAATTAGTAATACGGGTATAACAATTATTTGCCCGACCCGGGAATCGAATCTGGGGCCTCGTGATCTGCAGTTGAATATGCTAACCACTGACTCACGTGGCAGTCAACCACCTGTTTTTAGTGTAGTGTGTATATGTATATACGTTTGTGTGAATTTCAGAGTATGGAGGTGGACCCAGAAGCTCTGATCAAATATACAACAATAATACCGGGCGGAGTTACTACCAGTCAAAACGTACAAGGGGACAAGGTAATAAATAGCGTTGTATACTTTTTAACTCGCTCATCTTGGTGTGGGTTCGAGTCCCGGGTAGAGCAAAAAATTAACGAAAGTTGGGTGTTTCCCTAGAAATATATTATCGAGGATAGAACGGCGAAGTATCTTAACGTATATCAATATATCAATAAATATTTACTGATGCTGTGAATGTCATGGAAAAAACATTTTTGAAAGCCTCGTTTAGAGGTCGTAATTGTAAATCTGAATGAACTAAATTATTTATCATAAACTAGTTGATGCTCGCGACTTCGTCCGCGTGAATTCAAAAATGTTCCGCTCAACGTTCTTAAATTTTTAATTCATAAGAACCTTCTCCTGACAGTAACAAACACAACAAAAAAGGATTAGCCAAATTGGTCCAGCCGTTCACGCGTGATGCCGTGACCAAGGGAAATAGGGATTCATTTTTATATAGATAGGGCAAAGTTAGTAATTTGTATGTAAAATCTCCCAAACTACTTATCTGACTCCAAAATATCCTTCCATCAATATTCTAAAGAATAGACGTTCAGTTCGGAATGGGCATAGGCTGCTTTATAAATACGTAACTGTAAGGGCCTGTTTCACCACCTTCTGATAAGTGTCGGATTATCGGATAGTCTAAACGTAAGATTTGTCACTTTCTTACTTTATGTCAAGTGACAAAGAAAAAAGTTGTAGATAGCTCTCCGATACTTATCAGAAGGTGGTGAAATAGGCCCTAAATTTTCAAAATTTTAATAACCTGTGAGAAAAACTGACGTCCCTCTATCTTTCTGCTCCAAACGTCAGAACCTTGATTACTATGACGTGTTTAACAAGTACTCATCGAGACAAAAACTGCATTAAAATCTGTTCACAGTTTCACACTATATGAAATGAAAAGTTAAAATTATTTTGCTATAATCCGCAAAACAATTTTTAATAATGTCCGTTTTGGGATATGTCGGGTTTTAATTTTTTGCATTGTTTTGCGGATTATAGCAAAATAATTTTAACTTTTCATTTTATATATTATGGATTTCCGCAAAGTAAGGCCTACTTCTATTCAATATCTGTTCACACGTTTACGAGCTACGGTGCGACGGACAGACATACACACACATACTCGTACATAGCGGTTAAACTTATTCCACGGAATTGAAAATCAGACTATACCAATATATTTTGTATCAACAATAAAGTTTCCTTTTCCTGAACTAGATGGCGCTGTACGCTATTTGCATCGCGGTACCGTATAGCTGTGTTCTGATATACAAAGGCCCGGGGGGCCGTTCTTTCGTTACAGACAGACACGTCCGCTATGCGGCTATTCTACTAGTTAATGCCCGCGATTTTATTCGCTTATTTTTGAAAACCTCACAATGATAGAGGTTGATAATAAGTAATAACTTAAAATTAAAACACATTATTGCACAACACTTGTAACTTACAACAATATACAGTCAAAACCGTTTATGGCGACATCGTTTAGAATAACATACCGGTTATATTAACCGTAATCAAAGGTCCCGGCTGAATGCTATATGACTGCCTTAACAAAAACATTGCTTTTTACGACATTGGTTACTTCGACATACCGCATTAAACGACCACATTTGACCAATGTTTTCGGAGAATTGTATCTCTACAGGTCGTTCTACAGCGACCAGCTTATCTGTATTGTAAACTTTGAATAGGCATAATAAAATGGTCAATGGTTATTATCGTAAAAATAAACACGTGTTTAGGGTCTTTTGTAATTCTTAGAAAACAAAACACGTGCATGCCGTAGAGTCAAGGCCCTGTTCTTCAAATTTCTTCAGTCTGTTTCTTACTTATCTAACTTAAAACATATTGTTGAATAATTAATTGTGAAACTTTTAACTTGTCGGAAACAAAAAGAAAGCAAATTAATATCGAAGAAAAATCGCGTATTATTTAAAAACAAGAGAGTGGAGTTCTAAACAAAGGCTTGGCAAAAGAATATGGTGTTGTATGGTGGAACCGGTTGTTATAACTATCGGTTTTTACGACTTAATATGAGTAGTCCCTTCGATGTCGTTATAACAGATTTTGACTGTATATTTAAAAACTAGATGATGCCCACGGCTTCGCCCGTGTGGATTTAGGTTTTTAAAAATCCCGTGGGAACTTTTGATTTTCCAGAACAAAAAATAGCTTATCTGTAGAAACCCGTCCCCAAAACGGAAAAATTCCGTGAGATCCCCACGATTTCGGAATACAATTCCTTACAGCATCAGGGTTGAGGAGTTGGATATGTACCTACTCGAGTTCATTCAACGATAAAGTCTTTAATTGGTACCCCCAATATCAATTTATATAACCGAAAGTTTCTAAAACCCATTAGTTTTGGGGATTAGGTCCCCTACAGCATCAGGATTGAGGAGTTGGAATCCAAATTTTTTATAGAACAGGGTCGCAATGTTTCTCTATCGATTAAAAAAAAATTACGCAAATCGGTTCAGAAATCTCGGAGATATCGGTCTACATAGGTAGAAAAACACAACTCCTCCTTTTTTGAAAGTCGGTTAAAAAGTAGCCTATGTTACTCCCTGGTTAATTCTCTACTTGTATGTGAAAGTCCCGTAAAAATCGGTTCAGCCGTTCCGAAGATTAGCCCGTTCAAACAAACAGACAGACAGACAGACAGACAAAAATTTTAAAAACGTGTGATTCGGTTATGATAGCGTTCAAATAACCATATGAGCTTAATATGAGGTAGTTATTTCGATATTACAGACAGACACTTCAATTTTATTTATTAGTATATAGATTACCATGGGGGTTATTCTGTAACTTAGTTAGCAACTGAAAATAGTTGCCAACGAATTAGTTCGATATACATTGCTGCTTTACTGTGTGAAATTATGAAAACACTTTATAATTTCCCACAGTCAAGCAGCAATGTATATCAAATTTATTCGTTGGCAACTATTTTCAGTTGGTAACTAAATTACAGAATAACCCAGCATTACTTGTAACTTATTCCACGGAATTGAAAATCAGACAATGCCAATATAATATTTTGTATCAACAATAAAGTTTCCTTTTCTTGAACTAGATGGCGCTGATTTTTTGACATAATATTAAAACAGTTTGTTTATGTTTTCGGATTGTGCGTGTATTATACCTAATCTAAGCGTGTGTGAATGTATTTTTGACACGTTTTTAAAGTAGGTATGGCTCCTCCACTACTATTACTTTCTCAGTGCTTAAAACACATTATTATAGCTCAACACTTGTAACTTACAACTATATATTATATTTAAAAATTACAATTACTTGTAACTTTTCCACGGAATTGAAAATCAGACACCAATATATTTTGTACTAGATGATGCCCACGGCTTCGCCCGTGTGGATTTAGGTTTTTAAAAATCCCGTGGGAACTTTTGATTTTCCAGAACAAAAAGTAGTTTATCTGTAGAAACCCGTCCCCAAAACGGAAAAATCCCGTGAGATCCCCACGATTTCGGAATACAATTCCTTACAGCATCAGGGTTGAGGAGTTGGATATGTACCTACTCGAGTTCATTCAACGATAAAGTCTTTAATTGATACCCCCAATATCAATTTAAATAACGAAAGTTTCTAAAACCCATTAGTTTTGGGGATTAGGTCCCCTACAGCATCAGGATTGAGGAGTTGGAATCCAAATTTTTTATAGAACAGGGTCGCAATGTTTCTCTATCGATTAAAACAAAAATTACGCAAATCGGTTCAGAAATCTCGGAGATATCGGTGTACATAGGTAGAAAAACACAACTCCTCCTTTTTTGAAAGTCGGTTAAAAAAGTAGCCTATGTTACTCCCTGGTTAATTCTCTACTTGTATGTGAAGGTCCCGTCAAAATCGGTTCAGCCGTTCCGAAGATTAGCCCGTTCAAACAGACAGACAGACAGACAGACAGACAAAAATTTTAAAAACGTGTGATTCGGTTATGGTAGCGTTCAAATAACCATATGAGCTTAATATGAGGTAGTTATTTCGATATTACAGACAGACACTTCAATTTTATTTATTATTAGTATAGATCAACAATAAAGTTTCCTTTTCTTGAACTAGATGGCGCTGTACGCTACTTGCATCGCGGTACCGTATAGCTGTGTTCTGATATACAAAGGCCCGGGGAGTCGTTTTTTCGTTACAGACAGACACGTCCGCTATGCGGCTATTCTACTAGTTAAGCCCGCGATTTTATTCGCTTATTTTTGAAAACCTCACATGATTGAGGTTGATAATTAGTAATAACTTAATACACATTATAGCTCAACACTTGTAACTTACAACTATATATATTTAACCCTGGAGTGGTCGCGCGCGGTCTGTGAGTCCGCAGCGAACTAATTTTGGTCATATTTAAGAAATTTAATATAAAAGCACACTGTACGTCCGTGATTGCCTCGAGGGGGTGGGGTAGCATCTTTTAGTAGCGATTTGACCTTTGTCACAGATGCACATGAGCAGTAATTACGTTTTTCTGTGATTTTTAAGTACCTAAAACTTAGTGTCAATTTTTAAAATAATGATTATTTTTAATGTTATATTAGTAAACTCCTTTGTAATGTTTAAAATTAGAAAAGAAGTTGTAATATTGTTTGTATTCTATTATATAAGCTGTATTCTTTTGAGGAGGCGAATTTTGATGTTTTTATAGACTTCATTACTTTTTGATATGAATAAATAAATAAAACCCTGTAATTTTCTTTGTTATTTAGTTCGACAAAGGACCAAATTTTACTATTATGTTATAAATAGACACAAATTGCTTATTAGTTAACTCAAAACAGGCAGTCAAAGTTGCGGACTGTCACACCGCGCGCGACCACTCATGTTCGGCGCAGGGGCGCGACCTCTGGAAGGTTAAAAATTACCATTACTTGTAACTTATTCCACGGAATTGAAAATCAGACAATGTGGCTAATTCTGTTGTACACAATCTCTAAACCTAAACTAAATTGACAGGTTTAAAAATAGTGCAATCCCCTTCAGCAGGGAGGATTGTGAAAGAGGCAGGAATATATTTAGACCTGTCATTTTAGTTTAGATTTAGAGATTGTGTACAACAGAATCGGCCACAATACCAATATATTTTGTATCAACAATAAAGTTTCCTTTTCTTGAACTAGATGGCGCTGTACGCTACTTGCATCGCGGTACCGTATAGCTGTGTTCTGATATACAAAGGCCCGGGGAGCCGTTCTTTCGTTACAGACAGACACTTCCGCTATTTTACTAGTTGATGCCCGCGATTTTATTCGCATATTTTTGAAAACCTCACATGATAGAGGTTGATAGTAAATTAAAACATATTATTTATTGTAGATCAACTAGTTGTAAGTTGTAACTACTAACTTACAAAGTTACAACTACACATATAAATATATATATTTACAATTACTTGTAAGTATGTATATATAATACTAGTGTTGCGCTCGGTGCGCGAGCTGCAATCAGCTCGCGGGCCTTGTAGTCTCTTCAGTACCTATTCATAAAATAAAGAAATTCCAGAATATTCTGGAGAGTCTCTTGAAAGATAGAAAGAAATATTGGTATCACGTTTCGTATCTTTTCTGAAAGGACACTTATGAGTTCTGAGAAAAAAAAGATTTATACAAAAATGTTCTGGAGAGCCACTTGAAAATTAAAAAGAAATTTTGTATGGACACGAATTTTTTTTGTTCCGTAGCTATTTTTTTTTATTGGCTCACCAAAGGGCCTAAAGTCTTGAACATTTTTAGTTTCAGGACCATGCCTCTATGATTGATAGTTTTTGAGGGCCGTTAGGGTACTCTGGTAATTTTTCCACATTCACTACGTTTTGTATTTTTTGTGAAAAAAAATCTTTAAGTTCTATTTACTTATACGTGTATTGGGGGGAAAAGTTTCATACAAACATGTCTAAGAGAGCCTCTTAAAAATAACCCAAAAAATTTGTATGGAGAGAATTTTTTTTGTTCGGCGGCCATCTTTTTTCTACCCGTTCACCCAATGGCCCAAGGTCTTTAACAACATTTGTTTGGGACTATGCCTGTATGACTGGTAGTTTTGGAGGACCCATGAGGTACTCTAGTAAAGGAGAATGCCCAAAAATCTATGGGCGTGTAACCCAGTCGTTTACAAACGTGTTGTATGCAGCATTTATTGCAGATTTATACCTGATAACCAAACACACCATTTTAATACCTCTAGGACTTGTAGTTTTAAATAAATCTAAGTTTAAGTTTGAAAATGATTCTAGGTTATGTGTAGTTTATAATTGTTAAAGTAGTAAGGAAAGCCGTGTATCTTTCCTGCCGATTTGAACTATTAATTGTTTGGCGCGCACTATACTTAACATACCTGTCCAACGATATCCAATACAAACACAATAAACCAAATTAATATTGGTCTCCGGTGTGCTACAATAAACATTCAAAATGTAAATAGAGTAGACGTCACTAGCGTCACACACAACTAAAACAATGACATGTCATATTGACATCTTGAAATAAGTTTCTTTACACATAATCAAAAAGGTTGTAGTTATATTATATTCCATTGCACAAAACGCAACGAAGTTAAAACAATATTATAAAAAAATAATAATATTAATTATTACTTATTTACTTTAAGCATATATTGTACGATTTACAACAAATAACAAATAAAATAATGTATTTAAATAATTAATATCCGTTCTATTTTAAATGAAATTATTTAAAAAAAAAATAACAAACCTCTTTTTATTTGGGCATGTACCTATGCGTAGAATGTAATGCAAATGGCGGTCAGACTTAAACGGGAAGTTAAAAAGACGGTTTAATTCCTTTTTTATTACATTTTTTTATCGTGAAGTGTAGCATTAATAATTATTAATTTTCAAATTGTCATATATTCGCAAGATAATTTTTAATAAATTACATTTTGTGTAAATGTTTGGGTCAGGGGTGATCATTCTCCTTTTCCACATTCATGACGTTTCATAATTTTCCTGAAGGAAGACCCATAAGTTCTACGCACATAAATAGTGAAAGGAAAAAAGTTCCATACAAAATTGTTCTGGAGAGCCTCTTGAAAAGAACCCAAAAAATTTGTATGGAGAGAATTTTTTTTGTTTGGCGGCCATCTTTTTTTTACCGGTTCACCCAATGGCCCAAGGTCTTTAATAACATTTGTTTGGGACCATGTCTGTATGACTGGTAGTTTCGGAGGACCCATGAGGTACTCTGGTACATTTTCCACATTCATGACGTTTCATAATTTTCTGAAGGAAGATCCATAAGTTCTACGCACCTAAATAGTGAAGGGAAAAAAGTTCCATACAAAATTGTTCTGGAGAGCCTCTTGAAAAGAACCCAAAAAATTTGTATGGAGAGATTTTTTTTTGTTTGGCGGCCATCTTTTTTTCACCGGTTCACCCAATGGCCCAAGGTCTTTAATAACATTTGTTTGGGACCATGTCTGTATGACTGGTAGTTTTGGAGGACCCATGAGGTACTCTGGTAAATTTTCCACATTCATGACGTTTCATAATTTTCTGAACGAAGACCCATAAGTTCTATGCACATAAATAGTGAAGGGAAAAAAGTTCCATACAAAATTGTTCTGGAGAGCCTCTTGAAAATTAGGAAATTTTTGTATGGAGACGAAATTTTTTTTTGTATGGTGGCCATATTTTTTTTATCGGTTCATCTAATGGCCCAAGGTTTGAACATTTTTTGTTTCAAGACCTCACCACTCCGACTGATAGTTTTCGAGATCCCTTAGGGCACTCTAGTCAGTTTTCCACGTCCAGCTCTCTCTATAATTTTGGCGACCTAGAATTTTTGAATTTTACACATAAGGAAAGTATGGTGAAAAAGTCCCATACAAAATTGTTCAGGAGAGGTGATCAGTCCGTAACTTCAAGTAGCTTTATATATATAATTCTAAAATGTAGGATTTCTGTAAATGTTCTTTTCTTAAAATCTCTTCTATCTGTAAAATTCTTAGCCTAGATATTAAATTACAATTTAAGAAACATTAAATTAGACGGAGTAGATAAGTCTTGCCTAGGAAGTCGGGAAAAGGGAAAGCAAAAAAAAAAACACCATCCAAGTGATCATTTGTGGGTTTGGTGTCTTAAACACTGACGCTTTTTGGAATAAATAAACTTATAGTTTTTAAACTAAAATTATTGTTTAAGGTGGTACGTTTTCCATAATAATTTATTATTACCATTTAAGAACGAATGGATTATATATTTACACTGAAATTACATCGCACAGCCTTAATTTAATGTTTAATTTGCGGAAAATTTTATTTACATAAAGAAAACATTACATAAACAGCTAAAGGTGAAGTAAAGCCATCTCGGTCAGCTAGGCAAAACAGCGTTTAATATATGGCTATTATAATAATTAAGCTGTCTATGTAATGTTTTCTTTATGTAAATATAATTTCGCGCAAATTAAAAATTATATTAAGGCTGTGCGATGTAATTTCAGTGTAAATATATAATCCATTCGCTCTTGAATGGTAACATGAAGTTAGTATGGAAAACGTAACACCTTAATGAACTATTTTACTGATTATGAGTGATTACATGTTATTCGCATAAAGGTGCTGATAGACTTGAGCATTCACTTGTAATGAGCATTCGTGCGAATGTTACATCACAGAAAAATACGAGAACATTTTAGCGAGCATTCTATCGAGCGTTCTGGCGAGCATTCTACCGAGCAGACGAGCGTTCGCTTGAATTCTTAAGATGTTCGTAGCAATATTTGGTTCTATGCTTGGCTCGGCTCGTTGTTCAATTCAACAAAAATAAAAACGGCCAATGCTCGATGTTCTGTTAAGGTGGGTTTACACCAAACGAACAAAGAGCTAGAGCTAGAGCTAGAGCATTCTTTCTTGATCTTTTAGTATAAACGAAAGCTCGTTGACAGCGTTTACACCAAAATAACAACGAGCAAGAATAAGAACACAAACTAGAACACAAGAACACTTTGAAGAGACCGCTCCGGGGAGCGAGCACGTCCGAACACGTAAGAACGCTCTAAGCTGCTGTTCGCGCGCTCCAGCGCTGTTTAGATCAAGCGAGCGAGCATTCTTAGAATATTCCATAGAATCTATGCGAGCAACGATAGAACAATGAAGGAATGTTCTGTCTCTGTTTACACTAATAGAATTTGACGGAGAGGGGATAGAATGAGCATTCGCTCGTTTGGTGTAAATCGGCCTTTAGACGAGCGTTCGCTAGAATTCTTAAGATGTTCGTAGCAATATTTGGCTCTATGCTTGGCTCGGCTCGTTGTTCAATTCGACAAAAATAAAAACGGCCAATGCTCGATGTTCTGTTACAAGTGAATGCTCAAGTCTATCAGCCCTTAAGCAGTTTCAAATAAAAATTGTGTTAACATCTATGAAACCGTTTAGGAGTTATTGGTCCCATTTTCATAGTGATTTGACTCACTAAATTCGCGGTTGGTACAATTTGTGGATGGTATAACATAAGGGTTGAGAACCTCGTTTTAACCCCCGACGCAAAAACGACGGGGTGTTATAAGTTTGACGTGTCTGTGTGTGTGTGTGTGTGTGTGTGTGTGCGTGCGTGCGTGCGTGCGTGCGTGCGTGCGTGCGTGCGTGCGTGCGTGCGCGTGCGCGTGTGTGTGTGTCTGTCTGTCTGTCTATCTGTTTCACTGTAGCGCTCAAATGGGTGAACCGATTTGAATGCGGTTTTTTTTTGTTTGAAAGTTGAATTAGTCGGGAGTGTTATTAGCTGTGCTTGATGAAAATCGGTCCAAGGTGGCCGCCGCCACTTTTTCACAACTCCCTTAATATGGGTATCAAATGAAAGGGCTTGACTAGTACAATAGCACTATGCAAATCCAAGATGGCCGCCACCACAAAATCGCGAATGTCGGGGATTTTTTTTAATTTTTAATATATATACTTGTTTATTTTTGAATTGGTTAAGAATAATTCCAACTTTTTTTTTCAACCTTTCAGATGATTGTGAGTGCAGTGGAAGAAGTTATAGGTAAAGATTTTTTATTTTACAAAGTTAATTGACGTATTTGTATTTGTTTTTCTTAGTTCCTAATATTTTTTGTTTTTTTACTTTTTAGTTCCCAAGGAAGAGGCGGTACAAATTCAAATTGACGAACAGGCGCAGTTGACTATCGTATGTATACGTGTTTTTATCAAATCGGTCTTATCATATACAAAAATTTCATTTCATTTCATTTCAAAATTTTATTTTAGCTTTCCTCCAAATAGTTTCATTAAAATTAGTTTCATTAAAAACGAGGAGGTCCGCTGTGATTAGTTTTTGAAAATCCCGCAAAAAAGAACTCTGTTTTTTTTTTTGGGATAAAAAGTATCCTGTATTTCTCTCCAGGATAAAAACTGTCTGTGTGCCAAAAGTGGTTGTATTACTGGTTGCATTACTAGCGATCCCGGCCGCCGCCATCAAATTGGTTGCGCAACCAAGCGGCTACCAGGCGGGATACTCTCCACCGAGCTGTATACAATTTGTTGGTAGCGCATCTGGTTGTGCCGCCACTAGTGTCCTAGTGAGATTAAGCCCCAATATCTCACTAGGACACCGTGGCTGGTTACCGAATTGGTTGCGCAACCAAGCGGACACCAGGCCACATACTCTCCATGAAGCTGTTATACATATTGTTGGTAGCGCGACTGGTTGCGCCGCTATTGCTGTCCTAGTGAGACAATGCCCTAATTTCGTGAAATGTGATCCACAGAAAACGGCTCAGAACAAAATGCTGGCCGACTTGCTGGAGAAAAAGTCCAATCCACCGGTGCAAGTAGTACCCATGGGTCAGCAGATAAACGCACCAACCATACAGATAACAGAAACGGGGCAAATCGTGCAGGTCAAATCCGAAAACCCTTTGATACAGATCAATAGTGATAACGTACAGGCGAGCGGACCCTTCTTCCAGATCAAGAACGACCAGGGCCAACTGATCCAGATCAAGAACGACCAGGGTCAGATAATACAGCTGAAGGGCGATCAACTGCAGGGCCTGCTCCAGTTCAAGAACGATCAGGGTCAGATGGTGCAGATAAAGAACGATCAGGGTCAGATGGTCCAGTTTAAGAACGATCAGGGTCAGGGTCAAATGGTCCAGTACAAGAACGATCAGGGTCAGATGGTCCAGTTTAAGAACGATCAGGGTCAGGGTCAAATGGTCCATTACAAGAACGATCAGGGTCAGATTGTTCAGATAAAGAACGATCAGGGTCAGATGGTCCAGTTCAAGAACGATCAGGGTCAGATGGTCCAGTTGAAGAACGACCAGGGTCAGATGGTCCAGTTTAAGAACGATCAGGGTCAGATGGTCCAGTTGAAGGACGATCAGGGTCAGATGGTCCAGTTTAAGAACGATCAGGGTCAGGGTCAAATGGTCCATTACAAGAACGATCAGGGTCAGATGGTTCAGATAAAGAACGATCAGGGTCAGATGGTCCAGTTGAAGAACGACCAGGGTCAGATGGTCCAGTTGAAGAACGACCAGGGTCAGATGGTCCAGTTGAAGAACGACCAGGGTCAGATGGTCCAGTTGAAGAACGATCAGGGTCAGATGGTCCAGTTTAAGAACGATCAGGGTCAGATGGTCCAGTTGAAGAACGACCAGGGTCAGATGGTCCAGTTGAAGAACGATCAGGGTCAGATGGTCCAGTTTAAGAACGATCAGGGTCAGATGGTTCAGTTCAAGAACGATCAGGGTCATATTGTCCAGTTCAAGAATGACCAGAATCAGATGGCCCAGTTCAAGAACGATCAAGGTCAGATGGTCCAGTTCAAGAACGATCAGGGTCAGATAGTCCAGTTCAAGAACGATCAGGGTCAGATGGTCCAGTTTAAGAACGATCAGGGTCAAATGGTCCAGATCAAGAGCGATCAACTGGTGCCTCAATTGGTTCAGCAGAGCGTGATCCAGAGTGTGAAGACGGAGAAGGAACAGATGATCGAAACAGTGGTTACTGATCATTCGTATACTGAACCCCCGAGTAAGAAGATGAAGATTGATGATAAGTCTGAAGTAAGTGTTTTTTTATTTATCTTCAAGTTAAAACCTTCGCGATCTCATGATGGTAAGTGACGATGCAATCTAAGATGATAGCTAACCTGAAATAAGTATGGCAGTTTTTACTAAACCCTTACCGGATCGGTTTCTACGCATCGTGCCGCAAACGCTTAATCTTTTGGCCGGCACGGCTTTGCCGGTAGAGTGGTAACCAGCCTCGGCTGAAGTCTCCCACCAGACCAGACCAGAGACAATTTAGAAATTATAAATTTCCAAAATGCCCATGCCGGTTCCTTTTATAATATAGACCAGGAATAAGACCAGATTTTTACTCGACTACGGCAAAGCCAAAAGGAAGAGATATGATTTTAGCAGTCTATGTATGTATGTATGTGGTCAATTTTTGTATGTGATTCTGTGTGTACCACCGTAGCGCCTAAACTACTGGACTGATTTTGATGAATCAGGTGTCTATTGATTTGTTGTAATGGTCCGGGTAACATAGGCTACATTTTATTTACGAAAAAAAATCGAGAAGTGACCTTCGCGCGGCTTTCTAGATTATTTAATTAGTTTCAGTAATCACATAACAGATGGCGCCACTAGCTGCATGCCTCGCGCTTTTACACTCTAAATTATTATTGAATCACTAATAACTAAGCGTAGTCGGGTTTTAGTTTACGAACTTTATACTTGTTCGTAATTCCCAATGTATTTCTAAAGCTACGCGAGTGGAGCCGAAGATCTTGGATTTTGCATATGTATTATAATTTCTATAGAGAAGCCAGTATTCTTTAACATTAATTTTCATCGATAGAGCAATTCTCCCCAAGAGAGCGTGTCCAAAACTGCTGCTAATCTGTACGCGGCAATCGCTGCCTCGGCGCTCGAGGACGAGGACGACTTGGTGAGTACCGGAAGGATATCTTTGATAATTACGAGCTACTGGCATGGAAATTAACTTATATTTATCGGTTTACTAAATTATATGCATAGTGTATCGTATTTAGGCCTAGGCCGCACTGCGAAATTTATTCGCGCGAATAATTTTCGCAGTGCGGCCGCGCTCTTAAGGTCAATGTGGCTAATTCTGTTATACACAATCTCTAAATCTAAATTAAAATGACAGGGCTAAATATATTCCTCTTTTAAATTATATCTCTTTCACAATGCTCCCTGCAGAAAAGGATAGCACTATTTTTAAACTTGTCAATTTAGTTTAAGTTTAGAGATTGTGTACAACAGAATTCGCCACAATGTAGCTAATTCTGTTGTACACAATTCTCTAAACTAAACTAAAATGACAGGTCTAAATCTATTGCTATCCTTTTCCGCAGTGAGCACTGTGAAAGGGATAGGAATAAATTTAGACCTGTCATTTTAGTTTAGGTTTAGAGATTGTGTACAACAGAATTGGCCAAAATATCTCACTATGGCACCATGGTTTCGGCAAGCGGACCAAGGTACCCTCCATATAGCTGGTATAGATTTTGTTGGTAGCGCGATTGGTTGCGCAACCATTGGTGTCCTACTTTGGACATTACAAACGTGCGAACTAAGTCATAAATCATTTTTATCGCACTTCTCGCTCGCACTTACAGGCCTTATGGAACTGTAACCTGATTCTGTGGTGTTGTGCGTAACAATAAAAAAGGATTTGTCGATAGTTGATAACAGGTTATAAAGAGCGAGGGAGAGCGCTCACAACGCTACGATCGTAATGGTTTACGACTCAGTTCGCACGTTTGTAATGTCTCAACTATAGTGAGGTAGTGCCCTTGGGCGGCGTATTTCATGCCCTTAACTTTACAGCCCTGGTAAATTACATTAGGTTCGATTATCTGTATATCTTAATGTACCTGAATTTTTGTTAATAACGTATCATTATTCATTCCTCAATTCATTCATTCGTCTCTTTATAAGACGAATTATTATTGACGATTGTTGACAAGATGACGAGCTAATCACAAACTTTGCGATTTGTTCTAGAGCAGATTGTGATTGTGATCAGATATTGTGATTTTGATACTGGATCGCAATCTAAATTGGTTTTTCCGGTTGGCTAAAAACTACCAAAAAAAGTCCTAGATTAGTCCTAAAACAGTATTAAATAAAGACTAGCGTGTTGCATGGTGCTCTGGTATTACATATCGATACCAGAAATTTCAATTGAAATGTCTGGTATCGATATATATTTTTATGACAAAATATTGGTGTTCTTAAGAATGTCGAAGGCTCTGCAGGGGCAAAATTGCGATTGTATTTTTTGTTGTTTTCTTTAGTTACTACATGTCAGTAGCTCGGTATATAAAATGTTCAGTATTAATATATCGCAATAAAGTAATTGGTTGTGTTTTTTCATGTCTGAACCTTGTAGCGCCCGCGAGGGATCATACTGGCCGGCGCTTTGGCTAAGGTTTTTGGAATAGATATTGCATTAATATAAGCGTAACACATGGATTAAATAATAAAATTTACTGCCGCACTCAGAGACATTCATTGAATCAGTCTAATGTCTCATTAACTATACAATAGCTAAATTAGAGATGGAATGTTGACCAACAAACTGTTGACTAGCAACCGACTAAGCAATCTATCTATCTAATCTAAAGAAAAAAAGTTACCTTTCTCTTTATTTTCACAAAAAATGGCCTAATGGTTTCTAAGATAGCTTCCATGTTTTCGGATTTGCCCATAAAGTACCAATTCAAAGAAAGTCCAGCGGAATTATAATATTAGGCATAGTCTGAACTGTGCTTCATTTGTGCTACACAACGTATGAATAAGTTTATACGTGACGTCTCTCAATAGAAAAAAATATTATATTATTTAATCAGTGAACATTTATTGTATACATATACACAATATATAGCAATTTCCGAGATTTTTTATTTATCTACTGTCTCTCTCACTAATATTATAATTTAAAATATTTTCAAGGTGCAACAACCGACATTGCAAGTGCAACAACCGACGCTGCAAGTGCAGCAACCGACTCTTCAAGTGCAACAACCCACTTTAGTTCACCAGGCTTCTGCCATACAGGTACCTTAATTATTCTCGTTATATATACTTTTCGTTGGTCTAGTGCAGGGGTTCCCAAACTTTTTTTGCTCATAGACCACTTTCAAAATTAAGCTAGTTCCGATGGACCCCCTGTAGCTACATTTCTACCATATTCCCAAAACTCGAAAAAAAATGTGATTATTATTTATCTTACTATGGAAATTTGCATTGCGGCTGAGTTCCAACCACGAAATTCGTTTTCGAAAAAAGTGAGAATTGATTGGTTAATTGATTGTGCTGTAAGTCGACGTCAAAAAGTAAAGTTCTGTAAAGTAAAGTTAAGTACTGAATATGGAATATGCAAGTTTTTACAAGTAACAGTCGCTGAGCTTCTTAAAATATTATCTGCCTACATTGTTAGATGAAGTCAAGCCAACATTTTATGTCTTCATTATCGAAAGCAGATAAATTTTCGTGGACCCCTGCTTACAACTCGTGAACCCCCATTTTTTTGTCACGCCAACGTAGACCCCCGTCGAGTCTCCCGTGGACCCTTGGGGGTCCACCTGGACCACTTTGGGAACTACTGGTCTAGTGGCTATAAGTATGCTTGACTGCGGATCACGAGGTCCCGGGTTCGATTCCCAGGTCAGGCCAATATTGTTAGGTATTCAATTTTTCTGTCAAGGAATTCTCAATGCGACCTATGATCACGTAGCTCAACCGTCTGCTGTATGGAAACAATTTTTTTAAATGTTTAATAACTTTTTTTTGACATCGTCGAATCAAACATTTATATATGTTACCGGAAATGTATGAAATCTAGAAATTGTATACAAATCCTAGGAAATGTATACAATTCCAAAGCTATTTAGGAAATGTATAAAATATTGTTTCAAAAACTATTTAATATATAAATGTCCTAGGAAATGTGTACAATTCCTAGGAATTTTATATAATTCCTATATCCTATTAGGAAATGTATAAAAATAATGCTTCCTTTGGGACTACATTCTACCTAGGACCCAATACAACCTAAGTGCCCGGCCTGCGGCCGGGCACATGAATATTTATGTTCTAACCTAACCTAACCTAACTTCTGAAAAAAAGAAATAATTTTGAAAAAAATATGATTTCCGCGCACTGACAGTTTACGCGGCACTAGCGCGATCGCCTGATCAGACGATGCAATACCCTCCCCTCTTCCCTCTATCCCCGCGTACCCATTGATATCTCCATCAATGGATCTCTCCGTCGACCTATCTACATGTTTTACATTTCCGATTGCTGTTTAGGAAATGTATAGATTTCCTAGGATATGTGTCTAATATAATTTATTTTACACTTTTCCGTGCGATTTTAGGAATTACATACATTTCCTAGGAATTGTATACAATAACGGATTTCATACATTTCCGGTAACATATATATTGAAAGGTTATTAATAATATTATTGTCTTTTATTCAAAACTATTTTGGTTCATGTCCGCAACTTTCGCTAAGCGGGTCGGATTGTGCTCGTTTACCTTTTTTAGAGTTCCGTACCCAAAAGGTAAAGGGACCCTATTACTAAGACCGCTGTCTGTCCGTCTGTCACCAGGCTGTATTTCATGATGATAGTAAGATAGTTGAAATTTTCACAGATGATGTATTTCTGTTGCGACTATAACAATAAATATAAAAAAATGCTAAAATCAAATATATTTAATGGTGCTCCCATACAACAAACGCGATTTTTTTTTGCTCGTTTTTGCTCGATATTGATAACAGCAACAGGTAGACGCTAGAAATATTCACAGAATATTTAGTTGTATATTCACTTTAAAAATAAATTTTAATGAAATTATAATAAAACAGATATTTAAGGGGGGCTCCCATACAACAGACATAATTTTTTTGCCGTTTTTATAGATAATGGTACGGAACACTTCGTGCGCGAGTCCGACTCACACTTGGCCGGTTTTTTCACGTTTCATTAATTCCCAGGTGCAACAGCCGACGTTGCAAATGCAGCAACCGATGCTGCAAGTGCAACCCATGGACGTGCAGAACATTATCGCTTCTCAATCCGGACAGATTATATTGCAAGGTAACATTTCCTAATTCATTAACCTACCTGTTTCTTCTCTTTCATTTGCTTTATTTACATGTATAACGTTTCCCGAGGAGAAGACAGGGTTAAAACGAGACATAAATATACCTCTGATATAAACTGCTTGGTTAGCATATTGAGACTGCAGATCACGAGGTCCCGGGTTCGATTCCCGGGTCAAGAAATTTTCAGTGTCAGGTCGGAGTTAGCAGTTGGCGGTGTTTCAGCCCCGTGCCTCGGAAAGCACGTTAAGTAGTCGGTCGCGGTTATCATCACTATCATGTGACGATAGTCGTTAAAGCCCGCCAACCCGCATTAGAGCTGCGTAGCGGGTCTAAGCTCTAAGTCCCTCTCTCCAATGAGAGAGGAGGCCTGTGCCCAGCAGTGGGACGTTAAAAGGTGATGGTGGTGGTGGTGATATCAAACTGTCTCATTTTAATTCTTTTTCAAGTCCGAGTGGAGTCGGAGTACGCTCTATAGATCTCAAATTAAGGAGCGCGCTTGCCTAGAAAATGCCTAATCACTCTTGCCTCGAAGGTGCTTAAGTCGTACGAGGCGGGAAACACAGACGCCGGAAAAGCGGTCTATACTCCATAACCTGTGAAAACCTGAACCTTACCTGAACCTTAACCTGAAAAAAAGCTGTGATAGCCTAGTGGTTAGGACAACCGACTTCTAATCGGAGTTCGTGGGTTCGATCCCGGGGCACGCACCTCTAACTTTTCGGAGTTATGTGCGTTTTAAGTATTTAAATATCACTTGCTTTAACGGTGAAGGAAAACATCGTGAGGAAACCTGCACGCCTGAGAGTTCTCCATAACGTTCTCAAAGGTATGTGAAGTCTGCCAATCCGCTTGGCCAGCGTGGTAGACTATGGCCAAAACCCTTCTCACTCTGAGAGGAGACCCGTGCTCTGTAGTGAGCCGGTAATGGGTTGATCATGATGACTCCATAACCTAGCGGTTCGTATCAGAGACGTTGACCAAAGGCGTTCTGCTCGCAGACTACGTCAACCACATTCCGGGATAACGGATTCCAACGCTCTCGAACTGTTACTAAACCTCTTTTTTGTGAAAAAAAAAATGGTCGATTCCTTGATATTCCTTATATACTGTTAAATCAATCTATTACTTATTTTTAGAAAAGCAAATGTCATCCCAAGCGGCGCAGTTCATGCAACAGCCGATGCAAATCATCGCAACGCCCGGCACTTCGCAGGGTAAATGATTTTGCACTACGCTTCTACGAGTTTATTATTTTTACCTAAGTAAGGTAAATTATCCAATAATTGTAATGCGATACAAAACAAAAAATCCTTTAGTTTCAAATATTTTTGACAAATATTTTTTCACTGACACTTATTTTTTGACGCAGGCGGTCTTAGCTACATAGCCCAGAACATACCCGGCAATATGATGCAGAAAACGATCATTATCGTACAAGGAACCGGCGGTGGGCCGCTCACACTGACTGTATGTATCCACTATAATATGTTTAAAAAAATGTTACTTTTATGTTTAACTTTTAGAGTTTCAGTTATTTTAAAATCCTCCTCGATTTTCAGAGATGATAGTCATGAAAGTCTCATCGAAATCGGTTCAGCCGTTCCGAAGATTATCTCAGACAGTCAGATGGACAAAAAAAATATAAACGTGAATTTATCTATAATATAGACGATATTATTATGATGATAAAACAAAATACGGTGCCGATTTTAGTTAATCGGTACTTTAATAAATTGTGACTGAGTGAGTGACTGACTGACTGATCTATCAAAACAGCTCAAACCACTGGACGGATCGGGCTGAAATTAAACATGCAGATAGCTATTATGACATAGGCATTCGCTAAGAAAGGATTTTTGAAAATTCATCCCCTAAGGGGGTTAGATAGGGGTTGAAAGTTTGTCGCGGCCACTCGTAATTATCATAATAAATTGTGTCATGTGTTATTATTATAATTTTACACGCAAGGTGAACAACCCTACCGGGCTCGACGAGGCGACGCTAAACAGCCTTATTGCGCAGGCCACAGAGGCGATAACGCAACAGCAAATCATTCAGGTTAAACACTTGATGATTCAGCCGCTGTACTAACTAACCTCTACCGGTCTTTTCGCCTCGACTAATCCTCTTTATCACATTATCTCAGCATTTTGTTTTATAGCTCATCGACGAACATCATTCTAGGCTCTCCTTTGTTGCATATTTTTAGGCTAGATTTTTTGACGTCTACTCTATTGTACGCTTAAATTGACGGGATAAAATATTATGAAGTCAGCAAAAAAAAAAAAAATTTTTTTTTGATAATATAATTAATTGGTTTTAGTGCAGTCGATTTTGCGAGTGATCGTTCAAGTTTTTGTGTACAACAGAATTTTCGTCATAATATTGTGTACAGTGTACATATAATAAATCAAAAGGGATCCTACCCCCAAGGTCATTTTGACTGTTAAAAATTGCCGACGACGAAAGAGCTCGTCATTGTCAGTTTACTAGCGTTTTTTGTCATTTGTTATTGTTTGGCATTGACTGGACTTTTTTGTATTATAGTTTTTGTATTATAAAAAGTGTAAAACCCATTAATTGAATGGTCACATTGGTTATATCATCGGCAATTTTTACATAGGTCCTATTTGATTTATAATAATAATAATAATAATAGTCATTTATTTCAGGCTATTTCTACCCATTTCAATACAAAAATACAAAAATGTAAACAATAAAAAATTAAATAAAAGAGAAATTAAAATTAAAATTGCCCCCAAAAAGGGGTTCGTACTATTTACAATTGCTGTCTCGATGTACGGCAAGCCAGTACTTCAGGAAGGGATTTTCAGGACACTCGGAACATACCCTGAGGACCTCATTCTCAGAATCGCGAATGCGGGACCAAAAAGCCGCAACTCGAGATCTAATAACCGCGAAATAATTGGGCACTCTAGCGTCGGAGAACATGCTCGACGCACTGCAGTATTTAGGCAGTTTCATCAGAATGCGGTATGCATTATTATACTGCACTCTGATGCTGCTACGTGCACTTTTGGTGCAGTTGAGCCAAAGCTGACACGTGTAGAAGCATTGACAATATGCTCTAAACAGTGTCAGCTTCGCCTCAGGACTGCACCGCGTAAAACGGCGTGCGAGCATGTTACACCGAACAGCCAGAGCCCTCCGTTCTCGTTCGATGTCGAGGTTATCACGCATATCATCGGTCAGGATATGTCCCAAGTACCTGAACTGATTCACCCTTTCAATAGGTACACCGTCTAAATATACCAACGGAACCCTCTCCGGGCCTCTGCCCGAACGAAACACCAGCATCTGCGTCTTTGTGGCATTATATTTTAGGCCATGGTCCCTTGCATATTGCTCGCAGATAGCCAGTAACTTTCTAAGTCCTCTGATTGAGGGACTCAGAAGTACCATGTCGTCAGCGTAGTTGAGATTGTTCACGCACATTCCACCTATGTGACAACCTATTCTCGTACTTCTAAGTTCCTCAATCAGATCGTTTACATATACGTTAAAGAGGTCCGGGGAGGTCAGCCCACCTTGACGCACGCCACACTCTAATATATAATCATTAGAGGTGGCGTCGCCCCATACATACAAAATACAATCTAAATTGATAGGTCTAAAAGTAGTGCCTTCCCTTTTACAATGTTCAATATGGATAAAGAGAGTGCTATTTTTTACACCTGTCGGTTTAGTTTCAACACCAATATCATGTTTAATAACTGAGTTTCGCTTTTAGACTTTCACTCATCATGCCTTTGAATTTCTCACAGATGCTTTTCTATTTTTAATTCTACCAAATAGGTACTAAACAAATTATTAATTTACATAACTTGATTGTTTCGTCAAGAAATTCTAGACTTAGCACAGTGCTTGTTACTAACAGATGCACATAATTTTTACTGAATCTAATACTTTTTAACTATTTTTTTTTTCATACTAATTACTGTGACAATTTTTTTTTTGTTAAATAGATGTTGTCTTGTATAGTGAACCCTTTTTATTATAACATACAGGGTATGAGGGGACGGCTATCGAAAACTTAGCGCTATTATTATACTACCTAAACCCAATCCAATACCAATAACCATTTGTCATATACTTGTAGTATTTAGTATTTTTTAAACTCGCAATGTACAGAGTGCACAACTCGGGGTCAATACCCTGCGAGCGGCGGGCAGCCAGCGACAACTTTAGGTGTTTAGGTGTCAGCTGATTGCATTACATTGCGAACTTTTAATTTTTTTTGTGGTATCTTGTCAGTAATCATCACTACTATTACCTGTCTTCGTTTCTGATAGCGTTCCTCTAACACCCTGTATAAACGTTTATTCTTCCCGCCTACACACGATGGCCCTAACTTTAATCCCCAATATTATTCGACCAACGTGTGAATCGACATAATAGTATAAGGGGCAATGTTAACTGGGACATTCTGTATCGGATGTTCAAAGAAAATATGCGTTAATTGACGCATATTTTCAATATTGCAATATTGCGCCAATATTCGTGATTTATCCACAAGTTTGGGCTATCGTGTGGAATCGGTTTTAAAAAGAACCATTAAGGTAAGAGGGTGTATAGATAATAATAGAAACATGATTATCTTATCATATATTTATTAAGACTATTATTTAGGTAGGAAAAGTTAAAAAATTGGTAGTTATCCAATAGGCACTTTTATAGAAATTAGTAATGAAATAAAGCATCTTTCAGCCAAATCTTTTCCATAGGCCAAAGAGCAATATTTGATAGAAATAGATGTGTAAAATTTTATTAAATCTAGAGGTCCAATGCTTCCATGCGAGTTGGTAAGAAAAATGTATATAATTTACTTGAATTATTTGTTTATTGAAAGATATAAAAAAGTTTTTGTGCTGTGCAAAGAGTAATATTTTTTAGAAATGGGTGTATTATTAAATCTAGAGGTCCAATGCTTCCGCGCGAGTTGAACAGAAAAATGTATTTTGAATTGTTTTTTTTATTGAAAGATATAAAAAAGTGCTTATTAAATTATTAAATTAAATTAAATTACACACAGAACACGGGGGTGATTCAGTCGACGCAAAGGGTGATTGTGAGCCAACCCACCCTCGTCAGCACTTCGCAACCCATAGCCGTGGTGAAAACCACCTTCACACAGGTTCATAACACTGCACGGCTTTTGTCAGATGTACACGCATGGCCGAGTAGAGTATTGTACGGGCTTTCGTAGGCTCGACGCGCATTGCGGCGGAGGCGGAGTGAAGCGTTTTTTCTATTTTGTCAAATGTACATGCACGATCGATGTATTTAGAGTGTTGTACGGGCTTTCGTAAGCTCAAGGAACCTGGCGGTAGATTCGGAAATAAGCGATGCGTGTTTTCTATATTGTCAAATGTACCTGCATGACCGAGTAATTAGAGTATTGTACGGGTTTTCGTAAGTTCAAGAAACATGGCGGCAAAGTCGGAAGGAACTGATGCGATTTTCTCAAATGTATCAAACTTAAATAAAGGATGATGGGCAAAAATGTATGGAACCTGGTACCGACACCAATCGGTATGAATGATACATGGTTTGAAAGATCTTTTTGTATTGAATAAGAATATCTATGGCGCTAGTCCAAGTTCGCTGCCCAATCGGTCTAATCTTACCTAGATTTACTTTTTGTCTACCTATTAAAATATTTCATCCTATAACATTTTTTCACCATTTTGTCATAGTGAACAGGACCCGCCACCACCCATGGCCCCACCAACCTCACGGTTATACGGGCCGAATCATCGGGAGAGCGCTCGGTACTTGCTCTTGGCGTATTCCCGTGGCGCCTTCTTGACTCCCTACAAGTTATTTATCTGTTTCACCTCCATGTCCCTCAGTCTTTCTCCCCTTTCTGGGGCAGACGTCACAGCGACGCACTCGCCCGCAGCTCCAATTGTAGCAGTTCCTTCCAATTGTTCCTCCTCTCCCTCCTCTTCTTCGTGCTCCTCTTCGCTTTCTTCTACAATCTCCTCATTAATTTCCTCCTCTGCACTGTCCTCCTCAGAGTCCTCCGAACTCTCTTCCTCACTCTATTCCTCTCCGCGTCCACCTCTTCGTCGCCGTCGCCGCGTCTCTGAGCCGCTCCGCAAGTCATAGTGAACAATATGAAATACGCGATAACGTCGTCACTTGCACAATATCAGCGACTGGAATCGCTAGTAAAAATGTACAAGTTGCCATGGCCGCCGCGCCGCGTTCGGGACCCGGAAATATCGATTTATATTATTTTAATTCTATGTCAAGCCAAAATCCAACGTTCTAAAGCGTATATTTTAAAACGGATAACTAATTCAAATTTGTTGTCATAGGATTTTTTTGTTTTCTTAAAAAGATCCAACAGTGTAACTCATCTTGATTGGACACGGGTTCCAAAATGTCCATCATACGTTTATATCTCCACTACGTAATGTAAAAACAAATATGAAGCAAAATGAATAAAAGGCGCGAATGCGTGCGTCGTTTTTTATTTTTCGTTCCTCACAAAGGACATTAGAGGTACTCGTAAGATCAGTTTACATTGCGACGTTTTATAAAAGACGCGTCACGTCGCTTTTTTTCTTCCGCTATGTGCCTTGAGCTCTAGTTTATTAGTTTGTAGAGAGCTAGAGTTTCAACGATATAGTTTTACCAAAGGCTTCGTTTTAAAGATTTGAGATAGTCTTAAATCTATTCGAAGTTTCATTTACGTAATTTTAGGAACAGAAACGTCTGGGTTGGCTAGATTTGTTTTGATGTTTTAAAGTAGAGTATGCATCGCTTTTTTACACTATATTCAAAGAGTAGTATTTTTTCCGATATGTTATAGTGTATATAACAATATTGTAGCAAACAAACAAACAAAAAAGTGTAACAAACTGAATATCATTTTGTAAGCATGAAAATATGTATATATAATATATGTATAATAGCTTGGTTTCTTAGGGTCGTGGTGTATATTATTCTTTGGTTTCGGGTAGCTTTCTAGGTTTATGTTTGCACCGCTAGTAATTGCCGTTTAAAATTATTAAATAAATGGGGTAGATGACTTGATTTTTTTTTATTTTTCTTATCAAAAGCTTTACTTTACCAAAACTATCTAAATCTAAAATAGTTTTTTTTTAATATAAATCCGTTTGAAATTGTCAATTAATGTCAAAAGGAATGTACGGCACAAGTCGTGACGTCACTAAAATTATAGTGCGAGGGAGATAGTGAGATATTTTCGCTACGGCACTGCTCTTCCATATACTGAATTTGCTGCTTTTATAACTAAAATGTTTCATAAATTTGTTTCTTTATATTTTTAATTAATAATGAAAAACAAACACAGCCGTCTACCCTATTGTATTAGACTTTTTACACTATTCGCCGTAGATACATATATTGACGTATATGACAGAATTAAATTAGTTTAATTTATTTCTGTCATCCAGAACGCACCTCAGATAACGCCGAGCCAGCAACCAATAATAACAACCCAGCCGCAACCTCACAAAGCGCAAATCGTCAACCAAGCGCCAACGCAGCAGATCGTCGTAACCCAAAAGCAACCGCCCGCCCTGATCAGTACGTCGTCCAATAATCAAATCATCGGCAACCAGATTGTTGGGAGCAACCAGCAGATAATTCAAGGTACATTTGCAAGATACATTTTTTTTCAAAAACTTAAAAAAACCTTAAACCATCTATCCTGCTCTGCTACGATTTAGTTTAGTTTAGAGATTGTTTACAACAGAATTAGCCATATTGTCTATTTTTTTAAGGCAACCAGCAGTTACTACAAGGCAACCAGCAAATCATAGCGGTGTCGAACAACCAGCAGATCATAATGAACGCGCCTATGAAGCAAGGCGTTCATAGAGTTGTGCAACAATCTCAGAGGAGCCAGGGCGCGACCGTGCCAGTGACTAGCGCGGTTGCGACTGGCGACGGCAAGACTGGCACGATACAGAGTGGGGTGAGTGAGACTTAATCTTTTACCTTTGTTGATTTAAAGTAACCTAATCTACTCGTAACTCAACCAATGAGCCGTCGATTTAATTATAAGAAGAGCCAGGTCGCGACCGTGCCAGTGACCGGCGCGGTCGCGACTGGCGACGGCAAGACTGGCACGATGGTGAGTGAGACTTCATCTTTTACCTTTGTTGATTTAAAGTAACCTAATCTACTCGTAACTCAACCAATGAGCCGTCGATTTAGTTATAAGAAGAGCCAGGTCGCGACCGTGCCAGTGACCGGCGCGGTCGCGACTGGCGACGGCAAGACTGGCACGATACAGAGTGTGGTGAGTGAGACTTCATCTTTTACCTTTGTTGATTTAAAATAACCTAACCTACTCGTAACTCAACCAATGAGGCGTCGCTTCAATCTCAGAGGAGCCAGGGAGCGACCGTGCCAGTAACCAGCGCGGTTGCGACTGGCGACGGCAAGACTGGCACAATACAGAGTGTGGTGAGTGAGACTTCATGTTTTACCTTTGTTGACCAAAAGTAACCTTACCTACTCGTAACTCAACCAATGAGTCGTCAATTCAATCTCAGAGGAGCCAGGGCGCGACCGTGCCAGTGACCATCGCGGTTGCGACTGGCGACGGCAAGACTGGCACGATACAGAGTTTGGTGAGTGAGTCTTAGACCTTTGTTGATTTAAAGTAACCTAATCTACTCGTAACTCAACCAATGAGCCGTTGATTTAATTATAAGAAGAGCCAGGTCGCGACCGTGCCAGTGACCAGCGCTGTCGCGACTCGCGACGGCAAGACTGGCACGATGGTGAGTGAGACTTCATCATTTATCAACGTTGATTTAAAGTAACCTAACCTACTCGTAACTCAACCAATGAGGCGTCGATTTAATTAATTATTTATTGGACTGGCACGATACCTCACCAGTATGGTGAGTGAGATTTCGTCTTTTATCTTCGTTGACCAAAAGTAACCTTGCCTGCGCGTACCTTAACCAATGAGGCGTCGATTCAATCGCAGAGGAGCCAGGTTGCGACCATGCCAGCGGCCAGCGCGGTCGCGACTGGCGACGTCAAGACTGGCGGATAATATTTTAAGGAGTTCAGCGACTGTTACTTGTAAAAACTTGCATATTTCATATTCAGTACTTAACTTTACAGAACTTTACTTTTTTGACATCCATTCACAGCACAACATATTAATTAATTAACCGATTAATTTTCACTTTTTTTCGAAAACAATTAATTAGTAGTTGGAAGTTAGCCGTAATGTTTTCATAGTTAGATCTAATCTTCACATTTTTGTCGAGTTTTGGGAATGTGGTAGAAATGTAGGTGCAGGGTGTCTACGGGAAACACCTAAATTTTGAAAGTGGTCTATGGGAAAAAAAGTCTGGGAACCTCTGCTATAGAGTATGAATTTGATTTGCAGAAGAGTCAACAACCGGTGATGCGGCAAGTGATAACCCGGCAACCGGTTATGGTGGGCAACACCAAGATTGGTGATAAGGAGATGATCATCACGCAACCAGTTACCGAGGTAACTTGCGCATGATTAGTTATAATATAGCCGAAATTCAAAATCTGCTAGGTGCGGGTACAAGTCGCGGCGAATAAGTCGAGCGGAGACCTTCAATGCGCAGAAGTCGAAAATGAGGTATCTCGGGGTGTGAGGGGGTCGCGGGGAGGGCGCGGGGATCGTTCGTAAGCACTGATTAGCTCTCGCGGATCCCTCGTAAGCGCTGATTGGCTCTCCAATCGTATTGTGTCCCGCTCACTCGCACGACGCTGCGCGCACTTGAAGGTCACCGCTCGACTTACGTGCCGCGGGTTATAGGATATATGGGCAACTAAAAATGTTCGTTTATTTCGATCACAGTTTAAGAATCGTTGTTTTCAATATTTATTGTTTAAATACAGTATACGATACATAATATACAGAAATGTCAAATCTCTAACGAAATATATAGTCCATTCCACGAAACAAGTTCTCAAAGAAAATTGCCCTTGTGTGCTTCAATAGCCTAATCGTTTTAGGATCGTTCTAAATGACGAACGGACAGACAGAGAGTTACATTAATAGGGCTCCGTAGTGCTCATTGCGTACTGAGCCGTAAAAAGAGTGACGTAACTATGCATAGCATTGCATGGTTATGTCACCGTATGCAAAGAGCAAAACGGAGCCATAAAAATAATTTATTATGTTAGGCTTTTAAAAACACTTGTGAAACTACATTGCAGACCAAACCACCACCCATCAAGAAAACAGTGACTCCACCCCCTCAACCGTCGCCCGGTGCAGCTGAAGAAACACCATGGATCTGCCATTGGCGAGGATGTGGAAAGTAAGTTTATGTTTGCCGCCAAATTGATTATTTTCCGCGTAAATCATTATTATATAGTATTATTAGTAAATATATTATATAGTAAATCATTCAAATATTCACTCTCCTACTATATTAAGTTATTAGATAGAAGCTGATGCCATTAATTTTGTCCGCGTGGATGTAGGTTTTTTAAAAATCCTAACTAATATTATAAATACGAAAGTGAGTTTTTTTATTTGTTTGTTTGCTATGCTTTAACGCCTAAGCCGCTGAATCGATTTTGATGTAATTTGGTACAGACATAGACTAGACCTTGGAGGACATAGGCTACTTTTTATCCCAGAAACTTATAGAGTTCCCAAGGGATTTTAAAAATACCTCCACGAGGACGAAATCCGTCCAACTTTCGATGTTTAAGCCTGCATTTAAGGCTTACAAAATGATATTGTTTTTTGTTGTATAGGATATTCTCGAACGCGTCGGAGGTGTTCAGCCACGCGGCGCGCACGCACTGCCCGAACACGGCGGGCGGCGAGGCGCCGTGCATGTGGCTGGACTGCGACCGTGTTCCGCGGCGCACGTTCGCCTTGCTCAACCACCTCACCGACAAGCATTGCAGCCCTCACGTGAGTACGAGCCTCGAACGATTAGTTTATAGTCTATTCCACGAGTCAAACTCCTAGGGCACAAAAAATTAAAGAGAAGGCATACATGCTGGTTGTGTATTGTTGTACATTTTTTTAAACAAATTCATAAATTATCACATTTTAATGAGTATTGTATAATAATATTCTGCGTGTGTTACATACAGTGTTACATGTAAAATCATAACCTTTCCTTACGACTTTGCCCCGGCACGTAAGTCGAGCGGTGACCTTCAAGTGCGCGCAGCGTCGTACGAGTGAGCGGGACACAATGCGATTGGAGAGCCAATCAGCGCTTACGAGGGATCCGCGAGAGCTAATCAGTGCTTACGAACGATCCCCACGCCCTCCCCGCGACCCCTTCACAACCCCGAGATACCTCAATTCACCTTCGCATTGAAGGTCAGCGCTCGACTTACTTGCCGTGACTCGTATGTGATTTCCTGGTGCAGGCGTTAAAAGCGATATTCAACACGCGGCGCCACATAGCGGCGGAGGCGGAGGCCAACAAGCCGGTGTCGGTGGGGTACCCGCCCAACGCGGCGCTGGCGGCGCTCAACAAGCACGCCACCGACACCCTCAACCCGAGGGAGCTTATGGTGAGAACCTATTTTTACACCTGTATGCTTAGACTCACTTTGCAGATCTCGAAAACTTTGCTAAATACTATTGATCGAATCACAATGACTTCAGAGTAAGGGACCGTTCAGATAGACCGGCGCGGAGAGCAGATCAAATTTTAATCGCATTTAAAATAGAATCTTAAGCCATTGAAATAAGGTTTATATTTACATTTTATCTCTTTTATGATAAGAGGATGCTCGAGGATTGCTCCCAAAAGATATAAAATGTAAAAATAAACCTTATTTCAATGCTATAAGATTCTATTTTAAATGCGATTAAAATTTGCTCTGCTCTCCGCGCCGGTCTATCTGAACGGTCCCTAAAATGGACCTCAAACGGATTGTATTAAGGTTTAAGTTCGCCAATACATTCAGCATTTGTCTACAGCCAGCGCACCAAGCGGAAATGTTGTAAAATAAATATTCGAACTATTGAATTACGACTTTAAAATGAGAGTGTTTGGGTTCATTTTGCTCTGAAGTCATTGTTGGTACTCGAATTTCGATCATCGTTGCCACTGTGTACAAAGTCGACATAAGGCCTCAGATCGTTGCAGAGCGTAGATTCAAGGAACAACTTGTTCGATACGAACTTGGGTGAAACCTGACTCTAAAACTAACCTGAGTCTGCAGATTCTTTCATGCGAGGATGGAGAATCGAAGACACATTCTCTAATGCGTAATTTAGAATCGAATTGAATTGATTCGCGAGTGCAGCGAAGTGCTAAGAGGTCTCGTGAAGTATCTTGGTGGTATTGAGCACTGACCTCTATTTATTTATTTATATTTATTTTTAATTTAATTAGAACGGATACGAATATCCACGAGTAGCCCACCAAAAAACCTCAAATAATAAATCATAAATACAACTTTTTTTTTTTTTTTAATAGAAACATCTTGGATATTTTGCAGTCCTCGCCAATTCTTACGGGCGCTCTGAACTACGTGACGAGATAAATTATATCGACAAATAAACGAGTTCTAACTTACGCATTGTAAGCGCGAGCGTGGAAGGGCTACGTCCCTAAAATGTGCATTCAGCGCATCGGTTCGTGGTTATGTCAATATTTAGTTTGTCACGTTTTAATATGCCTCCACCTAGGCTCAAGGCACATTGCCGCAAAGTAGCGACGCGACGTTTTCGAAAACAACAAAGAAAACTATAACTAAAAAAGTGGAGTCAATCCACTACGAAATGTAAATTTGTGTGAAAAAATAAAATAAAAATGAGTGGGGAATGTGCACGTGTACAAAGCGCCTCGATTTGTACATTGCAAATAATATGTATTTCATTGCGTAGTGAAAGTAAAATACAGTTACAGTACAGTACTTTTCAGAAAAGACGAAGATCATTTTAGAAAAGATGCTCCCTATCGCTACGACTCTCCAGTAATGTGCCTTGAGCCTAACTTACTAGTACCCACAATGTTGGCGATTCTGTTGTACACAATCTCTAAATCTAAACTAAAATGACAGGTCTAAATATATTCCTGTCTCTTTCACAATCCTCCCTGCTGAAGGGGATAGCACTATTTTTAAACCTGTCAATTTAGTTTAGGTTTAGAGATTGTGTACAACAGAATTAGTCACAATATCCAAATAAATAAAACTGTCACACTAACAAAAGTCATCTATGCATTATCACTTATATTTGCGTGTGCGCTCGCTTGCGTTATGATTCAGAATATCATAAAATATCATTATTCAATAAAGTGTACAATAAAAATAATTGTTTTTTAAAGGTTCACTGGTGCTAATTCGATTGTTCACAAATCCTTTAACTAAATTGTCAGGTCTTAATTAGGCGCTATCGTTTTCTGAGGGGAATAATTTGACAGCACTACTTATAGATCTGTCAGTTTCGTTCAGTTTGGAGATTTGTGTCTTGAACTAAAATAACACCTTTTTGATCCAAAGTTTTACCACAGAGTACCTACAGAGGGGAAGCTTCTAGTAAGCGGCCCGCTGTAGGTACACTCACACATATGCGCATGTTTGTCACCAACTGTACCGGTTAGTGGAACGAGCGCGCGTCCGTGAACCGTTGGTGAGTGTGTTTGTGTGAGTATACCTACAGCGGGCCGCTTGTGGAAGCTTCCCCTCTGTAGATTTACTACTCGTGTGGTTTTACTGCTATAGTGGCTAATGCTTTATACATAATATGTATTATATTTTACACTTAGTATTTCAATTATTAGTTATTTAATATACGATTTTTGATAAATTACGCGGACGCATACAGCGTCAAATTATAACTAAATTAAGAAGAAATTAGGGCGTTAGAAAACTGATGTATGTGATGTATATTGAGGTATTTTTATTTCAAGCTTGTAGTTTATACAATTTGCTTAGCTTTAACTGGCTCTAAAAAATAAAATTAATTATTATGTCCACCAATTTCGCACTAAGTAAATGTACATACTGAGAACATTATAATATGTTACACGCTTCCCGAGACTCGACAAGCGTGTAAACGATGCATTAAATCTCTTGAAAAGTACCTAACTAGGTTTTGGTTGCTTTACATTCTATGTTATATCTCTTAATGTTAAAACTCTTTATATGTTAAAAAAACTCGTTATATTATGTTAAAATTCATGTGAAAGTAGTACATTAGTTGATTGCTAGTATGATATTAATACTAATATAAAGCTGTGATAGCCTAGTGGTTAGGACGACCGACTTCTAATCGGAGGTCGTGGGTTCGATCCCGGGGCACGCACCTCTAACTTTTCGGAGTTATGTGCGTTTTAAGTATTTAAATATCACTTGCTTTAACGGTGAAGGAAAACATCGTGAGGAAACCTGCATGCCTGAGAGTTCTCCATAACGTTCTCAAAGGTGTGTGAAGTCTGCCAATCCGCTTGGCCAGCGTGGCAGACTATGGCCAAAACCCTTCTCACTCTGAGAGGAGACCCGTGCTCTGTAGTGAGCCGGTAAGGGGTTGATCATGATGATGATGATGATGATGATATTAATGTGAACCACTGGTGCTGTGCCCGCCAGTCGGTAACGCGCGCGCGCGTGCAGCAGCGGGACGATGTGAGTTGCTCGCCGGAACAATTGGTGAGATTACTTTGCTTTGCTTTGTGACGGGGCTTACGATGAAACACCTTGACAACAACAATAATTGAAGCTTTAAATATAACCCCCGTCATGTAAGGGACCGTTCAGATAGACCGGCGCGGAGAGCGTCGGAGAGCATTTCTTTTTTCACACAGACCGGCCGTTCAAATTTGCTCTGCTCTCCGCGCCGGTCTGTGTGAACAGACACGCGGATGCGTTCGGAGCCGAGCGTACGCTCTTGGGCCGGACGGCAGAGCAATTCGGCCTACGGTCGGCTGTGCGAGCATGAAAGAGCACGCGAACGGAGCCGGTCGGATGCTCGAGCGCGAAAGAGCACGAGCATGGAGCAGCCGACTGGCTCGACGAGCAGGCGAGCGACTGCTCTTAATATTTCACACAGAGCGTATTGGGAGCATCCTCGAGCATCCTCTTATTATAAAAAAGATAAAATGTAAAAATAAATCTTATTTCAATGTCCTATGATTCTATTTTAAATGCGATTAAAATTTGCTCTGCTCTCAGCGCCAGTCTATCTGAAAGGTCTCTAAGTCGACCGGTGGTGACCTTCAAGTGCGCGCAGCGGCGTACGAGTGAGCGGGACACAGTACGATTGGAGAGCCAATCAGCACGAGGGATCCGCGAGAGCTAATCAGTGCTTACGAACGATCCCCACGCCCTCCCCGCGACCCCCTCACACCCCGAGATACCTCATTTTCGACTTGTGCGCATTGAAGGTCACCGGTCGACTTATTTGCCGTGACTTGTAGTTCCCGCATTTTTAAATTACTACTCACCGAGTCATATATTTGACGAAAAAGTTACAGCCTTAGGTAGTTCCCGCATCTTTAAATTACTCACCAAGTCGGTATCGGACATTCTTTATGGTCGGTCTTTACATAGCTGCGTTTCAATGCGCAGAGCGCAATTTGGTACCAGCTGGACGCGCGTTGTATCGTGTGCAAGTTTGAAAACGCTTATTTCCAGTCCATAAACATTTCCCGGGACTGCAGGGCTATTCTGTAAAGCCATTTTCAAATTATAGTGAGTGAATTCGAGATGAGTTTGCTAATTTGTACTCTGTAAAACTCGATAGTACAGGTCTTCTCACTCAAACTCACTTCACTTCGCAAGTGCGTAGCAGATGTTTACAGAATATCAAACCAAGGTGAAGTGAGTTTGCTTTCGAAGCGAGTTATCTCACTTGAGTGAGCTTCGATATCGAGATGGTGTTTTAGAGAATAGCCCTACAGTGCCTTCCTGCTACATGTTTTAAATCTTTAAAATTTTCTCGATAGATTTTTACGATTTGCACATGATGTTTAAAATCTATTTTCGTTTCCTTTTACTATAAATAATTTACGAAACTCAGTATAATCTAGATGTACCGCTCTTGGGGTATAAAACTGCCTACTTTTAATAAGCACTTTAGAGATACCTAGGCTTTATTGTAGTAACTTAACTATTGCTCACTGCGTCAATGCATGCGCATAATTACTATGTGTTTTTGATGTCTCTCTTATTTATTTAAACATTTCCTTTTCCTGTTTTGGAAAGCTATAAGCCACAGTTCTATTCCGGTAAATGCTTGGCAAATTATAACCGAATTACTAATACCGTGGAATTCTGACAGCTGTCATTGTCATTTACAGATGAGTTATTTGTATGGAGAACCGGGTTAACATCTACGAAGTACGATTTTACCCCAAACCACTTTAATTCCCTGTCATCATAAAAAGCCATATGCCGCGTAATAATATTACTCGTTTCGCCTTAAAATAGAAAACACCAAGAGTGGAAACTAGAAAGTGCACACTGACAGCAACAGAAAACAAAAGAAGCACATTGAAAAAATTTATTCAAAAATGGATGTCGAATGACATTATCACCATGAAGTGTCTGTCAGGCATTTGTCTTATCTACATGCGGCAGTTGATTTGTATAATGCATAAGTTTTGAATTTTTTATCTTTTTTGTGGGATTTGTTTTATCTCTGGTAACATTACGAAACGTCAGAATTCCACGTAATTAGTAATATGGGTATATTATAATCTTCTATTCTTTTCAATTCATATATACAATATACATACATATTCCTATACTTAAATCTAACGATATTCGAGCACGTCCGAAAGCCCCGTTACGCATGTCTTCACCGCGCACTACATAGCTGTTTTTGTCCGTTTGTCCGTCGTTTGTGTTGTTTTTTTTTTTTTCAGATCATTATGTGATCATCTCATTTGGTGTTTGTTTCCAGTTTATTCATTTTAGATGAAAATCTATACATATAATAAAATTGTAGACTTGCCGTATCTGTGCATTAAAGATTTTTGCAAAATAATAACTGGGGGATGTTAGGGATAAGTAATAGAACGTAAAAAAGATATTTTTGAAATTTTTGTCTGTTTATCTGTTTGTCTGTATGTTTGTGCGCGCATCACGCAAAACTACTGAATGGATTGAAATGAAACTTGGTACGATTTAAGTTCATACTACGGAGTAACATGTAGGATACTTTTATCCCGAAATTCAGCACGGTTCCCTTGGGAGAGGGGATGAAAGTTAAAATGTGTACTTAGCTGTGATTCATTAACGCGTGGTCCGATTTCATTCATTCTTTTTTGTTAGAAAGGAGATACTTTAAAGATTACCAGCTAATTTCAGAAAGGCTGGATCGATTTTGATGGGACTTTCACTGGCGGATGTTTACATTTTGATCTACCTACCTAAACATCCGCCAGTGAACTTTTAACAGTTTTTAGCAAGGTATGAGCTCAAAGGAGCTTAGGAAAACAAAATGATTCCCATGGGATTTTTAAAAATCAATATCCACGCGAACGAAGTCGCGGGTGTCCGCTTGTTAATAATAAAAACCAGTGTGTCGACCGTCTAAAAATGACAGTGTGACGATCGCATTCACCTCTGATTGGCGGACGCTCACACGCTATTGGCTTAAAGTACATATATATAAAAGCCATAAATTAAAGTCATAAATTCAGCCAATCACCACAATTATTAAGACAATGATTGATGCAATTCTTAGACAATCGACGCACGAAAAGCCCTGTGGAAGTTCTTCCTAATTAGCTAGGGATCTACCATTTATATTATGTACCTCATTCAACACATTTTTTAAAAATACTTATGCTTATTTTTGTGTCTGTATTGTTAATGAGCTTAAAATGTGTTTTTTTTTTAATTAAAAAAATGCAATTTATGCATTTAGTTAATTACTTATTATTATTATTTATTTAATGTTCGTAAAAAATATCTTTGTGTTATGCATTGCAACTAAGAAGAGCAATATAATACTTGAAATGTAACGTAAAAATTTTGTTTAAATTCGAGATATCATATTTATTTTTATTTATATGTACTTATTAGGTAAAGACAGATTAATTTCTTATATCACCCATATGGCTGAATTATCGAATTATTTTGTGTACCACCCATATGGCTGAATTATTGAGTTATTTTGTATATCACCCATATGGCTGAATTATGGAGTTATTTTGTGCATCACCCATATGGGTGATGTTTTCAAAAGTTTTTGCTTTCGCTTATGTGTGCGTCCGTGGAGCGTGTTTTTAATCATTTTTAATTTAATTGTGTTTATTTGTTTATGTTCAGGATGAGAACGAGGGGCCGGTGACGAAGAGCATACGACTCACGGCCGCTCTCATACTGAGGAACATCGTCATTTACTCCAACACTGGGCGAAGGTAACCATGGATAGTAATTTTTTTTTTCATTTTAACGTGATAACGTCTTACAAATCGATGAACGCCGGCCACACGCACGAAAAAGCGTGACTCATTGTCACGTACCGTCTAGCCGAGCGTGCAAGCGAGAGCGCGGAACAAGCGATAGAGAGGCAATGTTTTCTTATGACGTTATCAGACAACCAATTTTTTTTCAGACTATAATATTGTCCATAGTGTTAGTTACAAAAGTATTATGGTCCTCATTTTCGCCTCTTGTCAAGTGTGACTCCTGTGTTTTTCCTTTTACTTTGATTTCTGCGGTCGCGGTCAGTTTGAAAGTCTCCGTATACTACCACCTACCACAACTGACCGTGACCCTGACTGTGACCGTGAACGTGACCATGACCGTGACCATGACCGCGACCATGAGCGCGACCATGACCGCGACCATAAGCGCGACCGCAGGTATTCTCTGTTTGAGCAAAGGCTTAAATTCTAAGCCTTGCTCAAACAGAGAAAATCTGAGCCTTTGGTCATACCGATGACTGCGGTAATATGGTTACTTTGACAATGCCGTTTGACAGATCCGTATCTCAAGCTTTGGTGGTATAAAAACGGCCAAGTGTGAGTCGGGCCCCGGTCTATTCGAGATCGGCTATATTAACACCGTCTAAATGTAACAAACACTATAAAATTTTGCATATTTGCTTGAAAGCCCGGTTCCAATGATATAACATCATACAAACGTGTAGAGTCGATATCTACCGTTTTCGAAGTCGGTTAATAAAGGTGTGTTATTTTCCAGACTCCTGCGCTCGTTCGAAGCGCACCTGGCGGTGATCGCGCTCAGCAACGTGGAAGCTTCTAGAACGATCGCTCAAGTGCTGTACGATATGAACAATATTTGAGAATCGCTGAACGGACTGCGGTCCGCCACCAACTGACACTCGTCTTAGTTGTATTGTAGATTAACTATAGTCCATTCCACGAAACAAGCTCCCAAAGGATTTCTTTTGTAGAACCCAGACTCAATTGTGTTGATTGGTGTAATAGACGTTTATTGTAAGAAAAGGCCTAAGGTAAGTTAAAAACTTGTAGTATAAAACTACAAGTTTTGATGACTATACATGGGAACTTGGGAAGGACCGCCAACTCCTTAACTCCCAACTCCGGCCTGTTACTGAGAATTTCTTAACAGAAAAACCCTATACCTAACAATTATTTTGCCCGACCCGGGAACCGAACCCGGGACCTCATGATCTGCAGTCAAATATGCTAACCACTAGACCAACGAGGCAAAGACAGTCGCCACTGTGCGCTCATTGGTTAATGCGCGTGACCTTTATCAGCCATCACCCACGCGGACGAAGTCGCGAGCATCAGTTAGAAAAAAAAAATATTCTACGAAAAAGTTGTTTTAATAAAAAAATATACATAATGCATAGTACTTGCCTGCCAGCATGTAAATTCCCTTTAAAGTGGAGCGTCATTACCTATCTCTAGCCGCGCGCATCGACTGATGAGATGCGAGTATTTTGTGCCCTAGGAGTTTGACTCGTGGAATGGACTATAAGTTATTTTTCTCATTCAACTGCAAATCACAAACGTGGCATACGATGCAGTATAAATATATTATGCTTGTGAATGTGGTTGGAATATTTTTTATTGATAATTAATTGATAACATAATTTAATGAACGACAATCAGAATTGTACGAAGGAAGTACAAAATTGTGTTGAAAAGTCAGTACCCTTAGTATGAGTTTTCGCATCTCGAAAGAGTTAATAGATTTCGAGCATCGAAACATAATAACATCAGAGGACAATGGACCTAAAGTCCCTTGTTTCAAAGTCGTACTGTCAGTACTATCGAGTTTTATTTCGCAAGTTCCCACTTGGGACGTTGGCTGTGAATGTGTGGACTTCAACTTTAAAACAAGGATGTGTAGGTTCATTTTACTTTGACGTTTATGTGTTTGGAGACTCAACGCTGTAGGAATACGCAAACTTGTACTAACCCTACAAATGTGAGCCAATCAGGAGCGATAGATTCTGATGGTAGAAATCATATTCAACAAATCTAAAATCGCACTCTTACGGCCATTTTCTATTTTCAATCTATCTGTAATCGATCTATAGATTTATTCCTTGTTATTGGCCAAAAAAAATCTATACAATTTTGGAAATAACATAGAATTTAGAAAAAGGACGTTAGTTGAGTCGTATCGTCACGTCGAATAGTTTAGACGTCGCAAAATATTTTTAGACTATTTATCTAGGATAATAATATAAAAAATTAACATAATATTTGTACTTACTGATTTATGGGTAGGTACTAGTATTTTTCCTACAAGACTTATTGCTTTTTCTAGAGCATCTACGATTATAAGATAGCGAAATAAAAACTTTATGATGGTGAATATTTCATCAAAATCCGTACTCAATAGTCCAAATTTGGAAGCCTCAATAGTCCAATCTAAGTAGACATTGGACTATTGTAATTTCTACAGCACCAAGCTATACGCTTATTTGTTGGGAAAAGTGTCATGTTATTGGTTATATTATTTAACATACCCTGTAATAGAAATTACATTTGGTAATTTCTAAAGAAACTGATTATAAAATAAAAATCTAATTTATTATAGATCTGAAGTTAACTTAAACCAAGCCTGTACAAAACTAAATCCAACATGCAACTATTAAGGTGGAAACATACTAACTGCTCTGCGCTCTTTCACTCTGTCGAAACTAACCAAAGCACGAACTAAAGTGTCATAATATAAAATTTATGATTTCGAACGCTTTGAATCTTCTATACAAGGGCGTCGCCAGCCGATGGCCAGGGGGGGGGGGGGCAAGTTGATGATATTATAGTATGGGAAAAGTACAAAGTATTGTTGGTACAGTCCAGCTTTTGAAGCTGTTTACGAGCTCTTAATTTATTTTCGAATTAGAATTATTCATTGACCTCGTTTCCATTTGCGCTAGGTTTAATTTACATACTTAATGCAAAATATAGCCCATAACGCCCATGCTTCTATCTACGACCAATGAATGTTAGAAGTGAAAAGTTGTACAAAGTACAGTTTAGTTGCACCTTTGAACTAACATTATACCTATGTGTATGATCATTGATTGTGTATTAGTAATAATACTTGTAAGACGAATAGTAATAAGGAAAAGAGAAATAAATTAACTAATTAAATATTGCGGTATTTTTATTACAAGCCATTGTTATAGAAATCCCAACTATGTACGCAAAAAAGCGTACCGGTACGAAGCCGCGTAGGAACCCATGAAGGGGACCTACCAGTTTAATAATAAGCTAAGGATTCTAACGATATCTCATTCATCAAAATCGATTCAGGGATATAGAAGTTATGGTGGAATAATAAACTCACATACATATCTATTACATGAACCCTGAAAACAATATACCTATATACTCCTTATATACTCCTTTTTTCAGGCAGTCCTTTTTTAGCAATTTAGTTCCTCTTATAAACATCTTGGTGATTGCTAATAAATTCCGACAGGCGCTTGGATATTAAGAGTTTTTAATTTTTAAATTACTCTTTATCTTTAACTATCTACTGCATCTGGTTATGTTTTTAATATGGTTGTGTACATTCCTTGTACATTGTTAATTTGCTACGATTCTCAAATCACACTCAGATAGTTAGTAATTTGTTCAGATTTAAAATAAACCCGCCAGCCTGATATCAGGCTAGCGGCTCACTTAGTTTTTATAATAATTTTGGTTTTACAATAGCTTTAAATCTACTATATAAAAATAAGTCGGGTTTTCCTTCCTGACGCTCCAAACGCACGAACCGATTTCCACGGTTTTGCATTCGTTGGAAAGGTCTCGGGCTCCGTGAGGTTTATAACAAAGAAAAACACGCGAACGAAGTCGCGGGGGTCAGCTAGTTAATATATAATATTAAATTGCTTTAAATTTTACGTATATTCGGTACATTGCTCGTACGTTGCTCTCATGCACAGAAGCATGACGATTTGTACACCTCACCACCTACACCCGCCATTGTGACGTACGGGGTAAATCGAGCAGAACAAGGACAATGCCATACGTAAGTATAGTCGTCGTCGTGGTCTTCAACTGATACTACGACGGAAAAAAAACGTCCACTCTGATGGGCTCAGGTCTCTTGTAGGGACTTCCACACGACGCGGACTTGTCGCGCCGCCTGTATCCAACGACTCCCTGCGACTCTTATGATGTCGTAACTCCACCTAGTGGTAGGTCTGCCAACACTGCGTTTTCCGATGCAGGTCGCCATTCCGTAGTGCCGTAAGTATAGTATGTACTTCTACGTTCCGGGCGACTTTGGTTGCTTCTTTACGTAGTAGGTAGTCACATTTCTCATTGCCGATGATCGAAACCCTTTTCCATTATTCAAATAATGGTAGGAGATTTCTTGCGACGGTAAATTACAATTTCTAGGAGCCATGTTGTGTGTGTTCAACACTCTATAATAAAAAACTTCCGAGTTCTAAATGAAAACTCAACAGCATCTTTTCAGCAGGATTCTGTGCAGTTCGGATAATCTCGGAACTCACGTCGAGTTGAAAAGTTGGTGCAAACAATAGCGTAGGTGTCTTAGTTTGTTTTATTCAATAGAACTTGGCAAGAAGGACAGATTGAGTAAGTTTTATCTCGGAAGACGCTCGCGAGTTGGGAAGTACTTAAAAACTGATGGAATCGGTCACTCGTGAGGTTTCCATGGGTTTAGCACGGCCTATTCACGACTTAAGGGGTCGAAAAACAGTGAATAAGTACGAAGCTTTTATCAAGTGTTGACCTAAGCTTTGAAATAAATAAGCCTTGCCCACATTTGGTAAGAAAATATATTAAGGAAGTGAAGTTAGTGTCAACTTGTGTCTGTGCATTTTATTAGGGTTACGTATACGTTATAGGTACCTAGATCTAAGTATTACCGTATACGAAGAAGCACGGAATTAAAAAAAAATTGCATAGAAAAAGCTTTTACAAAAGCGTCCATCTTAAAAATCTACAGTCGCTAAGTAAGGTATTTCTAAAATTTCCCGTGTCAAAGGAAATTTAATATAATACAGAAGCAAAATTACAAACATTGAAATGTTGTTGCATTCAAAACATTCAAAGCTCGAAACTTCTGAATTTGAATACGACGTTGATTCAAATAAGTTTATTCACATTCAAAATTATTACCAAGAATTGTACGAAGGTACCTACGAAGGTAAGTACTATGAGTTTAAATAAACTTTTCATTCTGAAAATAATAAACATTTGGCAAAGAAGGCGTCGCGTCGGCGCTGACATGTTTTACAAAATACAATAATAAATACGAGTTGCCTTCGCCCTTCAAAGCCTCAAGACTCAATAGCGCAACGGTCGTCGGGCGCGGATCGGAGAACGTAGGGTCGCCGGTTCAAATTCAAACCCCACCCGTTACATTATTGTCGTACCCACTCCTAGCACAAGTTTTCACTTAACTGGAGGGTAAAGGCGAATATTAGTCATGTTCATCATGGCTAATATCTTCTATACATATAATAAAATCGTAGAATTGCCGTATCTGTACATTGAAGATTTTTGCAAAATAATAACTGGGGGATGTTAGGGATAAGTAATAGAACGTAAAAAAGGTATTTTTGAAATTTTTGTCTGTTTGTCTGTTTATCTGTTTGTCTGTTTATCTGTTTGTCTGTTTGTCTGTATGTTTGTGCGCGCATCACGTAAAAACTACTGAACGGATTGGACTGAAACTAGGCATGATTTAAGTTCATACTATGGAGTAACATATAGGATACTTTTTATCCCGAAATTGAGCACGGTTCCCTTGGGAGAGGGGATGAAAGTCAAAAGTGTACATAGCTGTAATTCGTTAACGGGTGATCCGATTTCATTCATTCTTTTTTTGTTAGAAAGTAGATACTTTAAAGACTACTGGCTAATCTCTGAAAGGCTGGACCGATTTTGATGGGACTTTCACTGACGGATGTTTACATTTTGATGTACCTAAACATCCGCCAGTGAACTTTTTACAGTTTTTAGCAAGGTATAAGCTCAAAGGAGCTTAGGAAAAACAAAATGATTCACACGGGATTATTAAAATCAATATCCACGCGAACGAAGTCGCGGGTATCCGCTCGTTCTTAAATAAAAGATTGAAAATGACATTTTAATGTTGGTTTTTAAAACAATAAGTGTAGGTAGGTATATATATGGTATGTGGCTTATATGTGCTTGTACTTAGGTACGAACTTAATAGGTACCTATTGTCAATTTTCTTTTTTATTCGTAAACTAGCTGACCCCCGCGACTTCGTCCGCGTGGATATAGGTTCTTATATAGGATCGGATTGGATCTCATAATCCTTTTTTGTACCTAATCCTAAGTTACTCCTTATAACATCACCTATCTGCCATTGAAAGTTCCGTCAAAATCGATCCAGCCATTTTGAAAATTGGCTGGAACAAATAGACAGATCGACAAACATAAATTTAAACGCACACCAGTTTAAAATAAGCCGTACGTTCAAAGATCCGGGACCCGAGTTATTTGAACCCAATAAATGTCTGTCATTTCTGAACTAAAAAACCTATGACCTTGAAATATTTACGGGACAATACTTAAAGTACTACCTTTCTAACAAAGAAAGAATGAGTTAAATCGAAGTACCCGTTAATGAATTACAGCTAAATACACGTTTTAACTTTCTGCCCCTCTCCCAAGGGAACCGTGCTGCATTTCGGGATAAAAAGTATCCTATATCCTACCTCGGAGTATAAACTCATATCTTACCAAGTTTCATTCGAATCCATTCAGTAGTTTCGGCGTGATGCGCGGACAAGATACAGACAGACAGACAGACAGACAAAAATGAAAAAATTAGTTTTGGCTTCAGTATCGATTATAGAATGTCCTCCAAAAGAAATTTTCAAAATATCTTCAATGTACAGAATTGGATCTGTTACAGAAGATTATATTATAGAAGATACTTTGGAAGGCAGTGGCGTAGCGTACCTTGGCGGGGCCCCGTATAAAAATTTGTTTGGGGGCCCTTATGAAGGGTAAGGATTTCTCACAAAAGAAAAAAAATTTGCATAAAATTAAAAGCAATATTTATTCATCATAATTGTTTATTTCATATAATTTGTCACTTTTTCTAAAATTTTTACAAACATTTCAAATTAAATATATACTCTCCTTGCCTTTTTTTCGGCAAACTGATTTATTAAATCATTTATAGCTAATGATGACTTTAGTTTTTCTAAAGATTCTGCCTCTATGGACAACTTTTTGGACAACATTTTTTTACTTTTGTCATTTCTGAAATAAACAAAATTTTGGGAAGTTTTTGTTAATTTTTGCTTACGCACGTCGGGGGCCCCCGTGGCTTGGGGGCCCCGTATAATTCATACGGCATATACGGCGGTAGCTACGCCCCTGTTGGAAGGTATATACGAGTAGCTACCTATCTTGAGCTGGGCGTTGATGAGTCAGTCAGTGAGTAAAAACTTTTCTTTTATTTATTTAGATTAATTTATTTTATTTTATATATTAAAATTAGGTCAAAGTAAGTACTCATAAGATAACATCGTTGGTATGTGCAGGTGTGCGTCGCACTATTTCCTTACTCGAGGACTTTGAAGGTAGAATATCAAACATCCACACCGGAAAATGCCTCGGGCGCTCGCTTAGCGCACAGTAGGTACCTAGGTAGAATATATAATATGAGTCCCTTCCTTTGAAATCTAAAACATAAAACAGAGACTGAGAAATAAACTAAATATAAATTCAGCTCTGTTAATATAGGTAGGTATACTTATATCTCATGCATCCCTGAATAATAATCCTGCCGGCCTGATGTTCTACATACCTATATTGTATTAAGGCTGATTCACATTACACCTTGCCGAGCTGGAGCCGTGGCCATTGCGCACCTCGTCCGAATCTTGCGAGCCCCAACCGAGTCTTGCGATCCCCGTCCGAGACTTGTCCACTGTGCAGGCTGTCCGAACCTCGCGAACACCGTTCGAGTCTTCAGTTCTTCCGAGACTTGTGCAGCCCGGACAAGTCTTGTGCAGCCCAGCCGAGTCTTGAGAGTCTCGTTCAAGTCATGCAAGCAAACCCCTTTTGAGTTTTGTGCAGTGCGTCCGACTCTTGTGAGCCCCGACCGTGTCTTGTGCAGCCCGGCCGAGCCTTGAGAGCCCCGTCTGACTCGTGCAAATCCCGTCCGAGTCTTGCGATCCCCGTCCGAGTCTTGTGCAGTCTGGTGGAGTCTCGCGCACCCCATCCGAATCTCACTCCAATCAATGACTCGTCCGTGTTGGGTAGGTATACTGCTCGTGTCTGAGTCTAGCTTGAATCATCCCTCACTTTCCTGTAACTGCACACTCTTGCACTTTTACAGCGCTTTAATTAGCGTGTCAACATAATTTAATTTGTACTGTGTTTCCCTTAACTAGAATTTAATAAGAATTTACATCGGTGCTAGCATAAATTTTATTATTTTAAAACACATTTTTCCTTTGACCTTTATGCATTTTTATTTAAATCCTTGCTTTTTATTTAGTTTTCCTACCTGTTAATTCTAATTATTGTATCTTTCAGCTGTTTCGCGTTTAACTTGGGTCAATCAAAAATTCTACTTATTAGTAGAGTTTTTGATGATTTACCTGCATATTTGCAGGTAGGCATGCTTTTAAACTGACTCTATGCTTTCAAACTGCACAAGTCTCTTCCTAATCGGTCCAGTGTTTTTGCGTGATGCGCGTAAAACTAAATAAGTGGTACCTACTTAGGTACTGACAAAAATAGTTAGTTATGTATGTAGGTGTAATAGTATTTTTTAATAGTAATTTAAAAAAAAATACACACAAAAATTGGTTGTATGTAAAGTCAGTTTACGAGCGATAATTTTACGTGATAACGTCTTAAGAAAATATTGATGAAGCCGAACGCTTTGGCTGATAAGTAGTGCCTCTCTATCAATTGTTCCGCGCTCTCGCTTGCACGCTCGGCTCAGGCGGAACGTGACAATGAGTCATGCTTTTTTGTACGTGCAGCCGGCATTCATCGATTTATAAGACGTTATCACATCAAGAAAGCTACTCAATCTTAGGTGCTTTTTCTGAAGGATGTATCTACCAGTAGATATTACTTATGTCACACGCACTCTTGTTCGGACACTTTGGACGTGAATCGATTGCGTCTATTCAGAGAGTGGCAAGGGAATTGGGTCACAACATGTCACGTAGGTAGACAGCTACAAGTGACACGGGATTACAGTTTACTGCTCATCCACACGTTGGCGAACATGCTGGCCCATCTTATGGCCCAATACGTGGGCCAACGTGTAGAGCGGGATTTTGTGCTATTTTGGTAGATATTGGAATGATGGCCAGCAAGTTGGCGCGAGATCCATTTCGTGTCGGTACATCAAAGGGTTTGGGACAGAGTTTGGCCGTCGCATCCACACGTTGGCGGCAAGTTCAGTTTGCTTCGAGCTCTCAGAGTGATCGCACGCATGCACGTCTTTTAAATTTTATATTCGCGCGTTGTAACTAGTATAATGTCCACAAAATGGCAGTGACAATGAGCAATGAAGAAACTTTTTGCTTTATAGAGCCCTACTAAGCCGAAAATTGTTTGTAGAACCCAAGAAATAAAATCACAAAAATAAAAAAATACAATTTTCTAAACACATTCACGTACATAGTTGCGGTATGCTGTGAATAATTAAACCGCAGCAGCTGTTAACGTCTCAATATTCAATTTAGTAAATACGACCGCACATTGGCCCTAACCGGAGCACACTGAACGACCTTCCAACGTGTGGACGCGAACACAAACTTCTCGCCCAATACCTTCCATTATATCCGCCATCATGTTGGCCAACGTGTAGAGGCGCCTTTACACACATGCCAGAAAGTCACTCTGCCTTACTGTTTTACTTTTATAATACAGATTTATCTGTTCAGTCGGATTATTAACCGACTTTAATAAAAAGAGGTTATCACTTCGGCACAAAGGAGTTCCAAACAAATATACAAACATAGATGAGTGTGTGTTTATATGTTTGTCCGCGGATTCCTCCGAAACTAGTGAATGGATTGTGACTGTTCTTTTTTATTAGCTTACATTTACTTCAATTTAGGGAACAGTGCAAGTTTTATCAAAATAGGTTCGGTAGTTTTCAAGATATGGACTGGTTTAGATTGTTTAATAACTAAGCTATTTCTTGGCTATGTTGAGTAAAAGGGTTTAGAAGTTCATTCTTTATTATTTTTAATAAATATCTTGACTATAAATTATGAAAATATGTAGTAGATAGTTTGTTATAGTTTTGTTTTGGTATCTATTCTGAAAACCCAAAAGAAATCATAAGTAGTCCATACTATGAAAACTTTCTAGGTGCTTTTTGATGTAGCTTCGTCATTTTATACACTGTCGGTACGTCTGTCTAACGGCCAACCTCCACTCAACGAATAACAACGTAACTTATACGATGTAATTGAGCTTTTACGAAGTTCGCCGAGTTTCCTCACAAGTTTATATTACTTTTGGAAGTGATTGCGTTTTCGCTGCGGAGTTTTTCTACCTTTCGTCTTAATACCTACTTACATGTTTAGGCATTCTTTGAAAAAGGGGGTTTCGAAAAATTGTAAGTACGTTTATAGAGCCTTGTAAGTACATATTGACCAGCATTTGCTGAACACTTTTTTATTCATCAACAAGTTGTATTTATTATTTCAGTAATTTGTACGTAACGTTCTATAACATTTTTTTTAGAAATACTTACTATGGCTTTTCACCGAATTTGATTTTTTTTTTCTAAAAATAATACGGGGTTAGTTTAGACTTCAACTAAAAAATTACGGTATTTTCTAGCTTATTTATATTTTGATTGAGTTTCTGAACGTTTTTCTATCAGAAAACAACAAAAAAAAAAAAAGTAAGTATGATTTTCATTAGCAATTAATTAACCCCCGACGCAAAAACGACGGGGTGTTATAAGTTTGACGTGTCTGTGTGTGTGTGTGTGTGTGTGTGTGTGTGTGTGTCTGTCTGTTCCCCTGTGGCGCTCAAACGGGTGGACCGATTTGAATGCGGTTTTTTTGTTTGAAAGGTGAATTAGTCGAGAGTGTTCTTAGCTATGTTTGATGAAAATCGGTCCAAGATGGCCGCCGCTACAAAATGGCGGATGATATATTTTTTCACAACTCCCTTGATATGGGTATCAAATGAAAGGGCTTGACTAGTAGAATAGCACTATTGCAAATTCCAGATGGCCGCCGCCACTAAATGGCGAATGTCGGGGGTTTTTTAAATTTTCAATTTACACTTGTTTTAACTAAGTATAGATAAAACTGGAATGTTTTGCTTAAAACCTTATCTTCAATAAGTAACTCCGAAACGACTTCGGATAGGATATTTTCATCGATGTAGGATATTTTATACAAAAAAAATTGCTGCAAATTAGCTCTGCTTCAAGCTCCTGCAAGGAATGTATCCCGTTTCCTGTCACCCTGTATAATTTTGTTATACTTATAAATTGATGTTTTTAACCCCCGACGAAAAAACCGGTCAAGTGCGTGTCAGACTCGCGAACCAAGGGTTTCCTCTTTTGGTTCTGTTTTGGTTCTGTTTTTCATTATTTTGTCTGAAAGTAAGGTGCTAATTAAGCTACGCCTCTTAATTGTATGAGCGCTCATACAACTCAGAGGTCTATCTCTTAATTGGCTCAACTATGTATTTATGGGGACACCCTTTAATTTCCAACTTTTTTTAGTTTTTGGAATTTTTCCTTTATTTGTGATGTAAGACCTGGCTTTTTGCCTTTCGTAATTCTAGGACTCTAGGTCAACTGGAACTACCATTTAGGTTTGCGACACAAAACGTATAGGATACTTCCGGTTGACCTAGATTTGTCAATTTTGGTCAAAAGCAAGGTCTTACAGATCAAGTAAAGGGAAAATTCTGAAAAATAAAAAAAGTTGAAAATCAATGTAAATTTTGGTACTTACAAGTTATCGTGAAAATCTAAATTTGCCAATATCTTTTTAATGTGTGGACTCAGGACCTTAATTTTTGGACTATAAACCTTAGTATCTGGTATAAATTTCAACTTGCTAGGTCCTCCCGTTCCTCAGAAAATCGGTGGTGACACACGGACAGACAGACGGACAAGAAAGTGATCTTATAAGTTATAAGGGTTCCTTTTTTTACCTTTTGAGGTACGGAACCCTAAAAACGACGGGGTATTATAAGTTTGACGTATCTGTGTGTGCGTGCGTGCGTGCGCGTGTGTCTCTGTTCGTGGCACCGTAGCGCTGAAACGGGTGAACCGATTTAAATGCGGTTTTCTTTGTCTGAAAGGTGAATTAGTCGGGTGTGTTCATAACTATGTTTGATATTTAGGAATATCGGGGAACATTTAAATTTTTTATTTATTCTTGTATATATTATGTATAACTAAAACCGTCACAAATCAAAATTAATATCATTTCGTCATGAAAATATAGGTAGGTATGCTGTGTGACAAATATGAATATTATGTGAGAGCACTACTTAGTAGCAATAGTTTGTAGACACTATAGACATCCATTACCCTAATGTTTGCTTATTGGAAACGCTTATAGCAAAGACCACCACCACTCAACCCTTTCTCGCTGCAATAACACTTAAGCCGTGTGCACACTCGTGTAATGCATGGACAAACAGACCGCGAGAGCAAATTCACACGAGCAAAATTTGAATTGGTAACATTAGGTTGAGTATGTTAGCATAATGGAGAATAATACTTAAACTTACATGGAGAATAATACTTAAACTTACATCTAAAATATTTGTAGGATACTCATGGTGGTTCTGATACCTATTTATTTTTAAATGGTTTCTAAGTCCGCGTGGATAATTTGTTTTTCTTAAATCCTATTATAATAAATAAAATGGAAAGTCATAAAAATTCAGTATTCTGTGCTAAAAGGATTCATTTAGCGGTAGGTTTAGGTAATAAGCCTAAGTAATAAGTATTTCACAAACTTTTTTCTTAATCGAAGTTGTACCTACTTATTCCTTCCTATAAGGTAGGTTACATTTCTTAATAGGTAAGTGCATGCTTTTAAAGAAAAAAATTACTTAGTTACTTAAAACATAACGTGTTTGCGGCATTTAAATTTCGCTTTTACTTTGTAGGAATTCGTGTATCTACTTTTAAAAAAATGTCACCTTTTTCTTGAATTTTCTGACGAATCTGCGACGATTTATTCCTTTTTATCAGAGGCCTTTTATAAAATATACCTAACCGTGTATTTCTGCTAATTTTTACGCTGAATGAGATATGAATTTTTTTCTTGAAATCTTTTTAGGATTCTGTAGTAAAACATGGAAACTGTTTTTGTCTTCCAACACCGTTCATTCGTCGTCATTCCAGTACTTTGGGACCTCAACTTCATTCCAGTAGGATAGACTGGGTACGGTTGAAACATTTTAGCGTTAATCGTCCATTGCATCGGGATTAGTTAAGCGAGCGTTGACAGAAATATATTAAATAAAAGACCACATATCTGTCTACATATGGGCAATGTTATTTGAGATCACTGTATTGTATTTTATGTGTAAAATCAAATTAAAAAAAAATGGAAACTGTTTCAACCGTCCCCATGCCGGGGTCGGTTGAAACAGTGCCTGGGGTCAATTGAAACATGCAAATAATACAAAATACAATAAATGAACATGTTTTATTCATCGACTAATAACATTTTACGACTTTTTAGTTATACATCCTTTAGTGTAGCATAGTTTAGTTAGACATCCTTTTTAGTTTGGCAAAAAAATAAGTCTACACATATAATTAAATATTTAGATAGCTCACGCTCTTGTTCCTGGTTAAACACTCGATTGTGAGCCTTATATCCCATTACTTGATTTTCATTGCCACCTGTCGCATCTCGTTTACGTACATTTTATACTTCAATAGGGCACAGTGGTTCAGTCCATTCTTTTGTGCCGCTATTCTTAAAGAAGATCCGGCTTTTACACCTTCTTATGTTTATTTGTACGTTGATAAGTCGGCCTGAATCTCGTAGTCTTCCTTTGGCGTACCCTTGGCATCTAAGAAACCAGAAAATTAAATAAATAAAATGTTTTAACCGTACCCACAAAAAATGTTTCAACTGTTCCCAACCCCCCTTCTGGGTATAAAATGGTTCACAGTAAGAATAATAATAAATTTAAATAAAAACTAATCATACAGCCATATTCTACAAACTTCAATTAAAATGATATATGACTCTCAATACTCTAACTTTAATAAAACCACAATAATTGCAAAAATGTACGAACAAAAAATACTTACTTTTACGTCAAAAAACATAATGGGGCCTCTTATGTACAAGCACAGCGCAAGAAGGCCGAATCAACATTAAAATTTGTGTTTCGACTTGTCATCCGCTTCGTTCTTCACTTGTAACCATCAACCTCATCACACACGGTGTCGAGATATTCGCTTTGTTTCAACCGTCCCCCGTTTCAGCCGTACCCAGTCTCCCCTACTTTGGGTCGTCATTCCAGTACTTTGGGACCTCAACTTCATTCCAGTACTTTGGGTCGTCATTCCAGTACTTTGGGACCTCAACTTCATTCCAGTACTTTGGGTCGTCATTCCAGTACTTTGGGACCTCAACTTCATTCCAGTACTTTGGGTCGTCATTCCAGTACTTTGGGTCGTCGTTCCAGTACTTTGGGACCTCAACTTTTATCGGCGATCTGAATTTTGTGCTACTTAGTAGATATCACATATACATATATGTCTTATTGTAAACAAAGTCCCCCGCCACGTCTGTCTGTCTGTACTCTGCTCGCGATAAGCTGCTAAACGGATTTTAATGCGCTTTTCAGCTATAGACAGAGTGAAGCATGAGGTATAATTAGGTTTTGTGTAAATTGGTTGAAATATGAGTATATTTGTTCGGAAAAAGTCAAGCCGCCTGGGAGCTTTAATCGAAAACACTGCCTTATCCCTTTGATATATAATAAAACAATGTATGGTGGGATAATAGCGGATAATTACTACCCGTGCGAAACCGGCGGGGTGATTACGTATCTCGCGACAGGTTTGCAACAGGCGTAAATTGCGCGATTATTGCTGTCAAACGTCACTTTTGCAAACATCAAATTGGTATTATCTAAAATTCCTTGACAGCAATACGACAGCGACAGCCAAGCAAAATGAAACGTCAAACTGCAACAACCTCTGCATTTGTTGCAAAGTGATTGTTGATTTGTTGTAAGTAATTGTCGAGTACGTTTACTGTTTTTTTTAAATACATACATTTAACAAGCAATTTTATTAATTTTTGAATTATCGATGGCAAAAGTACATTTTGCGACAGGCGAGCAATAGACGTGCGATCGGCTTGCGTAATACGAATTCTAGTGACATTTTGCGACCGGTCGCGTAGTGGTCGCTGTCGCATTGCTATTGCTGTCGCGTTGCTATCGCTACTGCAAAGTTTTACGTAATCACCCCGCGGGTCAGTCACTAGTGAATTTATAATTTACATAGTATGATGAATGTGCGCAACATTTTAGAGCTCTACTAAAAAGGACGCTATAAAGTTGGTGGAAAGTGTTTTATGGTGATTATGTTTGGGGTGCTACCCTCATAAAGCATGGGGTATTCGACGTTGGCATTGTTGTGTGTACATTTTACATAAAAGAGGCCGCGTATGTGGGTGGGCTTTATTTAGATGTAGATTAACTTTATTAAAGGGTCATCACATACTAACCGCGATCCGAGCGTGATAGTAGGTATATTGCCGTGCCTGCAAAAGCGGTAAAAGCAAGTTTCGAGAAAATTGAAGTTTTGTCAATATACCTCTTACCTAGTTTTCTTTTCACTTCGCGAGTTGATGTTTTTAACCCCCGACGCAAAAACGACGGGGTGTTATAAGTTTCACGTGTCTGTGTGTGTGTGTGTGTGTGTGTGTGTGTGTGTGTGTGTGTGTGTGTGTGTGTGTGTCTGTCTGTTCCCCTGTGGCGCTCAAACGCGTGGACCGATTTGAATGCGGTTTTTTTTGTTTGAAAGGTGAATTAGTCGAGAGTGTTGTTAGCTATGTTTGGTGAAAATCGATCCAAGATGGCCGCCGCTACAAAATGGCTGATTACACATTTTATCACAACGCCCTCAATATGGGTATCAAATGAAAGGGCTTGACTAGCAGAATAGCACTATTGCAAATTTAAGATGGCCGCCGCCACAAAATGGCGAATGTCGGGGGTTTTTTAAATTTTCTAATTTATACTTGTTGCTTTTCAGATACAATTTGTCTATTAAATGGCGTACTTTATTTTTTCGTGTATATGTACCTATATATGATACAATAGAATAGAAAAGTGTTGTATTCAAATAAACATTTATAAGTACTTTTGAATCGTCGTTATTGATCTAGCAAAATTGAGATCGGGAAAATCTTTTTAAGGGTTTTTTTATGTCTTGAATAAGATACCACTATTTGATTTAGTTCTTTAGATGTGTATTTTTTTTAGTTATCCGATGCCATAAAAATCAAGAGAACGATTTTTTTGAGATACCGCGTTTGCGTTTAGCACTACGGTATACTAACGCTCAATTTACATTGAAATGAAATGAAATGAAATGGAAGCCTAGTCACGCGAGAAGACGCCGGAATGCGCGGGAATGCTCGCGTATTCTCGCGACTGTGCCTTTGAGGCTGGATGACGCTGCACTGCGAGTTGCGACTCTCCCCTCCGCGCGACTTCTCGCGGATTCCACAGACGTCGCCGAGAGTCGCTACGGGAAGGCACGAGAATGCGCGAGCCTTAGAATAAATAGGTAAATAAAGGCAGTCGTCAACGCGGCGATAAGCCGTTTTTAGCAAGCCTAAAAGGCTATCGTCGCGTCAGTGCTCAAGGTACTCATGCGCTTGTGTGCGTGTCGGCAAATGTAATTACAGGGCACACATGTCTGTCACAATATGTCTTTTTAGCAGTTAACGGAGGTTTTGAAAAAAGACATAATATGTCTTTTGGCCAGTTGAGCGGTTAACGTGCTCTTCGAGGCACGGGGGTGAAACACCGCCAACTACCAACTCCGGGCTGGCACTGAGAATTTCTTGACAGAAAAACCTAACAATTATTTGCCCGACCCGGGAATCGAACCCGGGACCTCGTGATCTGCAGTTGAATACGCTAACCACTAGACCAACGATGCAGCATTAGATTGCGCTCTCTGGTTATTTATGAACGAAAAGATAAGAAAGCGGGCTAGGTATTTAAGAACTTTAAGAACCCATTTAAGAAATTTAAGCTTTCACATTTTCCAATACTGTACCTACTTAAGTACTTACCTATATACAAATCTAAGGCTCTAGTTTCATTCTGTTATTTACCACAAAGTAATAATTCTCGATTTTTTTTCCACAGGCCACTTAAGAATGTAATGGGGTAAGTTGTGCAGTTAACCAAGTTAACGACCACTTCCTTGGCTATACACTCTTTATTGGCCACTTAAGTTTTTAACTTTGCTCCTTACTTTGTTAGCGGCGCGTAAAATATGCTTTGATATATCACCTTTGGCTTCTAGCAATGTTGCGGTAGATTTTGTAAAGACTCGGTGCGACGGCATGAAACGACGAGTGTTTCATGGAGTAAGTGGAGTCGCCTTTCGGTCTTAGACGTATGGATGTACGATAAATATTTTCTGCCAAGACATACCTAATATGTCTGAGATGTGTAAAATTATAAAATTAATTATAAGTAGGAAATAATAAATACATTAATAAACAAGTGAGCATGAAATAGTGGCACCATACTTAACAACTAAGTAGGTACCTGTTGAAACAGGTATTCAATCTGTTTATTAAAAAAATAGATTTTGATTGTGGCAAATCTCAAGCGGTTTTAACAACGCTTAGATATAATATGTATTGATTTTAAAAAGCCTACGAAAGGTAACGAGACAACGTTGTCGTACTAATAATTGTGCTTGGACTGCAGAATAAAGGCCGATTCGCACATATCAGTGAAGCATCAGTGCCGCAGTCGGCGCAGGTTCCGGCACAGTGAAAAATATGTCATTCTCTATGAACTGACACTGAAACACTGTGTCGTCACTGATACGGACATTGTACGGACAGGTGTGAACGCGATCATAGAGAATGTAGGTATGTAAGAATATTTTTCACTGTGACGGAACTGCGTCGGCACTGATGCTTCATTGCGAATCGGCCTTAAAGGAGAACCCTCGCAAAATAGACCCTTGTCAAAGGTAAACTGCTCACTCTTGCCAACACATCGTGAAAGGAAAGTGTGCAAAATATCTTTTTGTTGCTCTTTTATCTACCTAATCCCTCGAAATATCCAGGGGTTGTTATAATATTCTACAGATAGCTGTGTCTATGTCCACATGGATATTTTTGATTTTTCGTTAGCCAGAGATTACCATAAATTTTACGCGTCGCGACTCGCGAGCCGGAAGTAACCTTTATTACTTTCTCCATAATATTCTGGATTGCTTTATCAAGAATGTAATCTCTGAGTTCAGTGGAAAAGAAACAAATAAAAGAAGTATTAAGATCATTTAAAGTAGGTATACCTACTAAGAACATGCTCTGAGCAGGCCCGGATCTAGGGGGGGGCAGGCCGGGGCCCGTGCCCCGGGCGGCAGAATCAGAGGGCGGCAAATTCAAATGCTGAGTACAGCATTATCGCAACTTTACGATGATTGAACGCGCAGTATAGTAGTAAAATAATCTATAGGTCAATTATGGCGGATTATCCTTAAGGCAAACTAGGCACGTGCCTAGGGGCGCGAGATTACAAGGGGCGCCAAAATTAAGTAAGCAGGTGCTGCAAAGTTAGCACAGGTCTTTCGAAGCTGCAAATTTGGATTAGTACCTAGGTACTTATATCTACACGACTTTTATTGGTCCTAACAACATATTAAAAAATCAGAACTAGCCGTTAGTTCAGCCAATCAGGGGCGCCGATGAGGTGCTGCCTAGAGCGCTGTCGACATCTATCCGCCACTGTTAATCAGGAATTCTTTGGTATCAGGTAAGTACATATTTCAAACTGTTACAGGTCCAATTTTGTAAAACATTGAAAATATTTTGAAAATTCTTTTGGATGGCACTGTATAATCGATACTGAACCTAAAACTGTAATTTTTCATTTTTGTCTGTCTGTCTATAATCTTGGCCAACGCCGAATCTACTAGGTCAGTCAAATCTTACATTAAAATCGCAATCAAACGGCAAGTTTTGATTTTTTAATTATTAATATGATGTTAGGACTACTACCAGTAGTACCTATTAATCTAATTTTGCAGCTTCGAAAGACCTGTGCTAAGTTTGCAGCACTCGAAAAACCGCAAAATTTTTGGCACTTTTTTGGATTTTTCAATATAAGTCCTAAACTATGCGTTTTAAAAAAAATGTAAAAATGTCAATAGTTTTTTAAAGTAAACTAAAATTGCTACAATTTAAGACAAGAACCAGCTCTGAAAATTCAATATTTACTGAGATACAGCTCTTCAAAACTTGACAATTATTTCCAAAAAAGTTAAATTTTAAGATTTGGTCAATTTTAAACTCCGATATCGGGGAAAATACTCATTCTACAGGTTAAGTTATATGAAAAGATGTTGTAGTAAATATAATTAAATTTAATTTAAACATAAAACGAAATTTTTAGGCCATATATTTTATTTACAAATCCTGAAAATTCAAAAAATAAGAAAACTGCATTTTTCACTTTAGTTTGTTTTGAAGATAGTTTGAAAGAAAAAAACCATATACATCCACCAAATATATGTATGTTTAAACTACTATTAAGTATTTGTAATGTTATTTATTTATAAAAAAAAATAATTAGAACATTATAGAGTGCCGAGCAAAAAGCTGCTCTTTTTCTGTGTAGCCTATATTTTTTCCAAAAATACATTGACGTGTATAGACGTTAAGATGAGCAGTTGCCCCCCCCCCCCCCTAGAGATTAATGTAATGTAAAAAAGTATACTTTTCCCTCCTCACACTTTAAACTAAGTACCTATATGGCCTAGAGACATCGTTTTGTCCTTAAAATAAAGCTAATTAGATTTGGTACACCATTTTTTCTATAATTCTACCCGTAAAATGAGTAATATCCCCAACATCGCGGTCAAAAATTGTCCAAATCTTAAAATTTCACTTTTTTAGAAAAAAAAAAACAATTTTAGTCTGCTTTCAAAATGTAACTATAGAAAATATTTAAAAAAATGCATAGTTTATACTGGTGACCGATACCTACTGGTGTATACCGAAAATATTGGTGGGGGGCGGCATTTTTCAGTTTTTGCCCCCCCTCGAAAAAACTGAAGATCCGGGGCTGGGCCTCTGAGGCTACTCTGAGGTATCTTTGAGGAAGACGCATCAAAATTGGCCCATCAGTTTTTCAGGATAATGACAACATAGTTAAAATTAAAAGCACGATTTGCAACACCCTCCTAGAAGTGATACGTGTTACGTTCCCTCAAATATGGTTGAGCGAAGCAATGGCTGGATCATGCGTCATGCTCGTGAACGGGTGCCGCCGTTGGAAATGGGGCTATTTTTGTCTGCCTTTCTTAACATATTGTGTAGAATTGTAAGCACCATTCCGAACCAGTGGTAGATTCATTTGTCGATTCAAAAGCACTTGTAAAAGTTTATCTGAATAAAAAATATGTCTTAGACTTGCCTTTACACAAGTTTAAGAACTCTATTAAAAGTATGCTCACAAAAAAAAAGCTTATTGTACAATTGAAGATTATATAAACGATAAAAATCTTGGATTTAACTCGTTCCAGCAATGCGCGAGACGGCATTTCAATCATGTACATTAATAATAATAATTGTTATAATGTTATTTTTAAAAAGATCAACCGCCGAGTTTCTTGCAGGTTCTTCTCGGCTGGAACTGCATTCCGAACCTGTGGTAGATTCAATTGACGATTCAAAAGTACTTGTAAAAGTTTATTTGAATAAAAAACTTTTCTATTCTATTCTATTCTATACATAAGTACTATAAGAAAAAAAAGTATTTGTGTTTACCTACTAAACTGCTAACCGTTTTAGGAAAATGTTAACAAAAAAACGCACTAACAACCTCTAACGTCTCCATTCCCTCGCGGGAAAAACAAAGCGCTATAGAAATATTTTCCCTCATTAGAACGAAAACTGGGTGTGGAAACATTTTAACAGGGCCTTTGATTTCTTTACCCGGGTGTCGTTTTTGGGGTGTTCTTAATTACGTGTACCCAAGCGTGACTAAGCGGTGAGCAGGGTAAAGGAAAGAAGGTAATTACCCCAGTTTTAACACCTCACTTTACTGCCAAGCCTTTTATGGTGGCCTCGACAAGTTTTTCAGGCTGTGGCTGTTTACAGGCGGACGCGATAAAATTTTCATAGTCTGGACTCTGGACCTGGAGACATTATGATTATTCTTGAAAGATAGATGTCCTTTGCGCAAAAACTTTTTGGGTTTATTTTGGTCTTTGTTGCGCTGCTCATCACGTCGGGGTCACCACTGTTGCGCTGCTGGCGCAAACTTGAAGAGTTGCAGGGAGGTGAATAATCTACACACCGACTCGTTGTGTAGTAGCATGTATTTACAGAATTATTTACATCTTATATACTAAAATTTACAAGGAAAAGAATTTACGGAAGAGCGTGGTAATACAAAATTAATCACGTATTTGCTATCTCCGCAAGGTGACAAATATAAAACATCTGATTTGACATTATTAAAATGGAATAACAAAAATGTATCTTTTATGGTCACGTAGGATAAGTGCCATAGTCTTCTTTAAAAATTGGTGTTTTTTGCACAAAAGCTGTTTGGGTTTAGGTATTGGGTGACGACGTGTACGATGGGATAGTAGTAGTAGTAGTAGTAGTATTTACTTCTGGAAGAATGTTTTCACAAGTTTAATTTATTAACATTGATGAACCAGTGGTAAAAGTACCGATATGGCGCGAGCGGTCTAACCCTCCTTCTAAATGTGCATAAATAACGCATTTCAAGACATATTAAGCATGCATACTGCTAAAACTTTTTCTCGGAAATCCTGTCTACTATACACTAAAAGGTATGTACAGTGTACACACTATGGGTGCAATATAATAATGGATTCAGGTATATGTCCGCAAAAGAGCGAACGGACGACTTCTTTGCGATAATACGGAAAATGTCAGTATCACTGACAAGACTGCAAGCAGGTTTCGATGGCATCATAAAGATGTTTGCAAGTAAATTATTAATTAATATACTTAGTCACCAATGTTTAAACAAATTCAAGTATTAGTGAGGCTACAGAGGTGATGATTAAAAAAAATATAAGATGCTCCAAAAAAAGATTGATTAAGTAAATATAATTTATGTAATAAGTAGTAGCTGATGCCCTTGACAATCTCTACGTGGATTTAGTTTTTTTAATACCTTGGAGAATATTTGATACTTTGGATTTCTTTTTTATATATTAATAATTTGGATTTTCCGGGATAAAAAGTAGCGTATGTCCTTCTCCAAGGTCTAGTCTATCACTGTACCAAGTTTCGTCTAAATCGGTTCAGCGTTTTAGGTGTGAAAGCATAACATACCCACAGATAGTTACTTACGCATTTATCATATTAGTGTGGATTATTATTACCTACTAGATGATGCCCACGGCTTCGCCCGTGTGGATTTAGGTTTTTAAAAATCCCGTGGGAAACTTGATTTTCCAGACCAAAAAGTAGCTTATTTGTTAAGTAACCCGTCCCCAAAACGGAAAAATCCCGTGGGATCCCCACGATTTCGGAATGCAATTCCTTGCAGCATCAGGGTTGAGGAGTTAGATATGTACCTACTCGAGTTTATTCAACGATAAAGTCTTTAATTGGTACCGCAATATCAATTTAAATAACCGAAAGTTTCTAAATCCCATTAGTTTTGGGGATCAGGTCTTCTACAGCATCAGGATTGAGGAGTTGGAATCCAAATTTTTTGTAGGACAGTGTCGCAATGATTCTCTATCGATTAAAAAAAAAATTACGCAAATCGGTTCAAAAATCTCGGAGATATCGGTGTACATAGGTAGAAAAACACAACTCCTCCTTTTTTGAAAGTCGGTTAAAAAAGTAGCCTATGTTACTCCCTGGTTAATTCTCTACTTGGATGTGAAAGTCCCGTCAAAATCGGTTCAGCCGTTCCGAAGATTAGCCCGTTCAAACAGACAGACAGACAGACAGACAGACAGACAGACAGACAGACAGACAGACAGACAGACAAAAATTTTAAAAACGTGTGATTCGGTTATGGTATCGTTCAAATAACCATATGAGCTTAATATGAGGTAGTTATTTCGATATTACAGACAGACACTTCAATTTTATTTATTAGTATAGATAGTATAGATTTATCTACTCTTTTCGCTTTTCAATCACTAATTTAAACAGAGTAGGTAGGTATTAACGGTATGTAGGCGTAGCACACGCGGGACATAATTACAGAGATGTTTATTCGATTTGTGACACGACTGTTCGTGATGTTTAGTTTTCGGTTTGCTGCAGAATGTACATTATTGTCGCGGTAATTGTACTATACAGGGTGACTGGTAATAGGATACATTCCTTGCAGGGGCTTAAAGTAGAGCTCATTTGCAACAAATTTTTTCATATAATGTCCTATCCGAAACTTAGTCGTTTCCGAGTTATTGAAGATTTAAGGTTTTTAGCAAAAAATTCCAGTTTTAAAGTTAAAATTAGTTGCTAAAGAAAATCATACCCGGTTTTGTTGTTTTTTTTATTGTTTTCTGATAGAAAAACGTTCAGAAACTCAATCAAAATCAAAATAAGCTAGAAAATACCGTTAACTTTTCAGTTAAGGCCTAAAAACCACGTATTATTTTTAAGAAAAAAATCGAATTTGATGAAAAGCAATAGTATTTCTAAAAAAAAATGTATGGAACGTTACGTACAAATTACTGAAATAACTTCCTTGATTCATTAGCTATCCAAAAAGGTACAGATGTCTACAACTTTTTTCAAAACCTCGATTTTATTAACAAAATTCTGAGGACTGACGAGTCTCAATTTGACCGGGATGGAATCACAAAGTATCATAATTTACATTATTGGGCGGCAAAATGAGAAAACCTAAAAAAGAAAAAGAAAGGGCACATCAACGGAGGTATTCTGTAAAAGTATGGATAGGATTAATCAATTAGACATCTAATTGGCCCGCATTTTTCCCTCAGAATTTAAAAAATACGAATTAGGTGAAAATAATATTATTTCTAAAAAAAAAATGTATGGAATGTTACGTAAAAATTACTAAATTAACTTCTTTGATTCATTAGCTATCCAACGAGGTGAAGATATTTACAAAAAACTGCAAGAACGATTTTTAATTCAATTTGAAACTTGTAGTAGTTTAATGACTAATTGATTAATTTTAGGAATAACAATAAACTAACTAATAATTATTAGTAATTACATATTTTAGGTTCGCAAAAGAAAAACTAGTTATGATTTTAATCTAAATTTTAATCTTTATTTTATTCTAAATCTTAGTGTTAATCTTAATCTTAATCTAAATCTAATTTTAAACTTGCTCTAACTGTGAACCTCTTTGTCTGATACAAGCCCAAAACCTTTTTCGTATTTCCGTTTCAGTGACTCTTGTTGGCTAATTCTTACGTATTTCATGAGCTGCACGAAGAGTACTCGCGAAGCTCATCTGTGATAATGGGGTAAGCGTACATCAAATCATTCATGTGGCCCCAAAGATAAAAGTTTCAAGGCGTTAAATCTGGACAAGGAATAGGTTCACCTATCGTTATTGCAGTTTTTTGTAGACATCTTTACCTCTTTAGATAGATAATGAATCAAAGAAGGTAATTCAGTAATTTTTACGTAACGTTCCATACATTTTTTTTTTGAATTAATATTCTTTTCACCTAATTCGTTTTTTTTTAATTCTGAGGGAAAAATGCGGGCCAATTAGATGTTTAATTGATTAATCCTATCCATACTTTTACAGAATACCTCCGTTGATGTGCCCTTTCTTTTTCTTTTTTAGGTTTTCTCATTTTGCCGCCCAATAATGTAAATTATGATACTTTGTGATTCCATCCCGGTCAAATTGAGACTCGTCAGTTCTCAGAATTTTGTTAATAAAATCGAGGTTTTGAAAAAAGTTGTAGACATCTGTACCTTTTTGGATAGCTAATGAATCAAGGAAGTTATTTCAGTAATTTGTACGTAACGTTCCATACATTTTTTTTTAGAAATACTATTGCTTTTCATCAAATTCGATTTTTTTCTTAAAAATAATACGTGGTTTTTAGGCCTTAACTGAAAAGTTAACGGTATTTTCTAGCTTATTTTGATTTTGATTGAGTTTCTGAACGTTTTTCTATCAGAAAACAACAAAAAAACTAACAAAACCGGGTATGATTTTCTTCAGCAACTAATTTTAACTTTAAAACTGGAATTTTTTGCTAAAAACCTTAAATCTTCAATAACTCGGAAACGACTAAGTTTCGGATAGGACATTATATGAAAAAATTTACTGCAAATGAGCTCTACTTTAAGCCCCTGCAAGGAATGTATCCTGTTACCAGTCACCCTGTATTTATGTTCATTAGTAATCATGATCAACCCCATTACCGGCTCACTACAGAGCACGGGTCTCCTTCTCCGAGTGAGAAGGGTTTTAGCCATAGTAAACCACGCTGGCCAAGCGGATTGGCAGACTTCACAAACCTTTGAGAACATTATAGAGAACTCTTAGGCATGCAGGTTTCCTCACGATGTTTTCCTTCACCGTTAAAGCAAGTGATATTTAAATACATAAAACGCACATAACTGCGAAAAGCTAGAGGTGCGTGCCCCGGGATCGAACCCACGACCTCCGATTAGAAGTCGGTCGTCCTAACCACTAGGCTATCACAGCTTTCATTAGTAATGCTGTATTATAATGTTTAATTATACCGCCTGATTTAACTGTCCCGTTTGGTCACGTGGTTAGTCTGTTCGGCCGAGGATTATGAGATCCTGAGTTCGACTTTTTGTTTTTGACAAACAAGTAAGTACAACACAATTGCCGCAAATTATTCTAAAATTCCATCATGTTGAGCCTCCAGCGGTGAAATATTGAATTTTGCGGAAGCGTTGACGACGCTTTTAAATAGCTCACTTACATCCAAAACCTTATGTTGTTCATAAGTAGGTAATCAATTATGTACGGAACTCCAAAAGAGCGAGGCCCGACTCGAACTTGGCCGGTTTTTATTCAGTACGTTGGTTCCCTTGTATGAATTGTTGGAGGTATGATATTTTTTCCTGCCACGATGCATTGCAATGGTGAAAAAGAGAAGAAGTGCCGAATTGAGAACCTTCTCCTTTTTCGAAAGTTGGTTGAATTGACATTCCATTTTACTCTTGTCTTTTCCCTTTTACATGTTTTAAGTATATTTATGAGGCATATCAGAGTTTAACTTTACTTTGAATGTTGATTCAATGCCCGGTGAACATTTACGGTGAAGATTTACACCTGCATCGAAAGTTTCCGTCCTAAAATAATAGTAAAATGTAACTGCCAAAGTTAATAATGGAATGGATAAAAGGGTGAAGTTATTCTTTCATTATATGGATTATAATCCATACTAATATTATAAATGCGAAAGTGTGTCTGTTTGTCTGTCTATCAGCATGTTATTGATACCTATTTTTCATTTTTCTACCGAGAAGAGAAACCTGCAAAAAACTTGATAGAAATCAAACTCTCCGATTCCATGTCAACTCTCCCAAAATATACCTACGAGTTATTTTAAGTTTTGACCTACCATTACATATAACATACACACTCACACATGAGCTCTCACCACAACAGTTCACGGACGCTCCGCGTCTGACGCCACCGGCTCAGTTGGGTGGCAAACGTGCGCTATGTGTGAGTGTACCTAGAGGGGGCCGCTTGTATGAAGCTTCTTCTCTGTAGGGATATCTACTCATGTGCTCAAGGGTCTGTATACAATCTGCATTTTAAACTGCAAGTCAACCGCAAAATTGCAGTTTAGATGCGGTTCCATTCCAGTTGACATAAGTTCTGCATCCAAACATTGCCGTTCATACTGTGTGCCTGAATTAGAACTGCATTTGGAATTTATTTACGTTACATTTCGTTTAACTACCGAATCATAGCATTTTCCCATTTGTTTGTTACGGGGTAACGAGAGGGCAGGCCCTTTTCATGTTTTAAATTGGGGTCACTCGAACAAATGTCGCCTGTATAATTTTCTCGTTGCCGCGTTTAGTTGGTTGTATGGTCCACTATTTGGACAATGGGTACATTTATTGTGACATTTTAGGTACAAAAGGGCATTCGGTGAACACAATAGGGTAAGTGGGAAAAATAGCGCGACGTTAACGAGCTCCAACTTCCAAGATATTGTGAAACCTTTATTTGTGAATTGTATGGCTTAATTTATACTTTTACTATAAATCCTGTGGGAACTATTTGCTTTTCGAAAGCTACGAAAGCTACCTCTGTACCAAATTTGATGAAGTGATAACTGACACTGAGAATGAAATTTTTTAAATCTGTACTAAGGATTTCTTCTAGTAAACGATTTTATGTGCGGCATAATATTATAGGTCGTCATAATCATCATAGTCATTAAATTACAGACTTATAAAAAACAGACATGCCATAACTAACTACTTTAAAAACGTGTCATAAATACACTCATACATGCACAATCTGACAACACAAAATGGCGCGTGTTCATTGTGATTTTTCGAGTTGTGCGTGTGTGTGCGATTATGTATACATTTTAGGGAGGACATCTTGTGTCGAGACACAAGATGGTGAGGACATTATGGCGCCTCCACTACTAATGCATTAAATAGGTAGGTACTTGATGTTTTTTTTATCTGTCACTCTGAGGCCATAAGCCGACACTGTACATAGTGGCAACGATGATTAGAATATCGACACACAATGACTTCAGAGATAATGAACCAAAAATACTTATTTTAAAGTCGTAATTCAATAATTCGAATATTTATTTTACAACATTTCTGTTCGGGGCGCTGGCTGTTTTCGAATGCTGAATGTATTGGCGAAGTCAAACCATAAAATAAGCCGGTTTAGGTCCATTTTACTCTGAAGTCATTGTGATTCGATCAATAGTATTATAAAGTTTTGGAGCTCTGCAAAGTGAGACTAAGCATACAGTTTCCCCTACATAACATTGTATTGTGATTCCAAGTAAAGGATATAAGTAATCCGGGGTTCAGCCAGCGAATGTAGCCCGATGGCTTTATGACTCAATAATAATATTTCTTGGGGTGCGATAGATAAACTGATTATTCTATTCGTTCTAGCTATTTCTAGGGTTGTCTCTGCCATTTGGAGGAGGTTTTAAATGACTCTTGGCAAGAGGGGAAGCTTCTACAAGCGGCCCGCTGTAGGTACACTCACACAAACACACTCACCAACGGTTCGCAGACGCCCGCTCTGTCCACCAACCGGTTCAGTTGTGTGACAAACGTGCGCATATGTGTGAGTGTACCTACAGCGGGCCGCTTGAAGAAGCTTCCCCTCTGTACTTATCTACTCATGTGGCAATATTCCACAAATCCAAGAATAGACAAATCGTTCCGAGAAATCAAGAAAGATACTCTCACTTCTTTAAACAACCAACGCTGCGTCACGATTACGATTATCACTTAGGATATAGGTACTATTAGTAGATTTTATTTGCTCGATATCGATAAAATACGATTAAAAATAAATTAAGGTTTAATGCTTTTTATTGTACATAACCGACTGCCTTGTTGGTCTCGTGGTTAGTATATTATGGACAGCTGTAGATCACGAGGTACGGGCAAACAATTGTTAGGTATTGGGTTTTTCTGTCAATAAATTCTTAGTGCCAGCCCGGAGTTGGAAGTTGGCGGTGTATCACCCCCGTGCCTCGGAGAGCACGTTAAGCAGTCGGTCCTAGCTATTATCATTATCATGTGACAATAGTCTATAAAGCCCGCCAACCTGCATTGGAGCAGCGAGGCCGGTCTAAGCTCTAAATCCCTCTCTCCTGTGATAGAAGATACCGGTGGCCAGCAGTGGAACGTTAAAAGGCTGTAGTGGAGGTTAGTGTGCAGCATAGGTGACATTCTGTCTATGAACGTGTTAATGTTACTAGAGATTGGTTTTAACCCTAGATAGCTAACGTTCGTCAAAATGACGAACATCCAATAAATATCTCCCTCTCACTTTCTTATTCTTTTACTTACGAACTCACCGTTTCGTGCCAACTTATTGACCGCTAGACTGCATCATTTAGTGGGCATGTTTAGCTGGTAAGTTATTTTGTTCTTGAGATACCCACTGTATAGTCGTCATTTTGACGAATGGTTAGCTTATGTGTTACTTTTACATCTGTACTTTGTATTGATGTTTGCTATAATTGTTTTAATTATTACGTCGATGTTGAAGAATGGCTGCGAGGTCATTTATTACAGATGACGACATTGCTCGTGCAACACAAAATGAAGATTATGTCAACACAAATGACGTTTTTTTCATAGTAGGACGGTTTGTTGATTGAAGATAATATGGAAAGTGATTTTCATGACGAACTTTCCGATACTGAAGAACTACATGCAATGTAGTTCTCCAGTCCATATTTAGACATTGAAGAGGAACGAGGAAGGCCACCTTCCGATGCTCTTACACTCAGTGAGCCACGTGAAGGTTCTTCATCAGCTTACATTGTCAATCTGACTCAAGCTAATATTCGAGGCAATAATCGTCATGTTTGAGCAGCTCATAAAGCATATGTTTCTTCTCGACAGTCATCGATATACATTGTTCGTGTGACTAGAAGACCAGCCCGTTCAGTCAGAATCATCACAAATCGTGTTTCAAATTCAATACGTAAGGGGATGTGTTTAGCTTGAGACACGAGGAATATGTTGAAGGTCAAGGTCAAATTCCTGGACCATCTGAGTCTGAAAGTCCTCTGATATATGAAAATGTCTAAGCAAAGAAAAAGGAAAAGCTGTAGTTTGTGTTTCTACACAAAAACGCGCATAGCAAAGATCTACTGCAATACTTGTAAAGTTCCCATTTGTGACGAACATACAGTTGACTTTTGTCCAACTTGCACAAAAAAAATCTAAGTTTTTTTACTATCATAGTTTATTTGGAGGTTTTTCTAAAAAATACCAAAGAAATAATTTTTCTTTTCTGAATAATAGCTCTTAATTAAGTCTTTATAAGTTTAAGTCCCTTACTGATCTCAAAAAACATGTGCCATTTGAGATTTGTAATGTATTACTTAAACATCAAATAAATATATATTTTACTAATAGTAATCTTTAATCTATATCCCATATTTCCTATAAATACTATAAACCTGATAAAAATATAGTAAAATGTTGATAAAATACACAATAAAAAATGATCGTCAAAAAATCGAATGGTTAGCTTCTCATGGTAGTTTAGGAACGTTAGCTATCTAGGGTTAAAAGACCGTCCGTCAGTGGTGAAGAAAAATAAGAGTAGCTATAGGTAGGTATTATGTGAGATTAAAAACGTCTCCCACTCCGACATAATATATGGGTAGTTTTACAAATAAAGGAATGTTTGGTGGCCCCCTGACGTTAAAAGGCTTTACCATTACCACCACCACGGTGGTGACAACCCTGGTGATTTGCAGACAAAGGGGAAACTTTTATTTGTTTTGACGACCTTGCAGCAGGAAATAAGGGACCACAATGTCATGGTAGCAATATAATTTCCTAATAAGCATAGCTTTTCTTCAACTTTGTTGTGTAAACCTGCCGAAGTAATGACCGATTTTATTGGGGTTATTTTATGAAGGTCAAGTTAATTTCCGTGAAAAACAAATTTAAGTACTTACTAGTTAAGTACATCGGAGATTTAGTTGCCACTTGCCAGTAGGGCCGATTTGAGAATTCACAACTTCTTAGTTTGGTCAAATTTAATCTGCTTTCTTGGTATTGGCCGGTTGACTTCGACCGTGGAAAGTTAAAGTCAAAGTCAAAATATATTTTACTAGCTTCTGCCCGCGGCTTCGCCTGCGTGAATTTCGGTTTTCACAAATCCCGAGACACACACACACATACACACACAGACACACTTTCGCCTTTATAATATTAGTGTGATTTTAAATTGGTGCACTATACACTTTTGTGTATCTATACTAATATAATAAAGCGGAAGAGTTTGTTTGTTTGAACGCGCTAATTTCGGAAACTACTGGACCGATTTCAAAAACTCTTTCACCGTTGGATATGTACGTGATCCTTGAGTACTACCTATAGGCTATATATATTATGTACCACGGGCGAAGCCGGGGCGGACCGCTAGTGTAGGTATATGTATGTTTGTCCGCGGGTTGCTACGGAACTATTAATTGGAATGTGACCATTCTTCTTTTACTGGTTTAAATTGAATTCAGCTTAGGGAACAGTGACAGTTTCATCAAAATCGGTTCAGTAGTTTTCAAGATATGGACTTTTAAGTGTGTGCTGAAGTCGGTTTAACTTTCAATCTTTTAGATTATAGGTACGAGTACCGCCGAGTTTCCTGCTGGTTCTTCTCGGTTGGAATGGCATTCCGAACCAGTGGTAGATTCAATTGACTATTCAAAAGTACCTACTTGTAAAAGTTTATTTGAATAAAAACTTTTCTATTCTATTCTATTCGTTATCATACCTACTTTGTTAATAATTGCAATCTTGGCGCTGAAAATGCGGCTGGCGAGTGGCTTGTTTGTATAGACCCTATATTGGGTTTGTTTAATTTAATTCAGTGTGTACACAATTGAGTAAGGCTACAATATATCAATTTAATAGATAAATACGTCGTATCATCAATCGGTCGATTATCTTACCGTATCACTTTGCATATCAATTCAAGCGTAATCAATCCATATCTAGACTATAATTATTATACGCGTGAACTGCTATTGCTTCAGTTTGTATCCACATTTACATGTGCTAAATTAGTAACAAATATAATAACAATTCGTTTTCATACCCAAACGTGTTTTTCTGCGTCATATCTCATTTCTGAGGGTCGTGGTTCCTTTTATCATAATGCTGGCTCCCTTCCACGTAGGTATCAGCTCTATTGTAACTTTTGTGGATTTCGAGTTTTTAAATAGGTATAGTCCGTTTCAATAGAGTTGAGCTAAAATGTAAACTAAGCACACCTTTTTGCTAAAAAACTACAGAATGGATTGAAATGAAACTTGGCACGATTTAAGTTTGTAGTATAAACTTAAATCGTGACAAGTTTCATTTTAATCCATTCTGTAGTTTGTTAGCAAAAAGGTGTGTTAGTTTACATTTTAGCTCAACTCTATTGAAACGGCCCATAGGTAGGTACATATTATTTATTTAGATCGGCTTCCCATTCGGGTGGAACCAGATTCGCTCCCCGGCACGCACCTCAACTTTTCAGATTTATATGTGCGTCTTTATACCCGACTACAGCAAAGCCAAAAGGAAGGGTTATGATTTTAGCAGTGTATATATTATTATGTATGTTAGTATCCGATTTTTTGTTACACCGTAGCACCTAAACTACTGAGCCGATTCTAATGAATGTGGTGTCAATTGATTCGTTGTTATGGTCCGGGTGACAGGCTACATTTTATATGCGAAAAAAATCGAGAAGTTACGTTCGAATACCCGTACTATAACAACAAATCAATTGACACCGTATTCATTAAAATTGGCTCAGTAATTTAGGCGCTACGGTAGAACCCACAGAATTTCATATAAAAATCGGCCACAAACATACATACATAGACTGCTAAAATTATAGATAGAATAAAGACTTTTGGCAAAGCGAAAAGGAAGGGTTATGATAGTCGGGTAAAAATAGTTGGAGATCTTCGCCTAAGCCTAAACATACCCGCGGCCACGTAGATTGAACACTGAACGAAACGTGGAGGGGATAGCTGCGTATGGGAACTTTGACGCACATAATACAATAGCTTACCCCCTCCACTTTCCCTCAGCGTTCAATGTTCGTGTCGATGTTTATAATAACATAAGCACGATCAATTGTAGCGTATTGCAGTCTACACGGCAATCCCCCACTAACAAATTAGTGGTAGATACCTAGATACCTACTACCTATATAACTTTGGCAAACCATCAAAAAGAGAAAGGTTGCTTATCTGGGGCATATGCTTAGGCATGACAGATACGGACTCCTGCAACTGATAATGATGGGCAAAGTGGCAGGCAAGAGGCGCATCGGTCGCAAGAGGAAGTCTTGGTTGCGCAACATCAGGGAGTGGACTGGGATCGCGAGTGCCGCCCAGCTGTCTAGCCTCGCAAGAGACAAGGCACAATATAAAATTCTGACGGCCAACCTTCGCTAGTCGGAGAGGCACCTAAAGAAGAAGAAGACTAGATACATTAATTATTTCAAAATTCTAACATCGAATCTAATAACTTAGACTGAACTTAGTCAAGCTCGTACTCGCATACATTATAATTAACATGCACCCGCTACGGCGTAATTTTCCTTAACATCTTGTTTCCTCGGAATGGATACTAATTTAGACTATGTTACCTCAGGGAATTGCTGATTTAGCTGCGTTTGCAAAAAGGCTGCTCCGAAATGGGTGGATTTTTTAAATTATAATAGAGATGCAGAAAGTGCCAAAAAGTATCGATATATATCGTGTCGATATTTTAAAAAAATACCGATATAGTTTTCGATATATCGAAAAAAAAAAATTATCGATATATCGGCAAAATTTTCTGAAACATTTTTGTACTTTATAAAAAAATTTTATTGTGTTTTTTCTAGACTAAGTACTTCAACATATCTGTTTGTATACCAAACTAGAGCATCGTTTCTAATAGATACCTAATGAAAAAATATGTAGTTTTTTTCTTCTCATAATTCCAGCGGTTTTGGTCTGTGGTGGAAATAATATTATATCGAATTTGATACATTTTCGATACTTGATATTTTATATCGAAATAATAAATATTGCTAAAAAATATCGATATTTTTTCTACAAGCCTAAATTATAAGCAGGGTGGCAAGGAGATTGAATGATCGTTGTTACTATTCGCCTGATGACGTTGTTTACTGTACAATTTCTACAAGTATTAGGATGTCTAGACTAGAATACGATCCCAGTTCTAATATCGAGATACAGAATTACATCAGGGCGTCGTCAGTCGACAGTCGTCACTGTGGATTGGTTTAAAGAATATATTCAGTGAAGAATTTTAATGTCTCAATCTTGTTAATGTTATTTTATTTTTTAAGTAGGTAGTACATTGATATAATGTTCGAATGTTTTATTTATTAACTGACTTCAAAAAAAGAGGTTCTGTATTTAATCCGTATGTATGTATCTATGTATGTATGTATGTATGTATGTTCGGCGTTCGCGATTATTTCAAAAACTAATTTTGATCATTAGATTTTTTCATTACCGTAATCTACATACTTTCAGGAAGGTTTTAGTATATAACACATCTATTTATCATTTTTATGTACGAAATTGTATATTGTATTTTATATATTGTATATTTTTATGTACATAAATGTATCCACATGTCACTAATATTTTTGATTGGTAGGTACACCGCTGTGATAGCTGCTGTGATAGCCTAGTGGTTAGGACGACCGACTTCTAATCGGAGGTCGTGGGTTCGATCCCGGGCACGCACCTCTAACTTTTCGGAGTTATGTGCGTTTTAAGTATTTAAATATCACTTGCTTTAACGGTGAAGGAAAACATCGTGAGGAAACCTGCATGCCTGAGAGTTCTCCATAACGTTCTCAAAGGTGTGTGAAGTCTGCCAATCCGCTTGGCCATTTCATTTTGAGAGGAGACCTGTGTCCTGTAGTGGGCCGGTAATAGATTGATAATGACGATGGCCGTATCTGTTCCGTAGGAGTGCAAGAAAAACAAGCTATATATTTAGAAAAAATTGAACCTACGTCGGTCCAGCAATCTCAGAGAAATCGGTGTACCTCATCATGATCAACCCATTACCGGCTCACTACAGAGCACGGGTCTCCTCTCAGAGTGAGAAGGGTTTTGGCCATAGTCTACCACGCTGGCTAAGTGCGGATTGGTAGACTTCACACGCCTATAAGAACATCTATGAAGAACTCACATATAGGTTTCCTCACGACGTTTTCCTTCACACCGTTATAGCAAGTAATATTTATAATTCGTAAACTAAAACCCGTTACCCGACTACGCTCAATAATTTAATAATACCTAATTTAGTGTGCGAAAACGCGCGGCAAGCAACTAGTGGCGCCATCTGTTATGTCTATTCGAATTACTAATTTAATAATCTAGAAAGCCGCACAAAGGTCTTGATTTTTTCGTAAATAAAATGCAGCCTATGTCACCCTGACCACAATAACGAATCAATAGACACCTCATTGATCAAAATCGGTCCAGTGGTTTAGGCGCTACAGTGGTACACACAGAAAATCGGCCACAAACATACCATACATACATACATAGCCTGCTAAAATCATAACCCTTCCTTTTGGCTTTGCCGTAGTCGGGTAAAAACGCATACGGCACAACACTCCGAAAAGTTAGAGGTGCGTGCCGGGGATCAAACTTTGTCCTCCCGAAAGACAGGCCGATGTCTTAACCACTAGGCTAATGCAGTTTGTTTTTCCTCCTTTGAATATTAACCAACTAGCGGTCCGCCCCGGCTTCGCCCGTGGTACATACTTAGCCTATAGCACTCAAGGACCACTTACATATCCAACGGTGAAAGAATTTTTGAAATCGGTCCAGTAGTTCCTGAGATTAGCGCGTTCAAATAAACAAACTCTTCCGCTTTATTATATTAGTATTTAGTATAGATTAAACTCAAAAAAATGTTGTTAACGCGGTCTAGAAACTGATAAGTTTCAAAGTTAGGTTTACAAACTCCTAGATTTGTATGTAAATCTTTGAGCCTAACATTGAAATTACAATTATACTAGCTTTTGCCCGCGGCTTCGCCCGCGTGAATTTCCGTTTTTCACAAATCCTGAGGTAATCGTGGATTTCTGGTTCCCGTTCCCGCTCCTTTTTCCAACCGTTATACTTACTTTCAAGGTAGTTTGCTATAGTGATCTACCTATTGCTGTAGCTGTAGTTTTGGGTTTTTTTCAAAATCCCGCGGGAACTGTGGATTTTTCCAGGATAAAAAGTAGCCTATATGTTATGTTAATTCAGGGCATTATCTATCTCAATTCAAAATTTCAGCCAAATCTGTGCAGTAGCTGCGACGTTAAAGAGCAACAAACATCCAAACATCCAAACATCAACACTTTCACATTTATAATATTAGGTAGTAGGATTTTACGGAAACTGACAAACTATAATATGTATAGATATTAGTTTCTACAGCGTGACTACATTAATTCATTGAGTTTGATTGGTAAATATTCAAATAGGAATGTTCGTTTGTGTAGGGCGCGCTTGGGAGAGTTCGAGGGTGACTTCTCTTAAATATTTGGGTAACATATGCAGGAGTTAACAACATTTTCGTCGCTCACTCGAGCATGTAATTCCACCACAAAATGTATGCATTAAATGTCTTTTTCTGTCTTGAATAATTCAACAGTCACTAATGATTTCAGACCTACGGATGAAAAAACGTTATTATGTTTATGTGTTAGCTCTCATACGCATTATGCCTCCTCTACATGTCTGCAGATGCGTCCGCGGATGCCCGCAGATGCATCCGCAGATGGATCACTACGAGCTGTCCACACGTCTGCAGATAGATCAGTCTAGGTTCATTCTCGACAGACGCAACACGCACGTTTAAAAATGGATATTGAGACCGTAGCTGCCGCAACTATTTATTTATTTAGTACTTTTAACTTCTACGTGAATGTGCATCCTCGGTGCTCATATTATTAGCCATTTAAACAAGAATTAAACCGCAAGAAGCACGCGTGCACTCTCAATCGCAACTCCGATGAAACTGATGCGTCACCAGACGTGTGGACAGTCGCCGGACGTCCGCGCCGAAACCCTTTGATCTGTGCCACAAAAACCGCCAACAATCGGATTCGAGGCGGACGCGTCTGCGGACGTCTGCGGACGTTAAATACCTACAACAGATGCACAAATTACCCCCTCTATACGTCCGCGGACGCATCCGCAGATGACGTCCGCGGACGCGTCTGCAGACATGTAGAGGAGGCTTTAGCGGTCAACCGCTTACGCGGCTGACCGCGCGGCTGGCCGCTTTTATATTTTTATATGCAACCGCTCATTTTGTACGCACTACACCGCGACGAAATCTATGAAGAGGCTAGCCGCGTGGTTAGCCGCGTACGCGGTTGACCGTTAATGCGTATGAGGGCTTACGGTACTTTCGTGCGTTTCAATACAAATACAATTTGTTTATGTACCTATCAAGTTACAAGTAGGTACCTACCTACCTAGGTGAACTCTGTTTCTTTCCACATACAATTATGTGTGTGGAAAGGTCGAATTACGTTTCGATGAATAAATTGATTACAGTATGATTCGAATAGGAATATAATAGGAACTTTTTTATTTTCCTTTGTTCCACTCATTTTAGGCCCTCTTTTATTTAGCGCTAATCGTTATTCATTTATTTTCATTTAATGGTCCACTCCATGACACCTATTTAATTTAAAATAATTTATCTGAGTATAATCACACTAATATTATAAAGGCCAAAGTGTGTGCGTGTGTGTGAGTGCGCGCGTGCGCGTGGGCGTGTGTAAACTTCCTTAACTTACCTTGAAAGTAGGTATAATGGTTGGAAAAGGGAGCGAGAACGGGAGCCGGAAATTCACGCTTCCCTCAGGATTTGTGAAAAACCGAAATTCACGCGGGCGAAGCCGCGGGCAGAAGCTAGTAAGTACCTAATAACTAAATCACAAAATATCGAACAAAATGACCACACTATGTATTTCTCTACACGTCTTGCCGTGTCAGTGGCGCCATCTGATGTCGAATTGGTGGTTGGTGATAGTCCAGTGGTTCCCATTATTTCGCGTCGCAAAAGTTTTGACAGAATCCAAAACTCTTATAAGTATAGTTCGTTCGGTAACTTAGTGTCGGTACAGGCGCAGGTGCTCTTAGTATTCTGCTTTTATTTTTATTACTTTTTTTCTGTTTGTAATTTTTTTTTTCTATTCTAACAGAATCTCCGAATAGTCTGCCAATCCGCACTTGGCCAGCGTAGTGGACTATGGTTAAAATCCTTCTCATTTTCAGAGAAGACCCGTGTTCATAAGAATATTATATTTTATGTTTATGGTTAGGTAATAGGTATATTGTAATAAAATACGAATATAAAAAAATACTTATAAAAAGGAAAGAAAATTTTAATGAAAAAATATGAGTAGGTATAAAACGCAAAAACCCCTTGTGCCTGTACATTCCGCGCGACATGCTTTGAAGTCACGGTGGTGTCTTTGGCAAAACACCGCGGGGCGGAGGCGGCTAGACACAAAAGGCGACCGTTAATATTTCCGCACTCCAAAACTGTCAAACTGAACACTGTCGCAGCACAGTGCTTAGCCCTCATACGCATTAGCGGTTGCGGTAGCGGTGCGGCTAGCCGCTTTTAAGTTTAATATTTAACCGACCGACAACGCTTTGCAAGTGAACGTTTCCGAACCGGTTTCCGTATTTTATTGTATTTATTTTATTTATTTATAGCTAGTTATAGGAATTATCTTTTATAGGAATTTAGGAATTATCATTTCTAATTAAACAGGTGTGGTACATATTGTATGTATGTAGACAAGTTCTTTTCCTTGAACTAGATGGCGCTGCACGTTTATTACATCGCGCTGCAGTATAGCTATGTTCAGTTATATAAAGGCCTGAGAAGCAGGTCATCTCGCTACAGACAGACACTTCGCTAATTTAAATAGCTGATGCCCGCGATTTTATTCGCTTATTTTTGAATACCTCAACAGACGAGGTTGTAATACCTTTAATAAAAAATAATAAAATAATATGAATCAAGAGATTCAAGATGAAGAATCACAAAAGTTAAAATTATAATTGAGCACGTGAGCCCGACAATGACAATCGACATATTATACGTATTACAGATTCTGAAACCACGTACCTATACTTCGACTTCCTAGACCGAAAAACATAAAAAAATATTCTTAAAAAAATAAAAAATGGATGAACTTAAAAAAAGCCTACTTTAATGTTACTATATTCCGTCGTAGTGATTTTATTTTTCTGTTAGTGACCAACTGACCAGTGTGCTTATTATTCGTAATTGCGCAATGGGCGGGGGGACTTCGTTTGGCAGAAAATAATATGTGTCACGCATCCATACGTCCATCCATACCATCCCCGAATGGTCACTCTATTTATTCTATCATGATAATACTTAAATAATATAAACCAAAAAACGAGAATTAATTTGAAACTCTGCTGTATAATAAAATATTTTTAGTGGAAGTTGTTTCTTCTCAACTAAGTACTTATATGTACTGTTTGTTTAAAGTTTACACGGACAAATCACACATTAGTCACTATTACCTATACCTACTCTTTATTTATTCTACGATGGTTTGACACAATTTGTTTGTTGACTTCGCAACAAAAGAATTTCACGGAAAACAATGAAAACTAGGTAGGTACTCATAAATATTACTAAGAGTACTTTCAACTAATAGTTCTTTTGCCTTTTTATTTTGTTTTACATTCACACCCTTTCTACTTCGGAAGGGTAAAACAAGAATACGCGCATATAAATAAAAGATTTCTTTAGAAACTGACTCTGAAATGGACTTCATGAAATTGTAAATACAAGATACCTATTCAGTTTTTAATTTACTTTATTTGTAAGTTGAAAGCAAATTAGCATCAATTGTGGAGCGGCTATTACATTTTAATTTCGTTTTGGAATCTACTTAATTGGTCTTAGCGAAAACATTTTCTAAAAACATTTTATTTACTTATTCAAATAGGTAGGTACTCATCAGGATTGTGTATACGAATCGAATACACGTGTACGAAATTATACGATTTTGATGTAATTGGCCTGTAAGAAATTTTATTCAGTTTGTCTTAAATATTTATGTATTCATATTGACTTTACTGAAGTCTTTCATGTTTCTGTTAGTCTGGGTGGGTGTAAAGAGCGTGGTTAAGGTAAGGTTACGGTTGAAGTTAATAAAAAAGCCATCATAAGAATGCAGAAATTGGAAGATGGTAAATTAATAAATATAATAATAAATAAATTTTATTGTTAATCTTAAACCATGGAAGTAAAGATGCTGAACTGCGCAACGCACTTTGATTTTTATTTGGTGTTTAAAAAATTCGTTAACCTTAATCCGTTACCTTATCTACTGTAAACGTTTGTCATACAACAGTAGTAGTATATTATAAGCAAGGTATCTAAAGGCAGCAATGTCACCTAGTTAGAAATCACATCTATAATGATTTAAGATTAAGCAATATTTTTTGTAACACTAAGCAATTTAGTTTTCAAAAGACTAATGACTTGGCGTTAGGTACTCAATGTTACTTACTAGAGTGCTAGAAATTGGTTTTAAAAGACCTTCCGTCAGTGGTGAAGAAAAATAAGAGTAAGCTATAGGTAGGTATTATGTGAGATTAAAAACGTCTCTCACTCCGACATATAGGTACGTAATATCGTGAGTGCTCTTTTCTTTAGGCGCTAAGATATTGTCGATCGTGACACGAATATGGAGCACGGGGAAGTGATGGCTCCGCAAACTTCACGCCTCGTCAACCTCGGTTCGACCTTGCTGAACTTTGAGTTCTCGCTGAATAACCAGAGTTCCTTCAAAATGAAGAAGGTATTATATTATTCGTTAACTAGAGGATGCCCGCGACTTAGCTTTTTAAAAATCCCGCTGGAACTCTTTGTTTCTCCTAAGCTCCTATGAGCTTATACTGTTAAAAGTCGCGCTTTAAAATGGAACTACAGTAGTGAGTATTATTTTTTATAGGTCATTCCCATCACTAAGGTTTTCCCAATGAAAGTCCCATCAAAATCTGTTCAGCATTTCAGAGACAGAGAAACACAAATTTTAATGCATGCCAGCTTAAGATAATAATCCGGACGTTCAAAGGTTCCTGTGCAATCCGGGCTCCATGTTATTTGGAATACTGAGGGTTGTGATGTCTGTAATTTCTGAACTACCTAACCGATGACCTTGAAATACTTACGGGTCAATTTTTAAAGTAGGTATTTAATTTCAATCATGTACATTAATAATAATAATTGTTATAATGTTATTTTTAAAAAAGAGCAACCGCCGAGTTTCTTGCAGGTTCTTCTCGGCTGGAACTGCATTCCGAACCTGTGGTAGACTCAATCGACGATTCAAAAGTACTTGTAAAAGTTTATTTGAATAAAAAAACTTTTCTATTTCTATTCTAACAAACAAAAATGATTGAAATCGGACTACCCATTACTGAATTACAGCTAAGTACACACTTTAACTTTCATCCCCTCTCCCAAGAGCACCGTGCTGAATTTCGGGATTAAAAGTATCCTATATGTTACTGTGTAGTATGAACTAAAGTCATGCCAAGTTTCATTTCAATCCATTCAGTAGTTTTTGCGTGATGCGCGCACAAACATTTACGATCTACGATTTTATTATATGTATAGATATAGATAGAAGATATTATATAGAAGAAGATAGATAGATAATAGATAAGTAATAAGGTATTATACTTTGGGAAAAATACTACATTTAAATATATTATTTTCAGGTGCAATAAGTCTGAATTAGACTCGTTTTTATAAACGGACTCATCACGGACAATTTACTGGCCACCTTTTGAAGCAACACAGTTTTTGTTATATTATCTTCACTTTCCACTAGTTAGCTGAACCTAGTCTACTTAATTGCAGCGAGTTTCTCTCGGTAAATTATTGTCCTCACACTAAAGCAGACCGCGTAATAACATGGACTGTGTAAACAATGCGATCCCTCGCAGCCAGCCAGCCGCTTTTGTCTAGAATTGCCTTCACGGAAAACTGAACAAAGCCCCAGGCCAGATAATATGTTGGATCCTTTGAAACCTTTCAATAAAGCTCTTAACGCTGCATGATTGAGGAAAGAACAATTTTCTCGGCCATTAAAAAGCTTTAAATAGCAATTATTAAAAGTAGGTACCGTAAACTTACCTACTGTCTGTAAAAAATAACTTGAAAAAAAATCTATAAAACCTATACAAATAAATAAAGAATGATCTCTCTATGATTTCAAAATACCTACCTGCCTCTTAATAAGCTTATTATAGGTAGATACTATACCTACTTTGAACTTGCGTAAACCACACATTTTAAAAATTTTTGTTTATATTCTGTCAGTTTTGGTAAGTATCTACCTACCTATACCAGAAGTCCGGCAGCCCTGGAACAATTTTTTAGTGATTAATAACAAGCTGAATTTTCGTGAGTATAGGTCCGTTTCGAGAAGATGACCAAGTTTTTTATCTATGAAAATTTTCGATGGAGATAGCTACTCGAGTGGGGAGGTGTTAAACATTTCGATTCGCTCGGGTAGGAAATCGTTCCACTTTTGTAGGACTATGTAGCCATTTCATTTTACAAGTATTTACTAAGTTGCATACGAAAATTCAGCTTGTTATTAATCACTAAAAAATTTGTTCCAGGGCTGCCGGACTATAGAGTTTTTCGCAACGGCTAGGCTGATTCTTTTTTTAAGGGACTTTCACAGACACGTAAAGTATATTTTCTCGACCGGATTTTGGTAAAGATTGACCGCCGTGTTGAGATCAACGGAAGTGGAGACTGTGAATTTCTTCCTCATAATTTTTGGCCCGACCGACTCGACGGGAATCCAACCCAGGACCTAGTGACCTGCAATCGAACACCGCTGGACCACCAAGGCAGTAAAGTGCCAAAAACAATAACAATAATTATGGTAGGGGAGTCGAGGATGCTAAATGTGGATTTACTCGAGCGTCGTCGGAACCTATTACATTTTGTAGATTATAGTTGATAGGAAGAATAAAAGGTTAATAAGGTTTTCCATTTCAGTGACGGGGAAAGCTTCTAGCTGCACGCTCTCAATAATAGACGATTTTTATAACTTCGGCTTGTGGAAATCGACTGATTATATTTTTTTGTTATTTTTGCATCATTTCCTTCAAAATAGAAAAAAATTCAACCACCCTCAAGATTCCAGAAGGTCAAGATAACGTTTTTTTTTGCAGCTTTGTAACGCTCCCACCACACGAGTAGTAAATCTACAGAGAGGAAGCTTCCACAAGCAGCCCGCTGTAGGTATACTCACACAAACACACTCACCAACGGTTCACGGACGCGCGCTCGTTCCACTAACCGGTACAGTTGGTGACAAACTGTGCGCATATGTGTGAGTGTACCTACAGCGGGCCGCTTGTAGAAGCTTCCCCTCTGTAGGTACTGTGTGCTCCCACTCTCGTACCTTACGTTCAAATAGTCTGATTTTCTAAATATACTTTTCTTAGCTCGTAATTAACCCACGGTATCTTAATCTGAGTATTTCTGTCCATCATTTTTTTATTTTGCGTGCGGCTCTATATAAAGGACTTATATATTATGGTAGAGGGTACTCAGCAGGATGCAAGATGTCTCCCTTGTCTTAATCTGACGCGGTCGAGTAAATCCAAAAATCCTCTCTTGGGCTCCCCTACTATTAGGTTAGTTGTTAATCCTAAACGACAGATTTACAAACAGCCAACGTTAACTTCAAAGTTACACTGGAGGCTCAAAACTTACTTTAATCTGTGACAGCTCACGTCCAAATCGTAAATTCGACGCCAATCACACCGAAGTACCGACGGTTCCCTGGCTAATTCTAAATTAGGTCGGCCGGCCAGTATGCTTAGTCTCACTTTGCAGCGCTCCAAAACTTTATAGTATACTATTGATCGAATCACAATGACTTCAGAGTAAAATGGACCTAAAATGGCTTACATTAAGGTTTGAGTTCGCCAATACATTCAGCATTCGAAAACAGCCAGCGCCCCAAGCAGAAATGTTGTAAAATAAATATTCGAACTATTGAATTACGACTTTAAAATAAGAGTATTTGGGTTCATTTTGCTCTGAAGTCATTGTGTGTCGATACTCGAATTTCGATAATCGTTGCCATTAAGTAAAAAGTGGGACTAAGCATACAATGTACCATCGAGACTTTAATCTCGCTAAGTGAAATAAATTACAAAGTCCTTTGTTTCAATCCCTACGATAATTCGAGCCTATTTAGTGATTGTTATCCGATTCTACTAATTATCTAGTTTGTTCTGATAATCCTCCTAAGTTGAGTCACGCCGCATAATATAGTTAGTTACTCGAATATTGTTACGCACTTTTTTTTTTATTTCGAATTAATCCCTTACATTAAACAATTTATTATTTCCACGAGCAAGGGCACAGATAACTAAAAACAGGTACAGAAGTCACATAGATATTCAAATAAAAAGTGACTCTTGAGGCGATGCAATAAAGTGCAGTTTAGCTCAATCGCAGCGTGAGTATGAGTAGGTATCTACCTAAATTTTATTTTCACCTACAAAACCTTTTCAAATCTTTGTATGTCCCATAAAGTTTAAATGTTTTGACCAAACAAGTAAAGTTCGTAAACTAAAACTCGACTACGCTTAATAATTTAATAATAATTTAGCGGGCAAAAGCGCGGGGCAAGCAGCTAGTGGCGCCATCTGTTATGCCTATTGCGAAACTAATTTTATAATCTAGAAAGGTGGTGGCGCGAAGGTGACTTCTCGATTTTTTTCGTTAATAATATGTACTATGTCACCGGGACCATAACAACGAATCAATTGACATCTCATTCATCAAAATCGGTCTAGTAGTCTAGGCGATACAGTGGTACACACAGAATCTCATACAAAAATCTGTCACAAACATACATACATACATAATACATAGACTGCTAAAATTATAACCTTCCTTTTGGCTTTGCCGTAGTCGGGTAAAAAATGGAGCAATCCTATTAGGTGTGTACTTGTGTAGGTACTAGGTACCAACCTATAATTTTTTCTGTGCCTCAAAGCGCACGCCAAGCAAGTTTTTATCGAACAAGTATAAATTAAAAATTTAAAAAACCCCCGACATTCGCCATTTTGTGGTGGCGGCCATCGTGAATTTGCATAGTGCTATTCTACTAGTCAAGCCCTTTTGATACCCATATTGAGGGAGGGGCGCACGCACGCACGCACGCACGCACGCACGCACGCACGCACGCACGCACGCACGCACGCACGCACGCACGCACGCACGCACGCACGCACGCACGCACGCACGCACGCACGCACGCACGCACGCACGCACGCACGCACGCACACACACACACACACACACATTGAACAAATTATTCACATTGAAAAAACCACAGAGGTTTGTCCTCAATGCTTAGTCTACGCCTTATGTTAATTTTACAAATAAATATAATATTATGTTTAATTTTCAATTGTATACCTACAAGACAAATACTTTTTATAATACGTATACACAATCTAGTAGGTAATGCTACTTCAGTCTACTAGTATTTTAAAGTGCAAGTTTCACAAGTTCTTACTCGATCGGTTGCATATCTCCGTATTTCTCTGTCTGTTTTATGTACATTTATTTACATTTATTTACATTTATTTACATTTGTATCTGCCTATGCTGTACTCATGGGAAATTAGTCTGGAGACTTCTTTAAAAAGTTTGGATTTAAAAAGTTTTGTTTCCAGTAAATTTAGTAAACGTCCGCTCAATCAAGAATTAACTTTATTTTGCCAAACCAGAAAACTTAGAATAAATAGGTAAAGAAAGGCAGTCGTCGACGCGGCGATAAGCCGTTTTTAGCAAGCCTAAAAGACTATCGTCGCGTCAGTGCTCAAGGTACTCATGCGCTTGTGTGCGTGTCGGCAAATGTAATTACAGGGCACACATGGGTTGGTTTATAGCTTACGTTTCGAGCGGAAATTTGTTAGAAACTTCCGTTCTAAGCGTAATAAGTTCGATGCCAGAAAAATATGTACGGCACATCGTGCAGCGTGCACTATAACATACTCCCTACTCTCATCTCCCTAATATCGCTCCCACTAACAACACATTTGACATTTAGAATTCCCATAACAAAGAATTAATTGACACCTCATTCATCAAAATCAACCCAGTAGTTTAGGCGCTACGGTGGTACACACATAATCTCATACTAAAATCGGCCACATACATACATACATAGACTGCTAAAATCATAACCCTTCCTTTTGGCTTTGCCGTAGTCGGGTAAAAATGATAATGTGTGGATTCAACTCGCTCCAGCAATGCGCGTTACGACAGTATTTTTTAATTTTATATAAGTTAGTAAAGCTGTGATAGCCTAGTGGTTAGGACGACCGACTTCTAATCGGAGGTCGTGGGTTCGATCCCGGGCACGCACCTCTAACTTTTCGGAGTTATGTGCGTTTTAAGTATTTAAATATCACTTGCTTTAACGGTGAAGGAAAACATCGTGAGGAAACCTGCATGCCTGAGAGTTCTCCATAACGTTCTCAAAGGTGTGTGAAGTCTGCCAATCCGCTTGGCCAGCGTGGTAGACTATGGCCAAAACCCTTCTCACTCTGAGAGGAGACCCGTGCTCTGTAGTGAGCCGGTAATGGGTTGATCATGATGATGATGATGATTGTGTAAGTATCTGTATATTTCGCGTTATAATGTTGTAGGGTTGTAGTCATTAGTTTCCATAAATAAATCATTAGGTAATCCTACACGTCGTTACACTGAGTGACTCGGCGACTTATGAAAACGCGGCCAGAGATTAATGGCTGTTACATAGTACTAGAATATACTAAGTTTTCATAACATATAATTTATACAAGCGGATGCAAGCGATTTTATCAGCGTGGAAGTACTTATAAAGTAGCCTCGATTACTTCTTGCTATTGCAAGTTAGTTAAGTGCCTACCTTTCATTTTATTTAAGCGATTGAATTTTAAAATAAAAATCAATAATAAATAATCTGAGTACAATTTAAACTATTTTTAATTCAATGTCAACTTAGCCCTTAATTACTGTAGTCTCAAGGGGTACGACAATTACATAAAACCCATCCCCATCCTATCCCTAATCGGTTTCTTCGTTATCGGAACGCCAAATCACTTGGCGGCGCGTCTCTGCCAGTCGGGTGGTAACCAGAAACAATTTAAAAAATATAAATTCCAAATTGCCCCTGCTTGGGAATCGAACCCGGGATTTCCCATTTATAAGATCCCGGCGTTCACCACTGTGCCAGACAGATCGCAATCGTCCATTAATTAAATGAATACATTTACATTTTAATGCACCACAGAAATTGTATCGTAAAATTTAGTCCAAACGAATTTCAACGAAAATTTTATTCGAAAGCATCGTCGCCGTTTCTGTGATAATAATGATGCTTTTAATTAGCTAAACTGATCAAGTCTTTGTACATTGCTTTTTTTAAACGGTAATCTTTGAGATACCTACCCGACTTCTTGGGGAAGAAATCGAGTTGTGGGGTTTTTATCCACAAAAACCCCCTGGTTGCATATATCCTAAAAACGCATCGGTGCCTTGGTACGTTACTAGGACTCCTAGTACCGATAATAAACGATGGGGTCCCAAGATGTTCGAACGACAACCCTGCATGGAAAACGCAGCGGAACACCCCCTATCAGCCGAGATAATGATGCTTCTAACGGCCAGTTTCTTCATGAACAGCTAAAGTAACCAGTAAAAGTACGAACTTAACTTTTACTTTTACTTTACGGCAAATGTGTTTCTTCATTCAACCAACAGCTAAAGTAAATGATAAAGTAGTTGCCATAACACGACGTATTTTCTCCAAAAAATCTTGGGGAGGTTTTTCACATACGGCAGGATTGCAATATTATGTACAGTTATGCTACAGCTGTTAATTAAATGCGGTATAACAGGATATCATGAATTATTGCTGAAGAGATTTACAAAATAGTATATAATATTGCCTCGAAGAGCATGTTAATTCCTTTAATAATAAAATAAAGCACAAATATGGGCGATAAAGTAAGTATAACCTACAACTTGACATAATGACAATTACTAGCTTTTACAGCAACTAAATGAGCAGTAAAAGTTAGAGGTAAAAGTAACAGTAAAAGCAGCAGCTAAAGTAGTGAATAATAGTTATTTATGCAACTGTTGTGTAATAAGGGGTATTAAAACACGAATGTGGGTTTATCACATGAGGCGAAGCCGAATGTGATAATAGTATCACATGAGTGTTTTAATACCTAATTATCAACAGTTGCATACAAGACTTTATCTACACCCATAAATTATGAATCCTCTATAAGATTCTAAAACAATTAGCTTACTGCTAAACCCCCGACATTCGCCATTTTGTGTTGAAGCCATCTTGAATTTGCATTGTGCTATTCTACTAGTCAAGCCCTTTCATTTAATACCCATATTGAGGGAGTTGTGAAAAAATATGTATACGCCATTTTGTGGCGGTCCAATTTTCATGAAATATAGCTAAGAACACTTCCGACTAATTCACCTTTCAAACAAAAAAAAAACGCATACAAATCGGTTCACCCGTTTGTGCACTACGGTGGAACAGACAAACAGACACATACACACACACACACACACTCACACACACTCAGACACCCACACCCCCATCCCCACCCCCGCATTCAAACCGGTTTGAGCGCTACGGGGGAACAGACACACACACACACCCCTCACACCCACACTCTATCCTCACCTCCGCATTCAAACCGGTTCACCCGTTTGAGCGCTACAAGGGAAACAGACATACACACACACACACACACACACACACACACACAACACACACACAACACATACACACACACACAACACACACACACGCACACACACACAACACACACACACACGCACAAACACACACCCACAACCACATCCACACCCAACTCACGCCCAACCCACGCCCACGCCCACACCACCATTCCCACCTCCGCATTCAAACCGGTTCACCTATTTAAGCGCTACGGAGGAATAGACACACACACACAGACACGTCAAACTTAACACCCCGTCGTATTTGCGTCGGGGTTAAAAACGGATGATGTAATATTATATCGAATTTCATTACATCACTCGTTTGGATGATGTAATGGTTGTTACAACATTGGGTGTTCTAAAGTTGGCAATAAGCTAACTGTTTCAGAATCTTTAATAGAGGATTTAAAGCATGGGTGTAGATAAACGAATTTAACCATTACTTTTACCTTAACACGTTACTTTGACTTTTACTTGCCATGAAGAAACTGGCCGTAATTCTCACGGTCACACCGGCAAATGCTGTGAATAAACAAAAAGCAATATTACAAACGACGCTAGTCCGAAACATTTTCGGCGCTCGCAAATTCGTTGGCAAAAATTGGATTCCTCGCCGTGTCGTTATAAAATATAAACCCAATTTGGGATTGATAGCCACTCTGTGCGGTGCCGGCTCCGAGGGCCCTTACAAGTAATTTAGATTCAAAAATACTTTTTATGAGCATAAAAATAATATTTTTAAGTGTACAATACGATGTTCGTTGATTGGTGCTGGAATATTAAGGCTCGGTTTTCTCAGAAGTGGAAAGTGGTGATAGTTAGCATTGACATTTGATAAATTAAAAAAGGCATTGACATTTCATTATGTCCTCCAAAGACCATGTATGGTATTAGTTGAATAATCACAACTCGTTGTAACACGTTCATGGACAGAATGTCACCCATGTTGGACACTAACCCCCACCTCAACTACAGCCTTTTAACGTGCCACTGATGGGCACAGGCCTCCTCTCTCATGGGAGAGAGGGATTTAGAGCTTAGACCCGCCACGCTGCTCCAATGCGGTAATGACTATTGTTACATGATAGTAATAATAACCGGGACCGACTGCTTAACGTGCTCTCCGAGGCACGGGGGTGAAACACCGCCAACTACCAACTCCGGACTAGCACTGAGAATTTCTTGACAGAAAGCCCAATACCTAACAAATATTTGCCCGACCCGGGAATCGAACCCGGGACCTCGTGATCTGCAGTCGAATACGCTAATCACTAGACCGACGAGGTAGTTTTTATCCTGGAAAACATGAACCATCTTACTTAATTCATTTCGTAAAACTTTCCCGCATCTTGTAAAAAATCCTAATACAAAAAATAACCCTTTTTTTTGTAAAAAATCTATGCATGCCGTTCCGTGTTCCGCTGTGTTCTGGTTTCAAAAACGAAATTTTATCTCTACCAGTGACTCCCAGCGGTGTTCGATTTCCGGACATTATTTACTCTAAATAGATATGTCACGAATCGGATACCGTTCCTGTGACGCGCCGGGTTCGCAGTCAATATTTATGTATGGGCTTTGCAATACAAAAACGTGAGTCGGATTTTTTTTAGGGTGTAAATGCAATTTCCATTTTTAACCAACTTCAACAAGTATAAATTAAAATTTTAAAAAACCCCCGACATTCGCCATTTTGCGGAGGCGGCCATCTTGGATTTGCATAGTGCTATTCTAATTTCTACTAGTCCCTTTCATTTGATACCCATATTGAGGCAGTTGTGATAAAATATGTAATCCGCCATTTTGTAGCGGCGGCCATGTTGGTTCGATTTTCATCAAACATAGCTAACAACACTCTCGACTAATGCACCTTTCAAACAAAAAAACCGCATTCAAATCGGTTCACCCGCTTGAGCGCTACAGGGCAACAGACAGACACACACATACACACACAGACACGTCAAACTTATAACACCCCGTCGTTTTTGAGTCAGGGGTTAAAAAGGAAGAGGTGCATAATTCGTCGGAATCTGTTTATGTTTGTTCCCCGATGACCTAGTCAAAAGCGCCTGGATCGATTTGAAAAATTCTTCTTTTGTTTGTAAAGGTATACTTCCCAGGGCCCCAGATCAGGATCTGATGATGGGATACTGGAGAAATCGAGGAGACTCTGCAAATTTTATGGTAAGTACATTGAAATCGATCTTAAAATACAGCTTGTATTACCTATTGAAGCTGTGATAGCCTAGTGGTTAGGACGACCGACTTCTAATCGGAGGTCGTGGGTTCGATCCCGGGCACGCACCTCTAACTTTTCGGAGTTATGTGCGTTTTAAGTATTTAAATATCACTTGCTTTAACGGTGAAGGAAAACATCGTGAGGAAACCTGCACGTTCCTGAGAGTTCTCCATAAAGTTCTCAAAGGTTGTGTGAAGTCTGCCAATCCGCTTGGCCAGCGTGGTAGACTATGGCCAAAACCCTTCTCACTCTGAGAGGAGACCCGTGCTCTGTAGTGAGCCGGTAATGGGTTGATCATGATGATGATGATGATGATTACCTATTGGACGATACCTGTGAGCAGCGAAATGAGTTTGAGCGGATTTAGTTTTATAAAAATCGTGGAAACACAAGGAGTTCCCACGATAAAAATTATTAACCTATGCTGTCTCCGGTAAAGTCTGCTCGTTTTCTTACGGTCACCTTTGTGTCGCGGCGCCTCCGCCGCGCGGCGTTTTGCTAAAGGCACCGCCGGTGACTTCAAAACATGCGTTTACATCGAAGCCTACCTTCTCATATTTTTTTATTAAAATTCTCTTTCCTTTTTTATATTTTTTTTATATTTGTATTTTATTACAATATAACCATAAACATAAAATATAATATTATCATGAACACGGGTCTTCTCTCAAAATGAGAAGGATTTTAACCATAGTCTACCACGCTGGCCAAGTGCGGATTGGCAGACTATTCCGAGATTCTGTTACAATAGAAAAAAAATTACAAACAGTAAAAAAATAATAAAAATAAAAGCAGAATACTCAGAGCACCTGCGCCTGTACCGACACTATGTTACCGAACGGAGTTTACGCAAGCTCTGTGCCAAATTTCATCAAGACGGTAATATCAACAGCTGTGTTCCTTTTTTGGAGGAACCCTAAATATTTCCGGGATAAAATTTAACCGCCGGCCATATTCGTTAAACTCATAGATGATAGAATCATCCTAGAACCATATTAACATAGAATTAATATTGGTCTTCGCTGCGCTACGATCTAGAAGGAGCAGCGCGTACCAGCGAAGTGGGGCTACAAAAGGTACCTACGCCATATTGGCGTACACGAGTTAAATATATATGCATATAGTTATAAGTTATGCATATATATTTATCTTAAAGTTTTATAAGTTTTTTTTTATTCAACTGATGGTAAGTGATGATGCAGTCTAAGATGGAAGCGGGCTAACTTGGAAGAGGTATGTATATACCCCTTGATCAGTTTCTACACGGCATCGTACCGGAACGCTAAATCGCTTGGCGGAACGCCTTTGCCGGTAAGGTATAACCAGCCACGGCTTAAGCCTCCCACCCGATCAGACAGAGACAATTTAGAAATTATAAAATCCCAAATTGCCCCTGCCGGGAATCGAACCCGGGACCTCCCACTTATAAGATCACAGCGCTCGCCACTGCGCCAGGGAGGTCGTCAAAAGGGAGGTTATGAGTCTGGCATCATTATTCTAACACGTCTTTGCATGTAGTCGCGTACACACTTCGGTATTTCGTTGCCGCATTCAGTGGGCTACTTTTCTTAGATATAGTGCTCCGTCTGGATAGTCTAAGCCTATCACGCCTCGCGCCTCCCGCTGACTTTACTTACGTGTTCGTTACATTTCGTTACATTAACAACATTGCTACATTTTGTGAGTGAAGTTAGGTATAATAAGATCCATTTTACGAGCAAAAGTAAAGTCCGTTCGGTAACATAGTGTCGGTACAGGTGCAGGTGCTCTTAGTATTCTGCTTTTTTTTTCTGTTTGTAATTTTTTTTCTATTCTAACAGAATCTCCGAATAGTCTGCCAATCTGCACTTGGCCAGCATGGTCGACTATGGTTAAAATCCTTCTCATTTTGAAAGAACACCCGTGTTCATGATAATATTATATTTTATGTTTATGGTTATATTTATAATATTTGCTTAACAGGAAAGTAGATTTATTAGTATGTACAGAGTTTAATATAATATAAGTATATGTAAATAATTATGCTATTGTTTTTTTTTCCCCTATTCAAAAAGTCCGCCTCTGGTTGCCCCTGGGCCAAAGGTGCCCATCAAGCTAGCAGCATTACCACGCTGAATAGCGATGGACAACCTTAACTTTTGGTTATATTGTAATAAAATACGAATATTAAAAAAAAACATAAAAAGGTGGTGCCTTTGGCAGAACGCCGCGCGGCGGAGGTGGCGCGACACAAAGGTGACCGTAAGAAAACGAACAGACTGTATAGTAAAACATTTTCCCTTTAGGAATCAACGTAATTACAAGGTTGCAACAACTAGTGTTTCATTACTCTTTTAATAATAATTTTTCTCGTTTGCTTGTTTAACAAAGCTCGTGAAGCGGGGCGGAGGGTAATATTGCGAAGTTAGTTATTTTCTTATCTCTTTTATGCTTCGTTGGACTTTACAATCTGTTTGCCGTTTCATTTCTTCGAATAATGAAAGTCTGCTTTGTACTGTCTATATAGAACTACCTATTTAATAGAAAAAAGGGAAAAAAGGGGTCAAAAATTGTGCTTTATTTCAAAAGTTGCCTCGTTGGTCTAGCGGTTAGCATATTCGACTGTAGATCATGAGGTCTCAGGTTCGATTCCTGGGTCGGGCAAACAATAATTGCCAGGTATTGGGTTTTTCTGTCAAAAAATTCTCAGTGCCAGTCCGGAGTTGGTAATCGGCGGTGATTCACCCCAGGTATTGGGTTTTCATGTCAAGAAATTCTCAGTGCTAGTCCGGAGTTGGTATCTAATTGGCGGTGTTTCACCCCCGTGCCTCGGAGAGCACGTGAAGCAGTCGGTCCCGGTTATTATCACTATCATGTGACAATAGACGTTGAAGCCCGCCAACTCACATTGGAGCAGCGTGGCGGGTCTAAGCTCTAAATCCCTCTCTCCTATGAGAGAGGAGGCCTGTGCCCGGCAGTGGGACGTCAAAAAAAAAGGCTGTAAGTGGTGGATTTCAAGAGTGCAAAATTTTACTTTTATGGCAGACTTTTAGGAACACGAATAAGATGTCGCACGATCGACGCGATGCGACACGACGCGACACGATACGACGCCATAGAAAATGACAAACTTATCTACGCGACAACGTAGGCCACGTGAAGGCTCAGCTGCCGTTTGATATTATCGCGTCGCGTCATACTATGTCATGTTCTAGGACGGGTTACAGCTATCGATAACTCGGGAATCGAACCCAGAGCTAACCGACCAACGAGGCAGTTTGAGATTGCTCTCATACAAAACACAAAAAAATAAAATAAAAGAGGCAAAAGTAAACAAACATCATGTCTTTTAATATAAAATAATATGTATCCTTAAAGCGGCTGATTTACATAAAGGACGTCTAATATTATGTCTCTTAAGCGTAATCTGGAGAAGAAAATAAACTCTCTTCAGTTAGTTCAGAGTGTCTCAAAGGTTTGTAAATATTTGTAAACTTATACACAACTGTACCGCGGGGGAATATAATCCGTTAAATCTCACAAACGATGTCTCATAAGCAAAACGTTCTGATTATGGAACGTGGATTACATTTATCCCGTGTCTAGTGTACAAACCATTTGTTTACTTACGAATGAACAAAACGATTGAAATAGGTACCTACTTGGTACCTACTTATAATGAAGGTAGGTACTTATGTAAATAGTTTAAAATATGGTAGGTACGTCTTTTTTACACATAGATAGACTTAAGGCATGTGCTGTGCCTATACTCTGATTTTTAATTCTGGAATTGGAATTGGAATTTTGACAGCTGTCATTGTCATTTACAGATGAGTTATTTGTATGGAGAACAGGGTTAACATCTACGAAGTACGATTTTACCCCAAACTACTTGAATTCCCTGTCATCAATAAAAGCCATATGCCGCGTAGTAATATTAGTCGTTTCGCCCTAAAATAAAAAACATGAGTGTAAACTAGAAAGTGCACACTAACAGCAATAATAGAAAATAAAAGAAGCACATTGAAAAAAATTATTCAAAAATGGAAGTCGAATGACATTATCAATTTATCACCATGAAGTGTCTGTCAGGCATTTGTCATATTACATGCGGCAGTTGATTTTTATTTACATAAGTTTTGAATTTTTTATCTTTTTTGTGGGAATTGTTTTATTTCTGGTAACATTACGAAACGTCAGAATTCCACGGAATTAAAAATCAGAGTATAGCGCACCAACGCGCAACGTGAAGAAAATAATAAATATCATGTACCTAATAAAAAAAAATCGGCCAAGTGCGAGTCAGACCTCGCTCTATTTAGGGTCCCGTATCTTTTTTTAACCAAATTTGAACATTGTTACTTTATTTTGATCTCAGCTTACAAACTATGTACCTATGTACCTAGTACCTACACTATGGATCGGTGTTTTCAATATTTATTATACGCAGTTTTATACAGATCAATCCTAGCTATCATGTTTTGGAGCTTCTACGAATAAACCCATAAATCTAGATTTACGGTTATTTTACGAAAGATTTATCTATTTTCATACTAAAATAAATCACTTAAACAAATTCTGCGGTAGTTTTGTGTCCAATTCTGTACAAGAACAAAATGTACACCCCAATTCATCACTGGTAGAGTTTCGGACCTACTGGCCCAAAATGTCCTGGTGTTAGGGGTAATTTAATTTATCGTATCGAAAGTTGGGCCCCCTCTATAAACCTACATCGAAGTTAGATAAATTTCGTCTCGGGAGAATCTGTATAGTACCTACACCTAAAACTTATTCAGGACCTTTATTTGTGTCACAATAACTAGCTTCAGATTAGCTTAACTTTTTTCCTACCTTTTTTTTCCGGGATAAAAAGTATCCTGTAGAACGTACTCTTTAGGTGTTTAACTAATAATATATGTATAAGGAATGTCATATACATAATGTATAAAAGCTCTAAAACTAAAGAAAAAAAAATGGTTGTCTGCAAAGTCTGGTTACGAACGATAATTTTATGTGTTATCGTCTTAAAAAGAGAGATAGATGCGTCACAAGCTGAACGCTTAGGCAGATCGTGCTTCTCTATTGCTTGTTCCGCGCTCTGGCTTGCACGCTCGGCTTAGGCGGTACGTGACAATGAGTCATGCTTTTTCGTGCGTGCAGCCGGCGTTCATCGATTTATAAGACGTTATCACGTCAAAAAACTTATAATACGATTTTTTTTGTATACACATTATAATACCCATCAGGCCAGCGGGTCAGTGGGTCGAGTACCTATACCCGCTCCAGTAACATTTTCGGCGTCGAATCTGGAAATCCACGATTTGTACGGGGCCGCCATTAGTCTACGTTACTCGTTAGGAATGACCTCCGGACTGAATATTTTTGTTTACAAAGGTCTCCTTTCAGAGTTAGAAGGGATATATTCGTAACTACTTTCAATTTGAAGTTTCAGATTAAGTATTATTAGCATCAATATTAATATTACATTATTAGCGAGCGTCCTTATAGCGCCAATTTGACGCTAAGGTAATAATAATGTGAGGTAAGGATTAATAAGGTAAAGTAATACCTTATAAAATAAGGTGATTTAAGGTAAAGTAATAACAAGGTAAGGTTATATTATTAAAGTGAATTCGAAGAAAAGCAAACTGCATCTTGTTTTTCTAGTCCTTGTGCTACGGATGGGATGGAAATGTCAAATGTCATTGTTTCTTTCCTTTCAAAAGAAACCAGAATCTCTCTAAATAAGAAATTTATACAACATTAGTTTTACTTTGCGCAAAAACCGAAATATGTGTCAAATATTTTTACATTTGAAATAGTTATACTAAATTTCAAAAACATATAATATAAACTTACGAAGTAATAAGCTTCTTGTGTTGCGTCATTGTCCTCAAAAAAAAATGGTCACCCAACTCGAAAGCCATCGTCACCTTGACTCGCAAGTTGAATGACCGCGCGCTGTATGTCGATTGTCAGCTGATCCGCGTTTTAACCACTGTGCCTAAGCTTGCAAGATTTTAAAATATTTTTGGAAAAAGTTATAACACGATATAAAAATAGTTGGATTCAATTTTGTTACTGATTCTGAGCAAACCACTTTCAGGTTTTGTTTCAAGTAAAACTAACGTTGTAAATCTCTCTAAATAGGAAATTTATAAACGGCACGCGTTATCACACATTCAATGAATCGGATATTATTCGATAGATCGTATGTAAGTAAATGCAAAATTCTGAATGGAATGTTTCCATATTTTTATATAAATAGGTATTGCATATGAAATGTGAACGGAATGAAAAATGAGCGTAGGGGATTTAATATCAATGTAAATTTTATACGACCGTGTGGGAGTGAAGCATGAGGGTGGGTCAAAGGAATCTGTAGGGTTTTCTTTATGTATAAGCTTGCGAGGGACTAGGTTCAGGATGTCTTCTTTTAGTTGTTACAGTATGAGATAATAAAGTTCTCCCGACCGAATTTCGGACATGGTGGCCAATCAAAACCAAGGAGGGGACTAGGCAACTACGTAGGAGATATTATAGTGCACAAGTGTGCACATTATAGTGCACGTTATAATGCACAAGAGTGCACTAAAATATCTCCTCGTGCGCATATACAGGTGCGCTCTGTATTCCTTCACAATCATGGTCCGATGGGACGCGAATGCGACACGACCGGAGAGAGATTAGGCGCAGGACCGATGGCTTTACGTGCTCTCCGAGGCACGGGGGTGAATCTAACACCGCCAGCTTTTAACTCCGGGTACGGTGTGAGATAAGAATAATGTTAAGGACAAGGATAAGCGGCAGTGGATTTTGGATTCTTCGTGTGGATTTAGAAAGCTCAATATTATGTACGGTCAACAAGCCATGTGGCCTATAGGTTTAAAAGATTGCCCTTTAGTATTAACTTTGCCCGGTCTGAGCTCAAAATCCCTCTTTCCTTGTTACTTTTTGTTTCGGATGACATTTTACGAGTAAGTAGAGTGTAGGTATTAGTAGGGCTCCATTTTGCCTTTTATGTGCGGAATCCAAGAAAAGGACGCAGGGTGAAAAGTCTTTGCAGAAACTTGTCTATTTTTTTTAAAGTGATAGTAGAGTAATAGAGTAATTATGTAAGAGAGAGAGAGGAATATTAGAATTGGAAATTGTACAGTTTTCCCTACTTATTATAAAAGTTCTGAAATGTTTCAAGTTCTCCATGATAAAAGACTTTCAAGTTTTTATTATTATTCCACTGCGACAACTTTAACAGATCTTCAACAATGAGCAACACGCTTAAGATTAGACGTAGCACTTTCCTACGATATAATTATTGTTCTGGAATTTCATGCTGGGTGAAATATAATTCAACACCGTCGATCGTCGAAGATGTCCAATATATTCACACAACGCAGTCATCACTGGCAATACTCACACACAATCCAACATACACCAACAATAAAATCCCTTCGCTACTATGTTACGTATGCAGTCTAGAACGCATCATATTAAAAGCAAAGAAGAAAAGTAATAAAGTAAAGTGAAGTATAAGTAGAGAAGTGCACAGTTGCTTCATTATAATTTATAGTTCGTTCATTTAAGCCTATAAGTATATGGGCTGGTTTAATGACAAGTTCGATTGACCCAGTGGGCTAGTACTTTGCCAAATGGTAATGATGCGTGTGGCGTCATCTCCTTTCTTGCTTCTTGTAGGTGCTCAAACTTATCTAGAAACTTATCTTGTTAAAGTTTACTCAGACTAGGTGGAGTGGATTGTTTTATACAATCTGAAAATTGAATCTAAAATGCACTCGAAGTTTATTCGTCCGTTGTAATAGGACTTTTTAATCTCATCAGCTAGTGTCTGAATGTATTTTTTTTTTTAATTTTTATTTAGTTGAGTAGAGTTATAATAAAATAAAATTAAATAATAAATATTTAATTACAAGAAAGGCCAGACTTATAAAATATTCCTCGAGTATCTACCCTAGAGATTGCACTAAGATTTTTTTGAAAAAAGAAATAAAGAGAGGTGTTCTAAAGAGGGGTGTTCAATTTTTTTTAAACCTAGATACATACAGACGAAGTCGTAGGCAACCAACCAGGCTATAAAATATTCCTAGAAATTTAAAATAAGCCAGTAAATTTACCGAGACTTCATAAACAATTCAGATTCACTAGAAAATGTCTCAAGCAGCGGGCGGGATAAGTGAAATAGCTCAAGATTTGTAAGCTATCTCTCAGTCTCAGAGCGCTCTAGATTTAAGCGCATTAAGGTAACAAACAATGCAGAGCCACAAATACTGAATATCTACATTCCCTACTTATTGAAATTAATATTAATATTATCACATAGGTTTGTCGCATTTTTTTTTCTTGTCGAAAGGTTATTCTATTTACTCTATGACGGCAAATGATAAAGTGAGGGTCGCTTCTTTAAGCGGTAATAGCAAAGTATATCTTTTTTATCTATGGTAAGATTCTTTGGTAAAGGGCAGTTTGGATATTTCGCTTGATTTTAAATTACAAAATGTATGAACGTAATTACAAAATGTTGTACCTATACTTCGACTTTTAATTGTATGCACTAATGTGAAGTTTCGTGGGTTGTCACTTTTTAACGAAAATAAAATAGGGATGGGGTACAGGTGATTGATTTGAATCATTCAATTATTTTATTCAAAATGTACAAAGTGTACCTATACATATGTATATAAATATAAATACACATATCTTTAATATATAAAACAAAGTCTGGTTTGTTCGAACACTTATGACTCGAGAACGGCTGGGCCGATTTTCATGGTTTTTGATTTTTTGTATTTGTCTCCGTCTCTAATTGCAAAGGAACAAGCAGGATTCGTCAAAGGTAGAGGCACACGAGAACAGATTTTGAATATAAGACAGCTTATTGAAAAAAGTAGAGAATTTAACATACCGATGGCTCTCTGCTTCATTGACTACGCCAAAGCCTTTGACTGTATTAATTGGAGAATGATGTTTCAAGTCATGAAAGAGATGGGCATACCTAACCATCTTTCCTTTCTTGTTCAAAATCTTTATCTAGAAGGTCATTCAAAGGTTTTAGTTGATAATACCGAATCGCAGCCATTTAGGACAGAACGAGGTGTCAGACAGGGCTGTATATTGTCACCGCAACTATTTAACCTAATTGGGGAACACATTATGCGTAGAGTTTTGGATGACTGGAAGGGGGGCATCCGTGTGGGCGGACATCAGATTAACAACCTACGATTTGCAGATGACACCACCATTATAGGCGCTAATGAAAAGGAACTTGCCGAACTTCTGCAAAGAGTAGAAATCGTAAGCGCTGAATACGGACTACGGATAAACCGAAACAAGACCAAGCTGATGTTTGTTGACCGAGCTCACGCACTTCAAAGAACTTACGAGCTTCAAGATCTTGATGCAGTGGATCAGTTTGTGTATCTCGGCTCGCTGATCACAAGTAATGGTGACTGCGAACAAGAGGTTATTCGTAGAGCGCAGATATCAAAGGCAGCAGTTAAGCGGTTGGAGAGGATATGGAAGAGCAGAGGAATAAGCAGAAGGGTCAAAGTAAAGCTTATGCACCCTGGTCTTCTCTATCTTCCTTTATGCTTCTGAAACCTGGACTCTGAAGTCTCGAGTACGAAGCAGGATAGACGCGTTTGAGATGTGGTGTTGGCGCAAAATGTTGGGTATCCCATGGACTGCGTATCGCACCAAAGCGTCAATACTGAAGGAACTCAGGATCCGAACCCGTCTCTCTACTATATGTATGCGCAGGGTTCTCAAGTACTTCGGTCACGTGGTTCGACGAGACCCTGATAACTTAGAAAAACTGATTGTGGTCGGCCACGTGGAAGGAAAGAGAAGTAGAGGGAGATCACCAACCCGCTGGACCGATACTGTTAAACAAGCGTGTAACTCCAGCATACACGCATCCATCCGACTTTCACAAGACAGAAAAGCCTGGAAGTCATTAGTCGAAGCTGCTCATGATGACCACGACCCTCAGTCATGAGGTAACGACGTAGAAGAAGAATTTGTCTCCGTGCCGAATAGCAGAATAACTGTTAAAAATATTGGAAAATTGACGAAAAAATAAAAGAAAAAACATTTTCCCATACAAAATGTTCATGGGTTTCATAACTGTCAAACATTGAATGTTCATCCCGTCGATTCGGAACTCTCTCACCCGTATGATGGGGTACCCATGGTCCCGCATTAAAGACTAAAGTTGAAAAAAAATAATCAAAAATCAGATTAAGTTCATAACCCGGGACCTCCCACTTATAAGACCAAAGCGCTCACCACTGCGCTAGGAAGGTCAAAATCATCTAGAAAATTATAAGTAGATTCCAAAAATATGTAACACTGTTCAATATATTTTTTTCTGAATAACTAGTAGGTATTCTTTAAAAATATCATTTTTTTTAAATAAAGGGGCAGCAGCAACTTAGCATGTTAATTATGACAGATATCGTCCTTATTTACAACATAGTGTTATATTTGTATATATTTTAGTTTTTCTTTCACTGCACTTTGGCCCTTGTACATTAGTTTTTATTATGTTTATTTTACTCCAAAAACAACTTAATAAGTCCAATGTGCCAAAGTGGCCGTTAAAATATGTAATTTTTTTATATTTTTGCTCATCTAATTTAGTGAAAGTTAAATTAAGTTGTTAACTCACCCAATAAATATAAATTATTTACATATTTTGATAAATATGTCATATTGATACTTAACTATATGATCTGGTTTTCAGTTCTATAGTCTTTACTCTTCAAAACTTATAGTTATGGACCCGTATTTAAAACGTATTGTGTTTTCTTAAGAAATACCTAGTTAACAAAAGCAAGTTTTTTTAAAGATCACAGTTTAATCAATAAAATTACCTAAAATTATATAAAGTCTTTCACATTGTTTGTTAGTAAAATCACAAATTAATAAAAAAAAATCTTAACTGGCGTAAAAAAAGCATCTCAAGAAACCAGTACACTAATGCTGAGTTGTACACTAATGCTGAGTTGTACAAAAGAAACTTCCATCCCTTTTTCCAAGGAAATCGTGCTGAACAAGATACAGACAAACAAGTAGTTTAGGCTTAAGTATCGATTATATATTAATTGGAAGTTTTAGTTATTTATCTAATAACTAAAAGATCTAATAAAGAAGAAGATAAGAAGATAATAAACGTAACAACACAATAAAAAAATTATGCAGATTGGCCGGAAGCATAAACAAGTGTAAGTCTAAAATTACCATTTGTACGTTTATTTTTACGACACAGGTTGTTATACTGCAATAGAAAATAGTACTTCTGCCTTTTTTTTTTCAATTAAAGCTCATATTATTAATTGTACCAATAGGATGCGTTTGCCACAAAAAAGTCAATACGACAAAATTGTTAATTTGCTTTTATACGTAGAAGCCATCGATTTACTTAGTAGATAAATAAAGAAAGAGTAACGTAAAGAGATAATGAAAGAGTAACTGAACGAAACTTTTGTGAATGAAATTGAATGAATTGAACGTATCACATCACTATAGAAATGGGGTTGGCAATATTATTTTACGGAATGACATTAGGAAACGTCAGATTACTGCAGATAATTAAAAGTCGAACTATAGTAAACTCCCAGTGCTATTAAAAAAAGCTTGCCTGCAACTACTCAGCACACTTTAACCATAAATATTATTAATAATTGTGTTTGCTAGCAAACGACAAAAACCGACTTCAATTACTATATTACGTATTACAAGTAATACAACGTAAGTAGACGAAGAAAATTAACAAACTCACTAGTCGTCACTACGATTTTCGAAAGTTCCCCTCGATTTCTCTGGGATTCAATCATCAGATCCTAGTTTTCTTATCATGGTACCACCCTTGGGATATCTCCTTTCTAACAAAAAAAGAATTATCAAAATCGGTTCATAAACGACGAAGTTATCCGCGAACAAACATAAAAAAGAATTGAGAAACCTCCTGTTTTTTTCAAGTCGGTTAAAAATTATTTCTAAAAGTCGAAAAAATCCAAACACCACCCGAATTGTTTCTAGAGAACGCCTAGGTAAGCATTCGTGAAATAGCTAAAATTTTTGTAAGCTATTTCTAAGATGCGCTCCAGTTAAGGTAACAATGCCTAGCTCTCAAATACTGAATTTCAAATTTCCGTGTCGCTGCCGTTGGTTTGTATAAAAGTACCTTAATGTACATAGCTAACGACTGAATAGCTTGTTGAAATTTTATAGCTTACAAATTAGACCGTCAGATGTTTTCTATTTGTGGCACATCAAAATATTTTTCTATTTTGATTTCATTAGATTCAGTATACCTTCATCTAGGTCTGTAGGTTTTTATTTTTTAGTACTTAATTCAGTTTAGTTTAATTAAAAAAAATAAAAACGCTGGAGGAACTTTTTACGTCAATAATAGAGATATTTAGATGCTAATAACTTACATCGTAAGCAATAATTCTTAAAAATAAAAACGTACGAACCTAGTTTTTCACTAGGTAGGTATATATCTACAAATTTCCAAAAATCATAAAAATTGGACAATATTTACGGGGGCGAAAGCGTTATCGCTTTTTGTATGTAAATTTTTAACTTCAAAATCCTCTTAACTTTCAAAAATTATACTACTTAGTTACCATAATTTTTAACCCCTGCGAACGACATGGTTACATGACTGACCTATAATAGTCTATCTATACATAATATAATAAAATCGTAGACTTGCCGTATCTGTACATTGAAGATTTTTGCAAAATAATAACGGGGGGATGTTAGGGATAAGTAATAGAACTTAAAAAACTATTTTTGAAATTTTTGTCTGTTTGTCTGTCGATCTGTTTGTCTGTATGTTTGTGCGCGCATCACGCAAAAACTACTGAATCGATTGAAACGAAACTTGGTACAATTTAAGTTCATACTACGGAGTAACATATAGGATACTTTTCATCCCGAAATTCAGCACGGTTCCCTAGGGAGAGGGGATGAAAGTCAGAACGTGTATTTCGCTGTAATTCAATAACGCGTGGTCCGATTTCATTCATTCTTGTTTTGTTAGAAAGTAGATACTTTAAAGATTACCGACTAATATCTAAAAGGCTCGATCGATTTTGATGGGACTTTTTCTGGCGAATGTTTACATTTTGATCTACCTAAACATCCGCCAGTGAACTTTTAACAGTTTTTAGCATGATATGAGCTCAAAGGAGCTTAGGAAAAACAAAATGATTGCTACGGGATTTTTAAAAACCAATATATATCCACGCGAACGAAGTCGCGGGTGTCCGCTTGTATAGAATAGAAAAGTTTTTTATTCAAATAAACTTTTATTACAAGTACTTTTGAATCGTCAATTGAATCTACCATAGTTTAAAGATTGTGTAAAACAGAATTAGCCCCTGTCGCACTGCATCAATCAGGTAACTAAACCTCGATATTATAGTAGAATTATTTGCGAAATTAATTACTTATTGGACACGGAACATAATTAATTATTTTATTTATTGGTAATTTTACGCGCCATTTATTCGTGTGATTGCTCGTTTCAAATAATCATTATGCAATTTCTATGTCTATAATTAATTTACCCGCGGCTATTTTTCTTTTTCATTAATTACTTAGGTGTACATAACATACGTGTGCATATTTATTTGTAGAATTATTATAAATACATACAAATCTGTTTAAACTAGCTGTCTTCTATTAAGCTAACTAATCAGTACAGTTAAGCAAAGTTTCAGCAAGACCAACAAAATATATTATGTAAAAAAATGATGGAAACCTTAGTAGGGTTCGCGCGGGAGTTTTAAAAACTCGTCAACGAAGTCGCGGATGAAAGCTAGTTATAAAATAAACATAGAAGGTGAAAGTCACCGATGCTCCACACCTTTAGGTACAAAACTAAACAACCCTCATTCATTTAGATAGACTTTCAAATAATTCTTGTTTCAATAGTGTGGCCTGGTGCGGCGCAGCGGTCAGAGGGATCTTTTGAAGTTTATTGTAACGTATGACGGTCACTAAAACAAACTGTCGGCCCGCTATAATTTTCTCACCGGATACCGGGTGGTCAAACCGTATGTGGGTATATACCAATGGTGCGGTGGCGATGATGCTAAATGTGCTGGATTTACTCGAGCGTCTTCGGGACCTATTAGATTTTGTAGATTAGTTGATAGGAAGAATAAAAGGTTATATGATGCTTCCCCTTTCAAAACAGAAACAAATTCAACCACCCTCGAGATTCGAGCATATCAAGATAAGGTTTTTTGCAGCTTTGTAACGCTCCCACTCTCGTACGTTACGTTCAAATAGTCTGATTTTCTAAATATACTTTTTTAACCCCCGACGCAAAACGACGGGGTGTTATAAGTTTGACGTGTCTGTGTGTGTGTGTGTGTGTGTGTGTGTGTGTGTGTGTGTGTGTCTGTCTGTTCCCCTGTAGCGCTCAAACGGGTGGACCGATTTGAATGCGGTTTTTTTGTTTGAAAGGTGAATTAGTCGAGAGTGTTGTTAGCTATGTTTGATGAAAATTGATACAAGATGGCCGCCGCTACAAAATGGCGGATTACATATTTTTTCACAACTACCTTAACATGGGTATCAAATGAAAGGGCTTGACTAGTAGAATAGCACTATGCAAATCCAAGATGGCCGCCGCCTCAAAATGGCGAATGTCGGGGGTTTTTTAAATTTTCAATTTACACTTGTTTAGCTGGTAATTAACCCACCATAATATCTTAATCTGTGATGCGTCACAAGCCGCGTGCGTCCTACGTGCTACGTTCCCCGCTACGTGCTACGTGCTACGCGCTACGTTTCGCGGTACGTGACAGAGTCATGCTTTTTCGTGCATGTAGTCGGCGTTCATCGATTTATAAGACGTTATCACGTCAAAAAAAATTTGGAATAGGAACATTAAAATACCTACATTTCTTCGTCCGTCATCGATACATAAGCACGACCTATTTCGATGACGACCTATGATTCCTGAGCGAATCGCCCAGATTCATCTTCAAGTATAAATTAAAAATTAAAAAAAACCCCGACATTCGGCATTTTGTGACGGCGGCCATCTTGGATTTGCATAGTGCTATTCTACTAGTCATTTGATATCCGTATTGAGGGAGTTTTGAATAAATATGTAACCCGCCATTTTGTGGCGGCGGCCATCTTGGACCGATTTTCATCTAACATAGCTAAGAACACCCCCAACTAATACTCCTTTCAAACAAAAAAATCGCATTCAAATCAATTCGAGTGAATCGATTTGAATGCGGTTTTTTTTTGCGGTTTGTTTTGAGCGCTACGGTGGAACAGACAGATGCACACACACACAGACACGTCAAACTTATAACACCCCGTCATTTTTGCGTCGGGGGTTAAAAATGAACGCACACAACAAAGGCTCGAATTTATCTTCGTATCGGTTTGACGCGTTTCAGCCGTAATCGATTCCAGGCATAAAAGTATAGACTCAATTCAATTGTCTTTAACCCTAAAAGTATACGGGAAGATAAATTTCCCCGAGACCCAGTTTGCAGCCGGTCGGAAGTGATCAACGTAATTCAAAAGTTTAATTGTTACCGCAAAGTTTGGTTCTTTGACGATCGTTACCATAATGAACTCTTTCAGTTTATATTCTGCGAAGTTGCTTTGATCTGCTTTTACCTAATATGCGATACCTTCTGTCGGCGCAGTCGTTGCGCTATGAAATATACCTACCGAGTTGATTGAAGAAGTATGCATATTGACGTTATTATTATATATTATTATTATTACTTATTACTACTAGTATTTATTACTTATTAAAAATGTGAATTATGTAGTAAGTAAGTAATAATTATTATCATATTATATTTTTTTTTTTATTTTTTTTTTGAGATTTTTTTTTGTGGAGAAATTAGTTTTTATTTACGAAATTCTCAGGGAAAGCAGAGCTTTTCAGCTTTTATAGAGTGCACGCCGCTGAATACCTACCGACTATATATTTTTTGTAGAATTACGGCACGCGTGTATTTGTCTGTAGTAATCTTAATAGATGAACAGACGGAGGTCTCTTGTACGCGGTTTCACAATCAATGGTCTTGTGGCGCTTATATCCAGCGACTAGTTTGTCTTCATCGAGGCTGCCTCTTATGGTACGGGACTGCCATTGTGATCTTTGGAATCCGTGTGTTAAACTTATGAAAACATCTGGATATTCTAGTTGTCATTCGCAGTACTTCAATCACGTGTGTGTGTGTGTGTGTGTGTGTGTGTGCGCGTGTGTGTGTGTGTGTATTTGTTCTCTTTAACTCCGCAACTACTGAACCGATTTGGCTGAAATTTTCAATGGATTTATGTATTTGTTAAAAAATTCACGCGGGCGAAGGCGCGGGCAGAAGCTAGTAATAAATATCGCGTGCCTAAAAAGCATCTAAGTGTAACCTCAGTAGCACATAAAACTGTCCCACAAAAATTTATATTATTGTCCCTGTCAAAAATTTATATTATTGTCCCTGTCAAAAAATTATATTGTTGTCCCTGTCAAAAAATTATATTATTGTCCCTGTCAAAAATTTATATTATTGTCGTGTTTAAAATTGCTGTCGTCTCGTGTAATTTCGTTGAGTACCTACCCAAGATACGCATATTGACGTTTTGGTTTAAATGATCAAAAAAATTGTAATAATAATGTAAGGTATCGGGTTTTTCTGTTAAGAAATTCTCAGTGCCAGCCCGGAGTTGGTGGTGTTTCACCCCCGTGCCTCGAAGAGCACGGCAGTCGGTCACGGTTACTATCACTATCATGACTCTCTTTAAAGCCCGCCAACCCGCATTGGAGCAGCGTGGCCGGTGTGAGCTGTAATCCCTCTCTCCTATGAGACAGGAGGCCTGTGCCCAGCAGTGGGACGCTAATAGTTTGTAATGGTGGTGGTGGATGGTTTTAATAATGAAGCAATTTTCATAAAAGTGGTCGAAAAAATTGTTACTCATTGACCCTTTCAATTGAATAGAAGAAGAAAGTTTTATTGAAAAATTTTACTACTGTCTAGAGCCATTGAATTTTCGAAATGTAGTTTCTCAAAGGTGGATTGTGTACCACCTCACTATGCCCACAGTTAGTTGTTGAATTTCACCGAAGTTTGAAACTTTCAAAAAGTTTTCCTATTCCGACGAGGGAAGAGCATGATGTATAGTTGTACGGGAACTACTTACACGGAAATGCTTCCCGAAATACGGGGAAAAGATGGAACTACACAGTATATTAAAAAAGTGTATCGTTTTTTTTTTACATATAAATTATTATAATTATATTTTTCTATGAAAAATAAGTAGATTTTTAGGCTGATCTTCAAAAGCAGGGAATAAAGAATCAATCGCTTTGGGAATGAGATAGATATCCATGCATTTTGATGAGTTTATAGATGATAGACAGACAGACAGACGATAGACGTCCCAAGGTGCTCGGAAGGCGACCCTATATATCTACTGGTAACCGAAAAAACCACCCTTAGATAGCAATCCTTGCTGCAGGAAACCTACAGATATGTATGTCTATTGTCCAACTGTGGACTTCTATAGGTTGACGTGATGTTGATAATGATTACATGAAGGTAGATAAAATTAAAATTACGTCCTAAAATCTATACATTTTAAATTGGTAACATTACCATACCATCCTTTATTTATTTATTTATACTAAGTAATAATTATTATAATAATTAATTAATTAACAAAACCATAGCATATTATGCAGGTGACTATTTTTATGTCAACTGGCTTTAATATTCTACTTAAAAATATAAATTACAATATCACCAACCCTTCAGAAGTATTTCATTTCTCTCTTAAGTCTTATACATTTCCCAAAGGTATACTTACTAAGAAAGAACTTTTAACAACATTATACGGCCACGTAATTGGTTTCAAAGTTATCTTGTTAAAGTAGGCTGATCCAGATGTTAAAATTTCCTTAATATAGGTACAACTAAATGACCCATATCTATATATATAAAAAACAAAGTCGTGTTAGTTCGAACACGTCTTATAACTCGAGAACGGCTGGAGAGATTTTCATGGTTATTGATTTGTTGTATTAATAGCAGAATAACTATTAAAAACATTGGAAAATTGACTAAAAAATAAAATAAAAGAAAATACATGTTCCCATACAAAATGTTCACGGGTTTCGTAGCTGTCAAACATCCCGTCGATACGGTAAACTCTCTCACCCGTACCTACATTAATATATATATAGCTGCTCGTGCTGATTCACTGACTGATTGATCACCTCTCCTGTAAAATTTTGTATGAAAAATTTTTTTTTCACTAATAGTTTCGTACAGAAGCCAAAAATTCATTAAGAACAAAAATATGGAGAGAGCTGATGATTGAGGATTTCGGTGACGGGTGAGGGGCACGCTTAAGGTATTGAAGATAGGTGGGGGGTGCTCGAGCAAATGTCACTCGAAACGTCATCCAATTGGCAGTGAGTTGAAAAAAAATTCAAAATGGCGAAAAAAAGATGGCCGCCATACAAATTTCGTCGGTGTCCATCTCGGAGGGTATAAAAGATGGAAGAGTAGTTTCTTCATAAAAGATGATCAAGATTGGAAGGTCTATCTGATGAATAGAAAAAAAATTCAAAATGGCGGAATTTATTTTATCATAGAAAATGTATGGCGAATATTGAAGAGATTACAAGTTGTGAACCATGCAAGGCTTTGATGCGGTTCTTTGGAGAAATGTCAAAGAAAAATATGGGATGATATGATGATTAAGGGTTTGGAAGATGTTTGATGAGCCCGGGCAGGGTATTGTAAATAGATGGGGGCTGCTCAAACAAAAAATACTCAGAACCTCATCCAATTGGCACTGAGCTGAAAAAAAAAACCAAAATGGCGGATTCAATATGGCGGCTATACAAACGTTGGTATCTATCTCACCAAGTATAAAATATGGAAGAGTGGTTTCTTGGAAAAATATGATCAAGACCTAAAGGTCTACCTACTTGATGAGCAGAATGATTCGGAGAAAAAATATGGAGAGTGATAATGATCGAGGATTAGGAATATGGGAGAGATAGGTGGAGGCTGCTCAAAACAAAATACCCGAAAGCGAAACCTCGCGGTCCGCTTTAGCGGGCCGCGCACCCACGCGCCCTACTAGTTAATATATATATAGCTGCTCGTGCTGATTCATTGACTGACTCACTGATTGATCACCCCTCCTGTAAAATTTTGTATGAAAAATTTTTTTTTCACTAATGGTATCGTATAGAGGACAAAAATTCATTCGGAACAAAAATATGGAGAGAGCTGATGATTGAGGATTTCAGAGACGAGCGAATGGCACGCTTAAGGTATTGAAGATAGGTGGGGGTGCTCGAACAAATGTCACTCGAAACGTCATCCAATTAGCAGTGAGCTGAAAAAAAATTCAAAATGGCGAAAAAAAGATGGCCACCATACAAATTTCGTCGGTCTCCATCTCGGAGGGTATAAAAGATGGAAGAGTGGTTTCTTCGCAAAAGATGATGAGAATCCAAAGGTCTACTTGATGAATTGAAATAAAATTCAAAATGGCGGAATTTATTTTTCCATAGAAAATGTATGGCGAATATTGAAGAGACTACAAGTTGTAAACTATGCAAGGCTTTGATGCGGTTCTTTGGAGAACTCTCAAAGAAAAATATGGGAAGACATGATGATTGAGGGTTTGGAAGATGGTTGAGGAGCCCGGGCAGGGTATGGCAGATAGATGGGAGGTGCTCAAACAAAAATTACTCAAAACCTCATCCAATTGGCACTGAGCTGAAAAAAAAACAAAATGGCGGATTCAAGATGGCAGCTATACAAATTTCGTCGGTGTCTATCTCACCAAGTATAAAAGATGGAAGAGTGATTTCTTGGCAAAAGATGATCAAGAACTGAAGATCTACAATTTGATGAACAGAAAAAATCAAGATGGCAAAATTTATTTTTTTCACACAAAATATATGGCGAATATTGAAGAGACTAAGTTGGGAAACTATACAAGACTTTGATACGGTTCCTTTTCAAAATTTGTTTTTATGGAAGAACTCTCCTTCTGGCAAATGATTCGGAGAAAAAAATTTGGAGTGATGATGATCGAGGGTTTGGAAGATGGATGAGGAGCACGGCCAGGGTTAAAGATGCTGAAACTGATAGAAGGTGGAGGCTGCTAAAACAAAAATAATACTGAAATCCCCGCGGTCCGCTTTAGCGGGCCGCGCAGCCAAGCGCCCTACTAGTTAATATATATATAGCTGCTCGTGCTGATTCATTGACTGACTCACTGATTGATCACCCCTCCTGTAAAATTTTGTATGAAAGCTTTTTTTTTCACAAATGGTTTCGTATAGAGGACAAAAATTCATTCGGAACAAAAATATGGAGAAAGCTGATGATTGAGGATTTCAGAGACGAGCGAATGGCACGCTTAAGGTATTGAAGATAGGTGGGGGGTGCTCGAGCAAATGTCACTCGAAACGTCATCCAATTGGCAGTGAGCTGAAAAAAAAATTCAAAATGGCGAAAAAAAGATGGCCGCCATACAAATTTCGTCGGTCTCCATCTCGGAGGGTATAAAAGATGGAAGAGTGGTTTCTTCGCAAAAGACGATGAGGATCCAAAGGTCTACTTGACGAATTGAAAATAAATTCAAAATGGCGGAATTTATTTTTCCATAGGAAATGTATGGCGAATATTGTAGAGACTACAAGTTGTAAACTATGCAAGGCTTTACCGCAGTTCTTTGAAGAACTCTCAAAGAAAAATATGGGAAGACATGATGATTGAGGGTTTGGAAGATGGATGAGGAGCCCGGGAAGGGTATTGTAGATAGATGGGAGGTGCTCAAACAAAAATTACTCAAAACCTCATCCAATTGGCACTGAGCGGAAAAAAAAACAAAATGGGGAATTCAAGATGGCGGCTATACAAATTTCGTCGGTGTCTATCTCACCAAGTATAAAAGATGGAAGAGTGGTTTCTTGGCAAAAGATTATTAATACCTAAAGATCTACAGTTTGATGAACAGAAAAAAATCAAGATGGCGGAATTTATTTCTTTCACACAAAAAGTTGTTTTCACTGATGTTCGTATAGAAGAAAAAATTCATGCGGAGGGAAAATATGGAAAGAGCTGATGATTGAAGATTTTGGAGATGGGTGAGGAGCACGGTCAGGGTATTGAAGATAGGTGAGAGGTGCTCAATCAAAAATTACTCGAAACCTCATCCAATTGGCAGTGATCTAAAAAAAATACTTAAATAGCGGATTCAAGATGGCGGCTATAAAAATTTCGTCAGTGCCTATCTAACCAAGTATAAAAGATGGAAGAGTAGTTTCTTTGAAAAATATGATCAAGAACTAAAGATCTACTTGATGAATAGAAAAAAAAATCAAGATGGCGGAATTTACGTTTTCAAACAAAGTTTTTTTTATTGATGGTTTCGTATAGAAGACAAATATTTATGCGGAGGAAAAATATGGAGAGAGCTCATGATTGAGGATTTTGGAGACGGGTGAAAAGCACGGCTAGGGTGTTGACGATAGGTAGGAGGTGCTCAAACAAAAGTTACTCGAAACCTCATCCAATCGGCAGTGAGCTGAAAAAAAAGTCCTAAATGGCGGATTCAAGATGGCGGTGATAAAAATTTCGTCGGTGTCTATATCACGGATTATAAAAGATGGAAGAGTGTTTTTTGGCAAAAGATCATCAAAACGTGATTTACTTGATAGTTAGATAGAAAAAAAAACAAGATGACGAAATTTATTTATCTATACAACATGTACGACGAATATTGAAGATAATCATCATCATCATCATGATCAACCCATTACCGGCTCACTACAGAGCACGGGTCTCCTCTCAGAGTGAGAAGGGTTTTGGCCATAGTCTACCACGCTGGCCAAGCGGATTGGCAGACTTCACACACCTTTGAGAACGTTATGGAGAACTCTCAGGCATGCAGGTTTCCTCACGATGTTTTCCTTCACCGTTAAAGCAAGTGATATTTAAATACTTAAAACGCACATAACTCCGAAAAGTTAGAGGTGCGTGCCCGGGATCGAAACGACCTCCGATTAGAAGTCGGTCGTCCTAACCACTAGGCTATCACAGCTTCTTTTTTTTATAAGAATATGAAGATAATGCAAGTTGGAAACTATGCAAGACTTTAATACAGTTTCTTTTCAAAATTTGTTTTTATGGAAGAACTCTCATTATGACAAAAGAATCGGAGAAAAAATATGGAAAGTGATAATGATCGGGGGTTTGGAAGATAGGTGGAGGCTGCTCAAGCAAAAAATACCCGATAATGAAACCTCGCGGTCCGCTTTAGCGGGCCGCGCACCCACGCGCCATACTAGTTAATATATATATAGCTGTTCGTTCTGATTCACTGACTCATTCATCGCCTCTCCTGAACAATTTTGTATGAAATTTTTTTTTTTCAATAATGGTGTCGTATAGAGGATAAAAATTCATTAAGAGGAAAAATATGGAGAGAGCTGATGATTGAAGATTTCAGAGACGAGGGAATGGCATGCTTAAGCTATTGAAGATAGGTGGGGGGTGCTCGACCAAATGTCACTTGAAACGTCATCCAATTGGCAATGAGTTGAAAAAAATTCAAAATGGCGAAAAAAAGATGGCCGCTATACAAATTTCGTCGGCGTCCAACTCGGAGGGTATAAAAGATGGAAAAGTGGTTTCTTCGCAAAAGATGATCAGGATCAGAAGATCTACTCGATGCATAGAAAAAAAATTCAAAATGGCGGAATTTATTTTTCCATAGAAAATGTATGGCGAATATTGAAGAGACTACAAGTTGTGAACTATCCAAGGCTTTGATGAGGTTCTTTGGAGAACTCTCAAAGAAAAATATGGGAAGACATGATGATTGAGGGTTTGGAAGATGGTTGAGGAGCCCGGGCAGGGTATTGTAGATAGGTGGGAGGTGCTCAAACAAAAATTACTCAAAACCTCATCCAGTTGGCACGGCGAAAAAAAAATACCAAAATGGCGGATTCAAGATGGTGGCTATACAAATTTCGTCGGTGTTTATCTCACCAAGTATACAAGATGGAAGAGTGGTTTCTTGGAAAAAGATGATCACTACCTAAAGATCTATTTGATGAGCAGAATGATTCGAAGAAAAAATATGGAGAGTGATAATGATCGAGGATTAGGAATTTGGGAAAGATAAGTGGAGGCTCCTCAAACCAAAATACCCGAAAGCAAAACCTCGCGGTCCGCTTGCGGGCCGCGCACCCACGCGCCCTACTAGTTATATATATAAAGCTACTTGAAGTCAGGTACTGATCACCTCTCCTGAACAATTTTGTATGGGACTTTTTCACCATAATTTTCATGTGTGTAAAATTCAAAAATATAAGGTCTACAAAATTATAGAGAGAGCTGAACGTGGAAAACTGACTAGGGTGCCCTAAGGGATCTCGAAAACTATCAGTCGGAAAGGTACCGTCCCGAAACAAAAAATGTTCAAAACCTTGGGCCATTGGGTGAACCGGTGAAAAAAATATGGCCACCAAACAAAAAAAAAATTCGTCTCCATACAAAAATTTTGCAAATTTTCAAGAGGCTCTCCAGAACAATTTTGTATGGAACTTTTTTCGCCTCACTATTTATATGCGTAGAACTTATGGGTCTTCCTTCAGGAAAAATATGAAACGTCATGAATGTGGAAAATTTACCAGAGTACCTCATGGGTCCTCCAAAACTACCAGTCATACAGACATGGTCCCAAACAAATGTTATTAAAGACCTTGGGCCATTAGGTGAACCGGTAAAAAAAAGATGGCCGCCGAACAAAAAAAAATTTTCTCCATATAAATTTTTTGGGTAATTTTCAAGAGGCTCTCCAGAACAATTTTGTATGGAACTTTTTTCCCTTCACTATTTATGTGCGTAGAACTTATAGGTCTTCCTTCAGAAAATTATGAAACGACATGAATGTGGAAAATTTACCAGAGTACCTCATGGGTCCTCCAAAACTACCAGTCATACAGACATGGTCCCAAACAAATGTTATTAAAGACCTTGGGCCATTAGGTGAACCGGTGAAAAAAAGATGGCCACCGAACAAAAAAAAATTCTCTCCATACAAATTTAGTGAGTTCTTTTCAAGAGGCTCTCCAGAACAATTTTGTATGGAACCTTTTCCCTTCACTATTTATATACGTCGAACTTATGGGTCTTCCTTCAGAAAAATTCTGAAACGTCATGATTGTGGAAAATTTACCAGAGTACCCCATGGGTCCTCCAAAACTACCAATCATACAGACATGGTCCCAAACAAATGTTATTAAAGACCTTGGGCCATTGGGTGAACTGGTAAAAAAAAGATGGCCGCCGAACAAAAAAAAAATTTCTCCATACAAATTTTTTGGGTTCTTTTCAAGAGGCTCTCCAGAACAATTTTGTATGGAACTTTTTCCCTTCACTATTTATGTGCGTAGAACTTATGGGTCTTCCTTCAGGAAAATTATGAAACGTCATGAATGTGGAAATTTTACCAGAGTAGCTCATGGGTCCTCCAAAACTACCAGTCATACAGACATGGTCCCAAACAAATGTTATTAAAAACCTTGGGCCATTGGGTGAACCGGTAAAAAAAACATGGCCGCCGAACAAAAAAAATTCTCTCCATACAAATTTTTTGGGTTCTTTTCAAGAGGCTCTCTTAGACATTTTTGTATGAAAAATTTTCCCCCTACTACACTTATAAATAGAACTTAAAGATTTTTTTTCACAAAAATCACAAAACGTAGTGAATGCGGAAAAATTACCAGAGAACCCTAACGGCCCTCAAAAACTATCAATCATAGAGGCATGGTCCAGAAATTAAAAATGTTCAAGAACTTAGGCCCTTTGGTGAGCCAGTAAAAAAAAGATAGCTACAGAACAAAAAAATTCGTGTCCATACAAAATTTCTTTTTAATTTTCGAGTGGATCTCCAGAACATTTTTGTATAGATCCTTTTTTTCCACTAAACGCATGCATAGAACTGATTAGTGTCCTTTCAGAAAAGATACGAAACGTGATACCAATATTTCTTTCTATCTTTCAAGAGACTCTCCAGTATATTCTGGTATTTGGTATGGCCTCCCATTTCTTTATTTTACGAATATTGAAAAGACTACAAGGCACGCGAGCTGCTTGCAGCTCGCGCACCGAGCGCAACACTAGTAATATATAATACCTATAAATATATATTCCGTACCTACGTGTGTTTGTCACCTAGCTCCTCCTAAACGGTTGGACCGATTTGGATGAAATTTTGTGTGTATTATTTCAATCCTGGATGGTTTGAAAATACAATTACCGGGTAGGTACAGGGTAACCTACCGGGTCTCGGTTGTCGGTATATCACCGGGCAGGACGACTCTCACTTTTCATGTTCAGACAGTAGGTACACTAAAGATTGTTTTCAAAATTAAAAAGTTAGAAATTTACCTTGGGACATTAAAAATATTATCATAAATAACTTAATATTCTTGAACTAACTCTTGGGACGTTGTAGAACCTTGGTGAAAATATTTCAAAATTAATTAAAAAGTTCACACCGAAAACTCATCAAAGAACATGAATTATTAACAAGTGTAAATTGAAAAAAACCCCCGACATTCGCCATTTTGTAGCGGTGGCCATCTTGATTTGCAACAGTGCACACATACACACACACACACACACACACACACACACACACACACACACACACACACACACACACAAACACGTCAAACTTATAACACCCCGTCGTTTTTACGTCGGGGGTTAAAAATATAATTTTTTAGATTTGACATTGAAAGAACTTTTTAAAAATTGAAAAATTAATCATGGGACGTTGAAGAATCTTATTTTATTTTTACAGTTCACACATTTTTCTCCAGTCTCCCGTCTCGCACTCGCAATGGTTAGGGCGAGATGGTTACATCGTTGAAATTAACGGCGAATAGCGAGAGAAATTATAGTACGGGAGGTACCGCTACAGTTGAGCAAATCATTTTATACCGACTGAACATCATAACAATAATAGTTTTCCCCTAACAGATAACAGATTTGAACGTCATATTATGCTCGATAGTGGTGGAACTAAAAGATACAGAGTGCTTAGTCTCAGTTTGGAGCGCTCCAAAACTTTTTAGTATACTATAAGTATACTATTGATCGAATCACTATGACTTCAGAGTAAAATGGACCTAAAATAAGAGTCTTTGGGTTCATTTTGCTCTGAAGTCATTTGTGATTCGATCAATAGTATACTTCTAGTATACTTTTAGTTTTGGAGCGCTTCAAACTTAGACTAAGCACTCAGGATGAAAAAGTCATTGTATTGTTACGGAGAATCTTACGACAAGTGGATAAGGTACATAATCGCTTGTTTGTAAACTTTTCTACGACATCCGAACAGAAAAAGAACGAAAAAATCAAGAACAAGCGGCGGGGAAAAGATTATGAACCTTATTTCCTTGTCATAAGGTTCTCCGTAACAATACAATGACTTTTTCATCCTGTATGTTTTAGCTCCACCGCGGGTGCGACGAGTGACGTTCACTTTACTGATTACTGAACATTAAATAATGTTTGAAATGAATTCGAAATAAATTCGGTATTAAAATCACTAGGGAAATTGCAGCGACTGGCCCGCGTTGGCGCGGTTGGCAGTGACCCTGCCTTCCGCTCCGGGGTCGCGGATTCGATTCCTGCCCCGAGTCTGGGTGTATTTATAATATGTATATTATATACCTTTATATAAAATATATATGTATTTATATGTAAATATGTCTATCAGTTGGCTGTTACCTATAACACAGGCATTAAGTTGCCTACTTTAGGAACAGACGACTGTGTGTGTATGTGTGAGTATTTATATTATATATTTATATTATTTATAGCGTTACCTACCGGGCTACAAGGTTAGAGGCGAAGTCTGAAAAATGGCTCGCTTAAGTTAAAAGCAACGTGCAGCCTTCGAGGTAAGTATAGGTATTACTAAGTAATGCAGTCTGGTCACGTTCTAGATATAAATCTTGGGCTTTTATCTCAGTCGATGTGTGAAATATAGAGAGCCATCCACTAGAGTATCATAAATCTATATCACGAGAGTTCAGTACTTGAAGAAAAAAAAATTTTTGTAAGGCAAGCTTATGTCCGCGACTTCGTCTGCGTGTTTTTTAGGATTCCATACCCAAAGGGTAAAGCGGGACCCTATTACTTAGACTCCGCTGTCCGTCTGTCTGTCTGTCCGTCCGTCTGTCACCAGGACAATCTCATGAACCGTGATAGTTAGACAGTTGTAATTTTTACAGATGATATATCTCTGTTGCCGCTATAACAACAAATACAAAAAAAAGAATAAAATAAATATTTAAGGGGGTCCCATACAACAAACGCGATTTTTTTTCTCGTTTTTGCTTGATATTGATAACGGCAACAGGAAGATGCTTGATATATTTACAGAATATTAAGTTATATTATATTCACTTTAAAAATAATTAATTAAATTAAAATAAAACAAATATTTAAGGGGGCTCCCATACAACAAACGTGAATTTTTGCCGTTTTTATAGATACCCTAGGTACCCAGTTTTTATAGGTACGGAACCCTCAGTGCGTGAGTCCGACTCGCAGTTGACCGGTTTTATAATTCCTGGAAATTCTTTGAATTTCTGGAAAAAAAGAAGATAATTTAGAATATAATATACTAAGTCTGTCCGTGTTTTTTTTAACTAATTTAATTCCTAGAAACTCTGGTTTTGCGGAATAATAGTAAATAGGTACTATAAGATACTGTATTTGCCTCTAGGACGCAAGATCATTAAAAATAACAGTTAAAAAGTAGACCAAAGCGGGAAGAAATCTGGTACCTATGTAATTGAATATCTTCTGAATAAAGACTCTCTATTGGTGTTGCAAACAATACTTACTACAAACTTCGTAAATGAGGCGTCAATTCCAGGGAGAAACAAGTTTTCAGTTTGATTAAACCCGCTTAATAGGCGATTAACAATTTGAATGGCTGGCGTCTTTACCTCGTAATAGAAGCTTTTTAATTTCCAAAGAACATCGGAGAACGTGAAATAACAACAAATTGTCTTCTTAGAAACGTGAACTTTTTTATTACTACTTACTACTTATTTACTACTTATTAGTAACTTATTAACACTCTAAACCATTTACTTACGTTAAGTAAAATCTTATTTATTTTTATGTTATGTTGTATTGTTTCTTTATCGTTTTGTTACAATTATGTTTTTCTTTCTATATACGTATATTGGCCATTAATAAAACATACTACATTATGATTTAAGTAGGTATGTCATAGGTACTTACGTTATAAGAGTAGTTATGAGATAAAGTTACTTTTGAGACATGTAACTATTGTATCATAATTTTGCACTTAAATTAATTAATTATTATCATAGTTTAACGCAAGGTATTTACTTGGGTGCTGTCTCACATACACATTCTACTACATAGATAACAATGTAATTTTCCCGATAAAGTAAATCTATTCGAGAAATAACTAATATTAACAAACATAGGAACGAGATAGGAGCTAGTCAAACGTTAAGATTGTAATATGAATAGGAACAGAAGCATAAAAGGAAGTATTGAATAGAAGAAAATCTAGGCTACAATGCTGTAAAAGTTTTAATGACAGATAAAGCCCACACAATATCTCAATAATAGAACCAGCGAGAGAAAACCAGTGATATAGAGCGAAAACTTCGTTTGTAAAGAATGATCACACTAGCGAATTTTTTTGTCGTGTAGCCTTGAACAATATTCATGACGATGACGTGAAAGGGACCACAAAATTAATAAGTCAGCCTTATTAATTTAGATTTATTAAAATATCAGTAAAATATTATAATAAATCTAATTTCTATACACATCATGCTCATGCTTGGGTGTGCCAAGAAAACTAGCTGCACGTCTAAGGTTTAAATTCACGGCGACGCGACGTCTGAACGTAAAATGGAAAATCCAAGCAAGAGACTTGTGACCGTCAGTGAGACAGATAAAAATGCCTGGCTTATATTTTGGTAATGTGACGCGCGTGTATTTCACTTGGCGATTCCAAAAAAAAAAAACATTCGTACATGTCTGACATAACACGTAGGTAACATGCGATACCAATGTGCCATTAGACAGTCTCTTTGAGGACGCTGTAATATTTTGTCGCTAGTGCATGTCTCAGCAATAGAAACGAAATCATGACACAGTAGATAAAGCGCGCAAACTTCGTTTATTACAGGCGCTAGGTGGAAGCAATCGTAACGGAATCTCAGCCGCAGCTTTGACGGAGACACTGTCGTAGGTATGTGACTAACACGCAGATATAACACGCGATATGAGTATGGCATTAGTCGGTCTCTTTAGTGAAACAGGAACATATTGTCGCGACACAAGTCGCTAGTGCATATCTCAGCAATAGAAACGAAATCGTGACACAGTAGATAAAGCGCGCAAACTTCGTTCATTACAGGCGCTAGGTGGAAACAATCATAACGGAATCTCAGCCGCAATTTTGACGGAGAATCTCTCGTAGGTACGTGACTAACGCGCAGATAACACGCTCGTAACTCGTAACACAATTCATTTGTCTTTGGAAATTTCGTGTGAACGCGGCTGACATGTATTATTTGCATGACATGAAGCATGATAAATATAATTACCAGAAGACATTTTGGAGATGTCTCTCTACTTACTTAAAAACCTTAAATATTTTATGGAAAACAAAGGTAAAATGGACATAAGACATGTTCTAAATAGGCAATAGTTCTCTTAGTCTAGTCTTTTAGTATGATAGTTTGAGATGGTGATAATAAAAAGAACATCCGGCTGAGTTTGTTCTGTGTTCTGTTCAGACCAAAGTAATAAAATGTAAATGTAAATGTAAAGTAATTGCCAAAAGTAACTATACTTCTATAGTAAAATAGACCTAATTTTGTCTTAACCTTTAAGTACCGACGTGTGGTCTGACAGACACCTCGAGAGGTCGAAAAGTCTGATTACCTATGTTAGCGAAAAAGTATCCTCCTGTGCTTCTCTCTACCCCTCGGGAAGTCGCCCAGCAGCGTTTCTGCAGAGTGGCAGTGTTGGCGTGTACGATTTCGGTAAGTTTTGATTTTGATAAGATCACGAGTGGTCTGTCAGACCACTCGTCGGTACTTATGTAACTTTTTTTGTATGCTACTTTTTTCAGACTATATTGTTTTCTCTTTTATTTTCAGTCAGTTATAACAATGGATCAGCCAGGTTCTTTGGGCATGAAACGGGCAGCCATAAATAAAAATAAAAAGAATCCTGTACGTAAGTAAATATGTCATACCCTGCTTCAATATAAAGACCACCAAGAACGTTCAGTGGAATGGCTAAATGAGAGCTCAGAGTCCAAATCTGAGGATATCTACCCAAATTTTACTTCTGGAGAGTGACCATAATTCAGGATCTGAACAGGTTGTGATACTTGTATGAAACATGTGTGCCTACAATGCAGCAAGCCTATGCAAAGACTGTTTGTAAGCTCTGATAGTTCCTGCAATTTGATACCTTGTGATTTTTGAGAAAACGGTTGATTATTAAGGTGTTTTTTATTTTTATTATTTATCTAGCTATTAATCTTTAAGAAAAAAATGTTTTTAAGAAAAAATAATAGTATTACTGATACATATGATTTATTAAGATAAAAGTTAATTTTTTCTAACGAAGAATCTATGCTTGCTATATTAATGTTTATAATTAGTAATAAATGTGTATACTTCTATATTTTGTTTTATTTATACAACAACTACATATTTAACAATACATAGAAACAATTTTTTTAGAAGAATAATAAGAAACACAAAAGTTTTCGACTGGGTAACTATGGTGGTCTAGCAGACCTCACGTCGGTACTTATGTAACTAAAATAGTATGTCGGTACTTAAAGGTTAAAGTCGTACATTCAGAACTTCCGATTTTTATTTCTCGAAAGTTTCCGCTTGAGGCGCTGCCTATGTATCGATGAACTCAAACCTTAGAAAAAGCTTTAGGTCGATTTTATTATAAAATTGGAGTTCGATACTCGAAGTCGATTAACATTGTCGCAACGTGCGAACTCGTACGTACCCTACTGAAACAACTTTCGTCCTCTTTGTCGTGAATTCCCTAGGGACTCACGCTCGCCGGATATCGGAGGATCAGCTGTGAACCGGAAATTGATCGTTACTACCTTGGATACGTGACGTTTGCGTTGGATCAGTGCCGGTAGATGGCCGGTAGTCTCAGTTTGTTCAGTAGTGGCAACGATGATCGAAATTCGAGTATCGACACACAATGACTTCAGAGCAAAATGAACCCAAAGACTCTTACTTTAAAGTCGTAATTCTATTGTTCGAATTTTTATTTTACGACATTTCTGCTTGGGTCGCTGGATGTTTTCGAATGCTGAATGTATTGGCGAACTCAATCTTAATGTAAGCCATTTTAGGTCAATTTTACTCTGAAGTCATTGTGATTCGATCAATAGTATACTATAAAGTTTTTGGAGCGCTCCAAAGTGGGACTAAGCATACTGGAGACACGGGGGTCGATCGTCTCAAAGTGACAGCTGAAGTGTGACGATCGCATTCACTTCTGATTGGCCGACACCTTGCTTTTGCATACCTTCTGGAACTATCTACATATCTGTCTATCTATATATAAAAAGGCGTGTCCTGACTGACTGACTGACTGATCATCAACGCACAGCCTAAACCACTGAAGCTAGAAACCTGAAATTTTCACAGTAGCTGCCTTTTATGACGTAAGTGCACACTAAGAAAGGATTATTGCAAATTCCACTCCTAAGGGAGTTAAATAGGGAATGGAAGTTTGTATGAAAGTTCGTCATTTTTTAAGTTATATCCATGAAATCGCTATTTCGACTTTTGGTTATAAATAAAGAATATATATAATATATTTCAGGATTTTTGGAAATTCTTCCCCCAAGTGGGTAAAATAGGGGATGAAAGTTTGTATGTCAGTTTTAAAGTTATATCAATGAAAATCGGCTATTGTGTTGTCGGTTAAAAATAAAGAATTACGTGTTTCAGAAATTTTGGAAATTCCACCCACAAGTCCGTTAAATAGGGGATGAGATTTATAAGAATACAAGTGGACGAAGTCGCTGGCATCAGCTAGTATAATATTAAATATATACTTTAACCTTAAGATACGTTGTTGCAGCGAGAACACCATAAATTCAGCCAATCGCCACGTAGCAATAATTATATCTAACAGAATTATTGTGTTATACTATTATAGTCACTACGATCATGTCATTCTTAATCTATGTCACGATCGATGCCATTTGAGATGAAACGAGATCGAAAAACGGCTAACTTTCGGAACGGCTGAACCGATTTTGATGTGTTATAATAGTAGTTTATGAAACGGTTGCATAATAGAGGTTATTAAAACACGAGTGTTAGTTTAAAAAACGAGCCGCAGGCGAGTTTTTTAATAGTATTACACGAGTGTTTTAATAACTAATTATGTAGAGTTTCATACACTACTTTATCTAAACTCATATCTTAAAATCCATACCATAAAATCTTGGTAATATTTGTCGTGAGTTTTCTTTGATTTTGCTGGCAAAAGATTGTTGGTCGGTGGTCAGGTGGAGTTAAATTCTCTTCAGTATCACTGCTAGACATTTTTCCGCACAATAAAAACCATGTCTTGTAAAGTTTTGAGTAACAAATAAAAAATTTAAATATTATAACTAGCGTATGGCGCCAAAATTCAGTTGTTACCATAGAGATTCTTCTTCTTTTTCGGTTTGTCCCTTTCGGGACAGGCCAAGATCGTTGACCATACAGCCTGGGTTACCATAGAGAAATTAATAGTAGTAGAGGAGTCCTAATGTCCTATAGAAATTAGTGGATCGGAAAATAGCTCAAGCTTATCAAAAATTTAATTTTTAATAGTTATTAATTTTTAGTAGTTATTTTTAGTAGTTACTTAATTTTAAGTAAACTTAATTTTTAGTAGTTACTCTTCTGCAATTTAACACAATTCACAATGTTTAACGCGTTTGTACAGTTACACACATCTACTGTAAGGAGGTCGCACGAATTTCCCGCCATGGCTCAAAAATACCAGAACCCAGTTCGCCTGTACTATAATGTAGAAAAAATTATTTTATAACATTACTTTGCAATAATTTCCTAACAAAGTAGTGTTATAATGAATTTTTTTAATTTTTTTTTTAAATATTATAGATGTATGTGAATAAAGTAGTCCAATATATGACACATTTTCATTTCATATTCGGGATTTTAAGATATGAGAGTAGATAAAAGGAATTTAAAGTACCAAAACGGGGACGACGTCTCGGGCAAAAGCTGACTAATATAAAATAACGTTAATTTGAAGAAAAATTAACCGGTAAATATTTATTAAATTAACTGATAAAAGGCTTTTTTATTAAATTTAAATTACTTAGCGTTTATTAGGAAACTTATCTTTATTATAATAATGCAACCGTCCGCGAAGTGTATTTGAAGTTAAGTTAAGTAAGCCAGTGTTTTATGCATTAGCTTGAATCGGAGTTACAAAAGGTAGTCTCCAAACTCCATTTCAGAGACAAGTAAGCACTCGGGCGACAATGTTCGACGGTCGTTGTAAAAGTTTCCCGCGAGAAGCTTTTATTGTACATTTGAAGTGACAACGAGGTTTCTGTAGAATTGGAAAGATACGATCAAGTAAGATATATTCTAGGTACCTATAGGTCAACTGGTTTATCTCTGTATTTAAGGAAATAATAATTAAAGAATTAAAATTCTTAATTTTAATAACCCCCGACTAACACTCCCGACTAATTCACCTTTCAAACAAAAAAATAAATAAAATTAAAATCGAGTTCATCCGTTCGGGAGCTACGATGCTACAGACAGACCCACACACAAACACACACACATTCGTACATTTTAAATGGGGGAATTCAAAGGGGTTAAATTGGGGATGAAAATTTGTATGAAATTTTGTCATTTTTCAAGTTATATCCAGGAAAATTGGTATCAATCATTGGAATCATTGGAATCAATTAGTTCACTATAAAAAAGCTGCTATGTGCCTCTATCTTCGAAAATTAGAGTTTTATTGACTAAAAGACACTAAAAGACAACAGTTCTTTCCAACAGTCCCTACATTTTTGTAAGCAAGCCTAGTATAATATCTTAATCCCTACATTTTGCCCAACATATGTCGCAGTGTTCACCCCCTTCCCATCATCCAAGCGATTTTTGACTTTGCAACACTATAACAGAGCCCACATTTCAGTGGCATGCGTGTAACATTTATTACATTAGCCGGGGACAAACTTTGCCTCGTCACTTAGTATCAATTCAGTATCAAGATTGATGTTAGCGAGGGCATAGATTACTCGTGATTAAGGCTTTGACGAGAAGAGGAGGCCTCTGGCAAAGTGATTCGCGTCTTAATACCAAGTAATGGGTTTTGTTCTCGGGTCATCACGCGCCTGCCTGCCCACTTTTCTTCTTTTTAACCCCCGACGCAAAAACGACGGGGAGTTATAAGTTTGACGTGTTTGTGTGTGTGTGTGTGTGTGTTTTGTTATAAGTTGGACGTGTCTGTGTGTATGTGTATGTGTGTGTGTGTGTGTCTGTTCCCCTGCAGCGCTCAAACGAGGGACCGATTTGAATGCTTTAAAAGATTGCCGCCGCTACAAAATGGCGGATTACATATTTTTTCACAACTCCCTTAATATGGGAATCAAATCAAAGGTCTTGACTAGTAGCCACAAAATGGCGAATGTCGGGGGTTTTTTTAATTTTTAATTTATACTTGTGTCCTCCCAGACCAAATTTTGACAGCGGTGGCGAATTTCAAACGAGGCGGAAACTAGCCAACAACAGGAGTTATTATAATGCACAAGTGTGTGCGCCAACACAGGGCATAGGTGGTACTCTCTATTCCTTCATTCTCATAGTCCGATGGGACGCCAATGCGATATGACTCGAGCGAGATCAGGCGCAGGACCGACTTCTTAACGTGCTCCCGAGGCACGGGGTGTGTTTAAAACCGCCAACTTCCAACTCCGGGCTGGCACTGAGAATTTCTTAACAGAAAAACCCAATAAGTACTTCAAATTATAATGGGATGTAAGTGGCCCAACTTCCTTTGTGGCCAAAGTCAACCTCACTTGACCCTGCCAGTATGCTAACGAGGCTCTGACGCTCTCAGTCCCTTCTACGGGTCGTTGTGCCTGATACCACACAACGTAATCTAGATGGTATCACCGCTTTGTGGTAGGATTCTACCCCGAATCTAGCGCTAGGATCACATTGCAGCCGTAATCTGCCGCAAAGCATCCCATGTGTTCCGGCAGCGAGCTGAAGAGCCAGTCCCCTTCCTCAAAAGCCGGCAACGCAGTAGTGGTCCCTCAAGTGCTGCTAATGTTTATGGGCGGCGGAAATCACTTCACATCAGGTGACCAGCTTGCTCGGTTGCTCGCTATACCTATTAAAAAAAAACTCAGAATAATAATTTTTATAACTGGTATTACCTACTTCTATGTTAGACTAAAATCCAATAATGGATGTCTCAAGCGATAACGACTCACTTATATCAACAGCCGATACATTCCATGATAAATACCATTCGTATATTGTATAGGCCCCTTCTTGCTTGGTATTTCCTACACGAGTGAACGAAGCCGGGTCGGAATGAGCAAGTCCCGAGTTATAAGGGTTCCGCAACATAAACACATACTAAAATAATAATTTTATCCGAAAGTATCTGTCTATCCGTCAGTATATTTGTATCCTACCGGAGCATCAGCTAGTAAGTAAAGAATTTAAATAAATAATCTTCCATTCGAGACAAGAAACAGAAAACGGTAACAGTACGAAAAATAGAGAAAAGATAATTTTCATGATTTTAACAATATAGGACTTATATTATATTATTAACTATAAGTACTTATAAGTAATATACTAAGAGTTAGTTGCAACATAAGCGGTTAGTAATTTACGTTAAGGTTACCGTAAAAGTTCGGCCAGCAAAAAAAAGCAAAATGGGGTAGAATATTACCGGTCCTTAACACGGTAGCACGAATATCCACTTGTGCAGTCCATTTTACTTTATTTTGTTTTTACTTTATTAATTTATTTAATTAAAAAAAAAAAAAAAAATATTTAATTTAATTTATCTAATTGTGAAATGTAAACTGATCTAAGTGTTACATAAGTTAATTGTTATGTTAATGTGTTTATGTTTTATGAATTTATGGTGATAAAAGTGTACCTAAATTGATGTTGATAAATTTGAAAGAGGTGTTTTAGCCTGCCAAATGTAAGTTTTTCTTCATTATTTCTGTTTAACCTAGGTTACTAGGTCGTAAACTGTCAATGTACCTATTATTGTTGACTAATAAAGATATTTATAAAACAAACAAACTTTATTTTGTTGTTCAAACTTTAACGGTAGCCGTCACGTAACCTTAACCGTATACCGTGTAACTGAACCTAAGGATTCCCACGGTTGAAATATTTTAATCTTCTTTGTATGTATGTTAATTAACCCTCGACGCAAAAAACGACGGGGTGTTATAAGTTTGACGTGTCTGTGTGTGTGTGTGTGTGTGTCTGTCTGTTCTCCCATAGCGCTCAAACAGGTGAACCGATTAGAATGCGGTTTTTTGTTTGAACGGCGAATTAGTCAAGAGTGTTCTTAGCTATGTTTGATGAAAATCGATCCAAGATGGACGCAACTACAAAATGGCGGATTACATATTTCTTCACATATCCCTCAATATCAGTATCAAATGAAAGGACTTGACTAGTAGAATAGCACTATGCAAATTCAAGATGGCTGCCACCACAAAATGGCGAATGTCGGGAGTTTTTTAAATTTTTAATTTATACTTGTTGTAATATGCGACCGCAATTTCCCGACTCAACTAATTTTTAACCGACTTCCAAAAAGGAGGAGGTTCTCAATTCGGCGCGTATTTTTTTTTTTTTTTCATTTCATATCGTTTCAATATTGTACGAATTAAACAACTGTTTAAACACAATGGGGGCGAACCCTAAGGTTTATTACACGACCTTCGAGCCAAAATGAATTTTCTGGCTCAATTCAAGACTTATTAACTTACGTGATGTTATGTTTACGGGCTCTTTATGTGCATTGAAATGAAATGCTTACTTTGGGGGTATTGTTGTTTATAACACTTGTTAATTTATTCAAGGGTTTGATTCACTAGATTCAAAAGATTCATTATTTTATATGATATCTATTTTTGTTACCGCATCGAAACTGAATTTCGATTGCATAAAAGATTATTTTTCATTCTGCCCTGTAGTGGGCCGGTAATGGATTGATAATGATGATGATGAAAATATTATATCAACAAGTAAAATAGGTAGGTAATCAATAAACAAGAAAATATATGTAGACACCACAACTTTCAGGTTGTGAATCTAGGTTCTTTAATTCGTGTAGTTTCTTTTATTGTCGTAAAAGCAAAAATAACAAAGATTGTTCTTCGACACTGCAATAAACACATACCTACCTACGCACATCGTAAAATGACAACAAAGAAGTTATAAAAATTAATAGCTTGATTTCTTTCACGAGTAACAAACATGATCAGCTCTCATAAAAAGTAAGTATTGCCTTAAATAACATGCACAGACTTAAGTAGAAATATAGACCCACCATTGTAACTAATACATGTTGCATAGAGGGGTTGTATGGTTACAGAACGCTTTGTTTTTAATCCTCGATGCAAAAAGGACGGGGTGTTTGACGTGTCTCTGTGTGTGTGTGTATGTCTATGTATCTGTCTGTTCCACCGTAACGCTCAAACGGGTGAACCGATTTGAATGCGATTTTTTTGTTTGAAAAGTAAATTAGTCGGGAGTGTTCTTAGCTAGGTTTGATGAAAATCAGTCCAAGATGGCCGCCGCAACAAAATGGCGGATTATATATACAACGTTACTTTTACTTTGCGCAAAAACCGAAACACGTGTCAAATATTTTTACATTAAAAATATTTCTACAAAATTTCAAAAAAATATAATGAAAAGTAACGAAGTTATAAGCTTGTTAAGTTTCGTCATTGTCCTTGAAAAAAATGATCACCGCAAGCCGTCGCCGCAGCGCCGACGTCAGCCGACCGTCAGCTGATGCGCGGTAAACCATTGTGCCTAAGCTTGTAGGATTTCAAAATATTTTTGGACAAAAATATAACACGGTATAAAAATGGTTGAATTAGATTTTGTTACTGATTCTGAACAAACTACATTCAGGTTTTGCATAAAGTAAAACTAACGTTGTATACTTTTGCACAACTCCCTCAATATGGTCTGAAAGTATGGTCATCATGGTCAAATGATCTTTCATTTGATACCCATATTGAGGTTGATAAGGAGCTTGAGTAGTATAATAGCACTATGTAAATCCAAGATGGCCGCCACCACTAAATGGCGAATGTCGGGGTTTTTTAAATTTGTCATTTATACTTGTCTTCTATCGAATATAAAATTACTGATGACACAGAAACCGATATCGGTTTGTAATTATTCACTCACTAACAACTATAAATTAGTAATACCGTAATTAGAGTTGCTGTAAATCTGATAAACCATAATGACCGCCAAATGTCGAGATTTGACGACTCCATAAAGATTCAGATATTATCTGAAATTCTCAACAACAGTCGCGTTTGATGACTTGAAAATTTACAGTCAGAGCAGCTCTAGCTTCACTTCTCGAGGCACTATCTATTTTTTCTCTATGTCTGTGATATTGCTCTATACTTACCAATACCAGTGCCAATTTTACGTCAAAATAAAAAAAAGATACATTTTCGATAGAAGTAAACTTCCCTCATAAATTTCATAATGCGTCCATTATACTTACGGCCTTGACAAATATCTGATACCTACTCAAAATAATTTTAATATATATTTTTTTACAACTTCTCTTTTTCAGCCTTAAATTTAATATAATTAGACGTAGTTGTAAACTATTCACACTAAATCTGTCCTGGTTTAAGAATCCCGTGGAAAATTCTTTGATTTTTCGGGATAAAAAGTGGCCTGCGTCAATCTCCAGGATGCAAACCAACCTTTCGTCAAGAACCGTTCAGCGGTTAAGCCGTGACTAAGGTCACAGACAGACAAACTTAGCTACCTACTTCCGCATTTATAATATTAATACATGAATGAAAACTCTACGCGATCAAATCAGAAATGAAGAGATCCGCAGAAGAACCAAAGTGACCAACATTGCTTAATACTTACCTACCATTCAGTGGTAAGGAGGTAAGTACTCGTAATGTTCTAATTTTTTATAAGGAAGTTAAGCATTACTCTCTCCATCATCGCTACAGCATTGACTCATATGTAGTGTACCTACATATAAGTAATCAAGTTAATAGCAACTGCCATTCACAGGCTAGCCCTAGCCCATTTGCAGGCGTAAAGCAGCCAGGTCACGCGAGGTTTGTACTTTGTAGACATGTACGATGAAGATAGAACGACGCGCTGTTAATGAAAACAAATCGCCAGCTAATGTGGTTAGTTAACAGCAATATACTAAGCGTGGGTTGTAAACTTACATCACGCGGTCGCAGTAAGGTTGCGTTAAAGTTAAATAGGACCACGGAAAAAAGCTCGTTTTGCTTTAACAAAATTTGTTGAGCCTTAATCAATTAATTCATCATAATCATTCCAACTCATTACCGACCCACTACAGGACACGGTTCTCCTCGCACAATGAGAAGGATTTAGCTACTAATGCTGTCCAAATGCGGAATGGCAGAATTCACCCGCCTTTGAGAACATTATGGAGAACTCTTAGGCATCCTGCAGGTTTTCGCACGATGTTTTCCTTCGCCTTTAAAACAAGTACCATATTTAATTATTCCTTATACGCACATAATTCTGAATAGAAGAAGTGCGTGCCGGGGATTTGGTAATGATCTCCGAAATGACTGGTTCTGGGTTCACATGATAAAGAGCAAATGATGCCACTCAGATGTCATCGGTTTGCCTTCGCTAGTTGCCCGTGGTACTACCAGTAGTACCACCGGTAGTACCACGGGTAAGCAGCGTAAATTTTGAAATTTGAGTAAAAATGCTAAAGTTCATTTTTATTGTTCACCGTGATGGCATCAGGAACTATTTTCTTTCTGTAAAAGCATTCTGTCCATCACAATAGCGGACGATAAATCAAATGTATATATCTAGTATACTGTGGTTTTATTATCAACTTTACATTCATCGTTGAGTTCACCGTCGAAGCTTATTTTGCAATCTAATTAAAGCAATGAAATTCTGAGTCATACGTTTTACATAATATCCTGATTCGCTGCCGCGAATTCGCTGATTTTTCAGTTTTTGAAAAAAATGATCAAGTTGTCGTCAATTTTGTCTCAACCGTTGGACATCTAGAACTTGTATATTAAATATACTTCTTTTAGGGATTACCAATTTACCAGCGTATGTTCAGCGGCACCTGCAACTTACTTTACGAAGTCTGATCACCTGCATGGGAGGTCTTTCAACGGGTGCTTTCGTGTACCTAAATGGTTCAAATCTGCGTGGGTCTATGCACTAAACTGTGTACCATACTTGATCTACGTGTACTCTCTTTGTTAATTTCATAGCTGTATCAGCGTTGAACACGAGGTTGTGTTTAGAGAATAGCACTTTGATGAGAATGACTTCCGGAAGTTTTCTTTCCATTATGGTTATTGATAGTTTTTCTATAGTGCTGTTATCAGTGTAGATATAGTGAATGGGATTTTTATCGATGACACGATCGCCCTTGACCACGATATCAGCTGTCATCAATAAATCAAAAGTAATCAATTCCCAAGACTAAAAAGATAATATTTCCACTAATTTCCAATAAAGGGGAGGTTTTCAATTCGTTTTTATTTATTTTTAATGTATTTTACCTATACCTATCGAAACCGATTTTTCGGACATTTCCGGACTGATCTTCGGAAACTTTCTTTGTTTGAGTGTTAAAATTATCTGTAATGAAAGCTTAGGACTAAGATATAAAGACCCGGCGAATGCAAACCTAGCTAGTCCGGGATTTTCAAAAAACTAAATTTTAGGATTATTGTTCTTCTCTATTATTATTTAGACTAATATTATATTTATTTAGCTTTAATCACCGATTTCTCTTAATGTTATAATTAAATAAATTTTTGTTTTTGTCTACAAAAAAAGAAAAGTATAGAATATACTTACAAATTCTTAGAAACGAGAAAAATGAGAGGCTCTATTTGTTCAAGCTATAGGAAAACAATTTTGCTTGGCAACAACTTATAAATCTGGATATAAGTCCTTGAATTAGTGCCAAATGCCTCTGCAGTACTGAGAGCAATAAGACCTTAATAGTTTTGTTATTATTACATTTTGTAGAACAATCACGACTAATTGAGCAGGGACCAGGCGTGTTGCTTATGATAACAGTTTTTATTAGAATAGATTAGAATATAATTTTTTTTTAATTAGAATAGATTAGAAAAAAAGTTTTTATTCATATAAACTTTACAAGTAGATACGAATCGACACTTGAATCTACCACATACATTAGATACCTAATTTAAATAAACATAGTTTAAATCACCTTACGATATATATCGTTATATTAACCTGTTTGAGATTTATTTCCCAAACTGACTCAATCAGGATTCGAACCCGCGAAATCTAGCTTGAAGTCGACAAACGTTAATTTTGCAAGTACACGGTACTCGAATGACGACCTCGCACCGGAAAAGCAGCGTTGGAAGACCACCCTAGGTGAACGAAGGATCTTAGATTACGAGCGCTATAAGATCGTGTTCTGTGATGATCTTTGAGTTTTTTTTCAACTACAAGTTAGCACTTGACTGCAATCTCACCTGATGGTAAGTGATGATGCAGTCTAAGATGGAAGCGAGTTAACTTGGAAACCCTGATCGGTTTCTATACGGCATCGTACCGGAACGCTAAATCACTTGGCGGCACGGCTTTGCCGGTAGGGTGGTGACCAGCCACGGCTAAAGCCTTCAACCAGACCAAACCAGAGACAATTTAAAAATGATTAAATTGCCTCTGCCGGGAATCGAACCCGGAACCTCCCACTGATAAGACCACAGCGCTCACCACTGCGCCAGGGAAGTCGGTCTTGCTTTGTGTAGAAGGTACTATCGAAACTAAACTTTTTTCTATTTCGTCTATTATCTATTGTAGTGTACCTACCTAAGTTTAAACTCTTAAAAGTTACCTGAAACTATGAAATCAATATCGTCTTTAGAGCACAAACTGTCTTTGTTAACGTCGTCAAAGGCTCTACTGACAAAGCTTGCTTCGACTGAAAAGTTGTTTTCTAATTTCTTATTTGTTCCTAAACCTCAGAATTTATACCGAGAGAAATTCCCCTTTGATTACTTAGTCAAATTATACTGAATACTTAGCCAAATTAAAAATGATTTCTCGCTAAAATTATATTGTATTCGGATTTTGGAATTTATATTAAGTGGAGAGTAGCTATGTTATCAACCTTATTAGAGTACTAGTAATATAGCAACTGGCAGGGTTCCACAGCTCTGTCATTAGAATTGATAAATTACTAGTCAATTTAATCATCCCGTATATAACTTATTAAATAACAATAGTAGTCTTTAAAGACAAGCCTTTATTCGATGATAGCTCCCAAGAGAACTTTATAATTTCCACAGATAAAGTGTATATAGTCTGTATTCGTCAACCAGACGCCAACAAGATTTACTTATGTGCCAAACTTTGTCAAGACCAGTTTAGAGTGCTTAGTCTAAGTTTGGAGCGCTCCAAAACTTTTTAGTATACTATAAGTATACTATTGATTGAATCACCATGATTTCAGAGTAAAATGGACCTAAATTAAGAGTCTTTGGATTCATTTTGCTGTGAAGTCATTTGTGATTAGATCAATAGTATACTTCTAGTATACTTTTAGTTTTGGAGCGCTCTGTATCATATTAAGCAGAACTCTACATATATATACTAGCGGTTTTTAAGTTTATACTCTCTTTATTTAGAACAAGCGGACACCCGCGAGTTCGTTCGCGTGGAAATTGGTTTTTAAAAATCCCGTGAGAATCATTTTGTTTTTCCTAAGCTCCTATGAGCTCATTACTTTGCTAAAAACTGTTAAAAGTTCACTGGCGGATGTTTAGATAGATCAAAATGTAAACATCCGCCAGTGAAAGTCCCAACAAAATCGGTCCAGCCTTTCAGAGATTAGCCAGTAATCTTCAAAGTATTTCCTTTCTAACAAAAAAAGAATGAATGAAATCGGACCACCCGTTAACGAATTACAGCTAAGTACACATTTTGACTTTCATCCCCTCTCCCAAAAGAACCGTGCTGAATTTCGGGATAAAAAGTATCCTATATGTTACTCCATACCCATAGTATGAATTTAAATCATGCCGAATTTTATTTCAATCCATTCAGTAGTTTTTACGTGAATCGCGCACAAACATACATACAAACAGACAAACAGACAAAAATTTCAAAAATAGCTTTTTTACGTACTATTACTTATCCCTAACATTTATTATTTTGCAAAAATCTTCAATGTACAGATACGGCAATTCTACGATTTTATTATATGTATAGAAGACTAGATAGATAAGCATCTAATAGTAATTAAATCCTTATGTAATTTAATAAGCTGGAGGGGGGGAGGGCGTTAATAGCTGTAACACAGTTTTCAACTAAAACAGTTATTAACGTTCCTTAAAGTTTGTAAGATACAATAATTGTTCTTGAAACGAAATAAAGAATTAAGTATTTATTATTTTATTTTTCTACATAATATAGGAACCCTAAATATTCCAGGGATAAATTTACATCACTTCCTCTACCTGCTTGTTAAAAGCACGTCAAAGTGTGATTTTGAAATGTGTGTAAGTGATTTGCCTCTGTCCTTTCGAATTCATATTGAAACACTTCCATTTAATTTATTCTATAAATTCTATAAAATAACTGAGTTTAAAATTCTACTGTCTTATCTGTCTGTCCGTCTTTCTGTCCGTACGTCTGTCTGTCTGTCTGTGTATAAAGAGGGAGTTCCAATTTCTATCTTCTATCTCCATCATCACGGTCTTGTCGTCATATGTAAAAGTAGTACTTAAAACGAAACAAACGGCCCAAACTCTACTGTCCTACTTACCATTTTAAAATAGGGAGTCCGAATTCTCATCTCTCAACTCCATCAGTTGGTTTTTGTCATCATGTGTAAATTTATTATTCGACTGGATACTTGGTAGCGGTCGAAAAATGTCGAAAATTCAATTTCCACGGAAACACAATATACGAACAAAAAGCTTCTAAAAAGCTCTTCTCGGAAACTATACATAACACATTTCATTGCTTTAAGTCTGTCCTTGTAACAGTGACAAAATTACCATCTAAATGTGGCACGAGCCCAACAAATAAAACCGGACCTTGCTCGTTTCCCAGGGGACCCGATTACCATTCATTCATTCATTCATTCATTCATTCGTGAAGGAAACCCTCACAATACGTGAACATTGCTTAAGTATTATAATGCGATTGCTTGCTCGATCAAAATACGTGCAGGGGTCGAAAATTGAATTTCTTTCAATTTCTCTAACGTCCGCGTTGTCGGTGGTAACAAGGTGTCTTGCGACGTCGTATGCATTGAATAGGAATGTGTTGTGTATAGTCCGTTCGGTAACATAGTGTCGGTACAGGCACAGGTGCTCTTATTATTCTGCTTTCATTTTTTTTTCTGTTTGTAATTTCTTTTCTATTCTAACAGAATCTCCGAATAGTCTGCCAATCAGCACTTGGCCAGCGTGGTAGACTATGGTTAAAATCCTTCTCATTTTGAGAGAAGACCCGTGTTCATGATAATATTATATTTTATGTTTATGGTTATCTATACTATAATATAATAAAGCGGAAGAGTTTGTTTGTTTGAACGCGCTAATCTCAGGAACTACTGGACCGATTTCAAAAATTCTTTCACCGTTGGATATGTACGTGATCCTTGAGTGCTATAGGCTATATATTATGTACCACGAGCGAAGCCGGGGCGGACCGCTAGTATTCTAATAAAATACGAATATAAAAAAATATAAAAAGCTTTCCTTTTTATATATTTTTTTTAATAATAGAATTTTAATAAAAAAATATGAGTAGGTATAAAACGCCAAAACCCCTTGTGCCTGTACACGCCGCGCGGGTTGCTTTGAAGTCACGGCGGTGTTTTTCAAAATACCGCGCGGCGGAGGCGGCGAGAAATTGTAAAAATCAGCCAAGTGCGACTCGGGCCTCACTCTATTACGGTTCCGTACATAATATGGCCTATTAAAAATGTTCGTTTATTTTGGTTACTTACATCTCACAAAGTATCAGTAGGTATATTCAGTATTTTTTTATGAAAAAAACAGTTCTTTTACATAAATTCCAAATTCCTAATTAAATTTCTGAGATGGACCACTTAACGAAAAATGGTCTACAACTAACAACCTTAATGGATTAAGAAACCTTGAAGAATAATATAATAATTTAATTAAAATCTAAAATTAAGAAATCTTGATACTTACTTAAAATTAGGTACTTACCTAAAATACTAGTTTTATTTTAGGTAAGTACCTAATTTGAAGTAAGTAAGGTTACATTCAATGTTTTTACTTTATACATATAGAAATGGTCTCTCTCTTTGTAAAATGCTGTGATATAAATTCGTCGCCTACAGCCTCCTCAAGCCGATTAACATTTTGCAATTTAGCTCGGAACATCGCTCCGTAATTAACTGCAGTAGACTTCAAAAGCAGCTACTCTTTACTGAAAATCGTTTACGGCGAACAAAGTAATTACTTATGTTGTATGTGAAAACGAAGAAATGGGAGGAGAAAATTTATAATATATTATACTTAATAAATAGCTGCTAAGTTCTACTCTCTATTACTACTATACTATCTACTACTCTGAAATATATAATAGGTATAGGTACCTACAATACCTATACCTACAATATATACATAATAGAATACATACCTACTTCGAATTGATTTTTAACCCTCGACGCAAAAACGACGCGACGCGACGGGATGTTATAAGTTTGACGTGTCTCTGTGTGTGTGTGTCTGTTCCACCGTAGCGCTCAAACGGGTGAACAGATTTGAATGCAGTTTTTTCGTTTCAAAGGTGAATTAGCCGGGAGTGTTCTTAGCTATGTTTGATGAAAATCGGTCCAAGATGGCCGCCGCCGCCACAAAATGCCGGATTACATATTTTTTCACAACTCCCTCAATATGGGTATCAAATGAAAGGTCTTGACTAGTAGAATAGCACTATGCACTAACGCCACACCATAAAATGGCAAATGTCGGGGTTTTTTTTTTCAATTTTTAATTTATAAGTAGTTTTATTTAATCAAGGTATATATGGGCCTTATGTATTATGTAATCAAGGTATGTTTTAGGCTACTGTAGGCTATTTACTAAGAAGTCACGCGTGCCAAATTAAAGTTTACGTGTGATAGGAATTAATTACCTCCTTTTGCGATTTTTTTATGAACTTCTGTACTATTTAAAGTTCAATTTTGAAAATTTGTACACAACTGTGCATTAATTTGGCACGCGTTTCCCCCCCACTTGACCATTCTATCCTTGATAATATCGATACCAGAAATTTCAATTGTCGTAAAGGACATGGACAGGCCTGTCCTTTACGACAATTGAAATTTCTGTTAGGTATCGATATATTTCTAATAGTGGGAGATACAGTCATAGAGATTACTACCCTCATCTGTTATTTAATGCTGATAGAGATAATATGCTAGATAATTCATAGATTGATACATTGCACTTTGGTTGCCTGGCTAAATTTGGTGCCTATGATGTTAAACACAAAAAAATGTAATCAATTTTTTTCGATCTGCTTCCCTCATCTGTTATTTAAACGAATTATATGTCAAATGAAAGATTATTTTATTCCCAATCGAACCGTATTTGGTTGCCTCGTCAAAAGTGGTGCTAAATCATGGTTGCCTGTATTTTAAGATATAAAATTTTCTGTGCGAGTGTTGAAAGTGACGGAAAAGTGTTGCGCGCGCAATTCCATTTGACAGACAAGTTCTAAGTTCATACTACATAATAGCATATAGGATACTTTTTATCCCGAAATTCAGCACAGTTCCCTTGGGAGAGGGGATGAAAGTCAAAATGTGTACTTAGCTGTAATTCACTATCGCGTAGTCCGATTTCATTCATTTTTAGGGTTCCGTACCCAAAGGGTTAAAACGGAGCCCTGTTAATGTCACTCGGCTGTCTGTCTGTCTGTCAGCCGGTCACAGGTCTGTAGCTCGCAGACGAAATGAGATTTACTCCAAACAATTTTCAACCTGTCAAGTCATCTTTGTCTATTACACAAAATAAGGACGCCTTTTTTCGAATTTCTCCACTAAATTTAAATTTTTTGTTACTTCAACAAAAAAGAATTTGTTGATTATTTATTAAAACGTTGAATGACATTAATAAGGCTCCGTTTTTACCCTTTGGGTACGGAACCCTAAAAATGAATGAAATCGGACTACGCGATAATGAATTACAGCTAAGTACACATTTTGACTTTCATCCCCTCTCCCAAGGGAACTGTGCGGAATTTCGGGATAAAAAGTATCCTATATGCTATTATGTAGTATGAACTTAGATCATGCCTAGTTTAATTTCAATCCATTCAGTAGTTTTTGCGTAATACATGCACAAACATACAGACAAACAGACAAAATTTTCAAAAACAGCTTTTTTACGTTTTATTACTTATTCCTTACGTCGCTCACTTATTTTTTTTGCAAATATCTTTAATGGACAGGCACAGCTAGTCTATGGTTTTAATCTTTGTATAGACTAAGCACCTGCCGAGTGCACGCCTGCCTCACTGCATCTTTGTCTGTCAAATGGAATTGCGCGCGCAACACTTTTCCGTCACTTTCAACACTCGCACAGAAAATTTTATATCTTAAAATCCAGGCAACCATGATTTAGCACCACTTTTGACCAGGCAACCAAATACGGTTCGATTGGGAATAAAATAATCTTTCATTTGACATATAATTCGTTTAAATAACAGATGAGGGAAGCAGATCGAAAAAAATTGATTACATTTTTTTGTGTTTAACATCATAGGCACCAAATTTATCCAGGCAACCAAAGTGCAATGTATCAATCTATGAATTATCTAGCATATTATCTCTATCAGCATTAAATAACAGATGAGGGTAGTAATCTCTATGATGGTATCTTAGACCATAAGAATAATACCGTGGTCAATGGAGCGAGCCCTGGTGCAGAAAGCGACTACGCCAGTGTTGCAAATGTAAGAATACACTTCTTTCTTATCGCGCTATTATTATTATTTCAATTAAAAAATATGCAAAAATTATACGCACAAAGTATAATTATCTTCTGGGAATTGAGAAAATCCTCTTTTCAGGAGAGTTATTCTGCAAAGTTCCAGTCACACAAGGCATCGTTTTATTATGATAGTATTCGGGATAAAGTCGGAATCGCCTTACGGAAATAAATTGTCAGCGAGTCAATATGTTCCGTAAATGGTTCCTTCTTTTATATCCTCCGGGTCCCTTCATTCATTATTCAGTCTCTTGTACCGCGAGTCGCGACCCACGGAGTCATATTGAGTTGCGATGCTTTGTTTCGTACACAATGTACCCTTTTGTAGGTAAGCCAGTTGTACTACCAATATCATCAGTGGCAAAAAATACCCGTTGGACCTATTAGAAATAATATTATATGTATTTTAGCTGCAATAATTTTCATGGAGGGCATTTTCTTTATGAAGAGAGAAAACCTCTTCGGATTACTCAGTACCTATTATAAAACAAAGTCCCCCACCGCGTTTGTCTGTCTGTCTATTCGCGATAAACTCAAAAACCGCTCAACAGATTTTAATGCAATTTTCACCAATAGATAGAGTGATTCAAGAGGAAGGTTCAAGTGTATAATTTGTTAAGGTTTTGTGTAAATTGATTGAAATATGACGATAAATGGTGAAAATATCTGAAAATGTCAAGCCACCTGGGAGCTTACATCGAAAACGCTGGTGTCGCATAGCTTAATGTCTTGTCTTTGTAATTTGACATAAAGTAAGAGAGTGATAAAACTTACGTTTAGGCTATCCGACACATATCAGAAGTTGGTGAAACAGGCTCTTAGTTTCTCAATGAGAAGACAAGCTAAGGTCAACAAGCGACGACAAACGAGTAGACACAAGTGAAAGCACTCGCTTCGCTTACGGCAGGAACACTTTGGGATTTTATCTATCTATATTTACATATAATAAAATTACATATAATAAAATCGTAGACTTGCCGTATCTGTACATTTAAGATTTTTGCAAAATAATAACTGAGGGATGTTAGGGATAAGCAATAGAACGTAAAAAAGCTATTTTTGAAATTTTTGTCTGTTTGTCTGTTTATCTGTTTGTCTGTTTATCTGTTTGTCTGTTTATCTGTTTGTCTGTTTGTCTGTATGTTTGTGCGCGCATCACGCAAAAACTACTGAATGGATTGAAATGAAACTTGGTACGATTTAAGTTCATACTACGGAGTAACATATAGGATACTTTTTATCCCGAAATTCAGCACGGTTCCCTTGGGAGAGGGGATGAAAGTTAAAATGTGTACTTAGCTGTAATTCATTAACGCGTGGTCCGATTTCATTCATTCTTTTTTTGTTAGAAAGGATATACTTTACAGATTACCGGGTAATCTCAAAAAGGCTGGATCGATTTTGATGGGACTTTTACTGGTGGATGTTTATATTTTGATCTACCTAAACATCCGCCAGTGAACTTTTAACAGATTTTAGCAAGCTATGAGCTCGAAGGAGCTTAGGAAAACAAAATGATTCACACGGGATTTTCAAAAACCAATATCCACGCGAACGAAGTCGCGGGTGTCCGCTTGTAATTTCTATAAAATTGTTTCTGATGGTAGGTACATGGTGGGAGCCACCCTACCGGCAAAGACTGGTCGATAGAGAAACCGATCAAGTGTATGGGTTTTATAAAGACTGTCATACCTCTTCCAGCTCGCTTCCAACTTAGACTACACCTTCACTTACCATCAAGTGAGATCGCACTCAGGGGCAACTTGTAGATGTATAAATAAAATCAGCCAAGTGCGAGTTGGGCCTCGCTCTTTCCGGGTTCCGTACATAATTATGAACAATATAATATTTTGGGTCTAAGAAATATTTAATTTCCGAGCTAGACATCGCAACAAACCGTGAAAGAAAAACCCAAAAAAATGTTCGTTTATTTTGGTCACAGCTTATAAACTATTTAATAAATCGTTGTTTTCAGTATTTGTTGTTTAAATAGAGCATATAGTACATAATATACTGAAATATCATATTCCCAACTAGTTTAGTTTTTGAGATAGCCCCCGTCACAAAAATGGTCTAAAACTGACAACTTTGATGGCCTCCCATTCCCTTATTTTTTGAGATAAAAATTAAAAAAATATATATTTGTACTCTACTTAATGAGCTCTAAACAATGATACCCCACAAGCTAGGGTAAAGGAAAATTTTTTTTCCGGCTCCTTTTTCATGTATGGGAGCCCCCCTGAAAAATAATTTAATTCAATTTCTAATTCAATATTTGATTTTGGGTTAACGTTTTACACTAAATACCAAAATTTCAGGTTTGTAACTCATTTCGTCTGCGAGCTAGAGACCTGTGACCGGCGGACAGACGGACAGACAGACAGACAGACAGACAGACAGACAGCCGAGTGACATTAATAGGGCTCCGTTTTTTACCCTTCGGGTACGGAACCCTAAAAAAGATACCCCGGCGGGTACGGATTTTGCGAATACCCCGCATTGACACGGGCCCATCAATAAATCGTAAATCGCGCCGTGAAAGCCTGCCCGCCCTTATCAGAGTGATGTAAACTTGCGCCGCTAATTTATTACACGCGTCGTAAAAAGGACTGTGTTTAGTTTTTTAACCTCGCGTGGTTTAATAGAAAATAGTGTGGGTTGCGTAGAACTTTTAGCACGGAATCCATAAAAATATACTAACTTAATTAGAAAAATTATATTGTTAAGATTCGGGGAAGGTGACGACACTCGCAACACAAGCTTAGTCATAGTGTGAGTGTCACAACATTCTTTTTGTCCTTTAGTTATAATAATACCTAATATCTTTATTGTTACGGACATAATATCCAATACATGAAAATTGAAATTTTACAAATGAAATTAAACTTAAATTAAATTATTTTAAGTAAGTTAAGTAGAGATAAAGAAATCAAAACAAATTGTAAAAATCTTTAGTTGTATTTTATCTTTCTTGTGTGCAATATAGTATCTAAGTGCGAAATTAACTTAGCCTGTCTCTTACGTTTTCCCGCCTAAACCGCTGAACCGATTTTGACCAAATTTGCCACAGAAATAGACTAGATATTGGAGAAAATCGTGGAGTTTTCAAGGGATTTTAAAAAAATCCAAACCACGTGGTCGAAGTCTTGGGCACCCTCTAGTAATCTGATCGATGGGACTTTCTCTGGCGGATGTTTTCATTTTGATCTACCTAAACATCCGCCAGTGAAATTTTAACAGTTTTTAGCAAGGTATGAGCTCAAAGGAGCTTCTAGGCTTTATTTTAAGATCTTATTATGTAACAATCAAACGATTTAATAAATGATTTGATTTGATTTTTGATTTAGGAAAAAGAAATGATTCCCATGGGATTTTCAAAAATCAATATCCTCGCGAACGAAGTCGCGGGTATCCGCTTGTATAATAAATAATAAGTAAAACGTAAACACATTTGCTACGCACGTAAGAGACGGAATATAAAGTATATAATGTAGCCCTAAAGTAAATAACGTAAGCCCTTTTCGATTTCTTCTTTTCAGAGAAGAAAACAATAAATGTGATTCACGACAGGGGTCCCAAAAATATATCAAATAATAACATTTTGCTCGTTCGATTTGTATCACGCGCGCCTGATTTATTATGTAAACGACGATCAAGAGGCTTCAGATCGGCACGATTTTGAATTACGAGTATGTTATTATTGGCACATGTGTATGTAACGTAAATCAATATTTATTTACATGAATTGCTCATAAAAGAAAAGTGCGTTCGATATGAAAAAAATTGTACAGTAGATACTTCGGAAAAAATTGTGCATCTGCAAACTTCGCTGCATTTTTGAATATGACCGACCGCATCGAACGGCATTACCTAAGTACCTATCTTCAAAGACAAAGTCAAATAAACTTTATTCAAAATTGATACAATCTTATTAATACTTTTTCATAGCACTCTTGGCAGAGCGGTCGTGGTCATCAAGAAGTGACGTCTTTAAGGGCAGATATTATTTACCTCACGAGTGTTCGCCATTTCTCTACATATAATAAATAAAATGGAAATTATGTTTCTTATTTTAGGAACAAATAACTTTGTCGTCAATTGTTTTTGTAATACTTACTATAATGATTAATGGTACATAATAGTTAATACGATTGCTTCCGATGTTAGCCGATACACAATATTTATTCTGAACAAGCAGAAACCCGCGACTTCGTTCGCGTGGATATTGGTTTTTAAACATCCCGTGGGAATCATTTTGTCATTCCTAAGCTCCTTTGAGCTCATACCTTGCTAAAAACTGTTAAAAGTTCACTGGCGGATGTTTAGGTAGATCAAAATGTAAACATCCGCCAGTGAAAGTCCCATCAAAATCGATCTAGCCTTTTGAGAGATTAGCCAGTAATCTTTAAAATATTTCCTTTCTAACAAAAAAAGAATGAATGAAATCGGACCACGCGTTAATGAATTACAGCTAAGTACACATTTTGACTTTCATCCTCTCTCCCAAGGGAACCGTGCTGAATTTCGGGATAAAAAGTATCCTATATAATATAATAATAATAGTAAATACTTACACATACACACACGGTCGTCTGTTCCTACAGTAGGCAACTTAATGCCTGTGTTATAGGTAACATCCGACTGATATACATATTTACATAATTATAATATTACATATACCTATATATTTAATAAATGTATAAATAGAAATACATAATACATATTAATATATTAATATACCTACATACATAAATACACCCAGACTCGGGGTGGGAATCGAACCCACGGCCCCGGAGAGGTAGGCAGGGTCACTGCCAACCGCGCCAATGGGCCAGTCAAATGTTACTCCGTAGTATGATACTTAAATCATGGCAAGTTTCATTTCAATCCATTCAGTAGTTTTTGCGTGATGCGCGCACAAACATACAGACAAACAGATAAACAGACAAACAGATAAACAGACAAACAGACAAAAATTTCAAAAATAGCTTTTTTACTTTCTATTACTTATCCCTAACGTCCCCCAGTTATTATTTTTCAAAAATCTTTAATGTACAGATACGGCAAGTCTACGATTTTATTATATTATGTATACATAGATAGAAGATAGATAGATAGGTACTGCGTACATCCATGAAATGTTGCAAGGTATAGTGCTTAACACCAAATTTCAAAATCGCTATTTGACGATCGATTTCATGAATGGAAATGGAAACCAGGTAATCTGATGAAAATCTGCATTAAAAACCGCTCGTCGATTGAATGCCCACCACTGTAAAAGACTTGTTCGGAGCATTTTAAAAGGTTTAACACAGATCCAATTTGGGATGCCTTTCAGAATATTTAAACGCCTCGAACAGTTTAAGGCCGATTCGCACATATCAGTGAAGCGCAAGCACAGTGAAAAATAAGTCATTCTCTATGAACTGACACTGAAATACTGCGTCGTTACTGATACGGACAGGTGTGAACGCGTTTAAAGAGAATATTTATTATGACGAAATACTTATTTTACACTGTGTCGGAACTGTGCCGGCACTGATGCTTCACTGATATGTGCGAATCGGTCTTAAGCGTTTTCAATATAGGAACCTAATAGGAACCATTTACCTAACGGAGTACAGTTTGACACATTTCACCCGTCACGGTAACTCGCCGCGCGCCACTCCAACTGAAAAATGTATTGTAAATCCGTACCCATCTGCGCCAAGGAGTGTCAATCAGACCTCACTTGTTCATTAATGTACAGCGCACTTTGAACTACATTTGGACATTTTTTTGTGAAGTAACTGTCTACTTATTCTACGTATTCATGAAAATTTTAAACGTCTCTTAATCCCTGATAATGGTGTTTAATAAGTCGAACACAATGTCTAAATTAAATTGACTCACTAAACAAGAGAAAGAGATAAAGTTTGTAAACTAAAACCCGACTACTAATTTAGTGTGCAGAAATACGTGCATTCAACTGCGTACTAATGAAAATTCGAACGGAAGAAAGCGTGGGGCAAGCAGCTAGTGGCGCCATCTGTTATGCCTATCTGAAACTAACTTAATATTCTAGTTTAGCCGTGCGAAGTTTCTCGATTTGTTTCGTATATTTATATAACGTAGCTGTTTGTTGTTGACGTGGTACATCACGGTATTGTTTTCTAGGTAAAGATGTACGAGTACCTAAGTACGTGTAATTCTTAACACAATCACGAATTAATTTATTCATCTCTTCATAGCGCTTTGAGAGCCCTCAACAATGCCACACAAAACAAAAACTGCGAAGAACAAAGAATTTCTTACAAAAGGAAATTAGGACGTGATATCAAAGCGGATATTTCGCCATAATAAACAGCTTAAATATATATTAACTAGCTTCTGCCCGCGGTTTTACCCGCGTGTTTCGGTTTTTCACAAATCCCGAGGAAATCGTGGATTTATTACCTACTTTCAAGAAAGTTTGGTATAGTAATCTAGTATAGCTGTAGCTATAGATTTCGGTTTTTTCAAAATCCCATGGGAACTGTGGATTTTTCCAGGATAAGCCTGTGTGTTAAGTCAGAGCATAATCTATCTCCATTCTAAATTTCAGCCAAATCGGTTCAGTAGTTGTGGCGTTAAAGAGTAACAAACATACACACACACACATCGAAACTTTCGAATCAAAAAACTTTGATTATTGACAGCAACGTGTTTTTGTTGTTATTTTTAGATTTTATTTTAAAGTGTTTATTGGAAATTAACTAACTCTCTTATTTTTAGAAAGTTCAATAGCTAACTAGGCCGAATTATTGTGTACGTGCCTCATATGGGGCCCCATGTGTCAAAAACTTTACTGGGTTTGGTGTGGTTGAATCCTTTAATTAAATATCGTTTATAATAATTATTTCAAACTATTTTGTAAATCCATTGCTAAATGTTAATATTTTTCCAATTAGATTTTGTATGGGACTAAAGTTTTTAATGCACAAAAATGGTTTACAGTTTTCAATTTAGATCTTCCTTTATTGTTACCAGGCGTGCCAACTGAGCTCGATTTATTTTTAACTATTTTATTTCAAAACTAAGTAGAAAATTCTATATGTAATTTGTTGATTCAACCTTATATATACGCTTAAATCTTAACCCACTATTATCTCAATATGGTGAGCAAAAGCCAAATGGCAGCGTTTCAACGAAAAAGCAGCTGAATGCCAAACTCAACAAAAATATTATTTTCACTTCTCATACACTTAAAGTTGTTATTTATGCTCTAAAACTAAAACTGCTTTTTATACTCTTGTGCATAAAAATGTTTATAGGCAAACTAGAATCTGATGGTGAAAAGAAAATAAAATTTGTGTGGAATTCTCCAGTACGAATAACATTTTCTACGAAAAATTCACAACGCATGGCATTGTACTGACAATTTCTTATCAGAAAAACATAATAATTTTTATTTTTAGGCCCGATCCAAGATTCGAAGTGAGGACCTCGTGTTCCGCAGCCGGACCAATTAACTACTAGACCAATGAGGCATTTGAGGCATAACAATACCAATGTACATGACACTGGCAACATTTTACCCCCCTACATTCCAACGTCAATTAATAGAAAGACCGGGCGCACTACAACTTAAGTGTTAATGGTTTTGTTTTCTTCTTTTCTATTATTTTTAACCCCCCACGCAAGAACGACGGGGTGTTATAAGTTTGGCGTGTCTGTGTGTGTGTGTCTATCCGTTCCCCTGTAGCGCTCAAACGGGTGAACCGATTTGAATGCGGTTTTTTTTAAAGGTGAATTAGTCGAGAGTGTTGTTAGCTATGTTTGATGAAAATCGATCCAAGATGGCCGCCGCTACAAAATGGCGGATTAAATATTTTCCCTTACATATAAGGGTATCAAATGAAAGGGCTTGATTAGTAGAATAGCTCTATGCAAAACCAAGATGGCCGCCGCCACAAAATGGCGAATTGCGGGAGTTTTTAAATTTTGAATTTACACTTGTAAGTATGCTAAAGAAATAAACACAGTTAACTATATTTGCAGAAAACTTAAGTGTGTACTTCCAAATAAAGTAGACTTCTTCCATAAACGTTTGGCGAGCGTTAGAGGTGGCAATTTTGATGATTATAGTCTCTATTCTTTCGAACGACGTCATCGAAGTTCCTAGAGCCTAGAGTAGAGTGACGAGCGTTGGCGACAGCGGTTTAACAAAAAAAGTGTTGCGAGTGTGAGAGATGGCGACACAGTCATCAGAATATCCTACTAATATTATAAATGTGAAAGCGTGGATGTTTGGATGTTTAGATGTTTGTTACTCTATAACGTCGCAATTACTGAACCAATTTGGCTGACATTTTGAGTAGAAATAAATTATGCCCTGACTTAAAACATAGGCTTTATCCTTTAACTTTTATCCTGGGAAAATTCACAGTCCCCGCGGGATTTTGAAAAATCCGAAATCTATATCTACAGCTATAGGTAGATTACTATAGCGAACTTCCTTGATAGTAGATATAAAGGTTGGAAAAGGGAGCGCGAACGGGAACCGGAAATCCACGATTCCCTCGGGATTTGTTTAAAACCGAAATTCACGCGGGCGGATGCTAGTTATACATATAGTCACCGTTCTGGCCGAAAGATGTCCGCAAAGATTTTCTCAAGTCTAGAGTAGAGCGTTGAGCGGTAGCGATTGCGGTTAACAAAGTGTTATTGCGCGATGTTTTGTTCAAAAGGGTTTCATAGAATAGAGTGTCAATACATAAAAGTACGACGAGCCTGAAAGACGACTGTATTGACCGAGCGATGTCCCTCAAAGTTCCTGATGTCTAGAGTAGAGCAACCAGAGTCAGAAATTGCGGTTAGCAAGCATTTGAGATGGCTGATTGATGTTAAATAGTCACTATTATGACCGAGCAACGTTCTCAAAGATTCTGAAGTCTAGAGTAGAGCCACATGTAGATTGATGACAGTGTTTAGCATCATCATCAGATTATAGTCATTATCACCAACGGACATCCGAAGTTCCCTAACTAAAGTAGAGTAGAGAGTATAAATATTATGATAAATTCAGCTCAATGTAAGGAATAATATTGTCGCTTACCGCTGACGAAAACGCTCTCCGCTTTTCTTGAATCATAGCCCTAATATTTGCATGGCAATCAAGCTCTTGTTTTCATGACACCCCAACGCGTAGCAAAGTTTTTATAGCTGACCTATTCCGAATATTGTCTATTTTACGTCTTCGCAGTAAAAGTTAAGCAACTGTGTTAGATAGCAATGGATGTATGTTTATCCGAGGCATAAAATCAGTCCTATTTTTGGTGCAGATAAAAATTATTTTCGTGTTTGCCTTGCTTAATGATGGATACTGTTTTATGAAGGTCAAAGTCATAATATTGAGATGTTAAGTATTTATATCGACAATAATTTTTATATCTCCAATCCCCTATAGATATTGTAGTACTTATATCTATGTTAGAAAACTTCACTCGTCGTAATAACAAATACTAATAAACAAAATATATAAACGATTCCTAATACTTAAATTAACAAAACTGAACTGCGAAATTCATGAACAACTCGAACATCAATGAAAACCAATATTTTTTTAGCGAGTAAAATATGTAGGCATTTTGGGGAAACAGTAAACCAATTCCAATAAAGGTTCCAAAACATATCACGTAACATAATATATTATCTTGATTTCATTTAATATATCTCGTAAACGTATTCGAGCTTAAGGTCATGCAATCAAATTGTAAAGGTTTTACCCACAACTGCCGTGATAGAAGTAATGGTCTAAGATACCATCATAGAGATTACTACCCTCATCTGTTATTTAATGCTGATAGAGATAATATGCTAGATAATTCATAGATTAATACATTGCACTTTGGTTGCCTGGCTAAATTTGGTGCCTATGATGTTAAACACAAAAAAATGTAATCAATTTTTTTCGATCTGCTTCCTTCATCTGTTATTTAAACGAATTATATGTAAAATGAAAGATTATTTTATTCCCAATCGAACCGTATTTGGTTGCCTGGTCAAAAGTGGTGCTAAATCATGGTTGTCTGGATTTTAAGATATAAAATTTTCTGTGCGAGTGTTGAAAGTGACGGAAAAGTGTTGCGCGCGCAATTTCATTTGACAGACAAAGATGCAGTGAGGCAGGCGTGCACTCGGCAGGTGCTTAGTCTATACAAAGATTAAAACCATAGACTAGCTGTGCCTGTCCATTAAAGATATTTGCAAAAAAAATAAGTGAGCGACGTAAGGAAATAAGTAATAAAACGTAAAAAAGCTGTTTTTGAAAATTTTGTCTGTTTGTCTGTATATTTGTGCATGTATTACGCAAAAACTACTGAATGGATTGAAATTAAACTAGGCATGATTTAAGTTCATACTACAATATAGCATATAGGATACTTTTTATCCCGAAATTCAGCACAGTTCCCTTGGGAGAGGGGATGAAAGTCAAAATGTGTACTTCGCTGTAATTCATTATCGCGTAGTCCGATTTCATTCATTTTTAGGGTTCCGTACCCAAAGGGTTAAAACGGAGCCCTGTTAATGTCACTCGGCTGTCTGTCTGTCTGTCCGCCGGTCACAGGTCTCTAGCTCGCAGACGAAATGAGATTTACTCGAAACAATTTTCAACCTGTCAAGTCATCTTTGTCTATTACACAAAATAAGGACGCCTTTTTTCGAATTTCTCCACTAAATTTAAATTTTTTGTTACTTCAACAAAAAAGAATTTGTTGATTATTTATTAAAACGTTGAATGACATTAATAAGGCTCCGTTTTTACCCTTTGGGTACGGAACCCTAAAAATGAATGAAATCGGACTACGCGATAATTAATGATTAAACGAACTTACCTGTAAGTGAAGTTCTATCATAATTATACGAATGATTCGTACGAAGAGATTATATGTTTTTTACTTGGTAGTATACGCATGTATAGTGCAAACCGTTCACTTTATTGAGATTTATATATATTTTTTAAAAATAGGGTAGGTTGAAATCGTTGCCCCTGCGCTCGGTCGGCTACTTACTCATTTAGTTTAGAGTTTAGCTCACCATCCGCCTCATATTTTACGATTAAGGGTTAGCGTGTAACGTGTAAGGGTGGGAGGGTTATTATAATCTCTTTGTACGAATCATTCGTATAATTATGATAGAACTTCACTTACAGGTAAGTTCGTTTAATCATTAATTATACTTCATGATTCGTACTCGAGATTATATGTTTTTTACTTGGTAGACTTTTAGAGATAAGATTCGTAAAATATGAGAAGGCGTATAGTTAAAAGAAAAATTTTGATTTAAATGTTACATAAATTAATTATTAGATATTATTATAACAAAACCCAAATGTATTTCTCTTATTATAAAAAATGATTATGAATCATATTAGGAATCTAATAACAATTTATGATCTTATTGTATCATATAATATAGCTCTGCTAAAAACAATCGTCTTGGGCATTAATAGGCCCATTACAAAAGTTAGCAAAAGTATGGGAACCTGAGCTCCAGCCTACAGTTTTCATAATAACTTGATCTACTGCATCCGGCAGCATGCCGAGGGATACGCTTTAAACGTAGAATTATCAATTCTGCTTTGGCTCAAGGTACTTTTTATCCAATGTGATAAAGTTTATGAACCAACCGATTTATGAGGCTTTTTTTTTTTTTTTTTTTTATAATAACTAAGAATAAATAAAAAGTCTGCATTTTCCCGAAGTGACTCAGTCAATAATTTCAAGGATAAGCGTAAGCATATATGTATATATATTTTTTGTTTTAACAAGTTTCTGGTTTTTCTTTAAAAAATGGAATAATGAAGGGTTGGTTGGTTTGTTTAATAAAATCCAAGATTTTTATTTTACTATTAAAAACTTTTACTTTTGATAATGTTTGGACTTTTTGTGCAGTAACAAACGCAAAACGTGCAAGTTTATTTTGATTAGAGATTTGATTAGGATATAGAAATTACTTAAGTAATTTAAAACCAATGGTGTATCCCAAGTCTCATCATACTTTGTGGTCTAGAATGAAAGACACATTTGAAAAATCTTTTAAGATCCTCGGCAGAAATTTCATCATTATTCATCAATGCTAAAGCTGACCGACATGAATTTAATGTCTCATATTGAGTACTCTGATATATCGTATTCAAAAATCAATATACTTAATATTAGAGATTGATACTTCATTTGAATTCCATTTATTATCATTACAATAAATGAACCACATTTTATAGGACCCTTATATGTATATTGTTTATAAGTGTTTATGAAAAGGAGCTCATAACGATATCGAAAGATGCTCTTCGCATCATCGCCTCGCGGATAAGGCTCCTGCCACCAGGTAAATTGTGTTGTGCACGTGGAGGTGGCTACAATTATATGATAAGAGCAATCCATCGTCAGCCTTAAAAATTAACATTTCTGACACAAAAAGGTTTTTAAATAGGGTAGGTTTAGGGTAAGTCAATATGGAATAATTATTATTATACCCTTGGCGTTATCAGAAATAATATTTTTACATAAAGATTTTAAGATAATTTTTAAGATAAGTAAATGGAGGAAATGTATAAAAGTAAAGATAGACCATGAGCTAGGAGCATTTACTGCGTATGCAGCTGCCAGCTGGATCCCTATGCTATGAGATGTATGTCTGACATATATACAATACATGTATTCAATCGACCTACAAATAAATACATAGATTATGTATGGAATAACTAAACAAAACTTGAGTATGATTACATTTAATAACTTGATGTGTATTCAAAATTCAAAATTCATTTATTCAAAGTAGGCACTTTTTGAACGTCATGTCTAGACTACCCCCAATGTTCTCCGAAGAGCCTATAATATATGAAGCAAAAACATAATTAGAGCTTTCTTAAGGTTTTCACACCATTGCCAAAGCTGTTAGTAATATTTGCATTCGATTAACGTACAAAATTACTGTGGTACCTATTGTCAATAAGAAATAAGATTCAGGTATTAAACATTTCTTTGGAAAATAATTTTCGACGAATAAAAGCGGCTAAAATTTCCAAATAATTAATATTATATCGATAACGTTAATCGTCACTTCATAATCCACTAGCTCTCTGATCTCCACAGGAAATACTCCACCCAGTCGTTGAGGCATGAGAGAAAAATTCCAGATCATAGTTATCAATGGCCTAGAATTACTAGCCTGGTACTGAATTGTACGATCCCATCATTCAAAATCATGTTTTAATGTTTGGTATATTCACAAAATTTTCATAATTATTAGAATTTTTTAAACTAAATTTTTTTTTATTTTTTATTTTTTTTTTTTTTATTTATTGTTTTGTATAGAACCAATAAGTAGTATTTACTGAACAGAAAGGTAGGCAGATACTAATAAACAAACAAAGCTGGCAAACCTCTAATTTTATATCTTTTTATTTCATCATTTTTGTGAATTTTAATTTGTTTCTATTAATTTTTTCTTTAGATACTGTGACCTGAAAAACTTGTGTCCACTATCCTAAAAATTTGCAAATTTTAGATGGATCCTCCTTTTTTTTTTTTTTTTTTATTTATAAAATTAAACCCAGATTTGTTAGAAATTGTCTGGTTTGTTGTAAGTTTTGATAACATGCTTCATAGTCGCATGTTCTCAATAAACTTACTACTGGTTTCATAGCATTATAGTGAACACACAAGGAGCAGTATTCAAGCCGAAAGGTAAGATCTTAAATTCACAAATATACGTATATAGTCATCAAACTGGAGTCTTACATACTTTTGACCATCCTCATGACGTATCTTTAGTAAAAATATGCGTCTTTTAAATCCCTTGTGCATATAATATAACTATCTCCTGATATTAATTTTTATTAAGTTCTTCAGTCTTCCAGCTTCAAGTTAATCGTATCTTTTTTGTTTAACGATTTGAAATATAAAATTAAACGCATCTTTTCATTTGGCTTATATAGGTATTAAAAAAAAATTGGATAAATATTGGTAATATTTTGAAATCGACGTTTGTAGCTCGTTTTCTGCTTGTGTCGAGATCATCGCAGGCTTTTTGTTGGTCCCGGGATCCTGGCCCTTCCAGTACACATTTTTTGCAGAATTTGCTATATTTATTTATTGTTGTTTCGCGAAAACTTTTATCTTGAAATATCTTGGGTGCTCCGGGGAACTAAAATCTGTTCCTGATTTTATTTTTTGGTGTTTGCTGACTTCAAAGTTTCAGAGAGGTTTTCGTCGAAAATGAACTTGCGAAACTTTATATTTATTGTAGCTGTATCTTGAAGCTCTTTCTTTACTGAGCATAAAGATAATTCAAATAAAAAAAATTAAAATTTCAGCGTGTCAGCGTGGAAACTAAAAACATCCTAGCCGCGTCCATCAATAGTTAGAGCAAAGCAGTATTAACAACTTGATGGCTTTTGCTACACAGCTAATACTCAAATCTTTTGTATTTACTTGCCATATATATATATAGGTATACATTTTTTATTTTGTAGTTGGTTCTATACCAAGAACATCCATTAATTCACTTTCAAGTCCAGTCTTCTGCCGTAGGTATTCCCAATAGTCCCAATAGATATGCAGAAGAACCGGATTCCGAGGGAGGTATCGGCGTAGCTCCCTGATAAGATATAACCGCACTCGATGTACTGGAGTTTAATTATAAAAATAAAGTTTAACTAACTCCTGTTGTTCTGAAACTCCGTCTAAGATCGGCGTAACGTCGTCATTGTTAATAACGTACGTAATTTCACTGTTTGAAATCAACATGTAATAAGATAAATGTAATTAAACGACGTAAAAAATTAACCTCAGAAAAGACGGTCAGTAAATAATAATTAATAATGAGATGCTTTTAATACTACCTCACGTACTGTCCACATACTGAGTCCCGTAGTTAAAACAGACTCCTCATTGAGTGAATTATATGCAGTAAGAAGCAGTCCCAATGCAAAAGCAAGTACTGCCCACAAACTGAGGAGAAACAGTAAGAAACAGCCCCAATGCAGAAAGCAAGAACTGTCCACAATACTGTGTGTTTCATGAGAAACACTTACAGTAAGAAACAGCCCCAATGCAAAAGGCAAGAACTGTCCACAATACCGTGTGTTTCGTAAGAAAACACCTTCACTCAGGTTTATTAGCTATCACGAGTACAATAAACAGTAAGAAACAGCCCCAATGCAAAAGCAAGAACTGTCCACAACACTGTGTGTTTTGTAAGAAAACACTGTCACTGAGGTTTATTTGCTATCGCTAGTACAATAAACAGTAGGTAAGAAACAGCCCCAATGCAAAAAGCAAGAACTGTCCACAATACCGTGTGTTTCGTAAGAAAACACTTTCACTCAGGTTTATTAGCTATCACGAGTACAATAAACAGTAAGAAACAGCCCCAATGCAAAAGCAAGAACTGTCCACAATACTGTGTGTTTCGTGAGAAAACACTTTCATTCAAGTTTATTTGCTATTGCTAGTACAATAAACAGTAAGAAACAGCCCCAATGCAAAAAGCAAGAACTGTCCACAATACTGTGTGTTTCGTAGGAAAAACACGTTGACTCAGGTTTATTAGCTATGACGAGTAGGTACAATAAACAGTAAGAAACAGACCCAATGCAAAAGCAAGAACTGTCCACAATACTGTATCTTTATTACTTATACAATCGTGTTTCCTTATGTATCTTTGTTACTTATACAATCATGTAATAGCCGTCTCGTATAATTAGTGAAGAAACAATACCAACTATTGCCGGAGACACTAATTTCTCAAGCACCAATCAATCATAACATAATTATTAATTACGTAATATCCAACATTACCTTGATAATCCAACGGTGCATTTTGGGATGTATGTGAAATCAAGGTTGAGTCAGAAGTCAGAATCATCCGAGCAGAGTCTACGCTGTTTTCGTTGTAATTTCTTAATTTTCTCTTCAACGCGTTCAAATTCATCACTTCTCACGTTTAAGCAGAAAAATGTTATTTATTTACTTTTTCACGGTTTAAATATCACTTTAAACAATACTTTTAAAGTAAACTAGGCGAGGGCGTGGTGGAACGGTAGCGCACTAAAAAGCGAATGAGTAAGTAGCCGACCGAGCGCAGGGGCAACGATTTCAACCTACCCTATTTTTAAAAAATATATATAAATCTCAATAAAGTGAACGGTTTGCACTATACATGCGTATACTACCAAGTAAAAAACATATAATCTCGAGTACGAATCATGAAGTATAATGAATTACAGCTAAGTACACATTTTGACTTTCATCCCCTCTCCCAAGGGAACTGTGCTAAATTTCGGGATAAGAAGTATCCTATATGCTATTATGTAGTATGAACTTAAATCATGCCTAGTTTAATTTCAATCCATTTAGTAGTTTTTGCGTAATACATGCACAAACATACAGACAAACAGACAAAATTTTCAAAACCAGCTTTTTTACGTTTTATTACTTATCCCTTATGTCTCTCACTTATTTTTTTGCAAATATCTTTAATGGACAGGCACAGCAAGTCTATGGTTTTAATCTTTGTATAGACTAAGCACCTGCCGAGTGCAAGCTTTCCTCACTGCATCTTTGTCTGTCAAATGGAATTGCGTGCGCAACACTTTTCTGTCACTTTTAACACTCGCACAGAAAATTTTATATCTTAAAATCCAGACAACCATGATTTAGCACCACTTTTGACCAGGCAACCAAATACGGTTCGATTGGGAATAAAATAATCTTTCATTTGACATATAATTCGTTTAAATAACAGATGAGGGAAGCAGATCGAAAAAAATTGATTACATTTTTTTGTGTTTAACATCATAGGCACCAAATTTAGCCAGGCAACCAAAGTGCAATGTATCAATCTATGAATTATCTAGCATATTATCTCTATCAGCATTAAATAACAGATGAGGGTAGTAATCTCTATGACTGTATCTCCCACTATAATCTAAGAAGATTTTCAAGCTTGTTTGAAAAATATCTAGTCTTAAGTTTTCTTACACGCTTACATTATACTTTTTTTAATATGCCTTTATATTACTTTTAACTATGCCTTATATTTAAAAATAAGCATAGTATTCAATTAAGTAATAAGTTGTTTTACGAGAAGAGGACAGAAAAATAATTTCAAAAGCGATTTTGATTAATTATTATTTTTTCAGCTGTTTAAAAAATCTATTTAAAATTTTTATACAGTGATACCTACTGATTACTGATTTTATTACTGTATAATTTATTGATACAGTGATGTGATAATAGTAACTACCTACTATAGTACCTACTATTCAAGTACTCTATTGTATACAAATTAGCTTTTACTTCTTATGTGACTCTTGCTTTATGTATCCGGATTTTCCCGTACCGAGTCTTAAGCTGACCCGATTACGAATCATTCGTGAAGAAAATAGTGAAAAGGATCCTTCACAATTCGATCCTATGTTTATTATGAAACAGATATCGACCCCGGATAGTTGATATGAGCGGGCATTTAATTAATTATCCTAATTGGGTTGAGGGAGAATCCAATGTTTTGGTAGTGTAGGTACTCCGCTTCTCGCAAATTGAAGGTATAGAGTTACTAAACAGATAAATACTGTCAGGGCAATATCCGATCTGAAATCGGTTGTCGATCGGATATCGGAGAAATTAAAATGTGTATCCTGGCGTATTCCTGGTTTAACTAACACGGTTACCTCGATAACGATGATAGATTTCGAAAATCGAAACACTATAACGTTATAGTTAATCTTCAAATTCTAAAAAATGAAATTCCGTAGATATACCTACCTACGATAACAATAAGGCCTAGCCCGCACTGCGAAATTCATTCGCGCGTATTTTTTCTTAGAATTCTGTGACATATGGAAATGTATGAAGCTGCACGCACTTGCGATTTAAAATTGGAGAAAAAAATATAATAAAAAACAGAAAATAAACCGCGCGTATAAAAATCGTGCGAATAAATTGCGCAGTGTGGGCTAGGCTTAGGCCCAATTTATACCGCCGCGGAATGGAATGGAAGCGAATTTTTTGTACAAAGCATTGTGAACTTTATGTCAATTGTATAAAATACAAAATAGTAGCTATAGGGGAATTCTCGAGAATTCGCGAGAATTCCCCGGAAGACGCGCGACCTTTTTTGGCTCCTATTTAATTTGTATGTTATGCAATTGACATAAAGTTCATTTAGCTATGTACAATTTCGTTGCAAAAAGTCGCTTCCATTCCATTCCGCCGCGGTGTAAATTGAGCCTTGCTCATTATTCTGACGCTATAACGTCGAAACTCATGAAAACTGACAAAGTTTTTGAAAATATGAAACTCACACTACAGATTCTGTTGTATGGGGAATGGGGATGTTCCCTGAAGGTATGTTTGTGAATACGAATATGTAATTTAAAAAAATGTTTGTTTTATTATTTTTGTTTAATTTAAAGCCTCGAAACGCTCGCGAAAAGTTTGTTTAAAGCCTCACTCGGTACAGACGTAATAAAGTTTTAATGAAAAACAAAGGTGAATGTAAACTGGCGCACATTGTTATAAGCCCATGAAATTAAAAGCAATTAAATTCGGTCCAGTGGATATATATCCTTATTTATTTGCATTCATTCGGCATGACAATTTTCTGATTAAAGCTTTTCATTAACATGAAGTAGTATTCTACGAGTATACGAGTATGATGATGATGGACGGATAAGTTCACAAGTATAAATTAAAAATTAAAAAAACCCTCGATATTCGCCATTTTGTGATGGCAGCCATCTTGGATTTGAATAGTACTATTCTACTAGTCAAGCCCTTTCATTTGATAATAATTAATACCCATATTGAGGGGGTTGTGCAAAAATATGTTATCCGCCATTTTGTGGTGGCGGCCATCTTGGATCGATTCTCATCAAACATCGTAAATAAAATGTAGCCTATGTCACCCGGACCATAAAAACGAATCAATTGACACCTCATTCATCAAAATTGGTCTAGTAGTTTAGGCGCTACAAAATACTCACAGAATCTCATACAAAATCGGACACAAACATACCATACTACATAGACTGCTAAAATCATAACCCTTCCTTCTGGCTTTGCCGTAGTCATGTAAAAAAACTAAATCCATTCGGTCGAAGTCGTGAGCAGCAGCTAGTTAGTTCTTGATAGGGTTCTTGAAGCGTTCGAGGTCTTCCACTATTATCTAGGATTATGCCCTGCCGTCAGCCCTTTTGAATAGACGACCTGAAATATATACGAAGCAAACTTTTAGAACAGTGGATAAAGTTCTAGGTTTAAATTTATGGTGAGATTATTAGAAACTAGCTGATGCCCGCGACTTCGTCCGCGTGGATTCATATTAAATATCGCATACAAATCAACCTCTATTTAAACCTCTTAGGGGTTGAATTTTCAAAAATGCTTTCCTAGTGGATGTCTACGTCATAATAGCTATCTGCATGCCAAATTTCAGCCCAATCCATCCAGTGGTTTGGGCTGTGCGTTGTAGATCAGTCAGTCAGTCACCTTTTCCTTTTCACTACATAGTATAAAACAAAGTCGCTTTCTCTGTCCCTATATCTCTATGTCCCTATGTATGTTTAAATCTTTAAAACTACGCAACGGATTTTGATGAGGTTTTTTTTAATAGATAGAGTGATTCAAGAGGAAGGTTTGTAAGCAGAAATTGGACCCAATAGGTGGCGCTATAATAGCGGGCAGAACGACGTCTGCCGGGTCCGCTAGTATACTATAAAAGGAAAAGGTGACTGACTGACTGATCTACAACGCAATTTAAAACGTATATTTAGATAGAAGAAGAAGAAGATATTAGAAATTATACATTTATTCAGTATAAGAAATATAGAAGATCAAATATCTTGAAGAGATATCTAATAAAGTGCTCTACTCCAAAATTTTCCAAATTAGGTATACTAAGAGGAGAAAATACGAAAACGTAAATTGCAGAATGAAATCACTATAAAGTAAGTGGGTACATTCATGTACGATATTATTTTAAATTCAAAGAGATTTAAAAAGTTCCTTTGAATATAAATCATTGTGACGAATAAATAATAATTTGCGAACGAAGATAATTAATTTGCAATATCTCTTTCAATTTATCACTGCGTAATGTTTGAACAGTCTTCATTTATTTATTACGGATTTAATTCATTATTCGGATCGGTTTATATTCATTCGCCTGACAATTTTCTGATTAATAATGCTTTTCATTATTATAAAGCATTCATTCATTATAATTATTATAAATATATTTTATATACTTAATATCTATATATTATTTATACGCTATGTATACACCTACGCTATGCTGATGGATTATTGATTTTTTACCCGACTGAGCGACAGCAAAGGGTTATGTTTTTTACGTGTAGGTATCTGGGTTCGTATGTATGTGTTGAGTAGATGAGGCATAAAGAAATTACAATCAACACAAACATTTTCTGACTTGGATTGATTTTTTTAAGTCATCATTTTTTTCAAGTCATATGAGGCAAACAAGCCTAAAGATGTAACAATTACACAAAGTAATATTATACAAATTATACATGTATTATGTATCTATGTATTTGATTTTAATCTCCGTAAGTTTATTCCGTATAGAAGAATATACAGTCTATTAATCTTGAGGCAACGACAACCTCAAGAGTCAAGAATAAAAGCGTCGAGTCATTGTTTGTAACGATGTAGAGTCATTGGTATACATTAATATAATAACAAAAATATTTCTAGCGTCAGTAACTTAAATCGGTGTATTTCTCAAACTATACCTAATATTTCTAAGTAAAACTACTTAGTTTCAAATTATACGCATTTTTTATTATTTTTATTTTTGACGTGATAACGTCTTATAAATCGATGAACGCCGGCTGCAGGCACGAAAAAGCATGACTCATTGTCACGTTTCACCTCAGCCGAGCGTGCAAACAGGAGCGTGAAACAAGCGATAGAGAGGCACGATATGCAGCGTTCGGCTTGTGACAAATCTAAGTATCTCTCTTTGTTTTCTTATGACGTTATCACGTAAAATTATCGTCCGTAAATCGACTTTACAGGCTACCTATTTTTTAAAAATAGAATATTAGCCGTATCAAACATGACTTATAATCCCTTTCCCCTCCAACTAAACGTGTAAAGCTTGTGCCAGTAGGTATGACAATAGCCCAAAGGGGTCAGTGGGAGTCAAACCTATAAAGGAAGACAAATCTAACCTGAAAGTATGAAAGTTTAAATATCCATTAGGTAACTAAACCCAGTCTTGCTGTGTGATACTGTATGAAGCTGTGATAGCCTAGTGGTTAGGACGACCGACTTCTAATCGGAGGTCGTGGTTTCGATCCCGGGCACGCCCCTCTAACTTTTCGGAGTTATGTGCGTTTTAAGTATTTAAATATCACTTGCTTTAACGGTGAAGGAAAACATCGTGAGGAAACCTGCACGCCTGAGAGTTCTCCATAACGTTCTCAAAGGTGTGTGAAGTCTGCCAATCCGCTTGGCCAGCGTGGTAGACTATGGCCAAAACCCTTCTCACTCTGAGAGGAGACCCGTGCTCTGTAGTGAGCCGGTAATGGTTTGATCATGATGACTGTATGAAGTGCTTACAGAACGGGTCAAGTAAATAATGTACCGGGAGAGGCATTCGCAATGAACCGTCGGTATTCACGGTAGATTTAGCTGCAGGTGTTGTGTTTGCTAGCGCTTAGCGTCGGCCGCACAGACTACACAATTAGTTTACAATGTTGATTTGATACATCAAGCAGAATAGCTGTTTAGAAACGATATTATAGGCCGATATTTGAAACTGAACACGAGTTAGACGAAAATCATGTCTAATGCTTATGTCCCGCTCCAATCTGTAATCGTTGAGAACTCGGCACTCGAAATTTATTTATTAGTAGTAGGTATGTATAGTAGCGAGTAATTACTAAAAGTCGACCAGAATCTCATGAAAAATACGGAAATGAAATTCCAAAGTTAGCAACACTACGGCTGCCCTAGCGATAAACAAAGCAACTGACATTTTTTGTGAAATTGACTTTTTTGCATTAACAAAAGTTTTATGTCGAGTAGTTTTTTACCACAGTTTAATATTTCAAATAATTTTACCGTTTACTGAAATTTGAATTGCCCAAACAAAGTAACTGCACACACTAACCCGGAATATAAATGCAAAATCAAGTAAACAACAAGCACAACACAAAAACAAAGTAATTGGATGTTGATTACTTTGTTTTTGTATTTAAAACTAGATGATGCCCACGGCTTCGCCCGTGTGTATTTAGGTTTGTAAAAATCTCGTGGGAACTTTGATTTTCCAGAACAAAAAGTAGCCTATCTGTAGTAAGTAGTAACCCGTCCACAAAACGGAAAAATTCCGTGGGATCCTTACGATTTCGGAATGCAATTCCTTACAGCATCAGGGTTGAGGAGTTGGACATGTACCTACTCGAAATCATTCAACCATAAAGTCTTTAATTGGTATCCCCAATATCAATTTAAATAACCGACAGTGCCTAAATCCCATTAGTTTTGGGGATCAGATCCCCTACAGCATCAGGATTGAGTAGTTGGAATCCAAATTTTTTGTAGGACAGTGTCGCAATGTTTCTCTATTGATAAAAAAAAAAAATTACTCAAATCGGTTCAGAAATCTCGGAGATATCGGTATACATATGTAGAAAAACACAACTCCTCCTTTTTTGAAAGTCGGTTAAAAAAGTAGCCTATGTTACTCCCTGGTTAATTCTCTACTTGTATGTGAAAGTCCCGTCAAAATCGGTTCAGCCGTTCCAAAGATTAGCCCGTTCAAACAGACAGACAGACAGACAGACAGACAGACAGACAAAAATTTTAAAAACGTGTGATTCGGTTATAGTATCGTTCAAATAACCATATGAGCTTAATATGAGGTAGTTATTTCGATATTACAGACAGACACTTCAATTTTATTAATATATATATAGCTGTTCGTTCTGATTCACTGACTCATTCATCGCCTCTCCTGTAAAATTTTGTATGAAAAATTTTTTTTTCACAAATGGTTTCGTATAGAGGACAAAAATTCATTAAGAGGAAAAATATGGAGAGAGCTGATGATTGAGGATTTCGGAGACGGTTGAAGAGCACGCTTAAGGTATTGAAGATAGGTGGGGGGTGCTCGAACAAATGTCACTCGAAACGTCATCCAATTGGCAGGGAGCCGAAAAAAAATTCAAAATGGCGAAAAAAAGATGGCCGCCATACAAATTTCGTCGGTGTCCATCTCGAAGGGTATAAAAGATGGAAGAGTTCTTTCTTAGCAAAACATGATCAGGATCCAAAGATCTACTCGATGAATACAAAAAAAATTCAAAATGGCGGACTTTATTTTTCCATAGAAAATGTATGGCGAATATTGAAGAAGACTACAAGACTACAAATTGTGAACTATCCAAGGCTTTGATGCGGTTCTTTGGAAAACTCTCAAAGAAAAATATGGGAAGACATGATGATTGAGGGTTTGGAAGATGTTTGAGGAGCCCGGGCAGGATATTGTAGATAGGTGGGAGGTGCTCAAACAAAAATTACTCGAAACCTCATCCAATTAGCACTGCGCTGAAAAAAAACCCAAAATGGCGGATTCAAGATGGCGGATATACAAATTTCGTCGGTGTCTATCTCACCAAGTATAAAAGATAGAAGAGTGGTTTTTGGTTTTCATGCGGAGGAAAAATCTGGAAAGAGCTGATGATTGAAGATTTTTGAGACGGATGAGGAGTACGGTCAGAGTATTAAATATAGGTGGGAGGTGCTCGAACAAAAATTACTTGAAACCTCATCTATTTATTTATTTATTTATTTATTTAATACTTTATTGTACACCAAAAAACAAATTTGACAAGAAACATTTTAAAAGAAATAGGTACAATGGGCGGCCTTATCGCTTAGAAGCGATCTCTTCCAGGCAACCTCGTTGTGGAGAATATAAAAACTAGAGAAGTGTATAAGGGTGTACGCTAAAATTAGAGAAAATTAAAAGTATATATACGAATAATAGACATACAAATACTTACATACGAAATTACATAAAATATACATATTAGACATATATATATAAATACATATATATATATAGAGTAAACATTTGTAAAATAAAGCCCAAAACACGCCAGGAATGATGGTTAACTATTTGTAGTACCTACCTGGGTACTATCTGAGGTAAAAGGTTCAGGGAGGATAAAAATGCGTTTTGACAAGTCTTTTAAATATGGCAGGAGATTGCGCACGCTTGATATGAAACGGTAAGGAGTTCCAGAGCCGAGCGGCTACTATCTAATTGTCAGTGAGTTGAAAAAAAGTCCAAAATGGCGGATTTAAGATGGCGGCCATACAAATTTCGTCGGTGTCTATTTCACTGAGTATAAAAGATGGAAGCGTAGTTATTTGGCAAACTAGATGGTCAAGACGTGATTATTTGATGAACAGAAAAAAAAAACAAGATGGCGGAATTTATTTTCCATGCAAAATATATGGCGAATATTGAAGAGAATACAAGTTGGGAACTATATTATGCAAGACTTATGATACCTACAGTACCTTTTCAAAAAAATTTTTTATGGAAGAACTCTCATTCTGACAAATGATTCAGAGAAAAAATATTATGGAGGGTGATAATGATCGAGGGTTAGGAATATGGGAGAGATAGGTGGAGGCTGCTCAAACAAAAAAACACCCGAAAACGAAACCTCGCGGTCCGCTTTAGCGGGCCGCGCACCCAAGCGCCATACTAGTTAATATATATATAGCTGTTCGTTCTGATTCACTGACTCATTCATCGCCTCTCCTGAACAATTTTGTATGAAATTTTTTTTTTTCAATAATGGTGTCGTATAGAGGATAAAAATTCATTAAGAGGAAAAATATGGAGAGAGCTGATGATTGAAGATTTCAGAGACGAGGGAATGGCATGCTTAAGCTATTGAAGATAGGTGGGGGGTGCTCGACCAAATGTCACTTGAAACGTCATCCAATTGGCAATGAGTTGAAAAAAAATTCAAAATGGCGAAAAAAAGATGGCCGCTATACAAATTTCGTCGGCGTCCAACTCGGAGGGTATAAAAGATGGAAAAGTGGTTTCTTCGCAAAAGATGATCAGGATCAGAAGATCTACTCGATGCATAGAAAAAAAATTCAAAATGGCGGAATTTATTTTTCCATAGAAAATGTATGGCGAATATTGAAGAGACTACAAGTTGTGAACTATCCAAGGCTTTGATGAGGTTCTTTGGAGAACTCTCAAAGAAAAATATGGGAAGACATGATGATTGAGGGTTTGGAAGATGGTTGAGGAGCCCGGGCAGGGTATTGTAGATAGGTGGGAGGTGCTCAAACAAAAATTACTCAAAACCTCATCCAGTTGGCACGGCGAAAAAAAAATACCAAAATGGCGGATTCAAGATGGTGGCTATACAAATTTCGTCGGTGTTTATCTCACCAAGTATACAAGATGGAAGAGTGGTTTCTTGGAAAAAGATGATCAATACCTAAAGATCTATTTGATGAGCAGAATGATTCGAAGAAAAAATATGGAGAGTGATAATGATCGAGGATTAGGAATTTGGGAAAGATAAGTGGAGGCTCCTCAAACCAAAATACCCGAATGCAAAACCTCGCGGTCCGCTTGCGGGCCGCGCACCCACGCGCCCTACTAGTTTATTAGTATAGATGCAGTTGCTTGATTTTTCGTTTCGTTTCGTGAAACGATCCCAGGTAAGGTGTTCTGAATGCAATTAGGTACTTTGTTTGGGCAGCCGAGTTAACCTAGTGTTGCTTACTACAAAATTTAATTTCCCTATTTTTCATGAGATTCTGGTCGACCTTTACCCACACGAAGATGGAGCGGGTGACTAGTAAAATATAAGATAACGTAAACCAAAAGCATCCTATATCGTTTACCATAGTATAATTTAGTGAAATACTCTCCCGAGAGCGGCTACCGGCCATCAATATTCAGCAGCACCCCTTTCTCATATTTTCGGCTTATGAATTGGCAAACCCATTGAATAATTTATTTCGCCCGAATTCCTAATGTCGTTTAATTTAACAATGATCCGAATTAGTTAATAAACATTTTTCATAATGTTTATTCCAGTATATTATTTTGCAGGTTTCTTTTTGGTGAATATACAGTTGATAGGAAAATATGACTTTTGGTACAGGAAATTATATGACTATAACAAGCAACAAATGTGCTCTACGTTAACTCTTAGGAATCGTATTTCCTGTCACCCTGTATTTAGTTTTGCACAAGTAGGTATAAAAAAAACCCCGACATTTGCCATTTTGCTGTGGCGGCCATCTTGGATTTGCATAGTGCTATTCTATTAGTTTTTATATTTTATATTTTTTTGTTTTATATAAATAAATACTCACACATACACACACGGTCGTCTGTTCCTAAAGTAGGCAACTTAATGCCTGTGTTATAGGTAACAGCCGACTGATAGACATATTTACATATAAATACATATATATTTTAATAAAGGTATACATACATACATATTATAAATACACCCAGACTCAGGGCGGGAATCGAACCCGCGACCCCGGAGCGGAAGGCAGGGTCACTGCCAACCGCGCCAATGGACCAGTCAAGCCCTTTCGATTGATATCCATATTGAGGGAGTTGTGAAAAATATGTAATTCACCATTTTGTGGCGGCGGTCAAGACCGATTTTCATCAAACATAGCTAAGAACACTCCCGACTAATTAACCTTTCAAACAAAAAAACCGCATTCAAATCAGTTCACCCGTTTGAGTGCTACGGGGGAACAGACAGACAGACAGACACGTCAAACTTATAACACCCCGTCGTTTTTGCGTCGAGGGTTTTAAAATGTCATTGAACAAAAGCTGTTGTTCAGAATTGTGTATAGAAGTTGCCTGTTAAATGTTATTGGTATTTTAAAATTAATCTATACAAGTGATAATTAACCGACTTCACCACACTTAAAAGTCCATATCTCGAAAACTAGTAAGCCGCTTTTGATGAAACTTTCACTGTTCTCTATGTTGGAGTAAATGTAAGCTAATAAAACTTACAACCGCACTAGTCGCCGATACGATTTTCGGAAGGGGGACCTTCCGAAAATCGTATCGGCGACTAGTGCGATTTCTCTGGTCTGCCATCATCAAACCCTGATTTCCTTATCATGGGACCACCTCTGAAATATGTATCTTCTTTCCAACAAAAAAAGAATCATCAAAATCGGTTCATAAACGACGAAGTTATCCGCGAACACTCATAAAAAAGCATATATACGGTCGAATTGAGAAACCTCCTCCTTTTTTGAAGTCGGTTAAAAATACTCAGTCATCCCCATCCCCTACGGTTCTTTATAAAACGCGCCATAAAATTATAGATAATGCCATACAAAACGAGGTGCGTGGAATGAAAACCTGTTTTATTCGAATTAAATTAGCATTTTAGCAGATAGGAGCAGCGATACATCAGTGTAAATAACCGAGGAATAACCAACCGCCGACAGAGCGTTAATCACGAGAACGTGTTACGTGGCAGCACTCAAGTTAATGGTGCATTTAAAGCGGTATTTCTGAATGTAACCGCTTTGTACATTCATCTGTGGACTTTGTAGTACTGAAAGGGTATATAATCTATTGAAATGTTGGAGGAAATCTTCCTTGGGTATCCCAGAGGTAAAGAGAGAGGGTTTCTCGATATTCCATCCTTAAGCATAGTGCCCAATTATTAAAAGTTGCTTTGGTCTTCTTCTCGGTCGTTTACTTCATTTCTGAAGGTCGTGTCCACTCTGGTTCAGGATCTGGATCTTTATAAGGTTTCTCCAATCCGTTCTGTTCTAGGCTTTCCTCAGGGCTGTGGTCACTTGGAGGCCTGTGAGGTTGGTAACTTGGTAACCACCGTGTGGGGGAGCGGCCACGTGGTCGTTTCCCCTCCACTTTGCCAAGCACCATTAGCTTGTTCAGGCTGTCGGGCTGCCTTCGCGGTATGTGACCGAAGTAGCGAAGGAAGAGCAGTTATTACTTCATCATCATCATCATCATGATCAACCCATTACCGGCTCACTACAGAGCACGGGTCTCCTCTCAGAGTGAGAAGGGTTTTGGCCATAGTCTACCACGCTGGCCAAGCGGATTGGCAGACTTCACACACCTTTGAGAACGTTATGGAGAACTCTCAGGCATGCAGGTTTCCTCACGATGTTTTCCTTCACCGTTAAAGCGAGTGATATTTAAATACTTAAAACGCACATAACTCCGAAAAGTTAGAGGTGCGTGCCCGGGATCGAACCCACGACCTCCGATTAGAAGTCGGTCGTCCTAACCACTAGGCTATCACAGCTTTAGTTAGTTTAGTTATTACTTAAAAGATGACTTTTAGGTAATAACTGCTATCAATCGAAAGGGCTTGACTAATAGAATAGCACTATGCAAATCCAAGATGGCCGCCACAGCAAAATGGCAAATGTATGAACATCGTCATTTACATGCCATCGTACCGGAACGTCAAAACGCTTAAAAGTATCTACAGGTAAGGTGGTCACTAGCCACAGCTGAAGACCAAACCAGAGACAATTTAGAAACTATGATTTAATTCAGGACTTACAGTTATATGAGTGGTAAAGTTAGTGTGAAGACTTTTTTTTAAACCTAAATGTTATATCATCTGCTCAGTAGTTGGGAGTAGAAAAACGACAGCAACCCAATCGTTTCATATAATGTTATGATATTTATATATAAAACTTACCGTTTTCGAGAAAAATCCAAAAACGAAACGAAAATTGTGACACTAACCTTGAATAACTTTTTTAGCAGACATGTGATAAATGGGGATTTTTGACACTTTATTCCTACTGGTGTAGCCAAGGTCTCTACCAAAATTCAGCTCTGTCGGAATTACTGCTAATTGAAATGTCTATTTGGACCCGGCTAATAGGTATGGTGTAATAATTATGAAAGCTCGGGATCATGATACAATTTGAGTTTCTTTCAAAGTTAATTGTTTACACCAAATTCTATTGTTACTGACTGGTACCCTCATTATGAAAATTCAACACATGAACTAGGTTACGTTAAAATCTAGCGCAAAGTTCCTCAAATATTAAATTCCGAAACACACGCGCCCCAGTTTCCACCAGCTTGGGGATTAGCAGCTAATCGGCTTACAATATTAGGCAGTGGTGCATCCGCCGTAGTCACGAACAGACTGGCGCAGTGTGCCTTATTACTCATGTATTTATAGATGACCTTGGTTATGTATACATATCTACCGTTATTGTATCCAAATAACCATTGTGTTCACCTTCATCTTGAAATTTAATACTATTTACTACCTATATGAAGATCTTTTTGCGTTAGTGAGATTATGTTTTATTTATAGGTACTAATGTTAAAAATGCAATGTCTGTTTGTGTGTTACTTTTTATCGCCTCAACCACTGAACATTATACATGTCGCGTGCGTAACGTTTTTATTATTACTTCTCACACATCTTCCTTATATAGACAAGTTTCTTTCTGTCAACCGTAACTAAACATTAAACTTCTATTTAAAATTTAAAAAAAAACTAGCTTTTTCGGCGACTTCGTCCGCATAGATCTTTAAAGATCCCGAATTAATACCTCAAAACTACTTTACAATACTGCAAGTTTCCCGTGGTTCCAAACCCAGCTGCACATTCATTACGTCAGTCAGACAGTATTACTTTTTTTAAACTAGTACATGATTGTTATATAGAAAAAATAAGAAGTAAAATTCTCAAGCCCAACTTTTAACCGAGATAAGCCAACAATTTCTCGATACTTTCTTGGCACACCACTAGGCAAGACTGCCAGACTGAGCCATGATCGGATTTGTAAGCTATCTTCCAGATTCAGTTGTCTACATTCTGCTAAGAAACAATTCGTAGCTCGCAATACATACCAAGTTGTTGTTTAAAGCTACTGTCTAGTGAACTCCTAGTTGTTTTGTGAGCGTAAAGCCAGTTTGCTTGGCTGTTGGATTAAGGGCAAAGTGAAACTTGATGAGATCATTTACTCTGAAGTAGGACATTGGCTGATTAAAAGTATCTTATGTATGTATCTATAATTTATAACATGCAAAAAATCAATTGATCCGTTGCTCCGTTGCGGCATGATTGAACGACAAACAAATAAACATAACATAATTAGTAGTTGTTTCAGAAGGTATATACGGATAGTAGGCCTACTTAAAATCAAAGTTATTTGTATTTGAGGCATGGACCAGGCTAATAACCGACAGGTACCTGGCGGTTGCCTGGGGTCGCAAGGTATTCAAGTGGAGTCCTCATTAGATGGAAGGATGTTCTCAAGCGAGTCTCTAGCATACGCTGGATACAAATAGCACAAGATCGTCTTCAGTGGCGATCCTTGCAAGAGACCTGTGTGTGAGAGCCGACATTGTAAATGTCAACGTTGGATGTGTCCATCTTCGGCTTTCCCGTAGGAGAATGGATTAACTTAAATTTTAAATGCACATTAAGCGCATTAAGAATTTAAGTGTGCTTATGCAAACCAGGTGTAGGTGAAACGTCCTTAAGTATTCAAAAGCACTCGTGCTTACTTAACTACTTTAATTAACTCGTGAATGGTTTAACGTCTACTGGGCAAAGGCTTCTACTCTAATAATAGCAAGGAGGTATAAAACCCATGGTGTGTTGGCGAGGTATAATTTATTATTATTCCAAAAATCTATTTACTATTACATATCTTCTTCTAAATATATAAAAGGAAAAGATGACTGACTGACTGACTAATCTATCAAGTATCAACGTACAGCTCAAATCACTAGACGGATCGGGCTGAAATTTGGCATGCAGATAGTTAATAAGACGTAAACATCCGCTAAGAAAGGATGCTTGAAAATTTAACCCCTGAGGGGGTTAAATAGGGGTTGAAAGTTTGTATGAAAATATGAATTCACGCGGACGAAGTCGCTAGACAGCCCTTGGAGCTAGAAAGCTAAAAATTTACAGAGAGTTTCCGCAAATAAGGAAGAATCTAAAATGTCAATTTTTAAAAATTCCAATAGGTACCAGTCCAAGGAAGTTATTCTTAATGTAGATAAGTAGTTTAATATTTCCCAGGCATTCCTTCACGACTATTCCCGTTGAACTCCAACTATTCCCGTTAAAAGGCAGGAGGTGTCCGTTTAAGAAAAGAAATTTTATAAAACTCGCTCCTCCGCTATCATAACGTCATAAAACTTGCATTTTTTAAAAGTTTCCTGTGCAAGAAACTGTCGCTAGAAAAATTATTGGAACTAAGTAATTTAATCTACGCCTTTTTCGTGTTTTAAAAATACCTAGTTTTAACGTAATTTTATTTCAAAAAGGTTTCAAAAAGTTTGATTAATTTAATAAATAATTTCATATTTGTACCTATTGGGGTGGAAACCGTGGGTTCGTAGGGCGAGGATGCTAGATCGTTTTTTAAGGACCTGTCTTCCCGTCTCGTGGAGTCCACGGGTGACCGGAGTTACCTCGGTCAGCATAATAGTCTAGCCATTCAACGAGGTAACGCAGCCAGCGTTCTGGGCACCTTGCCTCGCAACAGTAGTTTGGATGATCTTTTGATTTGTAATTTTTACTTTTAAGTATTTTTAGTATTTATTATTGTGATTATTCGGTAACAAATAAGTTTTTATCCAAAGCAAAAAATAAATATTTACTTAAGTAAGAAAAAATATTTAACTTTACTTTTTTCAAATTCCTAAGTACATAGTTATATTGTATGTTTTTACAATCACTGTGATGAAAAATAAAAGTAATTTTAATGCTTTTGAGATGATGACCACGGGTCGACCAGAATCTTAAGGTGGGTCCAAATATGTATCACTTGCCCGATCCGATCACCGTATCCGTATCAGCATATCACGTATCAAGCCCCGTACAAGTTGTGGATGCCTCGACTTGCTCCGTATCCGTATCTTTACAATAGTACAGTTTACAGTAGTATCACCTTTGATGATCGGACAAAAACCGACACAAAATGGGTCGGGCCGTATCATAACGGCGTATCGAGATCGCGTATCATGTTACGCGTATCATCACCCGTCCACATATGCGATCATGATACGCGTAGGCGATACGGATACGGTGATCGGATCGGGCAAGTGATACACATCTGGACCCACCTTTAAACACAAGCGCCGCAAAATCGGAAATGTGATCCCGACACTTTTATTTAAGACTGTTATTTTCTTATTTACGACGCAGTAAGTATATAAGCTAAATTTAAGCATACAACAATAGGAAATTCTTTGTCCACCAAATACAATGTTTTCGTTTTGTTGCTTTTTGAAGATTTATTTTTCTGTAAGCGAAGGTCGCTTTCGTTCGACACATTCTTTGTAAGGAAGCCTAGAGAGCAGAATAGGGAATGGACATTTTGTGTAACAAATTGTAAGTAACGAATAAAGATTTGTATTGATTGTAGGTTGTCATAAAAAAAGAACTGAAAACACTTTTTTTCATCAATTAGCAAATCTATATATATAAAACTAACCAAAAAAACCAATTGAAGTTATTTGCTGTATTTTGTCTATCTAGTTGTCCGGGTTCATCACACAAGAAGTTCTTACCTTATTCACACTTATGAAAACTTCAGTCGTATTATACTTTAGTTAGCCTTTTCCGATGCTAAACTAGCACCGACACTAAAGATTTCCCTTTCAATTCAAATTGCATTCTAGATTAATGAAAAGCCATGTGTTCTTAAATTAATCCCTTGTAACTTGGTAATAGGTCTTTACAACAATTCCAATTTCGCTTATCCCTACCGTTTTGAATGAATAGTTTTAATAGGTATGAGTTCAGCAAATAGGTTTAAAGCTTAATTAATTTGCTTTTATAATAACCTATCCGGACAGTTTATCCAATCCTGGGTCATACCGTAAAGTTTTCGAATCAAAATTTGTTTAATCGGGATCATAGTCCCGATTAAATATTACGAACCGGAAAATTTTCATTTAACATATTCATAGTTGTTTTCATTCGCAATAATTATAATTTATACACCCACCTAACAAATTAACGCTTAAGCATAAACAAATATTTTCATCGGGAGAAATTATACGTAGTTCTAATAACTTTGACTTAGAAAAGTCCATCCAGGTTGTCACAAACAACGTCGGAAAAGGATTTTGATCAAAAGTGTAGGTTTATTACAGAAGCAGGAAGTAAGAAATATTTACATACTAAAGTGCTGAGTGCTGGCTGGAATGCTTCAGAATTAGTGAAAAGGTTGAAACATAACTGAGTCAAACGTAAGTCATCATGATCAACCCATTGCCGGCTCACTACAGAGCACGGGTCTCCTCTCAGAGTGAGAAGGGTTTTGGCCATAGTCTACCACGCTGGCCAAGCGGATTGGCAGACTTCACACACCTTTGAGAACGTTATGGAGAACTCTCAGGCATGCAGGTTTCCTCACGATGTTTTCCTTCACCGTTAAAGCAAGTGATATTTAAATACTTAAAACGCACATAACTCCGAAAAGTTAGAGGTGCGTGCCCGGGATCGAACCCACGACCTCCGATTAGAAGTCGGTCGTCCTAACCACTAGGCTATCAAACGTAAGTATCTATCTATATATCTATATCTACTATATAAAAATAAGTCGGGTTTTCCTTCCTGACGCTATAACTCCAGAATGCACGAACCGATTTCCACGGTTTTGCATTCGTTGGAAAGGTTTCGGGCTCCGTGAGGTTTCTAGCAAAGAAAAACACGCGAACGAAGTCGCGGGGGTCAGCTAGTCTATATATATAAAACAAAGTCGTGTTTGTTCGAACACTTATAATTCGAGAACGGCTGGAGCGATTTTCATGGTTTTTGATTTGTTGTATTTGTCTCCGTCCCGAATAGCAGAATAACTATTAAAAACATTGGAAAATTGACGAAAAATAAAATAAAAGAAAAAACATTTTCCCATACAAAATGTTCATAGGTTTCGTAACTGTCAAACATTTAATTGTCATCCTGCCAATACGGTAAACTCTCATCCGTACCTCTCATACAGTTATACGTAATATATCTTCTGTGCGTGGATGAACGTGTGCGTGGACCGATTTGGATGAAATTTTGTGTGAACCCATTTAAATAAAATGGGTACCTGGATGGTTTGAAAACACAATTACCGTGTTACAATGTTACCGTGTTACCGTGTTAAACAAAATTACGTGTACCTACCTATTAATTAATTAATAGGTAGGTACACGTAATCTACCGGGTCTCGGTAAGTGGCGCTGATGTCGGTGTGTCACCGCCCACCGGGCAGGACGAAGTCTGCCGGGTCCACTAGTTATTAAATAAGCCTCGTTTATCAAAATCTTAATTATTGATTGTCGTACACACATAATACATACACTACTGTGAGTATAGTGAACTTTCGATAGTCCTACTAAGTACATATCTTAAATCTGTATAAAATGAAAATGAAAAGTATTTCAAATATACCTAATTTTACAATATACGCAAACGATATTACCAAAGGATATTACACTGTCATAAACAGTTTCCATAACGAGTATCATCAAGCGGGTACTGTACTAAAGTGTACAATTTATGCTCTCTGATGTAGCGTAAGCAACGAGGTTTCTATTGAATGAGAGAGATTTACATACACGAGAAAAGATATAATGCCAGATTCAACATCGTTATGAAAATTACGTTTTAAATATAAAGTAAGATTTAGCCGAAAATCTCTTTATAGTCCTAATAATAATAGATTTGTGTCAGTACTCAGTGTATGCCGAGGCATGACACCAAAGGCGGCAAAACAGAAACTTGAAAATTCCTAAGAAATCTTTTTGAAATGTACAGAAAAACTTTAATGTAGAGTAAAACTACTATCAAACAAACATTAGAAAATGTTAAAGCCGATTTTCTACTTGATTGTCTGGTGGAGGCCTAAGTTAGTAGTTAATAAGCATCAGTTTATAAATAATTTTGGGACGCTAAGAAGGGGCAAAAAAAAATCCGTGAAATAATGACACATTATTCGCAACCGAAAGAATTTACAAAAGAAATCATTCCTAATTTATGAGACCAACGGAGTTCTTTGTGGTGAATTCTGTAAGTTTTGAAGTTGTCAAATAAGCAAGAAAGTAACTTTTCAGCCCGAACAAACCTGGGGGAAAAAGCCTTTGTCAGATTCTGACAAAAGAGAATTTCGGCCGCTACAGTAGACAATGTAGCATTTTTTGTCTCAATTGAATATTTTGTACATTTTTGTAAGAGATTTTTAATATTATCTCTTCATTAAGTTAAAATGTTTGCTTTACAAGAAACTTTTTTACAAAATGAATGAACATTATTGTTTGAAAATAAAACAAAATAATAGATAATACATATTAATGTTAGTATTCATATTCTGTTTTTAAGTTTCAACGTTTTTATATTCATTGAAGTGATGTGAGTAATCCATGAGGTGTTAATTAGATTATTTTGTCTAAACTGTACGATAGGCTTGGTTTCGGGGCACAGTGTATCATGTAGAACAAGCTAGGTGGACAAAAGTCATGTTGTGATTTCCAAGAAATGCTGATTAAATAATGTTAACAACACCCCTAAACTCAGAATTCCGATAATCGTTTGATCATAACATTCTACATTGATGAGTCATAGGGTTCGAAAGTCAGGTAATGAGGTAAGTGCAATTAAAATAAATAATCAGTTGCAATTTTGCAATACTTTCGTGCACATCTACTTTTGGTTTCTAGTTATTTTGTGGAAGTAAATTGTGATGGATTTTATTTCTGATGGTAAGTATTATATTTTAGTACATTAGTTTACTTCAAAATCTTTTATATTAATCTGAAAGTCTTGTTTGAAATAGTATGAATGGAAATGTAATTTTTTTCTCTTACTTAAATATTTGAAGAGCCTAAAGTAACATGCTCCGACCTCTTTCCAGGCTGGAATTTAGATATATCATAGTAGTAACTATCTTTTTTATAAAAATATTCATTTTAGCCAGCACACTGGAGTACAACATTTTTTTTTTAATTTTTTTCAGAGCATGTATACTCTATTTCAAGAAATGACTTTTTTGAAGTGTGGCTTAAACACGCCAAGGACGACAAAAATTCGCGGATTTATGAATCAATTTCACTTAGATTTGACTTTAGCGTTATTACTGAAGATAGTCAAAAAGAAACAAAGTTAAAAATAGCCAGTTTTTCCAACAAGATTGCTGCCAAATGGTTGGCCTCAGGAAAATCGAAGGAGCGTTTTTTAACAAAGAATGAGAGCTGGCTGGACGGTGAGGACATACAATTTAGAGTATGTTTTATTAGTAAAGCACAGCCTTCTTCATCGTCCCAAGATACCACTCCTATTGGAAGGCCTCGAAAAGACTTCGAAGACTCTTCGTTTAAGACGAAAAAACGTCGAGTTGAAGATCTTGTTGAATTAAGTGCTCAGATTACAGGATTGGATGTTACACTTATCAAACAGTTTGATACAATTTTGAGAACCTTGTCTTCTGGGTACGAGATAAACTTAGTTGAATTTAATAAATTTTGTCTTGAAACAAGAAGGCATTACCGAAGTCTCTATTCATGGTACTATATGCCTGCTACTGTGCACAAAATTCTTATCCACAGTACAGAGGTAATTAAAGCTGCACTGCTTCCAATTGGGCAGCTTTCAGAAGAGGCTCAGGAAGCACGCAGCAAAGATTGCCGCAGGTTTCGGAAACATAACACCCGCAAGTGCTCACGTGTTGCCACGAATAGAGACTTATTGTCCATGTTGATTATAATGTCCGATCCTTTGATCAATAGTCTCAGGGAGATTCCCAGGAAAAAGGCGGAAAAAATGTCTGCAGAGGTGTTAAAACTAATTATAGCTCCTAGTATAGAATCGCGACCAGAATCATCTCAACATTGTGACCCACTACCACAAGAAATTAACGATACAGATAACGATTACAGTGTAGAGGATTCATCAGAAGACTCTGATGATGATGATTAGATTTTTTTTTAGTTTTTGATTGTTTTTTTTATTTATTTAGTTTTTTTAATACTAATAAAGGAGGATGGGCAAAAATGTATGAACGTTGGTCTACCTAATCAACACAAACGCCCTCTATGGAAATAAGAAGCTAATAAGTAGTTAATCAAATTACGTATAGCGTTTATGCCAAAATATATGGGAGTTTTTCAAAATTCACTAAAAAATAAATGTTTTAAAAATACTCTATATTAGTAATTCTACTATGAATTTAATTAATAGTGCGTAGCGTTCTACGTTAAACTGCCTCTTAGGTCTAATGGTTAGCATAATCGACTGCAGATCTCGAGGTCCCGGTTTCGATTCCCGGGTCAGGCAAATAATTGTTAGGTATTGGGTTTTTCTGTCAAGAAATTCTCAGTGCCAGCTCGGAGTTGGTAGTTGGCGCTGTTTCACCCCCGTGCCTCAGAGAGCACGTTAGGCAGTCGGCCCCGGTTATTATTACTATCATGTGACAATAATCGTTAAAGCCCACCAACCTACATTCGAGCAGCGTGGCGGGTTTAAGCTCTAAATCTCTCTCCTATGAGAGAGGAGGCCTGTGCTCAGCAGTGGGACGTTAAAAGGCTGTAGGTGGTGGTGGCGTAGCGTCTAGAATTAAATACATTGGTCAAGTTGGAAGCAGGGGGCACAAAACCGGCCTAATGTCGGGCCCAACATAACAAATAATAGTAATAAGTCGAGATTATTAGCACACAAGTAGATAGGTACAGAGGGAAAGCTTCATACAAACAGCTCTCTGTAGGTACACTCACACAAACACTCACCAACGGTTCACGGACGCCCGCGTCCATCGATGTATGTATTAGAACTACATCGATGCCCGCGTCCGTCCAACCAGCTCAGTTAGATGACAAAAGTGCGCATATGTGTGCGTGTACCTACAGCGGGCCGCTTGTAGAAGCTTCCCCTCTGTACCTATCTACTCGTGTGATTATTAGCCTTATCGTTAGAAAGCTGCGAACTATTCCTATCGTTACTAGGTGGCATATTATGTCCTTCATAGCCTAATGCTTCTATATCTTGCGGTCATAAAACAGACAATAAGGTAAGGGACTTCCGTGGGGCTGCATTATGTTTTTCTCGAAAATCTCTTGAACCCCAAGACTTACAGCTTTGCTTCCATATAATAAAATTAAGTACTAAAAATAAGCTTTTCATTGAAATAGGTTTCATTTGTGTTGAGTAGGTAGACCACTTTGCCCATCCTCCTTTACATTTTATAATTTTTTTGGTTTTATTTCAAAATATTTAATAAAATTACATCGATGCTGTCTTACTATAACTTAATCGAGTCAATACTATCCATATATACCAAAAAATAATTTTGTCCACCTAGCTTGTTCTACATGTGAAACACCGCCAACTACCAACTCCGGGCTGTCATCGAGAATTTCTTGACAGAAAACCCAATACCTAACAAATATTTGTCCAACCCGGTAATCGAACCCGGGACCTCGTGATAACCACTCGACCAACGAGGCAGTATATTATATCTATCTATCTATTTATATTCTATATTCTATATCTATATCTATAATAATATAAAGTAGTTTGTCCTGACTGACAATCAACGCACAGCCAAAACCACTGAAGCTAGAAACTTGAAATTTTCACAGTAACTTTCTTTTATGACGTAGGCGCACACTAAGAAAGGATTATTGCGAATTCAATCCCTAAGGGGGTTAAATAGGGGATAAAAGTTTGTATGGAACTCCGTCATTTTTCAAGTTATATCCATGAAAATTGGTATTTAGGTTTTCGGTTAAAAATAAAGAGTTACGAGTTTAAAAAATTTTGAAAAAACTACCCCCAAGTGGGTTAAATAGGAGTTGACAGTTTCTATGAAAGTCCGTCATTTTTAAAGTAATATCAATGAAAATCGGTATTTGTACTGTTGGTTAAAAATAAAGAGTTACGTGTTTCAGGAATTTTGGAAATTCGACCCCCAAGTGAGATTTATAAGAATCCACGCGGGCGAAGTCGCGAGCATCAGCTAGTATTATATATACCTAGTTCGCCATAGTAAACAAACACAAAATATTACTCAGATGGCGAGAGACTGCGAAAATTTGTGGAAGCCATTCGTATCAGAATTTAGTGCGGTCCAAAACTGCCCCGAACGCCGTTCTACGCTTAAATCAATGGAGCAAACGCCAGGTGAAGCTTGACGGCGCTCAACTAACTAGTAGGTACATTACGTGATCGTTGGACCCGTCAAAGGACCAGATGTTTTTACGTTTTTTTTTTTTGCCAATTTTCTCTAGGACTATACCTAATATACTTTACTTTTGCTGCATCTAGAGCTTTTTAGTTCAGTTCTCTTTATTTTTTAACCCCCGACGCAAAAACGACGGAGTGTTATAAGTTTTACATGTCTCTCTCTCTGTGTGTGTGTGTCTGTCTGTTCCCCAGTAGCGCTCAAACGGGTGAATCGATTTGAGTGCGGTTATTTTTGTTTGAAAGGTGAATTTGTTTGGAGTGTTGTTAGCTATGTTTGATGAAAATCGGTCCAAGATGGCGGCCACTACAAAATGGTGAATAACATATTTTTTCACAACCCTCTCAATACGGGTATCAAATGAAAGGGCGATCTTGAATTTGCATAGAATAAGCACTATGCAAATTCAAGATGGCCGCCACCACCAAATGGCGAATGTCGGTTTTTTAAATTTATACTTGTTGCTACATCTAGAGGGTTTTTACTTAGTTCAGTTCTCTTTATTTTTACTCAACTTGTTACAGGGCTGGAGGAGCTAAAAAAAAATCAGATGATCTTGCCGATTTATTAGTATCACCAACGAATACTTTCGGCTTTTATCAAGAACCTGTTAGAAATATTCTAGCAGTCACCTGTGAAGTTAGTGTAGATAGGTACTACAACGTATATTATGTTAAACCACGAATGTGCCATCACATTGCTTAGTTTTCAGAGCTTACAAAAATTCGCATGACTTGTAAACAGGCAATAAAAATAAATCAGGGCACACCATAAAGGTAAACTAGGCCATAAAATTAATATTAGGAACAGTTTTATTTTCCCGACCCAAGCCGCGAAAACGTGTAGGTAGGTGAATAAGTCTTGGAGGTCATCATCCTCTCAATCGATAGACTTCTTATTAGATCTTATAGACTGTTAAACATAGATATCTTGCAAGGATCGCCACTGAACCCGATCTTGTGCCACTTGTATCTAGCGGCTGCCAGCGCGGCGATTCGAGATCTTCTGTCCACCTAGTTGTCTTTCAAGGCTGCGTATCCCGATGCGAGGTCGCCACTAGTCGCCGCGAGGGGGCACAAATAGCTGTTTACTTTTTAGGTTAAACCAGCCACCAATATTAAAAGCTTGTGTTTTTCAACATTTTAAGCCTACGTAAAAACTATTAGCGGTTTTCTCGGTATTATTCCTGTAAAATTCATTTCAACCGACAACAGTGCTTAAAAGCCTCACATTTTAGAATAAAGTGACGTTAACGATTCGGGATATCGATAACATAACACTTTTAAATGTATCATTACAACTTCTGGAGAATGATTCGGAGTCATCTAGTATTTTATAAACTTTTAAATAAGCTTTATAATAAGCTATTAATGATCCTACTTATATACTTACACTTCAACTGAGCGGATTGCTTGTGGTAGGACAATAGTCAACTGAAATGAACTGAAACATAAACCCGTATCACCAGTAGCCATTCTCTATGGCCACATAGTCGGAGTTTAAACTGCCTTCAAAGCTTCTATACAAATATCGATCTTTGTTTATCACGTCACTAAACTTTACTCAGTGCAGTTCGCTCGAGATCGTCAGAATTGAATTTGTAAGCCATCAGCCAGCGAGTCTATATGCGCATAAACAAAGCAACAGTGCATTTTGTAATAATACAATACAAATACAAAAATCGTAAAATGACATAGGCCAATCTTGTTTGGGTTATCCTGTAACTTAGTTACCAACTGAAAATAACCAACGAATTAGTTCGATATATACATTGCTGCTTTACTGTGTGAAATATAAACAATGATTTTATTTTTCACACATTAAAAAGGCAATGTATATCGAACTAATTCGTTGTCAACTATTTTCAGTTGGTAACTAAGTTTATCACGTCACTAAAAGTAACTAAGTTGGTAACTAAGTTTATCACGTTACAAAAAGCTGTGATAGCCTAGTGGTTAGGACGACCGACTTCTAATTGGAGGTCGTGGGTTCGATCCCGGGGCACGCACCTCTAACTTTTCAGAGTTATGTGCGTTTTAAGTATTTAAATATCACTTGCTTTAACGGTGAAGGAAAACATCGTGAGGAAACCTGCATGCCTGAGAGTTCTCCATAACGTTCTCAAAGGTGTGTGAAGTCTGCCAATCCGCTTGGCCAGCGTGGTAGACTATGGCTAAAACCCTTCTCACTCTGAGAGGAGACCCGTGCTCTGTAGTGAGCCGGTAATGGGTTGATCATGATGATGATGATGACTAAGTTACAGAATAACCCCGCTTACGGCCAAGAATTACAAAGGCCAATCTTATGCAAATTAAATAGTAATCTATACATCTTCTTCTATACATCTTCTATATCTATACATATAATAAAATCGTAGAATTGCCGTATCTGTACATTGAAGATTTTTGCAAAATAATAACTGGGGGATGTTAGGGATAAGTAATAGAACGTAATTAAATTTAGGTACCCTATAACACTCGCGTCATTGAGACAAATCTAATGACGTATCATTTATCAAAATCCGTTGAGCCGTTGATTAGTTACACGCGGACATAGGAATGGACATACATACACACAGGTGAAACACATAACCCAGTCGGGTAAAAAAGCTATTTTTGAAATTTTTGTCTGTTTGTCTGTTTGTCTGTATGTTTGTGCGCGCATCACGCAAAAACTACTGAATGGATTGAAACGAAACTTGGTACGATTTAAGTTCATACTACGGAGTAACATATAGGATACTTTTTATCCCGAAATTCAGTACGGTTCCTTAGGGAGAGGGGATGAAAGTTAAAACTTGTATTTAGCTGTAATTCAATAACGCGTGGTCCGATTTCATTCATTCTTTTTTTGTTAGGAAGTAGATACTTCAAAGATTACCGACTAATCTCTTAAAGGCTGGATCGATTTTGATGGGACTTTCACTGGCGGATGTTTACATTTTGATCTACCTAAACATTCGCCAGTGAAATTTTAACAGTTTTTCGCATGATATGAGCTCAAAGGAGCTTAGGAAAAACAAAATGATTCCTACGGGATTTTAAAAACCAATATATATCCACGCAAACGAAGTCGCGGGTGTCCGCTTGTTAAGAATAATCTAAGATTCTGAATTCAAGTAAATAAGTTCGTGGGTAACAGATAGTTCTAATATTATACAAGTGAATTTGAAAATTATGCGAGTCATACAATTTAATGTCTCGAATCAGATTTCTTGTGTAGGTAATTGTCTGGAACGACTTTCAACTAATGAGAATAATGTTATCTACCATTACTATCACAAGTCCTGACTTTACGTGACAGCTGTTTTCTATATTTTGACTGTATATACCTAAGTGGAGTCATATTTGAGGGATTACAGAAATAAAGAGATCCTTAGGAGAACCAGAGTTTGATGACAGAGAGAGTGAGATGCCATAGCTCATCGAGTCACGAAACTGAAGTGGCAATAAGCGGGGCACATAGCTTGAAGAACAGACAGACATTGGAGTCCCGAGGTACTTGAATGGCGACCCCGCAACAGAGAAACTACGCTGGAAGACCCACCAGGACGACGGAAGGTGGGTCTTCTTCTTGCGGTGCCTCTCCGACTAGCGAAGGTTGGCCGTCAGCTTCGCATACTCAGGTTTATTCTTCGCGAGGCGAAAGAGTTCGGCGGCGCTCGCGATGCCTGTCCACTCGCGGATGTTGCGTAGCCAGGACTTTTTTCTGCGACCTACGCCTTGTTTTCCAGCAACTTTTCCCATCATGATGAGTTGTAACAGTTCATATCTATCGTGCCTGAGCACGTGTCCCAGATATGCGACTTTCCTCATCTTGACGGTCTGCAAAAGTTCGCGTCTGATTGACGCGTCGCAGAACTTCCACGTTCGTGACCTTGTGAGTCCAGCTAATGGCTAGCATACACCTATATGGAAGGTGGGTGGACGGATCCAAATTGCACAAGATCCTTCTCCTTATCCTGATCCTTGCTGTGCGACATCTTTACACCCTTAATACACTGTCCTAAGTAACAAGTAGGTATAAATTGAAAATTTAAAAACCCCCGACTTTCGCCATTTTGTGGCTGCGGCCATCTTGGATTTGCAATAGTGCTATTCTACGAGTCAAGCCTTTTCATTTGATATCCATATTAAGGGAGTTGTGAAAAAATATGTAATCTGCCATTTTGTAGCGGCGGCCATCTTGGACCGATTTTCATCAAACATAGCTAACAAAACTCTCGACTAATTTAATTTTCAAACAAAAAAAACCGCATTCAAATCGGTCCACCCGTTTGAGCGCCACAGGGGAACAGACACACACACACACACACGCACGCACGCACGCACGCACGCACGCACGCACGCACGCACGCACGCACGCACGCACGCACGCACGCACGCACGCACGCACGCACGCACGCACGCACGCACGCACGCACGCACGCACGCACGCACGCACGCACGCACGCACGCACGCACGCACGCACGCACGCACGCACGCACGCACGCACGCACGCACGCACGCACGCACGCACGCACGCACGCACGCACGCACGCACGCACGCACGCACGCACGCACGCACGCACGCACGCACGCACGCACGCACGCACGCACGCACGCACGCACGCACGCACGCACGCACGCACGCACGCACGCACGCACGCACGCACGCACGCACGCACGCACGCACGCACGCACGCACGCACGCACGCACGCACGCACGCACGCACGCACGCACGCACACACACACACACACACACACACACAGACACGTCAAACTTATAACACCCCGTCGTTTTTGCGTCGGGGAAAAAAGGATTCAACATTAAATACTAACTATTTAATTTAATTTACTGTCAGAATCTGTCCAACATTTTAGCAAGTTTTACGCATGAGCTAATTGCGGAAAGCGGTATGAACTGCCGTGTTAAATACAGCTCCTTTGATGTGTATTTACTTTGCGCGTAGTACAATTACGTACCTACCTCTAGCTAAAGTACATAATTAATAGAACCACGCTGCCTTTTTTCCGTGTTGGGTCCTTAAAGTTTTACATGTCAGGCCCTCCAGGCTTTTCCTACGCTCGTCTAGTTAGTGAATTCGAGCTTTACAAACAAATTTTAGAGATAGTTCAAACAAGTCTACGTGGAATCAGAGTGCTTAGTCTAAGATCGGAGCACTCGAAAACGAACTCGAAAACTATTGATCGATTTCAGAGTAAAATAGACCTAAAATGGCTTGTATTAAGGTTTGAGTTCGCCAATACATTCAGCATTCGAACACAACGAGCGCCCCAAGCAGAAATGTTGTAAAATACATATTCGAACTATGGAATTACGACTTTAAAATACGAGTATTTGAGTTCATTTTGCTGAATTCACTTGTGATTCGATCAATAGTTTTCGAGTTCGTTTTCGAGTGCTCCGATCTTAGACTAAGCACACAGAGTATTTAGTTTGGATTTATAGTTTTCTTTTTGTTTTTAGTAGTAGGTACTACGTACTATAAAATTTTATTTTTATTTTATTTACTCTGTCATATTATTAAACACCCATTCATTAAAGATTTTTTAAATAATAAAAAGCTTTTTAGTTTTACTAGTTATATTGACTGGAGCCATTTAATTACCGCCATTTTGGTGAAGAATGAGAGTGAAGGTACCTACTCGGAACTGACGTGAATTAATGTGATTTGAAATGATTGGGATTAACAAACTCAGTTCTCAGTACCTTCGACGCGGCATAAGAATCAGTTCATTTTGTATCTTCTTCTTATATCTTTTTTTTCTTCTTATTCATGTGCCTCTCCATTACTGAAGGTTAGCAGTCAGTTTTTGAACCTCTCAGCGGATAGAATCAGTTTGTTTTGTATGGCCACACAAAATGAGCTGATTCTTCTGAACGTACTTGTATTAATAGATTTCAGTGGACGGTGCCCATACAATAAATTACCATTCTACTTTGTTTGCTTTGATCCTAGCTCAGTATAACACTTGTGTATAACAAAGGCAAACAGAGATCATGGCGGCAACTAAACTTCGTCTAAACAAGGCTATTAGCCCCATAACAAGTTGGGACCGCTTAAATCGCTCTTGAAATAGCTTTGTTTGTCCCTCTGCTCATCTATACAAATAAATAAAATTGAATTGTTTGTTTGTGATTTCAAAACGACTTCCTCTTTTATAGCTCATAACATAACCCAAGCATATGTTTTGTACAGAATGCAGTGGAAATACTAGTAATAAGTCACTAGAAAAGCTGTGTACGTGTTGCCTTGTCGCGCCTGCCTGGCCTTGTGCTGAGGACGCGGACGTCGCAAGCGCAACGACGTGTGAGGTAAGCGAACGATGCGACGCATTTGCAACCTTAACGCGCTAATCCTACAGCTTAATTCTATCTACACAGCGCATTGAGCGTAAATTTGATTGCGTAGAAGTGGCGTAGAACTATGTTTTTGTGTGTAGTAAGGCGGCGACATGCGTTCTGTATAGTTTGAAGTGGTACACAGCAGTTCTAATGCCTTATTTTTAGGATTTCTGTGCTTGTTACCAAAAGGTTAATGTATCGTACATGAAAAATGCACAATCCTTAAGTAAATGCTGAAGGAAATGTGTAGCGGGGTTTCCCCAGAGTGTTGTTCTATTAACTTGAATGCCACGGCGTTACTACGTGAGGGACGGTCCGAAAACACAGCCGATTACCCGACTTGTGGAAGGATATACCCGGTTATATTACTCATATAAAAGACACGACTTAAAACTTGGTATAAAATTAACTTGGTATAATATAACAAGTATAAATTTAAAAAAAGCCCCGACATTCGTCATTTTGTGGCGGAGGCCATCTTGAATTTGCATAGTGCTATTCTACTAGTCAAGCCTTTTCATATGATACCCATATTATGGGAGTTGTGAAAAAATATGTAATCCGCCAATTTGTAGTGGCGACCATCTTGGATCGATTTTCATTAAACATAGCTAAGAACACTCTCAACTAATTCACCTTTCAAACAAAAAAGAACCGCATTCAAATCGGTTCACCCGTTTGAGCGCTACAGGGGAACAGACAGACACACACACACACACACACACACACACATACACACACACACACACACACACACAGACACGTCAAACTTATAACACGCCGTCGTTTTCGCGTCGGGGGTTAAAAAGAGAACACGTGAATTCACTTATTCTCTTTTTATATTCACACGATTTACATTGTCGGTTTGAAAAATACTAAAATATAGATACTAAATCACTAATATTACAAGTAAGTATACGACAATTGGTTAATTGTATTGGATTGTGTTTAGGTAGTATAATAATAGCGCTAAGTTTTCGATAGCCGTCTCCTTATACCCTGTATATATAGATCAATCTGCAAAAGTGTTGCAGACATTGACTTATATATTACTTCGTAGTTGCAGATATTTTAGTAATTCTTAACTCCTTATACCCTGTATATAGATCAATCCGCAAAAGTGTTGCAGATATTTTAGTAATTCTTAAACACATTACGAATAATGGACTGAATGGAATGAAATTATCATTAAAACGTATAACTAAGTCCCCTAATGACTCGCGCCATTAACTTAACTGTCGCTACGCTACTGCATGACTGACGGCCCCACGCCTTAACCAATTTAGACTTATCTACGGCAATTATCCTCATTTGCATGGCTTATATCGAAAACATTAAGTAAACAAAGTCAAACAAAAATAAATCCTCTTCCTAGCGAGTTCATAATGATGAAAAGGTGAGAAAGGTGAAGGTAACTAAAATTGCGAAGATTCCATTACGCGCCCTGGTATGAAAGAAACCCGTAGTTGAACAATATTCGAGTCAATAATTAAAAGAAATGTAGTCTTCAAAAATATATAAGGATTAAAGCCATGCCCCTATTATGGGTTCAATATACATCTAAGTGCCACATCTCTTTCAGGTTAGCTCGCTTACATCTTATAGCCCAGTTAGACTTTCAAGGTTACAATAATTCACACCTGGCTGAAAATTGGTAGGATTGTTCAAAAACCACATTGTCACTTACGATCAGGTGAAATCGCAGCTGACATTAAGATGAATAAAAAAAATTCTTCAACTCTTTAATTATGACAAAACAAGACGAGACGAGACGAGACGAGACGAGAAGAGAAGAGAAGAGAAGAGAAGAGAAGAGAAGAGAAGAGAAGAGAAGAGAAGAGAAGAGAAGAGAAGAGAAGAGAAGAGAAGAGAAGAGAAGAGAAGAGAAGAGAAGAGAAGAGAAGAGAAGAGAAGAGAAGAGAAGAGAAGAGAAGAGAAGAGAAGAGAAGAGAAGAGAAGAGAAGAGAAGAGAAGAGAAGAGAAGAGAAGAGAAGAGAAGAGAAGAGAAGAGAAGATATGGCCATTAAATATATATTTTATATTTTTATTATATTTTTTTCTGATTAGAAATGAAGAGATCCATAGCGGAACCAGAGTTACTGACACAGCTAATGTAGTCGCAAAACTGTAGTGGCAATGGGCATTGCTCGAAGAAAGTGGCATTGCTCGAAGAAACGATACACGTTGTATATAGTTCCGAGGTGTTCGAATTGCAACCTTATACCAATAAACAGAAGAACGTTGAAAGACCCTCCACTAGGTGGATAGGCGATCTCAAGCAAGTCACTTGTAGTCGCTAGATAAAAGCGGTAAATACGGTATTATATGTCGATCCTTGCAAGTGGCATTTGTCCAGCAGTGGACGTGTATAAGTACATAAAAACGATGACAATTATTCACAATAAGCAGAATTTGATTATATAATTTCGCGCTATCCACCGAAGATACGGCTTTCAATCAATCATCGTCCGCGCTCGAATAAGTTTCATTTATTCCAATTAGCATTTATTCCTGACATTATTCCGTGAAAGCATTATCAGTTTCATATTAATTATTACTAACATTTTACCAATCTGTTCTTGTATCTATTCATCATTTATTGTCACTTAATCACTACGTAATACAAATCCAGCCTGCCCCCTCTTCCTGCCCTCGCGATTGTTTAAGAGCTACATATTATGTTACAAGCGGACACCCGCGACTTCGTTCGCATGGATATTGGTTTTTAAAAATCCCGTGAGAATCATTTTGTTTTTCCTAAGCTCCTTTGAGCTCATACCTTGCTAAAAACTGTTAAAAGTTCACTGGCGGATGTTTAGGTAGATCAAAATGTAAACATCCGCCAGTGAAAGTCCCATCAAAATCGGTCCAGCCTTTAAGAGGATAGCCAGTAATTTTTAAAGTATTTCCTTTCTAACAAAAAAAGAATCAATGAAATCGGACCACCCGTTAACGAATTACAGATACCTAAGTACGCATTTTGACTTTCATCCCCTCTCTCAAGGGAACCGTGCTGAATTTTGGGATAAAAAGTATCCTATATGTTACTCCATAGTATGAACTTAAATCATGCCAAGTTTCATTTTAATATATTCAGTAGTTTTTAGGGTTCCGTACCCGAAGGGTAAAAACGGAGCCCTATTAATGTCACTCGGCTGTCTGTCTGTCTGTCTGTCTGTCTGTCCGTCTGTCCGCCGGTCACAGGTCTCTAGCTCGCAGACGAAATGAGTTACAAACCTGAAATTTTGGTATTTAGTGTAAAACGTTAACCCAAAATCAAATATTGAATTAGAAATTGAATTAAATTATTTTTCAGGGGGGCTCCCATACATGAAAAAGGAGCCGGAAAAAAAAATTTTTCTTTACCCTAGCTTGTGGGGTATCATTGTTTAGAGCTCATTAAGTAGAGTACAAATATATATTTTTTTAATTTTTATCTCAAAAAATAAGGGAATGGGAGACCATCAAAGTTGTCAGTTTTAGACCATTTTTGTGACGGGGGCTATCTCAAAAACTAAACTAGTTGGGAATATGATATTTCAGTATATTATGTACTATATGCTCTATTTAAACAACAAATACTGAAAACAACGATTTATTAAATAGTTTATAAGCTGTGGCCAAAATAAACGAACATTTTTTTGGGTTTTTCTTTCACGGTTTGTTGCGATGCCTAGCTCGGAAATTAAATATTTCTTAGACCCAAAATATTATATTGTTCATAATTATGTACGGAACCCTGAAAGAGCGAGGCCCGACTCGCACTTGGCTGATTTTTATGTGATGCGCGCACAAACATACAGACAAACAGACAAACAGATAAACAGACAAACAGACAAAATTTCAAAAATAGCTTTTTATGTTCCATTACTTGTCTCTAACACCCCCTAGTTATTATTTTGCAAAAATCTTTAATGTACAGAAACGGCAATTCTATGATTTTATTATATGGATAGATAATAATATAGATATTATGTCATTGCTACAATTTCAATTTTCATTATTGGCTGAATTGCTGTAACAAAGAATTTAAGCCAATAGCGTGTGAATGTCGACCAATCAGAGGTGAATGCAATCGTCACAGATGTACAGTGCGACCATTCTATCTGTGAACTGAGGGAGGTCGCTAGTATCGCCTTAGTATTACCATACACTTTACGAAATCCCATAACAGTACGTATGAGGTACGAAAAGTCGCCCACGACTAGTAATCCCAATCTGGGATTCACTGCGACTCATCGCATCACATGTACTCCCGCCAAGACGCATTAATATATTATCGTCACTTTAATGTGTACATATTTTACATATTACCTACGTAAGTATACAGTGTGCTTAGTCTAAAGCGGAGCACTCGAAAACGAACTCGAAAACTATTGATCGATTTCAGAGTAAAATAGACCTAAAATGTCTTGTATTAAGGTTTGAGTTCGCCAATACATTCAGCATTGGAATGTATTGGCGAACTCAAACCTTAATACAAGACATTTTAGGTCTTTTTTACTCTGAAATCGATCAATAGTTTTCGAGTTCGTTTTCGAGTGCTCCGCTTTAGACTAAGCACACTGATGATAAATTTAGTCTGTTTTTAAATGGGTTTTAACAGCTCTCAAACCGGTTGCACTTGATAATACTGTACCAGCAGATACTCGCTTGTATTTATTCGATTTTATTATGGAATAATCGGAGCCTGATTCTGCAAAAAATGTCTTTATTTTCAGAATTATATTCCAGGCATCACTTTTAATAGCTTTTGGCATCATTAATGCTAAGAAATAATTACGGATTCTATATTAATTTCCGAAAAGATTTTTCTTATTATAATTAATTAGGTAGGTATTTTCTGGTTAAGGAACTGACAACACTAACCTGTAGTCAAATTGTATGAAATTCTAAGATGACAGCCGTAGTTTCATTTTTTGCCATTTCACAGAAAAGATGGTCTATCTGTAGCTATCATTTTCCGACTAATAACGCGCTGTCTTCTTAACGCACCAATAAATAGACTGTAATCTCGGAACCTTCTCACGACCTATGTTGTTGTTGAGTGAATGTGAAGTTGGACGCTCCGGTTTGTGGCCAACAAACAATCACTTATGCCGCACTTATTAAAATATTTCACTATTGTTCTCAAGTAATATTTCACTATTCTTTTCGAGCAATATTTCACCATTGTTTTCAGGTAATATTTCACTATATATTTTTTCATCAACGCAAAAGACAATGATCATTAAGAGAGAACAAAAATAAAATAATGAATGAATGAATGAAATTTCTCCGTGTCCGCCGTCGATACGGTTTTCAATCAATCATCGGCTGCGCTCGATTTTCATTTATATCAATTTGCATTTATTCCAGTCCTTGTCCATTCGCTCGGCTAATTTCAATTTAATATTAATGTAATTGAATTTCATAATATTAATTTGCCAGTTTAATTGTATATTATGATGAACACAACCATAAACACCAGCTAGATCATAGAAGCAGATCTTTGATTTAGACGGCTTTGACAACTTGGTTAATTCTATTTTTAACCCCCGACGCAAAAACGACGGGGTGTTATAAGTTTGACGTGTCTGTGTGTGTGTGTCTGTCTGTTCCCCTGTAGCGCACAAACGGGTGGACCGATTTGAATGCCGTTTTTTTCTTTGAAAGGTGAATTAGTCGAGAGTGTTGTTAACTATGTAATATGTTTGATGCAAATCGATCCAAGATGGCTGCCGCTACAAAATGGCGGATTACATATTTTATCACAACTCCCTTAATATGGGTATCAAATGAAAGGGCTTGACTAGTAGAATAGCATTATACAAATCCAAGATGGCTGTCGCCACAAAATGGCGAATGTCAGGTGTTTTTAAATTTTTAATTTATACTTGTTAAAAGCGCCACTAGCTCAACGGTTTAATATCTAAATCTTTTGCTTAATCTTCTATGTGATCTGACATTGTAGAACAACGGAATTTGTACCGACGACGTCGGGTTGTGCCGATGTACTTACAGCTCAATGATAGCATAAGTAGCCGAGTGAGACAAGCGCAGCTATGCAACGCAACGACGACGCAGCACATGAGTAGATATCCCTACAGAGAGGAAGGTTCATACAAGCGGCCCGCTGTAGGTACACTCACACATGAGCTCTCACCAACGGTTCACGGACGCTCCGAATTTGACGTCACCGGTTCAGTTGGATGGCAAACGTGCGCTATGGGTGAGTCTGCCTACAGCGGGCCGCTTGTATGAAGCTACCTCTCTGTAGGGGTATACACATGTGGCTGCAGCATAAATAACCTCCACCTACTCCAAAGTGGGTTATCTGTGGGCTGCAGCAAGCCGTATGGTATCGCCTTTAGTAACTAATTACTCTTTGTCGGTAAGATAGGAATAACTCTACCATCGGAGCAAAGCTTACATAAGTCATTTAGATCTAGGCGGAGCGCCTTTTGCGTTCTCATAATGACTATTGTTGGGAAGCCAAATACCGAAATAGGGCTGACTACATACTTTAAATTCCATTTCGAACTTGTAATCCCAACTTGTAACGCGAAAACAGAAACATAAATCTATTTCTTTTTGTTAGTCACGTTTAAGGAAAATGTACTTATTTCGGATTTAAGTTATGTACGATCTCTTTTATTATTTACTCTGTTAATGAACTAAGTTTTGGCAGCGTGCCTACTTACTCGACTCGTATCTATTAAATATCTACTGATTTATGTGGGTTCATTTCGATAATAATAAATTATTGTGGAATTATGAGACTGCGTAGCGGCTTCGCAAAAAGGATAATTGAGTTGTACGATATTTACTTTCTAACTAATCTCTACACGAGCAAACATAGCTAAGAACACTCTCGACTAATTCACCTTTCAAACAAAAAAAACCGCATTCAAATCGGTCCACCCGTTTGAGCGCCACAGGGGAACAGACATACACACACACACACACACACACACACACACACACACACACACACACACACACACACACACACACACACACACACACACACACACACACACACACACACACACACACACACACACACACACACACACACACACACACACACACACACACACACACACACACACACACACACACACACACACACACACACACACACACACACACAGACACGTTAAACTTATAACACCCCGTCGTTTTTGCGTCGGGGGTTAAAAATAACTAGTACAAAAATTAATGTTCAGAAAAAATAATATTCACAAGAGACTAGATTATTTAAGTAATGACTAAGTTATTAAATTATTTATAACTAGCTTCTGCTTGCGGCTTCACCCGCGTGAATTTCGGTTTTTCACACCCGAGGGAATCGTGGATTTCCGGTTCCCGTTCCCGCTCCCTTTTCCAACCTTTATACCTAATTTCAAGGAAGTTTGCTATGGTAATCTACCTATAGCTGTAGCTATAGATTTAAGTTTTTGCTAAATCCCACGGGAACTATGTATTTTTACGGGATAAAAGTAGCTTATGTGCTAATCCAGGGTATAATCTATCTCCATTCCATATTTCGGCCAAATCCATCCAGTAGGTAGTTTTTGCGTGATTGTGTAACAAACATCCAAACATCCACACTTTCACATTTATAATATTAGTAGGATAATAGATAAATAACTTCAGCCGCTCTAAATATTTAAAAGTATCTACTTTTACTCTTACCTTCCGTTGGCCAATTTTATTCTCAATAGGTAGGTTTATATTGTTTTATAGGTTTATATTGTGACCAATTCTGTTGTACACAATCTCTAAACCTAAACTAAAATAACAGGTCTAAATATATTCCTATCTCTTTCACAGTGCTCACTGCGGAAAAGGATAGCAATAGATTTAGACCTGTCATTTTAGTTTAGTTTAGAGATTTGTGTACAACAGAATTAGCCACATGTGGCTAATTCTGTTGTACACAATTCTCTAAACTAAACTAAAATGACAGGTTTAAAAATAGTGCTATCCCCCTCAGCAGGGAGGATTGTGAAAGAGACAGGAATATATTTAGACCTGTCATTTTAGTTTAGATTTAGAGATTGTGTACAACAGAATCGGCCAGATTGTTTATATTGTTTTAGCTTCAGACGGCAGAGCTATTCATTGAATTATTCACTGAGATGGTAAAATTCACGATTTGATAAAATTAAAAGTGTTTGACTTGACTTATGTGCCGGTAGTCTCAGTTTGTTCAGTAGTGGCAACGATGATCAAAATTCAGTATCAACATACAATGACTTCAGAGTAAAATGAACCCTGAAGTCAAAGACGCTTATTTAAAAGTCGTAATTCGAATATTTATTTTACAACATTTCTGTTTGGGGCGCTGGCTGTTTTCGAATGCTGAATGTATTGGCGAACTCAAACTTTAAAATAAGCCAGTTTAGGTCCATTTTACTCTGAAATCATTTTGTTTCGATCAGTAGTATTTAGTAAAGTTTTCGAGCTGTGCAAAGTGAGACTAAGCATACAGATTTATGTCCCTTTTTAATTCTGTCTTGAGTTTGAGTAGAGTCAGAAAATTCTCTATAGAATCTCCACCTCCATAAGGGTGAAAACATGATAAATAATGCATGCAGTGGAACCGCATTTGACTTTCAACACACGGGCTGACCTCTACACACTGGCGCTATATGTTTAAGCTCGATGCTATGTAAAATAATCTATACTAATAAATAAAATTGAAGTGTCTGTCTGTAATATCGAAATAACTACCTCATATTAAGCTCATATGGTTATTTAAACACTACCATAACCGAATCACACGTTTTTAAAATTTTTGTCTGTCTGTCTGTCTGTCTGTCTGTTTGAACGGGCTAATCTTCGGAACGGCTGAACCAAATTTGACGGGACCTTCACATACATGTAGAGAATTAACCAGGGAGTAACATAGGCTACTTTTTTAACCGACTTTTAAAAAAGGAGGAGTTGTGTTTTTCTACCTATGTACACTGATATCTCCGAGATTTCTGAACCGATTTGCGTAATTTTTTTTAATCGATAGAGAAACATTGCGGCCCTGTTTTATAAAAAAATTGTATTCCAACTCCTCAATCCTGATGCTGCAGGGGACCTAATCCCCAAAACTAATGGGTTTTAGAAACTTTCGGTTATTTAAATTGATATTGGGGGTACCAATTAAAGACTTTATCGTTGAATGAACTCGAGTAGGTACATATCCAACTCCTCAACCCTGATGCTGTAAGGAATTGTATTCCGAAATCGTGGGGATCCCACGGGATTTTTCCGTTTTGGGGACGGTTTCTACAGATAAGCTACTTTTTGTTCTGGAAAATCAACAGTTCCCACGGGATTTTTAAAAACCTAAATCCACACGGGCGAAGCCGTGGGCATCATCTAGTGTTAAATAAATCAAATAGTCTTTTATATATACGTTTAAGTATACCTATATAAAACAGCGGTGTGAATGTGTTCGTAATTCTTCTCCCTTGTTGGCACGTTACGTTTACGCACCTATATCTTAGCACGTTCGACTGTGGGTCTTGGCTCCGGTTCTCGGGTCGGGCCAAAAAACAATTATGACTGTACCTACTGGGTTTTTCTGTCAAGAAAATCGTGTCGCATTGGCGTCCCATCGGACTATGAGAGTGAGGGAATATAGAGTGCACCTGTGTATGCACAAATGCATTGTTTCATTGCACACTATAATATCTCCGTCTGCGCCTCGGTTGAGATTGGCCGCCGTGGCCGAAATTCGGAAGGGCGGTCATTAAGTATGAATGAAGATTAAGATTCTGCTAAAATACCAGTAAGTAAAATGCTATGCTTACAGATGATTATTTAATGTTGGTCTTTCAAAGTAATGGGGCTGCAAATGTTGTGTGGATGGAACCTAATTCCCGCACTCTCTCTCACCAATCATGTTGGCCTTGCGCCAACCATGGCAGGGTTGACAACGCGATGAAAACGGACGGCCATTTTCACCGCAAACTCTAATGAAAGGTGAGGCAATAAATACCTACTTGTTTGAACTGTATGCTTAGTCTCACTTTGCAGCTCGAAAACTTTACTAAATACTACTGATCGAATCAAAATGACTTCAGAGTAAAATGGACTTAAAATGGTTTATATTAAGATTTGAGTTCGCTAATACATTCAGCATTCGAAAACAATCAGCGCCCCAAGCAGAAATGTTGTAAAATAAATATTCGAACTATTGAATTACGACTTTAAAATAAGAGTGTTTGGGTTCATTTTGCTCTGAAGTCATTGTGTTGCCACTATGCACAAAGTCAGCATAAGGCCTCTGTACAATGCCGTGCTCTAATTAATGACAAAGCTTTTAACGGCTATAATTTGCAATCCGACAGGAATTTGGCTTATAGCTAATTGATCATGTTATTTTAATGCGTAGAGGGCGTGGATATTATTATTATACAAATAGGGGTTTGGGAATACAAACCCAATTTGTATTGTATTTGTTCCCGCCTTGTTCCTGTTTGTTAGGTTTACTTCTGAATTGTCAAAAAATAATTAAAAAAATTGGTTATCCGTAAAGTCAGTAAAGTCAGTCAAAACAGAGATAGATGCGTCAAAAGCCGAAAGTTTAGGCCGATCGTGCCTTCTCTATCGCTTGTTCCACTCTCTCGCTTGCACGTAGTACGTGACAATGAGTCATGCTTTTTCGTGTGTGTAGCCGGCGTTCAAAATAACATTCATTTGTTGTTCAAATTTAATTCTAACCTTAACCTTAACCATTTCTTCGAGCAGGTAAGCGCTAATAAAAGGCTGACAAGCATATTAGTGCTTTGTCGATTCGAAAGCATTTGTAAAAGTTTATCTGAATAAAAAATATGTCTATTCTATTCGGCAGTAGCTTAACTATCTTGTGGACAGCTGAAGCAAATTCAGCTGTCCACAAGATAGTTAAGCTACTTCTTGTAACAATTTTATTTTGAAAAGAGCAACTGTTGAGTTTCTTGCCGGCTCTTCTCAGCAGAATCAGCATTCCGAACCGGTGGTAGATTCTTGACATGTCATAAGAGCCACACGTTGGCCTACGTGAAATAAATGATTTTGAATTTTGAAAAAATTTCAGACATGAGCACTGCGCATCCCGTTAACTTACGTGTAAATACAAAATTAACGTGAAAAGAGCATGATTTTTTATTGCAATATAACTTTTAAATGATTAAAAATGTTCGCAATATGCAGGTAGACTAAAATAATAAATTTTATTTTCACACTCAAATTAGAGCGTCTGCGGAAAGTGTAGCTATGTGGTGTCATTGGGTACCTCCTGTGAAACTGTCAGGTTGATTAATCTCTATTGTTAAGTGACAGCCCTAATTTTCTTTTCATCGCGGGTGCCTCGTCATAACATGAGCGTTACGTATTCGGGTCGCGCGAGGCGCGCGTAAAAATTGCCATTCTTATAGCGCGCTTTTCATTTGTTTCTTTCTTTTTTTTTATTCACCTTATTTACCGTAAGCGGTTTTTACACTTCGAAAGGAATAAGGGATAGAAAATAAGGGAATAAGAATAGGTTTTTGGTTTTTTTCTGAAAAGAATAAATAATTATGTATAACAGATATCTCCCAAGATTGTCCGCCGGACTCTACCGCTTCAGAGGTATCGACAAAATATTTTAAAAAGTCAAAGAGAATATTAAAAAAATCAGCAGACCAAATCCAAACCGGCCAGAATTGAATGAACAGTAGGTAATCAAAAGTAGGTACTTCATAAATTAACCAGAATATTTGAAGGACGCAGGAAATTCGGACGTACCTATACCCGAATTACTAATTCCGTGGAATTCTGACGTTTCGTAATGTTACCAGAAATAAAACAACTACCACAAAAAAGATAAAAAATTCAAAACTTATGCAAATACAAATCAACTGCCGCATATGACAAATGCCTGACAGACACTTCACGGTGATAATGTCATTCGACATCCATTTTTGAATGATTTTTTTCAATGTGCTTCTTTTGTTTTCTATTGCTGTTAGTGTGCACTTTCTAGTTTAAACCCCTTGGTGTTTTCTATTTCAAGGCGAAACGAGTAATATTATTACGCGGCATGTGACTTTTTATGATGACAGGGAATTAAAGTAGTTTGGGGTAAAATCGTACTTCGTAGATGTTAACCCTGTTCTCCATACGATTAACTCATCTGTAAATGACAATTACAGCTGTCAGAATTCCACGGAATTAGTAATTCGGGTATAGTTAATAATTTAAACGATGTTGCGTCTAAATCACGTCAAACTTCTCCCCCCAAAAATTGTTACATTTTAATTAAAAATTACCCACCAATTTCATCCTCGACTTCTCGCACTTTTAATTAATCTTAAAATTAATATTAAGACATAAATCCCGAATTCGTAACTTGTTTACTGGATGGTTGTTTTACTTGCTGTTAATAAATATAAAGCTGACCTCTGGTCTGATCTGTACTAGTGGGAGGTTTCAGACCACCACTACAGTCTTTTAATGTCCCACTGCTGGACACAGGCCTCCTCTAAAAGGAGAGAGGGATTTAGAGCTTAGACCCGCCACGCTGCTCCAGTGCGGGTTGGTGGGCTTTAACGACTATTGTTACATCGTCACAAATGATAGTGATAGCAACCGTGCTCTCTAAGGCTCAGAAGTGAAACACCGCCAACTTCCAAGTTCCAACTCCGGGCTCGCACTGAGAATTTCTTGACAGAAAAACCCGATATTATAATCTAAAAATTATTTGTCTGACCCGGAAATCGAACCCGGGACCTCGTGATCTGCAGTCGGATGTGCTAATCACTAGACCAACGAGGCAGTTAGGCTTCAGACGTGGCTACGTATTTACGTATAAATCAGCAATAGGTACACAAACTGCTGAATATTACACACTGAATATTAAATATTGAAGAATATTCAATATTCCGCTCTGTTGTAATATCCGGCCCATTGAGTGCAAGCGGCGGCGCGAGGATTTGGCGCGCGTTTAAACATTTTTAACATTTCATGCTCGAAACGACGCCAAAAATTTTCCATATTTTTATAAGAATAAAGCTTTAAAAGGTTTATCTATAAAATAGATTAAATAGAATAGAATAGAAAAGTTTTTTATTCAAATAAACTTTTACAAGTAGGTACTTTTGAATCGTCAATTGAATCTACCACTGGTTCGGAATGCAGTTCAAGAGGATTCAACCGACTGACTGATACAATATCAAACTGTATGTCGGGTCAAGAAACTTAAGATTTTTCATGAAGGTGCTTTTGAAACATTTTTCTCTCCTTTCGTTGGGAAATTCTGAAGAAAGATTGGGAAATCACGGGAAAAAGTGATCGGGTTGGAAATCGTTCCACCAAATTAGTAGTGGAACGATTTCCCACCCGAGCGAATCGAAATGTTTAACAAATGCGCACTCGAGTAGTACACCTCCATCGAGAATTTTCATAAATAAAAACTTGGTCTTCTCGTCGAAACGAACCTACTCACGAGAATGCTTTTTGATTTTTTGTTTTAGTTAATAAGTAGTCAGGCTACTTATTAACTAAAACAAAAAATCAAAAAGCTCTAAAAATCCCGTCGTAAGTATTTTGTCGTCAACTAATCCGCGATGAATATTCGACTAAAATCAAAAATTCTAAAAATCCCGTCGTGAATATTTTGTCGTCAACTACTTACTTAATTCGCGATGAATATTCGAAAAATATTCGCAAATCAGTCCAAAGGAGTAGTGGACAATTTATATGGCTTCAGCGAGGTGCCAGCGAAACTCATAATTCCCGGCTTGGTGGAAAGCGTCCACCAATCAAAGGTGTGACGAGGGTACGGGAGTGACGCTGTACACAACATTGGAACAGATGGGTAAATTGGTGCGTTAATAATGTTATTCTGCTTGAAAATTGTCCTACGGATTTTTGGAATATTTCGGCACTAATAAATTGTAAGTAAAGTGAAGTAAGTATTTACCTAATCATCATCATCATCATGATCAACCCATTACTGGCTTACTACAGAGCACGGGTCTCCTCTCAGAGTGAGAAGGGTTTTGGCCATAGTCTACCACGCTGGCCAAGCGGATTGGCAGACTTCACACACCTTTGAGAACGTTATGGAGAACTCTCAGGCATGCAGGTTTCCTCACGATGTTTTCCTTCACCGTTAAAGCAAGTGATATTTAAATACTTAAAACGCACATAACTCCGAAAAGTTAGAGGTGCGTGCCCGGGATCGAACCCACGACCTCCGATTAGAAGTGGGTTATCCTAACCACTAGGCTATCACAGCTTTTAGCAACCACTAGGCTGAATGGAAGCAGGCGTTACTTTGCGGAATTCCATGATATACAATGAATATAAAATTATTTTGCTATAATCCGCTAACAGTGACAAATTTGTAGGCACAACACCACACAATCTTGTAGGCACAACACCACACAATCTTGTAGGCACAACACCACACAAATTCACCACAAAACAAACTCGACGATCGTTTCGCTCCGACACCGGAGCATCGACATCTCCTGAAGATGCTCCGGTGTCGGAGCGAAACGATCGTCGAGTTTGTTTTGTGGTGAATTTGTGTGGTGTTGTGCCTACAAGATTGTGTGGTGTTGTGCCTACAAGATTGTGTGGTGTTGTGCCTACAAATTTGTCACTGTTAGCGGATTATAGCAAAATAATTTTATATTCATTGTAAACCACTAGGCTATCACAGCATTTACCTAATACTATAAATTAAAAATTTTAATAACCCCGCCCTGTGGGAAGAACTAACGTCCCACCATCTACTTACCTGCTCCAAACGTCAGAACCATGGATCACACTGTGACATACGATCTACCAAATAGGTAGGTACTCATCCAGACAAATGTAACTATAAAAAAAACCGCTATAGAGCTAGCAAAAGAGCTGATAACTTTGAAACGGCTGGACGGATTTGTTAAAACATCTAAGAACCAACTCTAGAAAACCTGCTTTCAAATATAAAAAACCGCATTCAAATTGGTTCAACCGTGTGTGCCATGTAGCTCTTAAGAGTTACGGTGCCACAGACAGACACACGTAGCTGTCAAACTTTTTGCGTCGGGGGTTAAAAAGTCAGTAACGAAGAAAAAAGCAAAAGTGAGTTAGGCTTTACCGAAAACCATTTCTGATTTGATAAAAAGTGACAAAAAGTTTTCAAAAGTGCCTCTGAATCTATCTATAATATAATAAAACTGTAACAGATCCAATTCTTTACATTGAAGATATTTTGAAAATTTTTATTGGAGGGCACTCTATAATCGATACTGAATCCAAAACTGCAATTTTTTTCATTTTTGTCTGTCTGTCTGTCTGTCTGTCTGTCTGTCTGTCTGTCTGTCTGTCTGTATCTTGGCCGCGCATCACGCCGAAACTACTGAATGGATTCGAATGAAACTTGGTACAATTTGAGTTTATACTCCGAGGTAGGACATAGGATACTTTCTATCCCGAAATTCAGCATGGTTCCCTTGGGAGAGGGGAAGAAAGTTAAAACGAGTATTTAGCTGTAATTCATTAACGCGTGGTTCGATTTCACTCATTCTTTTTTTGTTAGAAAGGTAATACTTCAAGTATTATCCCGTAAATATTTCAAGGTCATAGGTTTTTTAGTTCAGAAATGACAGACATTTATTGGGTTCAAATAACTTGGGCCCCGGATCTTTGTACGTACAGCTTATTTTAAACTGGCGTGCGTTTAAATTTATATTTGTCAGCCTGTCTATTTGTTCCAGCTAATCTCTAAAACGACTGAATCGATTTTGATGGAACTTTCAATGGCAGATAGGTGATGTTATAAGGAGTAACTTAGGCTACATTTAGTTTAGGTACAAAAAAGGATTATGGGATCCAATCCGATCCTATATAAAAACCTATATCAACGCAGACGAAGTCGCGGGGATCAGCTAGTAGACAATATAAATAGAAAGATACGGTGGTAAATACTCGGGAAGTTTGCCAGGGAAGCGAAGAAGAATGGCGGGTAAGTATAAAGGCATAAAAAACAGTTTAAATTACCTACTTTACAAAAATATCACGTTTCAGTCATTTTATTGAAGCTTCATATTGATCTTTATTCATCATGTTTTTATAGACTAAATGGAGTAAACTGCAAAATTATACTTTGTCACGTCATGTTAGAGTTTATAATGACTTTACTATGCTTTAAACTCAGCTAAATACCTACCTAATAACATGGACTTGACAGTCTGGGAAATGATGAGTCGTTCACTACAATATACATGATTGATGATCGTAGGAACATGATTTGGGCGGATTGTGATCAAATTTTAATGCAACGATAACACGAGATCTGTAATTTTTTGATGAGCCACTGTACTTAAATACTAATTTGTATGACACTGCGAGATATACTAAATCTAATGCACGATGGCAATTAACTTCCGCATTTTCTTGCAGAAGCAATTTCTTGCAAGAAACAATTTCTTGCAGAAGCAATTTCTTGCATTTTCATTAACAGAATAAGTAATTAATATGCATAAATTGAATTCCTGCGAGTTTTAACACAGTGTGATTTGTCAGAGCTGATTTCAGCAAGTTTTATGGTATAGTCTCGTATAGAGGACTATACGAGAGAGATACTGTAGTGGAGACTTTGCATTAAAAAAAGAACATTATCTTAGTCACAAATCATGTAAACAAGAAATCGGAAGAATTCAACTGTCCACGCTAAATAGAATAACAATATTTTTTTTTTATAAATTCTTTTATAAGTATCATGTTTTTTGAATATCATTGCAGAGTTCAGCTCATATCTTTCAGCAGATTCTGCTTTCCGAACCTGTTGGTAAAATCTTTACGACACAAGTGTCTTTAAAGAAGGCCCACATAAATAAATAATTTTCACTTTGACTTTGAATTAGAAACAATAAGCACTGCGCAGATTTTAGTCAAACAAGGAGAAAATAAATGATTTAATGAAAATCGCTACAAAGCTATAAAAGGTTACGAAGTTAAGCAATTTAAGATTTGTTATCGTTCAATTCGCAATTCACGTCTGGAGTTCTGCTTTCCAACAGTTATTATTAAGGGTGCGAAAAGTCTGATAAAGTTACCGGGAATTTTTAATTAAAACGTAACAGCTTACGACATTTAGCTATATTTATTTGGATTTAAATCATTTGGCATACGGAATATTCGAATGTTTTCTATTCATTTACGAATATTATGGTTTAGTTAATATTAACTTAAAAAAGCTGTGATAGCCTAGTGGTTAGGACGACCGACTTCTATTCGAAGGTCGTGGGTTCGATCCCGGGCACGCACCTCTAACTTTTCGGAGTTATGTGCGTTTTAAGTATTTAAATATCACTTGCTTTAACGGTGAAGGAAAACATCGTGAGGAAACCTGCATGCCTGAGAGTTCTCCATAACGTTCTCAAAGGTGTGTGAAGTCTGCCAATCCGCTTGGCCAGCGTGGTAGACTATGGCCAAAACCCTTCTCACTCTGAGAGGAGACCCGCGCTCTGTAGTGAGCCGGTAATGGGTTGATCATGATGATGATGATGATGAATATTAACTCGAGATTAGGTTTAATAGTAAATATGTAGGTATAATTTATATTTAGGCCACAGGCTGAAGAGGCTGAAGTAGCAATGGGCGGGGCATGTAGCTGGAAGAACCGATGGACGTTGGGGTCCCAAGGTGCTTGAATGGCGACCTCGCACTGGCAAACGTAGCGTTGGTAGACCCTTCACTGGGTCGTGTTCTGTGGCGATTCTTGCAAAGCCTATGAACTATGTCCAGCAGTAAACGGTCTTACGGTGCAATGATGATGTTAAAAAAAATGTTAGGTATATTGGGTTTATGTGTCAAGAAATTCTCAGTGCCAACCCGGAGTTGGTAGTTGGTGGTGTTTCACCACCGTGCTTCGGAGAGCACGTTAAGTCGTCGGTCCCGGTTATTATCACTATCATGTGACAATAGTCGTTAAAGCCCGCATTGGAGTAGCGTGGCGGGTCGAAGCTCTAAATCCCTCACTCCTATGAGAGAAGAGGCCTGTGCCCGGCAGTGGGACGTAAAAAGGCTGTAGTGTGTGTAATTTGTACGCCAGCCTACAATTAGTACCGACATAACAAGTATAAATTGAAAATTTAAAAAACCCCCGACATTCGCCATTTTGTGGCGGCGGCCATCTTGGATTTGCATAATGCTATTCTACTAGTCAAGCCCTTTCATTTAATACCCATATTAAGGGAGTTGTGAAAAAATTGGTAATCCGCCATTTTGTAGCGGCGGCCATCTTGGATCGATTTTCATCACACATAGCTAACAACACTCTCGACTAATTCACCTTTCAAACAAAAAAACCGCATTCAAATCGGTCCACCCGTTTGAGCGCCACAGGGGAACAGACAGACACACACACACACACGCAGACACGTCAAACTTATAACTTTTGCGTCGGGGGTTAAAAATACCTACTACAAGGTACGTGTTTATTTAACACACTCTACAATAGTTTGATTACATATCGAATTTCACCTATAACAAGTATGTATCATAATCAATCATCCTTCTCTGACGTGACTCATCGTGTACCGGTCTGCGAGACACACGAAATACGTCCAAAAATCGCTGTCTCTAAACAAAACAATGTAAAAATATCCCAATGGCAACTATAAATAGAGTCTAATTTAATCTGGCGAGCGTTTTCATAAAAAAAAATGTGTATCGATTAGGTCGCTGCAAAATGATTAATAGACAGACTTTTTTAACTCTGTAGACTGTAGTTTAGAGTTTATTGAATCCTTTTGAACTACGATGATATTAATTGTATAAGTTGAGCCTGTTGATATATTAATTTTAACACTTTTTAAATAGTTTTTTTTTAATAAATCTATTTAAAAAACCACACAAAGATTATAACAAGAAAAAGTTCGTAAACTAAAACCCGACTACGCTTAATAATTTAATTTAAGTAATATAAAATAATAATTTAATGCGAAAGCGTGGGGCAAGCAGCTAGTGGCGCCATCTGTTATGTCTATCCGAAACTATAAATTCCACCACCACCACCACTACAGCCTTTTAACGTCTCTCATATAGGCTTAGACCCACCACGCTGCTCCAATGCGGGTTGGCGGGCTTTAACGACTATTGTCACATGATACTGATAATAACCGGGACCGACTGCTTAACGTGCTCTCCGAGGCACGTTGGTGAAACACCGCCAACTACCAACTCCGGGCTGGCACTGAGAAAACTAACCAGCTCACTGGAAAGCTTAGAGGTCCGCAGGGACGTTAGCTTCCTCTGCGTATTCTATCGCCTCTATAACGGGGAGTGTTCTGAGAAGTTGTTTAGCGTTAATACCATCCTCTTATTTTCCATCCCCACCATCTGAATCATTGGCATATTTTGACCAAGCGTTGAGCGAAATTATTTCTTCCACGGACTCAAAAATTGTGGAACCAACTTCTTCCATCTCTGGTGTTTTTCCACATAACTTTGATATGGGGTTATTCAAGAGACGTATCAACAAATACCTCAAAGGTCGGTAACGCATTAGTGCTTGCTCTGGTGCTGCAAATGTTCATGGGTGGCGGTAATCACTTAACATCAGGTGACCCGCTTGCTCGTTTGCTCGCAATTCATATATTAAAAAAACGAATTTGTTGTTTTTATGTCAATTTACTCAGTCTATCAATCATAACGTCGCGTCAGCCTGTTCTTATCCCTGAAAATATTCCGTACAAAAAATTTCAACCTCGGCCTCTCCTTATTAAACATCTTCATCCTAACGACCTCGGATAAAGTCTTCCAAAATAATTGGGGTATTTTCAACAAAATAATATATAAAAAAAGAACATTCCTTGACAGACGTAACGTTAATTAAAATTATGAGCATCTAATCAAGAGTTATTTTCTGAAATTAACGTTCAAATGAGCTTCCTTCTTTTTAAGTGAACAATTAAATAATCTAAATCTAAATAAATAAAAGGAAAAGGTGACTGACTGACAGACTGACTGATCTATCAACGCACAGCTCAAACCACTGGACAGGTTGAGCTGGGCATACAGATAGTTATTGTGACGTAGGCATCCGCTAAGAAAGGATTTTTTTAATATTCAACACCAAAGAAGATCAAATAGGGGATGGAAGTTTGTTGAAAATCTTTCGACATACGATTTATGAAAATCAGTAGGTATTTCGGATTTCGATAGGTCTCTTACAGCGGGAAAACATAATCCCATAGGAAATCAGACATTGTACGTGAACGAAGTCGTGGGCAACCGCTAGTAAAATATATTTAAGTGAGTAGTCTCATGTTTAAATGTGAATTATGTTCTCTATAGCATTAAAATTAAATAAAAATAATATAGCAGTAAACATACGAAGTACTGTAAAGGCGACAACGGAATTATAAATCGAACGATGGAAAAATTCCCCGGACCGCCTCTGTGGGTTTAGTGCTTTTTTTGCCCGGGGCCCAAACACAATCAATGCGATAAAGCTTTCTCGGGGCTTTTGCTAAGCTTAGGGTGAGTTGAATGTCACACGATTTAAACTAAAAAAAAATCTGGGTTAAAATAGTCTTTCGATCCGCATTTGGCCAGCGTGGTGGACTGCGGGTCATTACATGACCTGTAATGGGTTGATAATGATTCTTTTTTCCTGATGAATCAGGATTCTTTAATTTATCTTCAAAATGTGACACTCTAACTTCAACCATGGAGGCACGAATACTGACTTATGGCACTCCTCTGCTTGTTTTTTGATGGTCACTTAGCTTTAGAGAGAGCGCTCACGGAGCGGTTCGCACCCGCGCCCGCCGCGGTTGCGGGCCCGCAATACTCGAAATTCATACAAATGTCGAGTGCAAAACTCACGACGCGATTTACTCCCGCAGAGTTGGCGGTTGCTCGCGGCTCCCGCAGAAGGCGGGCAGCGGGCGCCCGCGAGCTTTGCGGGCGTCGCCCGCAAGCTCTGCGGTTTTTTGGCGGGCGCGATCGCATTTTTCTTATAGGAGCTGGCGAACAAAACGGTATAGTTGCATCAAACTAAAGAGTAAGAGTCTTTATTTGCAAAAATGTGGTACAAATATTATGGATCTTAAAGCTTATTGTCTTCCAGCACATGTAACTAATAAATTAGTGTGCAAATTGAATTATTGATTTTAAGACTAAACAAAATGACGTAAGTAGCATACATGTCAACGTTCTAAAGATATAAATATAAAATTAATTGCAATAAATATAATTTATGTCATACCTATATTCTTTTAAATTGTAAAAACATTTCTCCATGAGCCAGTTCTTTAGTTTTACTTTAAAAGTTTGAAGAGGCATGGCCTGTATTGATTCAGGTAACCTATTAATTATTAAATATTAATATTAAACTGAATGACATACTTACAGTGAGCTTTGGCGTGGATTTTTATTTACCCATATGTAGTTTGTGACTTTATTGAACATAATAATATGTTAAATTCAGTTTGCTATCTCATATAAGTTAACGGAAGCAATAATTAATTAATATTGCAAGCAATAACTTGTTTGTGTAAACACATAACTCCAGAAGCAGACTATCAATTAATATTAAAACTAAATCAAACTATTATTAAAATATCTGCGTTTATCACCCGCACATAACTCAATTTATATCAACTCAGAGATTAGTTTAACTGAGATCTATTTTCAAATATATTTTATACTAATTAATTAATTACACTCAGCCAAGTCCAAAATGGCAGCATTTATTCGATGAGGGTGTGATTGCTATCGCAGCCCTCAATCAAATATCACGACCTAGACGCTGAAGCATCTAATAGTCGGTGGAGTCTTTGGAGGAGACTCAATTCATGGCTTCGAATTACCCGTATTTATACCAATAATTCAAGACGGTGGTTCGGCGCCACTGAATGAATCAAATGTCAGTTAATTCTAACCTATTTCAATTATGAAATTAATAATTCGTAAACCATTTCTAAAAATTCTAATTAATTTTCAACAATAATCTATCATTTGTAAGTCAGTCTGACATTTGTAAGTTAGTTTAGGCCAATTTCAACATAAATTGTTTAAAAACTTTATTAGTGAATAAAGTTTTTAAATGATAAACTTTTTAATTAAAAAAAAATTCTTAGTAAAAAAAAAAAAAATTTTTCTTCTGAAAAAGAAATAATCATTTTGATTGACATCTTACAAAGTATGTAAATTAATCCATTTTGAACGAAAACGTGCTCGATTATTCAAATCTTTCGAAACTTTATTGTAATTATGCCGTTATGATCGAAACCACGACCTATGGATGCAATTTTGATACAGTTGCGGGCCGTTTTAAGTAAAATTAAGTTGATATTCTTATTCAGCAAGCCAAAGACCATCGGATTAAAAAATATAACATTTTGTTCGCCAGCTCTTCATATATAACTATAACCGCCGGTCTTGCGGGCGTCGCCCGCCAACTCGGCGGGCGACGCCCGCAGCCGCGGCGGCTGCGGTCCCGCAAAAACAAGCGGGCTCGTGAGCGCGCTCTCTCTAACCGCTCTCCCGCAGCCGCGGCGGGCGCGATTCCAAACCGCTCCGTGAGCGCTCTCCGTAATCGTCTCACATGCAATGTCACTTTAAGGCTGCTCTCCTCACGCGCTTCTCTATACAAGCGTATTACGCCTATTATTCTAATATTTGTAGCAATAGATCTAAAGTTAAGCCAGATATCAATTTATATCTCCATTATTTATGCCAGTAAATAAAAAAAATAGTAAAATTATATTTATTTTGAAAGTTATGACGCTTGAAAAATCACTATTTTTGGGCAAATTTTGAGGCAACTTCGTGCGTAAATAAACTATATAAGAAACTAGAAAATTGAAAAACGACCGAAGTCTTATCATACGTTACTTCATAATAATTTCAAATGTCTTTAGTTCATGTAAAAAATTGGCCAAATATTTGCTAAAATAGGCGTAATTCCACAAACTTTGCCGTTTATCACTAAAAATCATGATATCTCAAGCAAAATTTATTTATTTAATTAATTAATTAATTATTTATTTATGTATATATTTTTAGTACTCTTCTTTAGGGAAGACGTCTCGCTCTCTAAATGCAGAAATCACTGTTTTAGGCGTCTAAAACAGTGATTTCTGTTTTAGACTCCTCAAACGATTTGTCGCTCCCATGGAGAGGGCTCTTAATCAAACAAAACCTGCGAGAGAGATGTATCGCACGGATTAATAGCGTTTTTAGACAGTAAATAAACTTTCCTTTTCACAAAGTATACCTACTAGTTTTCGTAAATACTTAATTAACATTGTATGTTGATAACTTTAGTAAAATAATTCATGGAAAATTTCACATCGCTGAAAACCCTCGTAGGTGTCTTAATTACGTAGCGGGTTTACAGATGCCCGCATACTTTACATTTTTAAGCGACAACGATGATATTAAATTCCACCGACCACGTGTAAAGTGTCACCTTCTTAGTCGAAGAGCTGACCGGCAGTTTTAACATATGATTTTTAAAACATAAACTCAGCGCTCGGCTTGCGCTGATTGCCACCACCACCACCACCACTACAGCCATTTAACGTTCCACTGCTGGGCACAGGCCTCCTCTCTCATAGGAGAGAGGGATTTAGAGCTTAGACCCGCCACGCTGCTCCAATGCGGGGTGGCGAGCTCTGCTCCAATGCGGGTTGGCGCTGATTGCAGTCAACGAGAACGACGAGATCGTAGCTGACTGCAATTGTAGCTGATGATAAGTGATGATGCAGGATAATGTATAGCGCGTTTGCCTTGAAGCTGAAGTGACAGTAGACAGGTCATGCTTGTCGTAGGACCGAGGGCCATTGGAGCTGGAAAGTTCTAGAGCATCCTGTTAATGTATAAATTAGACTGATGATATGAAGAGGGTGGCGGGATGTGGCTGGATGAGAAAGACTCGTTGGGAAAGACCTATGTGAAACAGTGAACGCTCACAGGATATGATACCATGATCCATTCTAGGTGCTTAAAGCTCCTAGATTAAAGGCACAGTATCTAATGTTCTAATGAAAAAAACCGTGCCTTCTAAGGTAATATTTTTTCTAAGGTATTACAACTTTCAGCGTGTAACAAATCGTACTCGAAATTTTCCACTGGCTCTCAGACCATCCCTTGCTTAATATAAAATATAAAAGTTACGATAAGGTACACAAAGTATCCCCTTTTATGAAGGTAACCCAACCTGCCCCAGAACACAATCAACGCAAAGTGTTGTGGGTGAATGGCCAAGGTTTTTTTGCGTTGAGTCCGTTTTCATGAAAACATTATCATCATTTGCTAAATAATATAGATGTAGGAAAGCTTGAGGCCGCTCGAAAGGAGAATGCCCAAAAATCTATGGGCGTGTAACCCAGTCGTTTACAAGCGTGTCGTATGCAGCATTTATTGCAGGTTTATTCCTGATAACCAAACACACCATTTTAATACCTCTAGGTCCTGCCGTTTTTGAATAAATCTAAGTTTAAGTTCGAAAATGATTCTAGGTTATGTGTAGTTTATGATTGTTAAACTAGTAAGGAAAGCCGTGTATCGTTCCTGCCGATTTGAATTATTTGTTCCGCGCACTATACTTAACATACCTGTTGCAACGATGTCCATGTTGAGAGTAGTTTGCAATGTAGAATCTAACGAAGACCCATCATGTCTTAGCATCATATCAAAGGCATCATGTTTACATTCAAGTGACAATTAATACACCTCAACATTGTTATCCAAATCACGAGCAAAAATCAGAATCCGTAGAAAGTAGCGTAAAGTCGGCGAGTAGGCGAGATCGAATCCGTATAGTATAGCAAAAGTCGTTGGTAAGGATAAACAATAAACCATAGAATTAATATTGGTCTCCGCTGCGCTATAATAAACATTCAAAATGTAAACAGAGTAGACGTCACTAGCGTCACATACAACTAAAACAATGACATGTCACATTGGCATCTTGAAATATAATAAGTTTCTTTACACAAAATCAAGAAGGTTGTAGTTCTATTCCATTCCATTGCACAAAACGCAATGAAGTTAAAATAATATTATAACAAAATAATATTATTAATTATTACTTATTTACTTTAATCATATTGTACGATTTACAACAAGTAACAAATAAAATAATGTATTAAAAATAAATATCTGTTTTATTTCAAGTGACATGATTTTTTAGTAACAAAACTTTTTGTTTGGGCATGTATGCGTAGAAAGTAATGCAAATGGCCACCAGACATGCCAGAGAACAGGAAGAGACGGTTGAATTCCTTTTTTATTGCATTTTTTTAAAAGCAGCTTTAGCATTAATAATTATTAATTTTCAAATTGTCATATATTCGTAAGATAATTTTTAGTAAATTACATTTTGTGTAAATGTTTGGGTCAGGGATGATCATTCTCCTTTCCACTGGCTCTCAGACCATCCCTTGCTTAATATAAAATATAAAAGTTACGATAAGGTACACAAAGTATCCCCTTTTATGAAGGTAACCCAACCTGCCCCAGAACACAATCAACGCAAAGTGTTGTGGGTGAATGGACAAGGTTTTTGCGTTGAGTCCGTTTTCATGAAAACATTATCATCATTTGCTAAATAATATAGAGGTAGGAAAGCTTGAGGCCACTCGCGCTGGTTTGTAGAAATACTCAGAAGTCAGAACAGTAAGTAGAAATAAAACACTAATGTTTGTGCAAATAAAATGCTACCGAGGTGAATATGTGTAGGAGCAACTACAAAATAAACTTCGAGAAATCCCGTTAATGATCCTTAAGTTTTTTTTAATTCTTGTGTTATCTCTTATTGTTTTCGTCTAAACTGACAGACATTCACTGCTGGATCTACTGTTTTTTGTAAGGATCGCCACAAAATACGACTGTTGTCACACACACACTGTGTCTCCACGACCAGTTGTGTCACTTTTGTCCACAGCGGCTCCCAGCGAGTCGCTTGAGATCATCCGTCTAGTGGGGGTCTTCTGAAGAGTCGCCGACCGCCATTGAAGAACCAATGAGATTCCTACATTTATCGGTTTCCGAGCTAAATGGGCGTCCATTGCCACTACAGCTTCGTTAGATGGGTTACTTTGGTTCTCCTACGAACACTCTAATTTCTGGCTTGATTTTGCAGTGGATACTCCGAGCGTAGCTCTCTCTAGCTCTTGCGGAGTGACCCTGAGCCTTCTCACGAGACTCATTGTTAGCGATCATATTTTGGATCTATAAATAAATAAATAAATAAATAAATACTCACACATACACACACGGTCGTCTGTTCCTAAAGTAGGCAACTTAATGCCTGTGTTATAGGTAACAGCCAACTGATAGACATATTTACATATAAATACATATATATTTTAATAAAGGTATACATACATATTATAAATACACCCAGACTCGGGGCGGGAATCGAACCCACGACCCCGGACCGGAAGGCAGGGTCACTGCCAACCACGCCAACGGGCCAGTCAAAATCATAACTTTGTGCGAAGACTTTCATCTCTCATATATATTACTGAGAATACATAACCTGCTGTCATTTTAACTTCTCTATTGTGCAACGAAGTACCTACATTGAAGAGCGAATGAGTATCGATACATCTTTGACGACCTCCCTGGCGCAGTGATGAGCACTGTGGTCATATAAATAGGAGGTCTCGGGTTTGATTCCCGTCAGGGGCAATTTGGGATTTGATAATTTCTAAATTGTCTCTGGTCTGGTCTGGTGGGTGGCTTTAGCCGTGGCTGGCTACCGCCCTACCGGCAAAGCCGTGCCGCAAAGCGATTTAGCGTTCCTGTACGATGCCGTGTAGAAACCGATTAGGGGTATGCATACCTCTTCCAAGTTAGCCCGCTTCCATCTTAGACTGCATCATCACTTACCATCAGGTGAGATTGCAGTCAAGAGCTAACTTGCAGTTGAATTAAAAAAAATATCTCATTTATATAAGGCAGTAAGTACTTAGTATTATGGTCCTATCATCACACAAGTATAAATTAAAAATTTAAAAACCCCCGAAATTCATCATTTTGTGGCGGCGGCCATCTTGGATTTGCATAGTGCTATTCTACTAGTCAAGCCCTTTCATTTGATACCCATATTAAGGCAGTTGTGAAAAAATATGTAATTTGACATCTTGTAGCGGCGGTAATTTTGGATCGATTTTCATCAAACATAGCTAACAACACTCTCGACTAATTAATTCACCTTTCAAACAAAAAAACAACCGCATTAAAATCCGTTTGAGCGCTACAGGGGAACAGACAGACACAGACACACACACACACATACACACACACAGACACGTCAAACTTATAACACCCCGTCGTTTTTGCGTCGGGGGTTAAAAATACAGTATAATATAATGTCTAATTATGAATTTAGGCATATAATATACCTTGAGGCAGGTGTTGTTAAATCCTGGTAGGTAGATTAAATTAGCGATTATGGTTTTGTCTAACGATCCTTGGTATTACAGGGGACTAACATAAATAAGAATAAGTGGGCCTAATAATTATGCCTTGTAGTATAATTACTCATTTTTATAAGCCCATTGAAATCATTATTGTTTTCAGTGTAATCTACACAATAATTAAATCACTACATAGTATAAAACAAAGTCGCTTTCTCTGTCCCTATATCCCTATGTCCCTATGTCCCAATGTCCCTATGTATGCTTAAATCTTTAAAACTATGCAACGGATTTTGATGCGGTTTTTTTAAATAGATAAAGTGATTCAAGAGGAAGGTTTATAAGTAGAAAAATTGGACCCGGTAGGTGGCGCTAATAGCGGGCAGGACGACATCTGCCGGGTCCGCTAGTACCTAATAAAAGATCTTTGTCTATGGTATATGTTTAAGTTTTTTAACCCCCGACGAAAAACGACGGGGTGTTATAAGTTTGACCTGTCTGTGTGTGTGTGTGTGTGTGTGTGTGTGTATGTGTGTGTGTGTGTGTGTGTGTGTGTGTGTATGTGTCTGTCTGTTCCCCTGTAGCGCTCAAACGGGTGAACCGATTTGAATACGGTTTTTTTTGTTTGAAAGGTGAATTAGTCGAGAGTGTTGTTAGCTATGTTTGATGAAAATCGATCCAAGATGGCCACTGCTACAAAATGGCGGATTATAATATTTTATCTCAACGCCCTCAATATGGGTATCAAATAAAAGGGCTTGACTTGTAGAATAGCACTGTGCAAGATCCACGATCCAAGATGGCCACAAAATTGTAAATGTCGGGGTTTTTTTTTAATTTTTAATTTATACTTGTGTTTACTTTTGCGTCACTAAATTCGCTATTTTGTGGCGGCGGCCATCTTGGACCGATTTTTATCAAACATAGCTAAGAACACTACTGATTTGCAACGCTTCGCTCGCTGTACCACGAAATTTATCGGCAGACGCCGTGCGGTGAAATTTTGTTGGAGAAAATACAATTAAAAGTTGTATAGTTTGTTCCTAGCTTTGACATAGGGTTGTTCAGGGGGCGGATCAACAAATTCCTTAAAAGCCGGCAGCGCATTAGTGGTTCCTCTGGTGCTGCAAATGTTCATGGGCGGCGGTAATCACTTAACATCAGGTGACCCGCTTGCTCGTTTGCCCGCAATTAATATAAAAAAATCCTACTTCAGTTTAATTTTAACATTAGGTACTCCGTTTGTGTTGCAGACTTTATATAAATACAGACATGTCAGTTCAGTTGTTAGTGAAGTCTGGAGAGAGCTTAACAATCGCACATACACCAATCACGCTGGCTTTGCGCCAGTCGTGACAGGGTTGTCACCGCGATGAAAATGTATGTTCGTAGGTGCTCGGGTAACGAAAATTAACGTTCAGTTTTGGGGAAGGTGATAAAAATGCTTCTACAAAATCTATTATTATAGGTAGGTACTATATTTTTATTTTCTAAACGGTGTTAAGGTATACTTTCAGAAAAGGGTAGGTACAGAACAGAGTTGAAAATCTATTACTTGACAACTACTCAAAAATGGTTTAATTATATTTTTTTTCTAATGAATTCATGGAATTTTCAAAAACAAAAATCTTTCATTTTATTATACCAAAATTATTTCTGTATTTGTTATTCAAGTCTGCCATTATGCAAATATTGAGATTTCATATTATTATATTATAATATAGAAGTTTATAAAGACTATATTAAAATGGGAAACCTTAAGACAAATCAAAAATTATTATAACAAATATTAAAGTAATCAGTAACTCCAGGGAAACAGACGAACAAACGTACTAACGTAACTAAAATAACCAAGGTGATAGCCCTAACTTTTCCTGTACTATAACATAGTATTATAAACGTTTCGTATTTGTATTCTGGGCGCACGTTATAAAAATTGCCACTCTTATTATTATTCGTTAGTTACTGTATGTGTGGCTAGCCCGCCAACCCACATTGGAGCAGCGTGGCGGGTCCAAGCTCTAAATCCCTCTCTTCTATGAGAGAGGAGGCCTGTGTCCAGCAGTGGGACGTTATAAAGGCTGTAGTGGTGGTGGTGGTGGTGGATATACTTTCGCCCAGTGTTGGAGTAAATAACGATGCTCCTCAGTATGAGAGCGGCCGTGAGTCGTATGCTCTTCGTCACCGGAACTTCGTTCTCATCATAAACACATAACAAATAAACACAATTGTGATGTTATACAATGAACACAAAATTACTTTGCTATAATCCGCTAACAGTGACAAATTTGAAGGCACAACACCACACAAATTCACCACAAATTTAACTCGACGATCGTTTCGCTCCGACGTGAGTGCAGCAAAGCTTTGCACTTATCCGTTGTGAAGTCGACATCTCCTGAAGATGCTCCGGTGTCGGAGCGAAACGATCGTCGAGTTAAATTTGTGGTGAATTTGTGTGGTGTTGTGCCTTCAAATTTGTCACTGTTAGCGGATTATAGCAAAGTAATTTTGTGTTCATTGTATAACATCATGGAATTCCGCAAAGTAACGCCTGCTTCTATTCAACAATTGTGATGGAGGTGGATGTGTGACTTTCCTCAAGAACTATTCAACTTGCTGTGAAAAGGTAACACATAGACTAGACACACATAGACATACAGACAGATGGATAGACAGATTTCAGACACTTCCAGATTTATGATATTAAGACGTATATTAATACCGACTTTTGGTATGGATTTTTTTGTGAGCGTGTAATTTCGGCAACAATTTCAGTTACGCTAGATGGGTACTAATTTGGGTTTAATTTTAAGGCTACCATACAGTCCACTTTGGCTGAAGCTTAACAAGTTTTACCTTTGAGCAATTTATTTCCTTTTAGTATCCTTTAAACCACTTAGATCACTTAATTATTTCCTTTTGGCACACTTAAACCACTTATATCCTTTAATAGACTCTACCATGCACGTAAGGCCCCTATCCCACTGGCGTTTTGCGAGCGTTGGCGTTTCCCCAACGTCTGCGCAGCGTTGTCGCGACGTTGACGTCGCGTTGAAGTTGCGAAGTCGAAGCGTGAATGGTTGCCATTATAGTAGGGGAGCCGAGGATGCTAAATGTGGATTTACTCAAGCGTCATCGGAACCTAGTAGATTTTACAGATTAGTTGACAGGAAGAATAAAAGGTTATATAAGGTTTTCCATTTCAGTGGTGGGGATAGCTTCTAGCTACACGCTCTCATCTTCAATAGACGATTTTTATAACTTCGACTGATTATATATTTGAAAATCGGCTGATTATATATTTTTTGTTATTTTTGCATCATTTCCTTCAAAATAGAAAAAAATTCAACCACCCGCGAGATTCGAGAAGGGCAAGATAACGTTTTTTTTTTTGCAACTTTGTAGTTGCTCCCATTCTCGTATGTTACGTTCAAATAGTCTGATTTTCTAAATATACTTTTCTTAGCTCGTAATTAACCCACCATGATGATGATGATGATGATCTTAATCTGACGTTTCTGAGTATTTCTGTCCATCATTTTTTTATTTTGCGTGCGGCTTCATTTAGAGAGCTTATATATGGTAGAAGGTACTCAGCAGGATGCAAGATGCCTCGCCTCTCTTATCTTAATCTGACGCGCTCGAGTAAATACAAAAATCCCCTCTTGGGCTCCCTTACTATTGGAGACTCTCAACGTTAACGTTGCGTCAACGCGACATTGTCGCTGTGCAGACGTTGGAGAAACGTCAACGCTCGCTAAACGCCAGTGGGATAGCGGCCTTAGTCTAGATCCACATAATATCTACATCATGAACAATCGAGAACTGCATCATTGGTTTAGTGGTTAGCATATTCGACTGCAGATCACGAGGTCCCGGGTTCGATTCCCGGATCGGGCAAATAATTGTTAGGTATTGGGTTTTTCTATCAAGAAATTCTCAGTGCTAGCCCGGAGTTGGTAGTTGGCGATGTCTCACCCCCATACCTCAGAGAACACGTAAAATAGTCGCGTCCCGGTTAATATCACAAACATATTGTGACAATAGTCGATAAAGCCCGCCAATCCGCATTGGAGCAGCGTGGCGAGTCTAAGCACTAAATCCCTCTCTCCTATGAGATAAGCTGTGATAGCCTAGTGGTTAGGACGACCGACTTCTAATCGGAGGTCGTGGGTTCGATCCCGGGCACGCACCTCTAACTTTTCAGAGTTATGTGCGTTTTAAGTATTTAAATATCACTTGCTTTAACGGTGAAGGAAAACATCGTGAGGAAACCTGCATGCCTGAGAGTTCTCCATAACGTTCTCAAAGGTGTGTGAAGTCTGCCAATCCGCTTGGCCAGCGTGGTAGACTATGGCCAAAACCCTTCTCACTCTGAGAGGAGACCCGTGCTCTTTAGTGAGCCGGTAACGGGTTGATTATGATGATGATGATATGAGAGATGCCTGTGCCCACCAGTGGGAAGTTAAAAGGCGGTGGTGATAGGAGAATAGTGTGGACCCAGCCTTAGCAACCGTGTCTCTCCATAGCCCAAGAGAGATCCACGAGTCAATCTGCGAGACAATTTCATTAAATAGACTTTCCGCCCGGGAATCCGAGTCAAAGTTAGCGCGCAAATCCGATTGAATGAACACATTGGGATTGGCTGCCATAAAGACAGCTATATTGGTATTATATCGGGGGTTGGGCCATCTATATTAAACGTATGACACTAGCGTATGATTTGATTTGGTCGTGTGAATTTTGTATTTAAAATATATAGATTGTAAATCTAGATATAAGTATATATTATATTATATATTAATCTAATCTAGATAAGAGATATATGTGGTGATAAATATTTATCATGAGAGATTAGTATACGTATGTGTCTTGCAATTAAACTATGTTATTAAACTACGATATTTTGTTGAATGGAAGCAGGCGTTACTTTGCAGAATTCCATGATATACAATGAATATAAAATTATTTTGCTATAATCCGCTAACAGTGACAAATTTGTAGGCACAACACCACACAAATTCACCACAAAGCAAACTCGACGATCGTTTCGCTCCGACACCGGAGCATCTTCATCTTCACTTCACAATCGTCTTTTGTCAAAACGGACATTGCAATCGTCCGTTGTGAAGTCGACAGCTCCTGAAGATGCTCCGGTGTCGGAGCGAAACGATCGTCGAGTTTGTTTTGTGGTGAATTTGTGTGGTGTTGTGCCTACAAATTTGTCACTGTTAGCGGATTATAGCAAAATAATTTTATATTCATTGTATACGATATTTTGATACGTTTTACCATTAATTAATTAATTTATTTATTTACTTGGTTTGCTCGCAACTACTTCCGTGTCAATAATACAAGACGTGGTCTTTAATCTATGCCCATGTGGAGTTACATTTTTTTTAATACCACGAGAACCCTTTGTTTACCTCACTAAATATTTTTTTATTTAATTCTAGTCTAAGTAATTGCTGTAACTTTTCTAAGTGAGGTAGAAAACGGAAACCGAAAGAGCTTTTGTTGACTACGAGCTAAGGATTCAAAAGTTTAATTTTTATTTTCTAGGCTGAACTACTCCTAAGAATTTGAAGCTAAATTTTACTTCTGGCAACAATAATCTATCTATATATCTATTCTATCTATATCTATACATCTATCTATCTTCTATCTATATCTTCTATACATATAATAAAATTGTAGACTTGCCGTATCTGTACATTGAAGATTTTTGCAAAATAATAACTGGGGGATGTTAGGGATAAGTAATAGAACGTAAAAAAGTTATTTTTGAAATTTTTGTCTGTTTGTCTGTTTGTCTGTTTATCTGTTTGTCTGTTTGTCTGTATGTTTGTGCGCGCATCACGCAAAATGACACTACAGAATGGATTGAAACAAAACTTGGAACGAATTAAGTTCATACTACGGAGTAACATATAAGATACTTTTTATCCTGAAATTCAGCACGGTTCCCTTGGGAGAGGGGATGAAAGTTAAAATGTGTACTTAGCTGTAATTCATTAACGCGTGGTCCGATTTCATTCATTCTTTTTTTTTTGTTAGAAAGGAGATACTTTAAAGATTACCAGCTAATCTCAGAAAGGCTGGATCGATTTTGATGGGAATTTTACTGGCGGATGTTTACATTTTGATCTACCTAAACATCCGCCAGTGAACTTTTAACAGTTTTTAGCAAGGTATGAGCTCAAAGAAGCTTAGGAAAACAAGATGATTCCCACGGGATTTATAAAAACCAATATCCACGCGAGCGAAGTCGCGGGTGTCCGCTTGTATCTAATATGTATTAAGGGACCGAATTCTCCTAATGGTTATCCCAGAGGATAATGTAAGTAAGGTCAGATTTGATGCCAACTACAAACGTGTCTTTCACCACTTTCCAGAAATTATAAGTCCAATGTGACAATATAAATTGTACTTGTAAAAGCTTGAGTCACTGGGTACTGTTACAAAACATTGGTTCCACAAGCAAAATTTAATCTTACCGTCGAAATTTAAAGTTGCTTTTAGAATGAGCTCGGGTGGAAAATTCTCATTTTCCTCGCGGTATATTGAATTGCATCGCTTTGTACAAAATATGAGGAAGTTTACTTTTATTGCCTGCCTGTCGTCATATAATATTTTTATTTGTGATATTAATTCTCAAGATACTTACATTTTACAAAATAACTTATGAATAAATATTATGTATACCTACTTAACTGTTAATGTTTTTATTAACCCCCGACGCAGAAACGACGGGGTGTTATAAGTTTGACGTGTCTGTGTGTGTGTGTGTCTGTCTGTTCCCCTGTGGCGCTCAAACGGGTGGACCGATTTGAATGCGGTTTTTTTTGTTTGAAAGGTGAATTAGTCGAGAGTGTTGTTAGCTATGTTTGAAGAAAATCGGTCCAAGATGGGCCGATGATATTTTTTCACAACTCCCTTAATATGGGTATCAAATGAAAGGGCTTGACTAGTAGAATAGCACTATTGCAAATCCAAGATGGCCGCTGCCACAAAATGGCGAATGTCGGGGGTTTTTTAAATTTTTAATTTATACTTGTTTAAGCAAGATGTTCCTCGGAGTATACATATTAAATTATAGGTTCGGTTATTATCGCTATCTGATAATAAGTGTAGTATGAGAATTTATCGCCATGTAGGTACATAGTGTATTTAAAATGTACAATATAGCAGAATACCAACACCGCAAGGGTGAAAACAATGCGCAACAATAAGTTTCGAATAATCAAAAATAGATAGAACTTCGTGCAGCAAACAATTCTAAATACACTGTATCCACATTTTCATGGACACGGCCCGTGCAGAATCCCTCCAGGGAAGCTGCCATCTGCCACTCGTGTGGAATTGAAACTAAATAAAACTGTCGGATATATTCGTCGGCAGTTCGCGAAGTGTCATAGTTTTCAACTGGGGCTTTAGTTAAAGTTTGGACCTCGAATGCTTATAACTGTGTCAAGTGACTACATCACTATCACTACTATAAAACAAAGAACCTCTCGGCGTCTGTCTGTTAGCGATAAAATCAAAAACTACTGAACGGATTTTTATGCGTTTTTCACTAGTAAAGAGAGCGATTAATGAGGAAGATTTAAGTGTAATTTGTTAAGGTTTCGTGTAGGTACATTGGATTCATTATGTCAATAATTGTTGAAAATGTCAGTCAAGCCGCCTGGGAGCTTTCAGGTTCAGGTACAGGTTGTTAGATCTTGGGGTGCTAGACAGGTAACCTCCAAGTGTGCCTGGGTGCTGCTGGTCCTCTTGGATACGTCCGAGGGGAAGAGCAGTATTCGGGCCGATGCGCCCCGGTAACAAGGTTAATAATTTTCCTACGGGGATATTGTTAGCCATGGCCAATGACCTGGCGGAGGGAGGTTTCTCCGCGTGTCCCTCTGATTAGCAGAGGGCACTGCGGATGAAACTGGGGGTGAGACACCCCGGGGCGGGGGGCAGCGATGCCCATCGCGGGAGGAAGAAAACCTAGTTAAAAAATTACGGGAGGGTGCGAGCCTCTGGAGGGACAGCCCAGAGGCGAGCTGGAGCCCCAGCTGGGGCGGCTGCCGGACACCTGGGATGCATACTTTGGGTTCCTCAGGCGTCCAGCACACAGCATGAGGGTCATGCCGTGGTAGTTTTAGTGGGTATACCTGGTTGGAGTCCCACATAACCTTCGTTCTGCCGCATTCGGCTGCAGAACGGGGTTACCTATAAAAGGTTTCCACCACGTCAAAAAAAAAAAAAAAAGGTTGTTAGATCTTAGTCAAGGGCTAACTCGCGCGACCAATTAATACGCATCGCATATTCGCGCGAGCTGTTGCCAATTAAGACCCCGCCTTATGATGTAGTCTTAAATGCGTTAAACTGGAAAATGAAATGAGCATGAGCGATCAACTGAGAGCGTTTAATTGGCTCTAAATCGATATCTATTCACTATAACCGAAGTTCACTTTGAGAGAAACCTGCGTTTGCTCCGTTGGTTTAGCTGGCAGCATGTTAGGTCTTTGGAGCCCCGGATCAGGTCAAAAAGTTATTTTTTCTCTCAAGAAATTCTCAGTAACATCCCGGAATCGGGAAGTTGACGGTGTTACAACCCCATGCCTCAAAGAGCACGTAATTTCGTCGGTCTTGCGCCTAATCTCACTCCGGTCGTATCAAATTGCACCCTATCGGACTATGAAAGTGAGGGAATAGAGAGCGAAGCTGCGTTTGCTCATTCACTTGTGCACTATAATATCTCCTGCGTAGCTGGCTAGTCTCCGTTGAGATTGATCGCCGTGGCTGAATTTCGATCAGGACGACATTATTAGTGAAAAATGCATGATGCATGCATGGCGTAACAATATTTTCATGTTTCTCTATCATTCATTTTCGGAATACATTTTTAACAGAATCACCGTTAATATAGCGCAAGAAAACGGTTACCCAGAAGAATTTTATCACAAATCTGTCCTGTCTCACAACTCTGATTCTCCTATAACAGGTCTCCTTATGTCTCCCTGGTTTGATCCCGAGGAGCTATGAGGAATAATCCGAGCATAGCTCTCTCCATCTCATGCTGAGTGGCCCTGAGTCTTCTAATGAGACCCATAGTTAGCGACCACGTTTCGAATCCAGTCATCACTGGCATTCATCACTGATATTATTCGACGACCTCTGTCTAAAGACAATGCTCGAAGACTCACCCATCTACTCGTTTTCTTGCTATCTATATCTTCGGATAAGATTAGACTTATTTGAAACAAGAAAAAGTTCGTAAATTAAAACCCGACTGGCGACTACGCTTAATAATTTAATTTAATATAAAATAATAATTTAATGCGAAAGCGTGGGACAAGCAGCTAGTAGCGCCATCTGTTATGTCTATCCGAAACTATAATTTCATAATCTAGAAAACCGCGCGAAGGTCACTTCTCGATTTTTTTCGTAAATAAAATGTAGCCTATGTCACCCGGACCATAACAACGAATCAATAGACACCTCATTCATCAAAATCGGTCCAGCAGTTTAGACGCTACAGTGGTACACACAGAATTTCATACGAAAATCGGCCACATACATACATACATACATATACTGCTAAAATCATAACCCTTCCTTTTGGCTTTGCCGTAGTCGGGTAAAAAATAGATTTGACAATGTGACGATCGCATATGGATCGCATTCAACTCAGATTGGCTGACACTCTCTCGCTATTGGCTAAAATGCAATTTCCCAGCGAACATACCATAAATTCAACCAATCAATACAATATTTGGGATTGTGGTAATAATTGATGGAACATTTTCACAATAGACTGCAGCCAGATCTCTCTCCGTTTAATAATAATAGGGTCGTAAATAAAGAAGATAAAATGAGTATTATAATTGTTATAATAATCAGTATTGCGTGGTAAATATTAAAATACGTGACGACCTCACTCGCCTGGTGATGCGAACCAGTGTCTCATAGCACTCAGACAAGGGCGCACATTCCACTAGAAGTCAAGGTCTCAATAATATCCTATCTTGACTCTTAAGTAATGCATATGAATACAGATAGAGCGTACCACTCCAATAATGGAAGTGTATTTAAAGGCTTCATAAAAATATTATAAAAGGCGAAAGTTTGTGTGTGCATGTTTGTTACTCTTTAACGCCGCGATTTGGCTGAAATTTTGAACGGACATAGATTATGCCCTGACTTAACACATAGGCTATTTTTATTCTGGATAAATCCACAGTTCCCACGGGATTTTGAAAAAACCGAAATCTGTAGCTACAGCTATTGGTAGATTACTATAGCAAGCTTCCTCAAAAGTAGGTATAAAGATTGGAAAAGAGAGAGGGAACGGGAACCGGTAATTTACGATTCCCTTGGGATTTGTGAAAAACCGAAATTCCCGCGAGCGAAGCCGCGGGCAGAAGCTAGTAATATAATACTACTATTTCCGTTGTATACAATCTTTGAATTAAATTGAAATGTTTTAAAAAAAAGTGCTATCCTTTTCATAAAGTTCCGTGCAGAAAAGGACAGTTCACTTTAGAGATTGTGTGAAACAGAATTAGCCCCATCTATGTATAATTTATTCCTCCAGAATTACTTAGTCTGTTTGTTTATTGTAGCTCTACGCATCAACAACTCACATGAGTCCAACCAGGCACAGTTTAAAAACTACCATGAGAATGACATAGGATACATTAATTTATCCCGTCTACGTCAACGATATCTGCTGGATCAAATAACCAAAATGCAAACGAGGCAGTTAAAGTAGATAGTTGCAAGGTTTGATGCGAGTAGTCTTTCTTATTCATTCACTGAAAATGCGTTTCAGTTCTATTAAAGTCTTATTGTTGCATTAAAAAAGTGTTATTCAATAATTTAAAAAATGCGTCACATTTCGCCACTTAAAAGCGCTTCAAGCCGCTACAACGGCTGCGAGGTGTCGAATTAAACGGAATACACGATTTTAGGCCTTAATGAATTGACAATAAGATCAGTCGATTCGGAGCAAGCGTGCGCACCGCGACGCAGACCGCTAGCTCGTAGCAGTGTCGTGTAGGCTCCACTACGAACTCTACGTGTCGCTACAGAGCCTCGCGTCGCAGTGTCGTAATATTACGTCGCGTAATTTTTCACCGCTACGTATAAATTTTTACGTGGGGGATTTTTTCGTGGAGTGTTCCAAGTGTTTTAATTTTCCGAAGACCCGGGGACTTCGATTGAGGTTGGTGTGTTTTTTATTTGTGTATTTAAGATGTTTTTTTTGTTTGTTTAATATGTGTTTTTTTAAGTTTAAGGCTCTTTGCTTCTTTTTAATTAGTTGCGCAATGGACGCTGGCTTTGTAAAGTTTTTAATTTGCGTTAAGTAATTGTTTGTGTTTTTGTTTTGAAACGATTCGCGACTTCGATAAGGGTTGGTGACTATAATTCAGAACTTTGTTGTTGTTTTAAAGTTTAGTGTTCGGTGTTGCTTTTTAATTAACTGTCAAGCGAATTCTGGCTCATTAAAACTTGTAATTTTAAGACGTAATGCCTAAATTAAAATATTCGTGCTTTATTTCATGATTTTTCTTTGACTATTTTTTATGTTTATTTTTTTTAGTTTAAGCGGTCATTAATCATAAGTAGTGATAAAAGATTAATTAATTTTATTTAACAATAGAATAGATTAGTGTTCTGTAATCGAATTATTGCAATATTTCATAAAATTAGGAAAGACTAGCTAATAGCTGTCCTGCAACATAATTTCATGTGAATTATGGTTTTTAAACCTTGCGGTAACTATTTGATTTTCCGGGATAATAATTTCATATGCCCGTAACCAAGATGCAAGTTATATCTGGACCAAATTACGTCAAGATCGGTTGAGCGTTTGAGCCGTGAAAAGGTAACAGACGGATAGACAGATAGCCAAATAATAATAATAAAATATACTTTCGCATTTAAAATTTTAGGAGTTTTGGATTTAATAATTTGGACATTCCTTTTCGAGCGAAACATTATCGGTGCTACTTTTACAAGATCAGATTTTTCTGAAGACATATGAGAGGCCCGACCCTCGCGGGATTGAACCTTAATCTATCGCTGTCAACACAAGCAGCTACTTAGCATAAAAGAAAAGTAACAAACTTAACGTAAAAAAGGAAGTTTTCTTATTACGTTACAAAGCGAGTCTATGAATTAGGTCAAACTAAAACGCGTAAACTGATAAAATGTAAAATTATTTTGTCTACACCAGTAGTTCCCAAAGTGGTCCAGGTCCAGGACCCCAGGACCCCTAAGGGTCCACGGGAGACTCGGCGGGGGTCTACATTGGCATGACAAAAAAATGGGGGTTCACAGTTCGTTCGCGGGGGTCCACGAAAATTTATCTGCTTTCAATAGTGATTAGTTCTTCACTATTGACTTCATCTCAATGTAGGCAGATAAGTATATTTTCAAAAGCTCAGCGACTGTTACCTACTTTAAAACCTGCATATTCCAAATTAAGTACTTATTTTTACAGAACTTGAAAACTATTAATTTGTGGTTGGAACTCAGCCACAACGCAAATTTCCATAGTTAGATCTAATCTTCATATTTTTTGTCGAATTTTGGGAATATGGTAGAAATGTAGGTGCAGGGGGTCCACCGAAACCAGCTAAATTTTGAAAGTGGCCTATGAGAGAATAAAGTTTGGGAACCTCTGGTCTACACGGTTTGAGTATAATAAAGAGTATTTTCATATTTCATTACGTAACAGGCTATCTTATCTATTATACCTAACTAGTTTTTAGCGACTTCAAAAAAGGTAACCTCTTAATTCGACCAGTATTTTTTATTCTTTGTTATGTTATAATTACATCAGACTATCTGCAGTAATTTATATAATTAAGTAAGTATATTCTGCGTCATCGTTGCCTTCGTTGAGAACTGAAATGTTCTTCAGAGACGGAAAAAGGAACTCTTCAACGGACATCTGAATAAAAAATATTTCTATTCTATTCGGCTTTGCTTCAGCTGTCCACAAGATAGTTAAGCTACTTCTTGTAACAATTATGTTTTGAAAACAGCAACTGCTGAGTTTCTTGCCGGCTCTTCTCAGCAGAATCAGCATTCCGAACCGGTGGTAGATTTTTGACATGTCATAAGAGCCACACGTTGGCCTACGTGAAATAAATGATTATGAATTTTGAATTTTTTGAATTTTGACAAAATTTATCATTTCAAACATCGTACATAGGACATACTAAATACAAACATTGAAGTTAGCTGATTCAATTGCCATTTAGGTAACAAAATTAACAATAAAATATTGAGATACACAATTAAAGTACCTACTTCATCATTTCCATCAACATTTCGGACTGTTGATATGTACAGCTGGATATAGACCTTTCCCAATGAACGCAACTCAAGGCCTCATCCTTCCTCATTAAGCCATTTCCCGCAATTATTTTTATATCATCGGTCCTTCTTATTAAGGCGCTCATACTACGCTTATTCCGTAGTCCAGGAGTTTGCAGATGCAGATTGGCCAACGGCCAACGCTTCTACAAAAAGTCATGCACAACAAAAAGTGTCCAGTAGGTACAGGATTTTCTGGCTCCGACCGCAAGCATGCCTTACCCACTACCACTTCAGGTTGATGATCTGGGCTATGGCAGTCACTTTGGTTCTCCTGCGGATCTCTTTATTATCCTATCCTTGAGGGAAACTCCTAACATTGCTCTCTCACTGAGGGACTCTGAATTTTTGGATGAAACCATTTTGTCTGTGTCCAGTTTCAGCGCAGGTTACAATATCTACAGTTTTATAATAAAAACTAGCTTTTTCCCATGGCTTCGCTCATGCTTCACACAAACTTCGAAACCCTATTGTACCCCCTTGGGTGTTGAATTTTTGAAAATTCTTTCTTTCCTTTTTCTCCTCTCTATATTTCTTCATTCTCTCTCTATTCTCTTGCCTAGTCATGACAGCTACCTATATGCCTTTCAAATCAATCCGTCTAGTAGTTTGAGCTGTGCTAGGTCAGTCAGTCACCTTTTCCTTTTATATATAGATATCTACTGTTAATAAATAAAAACATAATACGAACAAATAAAATGTTTCTTGGCTGTTACGCCATTTTATAGGTATTTTGATGGCACAAATATTTTCTCTGCAATGTCATCAATTTCGGAATGAGCTAGACTATAAAAGATTTATGGTGTTGGCTTATTCTTTGCGATACGGCTTTCATTTTAAATGTAGGTATTTTTATTATTTCCACTATAGGTCAAATATTATTACTTGTATTGGAAGGTATCTATTAGATTACAGATAAATATTGCTTTGTTGTAATTTTATCTGAGTAAATCTATTTTGATTCTTTTATCCGTTTAATTGCAAAATTAAAACTCTATATTTATTCGATATTATTCACGCTATTTTCATTACTGCCCCTCTATCTTTGTTTATCTTATATCTTATCGGTATCTCTAATCAGTTCTAGTTTTTTTACGTTTTGGTTACCTGTACGATGTCGCTTTTAGCTATAAGACCACCCTTGCACAATATTACTAGTGTTTGTTTTTTTGGTCTAATCTAAACTACTCTTTGACAACTTCGTTGGTTTCGTGGCTATAGCTTTTTAGAAAGTATGGCGCATTGTACGTGACCATAAAAGATACATTTTATTAATTTAATTTCTACAATATTTTATTATTTGTTTCGATAACATCACGTTCGAGGAAATAGCAACGCAGCATTATAGTCTGTTCGTTTTCTTAAGGTCGCCTTTTGTATCTTGCCGCCTCCGCCGCGCGGTGTTTTGCCAAAGACACCGTCGTGACTTCAAAGCATGCCGCGCGGGGTGTACAGGCACAAGGGGTTTTGGCTTTTTATACTTACTCATATTTTTTCATTAAAATTCTCTTTACTTTTTATATTTTTTTATATTCGTATTTTATTACAATATAACCATAAACATAAAATATAATATTCTCATGAACACGGGTCTTCTCTCAAAAAGAGAAGGATTTTATCCATAGTCTACCACGCTGACCAAGCGCGGATGGGCAGACTATGCGGAGATTCTGTTAGAATAGAAAAAAAATTACAAACAGAAAAAAAGTAATAAAAATAAAAGCAGAATACTAAGAGCACCTGCGCCTGTACCGACACTAAGTTACCGAACGAACTATACATACTTTACCCCACTCAAAAATGAAATACCTAACTTACTTGTAAATTTTAGTATATAAGATGTAAATAAATCGGTAAATACATGCTACTACAAACACGAGTCGGTACCTATATGCATCATTCACTTCCCTGCAACTCTTCAAGTTTGCGCAGCAGCGCAACAGAAAGTATTAATTAAATATCAGTGTGTCTCTGATTTTGAAAAATTTTACGCATATAATTTTTAAGTCCGTGTTTCTTTCATAATATTTTTAAAGGGAATCTGGTAAATCACAGACACATAATATTAATATGTATTAGTTTTTTGTAGCTTGTCTACAAAAAATAACTGAATTTGATTAATATTATTAAAAAAAAGCTGTGATAGCCTAGTGGTTAGGACAACTGACTTCTAATCGGAGGTCGTGGGTTCGATCCCGGGGCACGCACCTCTAACTTTTTCGGAGTTATGTGCGTTTTAAGTATTTAAATATCACTTGCTTTAACGGTGAAGGAAAACATCGTGAGGAAACCTGCACGCCTGAGAGTTCTCCATAACGTTCTCAAAAGTGTGTGAAGTCTGCCGATCCGCTTGGCCAGCGTGGTAGACTATGGCCAAAACCCTTCTCACTCTGAGAGGAGACCCGTGCTCTGTAGTGAGCCGGTAATGGGTTGATCATGATGATGATGATGATGATGATGATTAATATTTAAATAAAAATCAGGCTTTTTTTGTGTGAGACGGCTTCAGGAGCGTTTAAAGGTGACTCATTCAAGTATGGCATTAGCAAATAAATACGTCTACAGAAATTAACTTATTATTAATAATACAATTACAAAATGAACTCTGAACATACTTGTTTAATTAAAACACGAATGGCTTCTTACCATTTGTGATTAAGGCTTATGTTTCATTGAATGAGAGAAAGCGGATAATTAAAACAGTTCATTGGTTTATGTACGCGTATGTATTTTAAATATTAGAGGCTCGAGTCTCGAATATACTGCGTGTTTTTTTTTTGTATAGATATTATGTACCAACTAATTTACTTTTACTACCAAATTATAATTAGACTTTGATAAAATTGAGGTGTTGTTTTCTACTTAACATTGCGCGTGTCATAGGTAGTACAAGCGGATACCCGCGACTTCGTTCGCGTGGGTATTGGTTTTTAAAAATCTCGTGGGAATCATCTTGTTTTTCCTAGCTAGCTTCCTATCTCCTTTGAGCTCATACCTTGCTTAAAACTGTTAAAAGTTCACTGGCGGATGTTTAGGTAGATCAACACACACACCTTTGAGAACGTTATGGAGAACTCTCAGGCATGCAGGTTTCCTCACGATGTTTACCTTCACCGTTAAAGCAAGTGATACTTAAATACTTAAAACGCACATAACTCCGAAAAGTTATAGGTGCGTGCCCCGGGATCGAATCCACGACCTCCGATTAGAAGTCGGTCGTCCTAACCACTAGGCTATCACAGCTTTTTTTTTTTTTTCAAGAAATTTTTACTTCAATAGAAAAATAATACCGAATGTAAATTATTTACTCCCGTTTTGGTATTTAATATGCCCTAGGCTTTCTCGTAAAACCCTGCGTGACCTAGTCGCATGTCCACAGAACTCCGCAATATGTGGTGTGCTGTATTCAAATATATGAAGTGCCATTATTACAAGCTCTTAATTACAACCTATTGTTCGTTTTTATGCCCCCGTACATGTTGACCAAACGCGCTCGGTGAATAACAATTATTATACAAGAATAGATTAAAAATTTAAAAACCCCCGACATTCGCCATTTTATGGTGGCGGCCGTTTTGGACTTACATAGTGCTATTTATTCTACTAGTCAAGCCCTTTCATTAATAATTGATGATGTAATCCGCCATTTTGTGACGGCGGTCATCTTGGACCGATTTTCATCAAACACAGCTAAGGACACTTCCGACTATTAAACCTTTCAAACAAAAAAAATCGCATTCAAATCGGTTCACCCGTTTGAACGCTACAGTAGAACAGACACATACATACACACACACACACACACACACACACACACACACACACACACACAAACACAAACACAAACACACACACACTCTCACACACACACATACACGTGACTTATAACGTATACTATCTACTTACGTTAAAAAAGTGTACTTACCTATAATAACCTAATATGTATAATATGTATAATGTATAATACCCTATAAAATAGCCAGCGATAGCGTAGCAAACTAACCAGATTTAGTTAGGTTTGTAGAATCTAACAGTTTGTTTGTGAGGTTTCAACGAGCATTTATACTTTTTCAATGAATAGTTTGGGTAGAAATGATTCTCGAAACATGTAGGCATAGTTAGGTACATCTCAGGTTTATTCATACATTATTAACATTATGTTGGAGAAAAAGGAAAACTGGCTTCAGATTCAAGAATATATAGAGGAAATAATGAGAAAGAAAGAGATTGACGAAAGAGCGGGAATCATTTGACTCGAGCTGCGGCAGTAGTGGTAGGCCTAAAAGGCGGGAACACTATTGCTTGCTGGGTAGGAGGGGTTTTTAGTCGGTAGGAGTCCGGCCCTATCCTGTACTGGATGTCCATGAGGATTTCCCCTCCTACATGGAAAAAAAGGTTTATTCATACATGCAGGTTTCCTAACCATATTTTCTTCACTGTTAAAGTAAGTGAAAAGTTGAGTGCGTGCCGGGGATCGAACTCGGTCCCCATGAAGGTCTTAAACACTTATCACCGCTTACTAACAGCTTTCATCATCATTATCATGATGAACCCATTAACCGGCTCACTACAGAGCACGGGTCTCCTCTCAGAGTGAGAAGGGTTTTGGCCATAGTCTACCACGCTGGCCAAGCGGATTGGCAGACTTCACACACCTTTGAGAACGTTATGAAGAACTCTCAGGCATGCAGGTTTCCTCACGATGTTTTCCTTCACCGTTAAAGCAAGTGATATTTAAATACTTAAAACGCACATAACTCCGAAAAGTTAGAGGTGCGTGCCCGGGATCGAACCCACGACCTCCGATTAGAAGTCGGTCGTCCTAACCACTAGGCTATCACAGCTTACTAACAGCTTTAATATTAAGTAAATCATCTTTCTGTTTTAATCACTATCAACAGTCATTGTGTATTCGGGTGAAATACTTGCTTCGCTAGGGATCCAATTTTGGGGGCTATGCACATTGCTAGGCCTACTTACTTACCTACCTATCTACCTACTTTCTTACCTACTTACTCTTTGATTATTTAACTTTATGCATTTTTCTAATGAAGGTGTCTCGTAATTTATAACTATAATTTGATTTTATGAGTTATACGAAGAAAAACAGTCAATCGATTATTTTATCGCGTTGCAAATAATTTGATCCGTATTTCCGTAATATATTTTCGTAATAAATAAGTAAGTAAAATATAAAAATGAAGCCCAGCACAAATAATGACACAGAGCACAACTGCCGAGTGCGGAAATATTGTCGAGTCAGCAAACTGAGTGCTTAGTCTAAGATCGGAGCACTCGAAAACGAACTCGAAAACTATTGAACGATTTCAGAGTAAAATAGACCTAAAATGGCTTGTATTAAGGTTTGAGTTCGCCAATACATTCAGCATTCGAACACAACGAGCGCCCCAAGCAGAAATGTTGTAAAATACATATTCGAACTATGGAATTACGACTTTAAAATACGAGTATTTGAGTTCATTTTGCTCTGAATTCACTTGTGATTCGATCAATAGTTTTCGAGTTCGTTTTCGAGTGCTCCTATCTTAGACTAAGCACACTGCTAGCGATGTTTACTCGCCTGTTGACTTATTAACAATTTTCCATTTATTTAATCGTACTACGCTACAGTAATATAAACTTTGGCGAATATTTTGTTACTTACACTGTTTTTTACCCGACTACGGCAAAGCCAAAAGGAAGGGTTATGATTTTAGCAGTCTATGTATGTATGTATATTTGTTGTGTATGTGGCCGATTTTAGTATGAGATTCTGTGTGTACCACCGTAGCGCCTAAACTACTGGGCCGATTTTAATGAATGAGGTGTCAATTAATTCTTTGTTCTGGTCCGGGTGACAAAGGCTACATTTTATATACGAAAAAATCGAGAAGTGACGTGCGAGCGGCAAAAGTTTATCATTATTTAGTTTCGGATAGACATAACAGATGGCGCCACTAGCTGCTTGCCCCGCGATTTCGGGTTTCGCTTGCGTAGTCGGGTTTTAGTTTACGAACTTTATACTTGTTAATTTATGCCAACAGCGCTTTGAAGTTGGTAGGTACTTAATTCATGCTTTACTGAACCGCAGAGAGCAAAGACGGAAAGATACTAAACATAAAACACGCAATTAAATAATGTTTCCTAAAACTAGATATAGGTATACCCACGTGAATATACTTACCCTTATAAATGCGTAATAAAAACAGAGAATATTGCAAAAACAATAAAAACAGCGAATATACTGCAAACAATAAAACTGTTCTCTGAAACAGAAATAGTAATCAGTCAAACCATCATAAAAAAAACTTCCGAAGCGATTCCGAAAAAGAATCAGTCATGTGTGAAATACAGGTTATCATAAATTTGTTCCTATATCGAAACATTTGCGGTGAAATATGGTACAAAAATAGTGAGCTATTGCAATATTGATATAGGCGCTGTAGTTTCACTTCGTATTTTTTTTGTCAAAAAATGCTTGATAAGTCGAACAAGAGATAACATTATGCCATTGTGCCAGAAACACGTTCCTTTGAAATGAAATCGAACCCTCCTAACTAACTTCCGGGAAGTATCCAAAAATATTGAACTGTGTTTGAGAAACTAGAAGGTCTTAGAAGATGGGCATATAAGATAAGAGAAACCCTTCGAATATGTTTCGATATAGGTATAAAACCTATGTTTAAATATTCAAAGGTTTAGTGATAGTTATAATATTAAAAACACTCCATTGATTTCGAGAAAGAGACTTACCGCCGAATCTATCTTGGCTAGGCAGCATTTGGGAAGCTTCGAGATATCGTTTCATCCAGAATCCCTCAGATCAGCGAATTTAAATTATTGCTAATACATTAGCTAATTAATAATATAACTACTAACTTGTAAATAGCCAGGCCAGAATTTGAGCTTTCGATTCATCTTTGGCATGCATAAGTTTTACCACATATACCTAACTAAGTATCAAGCGCAGCTTACGAGCATGTATAAATATTTACAACAGATCAGTAAATAAGTCCAGCAGTGGACATCTATCGCTAGATAACGAAGACGACGATAAAAAAGCTAAATTGAGTTTTATTTAAAAGCGTATAATTGAGTTACAATGTGAAGTGAAAGCCTTTCAAGTTTATGTAAAATCCCCACGTCCAAATCTAATTTTTGTAGGTGCTGAATTTTCTAAGCTTTCTAAATTATTTACAAAAAAAGACTGTTTCTTTTTACATTCATTTACATTATTATTCTTATCGTCACCGTCGTATTCTTTGTTCCCACCAAAAAATATATACCTACAATCTACATAAGAAAAACTCTCCCAAGCTTTGTAGAAGCTTAATAAACGTCAAATCTTAATTACACTTGTAAAATAATAGTCTGCAATTAATCCGGGGCATGTAATGACGCGAAACTTGCGGCTAAAGGTCCTGACAAACACAACGCGCGGCGGCAGCGACGAGCGATGGCAATGGTGACGCAACGTGTCCAATACGGCTTCTATGAGGGCCATAAGGGGCTATAAGGGCCAATTGCATGATAACGAGTTAAGGTACCAAACAAACATGTAAGTGGATTGCATAATTTGTACCTTCATGGTTAAGATTAAGGGTCTTTTGTTTGAGACTTAACGAAGTTGATTTGTGCAATCCAAAGTGGGTTTTTTTTTGGTGGTCTAATTTAACGTCAATCGAAACCTTACTTTAACCGCGTGACGTGTTTAGTTAATAAGCTTTAACGAATATAATTATAAGTTGTAACTACAAGAAACAGTATCAAGGCTACGGAGCGCAAGTACTAAGAGCCGCGTTGCTAAGTCTGCAGTGTGACCTCAGTGGTTACTTACGTTACAAGACGTGATAATGTTCGTAAACTGAAACCCGACTACTTATAATAATAATAGTAGGTATATAAAATGTAGCATAAATCACCCGGATTATAACAACGAAGCAATTGACACCTCATTCATCAAAATCGGCCCAGTAGTTTGGACGCTACGATGGAACAAAAAATCGGATACAAACATACATACATAGACTGCTAAAATCATAACCCTTCCTTTTGACTAAACGTAAATTTCAAGGTTGCGTTGCCGCGCCGCGCTTCTCTACCGTCGCGTCGCCTGTTTTGTTTTTCAAAGTCCTTACACCTTTAGCACATAGGTGCATTCCGTACGCTGCATCGAAACATCAACGTCAGAGACAAAAAAAAGCTAATGCTTTCACGGCCCTGCATGCGAATAAAAAAAAAAAGAAAAAGCTGTGATAGCCTAGTGGTCAGGACGACCGACTTCTATTCGGAGGTCGTGGGTTCGATCCCGGGCACGCACCTCTAACTTTTCGGAGTTATGTGCGTTTTAAGTATTTAAATATCACTTGCTTTAACGGTGAAGGAAAACATCGTGAGAAAACCTGCATGCCTGAGAGTTCTCCATAACGTTCTCAAAGGTGTGTGAAGTCTGCCAATCCGCTTGGCCAGCGTGGTAGACTATGGCCAAAACCCTTCTCACTCTGAGAGGAGACCCGTGCTCTGTAGTGAGCCGGTAATGGGTTGATCATGATGCATGCGAATGCGTCAGTGTGCTCACGCCTTTACACGGTGTACCTTGTAATGAGACTTCAAGAAACTGAAATGGAGGTAATTTGTATGCCGCTCGGGTTCGAGTGGTTTGGCGAAACTCCTCGGAAGCGGTTTTTTATGGAAACCTAAGCAGGTACATATGTGTGGCTGGGAATCCGCAGAGAAAATATTGTGCACAAAACAAGTTATGCCGGCAGGGAAAGAAAGAAAGTTTAATTAGGTAAGTACTTTATACTTACCATAGAGGTTTTTAACTGAAAGCTTAATTAGAGTTTGAAGACAATTAGCTCTATTCATCGTCTTCTTTAATTCGAATTGCTCATGTTAAAATGTCTACCTCTTTATCTACAATAGGTACCTACAAGTCACGGCAAATAAGTCAACCATTGACCTTCAATGCGCAGAAGTCGAAAATGAGGTATCTCGGGGTGTGAGGGGGTCGCGGAGAGGGCGTGGGGATCGTTCGTAAGCACTGATTAGCTCTCGCGGATCCCTCGTAAGCGCTGATTGGCTCTCCAATCGTATTGTGTCCCGCTCACTCGTACGACGCTGCGCGCACTTGAAGGTCATCGGTCGACTTACGTGCCGGGGGTTATACTTAATTTATCTTAAGCAGATATCCTGGACTATTTTCAATTCATTTACTGTGTTATATCAAACTTTTAAATTCGAAAAAACATCGGTACATAAAATTACTTCTATTTTCACTCAGAAAATCATTCAGAAAACTGAAGAGTGCCAGTGCAGCAAACAGCAACCATTTATTTTAATGCTCTTTCCAAAAATCGTCTTCCTGAAATATACATTATACAAAACACACAATACTTTAAAATTATAGTAATAAAGGTAAAAGCCTTCGCAGTATAAAGCACGAAAATCTTGTCTACATTTTACACACTATCTGCTAATGGTATAACACTTTTGGGATTACTTTTGACATGAAGTAGAGAAAGACACCTATCATTATTCGTAGCGTTGGAATTCGTTGGTATGTAACTTCTGTTTAGATCACGTTTACATAAGTAACTACATCATATGGTAGGGAGTCGATGATGCTAAATGTGGATTTACTCCAGCTTCGTCGGGACCTATTAGATTTTGTAGATTAGTTGATTCGCAGAATAAAAGGTTATAATATAATGTTTCCCCTATCAGTGGCGGGGAAAGCGTCTAGCTGCACGCTCTCATCTTCATAGACGATTTTTTTTACTTCGGCTTGTGGAAATCGGCTGATTATATTTTTTTGTTATTTTTGCATTTCCTTCAAAATAGAAAAAAGTTCTTAACCGCTCTCGAGATTCGAGAATGTGAAGATAACGTTTTTTTGCAGATTTGTAACGCTCTCACTCTCATACGTTACGTTCAAATAGTCTGATTTTCTAAATATACTTTTTTTTAGCTCGTAATTAAGGTAAAGTCACCCAATTCGGAGGTATTCTAAAATTGGCACCCAATTCGGAGGTATATAGAAAAACAGCGTTTTCAACCGATCACCAAGCTCTTTTTTACTGCAACATATCTTAATCAATTGATAGTTTATCATTCCATAGATAAATGACGAAATAATTGGTTTTATATGTATATGTTTTAAAATAACCGGCAAGTTTTACACTAGCAGCCGGCCCGAACGCATGTTTCATACATTTTGGACCTTGTGCACGAAATACCTACGTTTTTTTAAATAGTGTTTATCCGTTAATTTTGAGCTTTATTTGTTTTTATTTAGATATGAATATTTGAAGGACTATATTTGCAATCGAAAACAATCAACTTTTGTCAATATTTGTAAAGAAATTAAGGTGAAAATACGTTTTGAAAATACCTCCGCATTAGGTGCCAAATATTTTAGCCGGTTCCTAACGCGGAGGTATACCGCAGAATTGCGATTTCATAGACTTAATAAGTTTTTCAATTTTTAGGGTCGTTTTATGTTAAATACGTCTGGTTTCAGTTTTGATTATTTAAATAGGCTATTAGGTTAAAGAGCCCTAATTATGAGGTACACTTTGGCCTCTAAATCACTAGTTATACCGTATCAAAGTTTACCTATTTAGGTAATTTATTGATAGATTGTATGGGGAAGCTAAAGAAAATTAATTAAAAAGAAAATTAAATTTATGCATATTTCGATGCAATTTTGAGAGAGTATTGTACATATTTACGAAGGTAATCTAATTAAGCTTTAAATTATTTGTTTATTATGGAAAAATCTTTTCTTTTTTAACACTCAGAATTAGGAAACGTGTTTTTTGTTACAAAACCCAATTCCGAGGTATTACCTCCGAATTAGGTTCTATGAGCCCCTAATTATGTGGTATGGATAGAAATATATATTTTAATATATATATATATATATATATAGCTGCTCGTGCTGATTGGATGACTGACTCACTCACTCACTCACTCACTCATTGATCACCTCTCCTGTTAAATTTTGTATAATTTTTTTTTTCACAAATGGTTTCGTATGGAAGACAAAAATTAATTCAGAGGAAAAATATGGAAAGAGCTGATGATTGAGGATTTCGGAGACGGGTGAGGAGCACGCTTAAAGTATTGAAGATAGGTAGGGGGTGCTCAAGCAAATGTAACTCAAAACGTCATCCAATTGGCAGTGAGCTAAAAAAATTCAAAATGGCGAAAAAAAGATGGCCGCCATACAAATTTCGTCGGTGTCCATCTCGGAGGGTATAAAAGATGGAAGAGTGGTTTCTTCGCAAAAGATGATCAGGATCGGAAGGTATACTCGATGAATAGAAAAAAATTCAAAATGGCGGAATTTGTTTTTCCATAGAAAATGTATGCCGAATATTGAAGAAACTTTGATGCGATTCTTTGGAGAACTCTCCAAAAAAAATATGGGGATACAATATGATGACTAAGGGTTTGGAAGATAACTGAGGAGCCCAGGCAGGGTATTGTAGATAGATGAGGGCTGCTCAAACAAAAAATATTCAGAACCTAATCCAATTCATCCTCTCATGAACTCATCCTCAGGGAGAGCTGGATTTTTTATTGGAGTGGAACTTCTTTTAGTCAATATCAAAGTCAAATGTCAAAATGTCAAAACGTTAAAATATCAAAATGTCAAACTTCAAAATGTCAAATGTCAAATGTTAAAATGTCAAATGTCATAATGTCAAAATGTCAAAATGAAAAAAATATTTTGTGTAGGAAAAATGAATTCCGCCATCTTGATTTTTTTTCCGTTCATCAATTAAGTAGACCTTTTAGGTCTTGACCATCATTTTCCAAACAACACTTTTCTATCTTTAATACTTAGTGCGATAGACACCGATGAAATTTGTATGGCCGCCATCTGGAATCCGCCATTTTGGAGTTTTTTTTTCAACCAGTGCTAATTGGATGAGGTTCTGAGTATTTTTTGTTTGAGCAGCCCACATCTATCTACAATACCCTGCCCGGGCTCATCAAACATCTTCCAAACCCTCAATCATTATGTCTTCCCATATTTTTCTTTGAGAGTTCTCCAAAGAACCGCGTCAAAGCCATGCATAGTTTACAACTTGTAGTCTCTTCAATATTCGCCATACATTTTCTATGGAAAAATAAATTCAGCCATTTTGATTTTTTTTTTCAATTTATCGAAAAGACCTTCTGATTCTGATCATATTTTGCTAAGAAACCACTCTTCCATCTTTTATACCCTCTGAGATGGAGACCGAAGTTTGTATGGCGACCATCTTTTTTTCACCATTTTGAATTTTTTTTCAGCTCACTGCCAATTGGATGACGTTTCAAATGACATTTGCTCGAGCATCCTCCACCTATCTTCAATAGCTTAAGCGTGCTTTTCAACCGTCTCCGAAATCCTCAATCATCAGCTCTCTCCATATTTTTGTTCCAAATGAATTTTTGTCTTCTATACGAAACTATTAGTGAAAAAAAAAATTCATACAAAATTTTACAGGAGAGGTGATGAATCAGTCAGTGAATCAGTACGAGCAGCTATATATAAATTAATATATAATATTAATATTTTACACACAAACATATAAACAATTACATACGTATCGAATTGATCTTGAAATATATTAATAAATACAGTTCATTTTTGAACACCATGTAGAATTCATTCTACTCGTTTCCCTTTGTATTTTGTACCTCCGAATTAGGGGCCATTTGCCTCCGAATTAGGATTTTTACCTCCGAATTGGGGGATTCGGACTTTTTTCATATTTTATTTAATTTTACATTTAAATCAAGTTTTAATTGTTGTCCTTTTAGGATATTTCAATAGTTAAATAAATAACGCTTCTGATAAAAATAGCCCGTTCTTCAGAAAGGTGTAGTAAATGCTTATTTTTTGACGTTCTTTTGAGTTTTGATGAAAATACCTCCGAATTGGGTGCCTTTACCTTAACCCACCATACTTTAATCTGACGTTTCTGAGTATTTCTGACCATCGTTTTTTTTCGCGCGGCTCTATATAAAGGGATATGGTAGAGGGTACTCAGCAGAATGCAAGATGCTTTCCTTATGTTAATCTGACGCACTCAAGTAAATCCAAAAATCCCCTCTTGGGCTCCCCTAATAGTTATCGGAGAAAAACTGTGTCATTGTCAATATTGAGAATCTCTTGTTATTGTTTTTTTTTTTTAAAGAATTTTGTTAGTGGTAAAAATACGTGGGTTCCTTGGATGATCTAACTTTCTGAAGCAGATTTGACATCTTTGAAATATTGAAAGCAACAAATATGCTGTAATTCAAACCTATAACAACTAAACAGGAACATGAAAATGTCCCTTGTAAAGAAATTCTTTTATTATCTAACTAGCTTTTGCCCGCGGCTTCGCCCGCGTGAATTTCGGTTTTTCACAAATCCTGAGGAAATCGTGGATTTCTGGTTCCCGGTCCCTTTTCCAACCTTTATACCTACTTTCAAAGTAGTTTGCTATAGTGATCTACCTATAGCTGTAGCTGTAGAATTGGGTTCAAAATCCCGCGAAAACTGTGGATTTTTCCAGGATAAAAAGTAGCCTATGTGTTAAGAGTTAGGGCATTATCTCCATTCAAAATTTCAGCCAAATCTGTTCAGTAGTTGCGACGTTATAGAGTAACAAACATCCAAATATTCACACTTTTACATTTATAATATTAGTAGGATCATCATCATCATCATCATGATCAACCCATTACCGGCTCACTACAGAGCACGGGTATCCTCTCAGAGTGAGAAGGGTTTTGGCCATAGTCTACCACGCTGGCCAAGCGGATTGGTAGAGTTATATACTTAAAACGCACATAACTCCGTGCGTGCCCGGGATCGAACCCACGACCTCCGATTAGAAGTCGGTCGTCCTAAGCACTAGGTTATCACAGCTTTTTTTTAGTAGTGATATGACTAATTAGTAGGATCAGTAAACAGTAATATAACGTATTTCCCTCGGTTCGCTTTTCCACCCAACCGTGTTTTCAATACAAGGAAAAGGCTCGGTTCCAGACTTTTTCCCTAAAACTGATGACGCCGTAAAAACTATTCAGAAGACACACTTAATTACGCTGAGCGAGTAATTCGTCCCTTTCTGCGGACCTTGACCGATCAAGCGTAATAAATGACTATTTCTCGTTCTTGGAGGAACAGTAAGTAGACTACAGACAAAAAATAAATGTTAGGGAGGAATCCATTATGCATTATCTTGGATGGATTTAATTAAGCAATTTATAACTTGTGACTAATGTTTGCCAGCTACGAATACGTCAGTGATAAGGGAAAAATTATTCATGTTCACAGTGAAAAAAATAGACCTACAGTAACTAGTTATCTTTTTACCCGACTACGGCACAGCCAAATGTCTGTATGTATGTATGTTTGTGGCTGATTTTTGTTTGAGATTCTGTATGTGCCACCGTAGCGCCTAAACTACTGGACCTATTTTGATAAATGAGGTGTCTATTGATTTGTTTTATGGTCCGGGTGACATAGGCTACATTTTATTTACGAAAAACATCGAGAAGTGACCTTCGCGTGGCTATCTAGACTGTAAAATTAGTTTCAGATAAGTATAATAGATGGCGATACTAGCTGCATGCCCCGCGCTTTTGCTCACTAAATTATTACTAAATTATTAAGCGTAGTCGGGTTTTAGTTTACGAACTTTACTTGTTGTTTATTTTATTCATGTAGTTCTTGGTTTACAATAAAGTGTATTTTATTCATTCATATTTACCTTTTCATTCTACTGACCGAATTTTGGTTACGGCAGCTAATCTCAATGGACTTGCCAAACTATCTGCGTCAACAGAAAAATGTCCACTGCTGGACAAAACATGAGCGTCTCGAAGTCTCGCTTCGGAAGTGGTAGTTTTTACGAATTGATATGATGCGACATCTAAGTTGTGTCGTTATCTTTAAACCTCTATATTGCTGCTATGATAAATACAGGTGCTCTACACAATAGGCGAGCGCTGGCGTGGCTAAAGTGTGTGAGATGGCTATTCGATGGTTGCAACGCATCTATACAATGGCTACGAGCGCTGGTGTGGCTAATGGTCGGTGAGATGGCTATCTGATGGTTGCAACGCATCTATACAATGGCTACGAGCGCTGGTGTGGCTAAAGTGTGTGAGATGGCTATGCGATGGTTGCAACGCATCTATACAATGGCTACGAGCGCTGGTGTGGCTAATGGTCGGTGAGATGGCTATCTGATGGTTGCAACGCATCTATACAATGGCTACGAGCGCTGGTGTGGCTATTGGTCGGTGAGATGGCTATCTGATGGTTGCAACGCATCTATACAATGGCTACGAGCGCTGGTGTGGCTAAAGTGTGTGAGATGGCTATGCGATGGTTGCAACGCATCTATACAATGGCTACGAGCGCTGGTGTGGCTAATGGTCGGTGAGATGGCTATCTGATGGTTGCAACGCATCTATACAATGGCTACGAGCGCTGGTGTGGCTAATGGTCGGTGAGATGGCTATCTGATGGTTGCAACGCATCTATACAGTGGCTTTCAGTGTTCATTGACCCATTGTGTAGAGCAGGCGAAAGATGTTTTAACAATAGGTAAGCACATATTATTTAACATCGTCGTCATACGTTTAAAAAATAAACAGTGCTAAAAGACTGTCTCGTCGCAAATCTGCATCCGTTTCAGGAATTTGGTGTATTAAGTACCTATACTTTCTTTGTTATGAAACCCCACATTTCGGTCGTAGGATTACCCTTCGACCGGTTACGCCCGTCCACTTATATTATGTTTGCTTACAAATAAATACATTTAAAAATATACCTATTGCATTTTGAAAATGTAACCGCTGAGTTTCTCGCCGGCTCTTCTCAATTGTTGTATCTCAATATTACATAATATATTGAGATACAAAAATTCAGAATGAGTACGAGTGGGTATTGTACATTTTATGAGAGCCACAAGCTGTTGAAATACAATATGAGATAATTACTTTTCAAATTGAAAATATTCTCAGGTCTGAATATTCTCTACGCTGATGTCAGTCGCGTTATTCGGTCGCGTATACCTGTGCCGTTCCCACGGTACATATCCCATTAGCGTATACCTGTGCCGTTCCCACGGTACATATCCCATTAGCGTATACCTGTGCCGTTCCCACGGTACATATCCCATTAGCGTATACCTGTGCCGTTCCCACGGTACATATCCCATTAGCGTATACCTGTGCCGTTCCCACGGTACATATCCCATTAGCGTATACCTGTGCCGTTCCCACGGTACATATCCCATTAGCGTATACCTGTGCCGTTCCCACGGTACATATCCCATTAGCGTATACCTGTGCCGTTCCCACGGTACATATCCCATTAGCATATACCTGTGCCGTTCCCACGGTACATATCCCATTAGCGTATACCTGTGCCGTTCCCACGGTACACATCCCATTAGCGTATACCTGTGCCGTTCCCACGGTACATATCCCATTAGCGGACAAAGCTATGCACCAGATACCGAACCTTATTCCCTATGCACAAATTATATCCATTCAGCGCACCTACCGGATCCAATAATTGTTTTTTGAAATCATCCATTGAAATATACTTACACAAAAATTTTCATCCAAATCAGGAGGAGTTAGGTGATAAACACACGTACAGAAGCATTATGTACTTACTCGTACCTATATTAAGATTCAGCAATCAATAATTTTATTTTGTAGGCACATTTGTCAAAGTTCCGCAAAAACGTGCGGTAACATGAAATCTTTGATATCGTGAAATTTTGATATTTTTAAATATTCAACTAAGAATCAAGTTTTGTTTCTATGAGGTTATTATGACATTCCTACGCACTTTGTTTTTTAAGCTGATGGCTGAATCTAAATCACAGCGAGAAATATAGTCAGCGTAAGTTAATTCTGCAATACTATACTAGTAGATCATCATCATCATCATCATGATCAACCCATTACCGGCTCACTACAGAGCACGGGTCTCCTCTCAGAGTGAGAAGGGTTTTGGCCATAGTCTACCACGCTGGCCAAGCGGATTGGCAGACTTCACACACCTTTGAGAACGTTATGGAGAACTCTCAGGCGTGCAGGTTTCCTCACGATGTTTGCCTTCACCGTTAAAGCAAGTGATATTTAAATACTTAAAACGCACATAACTCTGAAAAGTTAGAGGTGCATGCCCGGGATTGAACCCACGACCTCCGATTAGAAGTCGGTCGTCCTAACCACTAGGCTATCACAGCTTGCTATTACTATACAAAACTAGTAGATACTTTAATCTTATAGTGTATTTATGACGCATGCTTCCATTATGGAGTATTGAATAAATCTAAATAAACGCGGTCTAAAAGACATGGCCGGAATTTGCCCTGATTAGTCGAAAAAAACTTACTTAAATTAACATAAATGGAGGTTAATTATTCATATGTGAAAATAGCTTTTAAAATAAACTAAAATATATCGTGGCAATTACAATTCTCCAGCGCAGGCGTGGAAAAAACACAAAAAATAAGAATGTTAACTGTTATTTGTTTTTCTAACTTTTCTAAGGTCATATCCAAGAAGGTTATATATATCTATGTAGACACTGGAGACTGCACCTGAAACATTGTAGTTAAGACAAATTAGTCATTCAGCTAGGATATTTTTTTTCTCTAGTTTTTCTATACCTCACACACTTTATTTAGTAGTTGAGAACGAGACAAAGCATGTTCAAGGCTACATTTCTTTGCTTCAACATTTTCAGCTCAAAATCCATAGGTTCCGTGCTGTGTTCTGGTCATATCAGTAAAGTGTTCTGACTTCTGTGGTAAGTTATTGTTTTTTTTTTTTCAAAATGGCGTTTTCGTTGTTGTGTGGTTGTTTCGTAACAATTAAAAATAATTAATTATTGATTTCTTGCGAGCTTCTGTTCCTCTAGTTGTGTTTTATACAGTTTTATAATTTAGTGCTATTTATATTTGAGACGTTGACTCTTTCTTGTTTCATTGAAACAAGACTCGTATGTTTTGTTTTTTAAAATATCTGACCTGACAGAAAACAAGGAGAAATGTTTTAAATGTGGCTCGCCGGTATAAAACAACATTAAGTTGATTCGATTTCCTAAACCTGCTATAAGGAATTTTGCGCGGTACGTAGGTATAACCTAACCTAACTTATGTAGATTTATACTAAAATTATTTCTCTATATTTTATCCATAAACAGATACAAGCCCACCTTTTCATATATTTTATAGTGATATCAACAGGTGTGCATAAGTCTATAGTTTTCTGCTGAACATACTGATGTGTTACTGTCAACCATTTTCCAGACAGAAAAAAATTATTGGTAGCCCACCCTTAGTGTTTACTATTTATTACCTATAGGGTAGTAAAAATACTTTCTTATATGTTATGGTGTGCTGTGGCGATCCTTGCAAGAGACCTATGTCCAGCAGTGGACGTCCATTGGTTGAAATGATATGTTATGGTATATATTATTTGTAATAATTAGTCCTACCAAGTACCAATTAATCAACAAAACTATTTCTTTTCAGATGTGAACTATGTGATATTCAGATGTGAAGATGAATTTAAACAGACAAGTTTTGCTGATTGTACTAAACAGAAGTTACAAAGAACTGTTGTTCCATGCCCGCCAACCCACATTGGAGATGCGTGGTGGGTCTAAGCTCTAAATCCTCTCTCCTATGAGAGAGGAGGCCTGTGCCCAGCAGTGGGTCATTAAAAAGGCTGTAGTGGTGGTGGTGGTGGTGGCTGTTCCATATGATGTAATTGAATATGAAAATATTAACAGCATTGTAAATAGCGTCTCATACATATTATGTTTAAAAAGATTTTGTATTTTGAAAAATAGATCATTTTCAGAAGAAGCATCAGCCACCACACTCAAAAAAATCCTTACACATCTATACTAATCTATACTATAATATAATAAAGGGGAAGAATTTGTTTGTTTGAACGCGCTAATCTCAGAAACTACTGGACCGATTTCAAAAATTCTTTCACCGTTGGATATGTATGTGATCCTTGAGTGCTATAGGCTATATTATATTATGTACCACGGGCGAAGCCGGGGCGGACCGCTAGTAATCTATACTAATAAATAAAATTGAAGTGTCTGTCTGTAATTTCGAAATAACTACCACATATTAAGCTCATATGGTTATTTGAACGATACTATAACCGAATCACACGTTTTTAAAATTTTTGCCTGTCTGTCTGTCTGTTTGAACGGGCTAATCTTCGGAACGACTGAACCGATTTTGACGGGACTTTCACAGACAAGTAGAGGATTAACCAAGGAGTAACATAGGCTACTTTTTTAACCAACTTTCAAAAAAGGAGTTGTGTTGAAATCGGTAAGTACCTATGTTAAAAAACGCCCTGATAAGTATTTTCGCTGCGCGCGACCACCGCGACGGCCGACCGCTCGCGCTGCACGGAACTCCCCGCGCCGCGCCGCGCGCCCCTGCGCCCTGCGCCCGCCGTACGCGGTACCGCGGTACGCCGCCGCGCGGCGGGGGGCGGGTGGACCAGAAATCTACTTATCCCTCAGGATTTGTGAGAAACCGAAATTCACGCGGGCGAAGCCGCGGGCAAAAGCTAGTAATATAATAAAGCGGAAGAGTTTGTTTGTTTGAACGCGCTAATCTCAGGAACTACTAGACCGATTTCAAAAATTCTTGCACCGTTGGATATGTACGTGATCGTGGAGTGATATAGGCTATATATTATGTACCACGGGCGAAGCCGGGGCGGACCGCTAGTAAATAAATATGCATTGTTAGAACAAAAACCTGTTGTTTTATTTTGAATAAATAAATATGCATTGTTAGAACAAAAACCTGTTGTTTTATTTTGAATCCTAACTAAAACTTTATTTATAAGGCATTTTGACTCGAAAGAGAACTTGGTGTATTTTATTAACCAGTTCTCTCTCGAGTCAAAATGCCTTATCTAAAAATATTATTTAGTCCATATTTGAATCTCCCGTCAAAGAGTTGTTGGAGGATCAATCTAGATGGCGCTGAACTGTTCTCAATTTTTTCGACATCCCTACGTCAAAATTAGGTACCTACTGAATAGATTAAAAATTAAAGACGTTCGGATATTATACACGCACACGACCATAAGTGCTAATTAATACAAAATATATCGTTAGTATTTATTATACGTGTATCCGAACGCAAATGCAATATGACAGTAAAATAAAAACAAAAACAAATAAAAGTAAACATTCTTATTTTTTGTGTTCTTTTCCACGCCTGCGGTGGAGAAATGTAATTACCGCGATATGTTTTAGTTTATTTTAAAAGCAATTTTCACGTATGAATAATTAACCTCCATTTATGTTTATTTAAGTAAGTTTTTTTTTCGATTAATCGAGCAAATTCCGGCCATGTCCGAGGACACAGCTCCATACAAATTCCGGCCATGTCCTTTACGTTCACGGACGTTTGCATCATTTTAGTGAAGTCATTAATAGACTAGACGTTTAGGTTATACCTACTTATCATTAATGAACTAAAAAGTGGTAGGTATTATTTTGTTTGTCACATTGACTGAAATAACCTCTTCCATCTTAGACATCGCGACAATATAGGTAGGTACCACTAAGTGAGATCATCAAGATCTAACTTGATACCTACCGAGTTAGTTAAAAAAGGGACGCTATGATATAAAATCTGATAGGTATATAGGTACTTTATACGATTCTGAGTAAATGATCTTTTATAAACTGCATAATAAAGTATAAAGCGTCGTCATCGTCATCTCATCTCAAGATGTCCACTGCTGGACATTGGTCTCGTCTAGGGATTCCCACACTACACAGTCTTAATATATCTGGCTTGTCGCCAGATATAACGCTGATATAACTTCCTTATTACTACTTCTCTCTCTCTTTCTGTCACTTTCTTGGCCTCGGTTTTTTGCTACAACGAGGGTCCTGTATGTTAGTGCCATAACATAACATAACTCAATCAGCAAACATTAATAGATGTGGTACCTACTCTAGAGTATATATTTGGGGGTGATTGAACTAAGAGTAAATCGTATTTCGTAGAGCGATTTTTATTCGCCATAAATTCTATTTGTATTGATTCTATCTATACTTACAACGAACAATCTTTATTTATGGCCGTCCATCTTAGTGGCTGAAGTGTTTGAAATCTATACTAATAAATAAAATTGAAGTGTCTGTCTGTAATATCGAAATAACTACCTCATATTAAGCTCATATGGTTATTTGAACGATACCATAACCGAATCACACGTTTTTAAAATTTTTGTCTGTCTGTCTGTCTGTCTGTCTGTCTGTCTGTCTGTCTGTCTGTCTGTCTGTTTGAACGGGCTAATCTTCGGAACGGCTGAACCGATTTTGACGGGACCTTCACATACAAGTAGAGAATTAACCAGGGAGTAACATAGGCTACTTTTTTAACCGACTTTCAAAAAAGGAGGAGTTGTGTTTTTCTACCTATGTACACCGATATCTCCGAGATTTCTGAACCGATTTGCGTAATTTTTTTTTTAATCGATAGAGAAACATTGCGACACTGTCTTAGGCTACTTTTTAACCGACTTTCAAAAAAAGAGGAGTTGTGTTTTTCTACCTATGTACACCGATATCTCCGAGATTTCTGAACCGATTTGCGTAATTTTTTTTTTTAATCGATAGAGAAACATTGCGACCCTGTTCTATAAAAAATTTGGATTCCAACTCCTCAATCCTGATGCTGTAGGGGACCTGATCCCCAAAACTAATGGGTTTTAGAAACTTTCGGTTATTTAAATTGATATCGGGGGTACCAATTAAAGACTTTATCGTTGAATGAACTCGAGTAGGTACATATCCAACTCCTCAACCCTGATGCTGTAAGGAATTGTTTTCCGAAATCGTGGGGATCCCACGGGATTTTTCCGTTTTGGGGACGGGTTTCTACAGATAAGCTACTTTTTGTTCTGGAAAATCAAAAATTCCCACGGGATTTTCAAAAACCTAAATCCACACGGGCGAAGCCGTGGGCATCATCTAGTACCTAATATAATAATTATTATTAATGTCTGGAATACGTCTTACTTTATTATGGTAAAGGTCGTTGCACACTTGGACGCGTCTATATGAGAAAACGCCGATTCGAGTTTTACTTTAATGTACTTAAACATATGTACCAATGTATGATGTACCAATGATGTATGAACTAGTTTATTTTGAATTGTGTGAAAAATACGTACCAGGTTAGGCGTACTCCTACATACACAAAACAGAGTTAACACGTTCACTGCGGGCCAAAATTTAGAGAACTTTCAGCTGGTGCGGTTGGGGTCGATTTAGGAAACCTGGAACTCTATTTCAGTGCGGTTGGCACTTTTTTGGCCTCGTGCTGAATGGTTTGATAAATATGTCATAATTTGACCAGGAACGTGACAAGCTGTTTAGATTTGCGCTAAAATCATTTATGTGTTAATGTTTTAACTAAAACTAGCTTCGCCTGCGGTTCTGACCCTTGGTTTCAGAGAAAATACCGAAAATAGATCCGGGGTCGCTTTAGATCCCGCGCCGCACCTAATTTGGGTTACACTAGTGACGGGAATAAATTTCTCTGGTATAATATCGATGAATATCGAAGTCAATGTTATGAATGATTTTCATGTTTAGTGTGCAGGGACTTTCGGAGGCTAATATCATTAGAATACAAAGGTAAATTTTGCCACCATCATCAATAAGGTTATAATAGCTCAGGTGGGAATCGGGCGGTTCTGAAATCAAAACACCCCGGTTCGAGTCCAGGTGATTATTTTTTTCCCTTAGTTTCATAATAATTAAAACTGTAATGATAAAAATATACGTACTTGTTTATTTACGTACTTGGTTATAAGTACTTGTTTCTAATAAAATGCTAAACTTATTGCACTCGTGATTTTTTATTTAAATATAATAACCAGTGCACATTTTCTTATTATTATGTCCGTAAGATCGAAAAATATTATTCATTCATCAGTAAGTAATTCGTATCTATATCTTTTATTCTTCTATACATGCAATAAAATCGTAGACTCACCGTGTCTGTACCAAGTCTGTATCAAACAAAAAAAAACGAATTCAAATCGGTCCACCCGCATCCACACACACACACACACACACAGACACGTCAAACTTATAACACGCCGTCGTTTTTGCGTCGGGGGTTAAAACAAAGAGAGATAGATGCATCACAATCCGAACACTTAGACCAATCGTTCCTCTCTATCGCTTGTTCCGCGTTCTCGTTTGCACGTTCCACTCAGGCGGAACGTGACAATAGTCACGGTTTTTCGTGCTTGCAGCCGGCGTTCATCTATCTATAATAATAATAATAATATTATAAAGTAGCTTGCCCTGACTGACTGACTGACTGACTGATCATCAACACACAGCCTAAACCACTGAAGTTAGAAACTTGAAATTTTCACAGTAGCTTCCTTTTATGACGTAGGTGCACACTAAGAAAGGATTATTGCGAATTCCACCCTTAAGAGGGTTAAATAGGGGATGAAAGTTTGTATGAAAGTCCGTCATTTTTCAAGTTATATCCATGAAAAGTGGTATTTAGATTTTCGGTTAAAAATAAAGAATTACGTGTTTGAGGAATTTAGGAAAAACTACCCCCAAGTGGGTTAAATGGGGGATGAAAGTTTGTATGAAAGTCCGTCATTTTTCAAGTTATATCCATGAAAATTGGTATTTAGGTTTTCGGTTAAAAATAAAGAATTACGTGTTTCAGGAATTTTAGAAATTCCACCCCAAGTGAGATTTATAAGAATCCAAGCGGACGAAGTCGCTGGCATCGGTTAGTCGATTTATAAGACGTTATCACGTTAAAAATGTTTTTTTTATTATGTCTCCTATTTTATATACGTGCACTTTAATAATATTCACCTGTATAAGTAGCATAATAACATGCTATTCAAAACTTAACTCAACAACACTCCAATATTAATGTTACACGATAAAATAAGTTGAGTTAAAATGATTACCGTTTTTATTAAAACACAACTGATAATCTAAAAGATTGAAAGTCAAACCGACTTCATCATACACTTAACAGTCCATATCTTGAAAACTACCATTATTATAAACTAGCTGACCCCCGCGACTTCGTCCGCGTGGTTATATAGGTTTTTATATAGGATCGGATTGGATCCCATAATCCTTTTTTGTACCTAAACTAAATGTAGCCTAAGTTACTCCATATAACATCACCTGTCTGCCATTGAATGTTCCATCAAAATCGATCTAGCTGTTTCGGAAATTAGCTGGAACAAATGTACAGATCGACAAACATAACTCTAAATGCTCACCAGTTTAAAATAAACCGTACGTTCAAAGATCCGGGTCCCAAGTTATTTGAACCCAATAAATGTCTGTCATTTCTGAAATAAAAAACCTATGATCTTGAAATATTTACGGGACAATACTTAAAGTACTACCTTTTTAACAAAAAAAGAATGAGTTAAATCGAAGTACCCGTTATTGAATTAGAGCTAAATACATGTTTTAACTTTCTTCCCCTCTCCCAAGGGAACCGTGCTGAATTCCGGGATAAAAAGTATCCTATGTCCTACCTCGGAGTATAAACTCAAATCGTACCAAGTTTCATTCGAATCCATTCAGTAGTTTCGGCGTGATGCGCGGCCAAGATACAGACAGACAGACAGACAGACAGACAGACAGACAGACAGAAAGACAGACAGACAGACAAAAATGAAACAAATTGCAGTTTTGGTTTCAGTATCGATTATAGAGTGCCCTCCAATAAAAATTTTCAAAATATCTTCAATGTACAGAATTGGATCTGTTACAGTTTTATTATATTATAGATTATCATATCCATCTATTATAGTATACCTATATAATAATATGGAACTTATTAACAACTTATACCCGAGGAAGCACTGAAGACATAATTAACATAATATGTATTTCGAAGTCATGATGCGGACTCAGAATATCGACTGCTGCGCAAAACGCGTGCTCCGGTATCGACTATGGTCGCGGCACTAACGTTGACTGAATCGTTTCCCCGCCGCCTGCGCCGCGCACCGCGCGGGGACTAAATCAGCGTCGTCCCGCACTGAATTAAATAATTTTGAACTCAGTGCGCACGACGCTTATTTTGATCCCGTGCTATTTTTTTATACCAACGAGTCGAGGCTTTGAAGACATAAAGAAAACTATATTTGTCTTTGTCATACGTCTTACGGTTGATCGTAGACAGCTCCCGCACAGGCGAGAAAACACGAGTTTTGCGCGCCGCACCAGACGAAAGTCTACCACGGGGCTGTTATCGACCCCGCCCGCAGTGAACGTGTTAAACTCATGTTAACGTTATGAGATTTATCTCAAGATACTTTTTATGTTACCTATTTTTAACCTAACTTTTAAAAAATCCCTGTCTTGATTCTGAGTTGGGTCATCTCTATATATAGAGTACTATGACCAACTCAGAATCAAGACAGGGATCAGGGAAAGTCTAAGGTTGAGATATATCTCAGCCTTAGACTTTGCTAAGTGAGTTGCACCTCTCAAGTGCAGCGAATTATCCTTATTCTAGTCACCTGATTGGAATTTGTACGTATGACCTATGATATAATATTATGATATGTTGATATACCATGTTCTCGAATCCAGAAATCTAGTTCAAGGTAATCTAACATTATCACACGTTTTAATGAACTCTTAGTTGACACACAATTAATATTATGGGATAAGTACGTTCATATAACTGTAGTTGTACTCATATTATTAATAATCCCTAGATTATTACCCATTACCCATTGTGATAAGTTACCTATTGTTTCCCATTAGATCACTCATGCGGATGTGATCTCACCGTACCAACCAATTTTGGAAGACAAATTATTTGTTCGTTCGTATCGATTGTCCACTATGATATTTATTACTAGCGCGTACGATGCGCGTGCGCGCAACATTGTCGGAGCGAATTTAAGTTTTTTTTAATCCCTTGGAAATTATTTGAGTTTCTGCAATTAATGGTCTACCTACTTCTACGTTGGGGGCACAGACCAGAACTTGGCCGACGATTGACGAGGGGAGTGATTGTCGCTTATATGTAATAACTAGCTGACCCCCGCGACTTCGTTCGCGTGTTTATAGGTTTTATATAGGGTCGGATCGGATCCCATAATTCTTTCATGTACCTAAACTAAATGTAGCCTAAGTTACTCCTTATAACGTCACCTATCTCCCATTGAAAGTTCCATTAAAATCGATCCAGCCGTTTCTGAGATTAGCCGGAACAAATAGACAGACCGACAAACATAAATTTAAACGCACATCAGTTTAAAATAAGCCGTACGTTCAAAGATCCGGGTCCCAAGTTATTTGAACCCAATAAATGTCTGTCATTTCTGAACTAAAAAACCTATGACCTTGAAATATTTACGGGACAATATTTTAAGTACTACCTTTCTAACAAAAAAAGAATGAGTACAATCGAACGACGCGTTAATGAATTACAGCTAAATACACGTTTTAACTTTCTTTCCCTCTCCCAAGGGAACCGTGCTGAATTTCGGGATAAAAAGTATCCTATGTCCTACCTCGGAGTATAAACTCAAATCGTACCAAGTTTCATTCGAATACATTCAGTAGTTTCGGCGTGATGGGCGGCCAAGATACAGACAGACAGACAGACAGACAGACAGACAGACAGACAAAAATGAAAAAAATTGCAGTTTTGGCTTCAGTATCGATTATAGAGTGCCCTCCAATAAAAATTTTCAAAATATCTTCAATGTACAGAATTGGATCTGTTACAGTTTTATTATATTATAGACTAGCCGACCCCCGCGACTTCGTTCGCCTGGATATAGGTTTTTATATAGAATCAGATCGGACCCCATAATTCTTTTTTGTACCTAAACTAAATGTATCCTAAGTTACTCCTTAACATCACCTATCTGCCATTGAAAGTTCCATCAAAATCGATCCAGCCGTTTCGGAGATTAGCTGGAACAAATAGACAGGCCGACAAACATAAATTTAAACGCACGCCAGTTTAAAATAAGCCGTACGTACAAACATCCGCGTCCCAAGTTATTGGAACCCACTAAATGCCTGTCATTTCTGAACTAAAAAACCTGTGACCTTGAAATATTTACGGGACAATATATCAAGTACTACCTTTCTAACAAAAAAAGAATGAGTGAAATCAAACAACGCGTTAATGAATTACAGCTAAATACACGTTTTAACTTTCATCCCCTCTCCCAAGGGAACCGTGCTGAATTTCGGGATAAAAAGTATCCTATGTCCTACCTCGGAGTATAAACTCAAATTGTACCAAGTTTCATTCGAATCCATTCAGTAGTTTCGGCGTGATGCGCGGCCAAGATACAGACAGACAGACAGACAGACAGACAGACAGACAGACAAAAATGAAAAAAATTACAGTTTTGGCTTCAGTATCGATTATAGAGTGCCCTCCAAAAGAAATTTTCAAAATATCTTCAATGTACAGAATTGGATCTGTTACAGTTTTATTATATTATAGATAGATAGATAGAAGATAGATAGATAACGTACATAATAATTATTATTCGTTGCTTTAACTTGCCTTGGTGGCCTAGCGGTTGGTGTAGTCGACTGCGGATCACATTCTAGATTCGATTCCTGGGTTGGATCAAAAATTATGAGGTACTGATAGGGTTTATCTAATCAAGACATTCTCAGTGCCATCCCGGAGTTGAAAGTTAACGGTGTTAGATACCCCGTGCCTCGGAGAGCACGTAAAGCCGTCGGTCTTGCGTCTGATCTCTCTCCGATCGTATTTGACGTCACATCGGATTATGAGAGTGAAGGAATAGAGAGTACACCTCTGTATGCGCACAAACTTGTGCACTATAATATCTTCTGCATAGTTGGCTAGTCTCCGCCTCGGTTGAGATTGGCCGCTGTGGCCGAAATTCGGTCGAGAGGACATACTTAGTTGCTTCCTAATGAATTCCCGTTCAATACACATCAGTAGGTACAAGTGTAAATTAAAAATTTAAAAAAACCCCGACATTCGCTATTTTTTGACGGCGGCCATCTTGAATTTGCAATAGTGCTATTAGAATAGCATATAAATAAATAAATTTCTCCTTGCATAAATTAAAAATTTAAAAACCCCTGACATTCGCCATTTTGTGATGGTGGCCATCTTGGATTTACATAGTCAAGCCCTTTCATTTGATACCCATATTGAGGGAGTTTTGAAAAAATATGTAATCCACCATTTTGTAGCGGCGGCCATCTTGGATTACATATTTTTGACAACATATTATTTCCAACACATATTGTTTCATCAAACATAGCTAACAACACTCTCGACTAATTCACCTTTCAAACAAAAAAAAAACCGCATCCAAATCGGTCCACCCGTTTGAGCGGCACAGGGGAACAGACAGACACACACACAGACACGTCAAACTTATAACAACCCGTCGTTTTTGCGTCGGGGGTTAATTTTTAACCCCCGACGCAAAAACGACGGGCAAAACGACGACTAACCCGCAGAAATGTTGATGTGAGCAGTAATACTTCTAAATTCCCGAGATTAGAAATGAACTGAGCAAGTCAATATGAGCTGAATCGAATACGTGCTCGGTCGGTTGGTCACGTCGGAGCACGTTATTGGAAAAAGTACGGACACGTACCGCGTTCGTGGGTGTAGACTGTTTGTATAGATAATAATGATCTATTCGGTGAAGTGATAATAATAATCTTTGTCTTTAATCAATTTGTTTATTTTTACGTGAAAAAAATCTAAATTTGCTCATATATTTTTATTGATGTATTGACTCAGGACCTTGAATTTTATACAGCTAATAGGGACCATAGACGTTAGTAGGTATCTGGTATAAACAACTTGCTAGGTCCACCCGTTTCTGAGTAAATTGGTGGTGACACACGGACAGACGGACAGACGAACAGACGGACAAGAAAGTGATCTTATTTTTTACCTTTTGAGGTACGGAACCCTAAAAATTGCGCAAGCTGCGTCTTTATCGGTCGATTATAGTTTGAACCATTTTCATTCGATGGTTAGTGAAATTGCGAGCGTTTTAGCCACGCCCACCGGTGAGTTTGAACTAGTACATCATCATCATCATGCCCACTACAGGGCACGGGTCTTTTCTCAGAATGAGTAGGGTTTAGGCTGTAGTCCACCACGCTGGACAAGTGCGGATTGGTAGACCTCATAAGTTTATACGCCTGTGAGAACATTACGGAGAACTGCACTCAGGCGTGGGTAGAGTTTACACGCCTTTGACATTATCGAGAACTCACTAACAAGGAGACGGCAAGGGCACACGAGTAGATAGGTACAGAGAGCAAGATTCATACAAACGGCCCGCTGTAGGTACACTCACACAAACACAATCACCAACGGTTCACGGACGCGCGCTCGGTCTACCAACCGGTACAAACGTGCGCATATGTGTGAGTGTACCTACAGCGGGCCGCTTGCAGAAGCTTTCCCTCTGTACTTATCTACTCGTGTGGCTAGGGTGTGGGGTCGTCAAATCAAATGGAGGTTCCGCGTGATTCCTGTAAAAAAAAATTGTATTAATATCTAATAAATCGTCATTTTTTTTGAACATTATTTGAATCACGAATTTAATAATTTTTAACGATTAGAAATCATAAAAGACGAAGAAATGTGAATGGACATTGTTTCAAAATTTAGGAATTTTTGTCTCGGCAATGGCTAAGTAGTGCGCTCTAGGATTTGAGTATATGAATACACTTACTGAGTGCTACTTAACTACACGAGGCACCTCCGTTTGATTTGAGGACCCCACACGCTTGCCGTCTTCTTGTAAGTATCGAACGTCATGCAGATTTCGTCACGATGTTTTCTTTCACCGTTAAATTAAGTGATATTGAATTGCTTAAAACGCACATAACTTATTAATTTATAATATACTAGCTGACCCCCGCGACTTCGTTCGCGTGTTTTTCTTTGCTATAAACCTCACGGAGCACGAGACCTTTCCAACGAATGCAAAACCGTGGAAATCGGTTCGTGCGTTCTGGAGGAAAACCCGACTTATTTTTATATAGTAGATATAAAAAATAAAAAATAAACTCCGAAAAGTTAGCGTGGCCGTGCCGGGGATCGAACTCGGTTCCCTGGAAAGGGAGGCCGAAGTCTTAACCATCATCATCATCGTCATCATCATCAGTAGGGTATCAACGCGGTATATTGTAATACCTATGTGTAATTGATTAGCAAACGCCCGTGGTTTCCGTCTGCGTGGAAGAAAAATCCCGTGCGAATTCTTTGTTCTTCCGGGACAAAAAGTAGCCTGTATCCAAAATGTACAAAGCCTCCAGGATGCTAATTCTCTATTCCAAATTTCCTCAAGATTCGTTCAGCGGTCGAGCCATGGGAAGGTAACAGACAGACAAACAGAGTTAACTACGCATTTATAATAGTAGTTTCGATTTTGCATCTCTTTATTTACCTAATTTTAATGGAATAATTATTTGTGTCATTTATTTTCCTCGTACAAAATGTAATACAGAATTCATGAAACAAATTGTTTTGACGTAGGTACTTACATCGAATTATAACATACTCGTAGAATTAATTAAGTCATCACATTATTACAATATGAAAATATCATATTAGTATGATGGAATAAAATATGCTGAAACCGTTGGAAATGCGCGTTAAGAACATGCCATTAAAAATTATCATGTTTCAAATATGGGAATTCATTTTCGTTCCGGATTTCACTATTATTCAAAGTATTGTCATGTGTATGTGTGTGTCTGTATGTTCCACCGGAGTGCTCAAACGGGTCATCCAATTTGAATGCAGTTTTTTTTGTTTGAAAGGTGAATTAGTCGGTTTGATGAAAATCGGTCCAAGATGGCCGCCGCCACAAGATGGCGGATTACATATTTTTTTCACAACTCCCTCAATAATGGTACCTATCAAATGAAAGGGTTTGACTAGTAGAATAGCATTATGCAAATCCAAGATGGCCGCCACCACAAAATGGCGAATTTCGGGTTTTTTTAATTTATACTTGTTTTCGTTCCGGATTTCACTATTATTCAAATTATTGTCGTTTAATTATATAATACTCCAGTCGAGAATATACCTAATTTGTTGATTAATTACCCGGCGACGTTCCGCCATTAATTTTAAATCTCATTCCCGAGGCGACTCGTCTCGGTCTCTATGTGTTTGCATACATAGTGAGATTGTGACATGAATGCACGTCATATTGCTTAACATAAATAACGTTACTATATTAAATCATCATCATCATCATGATCAACCCATTACCGGCTCACTACAGAGCACGGGTTTCCTCTCAGAGTGAGAAGGGTTTTGGCCATAGTCTACCACGCTGGCCAAGCGGATTGGCAGACTTCACACACCTTTGAGAACGTTTCGAACCCACGACCTCCGATTAGAAGTCGGTCGTCCTAACCACTACGCTATCACAGCTTTTTATTTATTTACTTATTTATACATAATATCTATAATATAATAAAACTGTAACAGATCCAATTCTGTACATTGAAGTTATTTTGAAAATTTTTATTGGAGGGCACTCTATAATCGATACTGAAGCCAAAACTGCAATTTTTTTCATTTTTGTCTGTCTGTCTGTCTGTCTGTCTGTCTGTCTGTCTGTCTGTCTGTCTGTCTGTCTGTCTGTCTGTCTGTCTGTCTGTCTGTCTGTCTGTCTGTCTGTCTGTCTGTCTGTCTGTATCTTGGCCGCGCATCACGCCGAAACTACTGAACGGATTCAAATGAAACTTGGTACGATTTGAGTTTATACTCCGAGGTAGGACATAGGATACTTTTCATCCCGAAATTCGGCACGGTTCCCTTGGGAGAGGGGAAGAAAGTTAAAACGTGTATTTAGCTGTAATTCATTAACGGGTAGTTCGATTTCACTCATTCTTTTTTTGTTCGAAAGGTAGTACTTCAAGTATTATCCCGTAAATATTTCAAGGTCATAGGTTTTTTAGTTCAGAAATGACAGACATTTATTGCGTTCAAATAACTTGAGACCCGGATCTTTGCACGTACGGCTTATTTTAAACTGGTGTGCGTTTAAATTTATGTTTGTCGATCTGTCTATTAGTTCCAGCTAATTTCCGAAACGGCTGGATCGATTTTGACGGAACTTTCAATGGCAGATAGATGATGTTATAAGGAGTAACTTAGGCTACATTTAGTTTGGGTACATAAAATAATTATGGGATCCGATCCGATCCTATATAAATCCTATAAACACGCGAACGAAGTTGCGGGGGTCAGCTAGTATATAATATATTATATAAAAATTAAGTTACATACCTATAGTGCAACAAAAACCACAGTCAGTTTTACTATGCACTGTATAATCTACCGTCTTTTATTATACCACGTTTCAGTATCTAAGATTTTCGCCAACTTCCTCGCTTTGGTGATTTAAATCCGAACGATGAACTTATTAGACCACTAGACAATAATAATTGTCAAACTTAATTATGTTATAACTAGCTTCTGCCCGCGGCTTCGCCTGCGTGAATTTCGGTTTTTTACAAATCCTGAGGGAATCGCAGATTTCCGGTTCCCGTTCCCCCTCCCTGTCTCAACTTTTATACCTACTTTCAAGGAGGTTTCCTAGAGTCATCTACCTACAGTTGTAGTTATAGATTTCGGCTTTTTCAAAATCCCGTGGGGACTGTGGATTTTTTCGGGATAAAAAGTAGCGTATGTGCTAAGTCAGGGCATAACCTATCCATTCAAAATTTCACCCAATCGGTTGAGTAGTTGCGGCGTTATAGAGTAACAAACATCCAAACATCTACACTTTCACATTTATAATATTGGTAGGAAGTTTTTTTTTTCAACTTCAAGTTAGCCCTTGACTGCAATCTCACCTGATGGTAAGTGATGATGCAGGCTAAGATGGAAGCGGGCTAACTTGGAAGAGGTATGCATACCCCTGATCGGTTTCTAAACGGCATCGTACCGGAACGCTAAATCGCTTGGCGGCACGGCTTTGCCGGTAGGGTGGTAACCAGCCACGGCTTAAGCCTCCCACCAGGCCAGATCAGAGACAATTTAGAAATTATAAAATCTCAAATTGCCCCTGCCGGGAATCGAACCCAGGACCTCCCGCTTATAAGACCACAGCGCTCACCACTGCGTCAGTGAGGTCGTCAAAATGTGATACCATGGAGAGCATGTTAATCGCCTTAAGCTTGACCCCTATAATAACCGTGAAAACTAACAGCCGCAATCCCATACTCTTTAGTTGGACCGTATGCGGAAGGATCTGGTACTTAGCAACCCATTTATTATTCAGATAAATCCCCTACCGTTTGGTATGTGGTTTAAATTAGGAACACAGAGAAAACTTACGTAGGTATTTTAGTTCTATGACTATAATTTTACCGTTTTATCGGTGTAGGGCGGGACTAGTATTTCCGTACCTATTATTTATTATAGATCTTAAATTATATAACAATAAAGAATAAAAATTTAACAGCCATTTTATATTTCTAGCTTCGTTCAGTGTGAGCAAGACAGTAATAGAAAATGGCGGTTTAACATTGCTATTCTTATCTTGGTCGTATTAAACTCCTCTAAAACATAAATCTTTAGTTACCTATTTCTACAGTAATACCTTTGCGTATTTAATCTAGTAATATAAAACGCTATCTTTATGACACAAAGTTATGAACTCCTTTAATAGTTATTAGTTTGAGCAAAACTGTAAATTGCAAAACAAACTTTCTATCTATAAATTCAATCTCTTGCTCAGTTTATTTTCAATACTTTGACATGAATGTTAAAAGATGCATTAAAAGTCCTCGGAAAGCAGAAAAGCAACAGTCATTTCAGAAACTTATGTTTCTGAATTACAAGCGTGAAACCGAGACACTTGCGGCACCGATATAGTTATTCCGAGCTTGCACACCTCGAAAACTTTACTAAAATTCGAATATCGAAAATCTGTAATATCAGAGCAAAATGAACAAAAAGACTCTAATTTTAAAGTCGTAATTCAGTACTTCGAATAGTTATTTAAAAAAAATCCGCTTGGGGCGCTGGCTGTAGACGAATGGCTGAATGTATTAGCGAACTCAAACCTTAAAATAAGCCAGTTTAGGTCCATTCCACTCTGAAGGTCATTGTGTTTCGATATTCGAATTTTAGTAAAGTTTTAAGGTCGGCTTAATGCGGTATCGTAAAGTCGATCATGCACATGTAACCGAAACGGGGTTAGGTGCTTTCAAAATCGGCCGTGTAAACTTTTTATGCTCTAAAACTTTTGCCGTTTCCGTTGCAACGTGACAAATTTCATTGCCACAACCTGTGGCCACAACTTACTAACTAAAATTACCAATACCGTACGTATTGGTAATTTTAGTCTCTGAAACGCAAGTTTCGACTGCCTAACATCAGGGGCGTGCACTCCATAGAAGCACGGAAGCTCAGCTTACCCTGAGCCTGAGGTTTCGTAAATAAAAAAAAAATAAAAAAAAATTAAAAAAAAATTAAAAAAAAATTAAAAAAAAAATTAAAAAAAAAAAATTATCAGTAAGTAAGTACCAAATTATTACTTACAATTTTTTTTTTAATTTTTCTAAGTTATAAATAATAGTAACAATATCACAGGAATATCAATTAATTTCAAATTTAAAACAGTAGGTAAAAATCTTCATAAAAAGAAAATTATGTATTTTCAATAAACGTAATCTATTTTATAATCTTCTATTTCTTCAAAATATCTAAATAATACGCCTTAATATATTATTTCTTGAGGTAATTCAGAACAATAAACATCGCTTATCGTCTACCGCGGTCCGCGCATAGGTATAAAAGCTTGGCGTTCCGAAGCTTCCATATCGAGTCACACTTACACATTTTTCGTAACACATACGCGTCTGCAGCTAACACGAACAGTATAATTACAGAAACACACACAGCTACAATGTTCTCAGTCATTGGAGAATTGGTTTCTGAGAAGCAGAGCTTTTAGCCAATCAGAGAGTAGGGAAATAAACTGTCCAAATGACAAATGTCAAAACTGTCAGTTGACACTTGGCATATATTGTCACTGTCACTTGTCAGTGTCAGACGTCTACGGTGTCAGATCAATTTGTATTATTTTTGTAATTGTTTCTTGTTTTCGTAAAATCTAAACATTAATTTAATTAAACAACAAACAGTTCTCATAAAAAAGAGATAGGTAATTGTGATTGTGAGAGGTTTATTGGTTTTAAATGGAAATATGAAATATCAATTAGTTATTCATGTGCGGTTTGCTGAGGTACTTTATTGTGTGTTTACAAAATTCAATGAAATGAGATCGTATCAACATCAGTTCTATATTTTTTCGCAAAAACTAAATAAAGTCCATAATCTGTAAAGTTCAAAATATCTCGCAATGCAAGTTGTTGTTTTACCGGTTGCCTGGTAAGTAGGTACCTAAACAATTTATTAGAAAATACGGCGTGGTATGTACCTATCTAGTTTGTTAAAATCTATCGTGTTTTTCCAGATTCAGAGTTAAGGAATATTACTCATTTTTATTTCATACCTACACTAACGTTTGTCCTATGAGTTTTTAACCGACTTCAAAAAGGAGGAGGTTTCTCAATTCGACCGTATATATGCTTTTTTATGAGTGTTCGCGGATAACTTCGTCGTTTATGAACCGATTTTGATGATTCTTTTTTTGTTGGAAAGAAGATATTTCAAAGGTGGTCCAATGATAAGGAAATCATGGTTTGATGATGGCAGACCAGAGAAATCGAGGGGCACTTCCAAAAATCGTAGGGTGACTAGTGCGGTTATAAGTTTTATTAGCTTACAGCCTTACATTTACTTCAACATAGAGAACAGTGAAAGTTTCATCAAAATCGGCTTACTAGTTTTCGAGATATGGACTTTTAAGTGTGTGGTGAAGTCGGCTTAACTTTCAATCTTTTAGATTATCACTTGTTTATTTTTTATTTTTGTGTATCTACTCAAAACATGTTTGTAGCATACCCTGGCTGATAACCCTGGGCACGCCACTGCCTAACATAAATATTAAACTTTACCGATAATATGGTCTAAAGCTAGGTCCACACCTTTACATTTAAGCCTCAACAGCGCAACGATCATATAATATTATATATACGGCATATAACGGTATATATATATATATATATCTCTATTTCAACTCCTATTTAACCCCTTTAGGGCTTGAATTTTTGAATTTTCAAAAATCCTTTCTTAGCGGATGTCTTAGAATAGAATAGAATAGAATAGAAAAGTTTTTTATTCAAATAAACTTTTACAAGTACTTTTGAATCGTCAATTGAATCTACCACAGGTTCGGAATGCAGTTCCAGCCGAGAAGAACCTGCAAGAAACTCGGCGGTTGCTCTTTTTTTTTAAATAACATTATAACAATTATTATTATTAATGTACATGATTGAAATGCCGTCTCGCGCATTGCTGGAACGAGTTAAATCCAAGCTTTTTTATCGTTTATATAATCTTCAATCTATCTTCTTCTATACATATAATAAGATCGTAGACTTGCCGTATCTGTACATTAAAGATTTTTCCAAAATAATAACTGGGGGATGATAAGGATAAGTAACAGAACGTAAAAAAGCTATTTTTGAAATTTTTGTCTGTTTGTCTGTTTGTCTGTTTGTCTGTTTGTCTGTTTGTCTGTTTATCTGTTTGTCTGTTTATCTGTTTGTCTGTATGTTTGTGCGCGCATCACGCAAAAACTACTGAATGGATTGAAACGAAACTTGGTACGATTTAAGTTCATACTATGGAGTAACATATAGGATACTTTTTATCCCGAAATTCAGCACGGTTCCCTAGGGAGAGGGGATGAAAGTTAAAACGTGTATTTAGCTGTAATTCAATAACGCGTGGTATGATTTCGTTCATTCTTTTTTTGTTAGAAAGTAGATACTTTAAAGATTACCGACTAATCTCTAAAAGTCTGGATCGATTTTGATGGGACTTTCACTGGCGGATGTTTACATTTTGATCTACCTAAACATCCTCCAGTGAACTTTTAACAGTTTTTAGTATGATATGAGCTCAAAGGAGCTTAGGAAAAACAAAATGATTCCTTCGGGATTTTCAAAAACCAACTACGTCTACGTTATAATAGCTATCTGCATGTTAAATTTTAGCCCGATCCGTGCAGTGGTCATGTGCGTTGATAGATCAGTCAGTCAGTCAGCTTTTCCTTTTACATACCTATATTAGATACCTATGTGAAATCCCATGGTCGCAGTATTTTACGTCTTTCGGATACGTAACCATGCATAAATGTGTTTGAAATTATGGGAAATGACAGACATTTCCAAGATATTAATTAAAAAATTCTCATCACATGAAACCGAGAAGTTTGGCCCCGGAACTATAAAGTTTATCTTACACAAACGGAATGAGGTTACACGCTTCTAAAATTGGCTCAATAATCTCTTTGGTATATGAATACTTGGTTATTTCTGCATATGTATGTTCATAATTGAAATAGGGTTAATATAATTTTTTTCAAAGAAAAATGAACCGACTTCAAACCATTCGAACTAAAAAGTTTAAAATAATTTTTTATTCATTTTGATTGAAGATTAAACTACCTAACTCAAATGATATATAATTTTTTGAAGTCGGCGCCAAATGACTTCAATTCACCTTCAAGTCGAATATGTGCCCCCCGCGTCCCGGACAGCCTCACTCATTGCGTCTATTATGGTTCACCGCGCATTCGCATTCAAATGTGGATACTCTGATTTTACCTACACGAATTGAATGTGGTTTGGCGCTGACTCCAAAAAATTATATATCATTTGAGTTAGGTAGTTTAATCTTCAATCTAAATGAATAAAAAATTATTTTAAACTTTTTAGTTCGAATGGTTTGAAGTCGGTTCATTTTTCTTTGAAAAAAATTATTTTATGCTTTTTAGTGTTTTGTTTTCTTTATATTAGGTAATAATAATAATAATAATTATATAAATGAGAACTATGTAAAATAGATTATAACCTATATTATTACTATTATTAATTATGCTGTGACATATACATTTTATGTATCATACTATAGATGAATGGTTTTATAATGTTCTAACCCAACCTAACCTACCTTCCTATCTATACAAGATTCGTTTGTATGCGTACTACTCGTGTATAATTTGGAAGACCTTGATTAAAAAGTAGTTTACAATTTATATGCGACTAGTTTCACACCCTTGCGGTTTGGCCTTGTATAGAATGGAAATACGCGTAACTGTGCACAAACTCCAAGGAACCACTCTATAGCTGTTATTGACCTCGGCCCAAAAGTTTTTGCAAAAAGTCAATGTTACGTAGGCGTAGCAGAGTAAGGTCTTTGGACAGAATAGCTATATCAGGCTTCAGCAAGAGGTCTGGCAATCTCAGAGAACATATTAGTGACATATGTGTACTTTTACGTTTATAACTTCATAAGTTCTTATATAAGAATGATAACTCGATGTATTATACACTAAAACCTTCCTGAAAGTATGTAGATTACGATACTAAAAGAATCAACAAAATCGGTTCATTAGTTGCGGAGATAATCGCGAACATACTTACATACATACATACATACATACATACGGGTCGAATACAGAACCTCCTTTTTTTGAAGTCGGTTAAAAATAATATTTAATTGTTATTTGCTAGCGTTTTAATAATTATTATTATAATGCCGTATTTACCTTGGAAAATGTATTTAAACATATTTTGCTTGGTGCACATTTTAATGATATTAATTATGAGCTTTCAAATAAATAATGTTATTTAAATCGCTGTTATTATATTACCGGTATATGTATTGTTGATCTCGATAAAAAACTTACATACATATAATACATAGGTAGTATACATAGACTGCTAACATCAAAACCCTTCCTTTTAGCTTTGCCGTAGTCGGGTAAAAATACATATTTGTACAACAAATCTGAAAATCACAGATACAGATATTATAGTTTGAAGATCTTGTTTACTTTCACTGAGTACGATTGCTTAGTATTAAAATAAGAATCCATCTTCGTTTGTATGTGGCGCGCTCGGAAGTGACTCTCTTAAACATGTTGAAGTTTCTTATAAATTAATAATGTTGATTAGTTTCAAGCGAACATCTCTGCGGTTAGGTGGTACTTTTACATCTGAGGTATGAGGTCTAATAGAATAGAATAGAACAGAAAAGTTTTTTATTCAAATAAACTTTTACAAGTACTTTTGAATCGTCAATTGAATCTACCACTGGTTCGGTAATGCTCAATATTCTAGCTTAAAGTGTTAGTTGGTATAATATCCTTGGAGTGAAAATAAATAGACCTCATCTCTACTACAAAATAAGGACATACGTATACTTACATAGTTTATTAACCTTTAAGTACCGACGTACTATTTTAGTCACATAAGTACCGACGTGAGGTCTGCCAGACCACCATAGTTTTCCAATCGAAAACTTTTGTGTTTCTTATTATTCTTCCAAAAAAAATGTTTCTATGTATTGTTAAATATCTACTTATTGTATAAGTAAAACAAAATGTAGAAGTTTTCACATTTATTACTGATTATAAGCATTAATATAGCATTCATAGATTCTTCGTTTGAAAAAATTAACTTTTATCTTAATAATTCATATGTATCAGTAATACTATTATTTTTTCTTAAACACAATTTTTTCTTAAAGATTAATAGCTACATAAATAATAAAAAAATAAAAAACCTTAATAACCAACCGTTTTCTCAAAAATCACAGGGTATCAAATTGCAGGAACTATCAAAGTTTACAAACAGTCTTTGCATAGGCTTACTGCATTGTAGGCACACGTGTTTCATACAAGTATCACAGTCTGTTCAGGTGCTAAATTATGGTCACTCTCCAGCAGTAAAATTTGGGTAGATATTCTTAGATTCGGACTCTGAACTCTCATTTAGCTATTCCACTAAATGTTCTTGGTGGTCTTTATATTGTAGCAGTGTTTGATATCTTTTCTCACCTACAGGAACACTTTTATTTTTATTTATGGCTGCCCGTTTCATGTCTGAAGAACCTGGCTAATCCATTGTTATAAATGACTGAAAATAAAAGAGAAAACAATATAATCTGAAAAAAGTCGCATCCAAAAAAAGTTACATAAGTACCGACGAGTGGTCTGACAGACCACTCGTGATCTTATAAAAATCAAAACTTACCGAAATCGTACGCGCCGACGCTGCCACTCTGCAGGAACGCTGCTGGGCGACTTCCCGAGGGGTAGAGAGAAGCACAGTAGGATATTTTTTCGCTAACATAGGTAATCAGACTTTTCGACCTCTCGAGGTGTCTGTCAGACCACACGTCGGTACTTAAAGGTTAACCCCCGACGCAAAAACGACGGGGTGTAATAAGTTTGACGTGTGTCTCTATGTGTGCGTGTGTGTGTTTGTGTGTGTGTGTGTGTGTGTGTGTGTGTGTGTGTGTGTGTGTATGTACCAGTGTGTGTGTGTGTCAGTCTGTTCCCTCGTAGCGCTCAAACGGGTGAATCGATTTGAATGAGGTATGAGGTTTCTTTTTGAAATGTGTATTAGTCGAGAGTGTTGTTAGCTATGTTTGATGAAAATCGGTCCAAGATGGCCGCCGCCACAAAATGGCGAATTACATATTTTTTCACAACTCCCTCAATATGGGTATCAAATGAAAGGGCTTGACTATGTAAATCCAAGATGGCCACCATCACAAAATGGCGAATGTCGGGGGTTTTTAAATTTTTAATTTATGCAAGGAGAAATTTATTCGCAAATGTTAGTAATTATTGCTTTTTTTTAATGTGGAATATTCTGTTCTTTTGTGTTTCATTTTATCCAGTGTAAAATCCTATTTCACTTTAATGTCCCATTTGCCTTGGGACATGAAAACTTCAATATTACCGGAATTGCGGTCCGCGGCTGCCATTAGTTCTGTAAATTATTCCGAACGATGCGATAAAAGTTATGCAACTAAACGTTCGTGGTGATTGCGCAGTTAAATTATATTATATTTATAAGGTTAGCGTTTTTATAAACATTGAGGTTAAACGAGATTATAAAGGGTAAATAAACGTACACTTTTTTTATGAGAAAAAGAAAATGGAAGTGATAGCTAGGCAGCCCTGGAACAATTTTTTTAGTGATTAATAACAAGCTGAATTTTCGTGAGTAGGTTCGTTTCGACGAGACGACCAACTTTTTTATTTATGAAAATTCTCGATGGAGGTCCTTACTCGAGTGCGCAGGTGTTAAAAATTTATATTAACTCGGGTGGGAAATCGTTCCTCTAAATTTGTAGGACTATGTAGCCATTTCATTATACAAGTATTTACTAAGCTGCATACAAAAAATCAGCTAGTTATTAATAATGTTTAATCATTTTTATAACCTCATTATTTGAAAATATTCAGAGTGGAGGACGCTGTAGAATACTATTAATAACCAGTTGTTTTTTTGTATGCAGCCTAATAAATACTTGTATAATGAAATGGCCATAATAGTCCTACAAATTTAGAGGAACGATTTCCCACCCGAGCGAATCGGAATTTTTAACACCTGCGCACTCGAGTACGTACCTCCATCGAGAATTTTCATAAATAAAAAAGTTGGTCATCTTGTCGAAACGAACCTACTCACGAAAATTCAGCTTGTTATTAATCACAAAAATTTGTTCCTCGGCTGCCGTACTATGACTTTCATTCATAAGTGTGAGCAATGATGCAATAATGATGTATCTCAAAACAATGACGTATCTTACACATTACATAATAGGTATATCAATACAAATACGGAGCCCTAAAAAACAATGTGAAAAACAAGAATGAAAAATATGTAACAACCTATCTAAAACCTAAACTATAAACAACTAGCTGACCCCCGCGACTTCGTTCGCGTGTTTTTCTTTGCTATAAACCTCACGGAGCCCGAGACCTTTCCAACGAATGCAAAACCGTGGAAATCGGTTCGTGCGTTCTGGAGTTATAGCGTCAGGAAGGAAAACCCGACTTATTTTTATATAGTAGATTAGATAATAATCCTTTATCTACTCTCATATCTTAAAATCCCGAATATGAAATCAAAATGTGTCATATATTGGACTACTTTATTCACATACATCTATAATATTTAAAAAAAAAATTAAAAAAATTCATTATAACACTACTTTGGTAGGAAATTATTGCAAAGTAATGTTATAAAATAATTTTTTCTACATTATAGTACAGGCGAACTGGGTTCTGGTATTTTTGAGCCATGGCGGGAAATTCGTGCGACCTCCTTACAGTAGATGTGTGTAACTGTACAAATGCGTTAAACATTGTGAATTGTGTTAAATTGCAGAAGAGTAACTACTAAAAATTAAGTTTACTTAAAATTAAGTAACTACTAAAAATAACTACTAAAAATTAATAACTATTAAAAATTAAATTTTTGATAAGCTTGAGCTATTTTCCGATCCACTAATTTCTATAGGACATTAGGACTCCTCTACTACTATTAATTTCTCTATGGTAACCCAGGCTGTATGGTCAACGATCTTGGCCTGTCCCGAAAGGGACAAACCGAAAAAGAAGAAGAATCTCTATGGTAACAACTGAATTTTGGCGCCATACGCTAGTTATAATATTTAAATTTTTTATTTGTTACTCAAAACTTTACAAGACATGGTTTTTATTGTGCGGAAAAATGTCTAGCAGTGATACTGAAGAGAATTTAACTCCACCTGACCACCGACCAACAATCTTTTGCCAGCAAAATCAAAGAAAACTCACGACAAATATTACCAAGATTTTATGGTTTGGATTTTAAGATATGAGTTTAGATAAAGTAGTGTATGAAACTCTACATAATTAGTTATTAAAACACTCGTGTAATACTATTAAAAAACTCGCCTGCGGCTCGTTTTTTAAACTAACACTCGTGTTTTAATAACCTCTATTATGCAACCGTTTCATAAACTACTATTATAAAACGCCTTGACCAGAGTACTGTACTCTGAACCTGGAAAATAATTATAATTCTTTTTATCCAGGGAAAATAGAGGATTCCTACAGGATTTCAGAAACCTTAATTCTCATGGCCGTCGATATAGGAAAAGCTAGTTCAATAATATAATAGGCGGCTGGCTATCTCGGCGTAAGTGCTATTGCGTACTAGAGCGTCGACAAAGGAAATCTATTGTGACCTTTGACTGTACAGATAATGTTTTTGTGACAGAGAGCTGTAGTAGATATTACTAAGAGTTGAATGGAATGTTTCGTAAAATCGACTCTATCTGACTGATGTTTAAGTTTGCCTACTTTTACGTGCTGTTTGTAAAATATTGGCGTATTTATTTATGCATTAATTAGATTTCTGTATCTTCATAAATGCTCATAGTATGGTAGGGGAGCCGATGATGCTAAATTTGGATTTACTCGAGCGTCGTCGGGACCTATTAGATTTTGTAGATTAGTTGATAGGAAGAATAAAATGTTATATAATGTTTCCCCTTTCAGTGATTTATGGCAACAACTTGGCGATTTCCACGTACGAGCTACAAATACTTATTTATTTTTCAAAAAAATGCAGTTATATTTTATTCGTTTTCATTGAACTTGAGATTATAAATAAATCGCAATATAAAGACAGCTTTACATGCTCTTCGAGACACGGGAGTTGTAGCGTAGCAACTGGTCTTAAGCATAAGTCCTACCGTCAACTGGTCAACTATATAAATACAACGTATTTATTTAGTTAATATTTTATATTATTCTTTTTTATTTTTACCAATATCAATTCCGATATATTACTTTACTTTTACCGGTACAATAACGTTAACATTATTAAAAGTGTAAACGTTATTTTTCTAAGAACGAAGGTCTCTCTGTCGACCGAAATATTTGCTACGCTACAGAGTGTATCTAACACCGCCAACTTCGCACAGAGAATTTCTTAACAGAAAACCCAATAGCTCATAACTGTTAGCCCGAGACCGATTTTAAACCCAAGAATCGAATCCAGGACCTCGTGATCCGCATTCAACAACGCCAATCACTAGACCACCAAGGCAATGAGAAATGATATTACCAATTACGCGGGAGCATGATATTTTATTAAGCTTCACGCTAAAGTTACCTAATAATATAATGGCTGTTTACACAGTCAATAGACTCGGAGTGTGTGTGCTCATTAATGAATTTCATTAACATGAGCAGAGGAATATTAACCTTTATACGTAATCTGATTAAAATTTCAGAAATGTTTTAGAAAAGATAACGTGAAAAATACGATATGGATATCTTTATAAATCTCTCGACATGAATCTCTTTGGAATCTCTATTAATTATGTTTATAAGTATTCTGTGTATGTTTACTTTCTGTATTGTAATTTTCAGAGTTCCATTGTAAAAAAAGGAATTGTCTGTCTGTCGTCTATCTGTCTATCCCATTTGTGTGTTACAGACATTTTATTCAGAAACTATTAACAAAAAATCAAACTTGGCATAGATATACAATAACGCAATTGGCAAGCCTCAGTAGCGCAACGGTCGTCAGAGGCGGATCGAAGACCGTAAGGTCAACGGTTCAAACCCCAACCATTACACTATTGTCGTACCCACTCCTAGTATAAGTTTTCACTTAATTGGAGGGGAAAAGGGAATATTCGTCATGTTCATCATGGCTAATATTCTTTAAAAAAAAACCTTGATACTGCAAATAGTAACTACTAAAGACTAAAGTAAACTTTATACGTATCATAATATGCACTTAACTATAGTCATTATATATTATTTAGTCAGCCATAGTTTTTTTTTTTAGGAAACCAAGATAAAGTTTAGACTAAAACCCGATTCCATTGAAATCAGCTCTTTTGAACGCTAAAAAGAAAAATAACGTAATTAAACATACTTAAACATAGATTGGGTAATTATGTACCTACCTACTTAACATATTTTCTTGAATTTTTAAATATTTTTTTTTATTGGTCAATATACTTAATACAAAATTTGTTTTTTTAATATAATTTCAGCCATCCTCAAGAAAACTTTGCGTTTATGTGAGGATGGCGAGTTGCTAGTATACTAATATTACTATTTAAATTATACTATAATTACTAACACCTATAACAAAAACAGTATATACTTACTATACACTATATTATAGGCATAAATATTAGTAATTTATTAAGTGGAAATATTATATTTTATTATGTATATCTGCACTTAATAATGGACTGAAATAGATCTACCTATCGTATTAAGGATTATTTCCCAAAATGGGTTAATTCCATTGACCCAATCTATATTTATTGGATTGTAGGTATTAAATAGGTAGTTGCCATCTGACCTTTTCGAATCAAGGGCGAACCAGAAATTAATTATCTCAGATTAATCAACTCCTCGAGGAGGGAGTTTATTAACGCAAGATGTGTTTTCATCTTGTGCTGAAGACTTCAGTGACCTGATACTAATTTGGACCCGCCATTAGTAAAGGCTTATACACATACAATGTGTTCATCGTCCACTGATAGGTGTCCACGGCTGGACATACTTATGTCTCTTCTCTAACGTCTACTATAACGAGACTGTTATTAGTTTCTGTGTGTTCTCTTTGGTCTGAAGTTTGTGTGATCATCACGCGAAAGCCAATGGATCAATATAGATGAAACTTTTTATAGTCATACAGCAGTAAATATTGCTTTAACTTTGCGACTGAAATTCATTTTCTATATGTTTAAAAAAATATTTTTTAATAACCTGCTATCGAGAGATATCAATAATCATTTAAGTATCTCACCTTGATAACTTTTGAATAGTCAAGCAAAGAAGCTAAAGTGTATATTTTTCTCCTTTTCAGATAAAAAAACACATAAAATTCGGCACGAATCAAAAAACTAGTGCGCATACAAACAATACTATGACTTGACGATCAAGTGCACAAAGTTGATACGAATATGACGTGTCCATTCCGCCGCGCCTCCTCGCAGCACCAGTTCGCAAATGGCGGCGGTTCCGGCAAAAAGCCGGAGTTCCGGTCCCGGCAATCGTCCGTCCACCTTCCGGGCCCTGAAGAGGAGGACGGGGAGAACAGCGCCCTAACTCTGAAACACCTGAGCGAGGCGTTAAAACTCCTCACCGCACCGTCGGTGAGTACCTACAATCTACATTATTAGTTTTTTTTTTTTTTTTTTTCAAAAATTCCGGCCAAACGAGCAAGCGGGTCACCTGATGTTAAGTGATTACAGCCGCCCAGGAACATTAGCAGCACCTGAAGAACCATTAATGCGATGCCGGCTTTTGAGAAAGGGGACTGGCTATTCAGCTCGCTGCCGGAACGCATCGGATGCTTTGCGGCAGATTACGGCTGAAGTGTGGTTGCTAGCCAGGCGGATTCGGGGTAGAATCCTACCGCAAAGCGGTGATACCATCTTGATTAAGTTGTGTGGTATCAGGCACAACGACCCGTAGAGGAGACTGCGAGCGTCGGGGCCTCGTTAGCATATTGGCAGGGGATACCGCGCGCAGGTGACGTTAGCATATTGGCAGGATTTACCGCGCGCAGATGAGGTTGATTTTGATCAATAGGTGGAATTTAGGCCACTTACACTCCATTGTTAGTAAATCTCGTGAGAAATCTTTGGTTTTCCAGGACAAAAGCCTATGTCGCTCTCCAGATTCTCAACTATACCCCATGCAAAAAATGACCTCAATCCGAATAGCTAATTTGCGTTGTGATTGAAGGACAAACTAACATATTGTCGCATTTGTAATATTATTAGGGAAGTAGGGATATGAGTAGGTACTAAGAATAGTAGGGATGTCGCATCTATAGCGTCAAATTGCTTTGCTATGAAAGATAAATATATTAGTAATTTTGTTTCTATTTAATTATGTACCTACATCCTCACTTAATTCCTCACTTAATAGTGGACTGAAATAGATTTACCTATCGTATTGAGAATTATTTCCCGAAATGGGTTAATTCCATTGATCCAATTTATTGGATTGTAACTAGGTTGGTAGTTAAGCCACGTGACCTTTTTGAATCAAATTCTTGATTCGAACCAGAAATTAATTATCTCAGAATAACAAACTCTTCGAGGAGGGAGTTTACTAACGCAAGATGAATCCCTCACACTGAATAACACCTGAGTGAGGCATTAAAACTCCTAGTGAGTATATTTTTTGTTTGTAGAAAAAATATACCCACTCAACCTGTGTTCTAAGAATTGTCCGCGGTCGTAAATGGAACACATCCCGGAAAAACGTTAGGCAAGATAAATGTTAGGTTTTTAACGGCTTTAAGAGCGTTAACACACGCACTGTAATGTAGTGATTTTTTAGGCGCGGCGTCAACTCATGCGTTGCTATGCAAATAAAGCCGCGAACCGTGTGGTTGTGACCACCACCACTACTACAGCCTTTTAACGTTCCACTGCTGGCCACAGGCCTCCTCTCTCATAGGAGAGAGGGATTTAGAGCTTAGACCCGCCACGCTGCTCCAATGCGGGTTGGCGGGATTTAACGACTATTGTCACGTGATAGTGACAATAGCCGGAACCGACTGTTAACGTGTTCTCCAAGGCACGGGGGTGAAACACCACCAACTACCAATTCCGGGCTGGTGCTGAGAATTTCTCGACAGAAAAACCCAATACCTAACAATTATTTGCTCGACCCGGGAATCGAATCCGAGACCTCGTGATCTGCAGTCGAATATGCTAACCAGTAAGCCAACGAGGCAGAGTGGGAACATGTCTAGGGGACATAGTACCAAAATAAAAACTTTTATGTTGAATGTAGAAAACAGTTTGTTTCATTTATCTCGCGTTGTTGTTATTCATTGTGGTTCACAACATCTCTCACTGCAACAAACTACCCCGCACGAGTAGAGTCTAATACGAACAAACATTATGCCATAATCTGTACTTTATTGCACAGCTTTTGTGCGACGGGTTTAATAATGTGTTGTCAAGTTCGCAATGCACGGAGCATTAAAGTTTTAATTCTACTTTCCCTATTAAGCTTGGCGCACATTGTAGTCGCATGCATCATGCGATTAAGGGTCTTCTGCGACGCTTAACTTGAACGCAACACGCGGCCCAAGTGATGTGGCTCGTCTATTGCTGTCTATCGTTATGTCTATCTCAATCCATAGACTGACGTCTATGGACTGTTTGACTTAGGTCTCATTGCAAGGATCGCTACAGACACGATCTTGTTTCCAGCAACTGCCAGCGACTTGCTTGTGATCGTCCATCTACCTAGATGCGATGTTTTCTAAGGCCTATCATTCACGGGCACACTAATCCACGAGATTTGTCGCCAGGACTCGGCCTCGGACCAAGCGGCGAGCCGTACCCGACCGATCTATGCGTATATGTCCATACACGCATAGATCGGTCGGGTAGATTTATTCACAAACTCAAAGCCCGGCGCACACTGAATAACTAACTTTACGACTATTGACATACGCGCGCTGTATTAGCAAGCAGCAGTCATACGTATGAGGCGCCATAGTTCACAAGCTACTCTGCTGACGCGCTCGCGTAATGTGTGGGTGATGACAGATTTGTCAACGGCTCGGGTGCGGCTCGCGGACGCCTAATGAATGGGGTACTTAACGCTGAGTATCCGAGGTCGCCACTCGAGCATATTGAGACCCCAATGTCTATCGGTTCTTCGCGCTATGTGCCCACCCATTGGCACTGTCGGTCGGTAATTCTGGTTGCCCAATGGATCTCCTTATTTTTGATTTAATGCCACAATATTAGTTGCAGCGTGCGATGATTTCTACAAAATGTTTGAATATTATCTAGGAATATTTTTGCAATACAATGCGTGGCGCGCGATGCATTCTAATGTGTGTGATCCTTAGAATGTTTTCAATTCTAAAACAACTGTTTTATACTATACTTGTTTACGTATTATGCAGTTCTAGGAAGAGAAATGCGAAGCTTTTTCCCATGCTCACCGTGCCTGTTTAACTATTTTCAACAATAGCCTTTATATTACTTTCAACCCACAATTTTAAATATAGAATTAAGTACTTGGAATAAAATATGGAGTCGCCGTTGCGCGCTAAATAATTTATTGGATGCGTGGGAATTATGTGTCACTAGGTACGACAGATACATAAACAATTCAAGCACACTTCAATAAATTCATGATCACTGATCATGAATATCTCTCAGCTGTTAATAGGCTGAAAATTAGCTAACTGTTTCAGAATCTTGTATAGAGGATTTAAAGCATGGGTGTAGAAGCATCGATGTAGATAAACATTTGAACTAGGTATATAATTCAACGAATTACATACGTAATTCAAATTCAAATTCAAAATTCATTTATTCAAAGTAGGTACACTGTACACTTTTTGAACGTCATTTTAGGAACAGGCAATGGTGATAATTACTTACGGAAACTTAAAACTAAAGCTACGAGGGTTCCAAACACGCCCTGGTCTGAGAGTTATAATATTAACAGTAGAATCATAAGTGACGATGCTGCTCTGAAATTCATCTGTTTGTCTGAAACGTAAAACATTGAGTATCAATATACTCGCAGAGAGATGGTAGGTAAGTTTTATGTTTATGTTTATTGTTATTGTTAGTCCGTAAACGTCCGTAGCCGGATGTCCGCTATGATACTGCTATATAAATGGTTCCAATCGCCTAGTGGATCGAAACTTTAATGCCGGCAAAAATAAATACCTACATTGCATTGAAATGTTGATTTTGAAGTTGTGATCGGTTCTATTAAGTTATCTATAAAATTCAAATTATTTATTTTATGTTGGCCAACCTTGTGGATTTTAAGAAGAGTCGGCAAGAAACTCGGCAGTTGCTCTTTTCAAAATTAATATTTTTTTATTTATGTCAATGTAGCAAATTTTTACACCACCTTCCTGCAACTGCACTGTTTCCATGCAACGTTATCATTATTTGTTTTATAATCACGCCTTGACAAACTTACTCATAGCTGCAAATTTTTGACGTCAAAAGTTATTTTATAAGAAGTTAGTTGCCTAAGTTAGTGCCTCAAAATGTATTTCACGCCTAGTTAGGTACCATTTCAGCTGGAATTCAGCGCTCTAAGTTCTCTTGTACATTGTACAAAGCACACAGCGAATACTGTGCTTCTTACTTCACTTTTACTAAGGTGCTGCACATGACACGTAGTTACTCGTATAACCTTGGTATTGAAACTTGAAAGCACAGAGGTTTCTCACCTAGAGCTCTGTGGGCGACTCTGGTATTTCCACGGATCTCCAGATTTCTGAATTTAAAAACATACAGAGTATAAGGTGAATGTTACCGAAAACGTAGCGCTATTAGGTACTTAATATACTTTATTGACATCACTCGTTTTCTTTATTTTACTCTATTAGATACATACTGTATGATATTTGTCGTTGTTGAATTAACTAAAATACTTGTCTCAGCTCTAATAATAATTATTTTATTTTTACATAGATACTTATAGCTGTTGCCTGTGTGAATCAAAAGGTAAGAACGGAAGATGGCCGGACCGTGTGCCCATATATAAAACATTAAACTAACAAAGTTAAACGCAACTCCAAAGTTACCCGCTTGTTGATTGCAACTTTGGTTTTGATTATCTATATAATAATAAATATTAAACACATACGAATAAAAATAATCAAAGAGGCCTACTAACGAATAAATGTAAGCGCTGAGACTGGTTCTTCTATTAACCCTAGAGTGGGCGCGCCTCCTCGCGTAACGTCAGTGGGCGCGTGTGGAGCATTTTGCCGCTCCTCATGATGACTATTTTAAGTAGAAATACTGCATTTGATTTTACAAATTATTGTCAGACACAGATAGGTAATCAAAAATCAACATATTTATTAACTTATATTTTAAGAACTTTGGTTAATTGAGGTTTAAGCAACAAGTTACATTTTAATTGACTTTTTTGACTTCTTCTTAACAATCTTACGAAAAACTAATAAATACATATAAAAAATAACAAACTTATAAATTATCTTCATCTACTTGATATTCTTGAGCAAAACATTCTGCACATAAGTATGTGCAATGTTCATTGCACGGTAATTTAGAGCATCTGCAACACCCTTTTTTCGTGCGTCTATTTTTTTTTTTGATGGACAAATACTGCATATACCCTCCTTTATTGAAGATGATGCTTGTTCTGTGGGTACAAACCGAGCTATTTGGTTCCTCAAAGGAGTATTTAATGTCATAATTGAAGACCTTCTGGTCATATATGGCTTAACTAGGACCATTGCTATTTCTTTCAAATATTGTCGGCGTAGCATTAAGTGGCACATAAATCCTGAAACAATAAACATTTTTTTAAGGAAATAAATAATAAAATATAAAGTGAATTTCAATGTAACAAAAAATATTTGACACAATTTTTACTTACATGAGTGGGCGCGCGCTGAGCAAAATGCCGCCTCGCGACGACCGATGGTGACAACAACCTCTTCTAGCGGCTCCCCGCGCACTGATTGCATCCATCCTTTCAGCACGGGTGGTGAACAATACTGGGGGCAGCTACTCAAAAGCGCATTCTCCGAGAACAATTACTATTTTACGAATTATTAACTTTTTTTGTCGAGGGCGGCAAAATGCTCATAGCGCGCCCACTCTAGGGTTAACTAGATACTGTGGCTAATTCTGTTGTACATAATCTCTAAACTAAACTAAATTGACAGGTTTAAAAATAGTGCTATATGCTTTCCCACAGGGAGCATTGTGAAAGAGATAGGAAAAGATTTAGACCTGTGATTTTAGTTTAGTTTAGAGATTGTGTACAACAGAATTAGCTACACTTTCTCAAAATTGAAAGTTCAATTTGGGTCTAGTATACGATCGATTCAATCAGACATCACCTAGTTTCTCGTAGGTAGTGCTATAAGTCGTCGTCGTTGTCAACCAATTGACGTCCACTGCTGGACATAGGTCCCTTGAAGGGACTTCCACATGCCACGGTCTTGTGCCGCTTGTATCCAGTGCTATACGCGAGATTGAAAATCGGTTCTGTCGTTTCGTGTCCGTAAAACGAGCCGAGAGCAGGACTTTATTGCGCCATTAAAAAGTATAAGGCGGCCCATAAAACCTTTTCGCGTTTAATATCATTTGGACCGAAACATGAATCAATTGGGATGGGTAGACACGACATTTTTTTATTGGGAACATTCGAATTCAATTACTACAGCCAACTAAACTTCCTAAATTATGACATTAAGTTTGTATGAGATTAAGAATTCACGTGGGCGAAGTCACGAGTAGTGAGAAGTCTCAGTAAGTAATGTATCTGCAGAGATGGTCTTGATCTTGTAGCAATTTTATTCTACTTTAAAAACGTCCTGAAACGGTACTATCAAAAACTAGTCATTTAGAATAATTATAATCGCCAAAATCTGAAAAAAAATCCGAAATTTTCGCGGTATTTTAAATTTTTGACAAAGTTGCGTTCGGCGCTCGAGGTCACAAACTTGGATTCATTGGGCCAACGTCATAAACTTGTCTGCAGAAAATCAGAACTAACGGATTTGACGCAAGATACCCCATACTTGCAAACATTAAAGTTACTCGACTATATTAATTTAGAATTGAAAAACAAGTCAATTACTTGCCTAAGGAACATTTTATTAATTCTTTAAAAAAACATTAAAATGGCTAAATGCATTTAAAAATCCGCTGTTGAATACAGAGAGTAATTTAGCATTACTCGAAGAAAAAAGGTCTGACCTTTTCTAGCGGAAGTAGGAAGGGGCTGGATTGTAAAAGGCAATTTTTTTTGCTTTTGTCTTCACTACAGAATATGAAGTTCAACATAGCGTTGGTACCTATATTTTTGTCTATCTCTCTATACTTACCTACTCTAAGGTTTAATAAGTTTTACGTAAGTATGATCACAGAATCCATATTATTACAAGTATATAATACAGTTCTGCATTAATACTTTTTTAAAGAGCGTACCTACACATCTCTATACGTATACTGCCTGTTTGTATGGTAAGATACATTATTTTAAGTTTTAATTCAATTAATCATATTATCATCATCACTACATATTAGCGCCCGTCTGTCTGTCTGTTTGCGATAAACTCAAAAACTACTGAACGGATTTTCATGCGGTTGTCACCAATAGAGAGAGTGATTCATTACGAAAGTTGAAATGTATGATTTGTTAAAATTTTTAGTAAATTGGTTGAAATAGTTGAAAATGTCGGAAAACGTCAAGCCGCCTGGAAACTTTCATCGAAAACGCTGTCTATACTCTTTGAGATTTTGAGACAATAACAAAACAATGTATGTTGGGATAGTAGCGGATAATTATTACCCGTGCGAAGTTAATAAGTAAAAACTAGTAGGTAGATTTCTCTACCCCAACTTCTCCCATCACATTATATTTCGCTCATACACCGTGGCTTCTATAATAAGCTCACAATGTTGTATCTACCTACGGCGTAGTTGCCAACTTTTGATTGCCTCTAAACTTTGTTATCACAGTACATGTACAGTATGCTTAGTCTCAGTTTGCACAGCTCGAAAACTTCTAAATATTACTGATCGAAACACAACGACTTCAGAGTAGGTACAATAGGCCGAAACTGGCTTATTTTAAGGTTTGAGTTCGCCCCAAGAAATGTTGTACAATAAATATTCGAAGTGTTGAATTACGACTTTAAAATAAGAGTCTCTGGATTCATTTTGCATTACATATTAGTACAGTTTTGCGATAGGTAGTATTTGGTAAAGTTTTGGAGGTGTTCAAACTGAGACTAAGCATACAGTACACGCACTCGCATAACATAGGTACAGGTAAGCCTTGTAAGTTACGTCTTTTGTAATTGGTTGTGTTAGGAGGCTTTCGGCGGGGGTGAATGCGTAACGTACTCGTATATTTAGGTATTAGTTTCATAGCTTATAAATCAACTTTATTAGTCAATTATTTATTCGCTTTACGATTCTATTTCTATCTATCGTATTCCTGTGTCAGTCGAAGCCTTAAATAAATAAACTGTCTTATATGCATGTAAAAACTAATTTTCGATATTTATGCCAACCTTTAAAAGAAGAAAGATATAATAATTACAATCTTACTAATATTATAAATGTGAAAGTGTGGATGTTTGGATGTTGGGTGTTTGTTACTCAATCACGCAAAAACTACTGGATGGATTTGACTGAAATTTGGAATGAAGATAGATTATATCCTGTATTAACACATACCTAGGCTACATTTTATCCTGGAAAAATCCACAATTTCCACGGGATTTTGAAAAAAATGCTATAGGTAGATTACTATAACAAACTTCCTTGAAAGTAGGTATAAAGTTGGAAAAGCGAGTGGGAACGGGAACCGGAATTCCACGATTCCCTCGGGATTTGTGAAAAACCGAAATTCACGCGGGCGAAGCCGCGGGCAGAACCTAGTTTTGAATATATTAAAGATTTTTTAAATTATCATGCCTACTTAATATTATAAATGCGAAAGTAACCCTGATTGTTTGGCCTGTATAGCGCAACGGTCGTAGAGCGCGGATCAAAACCGTAAAGTCGACGGTTCAAACCCCACCAGTTACACTATAACCACACGAGTAGTAAATCTACAGAGAGGAAGCTTCCACAAGCGGCCCGCTGTAGGTACACTCACACAAACACACTCACCAACGGTCACGGACGCCCGCTCGTTCCACTAACCGGTACAGTTGTGTGACAAACGTGCGCATATGTGTGAGTGTACCTACGGCGGGCCGCTTGTAGAAGCTTCCCCTCTGTAGGTACTCTGTGCTATAACCGTACCTACTCCAAGCACAAGTTTTCACTGAATTGTAGGGGAAAGGGGAACATTAGTCATGTTATTCATGGCTAATGTTCTTAAAAAAAAACTTTCACGAGTAAACCGCTGAACCGAATTTCCTTCTGTCAGTTGACATATTAATTGCGCATGTGGGCGGCCAAAGAAAATATTTATCGCGCATCCAAATCTCTAAGACCGAGAGGCCACTCACTAACTCCACTTAGGTACTTTATTCTACGACTGTAATCGTGTTAGTTTTCCCAGAATCGCAGTATATTTTTAAAGCTACTACGTAGCCTCGACGTAAAAAGAACTGTTGTGTAAGCGCGTTCTCTTTGTTTAAAGTGCTGTAACTGTAAAGACTAGTTGAAAGGATGATGGATGACTCACAAAGCGATGCGGTCTATTAGCAGCAGACGCTGGAGTGAATTACGAGCAAACAAGTGTTTTTATACGTTCAACGACTTTGTGTCAAGTGTATGATTTGATGCACTTGTTTTGTTGGTTATAATGTAAGCTGTTGAAATAATAATAATTGTCAAACTTAATTATGTTATAACTAGCTTCTGCCCGCGGCTTCTCAAGCGTGAATTTCGGTTTTTCACAAATCCCGAGGGAATCTTGGATTTCCGGTTCACCTTTCCGCTCCCTTTTCCAACCTTTATAACTACTTTCAAGGAAGTTTGCTATAGTAATCTACCTATAGCTTGTAACTGAACTAACGACCTTATGAAAATCTATACCCTTTAAATTCCTATAGATCTTTCTAAATATTATGCTTTTAAATAAATTCTTTAAAGTGGCACGTGAACGATAGTGGTAGAACCCTTTATAATGTTGTGTCCATATCAACCCAAGAACTTTTAGAGCGTCAGAAGTAATGAGTTCAATTGACTTAGACGACTTAATCTAGTTCGTGTATTGAAGTGTCGGTTCCTGCTTAGTTTTATTATAAAATATGTTAGCGTTCAAGCTATGGTTAATAATGACTTGGTTTGTTATTTCGAGATCATACAATCAATAGTGGGATGAAACACTTTTAGTTCGAATGAAGATTAACTCCTTTCCCTAAAGAGGAAGAAGTTCATCAAGGCATCATTCATACTTTAAGCAATAAAAAATATGAATGAAGGTTGTTAGCTCCCGTCACGCCAACAACGATGAGCCCCTACCTTTTGTGGTACTCTAGTATCGCATACAGAGTTAGTTATAGTATTAATTTATTATCATTATTTCGTTCATTATATATTTTATAGTGTGGTTGCATGAAGTACTAGACATACCAGCAAACATTGGGCCCCCCCCCCTCACACCCAGGCATCATCCCAAGAGTTTGTTTTTTAACCGTGGTTGTCTCCACAAGACTTTTTTATAGTGGTGTGCACCACTTAAGACCTTTGTTTAGAGTGTTTAAGTTCCACTATGTTTGTTAAGTCGTTAGTGAAGAGCGAGGTTCGCTGCGGTACGTTTGATGTAGGTTTGTTATTATCATGGAAGCAAGCTCGAGGCAAAGCTTACTGAGGTATATCAGTTTTATGTCCATAGTTAAGGAGGATCGGAATCCATTGCAGTAATTATTGGTATTTGTCAGTCAAGGAAGTGCAAGACTCACTGTGGTAAAATAGTAGAACTATTTACACAGGCCTTAGAACTCAACACAACATCCAACCACTTCCTCAAGCAGTCCTATCAACTCGCGTCCCAAGCATATAACGCCTTGAACGTGCATCGACCAGACCACTCGCAAATGTAGTTATCATTTGTCATGAAAGAGTAAGGCTCGCTGTGTTCGCCGGCCTGGAACCCAACCTAACTTCCAACAGAATGTCAGAAGTCATGACTGAGCGAGGCTACGCAGCGTTTGTCACCGGCCTGAAACTCAACCTAACATCTAACTGAATGTCAGACGTCAAGGCCAAGCGAGGCTTCTCAGCGACAAATGGTCCACAGGTCTAACTCAACCTTATAATAAATAGTTCGAAATATGTTAATAATAATACGAAGTGCTGTCACCACGGAGTGATGACGAACTCCAATAAATGTATCAGAGCAAGTTCGAATTAGTATATGTGATCGTCTGTCGCTATCTCAAAGAGAGGGTTCACAAGGCATTCCAGACGCCGGGCTCCATTCCTCTGTACAGCAACAAACGATAGTGTATCGCCCCTAGTATTGATATATGAACGCAAGTCGCCATGTTCAGAGAGGTGCACCAGCAGTTATGCGCTAGTCTTCCTCTCATGAATAGCGTCAAAGCGTATAATTTTATTAGTTTAACACATAAAATATGATTAATATATCTGATCGTCTGTCGCTATCTCAAGGAAAAGAGTACACAAAGCATCTCAGACACCAAGGCTCCCCTTCTCTAATCAGCAACAAAATGATAGTGTATCGCCCCAGCATTGATATATGAACGCAAGTCGCCATGTCAAAAAAGGTTCACAAAACACTTTAATGTGCTAGGGCTCCCTTCAATGAATAGCGCCAAAGCGTAAGATTTGTTTAGCACTTTTAATAGATTTTGTATATCGCCCCTATAAGCATTTCAATACTTATTCCACACCAATGTAAATTATATTATTCACTGAGCATGTGCTCGTTTCCACTATTACAATTCGTTAGTCTCAAATGCGGTCCGCAGAGTTTTGTTTATACGCGAGCTCGACTACTCGTCACTATTGACGCTCGCAGCCGCGGCCGCTGTGGTCCCTCTCACCTAGCGGACGGCTACAAAACAGCGCTAAAGACACGAAAATCAAAGTTTATAAAAATTGTTATTTTTATGATCCCATGTGAGAGTACATCCTTATACTTAATTAATGAACCCATTTTGATGAGATTCAAACAAAAAAAAATTGTACTATCGAACCATATACTTTTAATAATAATATTTATTTAGTATGGATATTGGGTCGTTACATTCAACCCCCTAAATTCTATGAAGCATGCAAAATAGAATGTATTCTATGAAGTATGCTGAAGAGAATTTACGCTAGGGAAAGTATTTGAATTTTCTTATTGTACATAAATAATATCGCAACCCCTCGATCTCTGGCTAATGTTAATAAGATTTAGCTATACACGCAAATATTCGTCCAAAACACGTCACCGAATATCTCATTCTCACACCATGCCTTATACAATCATCTTTATCTCCCAACACTCATTGTGGTTATTAATATGTTAAACCAGCTCTGCAATCTATCGCTCTATTACATCCATCTTATTTCAAATTTAACAACCCCCAGACCCGAAAGCACTCTCTACTAGCCATTTTATTCACTCACCCTTTGTTCTGCATCAATTTTCCACTAATTATTGTCAATATGACATTTAAGTTAATTAATCCCATTTTAACACAGCTTTCCTTTGCACCACCCTTCCACAACTTCTCATCAACTTTATGAAAATTATGTAAAAATTTCACACATTTTAACATATACTTTGTTTTGCATCACTCATTTCCAACCCCCTGTCAACATGACAGCTAAACCATTTATATCCCTTTAAAACGTTTGCATCACACTCTCACAACCACCTGTCAATATGACAGCTTAGCGATTTTAATCCCACTAATACATTTGCATCACACTCTCTACCACTCTCTTCTACAACTCTTTTCTACAACGATTCTCTTCACAACCCTCTAACAATAAGACGTCCAAGCCATAATGAACTCAAAACTTCTTCAGACTCTTTCCATTTCACGGACAACATATTGTAGGCTTTCGCCTACTTTATATTTTCTTAATTAAGCCGTTTTGACCATCCCGATCACTACTTTCTTATTAAAACGTGACATCCTGGTCACGATTTTCATATTAACATGTGATCATCCTGGTCACGGCACCATATTGTAACTGAACTAACGACCTTATGAAAATCTATACCCTTTAAATTCCTATAGATCTTTCTAAATATTATGCTTTTAAATAAATTCTTTAAAGTGGCACGTGAACGATAGTGGTAGAACCCTTTATAATGTTGTGTCCATATCAACCCAAGAACTTTTAGAGCGTCAGAAGTAATGAGTTCAATTGACTTAGACGACTTAATCTAGTTCGTGTATTGAAGTGTCGGTTCCTGCTTAGTTTTATTATAAAATATGTTAGCGTTCAAGCTATGGTTAATAATGACTTGGTTTGTTATTTCGAGATCATACAATCAATAGTGGGATGAAACACTTTTAGTTCGAATGAAGATTAACTCCTTTCCCTAAAGAGGAAGAAGTTCATCAAGGCATCATTCATACTTTAAGCAATAAAAAATATGAATGAAGGTTGTTAGCTCCCGTCACGCCAACAACGATGAGCCCCTACCTTTTGTGGTACTCTAGTATCGCATACAGAGTTAGTTATAGTATTAATTTATTATCATTATTTCGTTCATTATATATTTTATAGTGTGGTTGCATGAAGTACTAGACATACCAGCAAACATTGGGCCCCCCCCCCTCACACCCAGGCATCATCCCAAGAGTTTGTTTTTTAACCGTGGTTGTCTCCACAAGACTTTTTTATAGTGGTGTGCACCACTTAAGACCTTTGTTTAGAGTGTTTAAGTTCCACTATGTTTGTTAAGTCGTTAGTGAAGAGCGAGGTTCGCTGCGGTACGTTTGATGTAGGTTTGTTATTATCATGGAAGCAAGCTCGAGGCAAAGCTTACTGAGGTATATCAGTTTTATGTCCATAGTTAAGGAGGATCGGAATCCATTGCAGTAATTATTGGTATTTGTCAGTCAAGGAAGTGCAAGACTCACTGTGGTAAAATAGTAGAACTATTTACACAGGCCTTAGAACTCAACACAACATCCAACCACTTCCTCAAGCAGTCCTATCAACTCGCGTCCCAAGCATATAACGCCTTGAACGTGCATCGACCAGACCACTCGCAAATGTAGTTATCATTTGTCATGAAAGAGTAAGGCTCGCTGTGTTCGCCGGCCTGGAACCCAACCTAACTTCCAACAGAATGTCAGAAGTCATGACTGAGCGAGGCTACGCAGCGTTTGTCACCGGCCTGAAACTCAACCTAACATCTAACTGAATGTCAGACGTCAAGGCCAAGCGAGGCTTCTCAGCGACAAATGGTCCACAGGTCTAACTCAACCTTATAATAAATAGTTCGAAATATGTTAATAATAATACGAAGTGCTGTCACCACGGAGTGATGACGAACTCCAATAAATGTATCAGAGCAAGTTCGAATTAGTATATGTGATCGTCTGTCGCTATCTCAAAGAGAGGGTTCACAAGGCATTCCAGACGCCGGGCTCCATTCCTCTGTACAGCAACAAACGATAGTGTATCGCCCCTAGTATTGATATATGAAAGCAAGTCGCCATGTTCAGAGAGGTGCACCAGCAGTTATGCGCTAGTCTTCCTCTCATGAATAGCGTCAAAGCGTATAATTTTATTAGTTTAACACATAAAATATGATTAATATATCTGATCGTCTGTCGCTATCTCAAGGAAAAGAGTACACAAAGCATCTCAGACACCAAGGCTCCCCTTCTCTAATCAGCAACAAAATGATAGTGTATCGCCCCAGCATTGATATATGAACGCAAGTCGCCATGTCAAAAAAGGTTCACAAAACACTTTAATGTGCTAGGGCTCCCTTCAATGAATAGCGCCAAAGCGTAAGATTTGTTTAGCACTTTTAATAGATTTTGTATATCGCCCCTATAAGCATTTCAATACTTATTCCACACCAATGTAAATTATATTATTCACTGAGCATGTGCTCGTTTCCACTATTACAATTCGTTAGTCTCAAATGCGGTCCGCAGAGTTTTGTTTATACGCGAGCTCGACTACTCGTCACTATTGACGCTCGCAGCCGCGGCCGCTGTGGTCCCTCTCACCTAGCGGACGGCTACAAAACAGCGCTAAAGACACGAAAATCAAAGTTTATAAAAATTGTTATTTTTATGATCCCATGTGAGAGTACATCCTTATACTTAATTAATGAACCCATTTTGATGAGATTCAAACAAAAAAAAATTGTACTATCGAACCATATACTTTTAATAATAATATTTATTTAGTATGGATATTGGGTCGTTACAAGCTGTAGCTATAAATTTCAGTTTTTTCAAAATCCCATGGGAACTGTGGATTTTTCCAGGATAAAAAGTGCATCTGCCAAGAGTTGCATGCAACTATTTTAATAATGTGCTATGTGAGCGTGATTTACCTAAGAACAGTCAGCGCCATTTATCGCGTTTTTAGAAGTCTATATCTATTTTAGTCCCACAGGAATACTTTTTCGGGATAAAAAGTAGCCTATCTATTAAGTCAGGGCATAATTTATCTCCGTTCAAAATTTCAGCCAACATACAGACACACCCACACAAACTTTCACCTATATAATATTAGTGTGATACATTAACGCCTAACGTACCTGGAATTATTATAGCAAAGTAACTTAAAACTGGCACTAAACACTGACACTTAACACTTACACTAAACACTTGTACTATGCGCTTGAACTAAACACTTACACTAAATACTTGCACTAAACATTGGCACTAAACAATTGCACTATCACTTGCACCAAACACTGGCACTAATCACTTGAACTAAACACTGGCACTAAACTGGCACTAAACAATCGCATTAAGTACTTGAACTTAACACTTACACTAAACACTTGCACTAAACACTGGCACTAAACACTTGCACTAAGCACTTGAACTAAAAACTTACACTAAATACTTGCACTAACCACTTGAACTAAAAACTGGCACTAAACACTGGCACTAAACACTGGCACTAAACACTTGCACTAAACACTGGCACTAATCACTTCCACTTAATACTTGCACTAAACACTTGAACTAAACACTTACACTAAACACTTGCACTAAATACTGAACCTAAACACCTGCCTCAAAAATTGGACTATCAAATGCAAAAATAATTTTTTAAATGGCACTAAATTATCTATAATGGCACTATCACTTGCACCAAACACTGGCACTAAACTGGCACTAAACAATCGCACTAAGTACTTGAACTTAACACTTACACTAAATACTGGCACTGGCACTAAACACTTGCACTAAGCACTTGAACTAAAAACTTACACTAAATACTTGCACTAAACACTTGTACTAAAAACTGGCACTAAACACTGGCACTAAACACTGGCACTAAACACTTGCACTAAGCACTTGAACTAAATACTTAAACTAAACACTTGAACTAAAAACTGACACTAAACACTGGCCCTAAACAATTGCACTATCACTTGCACAAAACACTGGCACTAATCACTTGAACTAAACACTGGCACTAAACTGGCACTAAACAATCGCACTAAGTACTTGAACTTAACACTTACACTAAACACTTGCACTAAACACTGGCACTAAACACTTGCACTAAGCACTTGAACTAAAAACTTACACTAAATACCTGCACTAAACACTTGAACTAAAAACTGGTACTAAACACTGGCACTAAACACTGGCACTAAACACTTGCATTAAGCACTTGTACTAAAAACTTACACTAAATACTTAAACTAAACACTTAAACTAAACACTTGAACTAAAAACTGGCACTAAACACTGGCACTAAACACTGGCACTAATCACTTCCACTAAACACTTGAACTAAACACTTACACTAAATACTGAACCTAAACAATTTCACTAAACACTTGCACTAAACACTGGCACTAAACACTTGCACTAAGTACTTGAACTTAACACTTACACTAATCACTTCCACTAAACACTTACACTAAATACGGAACCTAAACAATTTCACTAAACACTTGCACTAAACACTGGCACTAAACACTTGCACTAAGTACTTGAACTTAACACTTACACTGAACACTTGCACTAAACACTGGCACTAAACACTTGCACTAAGCACTTGAACTAAAAACTTACACTAAATACTTGCACTAAACACTGGCACTAAACACTGGCACTAAATACTTGCACTAAACACTGGCACTAATCACTTCCACTAAACACTTGAACTAAACACTTACACTAAATACTGAACCTAAACAATTTCACTAAACACTTGCACTAAACACTGGCACTAAACACTTGCACTAAGTACTTGAACTTAACACTTACACTGAACACTTGCACTAAACACTGGCAATAAACACTTGCACTAAGCACTTGAACTAAAAACTTACACTAAATACTTGCACTAAACACTTGAACTAAAAACTGGCACTAAACACTGGCACGAAACACTGGCACTAAACACTTGCACTAAACACTGGCACTAATAACTTCCACTAAATACTTGCACTAAACACTTGAACTAAACACTTACACTAAACACTTGCACTAAATACTGAACCTAAACAATTTCACTAAACACTTGCACTAAACACTGGCACTAAACACTTGCACTAAGCACTTGAACTAAACACTTACACTAAATACTTGCACTAAACACTGGCACTAAACAATTGCACTATCACTTGCACCAAACACTGGCACTAATCACTTGAACTAAACACTGGCACTAAACTGGCACTAATCAATCGCACTAAGTACTTGAACTTAACACTTACACTAAACACTTGCACTTAACACTGGTACTAAACACTTGCACTAAACACTTGAACTAAAAACTAGCACTAAACACTGGCACTAAACACTGGCACTAAACACTTGCACTAAATACTTGCACTTGAACTAAACACTTACACTAAACACTTGCACTAAATACTGAACCTAAACACTTTCACTAAACACTTGCACTAAACACTAGCAGTAAATACTGGCACTAAACACTTGCACTAAGCACTTGAACTAATAAACTAATAAAACTAATACTACATAACTTCAAAAACATAACCTTCCTATCCCCATTAAAATGGGGTAAAACCCCCTTAGGGGAGGATATTCGTGAAATCTTTTCTAGGCTGACAATAGTAGGGTTCTACTATTGTAGGGTTTAGAACCTACCTTCCAAATTTCAAGTTCAATAACAATAATATAATTAAAACTTCCCATTAAAACTTTCATCCCCTATTTTACCACCCTTAAGGGAAGATTTTTTTAAATAAAATATACAGCTTTTTATTATTTAAAACTAATAATCTAAATGCCGATTTTCAGGTCTGTAACCCTAAAAACATAGGACTTTCATACAAACTTTCTACCCCCATTTTACCCCCTTAGGGGAAGATTTTAGGGCCTATAACCTGCCTCAAAAATTGGACTGCAAATGCAAAAAGAATTTTTTAAATCCGACAGGTACTTCCAGAGATTAGCGCGTTCAAACAAACAAACAAACAAACACTTCCGCTTTATTATATTAGTATAGAAGTACATATAGATGACTCACTACACCTCCTACATACACCTACATGTTACTAAGAATTGTTAAAAAAACGATGGTTGTTTCTCATATTAATCATAATGTAAGTAATAATAATAATTAATAATTAAGTACCTTAATATTCTTGGAAGGAAATGAAAAGCGTCTCTCAAAATAGGTGACTATAAATAGCACGGCCCTTTGCGTAAAAAGTTCTCCATTAATAAAGTTTGTTTGTTTAAATTGAACGAGATGAAAGGATGATGGATTGATGCCCAAACTTACATAAAACTGGATGAGAAAGTTTTAGGCGTTTTGGCGCAAAGTACAAAGGGAGACCTTGTGATCCATAAAACCGCTTGAAAATTAAAAATACTCGCAGTTGATACAAACTTCAGAAGATAACTATCGTTACTACTTTACTTGTTTTGATGAAAAAGCGCTTATTACAAAAAGTTATTGTACAGCTTTTATCCAACTACGGCAAAGTCAAAAGGAAGAATTATGATTTTAGCAGTCTATGTCCAATTATTGTATCAGTTTTTGTGTGCTTTATGGCACACTGTACGTGACCATAAAAGATACATTTTTGTTATTCTATTTTATTATGTCAAATCAAATGTTTTATATTTGTCACCTTGCGGACATAGCAAATACGTGATTACCACGATCTTCCGTAAATTCATTTCCTTGTAAATTTTAGTATATAAGATGTAAATAATTCTGTAAATACATGCTATTACAATACGAGTCGGTGTGTACATTATTCACCTCTCCCTGCTCTTCAAGTTTGCGCCAGCAGCGCAACAGTGGTGACCCCGACGTGATTCTGCTCGACGTGATTCTGCCGACGTGATTCTGCCGTCGTAATTCTACGTGAAAGCTATCGTCTCCAAGACAACGTGATCGTCAAGATATCGCGGTAAGCCCGATCTGATCACCAAGCTATCGTCGTCGCCAACGTGAAGACATCGTCGTCAAGACCAACGTGCTCGACAAGATATCGTGGTCAAGAACTCGACGTGAAACAACATGGCTTTTCCAATGCTCACACCTACAAGAAGCTCCGGCGCGGCCAACACTCCGGACCCATCCGACTCCAGCACCGACCTAGTAGCATCACTGACAATGGCCGAAAGAATACCACAATTCTGGACCGACTCACCGCGTCTCTGGTTTTCACAATTTGAAGCTATTGTCGCCTCGCAAAAACAGGGAGACGAGTACAAATTCAACCATGTGGTATCAAAACTACCCAAGGAGGCCATCCACCAAGTCAGCGACATACTTACCAGCCCACCTACAGAAAATAAGTACCATTGCATCCGAGAAAGGCTGATCAACTGCTATGAAGAGAGTGAACAGCGGCGTTTCCATAAACTACTCTCCGAAATGCACTTGGGGGATCAAAAACCTTCACAACTATTACGGAAAATGAAGGAAGCTGGCTGCGGCAAAATCAACGACGACACACTCCGATTGTTATGGATGAGGCAACTTCCTCCCACGGTTACCACCGTATTGGCTGTTACCGACAATTTGGCGTTAGAAAAATTAAGCGAAATGGCCGACCGTATTTATGAAAATACTCGAGGAAAAAACAATACGCCCGCCGCCGATGTGAACCTCATCACTCAGCTGACATCGCAAATTGCAAGCTTGCAAATAGAAATCGCCGCAATACGCAATGACCGCGCGAGACCCAGTTATCATCGCAGCAATTTTAATCGACGACCGTATTACCGATCGAGGTCAAGATCGCGTCAACATCAGCAAATAATACGAAATAAAATGTGCTATTACCATCGAGTTTTCAAAGAAAAGGCGCACAAATGTGAACAACCTTGCTCTTGGGGAAGACAAAAACAGACGTCGGAAAACTAAAATCAGCACAGAATACGGCGGGACTCTGCGCTACACATCCTTCAAACCGCCTAACTATAACCGACTCAAACAGTGGTTATACGTTTCTGGTGGACACAGGAGCGAACATCTCAGTTATATGCAAAACACAACGGCATACGGGAAGCGCAAGCGAATTCAAATTATTCGCCGCTAATGGAAGCACGATCAATACATATGGTGAAAAAACCTTAACGCTCAATTTGGGTTTACGCCGAGCCTTCACTTGGACTTTCATCATCGCCGATGCCAAGATGCCTATATTAGGAGCTGATTTCCTAGAACACTACCGCTTATTGGTAGACGTCCATGGCAAAACTTTGATCGACAAAACTACAGAGATATCGATACCCGTAACTTCAATGAAAATCAACATGCCGTCAATTCGTTCCATCGATTCCAGTTTACCAAAAATCCTCAAGCAATTCCTGGAAAAATACGAAACTATCACAAAGCCGACATCAATGAAAGTACCTACAAAGCACAATGTGCAGCATCATATCATTACGGAAGGATTTCCGGTATGCGCCCGAGCTCGCCCAATTCCTCCTGACAAATATAAAGCCGCCAAAAAGGAATTTCAGGAGATGATGGAAATGGGAATATGCAGACCGTCCAGTAGCCCATGGGCCAGTCCATTGCACATGGTAAAAAAGAAAAATGGTGAATGGAGACCTTGCGGTGACTACCGCGCATTAAACAAGATTACCGTTCCCGACAGATACCCATTGCCAAGGTTACTAGATTTTACATACATCGCGAGCGGAAAAAACATATTCAGCAAAATCGACGTGCGAAAAGCTTACCATTCAATTACAGTAGCCGAGCCCGAAAAAACCGCAATTATCACTCCGTTCGGACTATTCGATTTTCCAAGGATGCCTTTTGGATTACGCAACGCTGGACAGACGTTCCAGAGATTCATGGATTCCCTATTTCGAGACTTGGACTACATTTTTATTTTTGTCGATGACATACTAGTCGCAAGCGAGTCCGAAGAACAACATTACAAACATTTGGAAACTGTATTCAAGAGATTGCAAGAAAACGGGATTACAATAAATACAAGCAAGTGTGAATTCGCGAAGAAAGAATTAGATTTTCTTGGTTATCATATAACGAGCCAAGGAATGAAACCAACGCAAGAAAAAATTCAAGCAATTATCGATTATCCCAAACCTAAAACGGTCAAGGAACTACGTCGTTTCCTGGGAATGATCAATTTTTACAGAAATTCAATTAAACAAGCCGCCAAACATCAAGCTCCACTCAACATATTTTTAAGAAATTCAAAGAAAAACGATAACACACCTATATAATGTGGAATATAGAAGCCGAATGTGCATTTCAACAATGTAAGCAAGATTTACGCAAAGTCACGACCATGGCATTTCCCGGTGCAAATGCAACGATCGCATTAATGTGTGACGCTAGCTCAAAATGCGTAGGAGCCGTATTACAACAGAAGATTGAAAACGAATGGAAACCTATTGCATTTTTCTCAAAAACCTTATCAGAAGTGCAAGTCAAGTATTCCACTTATGATCGTGAACTCTTGGGAATATATATGGCAGTTAAACACTTTCGTCGATTAATAGAAGGTCGTAATTTTACAATATATACCGACCATAAAGCATTAATTCGCGCTTTTGACAAAAAGCCGTCAATTGATGACACACCAAGAAGAATAAGATATTTAGATTACATATCGCAATTAAGCACCGATATACAGCACGTAAGCGGAAAGGACAACATAGTCGCGGATGCTTTATCTCGAGTCGTCGAGACTATCACATTACCCACCGCCATCGATTTCTCCGAGCTAGAGAAAAATCAAGAGGGGGACATGGAACTACAGCAACTTAAACAAAATAAATCATTACAGATTACGCGCATTCAAGTACCAAATACAAACAAGAAGATATACTGCGATATTTCTACAGGAATAACTCGACCATATATACCACAGAAACTTAGAAAGACAATTTTCGACAGTTATCACAATCTAAGCCATCCAGGAAAAAATACAACGAGAAAACTAATTGGAACAAATTACATTTGGCCTAATATGAATACAGAAATAAATAAATGGTGCGATACATGTCTACAATGTCAGAGATCAAAAGTGCATAGACATACAATTTCGCCACTCGGCAAATTTATGCCAGTCCCGCGTTTTTCACATATTCATATTGATATCGTAGGACCATTACCAACCTCACAAAATAAAAGGTATATAGTAACGATGATCGATCGAAGTACATCATGGCCAGAAGCTTTTCCTGTTTCGGATATCACAGCTGAGACTGTGGCCAGACTGGTCTACGAAGGATGGATCTGTCGCTTTGGGATGCCGGACTACATAACCACAGATTTGGGCCGCCAAATGGACGGGGAAATATTCAGGAATCTCGCGAAATTAATGGGATTCGAAAAATTCCGAACTACACCGTATCACCCACAATCAAACGCAAAAGTAGAGAGATTACACAGAACACTTAAAGCAGCACTAATGGCTCGCGCAAATACAACAAACTGGACAAAAGAATTGCCATCAGTTTTATTCGGTATACGCTCTAGTTATCGACAAGATACTGGATGTAGTGCCGCAGAACTCGTTTATGGCACAACAATCAAGTTACCAGCAAGCTTTTTCTATGACGATTCGGAAACAACATACCCCGACTTCATTCAAAAAATTAAAGAAAACATAAGCCGAATCACGAGCATTCCGCAGAGAGAAAATTCGGATCGTAACGTTTTCGTACATCCACGCCTATCAGATTGTACGCACGTATTTTTGAGATGCGATAGACTACGTCCATCTTTAACTCCTCCATATGAAGGACCTTTCCGTGTCATCAGGCGAAATAGCAAAGTATTCACAATTGAACGTGACAACAAGGAGTACAACGTGTCAATAGATCGATTAAAACCAGCATTTCTGTTGAACGAAGAACGCGACGAGAGCACAAATAGAAACAGCAACATAGCAACAGATCACAGTAATTTGAAGAAGCAAAAGATAACACGTTCAGGACGCATATCTCGTCCCACCGTTCGTTTTGCAATAGACGATTAATGTAACATTCAATTTATGATCCTTATTTTCAATTTTCGATGTACAAATCTTTTTCAAGGGGGGAATTCTATGGCACACTGTACGTGACCATAAAAGATACATTTTTGTTATTCTATTTTATTATGTCAAATCAAATGTTTTATATTTGTCACCTTGCGGACATAGCAAATACGTGATTACCACGATCTTCCGTAAATTCATTTCCTTGTAAATTTTAGTATATAAGATGTAAATAATTCTGTAAATACATGCTATTACAATACGAGTCGGTGTGTACATTATTCACCTCTCCCTGCTCTTCAAGTTTGCGCCAGCAGCGCAACATGCTTCACTGTTATAGCGCCTAACTTCTGGACCGATTTGGATGAATGAGGTGTCAATTGATTCGTTGTTATGGTCCGGGTGACATAGGCTACATTTAATATACGAAAAAAATCGAGAAGTGACCTTCCCGCGGCTAAACTTCAATAAATAAATTAGTTTCGGATAGACATAATAGATGGCGCCACTAGCTGGTTGCCGCGCGATTTCTGTACTCTAAATTATTATAAATTATTAAGCGTAGTCGGCTTTTAGTTTAAGAACTTCATCTCTTGTTCGCTTGTAGATTAATAATTCTAAGAGTTCGTAACAGGTGACGACCTTCGTAACGCCTGATTCTAGTTTTTTAGGTTATAGAACAACTCTCTAATACCAAATATGTCAGTCTGCCTACGTTAAGTGTCAGCTTGTTGAATCTATATAGGACCTATATAAAAGGAAAAGGTGACTGACTGACTGATCTATCAACGCACATCTCAAACCAGTGGACGGATCGGGCTGCAAGGCATGCAGAAAGCTAATAAAAAGTAGGCATCATAAGAAATGATTTTTGAAAGTTCAGCCCCTAAGGGGGTTAAATAGGGGTTGAAAATTTATATGAGATTTATATATGAATCTAGGATCTATTCAGCTGGTATTAAATAAGTCTTGTTTATTTAAAACAGATTTATATGTGAGGATATAAATGTACATTTTAAAACGCATCCCCGTACATTTGAAACGTGCTCGTATGTGAGGGTATCTCTTTAATATGCACTTACCCGGCTGCTGGGAAGTACGAGTGTATACTGCATGCAGCCCCGCCGCCGCTTCGAAAGTGCTGTATTACAAAATTCAATAGTCCCCGATACATGCTCGGTTTATATGGAGCTGACTTTAAATGGTTTTATTTTAAGAAGTATCCCACCCCTAACCTCGAGTAAATTGAAATTGAATTTTGTGGTTTTGCTTTGATTTAGAAACTACACGTCAGAATTATAATATCGCAAATATAATCGTGTGTGAAATAATCGTGGTTTAAAATTGGTTTTCGTTTTGAAAAAATAAAAGAGAAAATAAATTTTTTTTTGACCTTTATACTTTAGAGCTTTACTTGTAATTTTCACAACAAAAATGAATTTTTAACACGCAGTCCATACTTATTATTCTCAGACCGTTATATTATGTGTTTGCATTTGATATTAATCCGACACTTACAGCCTGTTTCACCGCTTTCTGTTAAGTGTCGGATAGCCTAAACGTAAGTTTTGTCACTTTCTTACTTTATGTCAAGTGACAAAGACAAAAGTTGTAGCTAGCTATCCGATACTTATCAGAAGGTGGTGAAATACGCCCTTAGTTTCTTATAAGCGGAATTATATTTGTATGGAAGCTCGAGCTTACGGGACAAATCGGAATCTATTGATTGCCATAATAAAAAATAAGTATTATTTTAACTTTTAAGCATAGCTTAGATTATGTACATACTGTTCTCCTATATATATCATACTTCAAGTTTTCTTCATAGCGTAGACCCCACCACACCCTCGACACTTCATACAAGCGAATCTACAACTGACATGGAGAACGCTATACGTAAATCGAGCAAGACAAAGACAATGCTTGCAAGCAATATACACAAGGTGGGCCTTTTTCGTGGGGGGTCCTTTGCGTGTCACGATTGGCGAGGGGAAGTGAGTGAGTTTCATTTCTTTACGCAGTAGGTAATAGTTACTATTCTTTGCCCAAACTAGGAATGGATTTTCACAAATTCCATCCGAGCGCAGCCGGTAAGGGTCAGTGAGTAACATTATGTTTATCTGAATTAGTACGCTCCAACTGGTATTCACGTTGCCTAAATCAATAGGTATTTGACAATCAAGTATATTGTTTGAATGTAGAAATATAAGAAAATGTTTCCTTTAGTATTTTATTATCTATGTAAATGAAATATTATTTTGGGACTGGATTATAATATTTTACTTATTTTTTTAATATATAATTTTAATTTGAATTTAGCTTAATCTGGGAGCTTATCTTATCGCATTATTATGCCAAGGAAACCCCTATATAATCTTGTGGCTCGAACGCGGCTCAGTGTGCGGTGATCCCATATAAAATGTACGAAAAATCTCTCCCGCGACTTGTGGCCGACCACTAATCGCTGCCACTACTGGCCTAGTGTGCGGGGGCTGTAACGAATCGTGCAAAATCAATCGCCCTCCGATAAATTGTATTTAATTACACGCTCGCTACAAATGGCCACTTTACTCCGACCGACAATAATGGCCCGAACAAAATGGCCCCATCTGTCATAATAATGGCCACGAATTCCAGCCACAATTGATTTTAATCATTGATGCGGCTCGTATTGTATTAGGACACTTTCGGAGTTTAATGACGGGGTTTCAGGCAACGCCATTAAACGGCTTTTGAACTTTAGCCATTTTCGGAAATTTAAATTTCGATAACTCGAGATTAGATCAATATCCATACTGATATGATAGAGTCAGTTGAATTTAACGGGGTAACTGCTGAACCAATTTTATTAAATTCTGACACAGACATAGGCTCCCCGAAGACAGAGGAAAGGACTAATTAAGAAAGTCGTAATTCTAGCTCTATCTTATTTCAGAGGCTTGGTTTCTTTACAAGATTTTTTTTTTTCAACATACTCTTATCAATTTAAATACTGAAATCACTAACAATTTTTAGAGAAAACGTGCGGGTTCCATTTATGATCTATTTATGAGATTTACTAAAAATATTTGAGTATTTTTTATTTTCATTAAATTGACGCCATAGTTTCTTAGACCGAATTCCTCTAGGTATCACTAATGGTCTAGGATCCCACCTTAGAAATTTCTACCCTCATCTGTTATTTAAACGAATTATATGTCAAATGAAAGATTATTTTATTCTTAATCGAACCGTATTTGGTTGCCTGGTCAAAAGTGGTGCTAAATCATGGTTGCCTGGATTTTAAGATATAAAATGTTCGGTGCGAGTGTTGAAAGTGACAGAAAAGTGTTGCGCGCGCAATTTCATTTGACAGACAAAGATGCAGTGAGGCAGGCGTGCACTCGGCAGGTGCTTAGTCTATACATAGATTAAAACCATAGACTTTCTGTGCCTGTCCATTAAAGATATTTACAAAAAAATAAGTGAGTGACGTAAGGGATAAGTAATAAAACGTAAAAAAGCTGTTTTTGAAAATTTTGTCTGTTTGTCTATATGTTTGTGCATGTATTACGCAAAAACTACTGAATGGATTTAAATGAAACTTGGCATGATTTAAGTTCATACTACATAATAGCATATAGGATACCTTTTATCCCGAAATTCAGCAGAGTTCCCTTGGGAGAGAGGATGAAAGTCAAAATACACATTTTGACTTTCATCCCCTCTTCCAAGGGAACTGTGCTGAATTTCGGGATAAAAAGTATCCTATATGCTATTATGTAGTATGAACTTAAATCATGCCAAGTTTCATTTAAATCCATTCAGTAGTTTTTGCGTAATACATGCACAAACATATAGACAAACAGACAAAATTTTCAAAAACAGCTTTTTTACGTTTTATTACTTATCCCTTACGTCACTCACTTATTTTTTTGTAAATATCTTTAATGGACAGGCACAGAAAGTCTATGGTTTTAATCTATGTATAGACTAAGCACCTGCCGAGTGCACGCCTGCCTCACTGCATCTTTGTCTGTCAAATGAAATTGCGCGCGCAACACTTTTCTGTCACTTTCAACACTCGCACCGAACATTTTATATCTTAAAATCCAGGCAACCATGATTTAGCACCACTTTTGACCAGGCAACCAAATACGGTTCGATTAAGAATAAAATAATCTTTCATTTGACATATAATTCGTTTAAATAACAGATGAGGGTAGAAATTTCTAAGGTGGGATCTCCTACTATAATTATTGTTCAAGCTTTCGCCTCCGTTGTCAAAATGTCACTCTGTAGGAAGGTACATATGTGTAATTTTTCAAGAAGATAATTTAGCTAGTTCTCAGGATTTCTTTAGAATCTAACAATGTAATCGTAAATGTAATCTAACTACAACTATGTAAGTAGAATGTGGAATCATCTAATGTTTGGGGAAAACAGATTAATCTCATCGGCTGAATAGCAATAATTCAATCATCCAAAACAATTGAATCGCAAGCCTAGGTCAGCCCATTTATCAATAGTACGGACAGGTCATGCCATTTGCCCGTATAGACACGTTATATGGATATCACACCCCCGACCCTTCACACAAGCAATCCTACTAATAAGAAGGATATCACTATAATACATACACCGACAGGGAGTAGGATAACACAATCACACTAATATTATAAAGGCGAATGTTTGTGTGTGTGTGTGTGTGTATGTTTGTTACTTTTTAACGCCGTAACTACTGAACCGATTTGGCTGAAATGAACGAATTAATTTGAATGGAGATAGTTTATGCCCTGGCTTAACACATAGGCTACTTTTTATCTTGGAAAAATCCACAGTTCCCCCGGGATTTTGAAAAAAACCAAATCTATAGCTACAGCTATAGGCAGATTACTTATAGCAAACTTCATTGAAAGTAGGTATAAAAGTTGGAAAAGGGTGCGGGCACACGAGTAGTAAATCTACAGAGGGGAAGCTTCCACAAGCGGCCCGCTGTAGGTATACTCACACAAACACACTCACCAACGGTTCACGGACGCGCGCTCGTTCCACTAACCGGTACAGTGTGCTTAGTCTAAAGCGGAGCACTCGAAAACGAACTCGAAAACTATTGATCGATTTCAGAGTAAAATAGACCTAAAATGGCTTATATTAAGGTTTGAGTTCGCCAATACATTCAGCATTGTTCGAATGCTGAATGTATTGGCGAACTCAAACCTTAATACAAGCCATTTTAGGTCTATTTTACTCTGAAATCGATCAATATTTTTCGAGTTCGTTTTCGAGTGCTCCGCTTTAGACTAAGCACACAGTTGGTGACAAACAAGCGCATATGTGTGAGTGTACCTACAGCGGGCCGCTTACTAGAAGCTTCCCCTCTGTAGGTACTCTGTGGTGCGGGAACGGGAACCGGATATCCACGATTCCCTCGGGATTTGTGAAAAACCGAAATTCACGCGGGCGAAGCCGCGGTCAGAAGCTAGTTCGTAATACTCGTACTAGCTTCGACGTATTTCTACTTTGAGGGTGACGATAGGCGATGATTGGGGGGGGAAGTGACTGTCATTGCATTATGCGGTAATATTTATAGTTAGTATTCTTGCGTATAGGGAAACATCAGTTGATTATAAATGGATAGTTTATCTCGAACAAGGGGCCATTAGTATTTAAAGGGTGCATAAAGTGCCTCATTATATTTTAATGAGTGATTTGATTGTATCATTTGACCGGTAAGAGCGCAAGCAGAATACAAAAGATTACCGCCAAACAACCAAGTAAGTACCCATTTCGATGGTCAGTACGTTGTGAGGATTTATATTTACTAGGATAGCTATCTACAACGTTTGTCTTTGTCACTTAGCATGAGGTAAGAAAGTGACAAAACTTACGTTTAGGTTAACCATGAATTGAATGAAAATTAAATGAAAGCTGTGATAGCCTAGTGGAAAGGACAACCGAATTCTAATCGGAGGTCGAGGGTTCGATCCCAGGCACGCACCTCTAACTTTTCGGAGTTATGTGCGTTTTAAGTATTTAAAAATATCACTTGCTTTAACGGTGAAGGAAAACATCGTGAGGAAACCTGCATGCCTGAGAGTTCTCCATAACGTTCTCAAAGGTGTGTGAAGTCTGCCAATCCGCTTGGCCAGCGTGGTAGACTATGGCCAAAACCCTTCTCACTCTGAGAGGAGACCCGTGCTCCGTAGTGAGCCGGTAATGGGTTGATCAATGAACCATGAATTATCAGAAGGTGGTGAAACCGGCCGTAGGTTTTCAAAAAATGTCGTGGGAACTCTTTGATTTTTCGGAATGAAAAATATCCTAGGTTCGTCTCCAGAAAGCAAGCTATCTTTGTTTTTTTATCAAGATCGGATTCAGCGGTTGAGCCGTTGAAAGGTAGCGGACACACTTTCGCATTTTTATTAGTAAAAATATAGATTCATTTTCTATTTATTCCATACAACGCTTTATGCCACGTTATAATGTTTCTATACTCGAAGTGTGTCAAAGTTGTCGAAAATTGCGCGATGGTGAGAGCGACTCGAAGTAAACGAAATATTATTGGCAAATAACAAACAAGTATAAATTAAAAATTTGAAAAACATTCGCCATTTTGTGGTGGTGGCCATCTTGAATTTGGAATGTATCATATTGTATAGTATTCTACTAGTCAAGCCCTTTCATTTGATACCTATATTGAGGGAGTTGTGAAAAAATCCATGTTGGACCGATTTTCATCAAACATAGCTACGTCAGACACGTCAAACTTATAACGCCCCTTCGTTTTTGCGTCGGGGGTTAAGAACATCACCCTAAATAATTCTTGAAGAATTCGTCTTAATTTTCATCGTTTTCAATCGCAAGAAATCAAATTCTACTCTCGTAACTTCTTGGGTTATTCGGAAATTAAAACCGACTCCTTTAAAAGTAACCTCCTTTCCTCAGTAGCTCGTACATATACAGTGTGTCCGGGATCGAATTAGCGATATTTTAGGGACATATTCTACAACTAATTACCTCTCTGAAAATACCACTTATTAGGGCCTGCCCCCCTCCCCCTCTCAGGGACAGCCATTTCAATTTTGCGTGCGTTTTTGTGGGTATGTGCGCACAAAAAATGCAATAACTCGAAAGTCTGCTGATGCACAGGTCTTCAAATGCCCTTATTCGATTGGATACAATATTCTCCATCACTAAATACCAAACAATAGAATAAAATGTTAAAATAACTCAACCAAAAATGCTTCGGAAAAAAATTATTTTTTCAAAAATATTGAAAACTACAAGTTTTTGCTGCATTTTGCAAAAACGAGGTCGTTAAGATTACATTGTTAAGTATTAAATCGACAGTTTTTGAGATAAACAACAAAACGACATAAAAAATTTTACTGTAAGTTATTTACTTTTGGAGATATTATTATTTAAACATAACTTAACCGCGAGCGCGTAAGTTCTTATGTTATTCGAATGTGGGTTTCCATCGCATACCTCGGGCGATCAGGTAATAATAATATTGTTTTTGATTAGTCAGTGAATGAGGTTAAAACTTAGGATCAAACCCCTACTTCAACTGATTAAAAATTCGTATAAAAAATTTAAATATCTGAAATTTTATTTTATTGTTCCTGGCGAGGAGGCGTTATGATAGCTACTTAAGTTATTACTCATTTTTGTTTGTGATTCAGGTTTGTGAATTTTGCTAGGTTTAAAGACATGCCTACTCGGTATTATTATAGCCATAAGAGAGCATTTAGATGTCAACTATTCGCCTTGGATCGGACGTGGCAGCAATTCAATGGAATGGCCACCTCATTCTCCAGACCTTACACCTTTGGACTTCTTTTTATGAGGACCTATGAAGCAGAAGGTCTTTTATATGGTACCAAATACCAGAAAAGAATTATTGGAGACGATCCTGTCCATTGCAGATAAAATAAGATTGTATTTGGACATGATGCAACGATCCTCCCAACATGAAGCAACTAGCTAACAGAACAGAGGTGGTAATTTCGGTTTGTGGCGGAAATAACCTAGTTTTTAGGATATCTGAGTTATTTAGTGTTATTGAGTTATTGAGTTTATAACTAACAAAAATTAAATTATAAAGTTAAGATTTTTTTACCTTATTTGTAGTAAAAAAATGATGAATCTTAAATTTGGGTTCAATACTCGTAATTCATGCTTGGGGACGAAGTACTTATAATTACCAATATCTCCAGAAGTAAGTAACTTACAGTCAAAATTTTTATGTCGTTTTGTTGCTTATCTCAAAAGCTATCGATTTATTACTTTATAATGTGGTCTTAATGACCTCGTTTTTTCAAAATGCAACAAAAACTTGTAGTTTTCAATATTTTTGAAAAAATATTTTTTTTCCGAAGCATTTTTGATCGAGTTATTTTAACATTTTATTCTATTGTTTGGTATTTAGTGATGGAGAATATTGTATCCAATCGAATAAGGTCATTTGAAGACCTGTGCATCAGCAGACTTTCGAGTTATTACAATTTTTGTGTGCACATACCCACAAAAACGCACACCAAATTGAAATGGCTGTCCCTGGGAGGGGGAGGGGGGCAGGCCCTAATAAGTGGTATTTTCAGAGAGGTAATGAGTTGTAGAATATGTCCCTAAAATATCGCTAATTCGATCCCGGACACACTGTATAGGTGAAAGCGAAATACCTTTACGAAGCACGCCGCGCCGCCGCGCTCCCGTCAAAGTTCAGTTATTTATTTCGTCCAGGAATTCGCCCATTGACATAGTTGAGGCTCCAATTGTCCTCCTTAACGGCGTGGAACGGGGGGTTTTAGAACGAAAAATCCTTTGTGATATAAAATGGTTATTGGAGTAGGTATTAGGCCAACAAAGTTTATAATTTATTGCAAGAATTTTCGAGCGGAAATTCTTGCAATAAATCATAAAGGGGCATTGAAAAGGGATATTTTGATATTATTTACTGCTATTAGGTATTTTTAGTTGCAATATATCAATTTTTAAGCCTCTTTTTTGTCATAAATTTTGAAAATTTTAGCTAATTATGAAGCTAACAATTATCTAAGTATACCTACCGGAAATTCACGAAGTCGCGGACATCAGCTAGTTTGTCTAAAATTCGATAATTCAATAACCAAAACTGTATTCCAGAAACAGCGATATTCAACTTCAATAAAACTGTGTTATTTTCCACCTTTAAGGCTTGGACACAAAAAACGTGCGGCGGAACTTGCGAGAAGTTAGAATAAATTAAAGTGCACTACACAACTCGCGTAGTAGCCGCGTAGAAACAAAGTAGTCACGTAGAAGCCGCTAGTAGACGCCTAGTAGTCACGTAGAAGCCGCGTAGCAGCTGCGTAGAAGCAAAGTAGTCACGTAAAAGCCGCGTAGTAGTGCTATTGCAGAAGACATACCGTCGCCTTTGTGCGCGCTTCGTGTGCCGCCGCGCTTTGACTCTGTACATTCCTTTAAAAGTTCTCAGGTGAAAGCCAATCTCCAGAAACTGCGGCGCCGTCAAAGTTCAGTTATTTATTACATCTCGGAATTTTCCCCACTGAAACATAGTGGAAGCGACAATTGTTTTCCGTAATAAAATACAAAATCCCCTTTATTTTAATCTGATCGCATATATATTTATCCACAGGTCAACGCCGCACCTAACGAAAGTTTTAACTTGTGATCAAATATTAAAAATTTTACATTATAATATTAACACTACATCAAAAATACACATTATGAAATTTACACATTTTGATGACGGTATTAGATCTGATGATGGCAGTATAAGATGACAAGTTGACATTAAGTAAATTGCTAAATTTTTATGAAATGAAAATGAGCCTTTGAAAAAATGGGGGGTATTTTTATTAAAAAAAGCTGTGATAGCCTAGTGGTTAGGACGACCGACTTCTAATCGGAGGTCGTGGGTTCGATCCCGGGGCACGCACCTCTTACTTTTCGGAGTTATGTGCGTTTTAAGTATTTAAATATCACTTGCTTTAACGGTGAAGGAAAATATCGTGAGGAAACCTACATACCTAAGAGTTCTCCATAACGTTCTCAAAGGTGTGTGAAGTCTGCCAATCCGCTTGGCCAGCGTGGTAGACTATGGCCAAAACCCTTCTCACTCTGAGAGGAGACCCGTGCTCTGTAGTGAGCCGGTAATGGGTTGATCATGATGATGATAATGATGATTTTTATTAGGTGAAAACTTGTGCTATGCCACTCCTAGCCATTCTGCGGTTCCCGATCCGCGTCCGCTCGATCGTGAACTCGTGTCACGCGGCGCTTTCGTTGTGGTTAAGTGTGCAATCATCTTTAATACCAAAGTGTTGGAAGGGCAAAGTTATGATTTGTATCATTTGTTAAATAAATTGGAAACAGACGGTCAGATGATTATAACTTTGCCAAACAGAATTTATATTTAATTATTGTTGATTAACAGACCTTCTGTTCTATATTTTCGTAAAATACTTGTTTTAATTCAACTTTTTTTTGGAATATCATTGGTAATTTTTAATTCATATTTTTAACGCAATGAAAATATTTTTAACGTGTTTTAACTTTTTTCATCATCATCATGATGAAAAAAGTTAAAACACGTTAAAAATATTTTCGTTTTAACTTTTTTACTAACAAAAAATAATTTTGTGACTGTATCGTACGTATGATGATTGTATCATGAATTGTTGAATAGAAGCAGCCGTTACTTTGCGGGATTCCATACATTGAATATAAAATTACTTTGCTATAATCCGAGATGTTGACTTCACAACGGACGATTGCAAAGTCTTGACTTTGCAATGTCTGTTGTGTCATCTTCAGGAGATTGCTCCGGTGTCGGAGCGAAACGATCGTCGAGTTCATTTTGTGGTGAATTTGTGTGGTATTGTGCCTACAAATTTGTCACTGTTAGAGGATTATAGCAAAGTAATTTTATATTCATTGTATGTTATATTGTGTTGTACTGTGCAAGCTCACTTTGGATATAATGGTCGATACAACCCAAGAACAACCAGGTGGACTATTCTCTAACTTATTTACTAACTGAAAATTATAGGTACCGAATAAGTTTGATATATATTGCTGTTTTACTGTGTGAAATACTGTGTTACTGTGTGAAAAAGCTTTGATGGCCTAGTGGTTAGGACGACCGACTTCTAATCGGAGGTCGTGGGTTCGATCCCGGGGCACGCACCTCTAACTTTTCGGAGTTATGTGCGTTTTAAGAATTTAAATATCACTTGCTTTAACGGTGAAGGAAAACATCGTGAGGAAACCCGCATGCCTGAGAGTTCTCCATAACGTTCTCAAAGGTGTGTGAAGTCTGCCAATCCGCTTGGCCAGCGTGGTAGACTATGGCCAAAACCCTTCTCACTCTGAGAAGAGACCCGTGCTCTGTAGTGAGCCGGTAATGGGTTGATCATGACTGTGTGAAATATAAACAGTGATTTTAATTTTCACACATTAAAACAGCAATGTATATCGGACTAATTCGTTGGCAACGATTTTCTGTTTGTAACTAAGTATAGCCCCACAGTGCGACAATTGACAACGCTTTCTCGCAACGATTTGTCAATGCAAAACCCCCGACAGAAATGTGTCGCATTGATTGTGCTTAGCCGTTGGTTTTTAACTGAGCGTTAGTAGAAAAAATCATTCCATTTAACAGCTGTATACTAATTGTTCCAATTCAGCGCTTTAAAAATAAATTGCATCTGTTCCAGTTCAGAGGTCTTATTGATTTTAACCAATTTCATTTCGAATACCTCCATTATTGTGTTGTATGATCACGTTTTTTTGGAACGAAGTTCCTTATCGCGCATTGCGAAAGGGGGCTAGACGGAAAAAATTAAGACAAAAAGTTGTAACGACACTTTTTGCTATAGTTGTAAGCCGTGCGGCGTGCGCTCTGTCTCTTATAGAAAGCAAGCCAGTTATTTTCGTTTCGTCTTTCTATTTCGTATTGAGCAGTGTGGTGTCGCGACAATATTTTTATTGAGTATATACAGGTTTTTGTTCATAATAAATAATAAAAAATAATAACTTTATACAATATAATTCGGATGGAATTTTGACACCTCTCAAGTTTTTTTTATTGTATAAGTAGTTCATAATGTTAATAAAAATATGAACTATATTGCATCGTTGCTTTATACGTAGGTACTCTTACATAGTGGCCTAGTGGTTAGGACGACTGACTTCTAATCGGAGGTCGTGGGTTCGATCCCGGGCACCTCTAACTTTTCGGAGTTATGTGCGTTTTAAATATTTAAATATCACTTGCTTTAACGGTGAAGGAAAACATCGTGAGGAAACCTGCATGCCTGAGAGTTCTCCATAACGTTCTCAAAGGTGTGTGAAGTCTGCCAATCCGCTTGGCCAGCGTGGTAGACTATGGCCAAAACCCTTCTCACTCTGAGAGGAGACCCGTGCTCTGTAGTGAGCCGGTAATGGGTTGATCATGATGATGATGATGACTGTTACATATAAGAACATAATAAAGGAAGTCATTGACTTAGTTGCGTTAGTGCATAACAGTCGATTACGCTGGGCAAGCCACACTCAATGAATTAATGAATAAATTTTTTTATCAATGACTTTTTGTATATAATAATAGCGGGCAAGCGAGCAAGCGGGTTACCTGATGTTAAGTGATTACCGCCGCCTATGAACATCAGCAGCACCTCAGGACCACTAATGCGTTGCCGGCTTTTGAAGAAGGGAACTACCGGAACACATCGGATGCTTTGCGGCATATTACCACTGAATTGTGGTCGCTAGCCAGGCGGATTTGGGGTAGAATGCTACCACAAAGCGGTAAACTACCTATCAAGATTAAGTTGAAAGGTGGAATTTTGGACCATCTTACACCCCAAAAACTTCGAAACGTTTCAAACGTTTGAAACTTGACAAAATTAACTAAGTATGATATGTACGGACAGTATGCTTAGTCTCACTTTCCAGAGCTCGAAAACTTTACTATATACTATTGATCAAATTACAATGACTTCAGAATAAAATGGACCTAAAATGGCTTATATTAAGGTTTGAGTTCGTCAATACATTCAGCATTCGAAAACAGCCAGCGCCCCAAGCAGAAATGTTGTAAAATAAATATTCGAACTATTGAATTACGACTTTAAAATAAGAGTGTTTGGGTTCATTTTGCTCTGAAGTCATTGTGTGTCGATACTCGAATTTCGATCATCGTTGCCACTATGTACAAAGTCGGCATAAGGCCTTAGATTGCTAAGGAGAATGAAGCTACCCGGAACTAATGTGACTTGCGATGAATTATATTGGGAAATGCCAGCTCCAAGTAATTTCGGCGTAGCGCTTTTAATCGGCTCAAGAATCAGCTGTTTTGTATGGCACAGCATATTATCTAGCATAATAATACAAGGTATTAATATAGAGGTCACAAAAATACAAGAGGTAGAGTAGTCACAAATAATAGAAAACTCCCGATACCAAAAGCAAATTACGTACAAAACCAGGCCAGGTGCACTCCGCATTGTATGTATGTCGCTACAAGTACCTAGTGCGCTCCGGTTGGTTGGGCCCTTTCAACAACTCTTACTTAGTCGGAAGGGATAAGAGCTACGCGATAGAAAGAGAGGTGCTACTGCAGCCTGAATTTTACTTTATTGTGTCGCAACAAGGGTCGTTATATTTATTTAAATGATCTTTTGTACCTTTTAGGTAGGTACTAATATTATGTACTCTGTGACAAAACGTTAAAATAATAATTATTATACATATTAAACCGGACGATGTCGACTCAACGTCATTTTAATAGGAGGATTTTTGTATTATAATTTTTGAACCGTTTCGTATAGAATCTTCTAACAACGGCCGAATGCGAAGTTAAGCCTATTACGTACAACGGTAAAAACGAGCTCATAAAAATGACACAATAAGTACGAGATTCCACGATCTTTTTTTTTTATGAAATTATCCTTGAAATAGGTTTCACGCCTCATTTTATGAAAAAGCATTCAAATTAAGGATGGAGGGAGATATATTATTATGATATTAAGATTCACTCGTATATATCAGAGTGCTTAGTCTAAGTTTGGAGCACTCCAAAACTTTGTAGTATACTATTGATCGATTTCAGAGTAAAATGGACCTAAAATGGCTTGTATTAAGGTTTGAGTTCGCCAATACATTCAGCATTCGAACACAGCGAGCGCCCCAAGCAGAAATGTTGTAAAATACATATTCGAACTATGGAATTACGACTTTAAAATAAGAGTGTTTGGGTTCAGTTTCTCAAAACGAGTGAGCAAACGAGTCGCAAAACTATTTATATGTGTAAAATCTTAGACTAACCGTACTGATGATAAATGTATCCGTAGTACCATGTCAGGCTTGACGTTGATGAGAAAATTCTAAGCGACTTCAAAAAGGGAAATTCTGTATTCGATTATGTATGTATTTTCGCGATTATTTCAGAAGCCAATGAACCAATTTTGATGATTTTTTTCACAAACTCTCAGGAAAGTTTATATACCTAATACACTTAGTTATCATTCTTATGTACTAAGCTGTGATAGCCTAGTGGTTAGGACGACCGACTTCTAATCGGAGGTCGTGGGTTCGATCCCGGGCACGCACCTCTAACTTTTCGGAGTTATGTGCGTTTTAAGTATTTAAATATCACTTGCTTTAACGGTGAAGGAAAACATCGTGAGGAAACCTGCATGCCTGAGAGTTCTCCATAACGTTCTCAAAGGTGTGTGAAGTCTGCCAATCCGCTTGGCCAGCGTGGTAGACTATGGCCAAAACCCTTCTCACTCTGAGAGGAGACCCGTGCTCTGTAGTGAGCCGGTAATGGGTTGATCATGATGATGATGATGATGAAGCTATACGCATAAGTTTACCCATAATAATATATCACTAATATATATTTTTAACCTACCTTGTTTAATATTACTGATTAGTTATACAACAAACAAGCCTCGGTCGAGTTTCTTAAAGAGTATTATTTGGTTTCTGTTGTTGACGAAAAACTATTTGTCCTAGGTGTATTTGTCAGCATTTTTCCGTCTACGGCCAAAGGACAGATACGGAGTATGTAATAGGAAACCCTAAGTAAGTAAGTAAGTGATCGGCCCACAGATCGGATTGCGAAGGCCGGCGGAAGAATACGGCGAAAGGGCGTGCGATGCGGAATCTGTAATGGATAGCATTTTTGGCCGCCATCTTTCTTTTTATTTTTCTGTATATCTAGAACTTTCTAATGAATTAGGTACCTGTTTCACCACCTTCTGTTAAGTATCGGATCACAAAGCAAGAAAGTGACTAAACTTAGGTTTAGGCTATCCGACACTTATCAGAAGATGGTGAAACAGGCCTTAGGTAAGTATATTGTGTCCCAAAGCCGCAAGTTTTTACTATATATTAAGTGACTATCCCCCATCTATTGTAAGAGATATAATCTGAATATAGACAACTAAATCGGTGGCTTTCATTTAGTAATGGTCAGTAAATTATCCCCCTGATACGAATATTTTATTATTCAAAAAAAAATCTCATCTTTAAAGAATCGAAAATTGGAAATCAAAGAATAAAATATCATAAGATTTTACGACACCTCAAACTTTCTTAGACCATAAATTTCATTGTGTTATTAGAATAAAATATGTAGGTATACTAGCTTTTGGACCACGTTAAGATCGATTTTACCCACGTAGGGGTCGAATTTTCAAAAAACCTTTCTTAGCGGATGGATGCTTACGTTATAATAGCTATCTGTATGCCAAATTATAGACCGATCCATCCCGTAGTTTGAGCCTTAACGTTGATAGATCAATTAGTCACCTTTTCCTTTTATACATTTAGAAGATATTATTATTTGATGTCCAAAAAATTAAAGTGTCGTCATCAATGTGACACGTCAAATCCCAGAAACGCTTCATATTTTGGCGGCGAAAAATCTGGTCCATTAGTAACGCGACACCGGTGCGCACTTTGACGCCATTTTCCGTCCGGCCTTCACTTAAGGTTTCCTATTACCCGGAGCGATGTACCTACTTGCCCTCTGATCTCGGGAAAAAGTTGCAATACTTTGATTTTTAATTCCGTGGAATTCTGACGTTTCTTAATGTTACCAAAAATAAAACAGTTCCCACAAAAAAGATACTAGCCTACTGAGCCTAGGCATTTACCTATAAAAGTTATTTAACTCGCAATAAGTTAAGTTAAATTACAGCATGGAGGATGAACCCCCGACGCAAAAACGACGGGGTGTTATAAGTTTGACGTGTCTGTGTGTGTATGTGGTTTTTTTTCGTTTCAAAGGTGAATTAGTTGAGAGTGTTGTTAGCTATGTTTGATGAAAATCGATCCAAGATGGCCGCCGCTACAAAATGGCGGATTACATATTTTTTCACAACCCCCTTAATATGGGTATCAAATGAAAGGGCTTGACTAGTAGAATAGCACTATGCAAATTCAAGATGGCCGCCGCCACAAAATGGCGAATGTCGGGGGTTTTTTAAATTTGTAATTTATACTTGTTCAGTGAGTATTTTATTGACAAAAATGCGGTTAACATCATAAATACTGAAGTATTATGAGTTGCTTGTAGTGTAAGCTCCAATTAAAAGGGCTTATTCTGGTAGCTCCCGATTAATACCATACGGATCACTCTAGAAAACATTGCCCTTGTAACTTAGAAGTTAGAAGGTTAGAACTCATCTAGCAAACCGGCTAACGGCAGGGTTCCTTACAACTTCCTTCAAGGTAGCGCATTTAATTTTGGACTATCCACCAATTGCAATGGCATTAAAAGTCTGTTCAACTAACTTGGGTTAAGATCATAGCGTGCCGAACACATTATGCACAGAATAGTGATAGATTGAGAAATTGACTGGAACGTGCCAGGGCTTACAAGGGGCAATAGTGCCGATTATGATAATGATAAAAATATTATCACACTTCATCATGATCAACCCATTACCGGCTCACTACAGAGCACGGGTCTCTTCTCAGAGTGAGAAGGGTTTTGGCCATAGTCTACCACGCTGGCCAAGCGGATTGGCAGACTTCACACACCTTTGAGAACGTTATGGAGAACTCTCAGGCATGCAGGTTTCCTCACGATGTTTTCCTTCACCGTTAAAGCAAGTGATATTTAAATACTTAAAACGCACATAACTTCGAAAAGTTAGAGGTGCGTGCCCGGGATCGAACCCACGACCTCCGATTAGAAGTCGGTCGTCCTAACCACTAGGCTATCACAGCTTCTTATCACACTTACAATTAACAATTTTACAAGTTAAATAGGCGCATCCGACTGCTTTATTTTCTGAATCTATCTACTACGTATCTATGAAAAATGTTGGGCACCTATTGCGTATCTAAATAAATTACCTAAAAGACGAGCATGAAACCCTTAACTTTAGAAGAGAGATAGACAGAAGCAGAAATAGATCTAAATCGATCGACTGACGTCACTAATCGATCAGTAACACCCGATGACGTCACGCTGAAGCCATAACCGTAGCTAACATTTTATCACTTCTACAAATAGGACGAAGACATAAATAACAATCCCCCACTTCAAAGTAAATATTCCTAGAACAGAATAGAATTGATATCTACAAATTCTTTTACCATTCTCGCATCTCGCGTTACGTACATAAAGTATGAGGAAACCCCGAGACGTTTTCTCTCTGTTGGAGCGAGTTTCCTTTATACCCATCCGTCGGTTTAATCGTATGCCAGTATCAAATTCAAATTCAAAATTCATTTATTCAAAGTAGGTATACTGTACACTTTTTTGAACGTCAATATGTAAAGTACATAAAAGTGAGGTAATGGTGATAATTACTACGAAAACTTAAAACTATAACTACAAGGGTTCGAAACGCGCCCTGGGGGGTTATTCTGTAACTTAGTTAGCAACTGAAAATAGTTGGCAACTAATTAGTTAGATATACATTGCTGCTTTACTGTGTAAAATTATGAAAACACTTTATATTTCCCACAGTAAAGCAGCAATGTATATCTAACTAATTAGTTGGCAACTATTTTCAGTTGCTAACTAAGTTACAGAATAACCCACCTGGTCTGAGAAGAGCCCGCTACAAACTCAACCGGTTTTTTTTTAATATCACCATCTCACAATATGTCTTACTAACAAACATACTTACCAATGTGGTAGATTCTTGACGTGTCATAAGAGCCACAAGTTGGCCTACATGAAATAAATGATTTTGAATGCATTAGGAAAATTTGTAGAATTCAAATTTGGAAATTACATGTCTATCATATGCCGTAGCTCAAGAGTCTCAAACACCTTGCAAACATTAAACAAGGCATTTTTCAGTGCTGAAAGTACTAATGACTCTACATATGATTTGTCCCAATACAATATCAGTTTCATCATCATCATCATGATCAACCCATTACCGGCTCACTACAGAGCACGGGTCTCCTCTCAGAGTGAGAAGGGTTTTGACCATAGTCTACCACGCTGGCCAAGCGGATTGGCAGACTTCACACACCTTTGAGAACGTTATGGAGAACTCTCAGGCATGCAGGTTTCCTCACGATGTTTTCCTTCACCGTTAAAGCAAGTGATATTTAAATACTTAAAACGCACATAACTCCGAAAAGTTAGAGGTGCGTGCCCCGGGATCGAACCCACGACCTCCGATTAGAAGTCGGTTGTCCTAACCACTAGGCTATCACAGCTTTTTTTATTTAATTTTTTTTTATATTTTAAAATATCAGTTTAGTTTGTCTTATTATCTGTTATGTTGTATGAGTCATTACAATATCATAAAGCCTATGTTATGCCATAGATAAAGGAAAACGTATACCTACCGACACTAGTTATGCGGAGTGATGGGATAAACTCAAAATAAAACTACACCACGTCCCATTTATCAAAAACGAGTATTTTGGGAATTTCGACATTTTACATAAAAAATTAGTTAAAAATCATGACCGCGAAACGTAGTCAAAGAAAATAGACGCTCATGCGACCCAACAGAAAATTATGTCTACTCATTTTCTGGTCAAAGAGAATAAGAGACAAATGAGAAAATGAGTAGACATAATTTTTATCGTGGGTTGCATGCTAGCGGAACAGAACAGTGGAAACTGTGCGTAATTCAGTTTGAACTATTCATAGATGGGTAGGTATTTGTCGAGGATCCGCCGGTGAGCGTATGCGGGGCTTCTGCGGCCTTACTGGAGGTTTATGTCATAAAAATATTCGCTACCAGTGTCGGGTTTATGCGGCTTAGAAAATCAGAACTTGAGTTTTTAAATTGACGATGAAGTTGTATTGACGACCTCCCCTGTGCAACCTTGTGGTGCAACTTGGAATTTCTAAACTTATAATTTCTAAATTGTTTCTGATCTGGGCGGCTATTCTCTTAGTTACCAACAGTAAATGATAGCCACCGAAAAAGTTCAATATACATTGCTGCTTTACTGTGTGAAATATAAACAGTGATTTCATTTCACACAGTAAAACAGAAATGCATATCGCACTAATTAGTTGGCAATCATTTACTGTTCAGTAACTGTACAGTTACCACCCTACCAGCACAACCGTGCCACCAAGCGAATTAGCGTTCCGGTACTATAATCAGTATTATAAATACGTTGGCAACGGTCGGTACAACGGTTTGTGCATATTCTCTTTTCTATATAAATAAAAACGAATCTCTATTTTCCTTGGTCATGACATCATGCGTGAATGGCTGGACCGATTTTGACGAAATTCGATATAGAGGTAGACTAGACCCTGGAGAAGGACATCTAGGCTACTTTTTATCTTGGAAAATTATAGTTCCCGAGGGATTCTTAAAAACGCGGATGAAGTCGCGGGCATCAGGTAGTATTTTTATAAAAAACATAATTTGAAGCCCGTAGAATTATTTGTAACTTCAAAAACAACTCGGTGTACCTTGGAGCCTCGGAAAATTATCTTCACAGTAGGCACTTAATTGCTATAATCTGGATTCTCTTTGAATATTTTAATAACGGTTCTCAATACCAAAAAGTGAATGAACAAAGTTATTGAACTCAATAATTAATTATATCATGATATACTTAAATACATTGTAGAATTTTCTCTCTTTTTTCCAATTTTCTAAGGTTTGCCTCTAGAAAGTTTGAACGCGGTTTGGTGGAAAACTTTGAACAGCCTGTACTCTAGCATAAATTAATCATACCTACGTTTCTTTTTTGTTAGTCGAAACGAATCTTCAGAAGAATATTTAAAAATTCTTATTTACGGAAGAAAAAAATTACGAAAAAGAACAATAAAGTAAGGTAAGATTAGCTTTACTACAGGTGGGTTGCATATCAGGCGGATAAAATAAGGCTACGCTTAAAGTTGACGACTAAAATAATGCCATTTTGAACAACCAAAATTTGACCCTTTAATTGAACCATGAAGGTACGAAGTTTAACTTGTGCAAACCTACTTTGTTTATTTTCATTGAGCAAAGTTTAACTTTAACGATGACTCTACCGCTTGACGTGCAACCGACCCTATAAATAAAACTTCTTGCTATAAATCAAAAGCAAGATTTAATACAATCCAAAGTTGTTTTTTTCGCTTTTATATGTAAGAAAATAATCTAATAAAATAAATACAGTTTGTAGCGTACAAGTGTGTGTGATAGTTTTTCGCAATAAAAAAAAGTATACAGTAACACGGTACAAGGTCTTCCGTCCTCCAATTAACAAACTTTGATGCAATTATCCACACCGGCCAACTCGGCCACCATTGGCTAAAATGCACAGTTTTTTCAACGCAGTACGTATTCAGACAATATTGATTTTGCTGCACAGCCGGTGTAGGTTATTCGTTAGGATGCACGGTTGCAATATGAAAATCCAAACAATTCTGTGCCGAGTATAAATAAGTAGTCTTCATGTTGAAAACGTGACACATCACGTTAATCTGCCGTAAAGAGGCTGATTTTCATCTACGTTATTCAAGAATAATATCTTGAATAAAAATATGTGCCGAATTGACAACCTTCCCCTTTTTTGGAAGCAGGTTAAAAAGATAAACGGACAATTATTATTTTTTTAAAGCTTCATAATAGTCCAAAAGGTTTTTAGGGTAAGAAAAGATCGAAAAGATGACAGAATCACATACATACATACATACATACATACATACATACATACATACATAGTACATACATACATACATACATACATACATACATACATACATACATACATACATACATACATACATACATACATACATACATACATACATACATACATACATACATACATACATACATACATAGTCTGCCTTTTCCGTAGTCGGGTAAAAAACCTGGTGGTTATTTTGCAAGAAAAGCAGAAAAAAGGTCGTCTTTTTAATCTATCATTTTGTATTTGACATATCAGGGTGATACATGCTGTTTTTATGGCACGCTATCAATAAATCCTTTGGCGCGTTGCCGTGACGCCTTAGGGGGAATATTCCGAACAGATCAGCCATTTATGGTTTCTGTATGGTAATGTTAGTATGCAAAATAGATCGGAATATATCTATACCTACTAGGTACATCAGTATAGTATGTTGTGCCCCAAGTAAAGAATGTGTCTTAAGCCCAAATTAGACGGTTCATTTTTCGGGATTTTTGCTTTCATTTTCGAGGCTTCATCAATGAATCATCGAAAATGAACATCGACCGTTCATCGTTCACAGGCACTTTGCCATAAAATCTATACATAGTTACCTATAATAAAATCGTAGATTTGCCGTATCTGTACATTGAAGATTTTTGCAAAATAAATAACTGGGGGATGTTAGGGATATGTAATACTTAGAACGTAAAAATGCTATTTTTGAAATTTTTGTCTGTTTATCTGTTTGTGTGTATGTTTGTGCACGCATCACGCAAAAACTACTGAATGGATTGAAACGAAACTTGATACGATTTAAGTTCATACTACAGAGTAACATATAAGATACATTTTATCACAATTTATTTACTCAAAGGAGCTTAGGAAAAATAAAATGATTCCTACGGGATTTTTAAAAACCAATATATATCCACGCGAACGAAGTCGCGGGTGTCCGCTTGTAAATAATAATAATCTATACTAATAAATAAAATTGAAGTGTCTGTCTGTAATTTCGAAATAACTACCACATATTAAACTCATATGGTTATTTGAACGATACCATAACCGAATCACACGTTTTTAAAATTTTTGTCTGTCTGTCTGTCTGTTTGAACGGGCTAATCTTCGGAACGGCTGAACCGATTTTGACGGGATTATCACAGACAAGTAGAGGATTAACCAAGGAGTAACATAGGCTACTTTTTTAACCGACTTTCAAAAAAGGAGTTGTGTTGAAATCGGTAAGTACAGGCTATGTTAAAAAACGCCCTGATAGGTATTTTCGCTGCGCGCGACGGCCGACGCTCGCGCTGCACGGAACTCCCCGCGCCGCGCCGCGCCGCGCGCCCCTGCGCCCGCCATACGTACGCCACCGCGCGGCGGGCGGGTGCGGTGAAGAGGGCGCATGCTCCAATCTCCATTTCGAAATCTGTGATTTCGAACGAGGGAGCTAATGCGTGCGGATGTGTCCTGCGTTTTCGTAATTATTATTTTGAATCGGAGATTTTGGGATTTGTGAAAAACCGAAATTCACGCGGGCGAAGCCGCGGGCAAAAGCTAGTACTGAATAAAGGCGTGTTTCACCACCTTCTGATAAGTGTCGGTTAGCCTAAACGTAAGTTTTGTTACTTTCTTACTTTATGTCAAGTGACAAAGACAAAAGTTGTAGATAACTATCCGATACTTATCAGAAGGTGAAACAGACCCTAAAACTCCTGCGACAGACAGATAGAATAGATTGAGGTGAGGTGATTAGGAATCACCTCGCTCTTAGCAAACGAGTAGATTGGTACAGAGAGCAAGCTTCATACAAGCGGCCCGCTGTATAGGTACACTCACACAAACACACTCACCAACGGTTCACGGACGCGCGCTCGGTCTACCAACCGGTACAGTTGGGTAACAAACGTGCGCATATGTGTGAGTGTACCTACAGCGGGCCGCTTGTAGAAGCTTTCCCTCTGTACTTATCTACTCATGTGCTCTTAGCGTCGCTTACATAATATTGTGACCAACTAAAAAACCGTTTGTTTCGGTTCGATTCATTTATTTTCACTTCTGTCTGACAGAAACGGCTTTTTCTTTTATAAATTACTAGCAAACCCGGCAGACGTCGTCCTGCCCGGTGATATACCGACACCAGTGCCAGCGAAACCCGGTAGGTTATCTGTACCTACCCGCTAATTGTGTTTCAAACCATCTAGGAACCCATTGAAATATCACAAAATTTCATCCAAATCGGTCCAGCCGTTTAGGAGGAGTTAGGTAACAAACACACGTACAGAAGAATTATATATGTAGGTACGGGTGCGATAGTTCACCGACGATCGACGGAATGAACATTAAATGTTTGACAGTTACGAAACCCATGAACATTTTGTACGGGAAAATGTTTTTTCTTTTCTTTCATTTCTTCATCAATTTTCCAATGTTTTTTATAGTTATTCTGCTATTCGGGACGGAGACAAATACAACAAATCAAAAACCATGAAAATCGGTCCAGCCGTTCTCCTATTATAAGTGTTCGAGCAAACCCGACTTTGTTTTATTTATATTAAAGATTTATACATGTACCTATTAATCACACAATGATCGTGATCAGGTCACGCGTCCCGATCCCCGGGCCGAAGAGAGTAATCACAATAAAACCTTTGTTACAGAACGAGTGCCTCCACGCCGCGGTGACGTCATTAACGAAGAACCAGTCCGAGCATTACGACAAATACAATTGCCTGTGAGTACCAATAAAACTGTAAATCCCCTCGCGCCATTAACCCCCCCACCCTTAATTAACTTTTGACGCTCAGTGTGCTTAGTCTAAATCGGAGCACTCGAAAACGAACTCGAAAACTATTGATCGATTTCAGAGTAAAATAGACCTAAAATGGCTTGTATGTTTGAGTTCGCCAATACATTCAGCATTCGAACAATGATGAATGTATTGGCGAACTCAAACCTTAATACAAGCCATTTTAGGTCTATTTTACTCTGAAATCGATCAATAGTTTTCGAGTTCGTTTTCGAGTGCTCCGATTTAGACTAAGCACACAGATTACGCTGCATTAGCGGAATTATTTAGACGAGTCTCTTATGACCTCTATTCATAAAAATACAATTGGCATACTCTTACATACTACTTACTTAGTACTAACAGTTAATTTTTTTTCCCAACCAAAGCTACCCATCGAGCGTACCGGGTAAACATATTTTGACATCTATACTAATTTAATAAAGCGGAAGAGTTTGTTTGTTTGAATGCGCTAATCTCAGGAACTACTGGACCGATTTCAAAAATTCTTCCACCGTTGGATATGTACGTGATCCCTGAGTGATATAGGCTATATTATGTACCACGGGCGAAGCCAGGGCGGACCGCTAGTTTAACGATATAATTTAACACATTTTGTTGTTAGTGAAGTATGCAGCAGTATGCAGAGGCCTTATGTCGACTTTGTACATACATATGTTGAAATTCGAGTATCGACACACAATGACTTCAGAGCAAAATGAACCCAAAGACGCGAAATTTTAAAGTCGTAATTCAATAGTTCGAATATTTATTTTACAACATGGCGCTGGCTGTTTTCGAACGTTGAATGTAAAGGCGAACTCAAACCTTAATGTAAGCCATTTTAGGTACATGTTACTCTGAAGTCATTGTGTTTCGATCTATCATTTAGTCAAGTTTTCGAGCGGTACAAAATGAGACTAAGCATACAGTACTAGCAAGTAAGCACGCAAAACAGCGTCTTTTAGTATTATTCAAGGTTAAAGGAAAATTTTAATAAAATACCGAAATCTATCCTGCAGGTTCAGCCTACGCAACTTATATTTAGCTCAAAACACTGACATCCATCAATAGAGTACCAACAGCTGGCAATTAATATGTCATTAAAAGACGAAAAAGAGAGATTTCCTTTTGATACGTTTTTCTTTTGTGTAATTTCAATAGAGGACCTACCTCTAGTATTTCCCATTCAAACAATCATTTCATTTCCTGGCACCGAATAATTTCTTAAGGCAATGACATCAAAACCGTTTCAATGAAAAGGAAGCCACACAAAATGAAAGAAACCTCGCGATTATTAGCTCGTATACATTTCAAATGCTCTTCAAGTGGGATCTGAGCCTCTTATTCGGTATATATTCATTTCATGAAGGCTCTATAAAAATTATATTCTTCACAATTTGTATGACTCCAACGTGCAGATGGTGTACTTAAAAATGCTAATGAGACGCTTAAGGAATTCTCGGTTAAGTCAATTAAGTAATGTTCCTAAAAAAATATGTTACATGTTGGTGTAAAAATGTGGGTCATGTAAAAAAAGTCCTTCATAAAACAATCCTGAGACGAAGCAAATGTAGAGTAGCGTGTGGCGTGGCGGTGGCCCACAAGAGATCTATGTCCATCAGTGGACGTCTAAACAATAAGCAGTGGACAAATAAATAACCCCCTTCCTTCCCTCGAACACGTACTCTCAATAGTCTCTTTAGTAGTTTTGGCTGTGAATATGAACAGAAGGATTTCCAACACTTAGCGAGGAAGCTTCGTGAGGATTTTCTTCGACAGTCATGCCGCCTCGCCGCCTCATACGAATGGTTCGGTTTTGCGATCGAGGCGCGTCCATTTCACCCGCACTGTCATGCGAAGCAATTTCAAGGTTATGTGGATGACTGCGTCGGTGGTTTAGCGGTTAGCGTGGTCGATTGTGGACCACGAGGTCCTGGGTTCGATTCCCGGGTCGGGCCAAAAATTATTTGGTATTCAGTTTTTCTGACACGAAATTCCCAGTGCCAGCCCGGAGTTGGAAGTTGGCGCTGTTAGATACACCCCCGTGCCTCGGAGAGCACGTAAAGCCGTCGGTCGTACGCCTGATCTCTCTCCGGTCGTGTCGCATTGGCGTCCCATCGGACTATAAGAGTGAGGGAATAGAGAATGCACCTGTGTATGCGCACGCACTAGTACACTATAATATCTCCTGCGTAGTTGTCCACCTCAGTTGAGATTGGACGCCCACGCGATGGCCGAAATTCTCTTTGGAAGACATTATAATGTAGGTCCAGCGTAGTCAGATCGCCTTGCTTAACTTTGTTTTCTCTTACAGACGCAGATTGCCAGACGACGTCAGGACGTGTAGGAATTATGCATATTTACAAGAAATATACGACGCGGTTAGAGCAACCGATAGTAAGTTTTATTTCAGTACTAGCTTCTGCCCGCAGCTTCGCCCGTTTTTCACAAATCCCGAGGGAATCGTAGATTTCCAATTTCCGTTCCCGCCCCCTTTTCCAACCTTTGTACCTACTTTCAAGGAAGTTTGCTATAGTAATCTACCTATAACTGTAGCTGTAGATTGATATAGCTTTCGGTTTTTTCAAAATCCCACGGGAACTGTGAATTTTTTTAGGATTAAAAATGTGATTTTTTTTAGGAAACTATATGTTAGGTCAGGGCATAATCTAGGTAGTTGCAGCATGAAAGAGAAACAGGTGAATTTCGGTTTTTCAAAATCCCGCGGGAACCATGGATTTTCACGGGATAAAAAGTAGCCTATGTGTTAATCCAGTTGCTTTTGTAATATTAGTGTGATAATAGTAGGATCCCGTACCAAGAAGGAAGCCTTAGAAATGTGAAAAGGAATTTGTTTTGCAAATAAAATTAAATAGGTTTCAATTTCGTTTAAGCTCATATTTTTTAATTTATCGTGAAGAATGTCGAAAAAATTACTACCCCTCCTCCGCTTCCTTATCTCCGAAGTTTGCAAAGCGGAAAATCTGAAACAAATTCACAAATTTTCTTATTATTAATTTTCCGGTTCAACAAGGTCATTTAACAAGGTTTTGTTTATTTTTAGCTGTTTTGACAGACTTTTTTACACGCACTGACTACCATAAATTCTCCACAATAAGTTTAGATAAAAATGCACTTAAATTCTATTTATAGTGGACTTACGAGGCAATTAAATCGCAAAAACTTCTGGGAGAGACGCGTATGCGACGTGCTTTTCCCGGCGCTTTAGGCGTTCTTATATTGGAATTTTCTCTTAAATCACGGTTTCATTGTTAGTTCACGGTCAGAACGTGCTATACGCTGTGCACAGAACGTCGCTTATAGTCCAAGAGCCCACGACGGCCAGACCTTCGTTATTTTTTTAAAGCTGAAAGTTTCTCTGTGTATTGTCCCCAACACAGGGAGGAACGATCAGCGACTATAAAGTTGAGATAATGGTGTCTTTCAGAGATAACAGGTACCTAATAAAGGTGTAAAAATCTTACGTCAAAGTATAAAGTCTAATTTTTTATATTTTCTTCGGAATAGTACTTAGTAGAAATCACGTCATACATTGCCAGACAGTATCATAGAAACCCCCTGCCAGACACCCTTGAACTTTTAAACTTTAAAGGCGTCTAGCAGGGGGTTGCCACGTGTTGGGGACAATACACAGAGAAACTTTCAGCTTTTATAAAATAACGACGGTCTGGCCGTCGTGGGCTCTTGCTCTATTGCGCTTTTCTACGAGAAGAGATTTGATTGCCTTTTAAGTCAGCTAAGGAAAAACACATTATATTATAGTTATCGTTTGCTTAACAGTAGTTTTAAGTTATCGTAAAGCGTAAAACTATCTTTTAACAAGAAATTATCGGATTAATTGAATCAGCGCGGGTGTTAAGTTCTTAAATGTTTTGTTCCGATGTTCAACTTTCTCACGCGCAGCACGGTTCAGATAAACAATTCTTTGCCTCGCCTTCCATTTCCAGGAGAACAATGGGAACAGTTTACAAAGAGCACGAGGCACTGCAAACTTTTTCATTTATATCCATTTTAATTTTATTGCGTTGGCGGTGTTTTACGGAACTCCACTCTAAACTCCGCTTTAGTGTTTCAATTACGTACTATGCATTTTAAATATTATTTAAAAAATCAAATGTTGCAATCCAAATGTTAAAATAAAGCTCAGAATTGTCTGACCTTAGATTTACGCCAACATGCCACGTTAATTTTCTTTAAAAGCTTCCATTAGAGTACTTAATGTTTGTAAAATGATTTTTGAAGCTTCATTGCAAACAAACAGAATCACAAAATCGTATTCAGTGTCTAAAACACTTATAAAGATAAAAGGAAAACATACATGTTCTGAAGATTATCTTTCAGTGTAATATCTTTATCTTTAACTTTATCAAAGTGTTCAAAGGGGCGTCATATTCAAAATTTTCAGCTTCATTTGTCAAATTTCTCCCGAGCCTTTGTTTTTAAGACAAGATTGATGAGATGGTTAATGACTCAAAGACGTTAGATCTTTATTTAGGAGTTGATATATTTTATCAAATGATATCTTAAGTACCTAAACTTGAACTTCTTGTGATATTAATTACAACAGAAACAAAATTGAATTAACACGATCAAAATTAATCCCGCATTAATTATTTCATACAAATTGTATGAAATGATGTGTATGAAATGATGATGACATTTAACGTAATTTAATGCAGTAGCTTTTAGTCCTTTTAACCTAAAATTTCCGTAAATTCCTTTTAACCTATCTCTCCTCTATATGTTACTACATATATAAACGTACTTCGTTACTTTGCTTTAAGCGTATTTGTATAGGACAAAACTTTCACAATGCCATAACTTAACTTTAAATTTTACCATTATATTTCAACAAAATATAAATTGGTTTTGATTTTGGTTTTTGATAATTTTAGTATTCTGACTAAATATTGCATCAATTTTGGTTAAAGTCGGTCTTCTCTAACCGAAAATTAGGTACGCTGATATTTCTGACCTATTTCAAATTACCTCCATATCCCCCACTCTATAATAGTAGTACTACAAGAAAATTTTAGATATAACTAGCTGACCCCCGCGACTTCGTTCGCGTGTTTATATAGGTTTTATATAGGATCGGATCGGATCCCATAATTCTTTTATGTACCTAAACTAAATGTAGCCTGTTACTCCTTATAACATTGAAAGTTCCATTAAAATCGATCCAGCCGTTTCGGAGATTAGCTGGAACAAATAGACAGAACGACAAACATAAATTTAAACGCACGCCAGTTTAAAATAAGCCGTACGTACATAGATCCCAAGTCATTGGAACCCAATGAATGTCTGTCATGTCTAAACTAAAAAACTTATGACCTTGAAATATTTACGGGACAATACTTAAGTACTACCTTTCTAACATAAAAAGAATGAGTGAAATCGAACAACGCGTTAATGAATTACAGCTAAATACACGTTTTAACTTTCATCCTCTCTTCCAAGGGAACCGTGCTGAATTTCGGGATAAAAAGTGTCCTATGTCCTACATCGGAGTATAAACTCAAATCGTACCAAGTTTCATTTGGATCCATTCAGTAGTTTTGGCGTGATGCGCGGCCAAGATACAGACAGACAGACAGACAAAAATGAAAAAAATTGCAGTTTTGGATTCAGTATCGATTATAGAGTGCCCTCCAATAAAAATTTTCAAAATATCTTCAATGTACAGAATTGGATCTGTTACAGTTTTATTATATTATAGAAGTCAAGCGTGGACTGCATACAAATTAGGAGCGTTCACACAGTGTGTACAACTACATTTGTTTTACATTTACGCTTCGTAAGTGTAAATCCACTGCACATTCCTGTTTTTTGAATTCCACAATTTAAATTGCTTTTTATTTTGTTGTGCGTTTTTTGTTGAAATGATACAGTTTCACAACAGAAAATGCAATGTTTCCCCAACAATTGCATGCAATTTTCTTAATGTTTCCCCAACTACTTTTTAAGTTAACGAGGTCGCGTAGGAAACTTTTATTTACTTAATTTTTTGAGTCCGAGAGCTATGCGGTATCAGTTTAAATGTTAAACGAGTAAGTAGTGGAGTGTAAAAAAAATATAAAAACAAAAAATTGTATAATGCTTCTTTTAGGTGGACTAAAAGAAGAATTATAAAATTTTTTTTTCACATAGCCGTGTCCTTAACAGAATTTGAATCGCGAATTCAGTTTTTAGTAATTTTTATACAAGGAGTATGTGAATAGATTTAACGCATTGTTTTTGTTGCAGGTGTATCCACTAAGGACTTTATGGCTAAGTTAGGAGAGTATTTAATATTAACGGCTTTCTCCCACAACTGTCGGTTAGAGAGAGCGTATAAGTGTTTAGGGACTAATCTAATAGAATTTTTAACCACATTGGATAGCGTTCATGACGTTTTGCATGATCAGGTAAGAAATCCATATTATGTATTTTCATACCAACCCGTAGATTCGATGTAAACTTTACGACAGGCATGATTTGCCGTCCTCTTATTCTCTACCTCAGTGGTTATTAAAAAATGAAAGCCACTGTGTGTTTTTACGTTACCATTTTCCTCAAAAACTACTGGGCCGATTTTAATGTGATTTTCTACATTTAATTAGATTCTTAAGTATGCTCGGTTATACGCCAGAAGAGGACGCTGAAATCATATTTTTGATTTTTTTAATATGTCGTCATTTTTCTGAAACTGGGCGGATTTTGTTGCGAATTTTTTTACTTGTTTAAGAGTTATAGACTACCACGAAGAGCTGCAAATGGTCGTGGTTTTTTTTTAATTTTTAATTGTTGTCTTGATGTGTCGATCCTTTTGTCAGGACAACGGCCTTAACAAAGACGATTCAACGGAAAACGAGGCGGCTTTCGTATGTACGACGTCACACGCGGGCAGGATACAGTTACACCTCACCACAGAGAGCGAACCCGTCGCGTACTTACTGGTCGGGAGTCTCAAGGCGATAGCGATGAGGCTGTACGACACACAGACGGATATAAGACTGATAAGCTACTCCAACGATCCCAGGAGATACAGGTGAGCTTAACACTGCGATGTATTGTGATGTTTCATCAAAATCTAATCTTACAGTATTATTAACGTGATAATTATTATGTACATTATAACTAGCTGATGCCCGCGAGTTCCGTGTGGTTTTAAGTTTTTTTAAATCTCTTGGGAACTCTGTGATTTTGCGGGATAAAAAGTAGCTTATGTTTTTCTCCAAGGTCTAGTTTATCGCTGCACTAAATTTCGTCAAAATTGGGGCAGCTGTTTAGGCGTAAAAGCGTAACATGCAGACAGAGTTTTTTTCGCATTTAATATTATACGCGTTTAGATCAAAAATAACGCAGAAAAACGAAGGCGTATTGAGTGGGTATTTATGTGAAACGTCAAAACAACTGTGATATTACAGTCATATACAATACACACATATTATTACAGAGAGGTTAATAATTGCTTTGTTTTTGTTACAAATATCTATAAAAGTGACTTTAGCGTAACTTAGTTCCTTGAAGCGATAAAATTTTGCTGACGTGAACACGTCTTTAAAGCCTCCATAGTGGGAGGCAATTCAGAAAACTGATGATAACAAAATCGGAGGATACAGTTTGATATTGCAGTTACATTTATAGCTATCATTTACATTCAAAATTTAATTACACCAATCGATAGATAAAGGATCAAAGAATTCGTTACATTGACTGAGGATTACCGCATCGCGCAAGGCGTTGGGGGGAGCGCCCTATTTTGAGGTCATTTCGCTGCGTCACATGAAATTTTCATTTATTCGACATACATGTAATATGTTCAAAGAAAACATTACACATCACGTACACGTATTCGCGCAAAACACACGGGAGTGTTCACGTCACATCCGCACCCCGTTTTTGACGTGATAACGTCTTATAAATCGATGAACGCCCGCTACATGCACGAAAAAGCGTGACTCATTGTCACGTACCGCGGAACGTAGCACGTAGCACGTAGCGCAGAACTAAGCGTTCGGCTTGTGATGCATCTATCGCTCTTTGTTTTCTCATGACGTTATCACGTAAAATTATCGTCCGTAAATCGACTTTACAGACAACCAATTTTTTTTGCTTGTCTTAATGGTCTGGGATCCCGTCTTAGAAATTTATACCCTCATCTGTTATTTAATTCTGATAGAGATTATATGCTAGATAATTCATAGATTGATACATTGCACTTTGGTTGCGTGGCTAAATTTGGTGCCTATGATGTTAAACACAAAAAAATTTAATCAATTTTTTTCGATCTGCTTCCCTCATCTGTTATTTAAACGAATTATGTGTCAAATGAAAGATTATTTTATTCCCAATCGAACCGTATTTGGTTGCCTGGTCAAAAGAGGTGCTAAATCATGGTTGTCTGGATTTTAAGATATAAAATTTTCGGTGCGAGTGTTGAAAGTGACAGAAAAGTGTTGCGCGCGCAATTTCATTTGACAGACAAAGATGCAGTGAGGCAGGCGTGCACTCGGCAGGTGCTTAGTCTATACATAGATTAAAACCATAGACTTGCTGTGCCTGTCCAATAAAGATATTTGCAAAAAAAATAAGTGAGAGACGTAAGGAATAAGTAATAAAACGTAAAAAAGCTGTTTTTGAAAATTTTGTCTGTTTGTCTGTATGTTTGTGCATGTATTACGCAAAAACTACTGAATGGATTGAAATTAAACTTGGCATGATTTAAGTTCATACTACATAATAGCATATAGGATACTTTTTATCCCGAAATTCAGCAGAGTTCCCTTGGGAGAGAGGATGAAAGTCAAAATATTTACTTAGCTGTAATTCACTATCGCGTAGTCCAACAACAGATGAGGGAAGCAGATCGAAAAAAATTGATTAAATAACAGATGAGAGTATAAATTTCTAAGACGGGATCTCCAACTATAACAATAATAATAATTGTAGTAGTAATATCGGATTTTCAATTGGCAGATACGACATAAGCGTAGTGCCATTACACCAGAGGTTGAAGGAGGAGAACTGCGAGGCCGCCAGCGCCGCGGTGAGCCTGGCCTCGTCGAACAATGTCAACGATTTGAGGATCGGCGTCGCCAGCTTCTGCAAAGCGTTCCCTTGGCACTTTATCACTGACAAGCGCTTGGAGCTCGTTCAACTCGGTATGTATTGTTTTTAACCCCTGACGCAAAAACGACGGGGTGTTATAAGTTTGACGTGTGTGTGTGAGTGTGTGTATGTGTGTGTGTATGTGTGTGTATGTGTGTCTGTCTGTCTGTTCCCCCGTAGCGCTCAAATGGGTGAACCGATTTGAATGCAGTTTTTTTTTTGTTTGTCGGAAATGGGGCTACTTTTGTCTACCCTTCTTCACGTGTGGAATTGTAAGCACCATTCCGAACCTGTGGTAGATTCATTTGTCGATTCGTAAGCGCTTGTGAAAGCTTATCTGAATAAAATTGAAGATTACTTATATAAATGATAAAAAGGCGTGGATTTGACTCTTTCCAGCAATGCGCGAGACGGCAATTCAATCGAGTACTTAACATAAAATTGTTATATTGATATTGTAAATTTGGAAAAGAGCAACCGCCGAGTTTCTTGCTGGTTCTTCTCGGTTGGAATGGCATTCCGAACCAGTGGTAGATTCGTTTGACTATTCAAAAGTACTTGTAAATGTTTATTTGAATAAAAAACTTTTCTATTCTATTCTATTCTATTTGAAAGGTGAATTAGTTGAAAGTGTTCTTAGCTATGTATGTTTGACGAAAATCGATCCAAGGTGGCCGCCGCTACAAAATGGCGGATTACATATTTTTCACAACTCAATCAATATGGGTGTCAAATGAAAGGGACTAGACTAGTCAAATGAAAGGGGATAGACTAGTAGAATAGCACTATGCAAATCTAAGATAGCCGCCACCATGGAAATGGCGAATGTCGGGGGTTTTTTTAATGTTTAATTTATACTTGTGTACTATTCACTTTCGAATGATTGGTAGTGAGAGAAGGAAAGAGTTAGTGAATGAATGATTATGGGTGGATTAATTTAAACTACGCATGTACGCTACATTGTATACGGTTTCGACGCATTGCCGTAGGAATGATGCACGAAGATATTATTGTCTCGTCGAGCAATGAATTGTTAAGAGATGGAGCGTTCCCTTAAAACTTTATCATAGACAAGCTTTGGAGGTCATTCCTTCTTGTTTGTTTTGCTGTTTTTATATTGTTCATTTATGAGTAATGGTCAATAAAAGAAGGAAAAAGAGTGAATGAATGATGTCGAATATCAAATTGTACACTATGAGACACAATCGACGCATTACTTTTCGAATGACCCTTAAAGAATTACATGTCACATTGAAATAAGTGAACGATTAACACAATACTTGAGCATGAAATGTTACCTTTATGAAATGTAGCATTTCAAGTTATAGTTAATGTAACAAACACTTACAGCCTGTTTCACCACCTTCTGGTAGATAGCCTAAACGTAAGTTTTGTCACTTTCTTACTTCTTACTCTTCTTATGTCAAGTGACAAAGACAATAGTTGTAGATAGCTATCTAATACATATCAGAAGGTGGTGAAACAGGCACTTAACCTTTTAAATATTCTCCGAAGTCGTTTACGCGATCAACAATTTTAAATATTAACGTGAAAGTTATACGTTGCCAGATAAAGTTCAAACATTGTAAATTGGATACTCGCGCTATTTTATGCTCGTAGTTTTGTGTAAACTCCCCCGACGCTCGATTATTTATTACTGGCTTATATTAAAGCCTCGTAATTTGGTCGCGAGATTAATAGTTGGGAAAATAAATTAAACAATTTAATTTAAATTCTGACATTCATATACCTAGTTTATTATAATTTAATATTATTGAATTTAATACAATTTTGAGAGCGGATTTTTTGTATTAAAAGTCGGTATGGTTAGCATTATCATAAAAGTTGTGATTCAAACACGATTCAAGTGAGTGATAGAACTCGAATAGATTAGATTAAATTAGATTAAATTAAACTAGATTACCGTAGGTACCTGTTGCGCTGCTGGCGCAAACTTGAAGAGCAGGGAGAGATGAAATGATGTACACCAGACCCGTGTTGTAATAGCATGTATTTACAGAATTATTTACATCTTATATACTAAAATTTACAAGGAAGTTATTTAACAGTAGAGCGTCGTAACATAAATTAATCACGTATTTGCTATCTCAACAAGGTGACAAATATAAAACATTTGATTTGACATAATTAAAAATTAAATAACAAAAATGTATATTTTATGGTCACGTACAGTGTGCCATAGTACCTAATAGTCATGAAAGCAAAAAGTTCTTAACATGAACTAAAAACAATAAATTTTAAGATTCAAAGACATATATTTTTCGTACACAGTACAACCTCTATCACTATGTAGTATGATGTAGTACTAAAACTGCGCCTTCAAATATTTAAGTGTGTGAAGTTTCTAAATTACAATGGCCTGACCGGACCCCCTATTCTTTCACTCAGTGGTTATCATTGGTGGTTATTAAAGAATGAAAGCCACTGACAAATAATTGAAATCTATTTCTTATCCGTTGAAGGTTTGCTAATTCTGATTCGATTAAATTCTTCTAAAACTAATTCAGTGTGGTTTTAATTTTGTGATGATCACTAAGTTACACAATAAATCCCTTGGAAGGGTTATTTAATTGGTAGGTATAGAAAGCTGAATTAAGAACCACTACTTATTATACCCGCGGCTTCGCCCGCGTGAATTTTGGTTTTCACAAATCCCGAGGGAAGTGTGGATTTCTTGTTCCTGTAACGTAAAACGTAACGTTAATACGTAAGTCAGGGCATAATTTATCTCCATTCAATTTCAGCCAAAAAAGTTTCCAAAAGTTAAAGAGTAACAAACATAAACACAAACACACACACAAACTTTCGCATTTATAATATTAGTGTGGTGGTAAGTAAATAATTCTGTGCGATAAAACGATGATCCTTTTGAAGAGGTGCACTCAAAGGTATATAAGTGTAACTTTATGCGGACAAAATTGAGAGGTAAATCAATCTGATCCATCTAGCCGGGTAACTGAAATCCATTTCCTCTCATTGGAAGTGCAATATCAGTTGAAATAATTTCCTCTCACTATGACTAAAAGCGCGCCGATAGCGGCGAGATTTAATCAATTCTGAATTCAGACAGGATATAACTAGAGTTCTATTTTTGTACACGGCATACTGCCGCTCGACCTAGAAACTGCAGACTCCACTGTATTATGTAACACTTTCTTTATACAAGGCTCCGAACGGCGAGTGCAACAGCAAAAAGGTTTTACCGGGGAACAGCGCCAATTAGGAATGCTGTGGAATTAATGAAGTTTTAAAAACCTTAGTAGGTATTTGAGGAAGCGAATGTTATTTTTTTTATTCAAATAAACTTTTACAAGTACTTTTGGATCGTCAAATTGAATCTACCACTGGTTCGGAATGCCGTTCCAACCCAGAAGAACCAGCAAGAAACTCGGCGGTTGCTCTTTTTTTTAAATAACAATATCAATATAACAATTTTATGTTAAGTAGGTATGATTGAATTGCCGTCTCTCTGTTTCCTCACTCTCACAGTGTAATGGCCCAGATATAGATACGATCGGGGAGAGATCAGACGCCAGATCGACGGCTTTAGGTCTTCAACGCACGAAGATACAACATTACCAACTCCCCAACTCCGGGCTACTGAGAATTTATTGGTAGAAAAACCCAATACCTAACCTAACAATAATTGCTGGAACTAACTAATGTTAAATTTAAGATAAAAGAGTGTTAGACGGATAAATTATTTTTCTTGTACCTACTGATTACAAACAATGTTTGCCTAGTTTTTAAATGGATTAATAATGAACAAACATAAATTAAAAATTTAAAAAACCCCCGACATTCGCCATTTTGTGGTGGCGGCCATCTTGGGTTTATATAGTGCTATTTTACTAGTCAAGCCCTTTCAGTTGATACCTATATTAAGGAAGTTGTGAAAAAATATGTAATCCGACATTTTGTAGCGGCGACCATCTTGGATCGATTTTCATCTAACATAGCTAACAACACTCTCGACTAATTCACCTTTGAAACAATTCACCCGTTTGAGCGCTACAGGGGAACAGACAGACACACACACACACACACACACACACACACACACAGACACGTCAAACTTATAACACCTCGTCGTTTTTGCGTTGGGGGTTAAAAAAAAGCTATAGTCGTGAGAGATGTAAAGGTACGCGTATAATAGTAACTGTGTAATAATATTTTATGCCCTCTTAATGTTTACTGCCCAATGAACGGCGAACGACCTGTCCTAAATATTTTTACTCATTTCTATTGCCTATAGGTTTTATTTTTCCCCAATAAATCATACACACAGTAAATTCATCATTCTCATCTTTACAGAAACAATGCTATTCGATTTTTTTTGGAATCCCATCAATTCATCAGGCTATATGCCTCCACTACTAGACTTTTAGACGCACGATGAACCACTAGACGTTGGGGTTTCAAGGTATTTGAGTCGTATCTATCCATCGTCTATCCATTTGACTCCTATCTATTTGAGTCTATTGGATTTTGGTATGGTTAAGCCATACCAAAATCCAATAGACTCAAATAGATAGGAGTCAAATTCAGTTACAAATTACCGCGACTGTCCAGTTCAAAACACGTTTATACGGTTGCTACTTCTATGGTCCTCATAAGAAGGCTCAGGGTCATTTAGCGGGCGATGGAGAGAGCTATGCTCATAGTATCCCTGCGGGATCAAATCAGATTTGAGGAGATCCGCAGGAGAACCAGAGTCACCGACATAGCTCATCGAGTCGCGAAGCTGAAGTGGCAATGGGTGGGGCCACATTGCTCAAAGAAACGACGGACGTTGGGGTCCCAAGGTGCTTGAATGGCGGCCTCGCACCAGCAAACAAAGCGTGGGAAGACCCCCCCACTAGATGGAAGAACAATCTCAAGCGAGTCACTGGCAGCCACTGGAAACAAGCGGCGCAAGATCGTGTTCTGTGTGGATCCTTGGTTGGATGGTTGTTACCATTTGTGTTACCATTCTTAATAATAATAACTTATTTAAGCCAATTTAGTCCTTCTGGCATCTGGTAGAGGGCAGTATTTCAGTTTCATTTATTATTCTAACGCCCAAAAAATGCAGAGAAAACGTCCACAGTTTACGCTCGCCCTAAAAGCCTTAATTTAACTAATTATGAAAGGGTCGGTGTCGGATCGCAACCGGCGACCGATATGAGGTTCACCTCCATTAGCTTATTTAGGTGTTAGCTTTCATGTTATACAAAATCATATACTTCTGGTTTTCCTTTTCTCATTTTACCGATAGGCAGGTACCTACTAACCTTCTTGCAAGTCGCTTAATTTTATTGTAACTTACTGATTTTAACCCCTGCCACAAAAAGGGCCTGTTATTAGTTAGTATGTCTATTTAATTATCTATCTGAGCGTGCGCTCAAATGGATGGAACGATTTGAATGCGGTTTCTTTATTCGAACGCTGATTTACGTATTGGGATGGTATTTTGCTATTTTTGATGAAAACCTTTTGAAGCTCTTTTTACAGTTGATGTAAGATATCTCAGGATTATATACAGGCATATACAAATATTTCGAAATGACAGACTTTGTATTCATATAATCATATACCTAATCCAATTGTAATTATTTTTATGGATTCAGTGAACATCATTGATTGCGACGATCGCAATAAATCGATCACAAGTTTCGTGATATAGAGGCGGCTGATGTGATGTTTAGAACCATAAAAATAACACTTTGCTCCTTTAGAAACATAATAAAAAAACACAATTTCGCGCGTTCTGCTTATGATCTGGAAAATGGCCGTCGTCAGGCCTTGATTTGTGTTTATGTCGCTTTTGGTTGGATGTATTCATACTAGCGAGTATTTTTAAAGCTTTTAATGATAAGCTGTATGCTTATTCCCACTTTGGAGCGCTCCAAAAGTTTTTGGTATATTGATTGAATCACAATTAATTCAGAGTAAAATGGTCCTTAAATAGCTTTTATTAGAATAGAATAGAATAGAATAGAAAAGTTTTTTATTCAAATAAACTTTTACAAGTGCTTTCGAATCGTCAATTGAATCTACCACAGGTTCGGAATGCAGTTCCAGCCGAGAAGAACCTGCAAGAAACTCGGCGGTTGCTCTTTTTTAAAAAAAAACATTATAACAATTATTATTATTAATGTACATGATTGAAATGCCGTCTCGCGCATTGCTGGAACGAGTTAAATCCAAGCTTTTTTATCGTTTATATAATCTTCAATTGTATAATAAGCTTTTTTTTATGAGCATACTTTTAATAGAGTTCTTAAACTTGTGTAAAGTGTAAAGGCAAGTGTAAGATTAAGGTTTGAGTTCGCCATTACATTCAGCATTCGAAAAGAGCCAGCATCCCAAGCAGAAATGTTGTAAAATAAATATTCGAAATACTGAATTACAACTTTAAAATGAGAATCTTTGGGTTCATTTTGCTCTGAAGTAATTGTGTGTCGATACTCGAATTTCGATCATCATTTCCACTATGTAAAAAGTGGGACTAAGCATACTGAGTTCAATTCCCGGGTTCGAATCCGAATTAATAACCTCCTTTGTTGAAGTCGGCTAAAAAGTTCTCATCCACGATTGCGAATCTATTTGCAGGGAAAAGCCAATGTGAACGCGTCTCACGACGCCGCAGCGTGTTCTATAAGCTGTGAAAATTCAAACGTGTGAAAGAAAATGTATTTTAGCTTATGTCTCGTCAGGGAGAACTTACGGACACTTTTCAATTAGATTTTTATGGGATGATATATCTCGTACGTTATGGAACGAAGGCTCAGTGAAATAAACAGTCTAGTTAACTTGAACTTACCAAGTACACTTTCAGAGTTGACGAGTTTGACACGATTTTACATTTGCTATTACTTTGGAGACCTTAGATATTATGCTGTAAATACGTTAAGAACTAATAAGCTGTGATAGCCTAGTGGTTAGGACGACCGACTTCTAATCGGAGGTCGTGGGTTCGATCCCGGGGCACGCACCTCTAACTTTTCGGAGTTATGTGCGTTTTAAGTATTTAAATATCACTTGCTTTAACGGTGAAGGAAAACATCGTGAGGAAACCTGCACGCCTGAGAGTTCTCCATAACGTTGTCAAAAGGTGTGTGAAGTCTGCCAATCCGCTTGGCCAGCGTGGTAGACTATGGCCAAAACCCTTCTCACTCTGAGAGGAGACCCGTGTTCTGTAGTGAGCCGGTAATGGGTTGATCATGATGATGATGATGATGAAATACGTTAAGAGACCTTGTTAATTGCCTATTAAATAAATAGGTCTGAGAAACTCCCACAGGTTAGTGCGGTGTACTTATCTTTTACCAGTAGGTACCATTCGCAATAAGTATTTACCTTACTATTTACCAGCACTACGGGCAAACGTAAAAGCGACATCAAAGGAAAAATAAACTTACGAACGGAATCCGCTTAAATTTATCTTGATAAATGATCACTGAAATACCTAACGAAGCTAATTCTATTGAATGATGCTACGCCTAGCCCAATTCAGGGACCGTCTGTAAATCATCTGGCGTTGAAATATTTTATCACCGCATGGATAAATCGACAGAAGTTCGATATGAAATATAATATAGAGGAAATTGCCATTGATATAAGAAGTTGAAGATATTAAGAACATAACATGGTTTAGTCAAGAAATACTTACATAATTATCATGTATCTAAAAATGACGTCCCACATCTAGGCACAGGTCTTCTCTCTTATAAGAGAGAGGGATTTAGAGCTAAGAATTACTATTGCTGCTCCAATGTCGGTTGGCAAATGACGATTGTCACATGATAGTGATAATATATTATCTGGGATGGTTTAACGAAATACCGCTAACTATTGACTCCGGGCTTACACTGAGAATCTATTGACATAGAGCCTAACAATTCTTGACCCGACCCGGGAATCGAACCCAGAACCTCAGTCAAACATGCTAACCGCTACTAACACGGCAGTTTGACAGCATGAAAAATCAAAGTAGTTAAACTGTTTGAAAAAATATGTATGATGTTAAAATGAGTGTAGAGGAATATGAGTGTAGATAACAAGTCAATGTTAAAAATTTTCAAAGCTTAGTTTCTTAAAAAGTTTCAATATAAATATTGACGCAAGCTCGTATTTGAGTAAAAATTTCGGTATTTCATTTTTATTACACTCAAAAGGATTCGGGTTCCATTAGTCTAATTAAAAACATATACTTACCTAGAACTAAAGACTTTACCAAAAAGATAAAAAGATATTTTTTCATTGTTTTACGAGCTTTTTTATTCGTAAATAAACTCTTGCCTAGCTTGAGCCCTTCAAATAAGATTCTGTGTGTATTTTACGCATACTTTTTCACGTGAGTTTTAGTGTATATCTTTGTGTATTTTACGAGTATATCAATGGAAGAGGGTCTTCCGGCGATCTACCTAATACACGCATTTCTACGACAATGGAACGGATGTTTCCCTTTCGGGATATAGTCCTTTTTGTTACCCAATCCTATCCTACTATAACACGGATGGCGTGATAGTATAAATATAATATAATATATCGCTATCAGATGCCCGCGACTTCATCCGTGTGGATTTATCATTTAAATATCCCGTGGGAACTCTTTGATGTTCTGGGATAAAAAGTATCTTCTATTATCTATATCTTGACGAAATCATATAAGGTTATAAATATTATGATGAGAGGCAGTTAAATCGAAATCACAAACATATACATGATTTTATATATTTGTAAGTAGATATAGAAGCGTCGAGTGTGCATTTTGCGGCTCTCGCAGCTATGGGCGGGTCATCTCTTGGTAATGCGACAAAATTATTTATGATCGTGAAAAACTTTCGCAATGGCGATTTGTGAGTTACCCTCTTAGATGTAGGGAAATCTAAGATACCCTTTGTGATATTATAAGCCTACATACAAAGAGTTCCTGGGATAGCCCGTAGCAGCATGGTCTGGGAAGGGTGATGGTTAGGGGTGAGAGGGTTGACGTTTGGGTGGCGGGAGGATTGACAGTTTTTTAGGGTTCCGTACCCGAAGGGTAAAAAACGGAGCCCTATTAATGTCACTCGGCTGTCTGTCTGTCCGTCTGTCCGCCGGTCACAGGTCGCTAGCTCGCAGACAAAATGAGTTACAAACCTGAAATTTTGGTATTTAGTGTAAAACGTTAACCCAAAATCAAATATTGAATTAGAAATTGAATTAAATTATTTTTCAGGGGGGCTCCCATACATGAAAAAGGAGCCGGAAAAAAAAATTTTTTCTTTACCCTAGCTTGTGGGGTATCATTGTTTAGAGCTCATTAAGTAGAGTACAAATATATATTTTTTTAATTTTTTTTTGGGTTTTTCTATCACGGTTTGTTGCGATGTCTAGCTCGGAAATTAAATATTTCTTAGACCCAAAATATTATATTGTTCATAATTATGTACGGAACCCTGAAAGAGCGAGGCCCGACTCGCACTTGGCTGATTTTTTTTCTTCCTCAAGTTAGCCCTTAACTTCGATCTCACCTGATGGTGAATGATGATGCAGTCTAAGATGGAATCGGGCTAACCCAGAAACAGATATGGCATTTTTTATTAAACTCATATACCCCTGCTCGGTTTCTACGCGGCATTTTACCTAAACGCTAAATCGCTTGGAGGCCCGGCTTTGTCATTAGGGTGGTACGACTGAAGCCTACCACCTGACCAGACCAGAGACAATTTACATATTAATTCCCAAATTGCCTCTGCCGGGAATTGATCTCGGGACCTCCCATTTATAAGACCACAGCGCTCACTACTGCGCCAGGAAGGTAAAATCTGTTGTCGTCAGTTGACGTAAAAGCTGCTACTTTAGGAATCACCTCAATGAAATAGAAGGCCTTTAAGTAGGTAGGTTTTATAGCATCAGATCACCTTATAAATTGTCTACTGTACCATTACGAGGCAGTTGGTCGTTGCTGCCTTGTTGGTTTAGTGGTTAGCATATTCTACTGCAGATCACGAGGTCCCGGGTTCGATTCCCGAGACGGGCAAATAATTGTTAGGTATTGGGCTTTTCTGTCAAGAAATTCTCAGTGCTAGCCCGGAGTTGGTAGTTGGCGGTGTTCCACTGCCATACCTCGGAGACCACGTTAAGCAATCGGTCCCGGTTATTATCATTATCACTATAATGTGACAATAGTCGTTAAAGCCCGCCAACCCGATTTGAAGCAGCGTGGCGGGTCTTAAGCTCTAAATCCCTTTCTCCTATGAGAGAGGAGGCCTGTGCCCAGTAGTGGCACGTAAAAAGGCTGTATTGGTAAGTCATGGTACCATTACGAAGGGAGCTCTGATAAGTTTACCTTTTCCAGGTGGTGGTTTCATGCGTCTATTCGGTACATATCTCTCATCCCACGGGTCATCCCTCGGCACATACTTCAGGCTCCTCAGGCCCAGAGGGGTCACGCTGGACTTCCGCGAGATCCTGAAGAGATTGAACACGCCTTTCATGTTCTGCCTCAAGATCCCCGGCTCGACTTCGCTGGCTGAGGTGAGTTTCAAATAAACTTCCATAATATAGACTTGAAATCGGAAACCTAATTCTATACAACGTTAAACTGGCAGATGGTTGATCTCAAAATAAACCACCAGGCTCAAAGCTTTTCCACGGTAGGCTACTATTACTAATAGCTAAGTACTTTTACAAAAGTAATATTAAGTATATTAGAAATAATTGTTATAATACAACACACTGATAGGTATAAGTTAAACCTATAATTATTTTCGTACTTTTTTGAAATTTTCAAAAAAAACTGTAGCGACTTATATCGAAAGAATCTCTTACGAATATATTTAAATATCTTTTTAAAAAAGAAAATATTTCGATATGTAAATATAATAAGAAAAGCCGCCAAGAAAAAATCGTATTAGCATTTCACGCTGGCGAAATTGTCGACCCGAAAGTTATATAAAGTCCCGCTGTGAGCAATCTCATAATAGATTAAACCTCAAAAAAATCAAATAAATGAAATCTTTAACCTCAAAATCGACTCGTGGATGAAGACAAAGGTGTGTTACCTTCGACGGCATGCGGGCCCCAGACATTTCGTTGGCAACTATTTTCAGTTGCTTACTAAGTTACAGAATAACCCCCATGGTCAAAATCATAATCACGCACCGAAAAGCGCAGTGTTATCACTTATTAGACCCACCAAATACAAATAGATGGATCGACATCATGGCTATATTTATCACCCTATCACCAGTGTTTTGGTATAATGTCGTTTAGTAACCAAGCGATAGCGTTGGAAAAATGTTACTATACTTAGCTTAAAACATTTAAATTAATGACAAAAATCCATGAACATAAATTGGCTCTAAAAGTTCAAATCATTTTTATTGGTATACCATTATAAGATGGTAAAAAAAAAATCCGGCTGAGTTTGTTGTGGGCTCTTCTCAGACCAGGGCGCGTTTAGAACCCGCGTAGTTTTAGTTTTAAGTTTCCATAAGTAATTATCACCATTACCTGTCCTTAAATTGACGTTCAAAAAGTGTGCCAATTTTGAATAAAGTTTATTTTGAGTTTATAAAAAAAAAACTTTACTCCGCAAAACATCAGCTACATTTAAATTTATTCATTTTACACAAAACATTGTTTTATTTATATTTACATTTGAGTACATTTACCGTATAAATTATACCGTTTCGAATCTGTTAACTTTTGATAATAATAATATTATAATCATTCATTCAATGAGAGAAATTAATAATTATTATTATTTGCGGAGAATAAAATGATTTATGATGTTTCGCTCCTGTCGACGAATTAATGAATATTCGGTTTGCGTGTACTTAATGTAAATTACTACGGTTTCAAACGGGCTGGGCGTTAGCTATGGTTAAGAGGGAAAACCAAAATTCACGGCATTTAATAGGCACGTACTCCAGTCGATTAGCGAATGAGGCTCAAATTATTCCTATAAAACGTATGAGTAGTTCTATAATAGTTTACATATATATGATACATATAGTTACATATAGTTTACATAGTTAATATATATATGGTATATATAATTGTATAATAGTTAATAGTTCTATTTAACAGAACGTTACATAATAGTCGTCGTCGTCATCATCAACCTATAGACGTCCACTGCTGGACATAGGTCTCTTGTAGGGACTTCCACACGCCGCGGTCTTGTACCACCTGTATCGCGCGACTTCCTGCGACTCTTTTGATGTCGTCGATCCATCTAGTGGGGGGTCTGCCAACACTGCGCTTTCCAGTGTCTATCGGTTCTTCGATCTATGTGCCCCGCCCATTGCCACTTCAGTTTCGCAACCCGCTGAGCTATGTCGGTGACTCTGGTTCTTCTACGGATCTCCTCATTTCTTAATCGCGTAGAGAAACTCCGAGCAGAGCTCTCCCCATCGTTCTCTGAGTGACTCTGAGCTTTCTTTAGAGGCCATAAGAAACGTTACAAGAATAAGTATCATATTATGTATGTACGTCATAAGAAATGTAACGTTACATAATATTATATTATAAGACTAGCGACCCGCCCCGGCTTCGCACGGGTAGTAGAGCATATTATGCGTAGGTAGGTACTACCCGCTCAGGGATTAGGCAGCGTTTTCGATGAAAGCTCCCAGGCGGCTTGACTTTTTACGATATTTTCCACAATGAACTTACTATATCTCACCTTATACCCGAATTACTAATTCCGTGGAATTCTGACGTTTCATAATGTTACCAGAGATAAAACAATTCCCACAAAAAAGATAAAAAATTCAAAACTTATGCAAATACAAATCAACTGCTGCATGTAGATATGACAAATGCCTGACAGACACTTCATGGTGATAATGTCATTCGACTTCCATTTTTGAATAAATTTTTTCAATGTGCTTCTTTATTGCTGTTAGTGTGCACTTTCTAGTTTCCATTCTTAGGAATTTCTATTTTAGGTCAAAACAATTAATATTATTAAGCGGCTTAGAGCTTTATATGTTGACAGGGAATTAAAGTAGTTTGGGGTAAAATCGTACTTCGTAGATCTTAACCCTGTTTTCCATATAAATAACTCACCTGTAAATGACAATGACAGCTGTCAGAATTAAGTCGATATTAAGTCAAAAATAAGGAGAAAAACTAAATATTTCAAATCAAATAAATTACAGTGTATTTGGGACATAAAAAAGTAAGTTTTCACCAGATTCCGTGAAAAAAAAATATTTATTTTAAAAGATAAAAATAAAAAACCAAAAACTTGGTTTTTTGAACTTTTCACATAAATTTTGAGGTTATGTGAAAAAAGTGTAAATACAAAAGTTGTAGATCTTTTTATTACCTACAACTTTGCTATTTGATTTTTTTCCATAGGACTTCTAGTTTTGCCGGAAATCGAGATAAACCGTTTTTTACCCATAAAACTCCCCCCTTTTTTCCCGAGCTCAGATCGCCCGTAAATTATTTATCCTTGTATTTTTATAACATTCTCCTCGTTTTCCAATGGGTTTCTTCCTACGTACTGTGATTTTTTTTTGGTTTCAAAAATTATCGACACTGGGCTAATATAATAGGGAGAACCGCGGCCACCGACGACGCGCTTATAGGCACGCTCCCGCCGCGCCGCCGCAATTTTTAAATCTGTAATATCTTCGAAAGTATTCATTTAAATCATATGCTGTAAAGGGCCATATGGATTTATATCAAATCAACAATGTATTTAAGGTATTTAATTAGATAAGGATTAATGCTGTATTGGTTGAAATCGCTTCGAAAATTAGCCATTATTTGTCGTAAAAAGTAAATGACAAAAAAATGTTATTGTGGGATATCCATAAGAGATAGACATATACCATCGCGGACTTTTCTGTAGACCTTTTCAATGTGTACAATACTTAGTACATTATTTTGATAAATCTCGTAGGGTTCAGCCTGCGTTTGCAATGTAAGCAGAAAAAATGTAATTATTTACGACATCACATTAGAAACCTCAAAAATAACAGTATTTCTCCACTATTTAATGGATGTTATTATACATATAAACCTTTCTCTTGAATCACTCTATCTATTAAAAAAAACCGCATCAAAATCCGTTGCGTAGTTTTAAAGATTTAAGCGTACAAAGGGACATAGGGACATAGGGATATAGGGACGGAGAAAGCGACTTTGTTTTATACTATGTAGTGATGACAAAGCTATGTACGTGACCAAGTTTTGAATTATTTGTGCGGCATGTTCATTGAATGCGGCGTGTAGCAGCCGCCCCGCATACCGCGTACATCATTTTACACTTTACGTAATTAATTTGCTTCTTTGTTTGTTTGGCGCCGACTCAAAATTAGTTTTAAAGCTTAGTTATTCTAGAGATAGAGATTAAAGAGATTTATAATATTATGTTTCGCTTTTCAGTTTATCTTTCGTAGATTTAGAAATCTATACTAAGAAGTTGCTTAAGTAACTATTAAGCGACTCAAAGTGTGGCACTTCATTCCATACTCACCCGCAACGACTCAGGATTAAACATAAATCACCTACTCATTCATGCCTCTGATTTATTAGATATGCTTAATTAAACTAAACTTATGTAATTATTTAAATTCTTAGAAACTCTAATGTCTTACCTCTTTCTCCTGTGAAATAGAATATTGTGCTTGAAAATGTTTCTATTCTCTACACTAGATAAGGCACCCTTTGCTACATTCCCAAGAATTACTTATGCCATAATATTTGTTTGCTTTGTTATGCCGTTTACGCCCAAATTGGGGCCCACTTACAGTTATTTTAACGGCCTTTTTGCGTGATTCCTACATTCTGCTGTGGTAAATGCCCTAATATCTAACAACAATGGATTAATAGTACATTGTAATACAAGGGCGGTAAGTTGTTAATTGAAAACGGGTCGACGTTTGATCGTCACTTTGTGAAACCTAAGTATTAAAGTAAATAGTAAATGCCGTAATATATTACAAAAATGGAATAATAGTGCATTGTAATACAAGGGCAGTAAGTTAGTAATTATAAACTGGTTGTTTGTTTGATCGTTACAAATTTGTTAAAGCTTAATTAAATGAGATTGTGCCTTAAATGAGATTGTGCCTTTTAAACTAGGCTTACTTTTCCGTTTCAATGATTAAACTACGAGTAGGTATGTAGCTTCTGCAACTCTATTAAAATTTGGCACACGTTTAGGCTCGAATGCTTTTCTACAAAAGAACGCTTCGTTAGATTTATCGTCGTCATTGGCAATAGTAGTTTCCCTTGTATGAGGTGTCGGGGGTGTGTTCAATAATAAAATCTTTGATGCACATCTTTCATTACATAATAAAGTATTTCAAAACATAATTAAATCCACGATATTGTAGGTCTATGTACTAATGCACACCATAATATGGATATGAACTGTATTTAATTTTTTATTTTCAACACTCACATCCTAATTTGACTGCAAACCAACTGCAAAAATTGCATTTTGGATGCAATATTTGTGCATTAGATAGGTAGATTTAGTATTTTTTGTTCATTTTATGCATTTTTCGATACAGGATACAGCAACCATTCATCTCCAAGTCAATTGTTATTCCCATAAATAATGTTATGATTCATCGTCTTTCAATAAAAAAATATCACTCCATCTACGTATTTATATTTTATCATTTTTTTCCATGTTTTATATGTATTTAAAAATCACATTACTTAGGTACTTACTACTGTAACAGTCAGTCTGTGGTGAGTGACACTTACTTTGTGTTTAAAACAATTTGAATTCTAACCTAAATTCCTGATGTTAAGTATAACGTGAGTATAACGTATTTATTGTTTGTCTTTGTTTTACCACCCACTTGACGTACTCTAATTACAAAGTAAGCTGTAATTGTTGATTTTACTCTGTAATCAATGTCAATGATGTTTGATATACAACTTCTTTGGTAATGACTAATGTGTAACTTACATATTAGAATATGTTATGTATTTTTAATCTGATTGACGAACTTTTTACGTTATGATGTTTATATTTATTGTACAGTGTTTATTGTACTTAAAACTTGCGAGTTCATTGATAGTTTTTAATTTAAAGCAAATTATGAATTACAGAAGTCATAATAATGCTAATAAGTAATAAAATTAATCTTTGAGTGATTTTTTACATGGTAAGGTAAAGTCACCCAATTCGGAGGTATTCTAAAATTGGCACCCAATTCGGTGGTATATAGAAAAACAGCGTTTTCAACCGATCACCAAGCTCTTTTTTACTGCAACATATCTTAATCAATTGATAGTTTATCATTCCATAGATAAATGACGAAATAATTGGTTTTATATGTATATGTTTTAAAATAACCGGCAAGTTTTACACTAGCAGGCGGCCCGAACGCATGTTTCATACATTTTGGACCTTGTGCACGAAATACCTATGTTTTTTTAAATAGTGTTTATCCGTTAATTTTGAGCTTTATTTGTTTTTATTTAGATATGAATTTTTGAAGGACTATATTTGCAATCGAAAACAATCAACTTTTGTGAATATTTGTAAAGAAATTAAGGTGAAAATACGTTTTGAAAATACCTCCGCATTAGGTGCCAAATATTTTAGCCGGTTCCTAACGCGGAGGTATACCGCAGAATTGCGATTTCATAGACTTAATAAGTTTTTCAATTTTTAGGGTCGTTTTATGTTAAATACGTCTTGTTTCAGTTTTGATTATTTAAATAGGCTATTAGGTTATAGAGCCCTAATTATGAGGTACACTTTGGCCTCTAAATCACTAGTTATACCGTATCAAAGTTTACCTATTTAGGTAATTTATTGATAGATTGTATGGGGAAGCTAAAGAAAATTAATTAAAAAGAAAATTAAATTTATGCATATTTCGATGCAATTTTGAGAGAGTATTGTACATATTTACTAAGGTAATCTAATTAAGCTTTAAATTATTTGTTTATTATGGAAAAATCTTTTCTTTTTTAACACTCAGAATTAGGAAACGTGTTTTTTGTTACAAACCCCAATTCCGAGGTATTACCTCCGAATTAGGTTCTATGAGCCCCTAATTATGTGGTATGGATAGAAATATATATTTTAATTTCGACGACGACGAAAAAACGACGTTTTGAGTTACATTTGCTTGAGCACCCCCTACCTATCTTCAATACTTTAGGCGTGCTCCTCACCCGTCTCCAAAATCCTCAATCATCAGCTCTTTCCATATTTTTCTTCTGAATGAATTTTTGTCTTCCATACGAAACCATTTGTGAAAAAAAAAATTATACAAAATTTAACAGGAGAGGTGATCAATGAGTGAGTGAGTGAGTGAGTGAGTGAGTGAGTCAGTCATCCAATCAGCACGAGCAGCTATATATAAATTAATATATTATAATCTTAATATTTTACACACAAACATATAAACAATTACATACGTATCGAATTGATTTTGAAATATATTAATAAATACAGTTCATTTTTGAACACCATGTAGAATTCATTGTACTCGTTTCCCTTTGTATTTTGTACCTCCGAATTAGGGGCCATTTGCCTCCGAATTAGGATTTTTACCTCCGAATTGGGGGATTCGGACTTTTTTCATATTTTATTTAATTTTACATTTAAATCAAGTTTTAATTGTTGTCCTTTTAGGATATTTCAAGAGTTAAATAAATAACGCTTCTGATAAAAATAGCCAGTTCTTCAGAAAGGTGTAGTAAATGCTTATTTTTTGACGTTCTTTCGAGTTTTGATGAAAATACCTCCGAATTGGGTGCCTTTACCTTATGTGATTGTTTTTACAAAAATGGATCTCGTTAAAAAAGAACAGCGAAATGAAAAAATTGCATTTGAGTTTGGGTGATTTCGTATACCTATATGCATTCGACAAAATAATACGACTGTTATCTACAGTTTTATATTAATACTTAAAAATTGTCAAAAGATTTTGAAATTAAAAAAAAAAATACAAATCGTTATTTGCACACAAGATTATCGCCATTGATAACCAAGATAGTTAAAAAATTGATTATTTACATATACCTACTTATTTCTTTTGGAAAACATTTTTCATCAGCCGATGTAATGAAAAATTTCACAGAGCGGAAAATTTTATTAAGAAATTCTCCCCGGGTGAAAATGTAGGGTCAAAAGTAATAATGCCCTCCTGCGAAGCAATCATAATGGTTCACGCCCCAAAATCCCATTAAACCGAGGCATCCTCACCTTTAACCCGGCGTGAATGAGGTGAGAAATTGTTACACCAGCTATGAGGTGGGTATGAGATACCCAAAATTTTGGTGTTCAATTTTTAATACTATGATTGTGTAATTAGCATTTATGCTTGAACTATATAAATAATAGTATCCATTCAACAAGATTAGTAAATAAAATACTAGCATTAAGTACAAAAAGCGTTATTTTTTATTGAAATAACAAAGTATCTAAATTTTCTTTGAAAAAATACAAGTTTAGGTAATTAACTTCTTTTCCCACAAAATCTAACAAAATTTGAATTTCTTTGGTAAATTAATATAACAATAGTGTCTTTTAATTATTATAAATCAAAAAGGAACTGAAAAGTCTTATGACATCATGTTACAGAGCACGATGTGACGTACCCCAGCCACATGTATGCACGTGTATCTACCGTCACCGCCGGCGCAACACTAAACTCGATACTGTACCTCGACCCTCGCACCCTTACCTCCAGCTACTGAAACGACAGGACTCGCATGGCAACAGTAACATTAAATAATCTGCGTTTAAAAACTTCTTGGGTATGACATACCCGACCTCACTCACGCCGGGTTAAATGAATTGGCATCAACCGATTTTACTCCTATAACCGCAAAGACAGCCGTGAAATTTTCCATGGAAGGAACAAATTGTTCTGTCTGTATGTGAAATGATTAGAATCTTGATTCCATACGAATCCTACTAATATTATAAATGTGAAAGTGTGGATGTTTGGATGTTTGGATGTTTGGATGTTTAGATGTTTGGATGTTTGTTACTCAATCACGCCGCAACTACTGAACCGATTTGGCTGAAATTTTGAATGGAGATAGCTTATGCCCTGACTTAAAACATAGGCTACTTTTTATCCCGAAAAATCAAAGAGTTCCCACGGGATTTTGAAAAAACCGAAATATATAGCTACAGATATAGGTAGATTACTGTAGCAAACTTCCTTGAAAGTAGGTATAAAGGTTGGAAAAGGGAGCGGGAACGGGAACCGGAAATCCACGATTTCCTCGGGATTTGTGCAATATCGAAATTCACGCGGGCGAAGCCGCGGGCATTCTCTAGTGAATAATATTGATGTGTCTGTTCTTTCGAATAACTTTCTTTTATTAAGCTTATTTGTTTGAACGCCAGCATAACCCAAACACACATTTCCTTCTAAAATGTTTGTCTGTATGTCGTTCGGTCTAATCCTAATCCGCCGAATGACTGAACTGACTTTGACTGGACCAATTTTAATGATGACGAGTGATTTCAATCGCATTCGAATCCACAAAGAAGTTTAGCAAATACGAAGATAAACAACATAAGATACACAATGCACTTATCTAATTTCTGATACATACATTCCAATAAAATCAAAAAAACAAAAAAACAATCGCACAGAAATGTCAAAAAGTTTTCACAATCAAGTAATTCGAATGAAACCTGTGAAAAATTAAAAAAAAATCGAAGCATATAATTTTTTTTGATTTAAAATAAAAAGCACTATAAAAAATTAAAGCGCATTTATAAAACAACAGAAAACAAAAGAAACAGCAGATGGGTTAACCCCGTTTCACACATTCGCTTAAATAAATTAGCAGCCATTCCGCCCGTAAACGGAATGATAGAGCGAGCGGCGCACGCAACGCGATATTTGGGAAACATTGTGGAGCATATCACAAAGGGCCGGCCTGAATAAAGGCGTCTCAAAGCCTACTCAGAGCACAAAGGAGATACTCAAGTGTGGCCCACACTTGGGACAATAGACGGCCAAAGTGAGATCCCCTTTGAAAGCGTTTGCAGGTGTCTGCAAATATTTTGTTTCAATTACTTCAAGGAATATCGATGTTTGGCAAATTCTGTTGGAAACCTTTATATGTGCGGAATGGAATCAATTGTATCTGCAACCTTGCAAATATAATTTGCTTCTGTAGTGTTTTCTTCGTTATTTCACACCAAATTCTAAATTTCTAAATTATCTCTGGTCTGGTCTGGTGGGAGGTTTCATCTGTGGCTTGTTACTTACTACTTTACGGAAAAAGCCGTGCCTCGAAGGATTTAGCGTCCCGGTAACGATACTGCGTAGAAAAAGACCAGGGGTATGGGTTTAATATAATCTGCTATATCTTTTCCAGGTTAGAGCCCGCTTCCATTTTGCACTGCATCATCACTTACCATCAGGTCTAAATAAATGAATAAAAAAAACATGCGTATAAGTAGGGGTATCTGATGAGAGAAGAAAAAAGCGTATGAACCTATAGTCTTTCGGAATTAACCCTCCCTGACTGATGACATAATGAAGCATCAATTTTAGATATTTTCGCCATTTATCTTTTTTTTAATTCCTCTACAAGCTATCACTCTGTCCCTCTCGCCCTCTTTATGTCTGGTTCCGTAGCTCGATCTTGTAAACATCTGGCTACGGAAACACAGTTAGGGGTTCCAACAAACAGCGAGCCCCGCTGGCCCTGTTTGTCCTCCCCCTAATCCCCGGTAACGAGCTCAATCCGATCACACGTTTCGGTTTATCGTATTTTCTCTGATAATAACGAATCTCCAGTTGTTATGAGACCACAGCGCTCGCCACTGCGCCAGGGTCGTTGAAATATATCATTATAATGTATTACTAGCGACCCGCCCCGGCTTTGCAAGGGTAATCTAACCACATACTGTTTTGTTTTATCTACATATTATGTTATTTTTATCTGCCGCAAAGCATCCGTGTGTTCCGGCAGCGAGCTGAAGAGCCAGTCCCCTTCCTCAAAAACCAGCAACGCATTAGTGGTTCCTCAGGTGCTGCTAATGTTCATAGGCGGCGGTAATCACTTAACATCAAGTGACCCGCTTGCTCGGTTGCCCGCTATTCCTATAAAATAAACATATCGTTTTGTTTTATCTCAAAGACATTAGGCAGCGTTTTGGATGAAAGCTCCCAGCTCCGAGATGAGCTTGGTGGCTTGACTTTTCCGACATTTTCGACAATTATCATAATATATATTATATTATCGGAATATATATTTCAACCAATTTACGAAAAAGTTTAACAATTTATACACCTAAACCTTTCTCATGAATCGCTCGCTATATTGATGAAAACCGCACGAAAATCCGGTAGTTTTTGAGTTTATCGCGAATAGACAGACCGACAGACCGACAAACGCGGCAGCTAACTTTGTTTTATAATGTGTACCTAGTGAATAGTGATGTAGTGATTATGGATGATTTTGTATAGGACTGCGTAGGTATCTTGTACCGTAGTGATAGAAGGTCTAAGAGCGGGGCCGCACTGCGAAAATTATTCGCGCGAATTAAAATTCGCGCGGTTTATATTCCGCATTTTGATATATTTTTCTCGGGAATTTTAAATCGCATGTGCGTGCAGCCTCATACATTCCCATATGTCACAGAATTTGGCGAAAAAATTCGCGCGAATAAATTTCGCAGTGCGGCCTAGGCCTTAGAGCTAGGCCGCACTGCGAAATATATTCGCGCGAATTTTTTCGCACAATTCTGTGACATATGCAAATGTATGAAGCTGCCCGCACTTGCGAATTAAAATTCGCGCGGAAAAAAATTCTGTAGTTTGCTACAAATTGGACGCGGTGCGGTGCGGATTTAATTCGCGCGAATTTTTTGTGCAGTATGAAATTGTATGTCGGTCCCCGCATTGCGAAATAAAATTCGCGAAGGCGCGGGGTTTCGGCGCTCAGTTGTACACCACTATTCATAGGAAGATGTCGCGTACTTCGTCTCCCGCTCAATTCATTTTTATCTAATCAAAACTAGAGCGTACTCTGACTCTACTCAGACTCAAGATAGAGATAGAACGAGACACAAATATGTTGCTGACATAAATCTGTCTCATTTCAACTCTATCTTGAGTTTGAGTAGAGTCTATAGAACGTACTGTACGTTCTATAGATAGAATAGAATAGAATAGAATAGAATAGAAAAGTTTTTTATTCAAATAAACTTTTACAAGTACTTTAGATAAGATATCAGCCTCAGTGTGAATCGTCATCATGTTCATCTTCACATCTACGATCCACACACTCTTCCAACCTAAATACGCCATCTTCTAATCCAAATTATAACATGCCATCCCTTAATATCACTACAACTCCCTGATCTTCACCTATACAAACCCAATATTCGCTATCTCATAGTCATCCAACTACCAATTCTTAAACTCCGTCTTCTTAAACCCAATACGCGCTGTCTCTCAATCCAAATACCATACGCAATTCACCTCTTCAAATTACTCGGTTTACTCTGGATGCAACCACTCAACATTCTCAAAGTTTACCAAATACTTCATTGATATTTTACGGAAAAAAATCATTTCATTGACCTTCAAGGCCGTAAGTGGATGAATGTTCACTTGTTCATTACTTTTTTGCTGCGTGTTTTACGCCGTTGTAAGTAAATTTAAATTTTAGTTCTGTTGTCTATTTTTAACCCCAGGTAATTTTAAAACGACGTTGTGTTATAAGTTTGACGTGTCTGTCTATGTGTGTGTGTGTGTGTGTGTGTGTGTGTGTGTGTGTGTGTGTGTGTGTGCGCGTGTGTGTGTGTCTGTCTGTTCCCTTGTGGCGCTCAAACGGAAAAACCGATTTGAATGCGGTTTTTTTTGTTTGAAAAGTGAATTAGTCGAGAGTGTTGTTAGCTATGTTTGAAGAAAATCGGTCCAAGATGGCCGCCGCTACAAAATGGCGGATTACATATTTTTTCACAACTCCCTTAATATGGGTATCAAATGAAAGGGCTTGACTAGTAGAATAGCACTATTGCAAATCCAAGATGGCCGCCACCACAAAATGGCGAATGTCGGGCGGTTTTTAAATGTTTAATTTATATACTTGTAGACATGTGTCTCAGTCGAGAACTACTATAGAACTGGCAAAAAATCGCGAGGAAATTTATTCGCAGTGCGTGTAGGTGAAATTCCGTGCACGGAAAATAAACCTCGCGAATAAAATTCGCGCGAATAAATTTCGCAATGCGGCCTAGGCCTCACCTACACGCACTGCGAATAAATTTCCTCGCGATTTTTTGCCAGTTCTATAGTAGTTCTCGACTGAGACACATGTCTACAAGTATATAAATTAAACATTTAAAAACCGCCCGACATTCGCCATTTTGTGGTGGCGGCCATCTTGGATTTGCAATAGTGCTATTCTACTAGTCAAGCCCTTTCATTTGATACCCATATTAAGGGAGTTGTGAAAAAATATGTAATCCGCCATTTTGTAGCGGCGGCCATCTTGGACCGATTTTCTTCAAACATAGCTAACAACACTCTCGACTAATTCACTTTTCAAACAAAAAAAACCGCATTCAAATCGGTTTTTCCGTTTGAGCGCCACAAGGGAACAGACAGACACACACACACACACACACACACACACACACACACACACACACACACACACATAGACAGACACGTCAAACTTATAACACAACGTCGTTTTAAAATTACTACTTAATTAATTGGGGTTAAAAATAGACAACAGAACTAAAATTTAAATTTACTTACAACGGCGTAAAACACGCAGCAAAAAAGTAATGAACAATTGAACATTCATCCACTTACGGCCTTGAAGGTCAATGAAATGATTTTTTTCCGTAAAATATCAATGAAGTATTTGGTAAACTTTGAGAATGTTAAGAGTGGTTGCATCCAGAGTGAACCGAGTAATTTGAAGAGGTGAATTGCGTATGGTATTTGGATTGAGAGACAGCGCGTATTGGGTTTGTATAGATGAAGATCAGGGAGTTGTAGTGATATTAAGGGATGGCATGATATAATTTGGATTAGAAGATGGCGTATTTAGGTTGGAAGAGTATGTGGATCGTAGATGTGAAGATGAACATGATGACGATTCACACTGAGGCTGATATCTTATCTAAAGTACTTGTAAAAGTTTATTTGAATAAAAAACTTTTCTATTCTATTCTATTCTATCTATAGAACGTACAGTACGTTCTATAGACTCTACTCAAACTCAAGATAGAGTTGAAATGAGACAGATTTATGTCAGCAACATATTTGTGTCTCGTTCTATCTCTATCTTGAGTCTGAGTAGAGTCAGAGTACGCTCTAGTTTTGATTAGATAAAAATGAATTGAGCGGGAGACGAAGTACGCGACATCTTCCTATGAATAGTGGTGTACAACTGAGCGCCGAAACCCCGCGCCTTCGCGAATTTTATTTCGCAATGCGGGGACCGACATACAATTTCATACTGCACAAAAAATTCGCGCGAATTAAATCCGCACCGCACCGCGTCCAATTTGTAGCAAACTACAGAATTTTTTTCCGCGCGAATTTTAATTCGCAAGTGCGGGCAGCTTCATACATTTGCATATGTCACAGAATTGTGCGAAAAAATTCGCGCGAATATATTTCGCAGTGCGGCCTAGCTCTAATATATTTTTCTCGCGAATTTTAAATCGCATGTGCGTGCAGCTTCATACATTTCCATATGTCACAGAATTTTGCGAAAAAATTCGCGCGAATAAATTTCGCAGTGCGGCCTAGGCCTAACAGGCCGGAGGGAGTTGTCATACGGTCTCGGGCAAAATATCATTATTAAAACATACTTAATATCACAACCATTAAACTTGATTAGTTTTGAAGATTAGTTTTCATATTTTATTATTCTATCAACACTACACAAAATAGGCACCTAGGGTATTCTCGATTAGACTAGTAATCGGAATGTGCTTTAAATCTGGTCTCTAGAGTTTGTTATCTACGAAAGCTTTCATTTGGTGATTTGATTACTGGCCACAAAGGAAATCTAGTTTTACTAATGAGTGTTTTTATTTAGATATATTTCCCTCGCGGGCATTTTCCTATCAAAGTTAGAGTAAGATAATAGAAACTTTGAGCTCGTAACATGGTTTATCATGATTACAACTTTTTTGTTTTTGACGACTTCTCAGGCGCACATATCTCTGTGATCTTATAAATGGGAAATCCCGGGTTCGATTCTCGGCAGGGGCAGGGTGAATTGTTTATGTCATTCGTCGTAGTGGCACAGTAAGTTTTCATACAAATTGCACATGTGGGCGATATATTCATTCCAAAGGCGCATCCATCTAGCACCAAAAAGCCGCTCTATAATGTAATCCAAATCGGTTTATCGAACTCAAAGTTTCCATTTTCCAAGCCTGGAACTGTTTACTTAAAATCTTCTTATTTTGGTGAAGTTCTCTAAAAAATATATAAAAGTTTGGTCTAAAATCATTGTTGATAAATTTTCCGTAATTTTAGTAGAATATGTTGTGCTGTGGAAGGGTCTACTTAATTCTCATAGCGAAAGCACTGGCATTAAAACTAACAACACCATTTACGTGTCTGTATTTATTGCATCAGTCTTTTTGCGATCCCGCTTATCATTCTATAAGCGCGTGTCGTATCACCTTTCTCACCGGCTTGCCTGAGTATTACGTATTCTACGCGAGTCCCAACTTCCAGCCGGCCTGGCGTCGTGGACTGGCCTTCACTCTGATTCTACATGTACCACGTGTGTGGTATTCTGAATTGAATCACCAAGTTTACGTGAACTTGGCTATTCAATTAGTTAAGTGTGATCGTGTATAAGACTTGTTTAGACATTGTGTACGCACTTTATATATGTGTATATTTAGTACTGCTTGCTTTAACCCTAGATAGCTAACGTTCCTAAACTACCATGAGAAGCTAACCATTCGATTTTTTGACAATCATTTTTTATTGTGTATTTTATTAACATCTTACTTTATTTTTATGAGATTTATAGTATTTATAGGAAGTATGGGATATAGATTAAAGATTATTATTAGTAAAATGTATATTTACTTATTTGATGTTTAAGTAAAACATCACAAATCTCAAATGGCACATGTTTTTTGGGATCATTTAGGCATTCAAACTTATAAAGACTAAATTAAGAACTATTATCCAGAAAAAAATCTTTCTTTGGTAAGTATTTTATAGAAAAACCTAACCTACCCTAGGTGCCTATTTTGTGTAGTGTTGATAGAATAATAAAATATTCTATCAACACTACACAAAATAGGCACCTAGGGTATTCTCGATTAGACTAGTAATCGGAATGTGCTTTAAATCTGGTCTCTAGAGTTTGTTATCTACGAAAGCTTTCATTTGGTGATTTGATTACTGGCCACAAAGGAAATCTAGTTTTACTAATGAGTGTTTTTATTTAGATATATTTCCCTCGCGGGCATTTTCCTATCAAAGTTAGAGTAAGATAATAGAAACTTTGAGCTCGTAACATGGTTTATCATGATTACAACTTTTTTGTTTTTGACGACTTCTCAGGCGCACATATCTCTGTGATCTTATAAATGGGAAATCCCGGGTTCGATTCTCGGCAGGGGCAGGGTGAATTGTTTATGTCATTCGTCGTAGTGGCACAGTAAGTTTTCATACAAATTGCACATGTGGGCGATATATTCATTCCAAAGGCGCATCCATCTAGCACCAAAAAGCCGCTCTATAATGTAATCCAAATCGGTTTATCGAACTCAAAGTTTCCATTTTCCAAGCCTGGAACTGTTTACTTAAAATCTTCTTATTTTGGTGAAGTTCTCTAAAAAATATATAAAAGTTTGGTCTAAAATCATTGTTGATAAATTTTCCGTAATTTTAGTAGAATATGTTGTGCTGTGGAAGGGTCTACTTAATTCTCATAGCGAAAGCACTGGCATTAAAACTAACAACACCATTTACGTGTCTGTATTTATTGCATCAGTCTTTTTGCGATCCCGCTTATCATTCTATAAGCGCGTGTCGTATCACCTTTCTCACCGGCTTGCCTGAGTATTACGTATTCTACGCGAGTCCCAACTTCCAGCCGGCCTGGCGTCGTGGACTGGCCTTCACTCTGATTCTACATGTACCACGTGTGTGGTATTCTGAATTGAATCACCAAGTTTACGTGAACTTGGCTATTCAATTAGTTAAGTGTGATCGTGTATAAGACTTGTTTAGACATTGTGTACGCACTTTATATATGTGTATATTTAGTACTGCTTGCTTTAACCCTAGATAGCTAACGTTCCTAAACTACCATGAGAAGCTAACCATTCGATTTTTTGACAATCATTTTTTATTGTGTATTTTATTAACATCTTACTTTATTTTTATGAGATTTATAGTATTTATAGGAAGTATGGGATATAGATTAAAGATTATTATTAGTAAAATGTATATTTACTTATTTGATGTTTAAGTAAAACATCACAAATCTCAAATGGCACATGTTTTTTGGGATCATTTAGGCATTCAAACTTATAAAGACTAAATTAAGAACTATTATCCAGAAAAAAATCTTTCTTTGGTAAGTATTTTATAGAAAAACCTCCAAATAAACTATAATAATAAAAAAAAATTGATTTTTTTTGTGCAAGTTGGACAAAAGTCAACTGTATGTTGGCCACAAATGGGAACTTTACAACTATTGCAGTAGATCTTTGCCATGGGCGTTTTTTTTAGGAACACAAACTAAAGCTTTTCCTTTTTCTTACTGAGACATATTCATGTATCAGAGGGCTTCCCAGACCTAGATGGTCAAGGAATTTGACCTTGACCTTCAACATATTCCTCATGTTTCAAGCTAAACACATCCCCTTACGTATTGAAATTGAAACACGATTTGTGATGTTTCTGACTGAACGGGTTGGTCTTCTAGTCACACGAACAATGCTTATCGATCAATGTCGAGAAGAATAATGTGCTTTATGAGCTGCCCAAACATGACGATTATTGCCTCGTATATTAGCTTGAGTCAGATTGACAATGTAAACTGATGAAGAACCTTCACGTGGTTCACTGAGTGTAAAAGCATCGGAAGGTGGCTTTCCTCGTTCCTTTTCAATGTCTAAAGATGGACTGGAAGAACTACATGCAATGTAGCTCTTCAGTGTCGGAGGGTTCGTCATGAAAATCACTTTCCACATCTTCAATCACCAAACCGTCCTACTATCAAAAACATCATTTGTGTTGACATAATCTTCATTTTATTATGCAGGAGCAATGTCGTCATCTGTAATGAATGACCTCGAAGCCATTTTTTAACATCGACGTAATAATTAAAACAATTAAAGCAAACATCAACACAAAGTACAGATGTAAAAGTAACACATAAGCTAACCATTCGTCAAAATGACGAGTATGCATACTCGTACGAGTAGGTATCTCAAGAACAAAATAACTTACCAGCTTAACGTGACCACTACATGACGCAGTCTAGCCGTCAATAAGTTGGCACGAAACGGCGAGTTTGTAAGTAAAAGAATAAGAAAAGGAGAGGGTGATATTTATTGGATGTTCGTCATTTTGACGAACGTTAGCTATCTAGGGTTAACATCTATATCCAGCGCCACAATAGGAAAATTAACGAAATAGAAATCGGTAGGAGTGAATTTGAGACTCTAAAATAAGGGGCTTTAATTCCGCTTTGCATTGATGTCATAGTGCTTCGATACTCGAAGTGTATCAACGATTTCGAGTTGTGCACTCGTACTAAGTATGGGTACTGTTTACTGAAGCTATTTAGAAAAAAACTTATAATTTGTTTAACTTACGAACTAAATATTAGATAAGTGTCTTTTTATTTTATTTTGGAATTTCCATACTCTATAATCTGATTTTTAATTCGGTGGAATTCTGACAGCTGTCATTGTCATTTATAGATGAGCTATTTGTATGGAAAACAGGGTTAACATCTACGAAGTACGATTTTACCCCAAACTACTTTAATTCCCTGTCAACATAAAAAGCCCTAAGCCGCGTAATCGTTTCGCCCTAAAATAGAAATCGCTAAGAGTGGAAACTAGAAAGTGCACACTAACAGCAATAGAAAACAAAAGATGCATTGAAAAAATTTAATCAAAAATGGAAGTCGAATAACATTATCACCATGAAGTGTCTGTCAGGCATTTGTCATATCTACATGCTGTGTGCTTAGTCTAAAGCGGAGCACTCGAAAACGAACTCGAAAACTATTGATCGATTTCAGAGTAAAATAGACCTAAAATGGCTTGTATTAAGGTTTGAGTTCGCCAATACATTCAGCATTCGAACAATGCTGAATGTATTGGCGAACTCAAACCTTAATACAAGACATTTTAGGTCTATTTTACTCTGAAATCGATCAATAGTTTTCGAGTTCGTTTTCGAGTGATCCGCTTTAGACTAAGCACACAGCAGTTGATTTTTATTTACGTAAGTTTTGAATTTTTTTATCTTTTTTGTGGGAATTGTTTTATCTCTAGTAACATTAGGTAACGTCAGAATTTCACGGAATTAAAAATCAGAGTATAGGCGTGTTTCTCAAACGCCAAACTGGCGAGTAAAGATGTTTTGACAGATTTCCAATACAAGAACTTCAAAACATCAAAGTCCTCAATTAGACATTGTTCAGTGAGAAAGCTCGGAAAACGAAGCCCCTAGTCCCTACTTACTATGCCCGAATCGACGTATTTACGATCGAAATCAATATGCTTAATTCAGACGTACAATGTGGCTAATTCTGTTGTACACAATCTCTAAACTAAACTAAATTGACAGGTTTAAAAATATCCTACTAGTAATCTAATTTTTAGTAATATTAAGAACCTACTTCATACTTATTATAAATCAGAAACTGTGTGTCAGTCTGTATATCTGTCTGTAACCCTTTCACGGGACAACAATTGAACCAATCTTGATGAAGATCAGACATAAGAATAGCTTACAACGTGGAGACGAATAATTAAGGGTAATCTTTCATCTCGAAAAAATTATGAAACTCCTGCGAGGTTTCCAAAAACAACCGCGTCGCGTTAAAGCTATTTTAAATCTTATTGGTTCAATTTATGTTCGAAATGCAAAATGTTATCTTCACTATCAGGCCCTCTAAACTAAGAATCGTGAGGGTCTTAACTTCTGAAGCACGCGCGAACTTGAGAACTCCCCTCTGATTTATTGTTCGCGGTGAGAAGTGCTTTGTGTATGTGATTAGTTGGTCACGCCACCTGACTCACTTTACCCTCTTTCTAGTTTCTTTAAGTAGAACAAGTAATAAATGGCATAGAGGAAATAGAGTGGTCTTTTGACGTTAGACGCATGGATGCGCGAAATATATTTTCAGACAAATTTTGAAGCCATCCCGCCATGCCACCCACATAAGTATTTAATATGAACACTGACAGAAAAGTTTTGTGTCACTAAAGACGGAATACATAAACAATTTACGCACATAACACTAAGCTTATGATCATGATTGTGCGTCAAAAATCTCTATTTTCACTTTTAAAAGAAATATTTTTTTCGCTTTACGATCAGTGGTAAAGACTTCATTTTGATTGGAGTATCCGTTGTTTGATATCTTTTTTGACTTCAAAAAAGCAAACATGACATAAGTTTAAGAATGTATTGAAAATGTATATCGCGTATAAGTACAACGCGAGTACAAAAAATGGCGCATGTTTTATTATGACGTCACGAATTTGTATGTGGTGGAGTGTTCATGTATGGTCCGTTTCAATAGAGTTGAGCTAAAATGTAAACTAACACACCTTTTTGCTAAAAAACTACAGAATGGATTGAAATGAAACTTGGCACGATTTAAGTTTATACTACAAACTTAAATCGTGCCAAGTTTCATTTCAATCCATTCTGTAGTTTTTAGCAAAAAGATGTGTTAGTTTACATTTTAGCTCAACTCTATTGAAACGGACTATACATACACCTTTTAATTGATGTCATGAGAATGGCGGTCGGCCGCAACATGGCCGCCACTTTTAATTTGGAAAATTACATTATGTCACCTCTACTTACCCACTATTACTTTGTGTGACTGAAATGCGGTCACGTCCGAATTACGGGATTGACATGAATGTCAGAAACGTTTGTCGGAGCTCGGACGTATTGCGACGTCGCGTCGTTGGACGCGGTTAGACCTCATTCGACGCAGACGGAACGTGCGCTACGTAGGCACTACGTCACGGTGTACTAATGGAGAGAAATTGGTAAATGACATGTGAAATGCGACTTTTTCTTTTAGTGAGCTCGTGATTTATCGCAGTTCTTTATGTAACCTCGTTTTATTTAGTTTCTTTTGCGAATTATTTGACGGGAAAATGTTCGAATTGATGGTCGCAAACCAAATCTTGCTTATATATACCTACAAGTTGTCTGTAATTTTTACAGGATATAAGAAGACCGCTTTCGAAAAGTTAGCGCTATTAATATACTAATATACTTCTAGTAAGTATTAATGATAAAAGTATTTACACACATCAACACTGTCTAGGGATATTCTGATTTTCTCAATTTATTCAAAATTGGTTATAACTAACATACAATATGTATATATTTTTGTAAAGCCTATTTATCAGACTATCTTTTAGAATAAAACAGAATTAGTTTTTTTGTGTAAATAATTTTTTATTGAAATAAAGACAAAAAGTGAAATGATGGTAAACTTAAGGATAGATGTCTTTTTAAGAAAAAATATAATTTTAGCAAAATTATCAGGTTTTTTGCAGTTACGTGAAAAATTATTTAAAATTAGTAGTCAGTAAACCACCCATGGACGTTAACCACGGTCCTACAACGGCTTTTCATGCTTTGAATCAAGTTATCAAAGTCTTGCTGTGAGATATTGTCCCAGGTCCTGCTAAGATGCAAAAAAAGTTGCTTTGCAGTCGCAATGTTCGGAGGAAAACTCCTCAAAGCCCTTCTTTGGAGCATGTCCCATGCGTGCTCTATGGGGTTTAGGTCTGGTGATTCAGCGGGCCAGTCTAAGATCGACACATCGTGCTCTTGTAGCCAGCTGGTCACCACTCGCGCAGTGTACGAACGGGCTTTGTCGTGCATGAGCGTGAAAACTTGGTCCATTTGCAGTCGATGGGGATAGATTATTGGTGCTAGCACCTGATTACGGTATTTTTCAGAAGTCATGGTGTTTCTGATCCAAACGAGATCTGTTCTTCCATCGATACGAATTCCCGCCCAAACCATAATTGTTTTGTCGTGGTATGGCTGGACTTCCTGACGGTGTCGCAGACGGTTGTCACGACCAGGAGCTCGCCATACACGTACTCTTCGTAAATCAGGATGAAATCCGAATCGGGACTCATCGGTAAACAGCACTACAGACCACTAGTTATCTTCCTAGAGCAAATGTTCGCGAGCCCACTGTAATCTTCGTCCACGATTTCCTCTGCGTAGTGCTGGAGTACGAAGCGGCCTGCGAGCATGAAGGTTAGCCTCGTGCAGTCTTCTCCTCACAGTTTCGTCACTGACAAGCAAATGGTGGTCTGACTGGAGCCTTTAAACCAACTGCATGGCTGTAGCATTTGGTTATCTTCTCGCGGTCATTTGCGAAAATCGGTCCTGTCTTCGGGCGGTTATGCGCTTCTCGCCTGGGTGCCGTTCAGCCACTTCACCAGTGCAGTGGTGCAATAACGTGACCACAACCTTGATATCACGTTTTTTCTTGTTTCAATCGCCTCGGCAATACTTCGTTGAGGAGCCCCAGTTTGGAGCGTACCTACTGCCCTTAACATTTCGTCTCTTGTTAAATGGCGCCTCTGCATGATGCATACAGTTGCATAAATTAGAAATTAACCAATAATTTTCATTGAAACTTTCATTTGATACAAAAATATACCAAAAACTGGGTTAGGTCAATTGAAACTTTCGAACTTCGCTACAATTATGCCGCACAAATCATTTGTTTTCAATTTATTTTTTCAAATTCAAATTTAGAATCATTTAATATGGCCTACAAAATAAGCTTTCATTAAAATAATGTAAAACCGATTAATATTTTTCGAGTTTCAGAACTTTATACAAAATATCCCTAGACATTGTTGATGTGCATAGTATTAATTTTCAAACCGACAATGAACAACGTGCAAAACTCGGGGCATTGACCTCGCGAGCGGGGCGGCCCTCGACAGCTTTAGGTCAGGCATCAGCTGATTGCGTTACATTGCGAACTTACGAAAAATACAGGAAATACTTTAGTTTTTTTCGTGTTTTTTTTTTTTGGATCTTTTCAGTAATCACTATTATAATAATTATCTACCATCGTTTCCGAAAGCTGTCCCCGAACACCCGTTAAATTACTTCACATCAAAACGTGCTGGCTGGCCTAATTGTTTTTGGTTATCGCAGCTGGTCAAAGTGCTCTAAGCCCAATTAATTTACTAAGCCACGGCCTTGTTATCGCTGGATTAACCATGCTACGAGAGGGTCGGAAAATAGTAAGTTTAATTTATAAAATTTGATCCTATGACCTTTTGGATTGTAGCTTGACCTTTTGCTTCTAAGGTGCTAAGGATATCAACTAGCTATCCGTCTGTAGAATTTCAAACGCCGTTATACTGCATTTGAGTAATTTATGGTCAAACTACCTTTTGGATTTTCTTGACCTTTTTCGTTTGACGTAGAATATCAACTAGCTATTAGTGTGTAGAATTTCGAACGTGGTTATACTACATTTGAGTAATTTATGTTTGGTCAAACTACCTTTTAGATTTTCTTGACCTTTTATATCTGAGGATATCAACTAGCTATCAGTCTGTAGAATTTTGAGTGCGGTTATAATACCACATTTGAGTAATTTATATTTTGTCAAACTAACTTCTGGATTTTCTTGACCTTTTGCGTCTGACGTAGAATATCAACTAGCTATCAGTGTGTTGAATTTCGAACGCGGTTACACCGCATTTGAGTTGACATAAATGTCAGAAATGTTCGCCGGATGTTAACGAGAATTTATACTGCACTGTATAATATAGCTGCATAATATCTGCATAAGACTCATTCACACGAGTAATTTATCAGTTACGACCATATTATTGTGACCATAGATCAGAGAAACAAGGATTGCGACTAAGTGTAATCCCGCCGCCAGACACAGACAAACATTTGAACAAAGACTTTAAAGGACTTTGCTCATACATTTGAACACATGTTTGCTTACCTGCGAGACATGCTTTGCAAATACGTTCGCTACTGAGTGGCAAAAAGCAAATGTGTGTTCAGACTTTGAACATATATCCTAAGACCCTTGCCACACATGTGTTCAAATAAGTCTTCAAATGTTTATACTTTGTGTGGCGCCGGGGTAATGGGAGTTTGTACATAGCGCACAGATTTGAATTCATAAACTTACATATATGGTAGTACAAGCTGTTTCTGGTTTGATAAAGAAAACATTCTTGGATGGTAGACAAACACTGGCAGGTCTCAGGTACATACATATCACTATATTATGTATAGTGTATGTTTGCGACATAAACATAGAGATTATCTGTAATGTCCACCGAGGAATATTCATTATGTGTACCAACCCTACATCTTAGGGTGTATTTACCCTGCCGAAGGGACAAGATGATCCCACTGTTTGTTATGCCATTTATCCTGAGGGTTTCTCGTCGCGAGCGCGTGATGTTATGTTAAAATGTTTCCACTAAGCTTTCGTCACGTATTATCGTGTGAACTCTCAACGTCGTAATCCTCATCGCTGAAGGTCGTGACCTGTTCATTAGTTACATGGTGGTACTATACTTACTTGTAAAAGAGATTGTAAAAGAGATTACTCGGTTGTCCATCATTTTATCTACAGGGTGATCTTATCTAATATTCATAGAGCTCTCAGCTAATTATAATCCTTATATCATAGCAACAAAGTAGGTTTTCGCTGAACCACTCAGCTTGTTGATAATTAATTTTTGAGACGAACAATCTTTAGGTATCGCTATTTGCATCGCCTAGCACCAACAATGCGCTTCTAATAATCTAGCTTTAAAGCTTTAAAACACACACGATGCGCAACGAAACTGACTGCCGGATGTCACACTAAACGCGCGTACGCGTGTATGATTTGTATTACATAACAGTTCTTTGTTTATGTGACGGGTACAATCTAGAAGCCGCGAATGCCTGCTCTTCACGTTGGCCAATATTTTTGTTGGCTTAAAAGATTTTTACAGTGAATATGAAAATAAAATACCCTAATTAAGCGAATTCGACGAAGTGGAATTTTCCACCATTACACATTTTAACAAAGAATGAACCTTAATTTACATAAAGTCAACTTTTCACACAGGATTTAAAGCTTTTCCGGACATTTTATTTCAAAGAACATTTTTCATTTGGACAAGTACTTAATTAAAATGAATGCATACTAATTAGTTCGTTTTTACAAGATTTTTATTAGCTTTCTTTGTTCGTATGTTGTGTTCTGAAACAACTCATTTTTCTACCATTTCTGAGGATAGTATTGACTGGAAAAACTTAAACATCACCGTGTGGTTTGGATCAGGTATTTTTATAGAATTATCTATTTTACTAACAAACGTTTTCCGTTGACTCCGTGTCATAGCAAGTCTCGTTAGACCGTCGGTTCCGGTGATTATCACTACAAGTATAAATTTAAAGTTTAAAAAACCCCCGACATTCGCCATTTTGTGGCGGCGGCCATCTTGGATTTGCAATAGTACTATTCTACTAGTCAAGCCCTTTCATTTGATACCCATATTAAGGGAGTTGTGAAAAAATATGTAATCCGCCGTTTTGTAGCGGCGGCTATCTTGGACCGATTTTCATCAAACATAGCTAACAACACTCTCGACTAATTCACCTTTCATACAAAAAAAAACCGCATTCAAATCGGTCCACCCGTTTGAGCGCTACAGGGGAACAGACAGACACACACACACACACACACACTCGTCAAACTTATAACACCCCGTCGTTTTTGCGTCGGGGGTTAAAAATAATAATCGTTAAAGCTAACAGTCGAAATACGGTACGACTTATCCTTTCGTAATCGTATACGACTCTCTTATGACTTTGTATGCGTAAGGATCTGTGAACATTATTTACCAAGAAAATCCCTTTATAAAATAATGGAAAAGGGTTATGAACATTACGATGCAGAGAGAGGAAGACAAAATATACTTAAACTATTTTTTTTTTTCAATCTGAAAAAAAAAAACAAACAAACGCTGCAGCTAGTAAGTTCTACTTTAAAATTCCGTTTCTGTTAAATGTACTTAAAAAGAATGATACCACATAGCGTTGCTGAATTAATCTGTAACGTTAAATTAATTAGGAATTCACGCGGTTCGCTAATAACGTTGAAGAGTGGAGCGCTTCTGAATACACAAAATATTAATAATATTGTATTCCGACGTCGGGATTAAGCCGAAATAATCTCGAGTGATCTCCGCTCGATGTGTGAGTCGTGAATAAATAATTAATCTATGAACCGCGATAATTCCGGTCGATTATTCGATTATCGATAGAATAATATGGAATAACAATCAATGCGTTTATAGACCATTATTGTTATCAAACATTAATGTCCTCCCGAATTTAGGTCACGGCGGATAATCTCAACCGAGGCGGTGACTAGCCGATGATACGTAGGAGATAATATTATAGGGCACAAGTGAACTCTCTATTCCTTCACTCTCATAGTCCGATGGGCCGCCGATGCGACACGACCGGAGAGATATTAGGCGCAGGACCGATGGCTTTACGTGCTCTCCGAGGCACGGGGGTATATAACGCATATAAAAATAAATAGATAACCAATTAGCACAGGCAAACTAAGATACATGGCCTAAGATAGTTGCTCTTTTTTTCCTGTAAATCTGGATTCGTCCATTTCTAAGATCGTTTACCTTTATATACTACAGGTAATAATCTAATTCTATCCTAATTTATCAAAGTGTAGTTAAATAATGCTGCCTCATTAAGTCAAATTAACAAGATACGAGGTTTTCGTAATACGCTCAGTGTAATCCCGTTTCGGTTAATCAATAAAATTGAGCGTGATGTTGCCGAGACAATCGAACATATTAGAATCGAGTAGATTATGTGCGATTGCTGAAATTAAGCTGTGATAGCCTAGTGGTTAGGACGACCGACTTCTAATCGGAGGTCGTGGGTTCGATCCCGGGCACGCACCTCTAACTTTTCGGAGTTATGTGCGTTTTAAGTATTTAAATATCACTTGCTTTAACGGTGAAGGAAAACATCGTGAGGAAACCTGCATGCCTGAGAGTTCTCCATAACGTTCTCAAAGGTGTGTGAAGTCTGCCAATCCGCTTGGCCAGCGTGGTAGACTATGGCCAAAACCCTTCTCACTCTGAGAGGAGACCCGTGCTCTGTAGTGAGCCGGTAATGGGTTGATCATGATGATGATGATGGCTGAAATTAACCCGTTTAGCACTGGACGTGTGTGGTTAACCAGCCACGATTACTACGTGATTTGAGAATCATTCATTCATCATTCAAAAGTGCTTGACGGCTGAATAGCCTTTTAATTTGAACAATTTGAATTTGATATCTATTCTACGCACAGTTTGCACCGTGCCTTTTTGAATTGGAAACTTCTTTAGGCGCACTGAGCCTTAGCCACTTTATTTAGTGGGTATTGAATGAAACTGAGCCGTCACGCTCGGCTATGTAACGCTTGTTCGGGTAAAGTCGGCTTGAGTCGACTGAGGGAACGAGAAAGATATAGTCAACGCGTCACTGCTATAATCGCTCGGCGACCGTTACCTACATGAGAAAGCGTGAAGAATGCATCAGTTGCATTTAGTATCGACATAAACATGGTACGTTTCGTGCCAATTGATACGTTTTATTATTATTTGATTCCGTCATCACCTGGTGCCTTGTTGTTCTCGAGTTGTTTGGGAGCCATACTAATCTCGTATAGGCTGACGTCCGGGATATCTTCGGTATAGTGTCGGGTCAGTTTGGCTCTAGGATCTTTCGCCAAATCCTCAACAGGCTTTTGTGTGGTAGTGTATAACTGTCCATAGAACTTCTCTACTTCTCTCAAGATCTCAGGTTTAGACGAGACGAGCCTACCGTCATCAGTTTTTAGTCTCATCAGCTGACTCTGTCCGATAGATAGATCTCTCGCGAACACTTTTGAGCCTTTGTTTCGCTCAATCGTATCTTTAATACACTCGGTATTAAAGTTACGTATGTCACGCGTTTGTGCCTTAGAGATCTGCCTATTAATCTGCCGGTAAGCAGACGCATCCGCCGAAGACTGCAGTCTCATGTCTTGTCTTTCACCCATGAGCTTGAGAGTATAGTCTGAGAACTTTTTGGTTCTTTTTGTACGATGGGTCTTAAAGTACTTAGACCCAACCGTATGGACAGTTTCCACCAACCTGTTGTTTAGATCGTCCACAGAATCGCAATCTGCAAGGCAATCAAAGCGGTTCTGCAGTTCAAGCTGAAAGCTTTCAGGGTTTTGAATATGAGCACGAGTAGGTCGGAGTGTAGACTTTACCAGTTTGGCCCTTTCCAGCTTTACGTTGATATTCAATGTGCCTCTTACCATACGGTGATCACTTCCGGTTTTCACCCTGTTGATCACTGAGACATCATTGAATATATGCCGCTTGGTCGACATGATGAAGTCAATCTCGTTTCTCGTGGAACCATCTGGACTTATCCACGTCCATTTTCTGTGTGGCGGCTTCTTCTTCTTGGCTTCGGAATCACGGCGGAACTCCTGAAAGCAGGTGGAAAACCGATTCTTAAGGTCTTTAAGCACTGTTCAATTCCGTCATCGACGAAGGTATAACGCCAGAGGCGTGGCACAGAAGCGTGGTGGTTCTTTTCTTCAAAAAGGGCGATAATACCCTGCTGAAGAATTATAGACCCATCTCGCTGCTGAGCCATGTATATAAGTTGTTCTCGAGAGTCATTACGAATCGTCTCGCTCGTAGGTTCGACGACTTCCAGCCTCCCGAACAGGCCGGGTTCCGAAAAGGCTTCAGTACCATAGACCACATCCATACGCTGCGGCAGGTTATACAGAAGACCGAAGAGTATAACAAGCCACTTTGCTTAGCGTTTGTGGACTATGAGAAAGCCTTTGATTCGGTGGAAACCTGGGCTGTATTAAGATCACTACAGAGATGCCGGATCGACTATCGGTATATCCAAGCGCTGAAGTGTTTGTACGAAAACGCCACCATGTCAGTCCGTATACAAGATCAGACTACGAGACCGATCCGATTGCAGCGAGGAGTGCGACAGGGAGACGTAATCTCCCCGAAGCTCTTTACCGCTGCGTTGGAGGATGTCTTTAAGCTTCTGAATTGGAACGAACTTGGCATCAACATTAACGGCGAGTACATCACTCACCTACGGTTTGCCGACGATATAGTCGTTATGGTAGAGACTCTGGAAGACCTTAATACAATGCTCAACGACCTCAGCAGGGTTTCTCAACAGGTGGGCCTAAAAATGAACATGAGTAAGACGAAAATCATGTCAAATGCTCATGTCTCGCTTCACCCGGTCATCGTTGAGAACTCGGCGCTCGAAATTGTAGACGAGTACGTATACCTGGGACATACGGTCCAGCTAGGTAGGTCCAATTTCGAGAAAGAGGTCAACCGCCGAATCCAACTCGGATGGGCAGCGTTCGGGAAGCTTTGCGATGTCTTCTCGTCCAAAATCCCTCAATGTCTGAAGACGAAAGTCTTCGAACAGTGCGTGTTGCCAGTGATGACATACGGCTCCGAGACATGGTCGCTAACTATGGGCCTCATAAGAAAGCTCAGAGTCGCTCAGAGAGCGATGGAGAGAGCTATGCTCGGAGTTTCTCTACGCGATCAAATCAGAAATGAGGAGATCCGTAGAAGAACCAAAGTCACCGACATAGCTCAACGAATCGCAAAACTGAAGTGGCAATGGGCGGGGCACATAGTCCGAAGAACCGATAGACGTTGGGGTCCCAAGGTGCTAGAATGGCGACCTCGCACCGGAAAACGCAGTGTTGGTAGACCCCCCACTAGGTGGACCGTCGACATCAAAAGAGTCGCAGGGAGTCGCTGGATACAGGCGGCACAAGACCGCGCCGTGTGGAAGTCCTTACAAGAGACCTATGTCCAGCAGTGGACGTCTATCGGTTGAGGACGACGATTATTATTTGATTGATTTACTAGATTTCATCCACGCGGATTTGTTATTATTTGATATCCCGGGATATAAAATAGCGTATATGTATGTCCTTTCATCTTGCTATTGTCATTATATGTATCGAAAAGTAGTCATGAAAATAAAACATTGAACCTCGACTGTCAAATAAAAATAAGAGTATCGATATTATTATTCTTATTTGCCCCTAGCCCAGTCGGATCACGGGTACATAGTGGTATCCCGTCACCCGTGGTCCTACCGGCAGGTGAAATCGGTGGGACCACGGGCCCTTCATCAAAAAATTCCTATTAAACAAAATTGTCTATATTTACTAGTAATACGAGTATAATATACAATTCGATGTAACATTTTAGAATGTTACCAGTGTAAACTTAAATGGGGCCTCATAAAATAGTTTAGCCACAGAGTACAAAGGGGAAGCTTCTACAAGTGGCCCGCTGTAGGTACACTCACACATAATATGCGCACGTTTGTCACCAACTGTACCGGTTAGTGGAACGAGCGCGCGTCCGTGAACCGTTGGTGAGTGTGTTTGTGTGAGTGTACCTACAGCGGGCCGCTTGTGGAAGCTTCCTCTCTGTAGATTTTCTACTCGTGTGGTTTAGCTACGACTTGATATCTTAACTACAACTAGGCACGTAACTATAACAATATTGTCAATAAAGGACAGAAATCCCACCCTAATGGTCGAACATTAATCGTCATCTAAAATGAAATGTTCATAAAGCTCAAACAATAAATAAAATTATTTGTTCCGGAATCCGGTAACTTTGTTGTAACGGTGTTTCTAGTACAAACATAAGACGACACGCGTAAAGACTAAAGAGATATTTTATCATTTACTACAACATTGTAGTTTTAATAGAATCGATAGTTGTAATAGACTCTGTTTAATCTTCATGTACCTATCCAATGGTCATAGTTATTTTTTGTCAACCATCTGCCAAAACCCAAAAATATTTTTTTTCTTCAAACAAATCATAAAGTTATTAAATAGCATACTTATTACTCATTGTTAGTGTATATAGAATAGAATAGAAAGGTTTTTTATTCAAATAAACTTTTACAAAAGCTTTCAAATCATCAAGTGAATCTACTACGAATCACGTATTGTCATCATCATGGATATCATGTTCTTCATAATATCATGATACCTACATAATGAATTACAATACTTATCATGCACCTCAGTAAAGTCCAAATTAGACGGTGCCCCGTTCATCGTTATTTTTGCGATGAACGATGCACGATACGATATTTGCTATGGCACAGTGCCTGTGAACGATGAACGGTCGGTGTTTAGACGGTTCATTTTCGATGACTCATCGATGAAGCCTCGAAAATGAAAGCAAAAATCCCGAAAAATTAACCGCCTAAATTGGATTGCTTGAGGAATTTACGAAACATTAAAAAAAATTGACCAGCTCCTGACCTACAAATAATTGAATCCTCCCACCATTCATACAAATCGTTTCGACCCATCAATTCAATTGTGTGACAAACATTTTTCTCCAACAGGGTCTCGAGATAAAGGGACAGATGGTTTTCTGTTCGGAGTCGGATTCCCTGCTTTTTGTCGGATCGCCTTTTCTAGACGGCCTCGAGGGCCTGACCGGCAGAGGGCTATTTATTTCCGACATCCCATTACATGATGCGACGCGAGATGTCATCTTAGTCAGCGAACAGACGAGGGCTCAGGTTTGTATTTATTTTTCGACGCCATTATGTTTTTCAATCGACTTAATGGATTAAATCTTACCCGGCACTCTGTATAATATTGTTTTTAACCCCCGACGCAAAAACGACGGGGTGTTATAAGTTTGACGTGTCTGTGTGTGTGTGTGTGTGTGTGTGTGTGTATGTGTGTGTGTGTGTCTGTCTGTTCCCCTGTGGCGCTCAAACGGGTGGACCGATTTGAGTGCGGTTTTTTTTGTTTGAAAGGTGAATTAGTCGAGAGTGTTCTTAGCTATGCTTGATGAAAATCGGTCCAAGATGGCCGCCGCTACAAAATGGCGGATGATATATTTTTTCACAACTCCCTTGATATGGGTATCAAATGAAAGGGCTTGACTAGTAGAATAGCACTATTGCAAATTCAAGATGGCCGCTGCCACTAAATGGCGAATGTCGGGGGTTTTTTAAATTTTCAATTTACACTTGTTGTTTTTTAATAGCTTTGCTTCAATATTTTTGGTTATACTTATGTACCTGTTGCCTGTAAGAAATCACTTTAGTTATAAGGCCGCCCTTGCAGTCTAGCACTATTATTATTGTCTTTTTCTGTCTCAATGTTATATATTTAATTTTAATGTGTGTTGTTGTAATAAAGTTTACTATTAATACTACTTTTTAAAGAACGATAACAGTAATTATACTAAAGTTGGATATATAAAATGTTATAATATACATTATGTTATAGTAATTAAATTCATTATCGCAAATAATAAAACAAGTTATTCTCCGACCTTCATTGAACCATTTATTCTATGATTGAACCTAATAAAGGTATAGTACTTAACAAGAATATACTCTAAATAAGCATCATAAATTTTATGCTAAAGTATTCGAAGAATCCTTTACTCAATGGTCTTAAGGGTTTTAAGTATCGATGACTATTATATATATTTTGTGTTTATAAAGTGAAATTTTCTTTGAAGTCAATCAAAATAATTATATTTAAATGAAATCGAAACTTTACAGAACATTTGTGATTTATTGATATTTCAATAATAACTATATAATTTAATTAAATAATACTTCATCTGAATATCTATAGTAAAGTTGTCATTTAACCTTTTCAATATGAAAATAACTTAAATAATAACACCCGCGCAACAAGAAAGCAAAATGTTGACTTATAGAACGCCCAGAGCTTCATGTAAACGCAGAAGAATTGGCTTGTTCATTTAAATCTTAATTTAAATATTTGACTTGCTCACAAATTGCAATTTCAAGAGACACATTTTCTAAATATTTAACTTGCTTACAAATTTCAATTTCAAGACAAACATTTTCGTTGAAATAAAAATTATGACGAAGTGATTTATTTAATGTCGTAAAGTGTATTTTAATTTTTGGCTGATTTATTCTGTAGTTTGAAAAGGAAGGACACTTTTAGTGAAAATTATATTATTCTCAGTCAGTATGCGTCCACTGTTGGACATAGGCCTCTTTCAAGTAGAGCCAACATGTTCTATCTTCGGCTGTTCGCAGTCGATGCCAGCTACCTGAAAAAAAGGATATATTTCTTTGCTCTTAGAAAAACATTTTTCTCTGTATGTAGAGAGCCTGGTGCAGTTTTAGTATATGACTCTTAACTATGTATATTTTTAAGTTAGTGTATCGACACGTTATAAAAATAAAAATAAAATGCCAAGGTAACCCTTGATACACGAATGTATAGGTACTTACCTTTCCAAAATGGATTTAGCTCAGACATAAAGGTCTTTTATCGAATATAACCTCTTCAAAAGACGCAGTAACAGCGAACATTAATCTATGACTACAATAAGAGTACCTACATTTGAAAGGCAGACTCCGAGAAAGCCTTTCGAATTTCAGCAAAGCTATAAATCTTGCGATTCAATATTTTGCGTTAATGAGAATTTCCAGACGTGAGCCGACTTCAATAATTGCTTAACAATTAAGCAGCTGGTGGAAAAAATCTATATAACTTTCGAGATTGAGGATTATACCCTTTAATTATATTCTAAATATGATTTATGATTCTTATACCGTAGCTTAGAAAATATTTTTTTGAAAATATGTAGAAGATTTCTCCAAATTACCTCGATTTACGCTTCCGATTGACTTGAAAATAATTTACACATAGGTACGCGTGGTTTTAAATAAGCAATTAAAAAAATTTAAAGTCGAACTTCTTTTTCTAAAGTATAAAATATACTATTGGTAAGTACTATTAATAAAATAATACTATTAATTAATAATACTATTGAGGTTGTGATCCGCGCTCTGGGGCCTACCTGGTCCAAAGGTTGTCCATCGCTATTCAGCGTGGTAATGCTGCTAGCTTGATGGGCACCTTTGGCCCAGGGGCAACCAGAGGCGGACTATTTGAGTAGGGAAAAAAAAAATCAATTGCATAATTATTTTTTGTTTCAAAAATAAGAATTAATAAAATAAAAGAACCCAAACCTTGGAATTAAAATTAACATTATTGAACTAGGAACTTTACAAATAGATGATCACACTCCTCATTTTCGATGATTTAACAAGTACGTAAGGTTTAGTTTACACAGACGAATTACGAATTATTCAACTGGCTGTGAAACCAAATTTCTCCCCTGAGGTACTCAGTGAGAACTAGACTAGATTCCTACATAGAGCGTGCTTGAAATTCAAACGGTTAGAATAAACTGTCGATAAACAGCTAAGCAAATTAAAGCGAAATTAAATATATCTTATTACTTTTCAAATATGAAATACCTACAGGAGGAACCCGATAATCCGTAACGCCGATTGCGACTCAACATAATCTGTTTTTGAGATGATTTTAATAAATTGAACTTTGTGATTTTTCTGCGTAGGTACCTATGTACCAAATTTTTTTGTTTTTTTCGTATCTAGGTAAAAACTAACGGAAATTTGGTACTTCACTTTGTTCTAATTTTATTAATTTACAGTTAGCTGTTCCGTCATGCATTGCAATGTTACGTAAAGCGTGCCACTCAGATATTCATTTTGATAAAGAATTTTAGGCCAGTAACCATCGCGAGTGTATGCAGAAAAATTCACCAAAGTTTCATCATAATGGGACGAATGTATATCAACATTGATTTTTACCCAACTTTAACCGACTGTACTGTAACAAAAATGTACCTGCAGGCTTCTTTGGCAAGTGACTTTAAAAGTTGGCGCGTTTAGTCAGAATTCCAAAATAGTATGACACTTGCTTCTTTTTCTTCCTAAAAAGGAGAAAAAAAAATTGTCTTTAAAGAAATAAATTTCCTCACAGGACGGTCTACGGAAACGCATGGACAAACTAAAGAACTCAATAGTGGAGACCAGCAAATCGGTGGGCAAGGAAAGAGAGAAGAATGTTAGCTTGCTGCATTTGATATTCCCCCCGCACATCGCTAAGCGACTTTGGCTCGGTAAGTTGATATTATATTGTGTAACTCGTGTCTTGAAAATTCTTGTGAAGTAGATTTTTCATAACGCTGTTACAACATTGAACTATGAAATGGGAATTCTTATGTCTGTTTTCAAAAATGACGATTTCGTAAACCAAGACGCTCGACTCAATTTGAATTTGAACGCGCAAAGCACAAGACTTGCAAGCATGCAATCAACCAAAAAAAAAAAAAAAACTAGTGCTTTCACTAGCATTTTTTTAAATGATGAAAAGTATGATTAGGATAGGTACCCCTAATCCATTTCTAAATTATTTAGTGAGACAGCTTTTTTATATAAGGTAGTATACTACTGATTAGTTTCTATACGCAGCATCGTATGACGTATCTGCTATTAATCAGAAAGTTTTCTACCGTCACTAAGGGTCGGGACATACTAGCACAGAGAAGCGCATCGAAGCGCCAAGCAAAAAATGTTCATGGTGTATTGACACTTATCTCTACAAAATAAGGCATAACGAGTTCATATGAATGCGCGCATTCGCTCGTCTTTTTTATAAGTATTTTCATATACCGAAACTTTTCCAATTTTCTCATAAGTTACATAGATCATTCTCGTAGTTGAATACATATACTGTTAATTTCATTTGTGTCCGCCGTAGGTATGGTTTCCATACAAAAATGCCCGTTTACTTTTTTGCCTTGTTTTGTAGAGATAATATGCCGTGATTTTTTTTCGATTTGCTTCAATACGCTTCGACTCTGCGCTAATATGCCCCGATCCTCACTCTACTCCGTTTGGTGTGAAGGTGAGGAGATCGAAGCTAAGAGCCACGATGACGTCACGATGCTGTTCAGCGACATAGTGGGGTTCACGTCGATCTGCGCGACCGCCACGCCCATGATGGTGATCGCCATGTTAGAGGACCTGTACAGCGTGTTCGATATCTTCTGTGAGGAACTCGATGTTTATAAGGTGAGATTCCAATGAACTGACATATAGAGAAAAAGGTAATAATTCGAAAAGTATGTATTATATTATTGGAACCATATTAAATAATTATATTCACATATTTTATAAGGGCTATTAGGGCTTCTAAACAAAAAAAACATGCATAATATTATATATATATGCCTAAAAAATTTTGTATGTTTGTTTGGAAGCTCTAGTAGAGTATCATATTGCGGTTAGGTACAAACGTCGAATTGAGAACCTCATTTTTTGAAGTCGGTTAAAAATACTTATATTATTCAAATGGTTCAGAATCTACTATTATATATATATATATATATATATATATATATATATATATATATTATACGCGTTTGTGTTGCAGTTGTATCATACATGTTGTATGCAATAAAACTGCATCTTAACTGCAATTTCACAGTCAACTCATAGTCATAAGTAACAAACAAACATACAAACAAGTCCTCCTGTCTGGACACTAAAAGTAAAGACAAAAGAATTTTTATCCTGTATAATATCCTATCTTAAATTTTTGTAGCCACATTAAAATAAGAGAATATTTTCTAGGTGGAAACAATAGGCGATGCGTACTGTGTAGCGAGCGGCCTGCATCGCAAGATAGACACTCACGCGCCCCAGATCGCCTGGATGGCGTTGCGCATGGTAGAGACGTGCGCACAGCATCTGACGCACGAAGGGAACCCCATAAAGGTAGGCTGAAGCTTTCGTGACCCTTTTGACTATTTACATTATTTTGACATCCAGACGAATGTATCTTAAGGTGCCCTCCTTACGCGCTTTTCCATACAAACGTATTACGCCTATTATTCTAATATTTATCCCAATAGATCTTAAAAAAAGCCAGATATCAATTTATATCTCCATTATCTATGCTATAAAATAATAAAAAATTTAAAATTAAGTATATTTATTTTGAAAGTTATGACGCTTGAAAAATCACTATTTTAGGGAAAATTTTGAGGCAACTTCGTGCGTAAATAAACTAAGTATAGTTATAAGAAACTAGAAAATTGAAAAACGACCAAAGTCATATCATACGTTACTTCATAATAATTTGAAATGTCTTTAGTTTATGTAAAAAATTGCCTAATATTTGCTAAAATAGGCGTAATTCCAAACCTAGATTTGCATCTTTTTACTTTGCTGTTTTTCACTAAAAATCATGATTTCTCAAGCAAAATTTATTTATTTATTTATTTAATAAATTTACTATTTATTTATTTTTAGTCTACTGAAGGCGTCTCGCTCTCTAAATGCAGAAATTACTGTTTTGAACTCCACCCACCAACGATTTGTCGCTCCTACGGAGAGCACTCTTAATAGTTTATTTTTGTACACAGATGCGAATAGGTCTCCACACGGGCACGGTGCTCGCTGGCGTGGTGGGCAAGACGATGCTGAAGTACTGCCTCTTTGGACATAACGTCACGCTGGCCAACAAGTTCGAATCCGGCTCCGAGCCTCTCATGATCAACGTCAGCCCTACCACTTATGAGTAAGATTTCATTTTCTTTATCATTACAATCATCATCATCACCGATACCATTAACATCATCACTATCGTTATCATCACCGATACCATTATCATCACCAATATCATTATTAACTATTCGCTTCATTGAGACTGGACATAATGTCACCACCAAGTTCGAGTCTGGTTCTGAGCCTCTCATGATCAACGTCAGCCCTACCACTTATGAGTAAGATTTCATTTTCTTTATCATTATAATCATCATCATCACCGATACCAGTAACATCATTACTATCGTTATCATCACCGATACCATTATCATCACCATTATCATTATTAACTATTCGCTTCATTGAGACTGGACATAATATCACCACCAAGTTCGAGTCTGGTTCTGAGCCTCTCATGATCAACGTCAGCCATACCACTTATGAGTAAGATTTCATTTTCTTTATCATTATCATCATTGTCATCACTGATACCATTATCATCACCATAATTATTATCAGCTATTCGCTATCTCTTTAAGACTTTGGACATAATATCAGGCTGGCCATAAAGTTTCAGTCAGGCTCCGAGCCTCTCATGAAATATCAGCCCTAACACTTACGAGTAAGATTTTATTTTCCTTATCATTATCATCATCAGCGATACCATTATCATCACCATCGCGTCTGGTTTTCACTCATCAATCTAAAGTGCTTTCTTGTGTGAAGTGTGTATTTACAAATATCCAGCAGTGAGCATCTATCGATTGAAGAAGAAGGAGAAAGAAATGAAACCCAGGACTTTTGTTGTAGAAAATAATTACCCGTACTACTACACCAGAGGTCGTCACACCACCTACTTTATTATATCATTATCGATGTTTATTTCAAAGAAAATTATTTTCCTCCAACCTTGGAAGCATAAAACCAACTAAGCAATTACCATGTAGCCCACGCGACATTTCATAGACGGTATTTTCCTCCTATTTTTGTTTACTTTGAAGGGAAGGTAATAATATTAAGGTGATTTGTTTACCCTGTATAATATTGGAAAGAGCTTGGAAGGACTTCTATTTTCAATATAATGTTCGCAGTATTTAGAGTGGGTAGATTAAATTGATAATTAGGAGCCCAAAGCCTATTTAAAGATTGTATGTTTTCGTTTCTACACACTTGTCCTTGAAAGAGAAAATTCCACTCAAAAAAATTCCTTCAACAAAATTTTGATATTCTAACATAATTATAACTGCGAAAGTGAGTTTGTTTGTTTGTTATATCTTACACCTAAACCGCTGAAACGATTTTGATGAAATTTACACACAGAGAAGTACAGAGATAGAAAAATAGCCTGTCTACCTTGGAGAAAAACTGCTACTTTTATCCTAGAAAATCAAATGATTTCCTCACGGACGAAGTTGCAGGCATCAGCTGTAGGGCTTTTCTCTAAAATACCATCTCGATATCGAAGCTCACTCAAGTGAGATAACACGCTTCGAAAGCAAACTCACTTCACCTTGGTTTGATATTCTGTAAACATCTGCTACGCACTTGCGAAGTGAAGTGAGTTTGAGTGAGAAGACCTGTACTATCGAGTTTTACAGAGTACAAATTAGCAAACTCATCTCGAATTTACTCTCTATAATTCGAAAATGGCTTAACAGAATAGCCCTACTGATATTAAAATAAAGTAAAATATGTATTCGTTTTTAGAAGAAAAATCAGAAAATGCCTACTCCAACCCGAAACCTCATGATGTAACCTAGTGTTGTCCTTTTCACAATGGCCCCTCAGGAAAAGGATAGCCCATTAACGTCCAGCCTCAGGGGCCATTTTCCATTCTTCGTATATTATAATAACATCCATAAAGTCTAATAATATTTGTATTGCCCCGGGATATCGACGTACAAGATGTTCTCGATACTAAATTGGATCAGCCCATTAGTTTTCATAACGTTTGTGGCCGCCGTTAAACTTTATTGTGTGTACAAATTGATGACTTTTATCCGAAAAACGATACTGAGAACGATCTCTCAGTCAAAGTCTTCTCTGTAGTGATGATGATGCAGTATTAGATGGAAGCGGACTGAACTAGCAAAAAAAAGCTGTGATAGCCTAGTGGTTAGGACGACCGACTTCTAATCGGAGGTCGTGGGTTCGATCCCGGGCATGCACCTCTAACTTTTCGGAGTTATGTGCGTTTTAAGTATTTAAATATCACTTGCTTTAACGGTGAAGGAAAACATCGTGAGGAAACCTGCATGCCTGAGAGTTCTCCATAACGTTCTCAAAGGTGTGTGAAGTCTGCCAATCCGCTTGGCCAGCGTGGTAGACTATGGCCAAAACCCTTCTCACTCTGAGAGGAGACCCGTGCTCTGTAGTGAGCCGGTAATGGGTTGATCATGATGATGATGAGATATTTCCAGTTTTCATTAAACTTAAACAGTTTTGACGACCTCCCTGGTGCAGTGGTGAGAACTGGGGGCTTATGGGTAGGAAGTCTTTTTTTTAATAGGAATAGCGGGCAACCGAGCAAGCGGGTCACCTGGATGTTGAGTGATTACCGCCGCCCATGGACATTAGCAGCACCTGAGGAACCACTAATGCGTTGCCGGCTTTTGAAGAAGGGCACTGGCTCTCCAGCTCGCTGCTGCTGACACATCGGATGCTTTGCGGCAGATTACGTGAAGTGTGGTCGCTAGCCAGGCGGATTCGGGGTAAAATCCTACCACAAAGCGGTGATACCATCTAGATTACGTTGTGTGGTATCAGGCACAACGACCCGTAGAGGGGACTGAGAGCGTCAGGGCCTCGTTAGCATATTGGCAGGGTGCGCCGCGTGCAGGTGAGGTTGACTTTGGCCACATATATGGAATTTGGGCCACTTACACCCCAAGTCCGAGTTTGATTCCCGGCAGAGGCAATTTGGGAATTTATAATTTCTTAATTATCTCTGGTCTGGTCTGGTGAAAAGATTTGACCGTGGCTAGTTACTACCCTACCGACAAAGCCGTGGCAGTACGGCTTTGTCGGTAGTGATTTAGCGTTCCAGTACTATATCGCATAGAAACCGTCAGGGGTATGGATTTAATAAAAAACTGCCATACCTCTTCTAAGTTAGCCCGCTTCCACCTTAGACTGTATCGTCACTTACCATCAGGTGAGATCGCAGTCAAGGGGTAACTTGTAGATGAACATTAAAACCTATTACCCTAGTAACCTATACTCCTAGTACCCAAGTTTTCTTCTTATTATAAAACACCCGTAAGGTATCGTGGGGTACATCTGACGAAAGTAAACCTTCGTCTCGCTCACTCATATGGACAATAATACATGCTTTGATTATCCACATGGCCAGATTGATAATGTAACTCACGAGTGCGCCCTAAAAAATGTTCACTTAAATTGGTAGGATCGCTCTCACCTACTTCAGTGTCACTTAATAAACTACGCAGTAAACAGCTCCCGAAAAATAAAAAAATATGCCGGTTTGTGCGGTGAAATTATGTCGTAATTATCCTTCACAACAAAATAAGAGGTCGAAGATCTCATATCATCAGTAAGTTTTTACATTTGAGTATGGTTTTTTGAGAAAATAGGATTTTTAATTTCGATGTTTCATAGGTACGTCGAACTGGCCGGTGATACCAGCTGAGCATTGTGGTATTTTGCACATTATTGTGAAATTTGCACATTATTGTGCAAAAATATATTGTTGTATGATATACGTGTGAACATTAATAATTTTATTAATAAAATCAATTTGTTGCCAGTAGTGAGGTAATTTGCCACAAATATAGGGAAGTCCCGGAATATAGTAAATATTTATTATTAATATTATACTTACTGAATTTTGACCTTCAATAATTTTTTTAAATAATAATTATTGTAAATAATTATGATTATAAATATAAATTTTATAAATAAAAATTAAAAATAAATTTTCTAATTAGTTTTTAATTATTATTAATACTTAATGTGGGTTTCCAACGGATCCAATACTAAGACATCGCTGGACAGCTGTCATCAGAAGGACACGACATGACGACTGTTGGAAACGTATTATAAAAGTATTTGACTAAATCAAGAAATAATTTTTATTTAGTATCTAGTGTTACGAATTTGCAGCGCCACCTACCGGATTCAATTAGGTATTATGAATCTAAACTCCCCAGGGACAAGAAACTTACAAAATTTCAACAAAATTTGTTCGTAATAAATTAAATCCTAGAACCTGACTGCAGCACCACCTACCGGGTCCAATTGTAGATACAAACTATCTTCTTACCCACACAAACACACACCAAAAATTCCATCAGAATCGGTCCAGCCGATATTTAAATAATGAGGTAGATACCTAATGAATATTCTGTAATCAAGTAATTACTAATGCTGTTTCCATGGCAAACTATTGATTTACATTAAACAAACAGTTTTACACACACGTAGATTAAAGATAAATAATTAATAAAAACAAAATTTTATCCTACACCATACTTGATTTATCTATAAAAATTGTGCAATTGTCCAAATAACCGGTATCCCTAGGCGCGCACACATTTGCGATTCGAGGTTGTATCGTACACGGCGCGATTACCGAGGTCACGCACACATTGGCAGTAGTCGCGGCCGTCTTGACGAGTAATAATATTTCGCGTTACTCCCTCTTGGGAACTCTTTGAATACATGTAAAGAAGCTTCGCTTTGAAAATATTTTGTAAAATGTCAATAACTGGGTACAAAAAAGTTTACTGTAATCTACAATTCACACATGACCGGCCGTGCTGGCGTGAACGGAAGCGCAACCTTTTGTTCATCACGAATTCCATGACCGGTTATGAAGCTAGGAGTTAGTGCCACGTAGTTATGGACCTGTGTTCATAAGCAATACGATTCAATTTCATTCAAAATCTATCTACCGTAGCGTGTGCTTTCGGTCTACGCCGAAAAGCTACGTCAAGGTATTCACGAGTTACTAGTGGCTCTACACTACAGTGTGCTTAGTCTAAAGCGGAGCACTCGAAAACGAACTCGAAAACTATTGATCGATTTCAGAGTAAAATAGACCTAAAATGGCTTGTATTAAGGTTTGAGTTCGCCAATACATTCAGCATTGTTCGAATGCTGAATGTATTGGCGAACTCAAACCTTAATACAAGCCATTTTAGGTCTATTTTACTCTGAAATCGATCAATAGTTTTCGAGTTCGTTTTCGAGTGCTCCGCTTTAGACTAAGCACACAGTGTGGTTGCTACACTGTGTCCTCTCGATATTATAATTTAATTATTGTGTGATGGTAAAATGCGTAGCCATAGCTAGTCTACGTAGATGTATGTATGTGCTACGACTGCGGCTACGTAGCTGTTCAATTTATGGCATGACAAAATAATAAGGCTGGAAACATACTTTTTATACACCACTATGCGATTTAGTTCGGGTTAAATCAAGGGATAGCTTATAGCTATTATCTGTAGATAACAGTTAGGATACTTTATTTATTTAAACACGCAAAAATGGTGTTAAATTCTCCACAAGCCCCATAAATATCAACCTAAATCTCGCGTCGGTTGGCTTTAGAGGCTTACGCTTGACGTTGATGAATCAATCAGTCAGCCAACGTTCACTCCACTTGTTTATTTATTGTCTTTACTTTGGGTCAAATGGCCTAAATTATCTCAATGGGGTGATTGGCGAAATATTCCGAAAAACTCATTTGTTGGAAGTACCCATTCGTGGCATAATAATTTATACGTACGCTTACTTTGAGGTAACAAAAGTATACTAAACATAAATATACGAAGGTTATATTAAAATTTTGGAAAATATATTTAAACGACAATGTACCTACCTATGTAAATTTTTTTGTTGGAAAAGTTTGAGTAACAAGCATTCTAACCTATGATTACCAACTGACTACAAAGGAGGATGGGCAAAAATGTATGAACGTTGGTCTACCTTATCAACACAAACGCCCTCTATGGAAATAAGAAGCTAATAAGTAGTTAATCAAATTACGTATAGCGTTTATGCCAAAATATATGGGAGTTTTTCAAAATTCACTAAAAAATAAATGTTTTAAAAATACTCTATATTAGTAATTCTACTATGAATTTAATTAATAGTGCGTAGCGTTCTACGTTAAACTGCCTCTTAGGTCTAATGGTTAGCATAATCGACTGCAGATCACGAGGTCCCGGGTTCGATTCCCGGGTCAGGCAAATAATTGTTAGGTATTGGGTTTTTCTGTCAAGAAATTCTCAGTGCCAGCTCGGAGTTGGTAGTTGGCGCTGTTTCACCCCCGTGCCTCAGAGAGCACGTTAGGCAGTCGGCCCCGGTTATTATTACTATCATGTGACAATAATCGTTAAAGCCCACCAACCTACATTGGAGCAGCGTGGCGGGTTTAAGCTCTAAATCCCTCTCCTATGAGAGAGGAGGCCTGTGCTCAGCAGTGGGACGTTAAAAGGCTGTAGGTAGGTGGTGGTGGCGTAGCGTCTAGAATTAAATACATTGGTCAAGTTGGAACATCGACGTTATCGTCGATGAGTTGGAAGCAGGGGGCACAAAATCGGCCTAATGTCGGGCCCAACATAACTAATAATAGTAATAAGTCGAGATTATTAGCACACAAGTAGATAGGTACAGAGGGAAAGCTTCATACAAACGGGTCGCTGTAGGTACACTCACACAAACACTCGCCAACGGTACACGAACGCCCGCGTCCATCGATGTATGTATTAGAACTACATCGATGCCCGCGTCCATCCAACCAGCTCAGTTAGATGACAAACGTGCGCATATGTGTGCGTGTACCTACAGCGGGCCGCTTGTAGAAGCTTCCCCTCTGTACCTATCTACTCGTGTGATTATTAGCTTTATCGTTAGAAAGCTGCGAACTATTCATATCGTTACTAGGTGGCATATTATGTCCTTCATAGCCTAATGCTTCTATATCTTGCGGTCATAAAACAGAAAATAAGGTAAGGGGCTTCCGTGCAGCATAATGCAGCCCGCATTATGTTTTTCTCGAAAATCTCTTGAACCCCAAGACTTGCAGCTTTGCTTCCATATAATAAAACTAGGTACTAAAAATAAGCTTTTCATTGAAATAGGTTTCATTTGTGTTGAGTAGGTAGACCACTTTGCCCATCCTCCTTTCCCACAAATATGCAAAAATATAATTTTAATTTACCTGTTATTAACCTTGAAAAGAACATACAGTGTGCTTAGTCTAAAGCGGAGCACTCGAAAACGAACTCGAAAACTATTGATCGATTTCAGAGTAAAATAGACCTAAAATGGCTTGTATTAAGGTTTGAGTTCGCCAATACATTCAGCATTCGAACAATGCTGAATGTATTGGCGAACTCAAACCTTAAAACAAGCCATTTTAGGTCTATTTTACTCTGAAATCGATCAATAGTTTTCGAGTTCGTTTTCGAGTGCTCCGCTTTAGACTAAGCACACAGACCGCATAAATACCGTGTAAGCAAATCGGCCGGGCCTCGAAAAATTTTCAACACCCTCCAGGGAAAAGTTTCAGTAGGTGGGTAACAAGCATAATTTGTTTGGCAGGTGGCTAATAAAGTTCCCGGGATTCGAAATGGAGCCGCGCGACCGTTCCTGCTTGCCCAACTCGTTCCCCAAGGACATACCCGGGACGTGTTACTTCCTGCACAGGTACTTGCATCCCGGGACGGACCCGGACGAGACTCAGGTGAGTAATTGAGAGCCCGGATTTACGGTTATTCGGTTTCGTGCAGTATCCTGATTTAGCGCAATACGTTGACTCGGTAGAGTTAGGGACCTTTCAGACAGACCGGCGCGGAAAGCGTCGGAGAGCATTTTTTTTTTCACACAGACCGGCCGTTTAAGTTTGCTCTGCTCTCCGCGCCGGTCTGTGTGAACGGACACGCGGATGCGTTCGGAGCCGAGCGTACGCTCTTGGGCCGGACGGCAGAGCAATTCGGCCTACGGTCGGCTGTGCGAGCATGAAAGAGCACGCGAACGGAGCCGGTCGGATGCTCGAGCGCGAAAGAGCACGAGCATGGAGCAGCCGACCGGCTCGACGAGCAGCCGAGCGGCTGCTCTTAATATTTCACACAGAGCGTATTGGGAGCATCCTCGAGCATCCTCTTATCATAAAAGAGATAAAATGTAAAAATAAAGCTTATTTCAATGTCTTAAGATTCTATTTTAAATGCGATTAAAATTTGCTCTGATCTCCGCGCCGGTCTATCTGAAAGGTCCCTTAGGCTGCGTTTCCATTGAAGCGGAGCTGGGCGGAGTGGAGAGGAGCGGACCGTGAATTGGTCAATCACAGTGCTTGAAATCTCCTCTCTGCAACTGGAAACTGTGTAGTGGAGCTGAGCGGAGTTTCAAATAAAATATATGAACACGTGGCCTCGAGCCGGACAGATCGGAGTCGAGCAGGCTGTGATGCCGAGCGGAGGGCATGAAGCGGAGGGTAGCGGAGCGGTGCGCCGCGGCGCGGGTGCATAGGGTAGACTTGACTTGGAATACGGCTCAATGTAGCTCTAGTCTGCTTAGCTCAGCTCAGCTCAGCTCCACTCCGCCCCGCTCCGTTTCAATGTAAACACTTGCCACTTTTCACTGCTCTTCTCCGCTTGACTCCGCCCAGCTCCACGTCAATGGAAACGCACCCTAAGACTTTCACAGCTTCACGGGCAACGGTCGACGATTCAAACCTCACCCGTTGCACTATTGTCGTACCTAAAGCGCAGGCCAAAATGGGAGCAAAGCAAAACGAAGCTAAACTTTGGTTCACACCGCGCTCATAGTTGAGCGACATAAGCGAAGCAAAACGAACTTGGTTTCGTTTCGCTTCGCTCCCAATGGGGCGTGCGCTTAACCGAACAGCTTATGTTAACACACTCTTTATGCTCAATTTGGAGGGCTCTATGGTAGCACGGATACATATTCTTTAAAAAAATCCGGCTCACATAAGAAGTATACATCTTGAAGTAAACACGTAGGTATAGTGATTTTTTTATTAAAATTTATATACTGAATTTTAATTTATATAATGTAATTGTTTATGTAATAGTTGTAATTTATATAATGTATGTACCACAAACCTAAATACAATCTTGAACGTTATGTTCACATAATATGTATGTATCTTTATTGGTCTAAGAATTTAATTACAAGGGTCACGCTGAAAGTTTTTAAAATTGGCCATTAAGATAAGTTGCTAATGAAAAAGCCGAATGCAGCCAGCGCTGAACAGCTTGTATGATTTTTGTGAAATTTCATATAAATATATTTATATATCAAAGGACTCATTTCAAACAGCGTTTACACATTGGCCGGCACTCTCCAAACGCATTGGATCAATGTGTACTGGGTCGAATGTGCCACACCTATCAAGTTTACTATTTAGTTTACATGAGTATGTCCTATATGGACACACACGCAACCATCTACAAGTGTTTATAGCTGTGAATCACTTTGGGTTCGGTCCGTATCATATGGGTGGGGTTGCCTTCATTAGCAAATGACGGTAGTTGTAAAACGTGCGGGGTGTAATTTTGAAATTGCTTTTAGCTTTATTTACACATTCTCTATTCTTATAAAGCGGTATTAAAGAAATAATCTTGAAAATTTTAACACATTATTAACGTCATAGTAAATTATTATATTATGAATAAATCAAATGGTATTTCTTTGAGGTAAAAATATCCTACTAATGTTGATAGTTATTACCTCATACCTGTACTTAAATACTTAGATTTCTGACATTATACCTAAATATTATTAATAAACTATATATTATTAATACACTCAAAATAATGTTTAAAAACTTAAAAAAAACTTTAAAAAGTTTAAAAAAAGAATTTTTTTCGATTATAAATTCATACGCAGGTACCTAATATTTTATTAGTTATAGGTAGTGATTAATTTAGTGGGTATTTTATATGAAATCTCTTTTATGCAGGTAAAACATATAGAAGACGCGCTAAAAGAATTCGGCATCGGACAAGGAAAAACAAGTGAAGTCGATAGTAAAGAACCTACATAGTGTCACAATGATCGATTACTTCGTTCACTACACACTACTTTGTAAAATAATCTCTGTAAAATTTTGTAATGAAACTTGTAATTGTTTACAAAAATACTGTAAATATTGTAAAATGTTCACTATTTACTAGAAAACGCATTTCTGTTCATAATTTATGACGTTGCGCTTTTGGTTACCTGGAAGAGATCGCTATGTAGTGATAAATACCTTCTAACTATCTTTACTACGAACAACACAAAAGAAGAAAATATAGACAACATTCTTTAATTAATGATTAATACGACAAGGCCACTGTGTGTGGTTTTTAACATGTATTTTGTATTCCTATATATCGAGTTGCACTGTATAATAATAAATATTATCCTTTATGCTCTTTTGAGACTAACGCATTGAAACAAACAAACTTTTTATACTTGGTGTATCTAATGAATAATCAGTATATATAAGAACTTATATATGTATACTGCAAATACACAACAGAACAGAAAAAACTCATTGTAAAGGCTCGGTTGATTTAAAAACTTTGTTCATTCTAAATAAAGCTTCGCTTGTTTGAACGCAATTATAATAATGATTGTTCGAAAAGTTTTTATTATTCCAATTATTTTCTGTTTTCTGCGTTGACAATAAGCTTATGATAATCTCTTAAGATTTATTTTATAGCTGAGTTTTTACGCCATTCCTGCGATTACTTTACGGCTTAAAATACGAAAGTAAACCCAATTCCCTTGATGATAATGACTTATTTTACGGAGCAAGGTCATGTCAATGCTTGTTGTTCTAAATTCAGTAAGTAATAATCCTATAGGAATTTTTACCAGAGCACTTCCTTTTATTAAGTCATAGGCCTTCAGTTATTCTTTAAAAAAAATAAACACTGTACCTACAGCATTTAAGTCTTAAGTACAAGGACTTATATTTATTTCCACGACATAAAACAACGTCAGAATTGCACCACTATAATTATCTGTAATACCCTAAATTCAAAATTAGAGAGAATTATTTTGTAAGAAAAAAAAATTTAATTATTAAATGTGTAAAATACTATACATCGATATTATATTGATGGTATGAATAAAGTATTTTCATTGGTGAAACTGAATTTGAAATAGATCCTATAAAAGACATTTGTTTATAAAATAAATGACACTTAAGTCATAAGTTAATCATGGAATTCCGCAAAGTAATGCCTGCTTTTATGCAACAAAATTTCCTGGTTACTAAAAATAGGTAGGTAAGTCAACAAAAATATTTTGACTTTCATATACCTACCTACCCCTTGAAATGTCGTAAGAGCATTATAGCATAGCATTACGCATTTAATTCACGTAAATAGTATTATTTAAACAGCTAAAAAATCCTTATTGTAGCGTTTGCATGGAGCATTATTAACTTGAAAATATATTATTTAAATTGCTGCATTAAAAATACATAAATACTGATTTTATATAAAAATACTTTATTATATTTAGCTGTTAACGTATGTTCAGGTAAAATGTAACATCGACATAAAGGTAAGGTGTTACGTCTTACCTGTCGTAAACATGCAGAGGTAAATGTAATCAATGACAGGTAAATTCATTCACAAAGGTAAATTACGAAATCATTCTACATGTGTAACCGATGTAATTACATGGATTAGGGCGTAATTTTAACAATTTATGTGAAGCTTTACAATATTACAAATAAGAAAATGTAAATAAGAAATCTGGGATAATTACGACTTATTTAATGATATAAAGCATTTCGCCGTTGCTGTACATAGAGTTTAGATATAGAGACATCGGCTTTGTACACAATGCTACGAATTAATGTAGGTGAATAGAATAATTACACAGTTTAACGTAATCGTATAACTTTGTAGCACTTTAGAAGTGAGTTTCTCTCATAAATTACGATGATTAATGTACGAGGAGAAAATTGTTCACGCTAATGCTGAACCAAATTCAATATTATGAGTAGTTTTATTATCTTTAAAAAAGAAAATTCAAATTTTAAACATCATCAACATCATATTATTCTATCTAGAAAGATAGGTACATAATATTTATGTGAACCGTTTAAGTCCTTACCTGTAAATGTATTTTGTTTATATTCAAAAGTACATTCATAAATCATAACTTATTTTCACCTCACTAACTCAAAAGCGCGCCGTTGCTGCTTATTAACCAGTGAGCAAAGTCAATTTTGCTCACTCAGTGCAATGAGTGTTTTGAATTTAGAACACCGAATCGTACACGATTCCATAATATTTCTTCGGCCTTTAGCGCATCGCCGACTCGAAATCATGGCAGCAGAATAAAAAGTATAGATGCACAGTGAAATATCAACTGTATCAATGGGTGACCTAAAAGGTCAACACACTCGGGACATAATAGCTAGCATAACATGTGGATTCGATTCCCGTCGGCTTCGCAATTTTCAATATAATCTATTTGAAATTTATATAGTATTCCTTATCTGGAATGGTGGTTTTGCTTGTGGAAACAGAAATAATTTGGTAATATAATATAGAAATAATAGATGGCTTAGAGCTTGTGCTTACATTGATAGTTAATATTTTGTTTTTAGATTCATTTCCCGACAATTATTACCAAATATGTAAAATTGCCTATATTTAATATATTAAAAACTAGTTGTACCTATAGTATCTTTTTTTAATTTGTAACTATACAGCTCTTACCAAAGATTACATTAAACAATAAAACATTGCATTAAATTACATTACAAGCTCGAATATCCTTTCATCGAAAATTTATTACATTTATTTGAAAATTATTAATTGGTATATAATCATTGGAGTATGTCTATTGTCTATACTCTATAGTAATTTGACTAAAAGTAAAATTGTACATAATTACATTAAGAAATTTGGTACATACTAACGAAAAAGCGAATGTTCTAAAGTAGTTAAAAGCTTTACTGCGATAAAATTAGTATTTGAACTTAAGTCTACATCATATTATAACAATATTATAGCTAGTACTTATTAAAATTCCTTATAATGACTACTTTATATTACTATAAAGAAAAACACAAGTACATATTTTACTAAAAATATCTCATAACTAAATTAAAATTGCAAAAAGTTCTGTAGCTACTAGCTATATTAAATTCAAATATGAAACTTTTAACTCATAATATATTTTAACGAAAAACTAATTTTCATTTTCTACAATTATTAATCTCTGATCATAATTTTTTTTATAACAAAAAGACACAGCTTTGCTTTTAATTAAACTGATGATGAATTAATTAGGCAAGGTTCAGATGGCCAATAAATATTGCGATATATTTTATGATCCCATTTATTATAAATATTACGATATGGTATTTCAATATTCAAAATTGAATGTGTGATCCTTACGTTACTTACGATCATTAAAATACAATTTTATGCCTAATATACCTAGTTTAATATCAATGATCTTTAAGAGTACAAAATTTAGAGTTGTTTTTTTTTTAAATAATATTATGTTGAATTATTCACCTATTCATGCAATATTTATTTTATTGTTCAGTTTTCAGTATGAATTAATACTAAAAAGTAGATTTGTATCACTTTTAAGCAGCTAAGAATAAGCATATGACAACGTTTTCACGCGCAGCGGACGCGTGTGTACATTGCTATAAACTGGATATGTGAAGGTCTGCAAGAGCAGGCCAGGCGCAGTCCGCATTACCTACAATGCGCTACAAGTACCTAGCGCGCTCCGATTGGTCGGGCCCAATAACCTTTATCTAGTTGGAAGGGATAAGAGCTATGCGATAGAAAAAGAGGCAAATAGTAGGTTACTATAACGGTAGATAGTGCTACTGCGACATGAATTGCACTTTATTGTGTCGTAACAAGAGTCGCTATTTATTTAAATATTTTTACGGAGTGAATCTTCTGTACCTTGTATACAGTGTAAGAGTATGCATACCTCTTCCAAGTTAGCCCGCTTCCATCTTAGACTGCATCATCACTTACCATCAGGTGAGATTGCAGTCAAGGGCTAACTTGTAGTTGAATAAAAAGAAAAGTACTGTGGCAAAAGTAAGTAAATAAGCTGTGACTATCGCGTTCGCAGCGCGGTTTTAATTGCGTCTGACGCGTTTCAACTGCGCGTGGAAAAAACGTCGTGTGCAAAGGCTCATTGTGCTTTTGCTTCGTCATCATCGTCACATATCGTGTAGGATTGTTAGTGAAACGTCTAGTCAACATATTTCTAGAGATTATTTGATTAAAAATGTAAATATTTTTAATTGTAATTTTGTAGACAATAAATTGTAGGACGTATTTTGTTACTCTAAATCTCTATTTTATAGGTACTTAATCATTAATGTTATGTTTCCATCATACATATTGTATTTTCTATTAAATTGTTGATGTTTTGCACAGTTTTATAATTTAATTTTGTGTGATAATCGTTTTCCTTTCTTCGCATGTATATAAATAGTATGTAATATATTTATATTATGATGTACATATTAATAATATAAATTATTTAAATGAAATATGTACTTACTTATAATTTTTAATCCACAAATCAATATTGTTTTCCAGTGTTAGATATCTAGATCATGTTTTTATTTAAAGTTAAGAATTCATTACCTAGATATTGAGGTTTCTTAATATTCTTTTAAATCAAAATAGTTCATAGCTCACGTAGTATTTATTCAACCACATTTTCTAGGCCTACAATAAATGTTTTACATAAATGACTGTATTATAATGTTTTATGCATTAAGTAACGTTTTAGATACTTAAATAGTGAATAACACATTGTAATCGAAATCCACATAAAATGCTATATAATTAAATGTAGACAACTTGTAACTGTTCACTATACTTAGTATAAATTATTTAAGGCATATTATAGTTAAGCTCTACATTTAAACACTCGATATACTACAAGCTAAGCTATACCAAACTTTCCTAAGTGTGTCTACATATATTTTTTTATTAGAAATTGATTATTTTATAATGAAATAATAAATAATTTGTTAAAAACTATTTCTCAAATTTACTTTGTAAATAAATTATTTAACTATTAAGTACAGCTAAAATTTCGTAACATATTTTTCATGATCGGGGGGCTAATTATGAAACACGCTTACGCACGACTCAAAAATAGCTTGTCTAGAGCGCGTACTATACAAACAAAGCTTGATACTTGTTTGAATATTAGCCACACAAGCATAAATAAATTGGATATACGCTCTTTAAACTATAATAATATCTGTGGTTCTGTCCATCTGTTTGTCTGCCTGTGGTTTGTCAGATTTTAGATTAAGATATTTCTACAAAATTTCATCGAGTATGATTGGTTAGTTTGTAGTGGGGCGCGCTCGGAAGTGCTCAAGAGAGATACTTCTCTTAATAAATGTGACGATTGGCGAACGGTCCGCTTTATTATAAGAAGTAACAAATCATTAAGCTGACCATTGGCCTCAAAAATTAATGATTGCATACACATTTTTCGATTTCCCCCTGTTCATACGAGTATACATGAAACATGTTCATTATACCTCTTAGAATAAATAGGTAAAGAAAGGCAGTCGTCGACGCGGCGATAAGCCGTTTTTAGCAAGCCTTAAAGGCTAGCTACGTCTATCGTCGCGTCAGTGCTCAAGGTACTCATGCGCTTGTGTGCGTGTCGGCAAATGTAATTACAGGGCACACATGGGTTGGTTTATAGCTTACGTTTCGAGCGGAAATTTGTTAGAAACTTCCATTCTAAGCGTAATAGTTCGATGTTATACCTACCTCCCTTTGTATATTTGACTCGTGCAAACACTATACTGATGCATTAATACGTGCAAACTAAAGCGAGCAAGGCTTGATACTTTCTAATACTGTAGTATGAAAATAGTTAATATACATAATAATTGTAACTACAAAAATTAATATCTAATTATTATTTCTTCTGTCGCCTAAAATCACGGCCTTCTTTTAGATTTAGTATTAGGTGGGTACAGTTTACAGGTCTTGTAGGAAATTGATGTCATCTGAATTAGTCTATTATATGTAGGTACATCATTAGATTAGAACGCGTATAGACCAGACCAAGGTCCAGACTAAACGTGGAAGCTTCGCAAGGCTTAGGTTCACGTGGCAATGCGAGGTCTTGCTTTGGCCGAGGTAAATGTGTACTCGACGGTCAAGGCAGCACGGCAACATTTATCTAATAGGTATAATCCCCGGCACGTAAGTCGAGCGGTGACCTTCAAGTGCGCGCAGCGTCGTACGAGTGAGCGGGACACAGTACGATTGGAGAGCCAATCAGCGTTTACGAGGTATCTGCGAGAGCTAATCAGTGCTTACGAACGATCCCCACGCCCTCCCCGCGACCCCCTCACACCCCGAGATACCTCATTTTCGACGTCAACGCTAGACTTATTTGTCGTGACTTGTAATGAATGTCGTAGTCTGAATCCATACACCAAAAACTGGATATATTTATATAGAAATTCCTAATGCCTATAATGGGTCATCTGCGCTAAAGTAGTAAATATCTGTCTTCGTTAGTAAAATATATTTTTGTTCTATTTTCGCCGACTTTTAGTTGGACCGACTATTATTGATCGTCTGCGATACGGCAGGCGTGAACGTACAAATTAATTAGCAGACCTGGGTTGAATACGTAGATACTGGGAATAGGTTAAGATGATGAAGAATTAGGTACTAAATATATAATTAAAGAATTATTAACTGAAGGTTTTTAAGAATCCGGCGGGGTCTCTTTAATTTTCCGGCTTAAAGAAGCCTATCTCTGTTTCCAAGTGAAAACCTATCCAACTATCCCTGTGAAAAACTTCGTCAAATATCGTTCAGCGTTTCAACCATGTAACAGACACACCGACAGAGCTACTTTCGTATTGAGTAATCATAATATTATGTTAAAATACATATTGCTAATTTTACAAATATTACCAGTGACATATATTTCTATTCAAGACCTGTTCGCTGTATTCAGAATATTAGAAAAGACATCACTATTTAATGTAATTATTGTAAGCTACTTATACCTCACGCTAATTGGATATTTATTATTTCTCATATAGAATCTTGCCGTAAGGAAAGTGTATAACTGTGAATGCACTGTTAGAGGAAATAAAGTATTGAATAAAAATGTTTCTTTCATAGCTTTATGCTTTTTATTTGTTATCTGTTTAACCTAACCTAGCTACAACTACTGGACGGCTCGAGCTGAAATTCGTCATGCATTTGCCAAAGGATTTTTGAAAATTCAACCCCCAAGAGGGTTAAATAGGGGTTGAAAGTTTATTTGAGATTTATATGAATCCACGCGGACGAAGTCGCGGGCATCAGCTAGTCATAATATTATTTTATATATATAAAGCTACTTGAAGTTACGTATTGATCACCTCTCCTGAACAATTTTGTATGGGACTTTTTCACCATACTTTCCGTGTGTGTAGAATTCAAAAAATTTAGGTCTACAAAATTATAGAGAGAGCTGGACGTGGAAAACTGACTAGAGTACCCTAAGGGATCTCGAAAACTATCAGTCGGAGAGGTACTATCCCCGAAAAAAAAATGTTCAACACCTTGGGCAATTGGGTAAACCGGTGAAAAAAATATGGCCACCAAACAAAAAAAATTTTCGTCTCCATACAAAAATTTCTTAATTTTCAAGAGGCTCTCCAGAACAATTTTGTATGGAACTTTTTTCCCCTCACTATTTATGTGCGTAGAACTTATGGGTCTTCCTTCAGGAAAATTATAAAACGTCATGAACGTGGAAAATTTACCAGAGTACCCCAACGGCTCTCAAAAACTATCAATCATAGAGGCATGGTTCTGAAACTGAAAATGTTCAAGACCTTGGGCCCTTTGGTGAGCCAGTAAAAAAAAGATAGGTACCAAACAAAAAAAAATTTCGTGTCCATACAAATTTTTTTTTAAATTTTCAAAAGGCTCTCCAGAACATTTTTGTATAGAACTTTTTCCTCTTACTATTTATATACGTAGAACTTATGAGTCTTCCTTCAGGAAAATTATGAAACTTCATAAATGTGGAAAATTTATCAGGGTACCTCATGGGTCCTCTAAAACTACCAGTCATACAGGCATGGTCCCAAACAAATGTTATTAAGAACCTTGGGCCATTGGGTGAACCGGTAAAAAAAAGATGGCCGCCGAACAAAAAAATTTTTCTCCATACAAATTTTTTGGGTTCTTTTCAAGAGGCTCTCCTGGACATTTTTGTATGAAACTTTTTCCCCCCACTACACGTATACATAAAACTTAAAGGTTTTTTTCACAAAAAATACAAAACGTAGTGAATGTGGAAAAATTACCAGGGTACCTCATGGGTCCTCTAAAACTACCAGTTATACAGGAATGGTCCCAAACAAATATTGTTAAAGACCTTGGGCAATTTGGTGAACCGGTAAAAAAAAGATGGCCGCCCAACAAAAAATTTTTTTGTGAATTTTCAAAAGGCTCTCCTGAACATTTTTGTATGGAACTTTTTTCTTATCACTATTTATATGCGTAGAACTTTTGAGTTTTCCTTCAAAGAAATTATAAAACGTCATGAACGTGGAAAATTTACCAGAGTACCCTAACGGCCCTCAAAAACTATCAATCATAGAGGCATGGTCCCGAAACTAAAAATGTTCAAGACCTTAGTCCCTTTGGGGAGCCAGTAAAAAAAAGATGCTACGGAGCAAAAAAAATTCGTGTTCATATAAAATTTCTTTTTACTTTTCAAGTGGCTCTCCAGAACATTTTTGTATAGATCTTTTTTTCCCACTAAACGCATGCATAGAACTCATTAGTGTCCTTTCAGAAAAGATACGAAACGTGATACCAATATTTCTTTTTATCTTTCAAGAGACTCTCCAGAATATTCTGGTATTTGGTATGGCCCCCCATTTCTTTAATTTACGAATATTGAAGAGACAACAAAGCCCGCGAGCTGCTTGCAGCTCGCGCACCGAGCGCAACACTAGTAAATTATAAAATGATAATAATAATATGAGACTCCGAACGGTTGTCGCATCTCGATACGCCACTACACTAGTTTATTTGCACCTTAATTATTATACAGGGGCTGATAAATAATTAATTGATAGTATACCTACTCTGATTTTTAATTCCATGGAATTCTGACGTTTCTTAATGTTACCAGATATAAAACAGTTCCCACAAAAAATAAAATAAATTCAAGACTTACATATAAATAAAAATAAATTTCCTCATGTAGATAATATGACAAATGCCTAACAGATACTTCAGGCACTTTAGTTTGGGGTAAAATTGAACTGGTGGTTAAAAGTGAACTTCACCCTGTTTTTCATACAAATAACTCATTATATTTTTAAATGACAACTGTCAGGATTCCACCGTATTAAAAATCAGACTATAAGGTTGCCAACTGTGCTATAATATACCTACTTACAGTCTGGCTAATTCTGTTGTACACAACCTAAACTAAAAATATGACAGGGCTTAATATATTCCTATCCCTTTCACATTGCTTTGTGTTTTTTAATCTTTCCAGAAAATACGTTATTTCTTTGAAGGGTAAGTACTTACTTGAGTTTCAAGGCTCAATCTGGGAAATAATAATATATTCAGCCGAGAAAACGTTGGCAACCCTAGCTTACTCCTTAGCTATTACGGAAGTCCCAAAGCTGTCGCAAAATTTTACGCTAGTTAAGTTTTACGTCCAGTCTTAGTCCAGCACCAGGAATTTCTTTATTGGGCCGTACGCAATTTCGCTAGAGATTACCTACTTAATGCAGAATTTTTATAGCGACTCTATAAACATTCTAATAAAAATGATATTTTTTATTATTACTGTCAGATTTTGTGCTTGACTAAGGTCTCTTATTCACAGACGTTTTTATGCCGTGAAAAATTACGGTTTGTTCGCCGTAAAATAGAAACGGTTGTCAGTGTTGTATGGAGCACAATGGTCAATGGAAGCTTGTTCACACGTACAGTGGCACTACGGCGGGGCAAGCACGCCGTACGGTTAAGAAACCGTGTTGTGAATAAGAGGCCTTAAGTTCTCTCGTTTCAGCTCTCAATCCGGGTACTCACCTACCGGGTAAACGTACAGATACAGTCATCATCATCATCATGATCAACCCATTACCGGCTCACTACAGAGCACGGGTCTCCTTTCAGGGTGAGAAGGGTTTTGGCCATAGTCTACCACGCGGCCAAGCGGATTGGCAGACTTCACACACCTTTGAGAACGTCATGGAGAACTCTCAGGCATGCAGGTTTCCTCACGATGTTTTCCTTCACCGTTAAAGCAAGTGATATTTAAATACTTAAAACGCACATAACTCCGAAAAGTTAGAGGTGCGTGCCCGGGATCGAACCCACGACCTCCGATTAGAAGTCGATCGTCCTAACCACTAGGCTATCACAGCTTACAGAATGATACAGTAATGAGTTAAAATTTTAAAGAATTCCCTGCACGGGATTTTTTAAACACCTAAATTCATGCGGACGAAGTTGCAGGTATAAACTAGTAGTGAAATAAAGTCTCTGTATGACCATGACGAACCACCACTACAGCCTTTTAACGTTCCATTGCTGGGCACAAGCCTCCTCTCTAATAGGAGAGTGGGATTTAGAGCTTAGATCCGCCACGCTGCTCCAATGCGGGTTGGCGGGTTTTAACAACTATTGTCACAAGATAGTGATAATAACCGGGACCGACTACTTAACGTGCTCTCCGAGGCACGTGGGTGGAACACCACCAACTACCAACTCCGGGCTGGCACTGAGAATTTCTAAACAGAAAATCCAATACCTAACAATAATTTGCCCGACCCGAGAATCTAATCCGGGACCTCGTGATCTGCAGTCGAATATGCTAACCACTAGAACAACGAGGCAACGACTCCGATGAACGGAGCACGAATATAATAATTAATTACTAATTAAAATTGGCGGTTAATTCGACCCAATTTCGATTCGATTAGCATTAAACATCAATAAACACAACCCATATTGGATTTCGAGCAAATGAGCCGTAAAAGTGGCGCGCTTCGCTCTCCTCCATAACTTTAACCACTCATCCGGTTGAGTTTACGACCAAACACGTCATTAAAGACTCATTAAACCCAAGTACAAATATACGAGTTGGAAATATAAGGTTTAAATTGATTTTCACAACTTCCCCAATAAACAAACTTTGTTTTGAATGTAACATATTTTGAATGAGAATCAATTGGAGCTTTTTGATGGTGGAATTGTTTTTCGTCTCGGATTGAATATTACGTACTATTTATCTGAAAGAATGTGGGGATTAACCCATTATGTTCGCTACCTCGTAGTATAATAGTTTGGTTTTTGAAACAATATAAATTTTGTTTCACATATTAAAATGATACTCTATTTTTAACCCCAACGCAAAAACGACGGGGTGTTATAAGTTTGACGTGTCTGACGTGTCTGACCGATTTGAATCATTGACTTATTATTATCTCTATGATTTGAATGCGGTTTTTTTTTGTTTGCAAGGTGAAATACAAAATGGCGGATTACATATTTTTTCACAACTCCCTTAATATGGGTATCAAATGAAAGGGCTTGACCAGCAGAATAGCACTATTGCAAATCCAAGATGGCCGCCGCCACAAAATGCCGAATGCCGGGGGTTTTTTAAATTTTTAATTTATACTTGTAGGTAGGTATACCTATACCTATACATACATCAGAAATTAAAATTATTGTTTTTTTTAATCCGATTTTTTTTTCAGATTAACGTTTTAAAATGGTAGGACTAGATGCATCAGGCTATAATAATATTATGTTCTTTCGTAGTGATGTACCTAATCATAAAAATATTTTGCATAGTTGATGTTAGCTCAAAACTTACAAAAATAGTTTAATCGTATTCATTACAGTGTAAATGTAGGTAACTACCTGCTATAGTTAAAAAATTTCGCTCCAATAAAATATTTTATTCCGTCCTTAATTGCAGTTAAAATAAGCCTCCGAGACGTAACTACCTTCACAAAAGGTTTATTGTACAAACGACCTAGTTCTGTATGAATGGGGGACACGTCTATCTTGGAGCGGGCAAAGGTTGCACACAAAGGGGTTAATTATCTAAGAATTTTGCTCAAAAATGGAGAGCATTTACTTTTTTAAAAGGCGCAGGTTTAAAAGGATTTTACTATTTCTGCAGCTGGTTGGCGCCTGTCTACGAGTGATGGAAGTGGCGACAGTATGGTAGGTAACTGCCGTACATTATTTTTAAAAGATCGATAAGTATCTAGTCAATGTGGCTAATTCTGTTGTACACAATCTCTAAACTAAAATGACAGCGCTAAATATTATATTCCTATCTCTTTCATAATGCTTCATGCGGAAAAGGATAGCTTTATTTTTAAACCTGTCAATTTAGTTAAAGTTTGGAGATTGTGTACAAAAGAATTAGCCACAATAACTACTTTTTTAAATCGCGCAAGTTTAAAAGGATTTTACTATTTCTGTAACTGGTTGGTGCTTGTCTACGATATTTCGTGGTAGAAATACCGATGGCATGGTAGGTAACTGACGTAAATTATTATTTTTAAAAGGTCTATAGCTACCTAGCATTTACTTTTTTTAAAGGATTAAAAGGATTTTACTATTTCTGCAGATGGTTGACGCTTATCTACGATATTTCGTATATATATTTATAGATTAAAAATAGGTTAATTTGTAGATTATGGAATTAGGGAAACCTGTAATGCTGGGGTACCACTGTTAAATAAATAAATAAAATAAATAAATAAAAAATTTTCGTAATGGAAATGTTGACGCGGTGACTGTCGTTAAATTATTGTTAAAATATCGATAGTCGATTTTACTACAGAGCCAAAGACTTTTCGTGTAAGGCCAAGGACACTATACGAGTAGTTATCGTCATCAATCGATGGATGTAGACAGCTGGTTATAAGTGTTTCGTTGGGACTTCCACACGCCATGGTCTTGTTTCGCTTGTATGGGGCGGCTTCCTGCTCCGTTTGACGCCTTCGGTCCACATAGTTGAAGGTCTATATTTTATCAATCAACTAGCGGACCCGGCAGACGTCGTCCTGCCCGCTATTAGCGCCACCTACCGGGTCCAATTTTTCTACTTACAAATCTTCCTCTTGAATCACTCTATCTATTAAAAAAAACCGCATCAAAATCCGTTGCGTAGTTTTAAAGATTTAAGCATACATAGGGACATAGGGACATAGGGACATAGGGACAGAGAAAGCGACTTTGTTTTATACTATGTAGTGATACTTACTGTGCCTTAGGTGCGAGGCCACCATTTCAGCAGCTTGGGACCCCAACATCTATCAGTTCTTTTAAAATATCTAAGAACTAAATTTACAGTCTGATTTTTAATTCGGTGGAATTCTAACAGTTGTCATTTAAAAATAGAATGAGTTATATTTGTATGAAAAACAGGGTTACCACCTGAAGTTCGATTTTACCCCATATTAAAGTACTTGAAGTATCTGTCAGGCATTTGTCACATCTACATGAAGCAATTGATTTTTATTGACGTAAGTTTTGAATTTATCTTTTTTGTGGGAACTCTTTTATCTCTGGTAACATTAAGAAACGTCAGAATTCCACGGAATTAAAAATTAGACTATAGAGCAATAGGTATTTCTCAGCCACACCTCTTCATCAACAAAAAAAGGTAAGTAGGTACTTTATTAAATACTTATATAATATATTATTATTTTCTTTAAATGGATCCAAATAAATTATGTAGAGTGAATATTCAAAATGGCCGAGAAATTAATTTACCATAGTGTATGGCTATTAATAGGTACGTGCATGGTCCGTGTATTAATTCTGTCCCTAATGGGATTGTCGTTTAATTATAACAGCTTTAATGGCAATTAGTCTAATGAAATTGCGACAAAAATGTCTTAACATAGAACCGATCATCGTTGCTTATAGTTGAAGTATTCCTATAGAATATAGCTATTCATAGGAATATTTACACTAAGAATCGTAGGTGTAAGTAAATGATAATTGCCCTGATAAATATATGTTTACTTTCAGTTGTATATAGCCCTACGTAAGAAATTGGGTGTTGGTAACGCTGGCAGTGACGTACCTAATGTAAGTTTTCGTCGCCCGAGGCCAAAGCCCTTTGCCGCGCCATGCATTTAATTTTATAGGAACAACGCTCAGGTACTCGTAGAAAAAAAATTGGTTGTCTGTAAAGTCGATTTACTGACGATAATTTTACTTGATAACGTCATATTAAAGAAAATAAAGAGAGATAATATGATGCGTCACAAGCCGAGCGCTCAGTTCCGCGCTACGTGCTACGTTCCGTGCTACGTGCTACGCGCTACGTTCCGCGGTACGTGACAATGAGTCATGCTTTTTCATGCATGTAGCCATGTGCACACAGCACATTGAAGGTCACCGGTCGACTTATTTGCTGTGACTTGTACGTAGGCATTGTACTTACTAACACGATAAAGTAGAAAATAAACTAACTCGATAAAGCTGCTGGATTTCGTAACACTGGCGATCTTTATAAGAGACCTATGTATGTACATCGGTTGAGACGATATTGTATAGGTTACGATGTTTACGTCGTCACTAATGTTGACTAAATAATTAACAGATTTCGACCAACTCCACTAACGAACTATACTGAAAAAATCACACTTAGGCAATAGCATAAGGTCGTAGCGGTAATTTACATTTTATGATTTATCGCAGTTTTATTACACTGTGGAATACTGGGAGAGTGCATAAATAAACAACTTTCATGTGATTATAACGCGGTTATTATGAAATGACCCGTAATTGTACCGCGCGTCGTATTGAACCATAAAAACCACTAAATCGGTTGATTAAACGACGTATACGCCGTTAAGAAGTCCATTCGAGTCGTCGGAATGCAAATACGATTCTGCCAAATGGGGTGGAAATACTCGAATTGCGTAAAATTACCAATGTACATTTCTGAGTGCTTAGTCTCAGTTTGGAGCGCTCCAAAACTTTATAATATACTATTGATCGAATCACAGATGACTTCAGAGCAAAATGAACCTAAAGAGTCTTATTTTAAAGTCGTAACTCAACAGTTCGAATATTCATTTTACAACATTTCTGCTTGGAGCGCTGGCTGTTTTCGAATGCTGAATGTATTGGCGAACTCAAACCTTAATATAAGCCATTTTAGGTCCATTTTACTCTGAAGTCATAGTCATTCGATCAATAGTATATTATAAAGTTTTGGAGCGCTCCAAACTGAGACTAAGCACTCTGCTTCATAATGTTTAAACAATAGGTAAGTAGGTACTTACTGTTAAACATTACTGAATGATACTTAGGCATTGATTTCTGTTTCTCTATCATCGCATTTAACACCTGCATGAAACATTGGTACGATCTCAATAATTATAGCAGCGACTAGAGGATGCCCGCGACTTCGTCCGCGTGGATTTAGGTTTGTAAAAATCCCGCGGGAACTCTTTGTTTTTCCTTTGAGCTCATACTGTTAAAAGTCACACATTAAAATGTACAGTAATGAAAATTAATTTTTTAAGAGCTCTTTCCCGTCACTAAAGTATTCACAATGAAAGTCCCATCAAAATTGGTCCAGCATTTCGGAGACAGACAAACACAAGTTTTTTTTTTAAATATTAATTGTGGTAAGTAACACACCCTTATTTTACCTTTCTAGGTAAGACAAGACCAGTCAGACCAGAGATTAATTTCAATAGTTGTTGGAATTCGTTACACAATTTCTCCATAAAAAATCCACACCAGTCCTTTAGGTGCGGCCCGCACTGCGAAAATTATTTGCGCGAATTTTATTCGCGCGGTTTATATTCCGCATTTTAATTAATATATTTTTCTCGCGAATTTTAAATCGCATGTGCGTGCAGCTTCAAGCATTCCCATATGTCTCAGAATTTTGCGAAAAAATTCGCGCGAATAAATTTCGCAGTGCGGCCTAGACCTTATTCTACCACTTTATTCAATATACAATGTAATTGGTTTAAAGCAGAGATTAGTTAGGGAAGTATCATCACTAATTTCTACTTAAAAGGAAAAGGAACCCAAAACCTTTTTTATCTACAATTAATTAAAACTTAATGAAAGCTTGAAATTTATTTGAGCGAGCGTAAATAGATAGCTTTTAATTAAAATTATTCGAAATAATCACCAACTTTGATTTACAACATACAACAAAATTTTCGAATATTTGAAAAATTTCGTTATTTAATTATTTCGTTTTTTTATGAAAAAGTTTTAACTTTCGAATATTAATTGATGCAAATCTTGTTTCAAATCAAACTTTATAAATTACTTCTAATGACAGTGATTTTGTAGGCACAACACCACAGACAACACCACACAAATTCACCACGAAATAAACTCGACGATCGTTTCGCTCCGACACCGAGCATCTTCAGCAGGGCTATTCTGTAAAGCCATTTTCGAATTATAGTGAGTGAATTCGAGATGAGTTTGCTAATTTGTACTCTGTAAAACTCGATAGTACAGGTCTTCTCACACAAACTCACTTCACTTCGCAAGTGCGTAGCAGATGTTTACAGAATATCAAACCAAGGTGAAGTGAGTTTGCTTTCGACGCGAGTTATCTCACTTGAGTGAGCTTCGATATCGAGATGGTATTTTAGAGAATAGCCCTACCTACAGTTGCTCACTTCACAACGGACGATTGCAAAGTAACGCTTGTGTCAAATAAGCGGTGTTATACCTATAATAAAATTATTAAGACCGCTCATTTGACACAAGCGTCAGTGAAGTCGACAGTCGTGGTGTAAGGTATTCTTAAAAAACCTAAATTCACACGGACGAAGTCGCGGGCATCAGCTAGTATATTTTATAAAATTCAAATAGGTATATACAGCGCTCAAATCTTGTGCAGATACGAGAGAAAGAATTCGACGACAAGAAGTCATCCCATTAAAGCGAATGTCTCACTCATCACTTAAGCTAATTTATTTGATAGGTACAAAGTTCTCACTTGTTTGCTTTCGCCTTGGCGCCGACGCTACTCCCCCAGGGGAGTTTAGCATTTTTATACGATTTAAGACGTCTAGCAAATGCGTTTAGCAAAATATATTGTGACTTTTAACGGATTTATTTATGAAATCCGAGAAATTCTCGTGCGTAATTTATAAAAATTCCTCTTAAGTCTCGCAGTCTCGTAGACAATTGAATATTACTTATGTTGATGTAACATCAAGCATTTTTGTGCTATAATGAAGTTTGCTTATCGAGCATGCAAGTGCTTGGAGACCTGGGTTATCTTGAATACTCTGATGGCTTAGGGTCACTCAAAGGGTGATGGAGAGAGCTATGCTCGGAATATCTCAGAAATGAGGAGATTCGTTACAGATTCAGACTTACCGACATAGCTCATATTATAGTCGCGAAACTGAAGGGGCAATAGGCGAGACACATAGCGCGAAAAACCGCGCTGGGGTACCAAGGTGCTTGATTCGTGACAGCACTGGGAAATGCAGCGTTAGAAGACCCCCTACTAGGTGGACGGAAGATCTCAAGCGAGTCGTTGGCACCCGCTGGATACAGGTGGCACAAGAGCAGCGGCGATCCGCGCAAGAGACATATGTCAAGTAAGTAGTAGACGTCTTTGTGTTGAGACGACTATATTCTCCTTTCTCGTCCAAACTGTTTAAAGCTTAGGTATGCAAGGAGTAATACGCGACAAACGTGCGACGTTGTGATTTGGACTTATGAACTTACGATCTTTCGGATTCCAATTTCCAGTCCGCCCCCTGACTGTTGAGCGATCGGGACTTAATATTACTCTGAATTGGAAGTACTTAGTCCAACTACTAAGCTGTAATTTTCTACGAAAAAGTATCTTATACAGTAAAACAAACTCATCAGCCGTCAAAAAACGCCCCCAGCCAATGATTACAGAGATGTTACTCGTAAGCTTGGAAATAATAAACACTGTGAAGAAAACGTTTATCTGTTTTTTATTACATTAAGTAGTTACCTAGTGTAAGTCGCAGTATCTGTATATAATATATAATAATATAAATAAAATTGAAGTGTTGGTGTGTAATTTGCAAATAACTTTTTAATTTGCAAATAGTTTATTAAACTAATATTATGATAATTGTAACGATATCATTACCCAAAATGTTAAATTGTGTTTTTAAATTTTTGTCTGGCTGGATTTCGACGAGAATTTCATAGATAGGTAGAAGATTATAATATAGCGAGTGATCTAGGCTACTTTATATAACAGAAATAATTAAGGTTCCTGGGTAAAAAAATAAAAACTTTGATGTTAGACACGATATGAAGGTAAATAGAACTCATCCACTGATACTAAATCGTTTTAAAAAGAACTTCTTGAAAAAAAAAATTTGGTCAATTTTATCGCATAAAATACAGATGCTGAAAGTCTCAAGGCTATGTTAAGAAAATAAGATAAAATAAAATCGTTAATAAGGTTTGTCAAAGTATCCTCAAAATCAAAAGGTTCAACTTCCAAGTCTATTAGTCTTAAGCCGCAAATTATCTGACATGAATATTAATCCACAAGGCGGGGTGACCTCGAGCGTCGGATTATTTTCATCCCCTATATTATTATGCAAATTCGCGATCGCTATCAAAATGTTTTATTTTTCTTTAGACAAACATAATTCTTTCGTATTACGTTTATAATGTTAAATTATGTGGTTTTATAGGTTACAAATAACTATGGGCCTCATAAAAAAGCTCAGGGGTCAGTTAGCGGGCGATGAGCTATGCTCGAAGTTTCTCACGTAATAAGATCAGAAAATTTCTGTTTTACTGTTCAAGCATCAGTCATAAGTCTGGGCATAAGCTATCTCCATTCAAAATTTCAGCCAAATTGGTTCAGTAGTTGCGGCGGAGAAGAGGAACAAACACACACATACACAAACTTTCGCCTTTATAATAATATACTATATAATATATTATAGTGTACCCGGCAGACTTCGTCCTGCCCGGCGACAGTCTGACATCGGCGCCACCTACTGTGTCCCGATAGGTTACCTGTACCTACCTACCCGGTAATTGTGTTTTCAAACCATCCAGGAAGCCTATGAAATATACACACAAAATTTCATCCAAATCAGTCCAGCCGTTTAGGAGGAGTTAGGTGACAAACACACGTACGGAAGAATTATATATAGGTACGGGTGTAGCTTACCGTATCGACGTGACGGGATGTCTGACAGTTACGAAACCCGTGAACATTTTGTATGGGAGAATGTTTTTTCTTTTTTTTTTCGTCTATTTTCCAATGTATAGTTATTCTGCTATTCGGGACGGAGACAAATACAACAAATGAATAACCGTTCTCGAGTTATAAGTGTTCGAATTAACACGACTTTGTTTTATATAATATATATAGATTATTGTGATAATGAGAATTCAAACTTTCAGCTTATATCAAGCAGCTCTTCAAAAATTCCTACGGGTTCTCACGCACAGTAGGAAATACGTATACATTGATATTAAATCTGGGGAAAGAGATACAGATACAGGTGTATTTACGACTTTATCCTCACTTACCAATTCCATACAATCTTGTTTTACGCTCGATAACGTGTTGAGTACACAGTTTTATTTTTATTGACATCTATACGGAATTCTTTCCTTTTTTTATTATTTACTGAGTAATTTTTTTCGGTAGGTACCTAGCGATTGCAGAGTTTTTTTCGAGGACCAATTAATTATCCAACCAATAAGTAATTTTGTGCAAACAATTTATATCGATGTAAGTACTTAGGTGCCCTTTATGAATTTGTCTGTTAATATTACCTAACGTTTCCAAGCAAAAATTCTGTAGTCGCTTCGTTATAAAGTGCTGAAATAGAATTCAAATAATATTCAAATTTACCACTCAGTATCACAAGAAATCTTATAAATTAAAAAAAAAAAAGCATTTATTTTGGCTGTTATAGTAATGTTTAAAAAAATTTTAATTTAATGTTAATTTAATTTTAATTTAATTTAATTTAATTTTAATGTTTAAAAAATTAACTAGTTGAAGTGAAATAAATCGTGCGTTCATTTCGAATAGACTCTACCGGCTTTTCTAAATTTTAGTATCTACCACTAGTTAGGAATACAGATATACCTATGTACATATAATATGTATTTTGCCTATATCACTCGTATTATACAGGTATTTATTTAAATTCCTCCTTAAAGGCATTACAAATCGGATTTGCACAATCCTATCACCTGTAATAATTTATAAACATTGTAACAATGTAAAGTTTTATTTACCTCAATTTACTGGGGTTTACTTACTACTATTAAAGAGGGTTCTCATGGTAAAGAGGACCGTCTCAACTTAACCTCAAGTAACATGTCTTTAGTAAATGGTTCGGTACTTACATGCTTAAGCCGACCCTTTTGTCGACCAATACTTCAAACTAATTGAAATTTGTAATTAATTAAGTACGGTATTTGAGTACGGTGTATGAGGATACAGTGTGCTTAGTCAAAGATCGGAGCACTCGAAAACGAACTCGAAAACTATTGATCGAATCACAAGTGAATTCAGAGCAAAATGAACTCAAATACTCGTAGTTTAAAGTCGTAATTCCATAGTTCGAATATGTATTTTACAACATTTCTGCTTGGGGCGCTCGTTGTGTTCGAATGCTGAATGTATTGGCGAACTCAAACCTTAAAACAAGCCATTTTAGGTCTATTTTACTCTGAAATCGATCAATAGTTTTTGAGTTCGTTTTCGAGTGCTCCGATCTTAGACTAAGCACTCTGGTCTTGTTTTAGCTACTACGTCTGGATTAGATAAGGATAATATTATTTTACAGGTACTGATAGATTATTCCTGGTTTTTCTTTAATTTAATTCACAAAAAGAATTCATACGCAAATTCCGTATACTTACTGTTTGACGTGATAACGTCTTAGGAATCGATGAACGCCGGCCGCACGCACGAAAAAGCATGACTTATTGTCACGTACCACTTAGCCGAGCGTGCAAGCGAGAGCGCGGAACAAGCGATAGAGAGGCAATGTTTTCTTATGAGTTGACGTTATCTCGTAAAATTATCGTCCGTAAACCGATTTTACAGACAGCCAATTTTTTCATAAAAAACTGTTCTGATTCAAAGCGAGCCGAGCCACCGAGCGTACCACGAACTAAAGACATTTTCCAATACAGTTTATCACAGTTCTCATTTTAAGTAGTTCCGAGTACCTTCACTGTCACTTCTATTAGCAATGAGCGCCAAAATGACGATTATCAAACTGCGTCAACATGACGTCGTTTATAACTATACTATAGTCTCGTGGTTCGTGATCAACCCATTACCGGCTCACTACAGAGCACGGGTCTCCTCTCAGAGTGAGAAGGGTTTTGGCTATAGTCTACCACGCTGGCCAAGCGGATTGACAGAATTCACACACCTCTGAGAACGTTATGGAGAACTCTCAGGCGTGCAGGTTTCTTCACGATGTTTTCCTTCACCGTTAAAGCAAGTGATATTTAAATAGGTACTTAAAACGCACATAACTCCGAAAAGTTAGAGGTGCGTACCCGGGATCGAACCCACGACCTCCGATTAGAAGTCGGTCATCCTAACCACTAGGCTATCACAGCTTTTGTCCCGTGGTTAGTCCATCGATAAATTATAAAGCGTAGGCCACGTTAGGAGCGAAGCAAAACTAAACTAAAGTGCGCTTCGCTTAGCTCATGTAACTACCGCGTCTTTTCGTACTACAGAGCTAAACTAAGCCAGCGATGCGAACTTGAGCGTTACCATAGTTGAGCGACATGAGCGAAGCGAAAAAGACCCTGCGCTCCCAATGTGACCTACGCTTTATACATGGTGGCAGGGGTTACTGGACAACTCGACCGCAATAAAATCGACCGAATGGTCGAGTTGTCCACATCCAATTTTTTGATGGTCAACTCGGCCAATAGCAGAATTCTGAGTTGTTTATGTACAGTCGAATACAAAAAGTGTTTCACGTATCAAATATTTTGATTAACTTTTATATGAAATTACTTATAATTTATCAGCGTTTTATTAATTATTATCAAGATATTATGAATAAATGGTATTTTTTGAAAGAGCAAAATTTAGGTATTCTTTGAAACAAATTATAAGTAGCATCAGTAAAAATTAACATCACAAAAATTAAAAAGGTTATAAATATGAAATAAAAGTATTTATATATGTATATGTATAAAATTTCGCAATACTGTATGTAAGTCATCAAAAACATCATAATATAACGTACACACCTAAATATTTTACTCTATAAAAAAATAAGTCTTATTTATAAAATCACAGATTTGTATAATTGCTGTCAATATTGAAACCTTAACAATTTCTATTTTCATGGATTGTTTCAGTCAGTCAGTCAGTCAGTTTAAAAAAATACCACTTATATCAACAAACAAAAACAAATTATTAGTAGCTTTTGACCTCTTATTATCTATAATATCAAACAGGTCACCTTAGGAGAAAATCACACATCAGGATTTTTTTTGTTATGAATGATTTTCATAACAAATAAAACTAAACTCACAGTAGCACCTACATGCACGTCACCAACCAACTGACAGTTTTAAACAACTAAAACACGTTGGGTAATACGGCGCTCCCACGAGGTAATTTTTTTAAATGTCACCAATAGCCGTCTCTTTCTCCTGAATACAAGAGATAATAATAGGTACGTCTCTAAACGAAAATGAGATTTGCTATCTCTTTCTTTTTATACCTGTACTGTACTTTTATACCTCAACCCAACCTATCTGCTACTGTAAATGACTGTACTTTGTACGTGCGGTCGAGTTGACCATCAGAAAATATTAATAAAATTGAATGTGGACAACTCGACCATTCGGTCGATTTTATTGCGGTCGAGTTGTCCAGTAACCCGGTGGCAGCACGCTTTCGGAAAGTCCTATGTCACAAACGTAGACTCAAAAAGACCGTCTTTAGAGAGGAACATTATTCTTATAGCAGTAAAGGGAAGATAAATCATATTTTGCGTTACCGCCGTGGGAGCGATATAACCTACTTTATTACACACCTTCATGCAATATATGAGTTACTATCTGGGAAAGAAATGTATCACTGGTCCGTTAGATTTATGGGCCATATCGATTTTTGTACACAAACTTGTGCTACACCCAATAATTTCACCGTTTCCGCGTTTTTAATGCAATTACGTTTTTTAGGAATCATCACGGAGACCTAATGGCGCGTTAGTTAACTGCGCTGGTTAAGCAACATTGATCCAAATCAGTAAGCGGATGGGTGACCGTCTTTGGTCCTTACTTAAGGGGAAATGTGAGCGGAGAGTTTTTTGAAAATTAGGTATTTGAAAAAACTATCGTTGTCGCGTTCGACCGTCCCGCGCCTCAAATTCGTGCAATAAGGACAACTGCAAATCCGACTCAATAGCCGTAAGTAAAAAGTCATAATTCGAGGTTTGGCTCTCTAGTGTTTCCTCCTCCAATATTGGACCAATTTAAAAGATATTTCGTAAACTGAATAGGTATAAAGGATATACTTATATACTTAGGATAGGATGTGACCCTATGTTTTCCTTTTTTCATTATTAATTTTCAAATTTGTACATTAGGCCTCTGTTGAAAGCGATCTAAAATAGGCAATTTTGAGCATTTTGGAACGGTTCTAGTGCTTATAAAAATAATGTATCTTCAAAAAAAAAAACATAGGGGCATAGAAGAGATTGATATTTATTTTATTGTAAAAAATCATTGCTTTAAGATCATAAACCAGGGAGAAAACACGCGAGAGCGTTTATATGGAGAATAGAGCAACCGCATTTCTTCTTGCCCCGACGCGGAGTGAGTAAGGCCTTCGGTCCCTGCAGGTCTCATCTAATGATGAGAACTTTTAACTTCAACCTGCAGGCTTTTCTAGGCAAGCTCGTTCCAATTTAGACCTCATCACTGCTTTCCAGGGCATGATGGTCGTTAAGCGTAAGCCTATCATACAATAAAATAAAAAAATATAAAAAAGAAGTTTGAGATCATACTTTTTTAGTGGAGACGTACACAAAATTTAGAGGTTTACCGTATTATGATCCTAAGAAAACCCCTACCATTATGTTAGGATTAATGAAAGGCATCAAGACTGAGGGTCTTGATGCCTTTCAGCAGATACAGTGATAATTACGATGCAGAGAGAAAGGCCGCTACTAACCATATTTAAACTAAGTAATATAAATATTTTTTTAGTAAGTAGTGTGGAAATTTCTTAACTTTGGTTTTAAGTTGTCCTAAATAAATTATCATCTTTACCTAACTTTTTATAATTAATTAATTGTAAAATTGATTCATATTCGAAAAGTGTACCTTTTGAATCTATACTTACTAATATAATAAAGCGGAAGAGTTTGTTTGTTTGTTTGAACGCGCTAATCTCAGGAACTACTGGACCGATTTCAAAAATTATTTCACCGTTGGATATGTACGTGATCCTTGAGTGCTATAGGCTATATAATATGTACCACGGGCGAAGCCGGGGCGGACCGCTAGTAATTAATAATCTTGGAATCTGAATCGTGCTTGAATGAACTAATATTTGCGGTCAAGAAAGAGCCACTTCCGAAATCCTTTCTACCTATTTATAAGAGGCTTTTCCTTTTCGCACGGACGCTCTCAAATATCGCCGGAGCACCATTCAGAGTAATACGTTACGTGATCGAAATTAAGTACCTAATATTTGTATACTAATAGTTGGGACATTATAAACGTGTGAACTAAGTCATAAATAATTACGATCATAATGTTGTGAAGGCTCTCTCTCTCTCTCTCTCTTTGTAATCTTTTATCGACTATCGACTAATCCTTTATTATTGTTACACACAACACCACAGTATCAGGTTTCTTCCATAAGAAAGTTCCACTTACAGGAAGTGCGAGCGAGAAGTCCGATAAAAATGATTTATGACTGGGTTCGCACGTTTGTAATGTCTCAACTATAGGAGTTCGCTTTTACTCGTCTTATTCGTATTTCTACGGATGCAAAGCGCGTAAGTATAATATGTAAATAATTATATCAGTCGGTAACACATGCATTAAGTTGCCTACCTTAGGAACAGACGACCGAGTGTGTATGTGGGAGTATTTATTTATTTAAATCTTTAAGTACTCAAAACTACATACATATCAGGCAATCATAGAATGGCTTGGTATTTAAATGGCATAGGTATTTTACTTTACCGTATACATGTGGCTGTGAGCTGTGTGTAGCTGTGTAAGCTATGATAGCCTAGTGGTTAGGACGACCGACTTCTAATCGGAGGTCGTGGGTTCGATCCCGGGCACGCACCTCTAACTTTTCGGAGTTATGTGCGTTTTAAGTATTTAAATATCACTTGTTTTAACGGTGAAGGAAAACATCGTGAGGAAACCTGCATGCCTGAGAGTTCTCCATAACGTTCTCAAAGGTGTGTGAAGTCTGCCAATCCGCTTGGCCAGCGTGGTAGACTATGGCCAAAACCCTTCTCACTCTGAGAGGAGACCCGTGCTCTGTAGTGAGCCGGTAATGGGTTGATCATGCCATACATGTGGCCACTCAGTTCTACGCGTAGTTTACCAGCAGAAAATTATGCCGTAGTTTATACCATTACTGGGCATTGACATTAACCTTAACGTAGCCGCAGCGTAACGTAGAGTATGTAACTATATAAATTACAAATGAATATATTTTACAGCTTTGCTCTAGGTCACAGGTTCCCAAACTTTTTTTTCTCATAGACCACTTTCAAAATTTAGCTAGTTCCGGTGGACCCCCTGCAGCTACATTTCTACCATATTCCCAAAACTCGACAAAAAATGTGAACATTAGATCTTATTAAAGGCGTTGCGGCTGAGTTCTAACCACGGATTAATAATTTTCGAAAAAAAAGTGATAATTGATTGTACTGTGAGTGGATGTCAAAAAAGTAAAGTTCTGTAAGGTAAAGTTAAGTACTGAATATGGAATATGCAAGTTTTAGTACAAGTAACAGCCCCTGAATATTATCTGCCTACATTGTAAGGTGAAGTCAAGCCAACATTTTAGTTCTTCACTATCGAAAGCAGACAAATTTTCGTGGACCCCCGCTTACGACATGTGAATACCCCCATTTTTTTGTCACGCCAACGTAGACCCCCGTCGAGTCTCCCGTGGACCCTTGGGGGTCCACCTGGACCACTTTGGGAACTACTGCTCTAGGTATACATAACATTGTTCCTGGTACCAACTTCGTTAACATGCTATTAGAATGTTCCAGCGGGTCGCATCCCGGTAACGTTCGCCTTGAATCGCTAAACTATACTCCTAAGTTCGGAAACACATTGGCCTTTATACGGGCAGACAAGTTTAAACGTCTAACTTTTGAGAGGAAAGTAAGATTTATTGTATAACTGCTACGACGCGCCCGGGTTTCGCACGGGCGGGTAAGTTATTACTTACCTCGTAAAAAATCTATCTGTAGAACTATTGTTCTACAGATAGATTTTTTACGATATCAACTCATAAGGTTAAGGTTTGACGATAATTAGGGCCTGTTGTACCACATTCTGATAAATGTCGGACAGTTTTATTCACATATTTTATAATTTGTTCTTGACCTAAAGTAAGAAAGTGACAAAACTTATAGGCTATCTGACACTTATCAGAAGGTCAGAAACAGGCCCTTAATATTATTGATTCTATTGATAATGGACTTTTAACAAACGGCTCTACATAGTTTCCGTGGAACGGTACAAAAGGTAAGTCAAGTGAGACGTTCTGGGTTCGATTTCCAGCAATTTGTTACCACACTACTGCCTATGTGCCACCAAGCGATTTAGGGTTCTGGGTGGTTAAGGGTTTAGTAAAAACTGTCACACGTCTTCCAGGTAAGCCTGCTTCCGTCTTAGACTGCATCATCTCTTACCTATCACCAGCTGAGATTGCATTCAATGACTATCTTGTAAAAGAAAATAAAAGGTCAAATTCAGATCAAAGACATCCAGACTACGTATAATTGATGCAATGAAACCTTATCTATCTATAATATAATAAAACTGTAACAGATCCAATTCTGTACATTGAAGATATTTTGAAAATTCTTTTGGAGGGCACTCTATAATCGATACTGAATCCAAAACTGTAATTTTTTTCATTTTTGTCTGTCTGTCTGTCTGTATGTATCTTGGCCGCGCATCACGCCGAAACTACTGAATGGATTCGAATGAAACTTGCTAAAATTTGAGTTTATACTCCGAGGTAGGACATAGGATACTTTTTATCCCGAAATTCAGCACGGTTCCCTAGGGAGAGGGGATGAAAGTTAAAACGTGTATTTAGCTGTAATTCATTAACGCGTTGTTCGATTTCACTCATTCTTTTTTTCTTAGAAAGGTGGTACTTTATTTATTGTCCCGTAAATATTTCAAGGTCATAGGTTTTTTAGTTCAGATATGACAGACATTACAAACCTCAACATTGGGTTCATATAACTGGAACTTTCAATGTTATAAGGAGTAACATTTAGTTTATTAGATCTTTTATAAAAACCTATATCTACGCGAACAAAGTTGCGGGGATCAGTTAGTTCATCAAAATATAATGAGTATTTGGCAGTTGTGTAGGAACCTATGAACCGATAAATTTACATGACTGCTAAACTCACAATCCTCCTTTAATCGGGTATTTAGCTATGAAGCTAGCTATGAATGGAAAAAAGTCATCAAACTACATGAATAAAATCTAGCCTCAGCAAACACAAAGTTTGTGAATGTTAAATATATTGTTTGTATGAAAAGTGTAATGGATGTGGTTAAAGTTGTATCACAATAGCGATGTTTCTATAGAATAGTAACCCTGGATAGAATAGACAATTTTATGGAATTATTAATTTTATGGAAAAATATTTTTCCAAACATTGTTCATTCTCCTTTACTCTTGCTATGATTAGAGTCATGTTGATAGAGTTTCATTAGACGATATATTCTGCATCAGTCAGTTTAAATATGACTAACTATTGCAGCAGACAGTTTTCTGGACATTTGTTATGCATTACACGGCAGGTTACTCGACATTTACAACAGTATCTGTGGTAAAACCTTTCATCCTTGGATCCCTAACTCGTTTATGAGGCGTTAAGAATTGAATTCATTTCATATACCTATCCTCAACGCGACATCATACAGAACGTTAAGGGGTTTTTCTGCTTGTCAATCGGCCTCGATCGGCATGTTCAATAGGTGCTCCAAATCTTTATCGATGAATGTGAATGTGCATAGCTGCTGCACTCGATCGAAATAACACAATTTGTGTCTCATGATAGCATTCCATCGACACGAAGAATGATCGAGGTACCTCAATAAACTAGTATTGCTACTAGTTGCCTTCCGCAACTAGTTCCAACGATAGAGGCCGGTTAACTCGAAGAAGCAACTTTAAGGCCGATTAAGTTGGAAAAGCAACTTCCGTTCAAGGTAGGGAAGCATCGTCGAGGCCGATTAAGGACCAAATCGATCGGATTGTTATTTGTTGTAACACAAAATTCATATCGATCGAGAAAAAATTGTTATATTAATTTCCTATGGCCAATCAAAGAGAAGCACTTTCACATTCCTTAGCTGTACCTGTTGCCTATTAAGAAACCTATTAGTATGAGAAACCTAAAAGTATGGGTTCAATGAAAACTATAACCCGCTTAAATCTTGGACCGAATCCTTTCTTACCACCAAATGAAATCGCAGCCAAGGTCAAACTCGGTAACGAATAAAAAAAGACAATATAAATAAAACAGAAGCCATGTCGTCAACTTATGTAGCTCTGTAGCTATACAACGTACAACACAGAATCGTATTTCTCCTCAGAGCTACGAGTTAGAAAACTAGCAACGGATTATGACCAGACTCGGCTTATCCTTGTTCAGCATTGTTCAACCTTGTTCAACTGTATACAACTGTTCAACCACATTAGTTCCCGTTTCCTTTGACCATAGCCAACTTTGAGTACCAATATGACCGCTCAACCCGCTCGCAGATTGCGGAGGCCATCGCGCGCTTGTGAAGTACCTACAAAAAAACCTCGACGCCGGCTCACCCTTGACACTACAAACAACCCCATCTACTATAACTGTACGCTTGCCATGGGAACGGGCTCTTACAATAAGTATAAAATTATGTTCGCATATGATTTTAATTGATCTCTTGATCTTAACTTACTTACTTACCTACTTACTTTAATTAATAATAATTAAATTGGCTATAGCATGAAACGGCGTTCTCACGAGGCATTTTAAGTAAATTAATTTAGGTCTCGTTCTGTAATTTAGGTCTCGTTCTGTCGAACGATCGCGTCGGTCAGCGCTAGCCGACGTTTGTTTTCATTCTGTGTAACATACGGGCCGTTTGTTACAGATGGCTGGTAGATGTATGACTTTGACTTTAAATTATAGTGTAGGTTATTTGTCTAGTTTAGTTTATGACTATGCACAATTTAAATGAATTTAGTTAGAATGATAGAAAATACAAACAGATACAAAATGAAACAGAATACAAAAGATGATACAAACTAGGTGATGCCCAGATAGAGGGAATTTAGGTTTTTTAAATCCCACGGGAACTTGTACCTTTTCCGGGATAAAAAGTAGCCTATGTCCGTCCCCGGGATGTAAGTTAACTCTGTACCAAATTTCATCCAAATCAATTAACTGAGTCGTAAAAATATAGCAGACAGACAGACAGACCAACAGACAGATAGACAGACGGACACACTTTTGCTTTTATAATATTACTAGCTTTTGCCCGCGGCTTCGCCCGCGTGTATTTCGGGTTTTCACAAATCCTGAGAAAATCATGGATTTCCGGTTCCCGTTCCCTTTTCCAACCTTTATACCTACTTTCAAGGAAGTTTGCTATAGTAATCTACCTACAGCTGTAGCTGTAGATAGGTATCGTTTTTTTCAAAATCCCGTGGGAACTGTGGATTTTTGCAGGATAAAAAGTAGCCTATGTGTTAAGTCAGGGCATAATCTATCCCATTCAAAACTTCAGCCAAATTGGTTCAGTAGTTGCGGTGTTGTAGATGATAAAATTTTATGTTTGTTAAAATAAAAAAAAAATAATTTTTAAATTTTTTATACTGTACCGTACCGAAAAATTATCTCTACAAGTAAGATACGGCAGGTATCAGTCGTCAGGTACCTGAGGTATAGTTCGTTCGGTAACTTAGTGTCGGTACAGGCGCAGGTGCTCTTAGTATTCTGCTTTTATTTTTATTACCTTTTTTCTGTTTGTAATTTTTTTTCTATTCTAACAGAATCTCCGAATAGTCTGCCAATCCGCACTTGGCCAGCGTGGTAGACTATGATTAAAATCCTTCTCATTTTGAGAGAAGACCCGTGTTCATGAGAATATTATATTTTATGTTTATGGTTATATTGTAATAAAATACGAATATAAACAAGTGTAAATTGAAAATTTAAAAAACCCCCGACATTCGCCATTTAGTGGCGGCGGCCATCTTGAATTTGCAATAGTGCTATTCTACTAGTCAAGCCCTTTCATTTGATACCCATATCAAGGGAGTTGTGAAAAAATATATCATCCGCCATTTTGTAGCGGCGGCCATCTTGGACCGATTTTCATCAAACATAGCTAAGAACACTCTCGACTAATTCACCTTTCAAACAAAAAAAACCGCATTCAAATCGGTCCACCCGTTTGAGCGCCACAGGGGAACAGACAGACACACACACACACACACACACACAGACACGTCAAACTTATAACACCCCGTCGTTTTTGCGTCGGGGGTTAAAAAATATAAAAAGGATAGAGAATTTTAATGAAAAAATATCATCATCATCATCATGATCAACCCATTACCGGCTCACTACAGAGCACGGGTCTCCTCTCAGAGTGAGAAGGGTTTTGGCCATAGTCTACCACGCTGGCCAAGCGGATTGGCAGAATATGAGTAGGTATAAAACGCCAAAACCTCTTGTGCCTGTACGCCCCACGCGGCATGTTTTGAAGTCACGGCGGTGTCTTTGGCAAAACACCGCGCGGCGGAGGCGGCTAGACACAAAAGACGACCGTAAGAAAACGAACAGACTATAACTTACATGTAGAGATAATTTTTCACCTTGTACCATTGTCTATCACAAGTAAAAGAGATGAAAAGAAACCGCTCTTATCCGACCGCATTATTTTTTCATCACGACCGAGTCTCAAATCTATTATAATAAGCAAACATCTATCTATTCAAAGAATAATATAAGAAAATGTGGAATTTTTCTTCCCCATGGCATTGCTGGAGGTCGGAATAAATTATTCTTGTTATCGAAATTCTTGGTTTTATTTCTGGGTTTCCATGTTATAAGCGGCTCCAATGCGTTTTGGCGGGCTTTAACATTTAGGCCGCTATCCCACTGGCGTTTTGCGATCGTTGGCGTTTCGCCAACGTCTGCGCAGCGACAACGTCGCGTTGACGCAACGTCAACGTTGAGAGTCTCAAATAGTAGGGGAGCCCAAGAGGGGATTTTTGGATTTACTCGAGCGCGTCAGATTAAGATAAGAGGCGAGGCATCTTGCATCCTGCTGAGTACCCTCTACCATATACAAGCCCTTTAAATAGAGCCACACGCAAAATAAAAAAAATGATGGACATAAATACTCAGAAACGTCAGATTAAGATATGGTGGATTAATTACGAGCTAATTTATTTTATTTTCTAAATAGTATAAGTATTTAGAAAATCAGACTATGTGAACGTAACGTACGAGAATGGGAGCGTTACAAAGTTGCAAAAAAAAACATTATCTTGACCTTCTCCAATCTCGAGGGTGGTTGAATTTTTTTCAATTTTAAAGGAAATGATGCAAAAATAACATAAATAATATAATCAGTCGATTTCCACAAGCCAAAGTTATAAAAATCGTCTATTGAAGATGAGAGCGTACAGCTATTAGAAGCTTTCCCCACCACTGAAATGGAAAACCTTATATAACCTTTTATTCTTCCTATCAACTAATCTATAAAATCTACTAGGTCCCGACGACGCTCGAGTAAATCCACATTTTAGCATCCTCGGCTCCCCTACTATAATGGCAACCGTTCACGCTTCGACTTCGCAACTTCAACGCGACGTTAACGTCGCGACAATGCTGCGCAGACGTTGGAGAAACGCCAACGCTCGCAAAACGCCAGTGGGATAGGGGCCTTATTATCACAATAATGATTATAACCGGGAACGACGGCATAACGTGCTCTCCGAGGCACGGGGGTGAAACACCGCCAACTACCTACCTACTCCGGGCTGGCACTAAGAATTTCTTGACAGAAAAACCCAATAATTAATTTTCTTAATAGGTACTTGTACTTTTATTAAGTAATAAAACTTGGTTTTGGTTATAATTTTTTTAAACGGTTGATTCTGAAGTGTTAGTAGGTACGAGTAATTTCTTATATTATATTACCTAGTAACGTCACATTAAAATAGACCTTAAAAGCTCACGTACATTGGGCCACTAGTGGCGGCGACTAGTGGCCGCCATGACTCGCGAATGAGATTTTTCATACATTTTGTTGTGGCTCAGACGCGGCCTCTCGAACGCTCAGTGTGCACTGTACCAAATACAAGTAGGTATAAATTAAAAATTTAAAAACCCCGACATTCGCCATTTTGTGGCGGCGGCCATCTTGAATTTGCAATAGTGCTATTCTACTAATCAAGCCCTTTCATTTGATACCCATATTAAGGGAGTTGTGAAAGAAAATATAATCTGCCATTTTGTAGCGGCGGCCATCTTGGATTGATTTTAATCAAACATAGCTAACAACACTCTCGACTAATTCCCCTTTCAAACAAAAAAAACCGCATTCAAATCGTTCCACCCGTTTGAGCGCCTCAGGGGAACAGACAGACACACACACACACACACACACACAAACACACACACACACAAACACACACACACACACACACACACACACACACACAGACACGTCAAACTTATAACACCCCGTCGTTTTTGCGTCGGGGGTTAAAAATACCATATAAAATGTACCTATGAAAAATCTCTCCCGCGACTTGTTGCCGGCCACTATTCGTCGCCACTTATAGTGGCCCAGTGTGCGGCAGCTGTAATTATTGTCAAGGCTCGTTCATCAATTTTGAGAAAAGTTGCAACTTTACAGTAGGTAAACGTTGTCGTTATGGGATTTCGATACTAAGTAGAAATCTATATAAGCGTTGAAGAGTTGTTCCAAATTATAAGTAGATAGATAGATAGTAGATAGATAGATAATATAGTCTAGGTAGATACTATTTGTAAGTACAATTCGATGGATCGAACAATCCGCTAGTTGAATCTATACATCTATATCTATCTATCTATCTTCTATCTATCTATACATATAATAAAATCGTAGAATTGCCGTATCTGTACATTGAATATTTTTGCAAAATAATAACTGCGGGGTGTTAGTGATAAGTAAAAGAACGTAAAAGCTATTTTTAAAATTTTTGTCTGTTTGTCTGTTTATCTGTTTGTCTGTTTGTCCGTATGTTTGTGCGCGCATCACGCAAAAACTACTGAATGGATTGAAGTGAAACTTGGCATGATTTAAGTTCATATTACGGAGTAACATATTATAGGATACTTTTTAACCAGAAATTCAGCACGGTTCTCATGGGAGAGGGGATGAAAGTCAAAATGTGTACTTATGTAGCTGTAATTCATTAACGCGTGGTCCGATTTCATTCATTCTTTTTTTGTTAGAAAGAGGATACTTTAAAGATTACCGGCTAATCTCTAAGAGGCTGAATCGATTTTGATGCGACTTTCACTGGCGGATGTTTACATTTTGATCTACCTAAACATCCGCCATTGAACTTTTAACAGTTTTAGCAAGGTACGAGCTCAAAGGAGCTTAGGAAAGACAAAATGATTCCCACGGGATGTTAAAAACTACTATCCACGCGAACGAAGTCGCGGGTATCCGCTTGTATACCATAAAACTTAATCTTTTCACTGCTTAATGTGCTTTATAGGCTCTGAAATTGTCACAGAACGAGATATAATTTCATTCTCCACAATGGTTTTCCACGTTCCATTCCACGCTAAGTGATACATAATCTGTGTAATTGAGTCTCCGACATCTTGTCGGCCGGCAATTAGTCCCAGTTTTATAAAATACATTAACAAGCTACTCGCGAGACCTAATCACTTCTAATTAACGCTTTTTTGCGTGCTCCGCATAATAAACGAAGGTTGATAAAAAAAGAGAGAAATCTTTCCAGATTTCTTACCATAATAATTTTATTACCTGTTTAATTAATGTAGGTTCATTTTGAAGATTAAATAAAATCAACAGGCGATAAGATGAAACTGTTTTAGCCTTGCTTACAATATTGTTATTGTCTACTAAGGACCTATTGCGCCGTGTGCGGTTAAAGTTACGTTACGATCACCGTTAAAGTTTGATCACCAAGAAAAGCATACTACGGTTTTCGTTAACTTTAGACTCTTAAACTTATTAAACTTAACCATAGTAGGTATAGTCATCATCATCATCATCATGATCAACCCATTACCGGCTCACTACAGAGCACGGGTTGGTTGCGCGACAAGCCCGCAATTTTTTAAATATGTGCATTGTGCATGGACGCCATCTATTGTTCATTGGTCTATCACAAATCGTAGGCTCAAAGATAACTTCCAGAGCGACACATAGATGGCTCTGCATGTACCGCAAGTCGCGATTTTTTCACTTGAATCGTGACCCCCAGTTCGCTTCCAACTACGGTCAACGCTAAACGACAACGCACGCTAACCGTCATTTTTAGACGGCCATTAATCCTTTCGGTTGCACTGCCGCGCCGCGCAAAACCCTCGATTCTTCAAGCTTCGCATCCACGGAAACCATCAACCAGCTCGAGCCATCACATCAAGAGTCTGCGAGTCCAAGTTAGTGATATTTCCAGTGGATAATAGTGTTTCATTGCACAGTGTACTGTTTGAGAATTGTGGGTCATTATTTCTACAACGCAACCATACTACTTGGTGATCTTCCTACGCCGCAACCCCATCAGGTAGCTTGGCTATTTACACGCCACTACCATTAATTTTGGTCCATATCGAACCTGGATCCTGTTCCAGTAATTAAAAGTTACGTGATATTACGTCGTAAGATATTCGACGAAGTCACCGCTAATTGTGTAAATTGTTCACAAATAGATTATTTCATTATAATTAACGCATAATTTAATCAATACGCACGCTAATATTTCTTTGGATTAACTAGATTTACGTAAATTATTCGTAAAGTTGTAATCGAAAGTTATAGAAACGCAATTTTGTTAACCGCCATTTTGATTAAGTTGAACAAAGTGCTTAAGTATTACGCATTTATTTCAAGTTTTTTCGTATTAGTTTATCAATAAAATGGAGAAAAGTGATTTAACTTCGCAATTAAATATCCTTATTTGCAAAAAGCAAAATCTATTTCAACGATTGAATAGATTGTATGAAGTGTCAAAAAATATTACAAGTTTTGATTCGCGAAAGAATGATAAATTTATGAGTGATTCAGAAACCATCGATGAAATAAGGATAAAGTTTGAGTCGGTATTAGATGAAATAAATAATATTTCGCTTAAAATTGACCCTAAAGCGCAGCCTAATTATCAGGCTCTGGATGCCTTTGAGGATTTGTATGGATCCATTAAAAGGATTCGTAATAAAATCTTGTCAACAGATAATATTAGTACTGGAAGTTCCGCATCTATTCCTAATAATAGCAATTTAGCTCCAGTTATCAAGTTACCGCCGATTAATATCCCAAGTTTCGATGGAAAGAATGAAAATTGGCCATTATTTTATGAATCATTCAAAAGTAACATTCATAACAATCCGAATTTAACGGATTCGCAGCGCGTTCAATATTTAATTACTAAATTAACTCACGGTGCATTACATTTCACTGCGGGTATTGTACCAACCGGTGAAACTTACCATATTATCTGGGATAGTTTAGTCAAAAAATATCAGGATAAAAGAGCATTAGGCACGCATTATTTAAATAACATTTTCGAATTGAAGAATTGTTCAAATACCGCCAATAGTTTGAATTCATTTATCGAAAAGTTTTCCGCTTCTATCGCCGCTTTAAAACAGTTAGATATTCCAGATCTTACTGATTTTATATTTTTATACTTCGCATTAAAAAAGATAGATTCTCAAACTATACAGAATTTCGAAATGTCTTTACAATCGCAAAATACGGAGATTCCGTCCTATACGCAATTTATCGAATTCATTCAACATCAAATAAAGGTTCTCGAACGCTCAAGTAATTCCATACCTTCGCATAATAGATCAAATAAACCGAACGCTAATAACGCGAGAAATACCTACAAGACGTTCGTCGCTTGTAATACAGACAGTAGTCACAATTCTACCGCCAACAAAACGCGTAACGAATGCCTTCTATGCAAGAGCGATACACACTCACATCTTTACCATTGTAAAAAATACATGGAGATGGAGTCGCCGCAATCGAGGTTTGATTTTATTAAATCAAAAAACGGATGCGTAAACTGTTTGTCTCTGTTCCACACGCTGGCAAGGTGTAATTCAAAGTCATTTTGTGTCAGGTGTCTCCCTCTAAAGAAAAAACATCATTCTAGCCTTTGCAGAGGAGATAATATAAAACATTCAGTTTCCGATAACGCGAGTAAAAGCGCCACGTCTAGTTTGACCAAACCTTGTGTCGCATTCGAAACGACCAAGCCTTTAATTCCCAACGCAATCGAATGTTCGACGACCACCGCTAGTCATACGCTTATTTCTTTGCCCCGCGAATTGAGTACACCGACTACCCTCATAAAGTCGCAACCGCGCTCTAATGTTTTATTATCAACCGCACAAATTTATGTTAAATCTTATAATAATAACAATAAGGATGTTATTCGCTGTTTATTAGACATTGGGTCTCAAAACAATATTATAAGTCTCAAATGTTGTAAATCGCTTAATTTACCGATTACGCCTCTCGCTCACTCGTACATAAAGGGCATAGGTTCGAGTTCGCAACAAATACGCGGATATGTTTATTTGGATATCGAATCGCGCGTTTACCCCGCTAATAAATATCATATTAAAGCTTTAGTTCTAGATTGCCTTACTGATAAATTACCATCTCAATTTATTGAAAATTGTGATATGGATTATATTAAAGATTTGCCGCTCGCCGATTTGACATGGAATATTCCGGGAGGTATTGATGTTATTTTAGGTGCACAACTGTTTCCGCACATATACCTAGGCGATAAAATCTTACCGAATGGTTCCGCACCTGCCGCGTTATCAACGACCTTCGGATATGTCTTAATGGGTGACTGTAACGTCGATTCCCACCCTGGTGAATCATCTGTCACTGCGCTCGCACTTGATGATTTAAATTTAAATTTACAAAAGTTTTGGGAACTAGAACAATTTAATAATACGCGTCATCTTAGCCCTGAAGAAGCCGAATGTGAAAATTTATACACTGCTTCAGTTTCACGAGACGAGAGTGGACGATATTCGGTCGCTTTACCTTTCTGTAAAAATACTACAGACTTAGGTAACTCACGCTCAGTAGCGCATCGCCGATTACTTTCCTTAGAAAGGAAATTTAAATTGGATCCTGCATTACGCAATGATTATAATCAAGTTATTCGGGAGTATATTCAACAAAATTACTTGTCTGAAATCCCAGAACATAGCATTAATACAGATGAGGGATATTATATACCACATCACGCAGTTATTCGTCCTGAAAAGGTTTCTAGTCGCTTAAGAATAGTATTAGACCCGACCGCAAAAACGCAAAATAAAAATATTTCGCTAAATGATATATTACATACTGGGCCCAATTTACAGGCAGATTTATTTACATTACTTTTAAATTTTCGCTTATTTCCCGTCGCAATGACCGCTGACATAAAACAAATGTATATGCAAATCGCAATTTTGCCGCAAGATCGCAAATTTCTAAAAATTCTTTTTCGTTTTGATGAGAAAGAAAAAATACGCACATTTCAATTCAACAGAGTTCCATTCGGGTTAAAGTCCAGTCCCTATTTAGCTATGCGTTCCGTCCGACAGTTATGCAAGGATGAAGGGCATCGTTTTCCCGACGCAGCTAAAGTCGCTGAAACTCAATTATACATGGACGATCTTGTTCATTCCGCACCTAATGAGCAAACCGCTAAAGTTTTATCGCAAGAATTGATCGCTTTATTTAAATCAGGCGCCTTTGACTTAGTCAAATGGTCAAGCAACTCTTCTACGCTATTAGATAGTCTTCCAGACACACATCGCGCTTCAATAAGTTTTACCGATAATAATAACACCGCGAAAGTGTTAGGCCTCTCTTGGGAGCCTAACGAGGATAGTTTTAGTTTCACGGTTTCTAAAATTGATGAAAAATGTACAAAACGCACAATTTTATCGCTCGTAGCGAGATTATTTGATGTCCTAGGGCTTGTTGCACCAATCATTTTGTACGCTAAATTGTTAATTAAAGAGCTCTGGCTCAATAAGATTGATTGGGACGACACACCTTCAGAACATATTGTTAAACGCTATTTAGCTTTGGTTCAAGATTTTTCGATTTTGCCAAGTTTGAAAATACCGCGACACACTGGTATTACCGAGGGTTGCAAAATAAATATAGTTGCCTTCTGTGATGCTAGCCTAAACGGTTACGGTTGTGTGATTTATTTACATGTTACCGACATTCACGGTAATATTAGCGTCAACCTGTTGTGTTCAAAATCGAAAGTCTCGCCTACAAAAATTACAACGCTTGCGAGATTAGAACTATGCGCCGCGCTTCTAATGTCAAAATTAATTAAAGTCGTAAAAGATACCTATTCTTCTCGCATTCCTATTGAAGGAATTTTTGCATTCTCGGATTCCACTATAGCGCTGTCATGGATAAAATCCTCGCCTCACAGGTGGAATACATTCGTTAGCAACCGAGTTGCACAATGTCAAGAAAACTTAGATCCGCGACATTTCTATCACGTTGCAGGGATCGAGAATCCGAGTGATTGCTTATCGCGCGGTATTTTACCAACACAATTATTATCGCACCCACTTTGGTGGAATGGCCCGGAATGGCTTCGTACTTCGCCTTCTGAATGGCCAATAAATAATTTTTCGCCTACATCTGATGATTTGCTACCTGAAATTAAATCAAAAACTTTAATAACCACAAATGTTCAATGCGAACAACCAATATTGTACGTTTTATCGCAACGCTTTTCCTCATGGAATAAATTAATTCGCTCCGCTTCTTACGTTTTACGCTTCGCGCGACTTCTGCCTTCTACTGGAGAAGTTGACAAACTTAACTTTGTTGAAAACGCAATAATAAAAGATATTCAAAAGGTGCACTTCAGTGATGTAATAACGCAATTAAAAAATAAACAGTTACCGTCGAAGAAATTGCTTAAGTTAGCCGTTTTCTTGGATTCTGAAGGAATCTTACGCATTGGAGGTAGACTTTCTAAATCGGATTTGCCTTACGAAGCGAAATATCCCGCCTTACTTCCAAAACATGATCACGCAGTTAACTTGATCATTGATCATTATCATGTTCGCAACTGCCACACTGGACCGAGTCTTTTAATGTCGCTTATTCGTCAACGGTATTGGATACTAGACGCTAGGACGGTTATTAGGTCTAGGGTACACAAATGTAATACATGTTTTCGAGTAAAACCCACGCATCCTACCCCAATAATGGCTGATCTTCCTTCTTATCGTCTGCAAGAAGCGAAGGCATTTCTTCACACAGGTGTAGATCACGCAGGTCCGCTCCGTATAACGCCTACGCGTCGCCGTGGATATCAATCGCAGAAAGCTTACATATGCTTATTTGTATGCTTGGTAACAAAGGCTGTCCATATAGAACTGTCATCTGATTTGACAGCGGATTCTTTTATTATGGCGGTCAAAAGATTTTTATCGCGCAAAGGTCCAATTTCTTGTTTCTATACGGATAATTCTGGAACCTTTATTAAAGCTAAGTCGCAAATAAATGAAATTTATTCAATGCTAACTAGTTCTGAATATAAAAATAAATTGACCCGCGAATTACTAAATAATCGCATAGAATGGAAAATGATTCCACCGCGCTCTCCCCATTTTGGAGGAATGTGGGAGTCTAATATCAAATGTATAAAAACGCATCTGTATCGAGTTATCGGTAATCAACTTTTAACTTATGAGGAGTTAACAACCGTACTTATTCAAATTGAATGCATATTAAATTCTCGCCCGCTTTGTTTAATATCATCAGATCCGCATCCAGAAATTCTCACTCCAGCTCATTTTTTAATGTCTACTCCACTACAATATTTTCCGGCAACTACTTTGTCTGACGAACGCCCAAACTTAGTAAATCGCAAAAAATTACTTGACAGTTTAGTCCAGTCATATTGGAAAAAATGGCGCTTAGAATATTTGCACACATTGCAAGTTAGGCAAAAGTGGTGTACGCCCGATAATCCTGTTACAGTAGGTACCGTCGTATTAATGAGTTTTGACGATCTACCGCCATTGCAATGGCCGCTAGGAATTATAACAAAGGTTTATCCAGGAGCTGATAATGTAGTGCGAGTTGCTCTGGTTAAAACGGAATCTGGCGAATTCAAACGTCCAGTTGTTAAACTTTATCCTCTTCCAACGCAATAAAATAAATTTAATTGAAATAACGCTTAGTTTTAAAAATAGTTTTAACGCTTTCTAATTTTTTTGATAAATTAATAATACATTAAGATAATCTGTATATTTCTAATTCCTATTCGCGTGTATCATATTCCTTTATTCCTTTTATTATTTTGACTTTGTCAACGCCGGGGAGTATGGTTGCGCGACAAGCCCGCAATTTTTTAAATATGTGCATTGTGCATGGACGCCATCTATTGTTCATTGGTCTATCACAAATCGTAGGCTCAAAGATAACTTCCAGAGCGACACATAGATGGCTCTGCATGTACCGCAAGTCGCGATTTTTTCACTTGAATCGTGACCCCCAGTTCGCTTCCAACTACGGTCAACGCTAAACGACAACGCACGCTAACCGTCATTTTTAGACGGCCATTAATCCTTTCGGTTGCACTGCCGCGCCGCGCAAAACCCTCGATTCTTCAAGCTTCGCATCCACGGAAACCATCAACCAGCTCGAGCCATCACATCAAGAGTCTGCGAGTCCAAGTTAGTGATATTTCCAGTGGATAATAGTGTTTCATTGCACAGTGTACTGTTTGAGAATTGTGGGTCATTATTTCTACAACGCAACCATACTACTTGGTGATCTTCCTACGCCGCAACCCCATCAGGTAGCTTGGCTATTTACACGCCACGGGTCTCCTCTCAGAGTGAGAAAGGTTTTGGCCATAGTCTACCACGCTGGCCAAGCGGATTGGCAGACTTCACACACCTTTGAGAACGTTATGGAGAACTCTCAGGCATGCAGGTTTCCTCACGATGTTTTCCTTCACCGTTAAAGCAAGTGATATTTAAATACTTAAAACGCACATAACTCCGAAAAGTTAGAGGTGCGTGCCCGGGATCGAACCCACGACCTCCGATTAAAAGTCGGTCGTCCTAACCACTAGGCTATCACAGCTATAGTAGGTATAGTAGGTACGATTATCTACTTTTGCAACCGATTTTGCTTTTTTTGGTGGTCAAACTTTACCACATAATTTAAGTGACCGTGATGTTACTTTAACCTAAAACTAAGGGTGGGTTGTATCAGACCATTGGTTATCGTAAGTTACGTTCGTTAAAATGTAACAGATACATTCGAAGTTTAACATCTGTTACTTTACGAGGGTTGCTTCATTGTTAAAAAAACAGTTCGTCATTGTTATTCGGGTTACCTGCAAGCGGACGGCTATTTTGGCCTAATATTTTATCTGGTATTTTTTTACTAGTAGCAATATTGATGAAAACAATGTCATTCGAAGCCTATTCTTCTTACAACCTTGACAACGGTGTTTTATGTTTTGTACGAAGGGTTATTAGTCGAGGTGTTTTTAATTTTTGTGTTTAACTATATAAATATAAAATTGAATTGCTGTTCGTTAGTATCGCTAAAACTCAGAAATGGCTTGACCGATTCTGATGAATTTTTTGTGTATATTTGGGTCCAGGGCAGGTTTAGATTTATAATTGGACCCGGTAGGTGACTCTGCAGTTGGGTTGTAGGAGTTATTTTATTACGGATTTTGATGAAATTTCTAATGTGTATATTTTCAGTTGGTTCCTGGAGGATTTAGATTCACAATAATTGGAGCCGGTAGGCGGAGCTGCAATCAGTTTCTAGGTTCAGTTAATTAATTATTATATTGCATCAATTATTTATACCTATGTACAAAGTAAGTATGAATATTGAATGATAGTATTTGCGTGACTCAATTAGGTACTTTCAGAGAACGCTAACGTTGCTTTCACTGTATTTTGGAAAAGAAAAGAAGGCAAGGTAAAAGAATTTAATCGATGTATACAAAAGCATAAGTATTATTTACTTAAGAAAACCGACAGACAATACAAACATTTGCAAAAAAAGAGCATGGAATGTGATTAATACCTAAGTAGTTCATACTTCCTTTGACATCTGGAATTTAAAAATAAATTCATCTTTTTGAAATAAATCGTATATACTTTCGATAAATTCGCATTTTAAACGCTTTTTTCTTTCTCACAACTTCTTTTTATCTTAGAAAACTACCATTAAATGTATGACTTAATAAGTTACTAACTTGGTAAGTTATTAAAAAATATGCTTCTTGTACAGAAAGTACAAAGTTACGAACAGATTTGACGATAACCAATGGTCCCAGCACTGGTTAACGTAAGCGTAACTTTTTAACGAACGATATGGCTAACAGATGGTGAAACAACGCTTTAACTTTTTGTTTAACGTTCGTTAGCGCCATATTTAAAGGTTACGTGTCCGTCAAAATTTGCTGATGCAACTGGCCCTAACCCTAGTTGGCTCCAGATTTTGTGACTCGATTTGTTTTATAGTTGAATCCGCACGGGTATCCAGCCAATAAAATTACTATTTTATCTCCTAGGACCCTAGATAAACAATATATTACTTATACTGATTAATTTTAGGCTCTGAATAAAAACAGAACCAATTCCGAGCTCTATTAGTACCCAATAATTAGTGTTATTTGCCCTTGATAGCCAACAGAAAACACCTTTACGGACAAAGCAATGCTCAATAAAACTGTGACAAAACCTATGACACGGAGCCGTGGCAAAAACCTAATTATAAAAGTTAAATTACTTTACGAGCCCCCTGAAGTTAGGCAGTCGTATCATACGGCTGTGATTAAAATCATCGACTTAATAATATTATTATTGAGTTATCGGAAAACTGGTTAAATCAATTTTTAATGGAGTCGAGTCAAATCACATGGTTATTCTGGGAGTAAACTTTATAAGGGAGTAAACTTTTTTTTAACGAAAACATGACAATAGGGTATTCTACTGTGTTTGAAAAAGCACTTCAAAATGTTGTTTTTGTTAATAAAAAGCCACAAAAAATATATTTCGGCAAAATAAACACGCGTTCATGCCATAAAATTAAATTAAATTTTAAACATTTTTGATTCCCGCGAAAACGCTGTCAGCCAATAAGTCAGCCATTTCATGACGTAACAATGATATACAAGAAGGTTATAAATGTATTCTATATAACACTGGAGTTTGCGCCTTAAATATTGTAGTGAAGATAAAGTCATTCACCTGGGCTACTTTTTCATTATTACTAATATTTTTTGGACGATATATCGATAGTTTGATATCGAAATGTAGATACAAAAAGCTGTAATAAAGCTGTGATAGCCTAATGGTTAGGACGACCGACTTCTAATCGGAGGTCGTGGGTTCGATCCCGGGCACGCACCTCTAACTTTTCGGAGTTATGTGCGTTTTAAGAATTTAAATATCACTTGCTTTAACGGTGAAGGAAAACATTGTGAGAAAACCTGCATGCCTGAGAGTTCTCCATAACGTTCTCAAAGGTGTGTGAAGTCTACCAATCCGCTTGGCCAGCGTGGTGGACAATGGCCAAGGCCCTCTCACTCTGAGAGGAGATCCGTGCTCTGTAGTGAGCCGGTAATGGGTTGATCATGATGATGATGATGATACCTCTGTGGTAAAAAATAGGTACATTCGCTGGTGAAAAATAAATTAAGAAATTTGATAAAAATAAAAATTTATGATGAAATATACTTAAATATTCTGATCATGAATGAGCAATTCTGTGAATGAGCATTCTGAGAATGAATGATCATGAATGAGTCATAAAAGCACATTATTTTTTTATTAAATTAAAATTAAAAGTCGTAATCGTTAATCTGTATATCACGTAACCTTAAACACGAGCCGCCTTGTTTTGACGTCATAATGATAGTTAATACTAATTAATGATTAGTATTAACTATCATTATGACGTCAAAACATCTATCTATGATCATATAGACAAAAACCATAAAGTTCAATATGAATATGAAGCAACAACTTTCAGTTCAGTGTAAACAGCCCCCTGATTGTGTAACTTTTGACGATGAAATGGTATTCATTTGATGGCCTAAGGCATCAAAGTAAAATAAACCATAATGTCATTGAAATAGAGCTCAATTTCGTGTATCCATTCTTATACGTTTAGGTATGTACGATACGATCCATAACGCTCGATGTTGAAATCAGTTGTACTGAATTTGTGACTTTAAATCAATACATTCAAGGTATATTTTACTTTAATGGCCTTAGGCCATCAAATGAATACCATTCCATCGTCAAAAGTTACACAATCAGGGGGCTGATCAACTTTATCTTCAAGGAGTATTAAGTAATTGTGTTTTTTCGTCAGTGCATTTTATTTTTACCTATTTATTTATTAATATGCAAACCGGTTGTGTAAAAGCAGATAGTACTAAGGCCGCTATCCCACTGGCGTTTTGCGAGCGTTCGCGTTTCTCCAACGTCTGTGCAGCGACAACGTCGCGTTGACGCGACGTTAACGTTGAGCGTGTCTAAGGCCGCTATCCCACTGGCGTTTTGCGAGCGTTCGCGTTTCTCCAACGTCTGTGCAGCGACAACGTCGCGTTGACGCGACGTTAACGTTGAGCGTGTCTAATAGTAGCGGAGTCCAAGAGGGGATTTTTGGATTTACTCGAGCGCGTCAGATTAAGATAAGAGAGGCGAGGCATCTTGCATCCTGCTGAGTACCCACTACCATATATAAGCCCTTTAAATAGAGCCGCACGAAAAATAAAAAAAATGATGAACAGAAATACTCAGAAACGCCAGATTAAGATATGATGGGTTAATTACGAACTAAGAAAAGTATATTCAGAAAATCAGACTATTTGAAGTTTGAACGTAACGTACGAGAATGGGAGCGTTACAAAGTTGCAAAAAAAAAACGTTATCTTGACCTTCTCGAATCTCGAGGGTAGTTGAATTTTTTTCTATTTTGAAGGAAATGATGCAATAAAATATATATAACTAGAGAATGCCCGCGGCTTCGCTCGCGTGAATTCCGATTTTGCACAAATTCCGAGGGAATCGTGGATTTCCGGTTCCCGTTCCCGCTCCCTTTTCTAACCTTTATACCTACTTTCAAGGAAGTTTGCTATAGTAATCTACCTATAGCTGTAGCTATAGATTTCAGTTATAGGTTAGCAAAATCCCGTGGGAACTCTTTAATTTTTCGGGATAAAAAGTAGCCTATGTTTTAAGTCAGGGCATAATCTACCTCAGTTTAAAATTTCAACCAAATCGGTTCAGTAGTTGCAGCGTGATTGAGTAACAAACATCCAAACATCCACACTTTCACATTTATAATATTAGTAGGATCAGCTGATTTCCACAAGCCGAAGTTAAAAAATCGTCTATTGAAGATGAGAGCGTGCAGCTAGAAGCTTTCCCCACCACTGAAATGGAAAACCTTATATAACCTTTTATTCTTCCTATCAACTAATCTATAAAATCTACTAGGTCCCGACGACGCTCGAGTAAATCCGCATTTAGCATCCTCGGCTCCCCTACTATAACGGCGACCCTTCACGCTTCGACTTCGCAATGTCAACGCAACGTTAACGTCGCGTCAACGCTGCGCAGACGTTGGAGGAACGCGAACGCTCGCAAATCGCCAGTGGGATAGCGGCCTAATCTGCCAAAAATTGATTCAATTATGGTTGCAAAGTTACAACATCTTTGTAAACATCATTAGTTGTCTGTCAAGTCGGCTTACGGATGATTATTTTACGTGACAACGTCATTTAAAAATATTGGTATAAGGCCCTGTTTCACCACCATCTGAATACATTTATAATTTAATTTGTTTAATAAAGATACTGGACTATAATATAACTGTGTAATAATTTTTGAAGTGACTTACGATTTTTTAAATAAAGCCGATATATCGAAATATCGATATTTTTTCGGTATATCGAACTCCGATATCGATATATTTAAAAATATAGATATATCGAAAATATTTATCTATATAATATATTAAAAAATATCAACAGTCCTTTGTTGTTTGGAGTTCAGATTCCATAGGTTCTATGTTTCTTGGTTTTTGCACAGATAATCACATATTCACAGATAAATATTAATATAAAATATTAATAAATCACAGATTAATATTAGTATTTTCTATCATAAGACGTCACAACAAGGCGGCTCGTGTTTTAGGTCACGTGATATACGGATTAAAAATTACGACTTTTAATTTTAATTTAATAAAATAATCACGTGCTTTTATGACTCAAAATCAGAATATTTATGTATATTTCTACATAAATTTTTATTTTTATCCATAATTTATTTTTCACTAACGAAAGTACCCTATTGAACATAGAGCTGAAACTTTATTAAGATGGCACAATATAGTAGTCTCACGTAGTCTATACTCTGTATGCTTTAGTCTAAGATCGGAGCACTCGAAAACTATTGATCGAATCACAAGTGAATTCAGAGCAAAATAAACTCAAATACTCGTATTTTAAAGTCGTAATTCCATAGTTCGAATATGTATTTTACAACATTTCTGCTTGGGGCGCTCGTTGTGTTCGAATGCTGAATGTATTGGCGAACTCAAACCTTAATACAAGCCATTTTAGGTCTATTTTACTCTGAAATCGATCAATAGTTTTCGAGTTCGTTTTCGAGTGCTCCGATCTTAGACTAAGCACTCTGATTTTTAATGAGTTATTTGTATGAAAAACAGGGTTACCAACTGAAGTTCGAGTTTACCCCAAACTAAAGTACCTGAAGTGTCAGGCGTTTGTTTTTATTTATATGTAAGGCTTTAGGCAATTGTTTTTTATTTATATGTAAATTTTGAATTTACTATATTTTTTGTAGGAACTGTTTTATCTCTGGTATCTTCTTCTATAATATAATAAAACTGTAACAGATCCAATTCTGTACATTGAAGATATTTTGAAAATTTCTTTTGGAAGGCACTCTATAATCGATACTGATGCCAAAACTGTAATTTTTTTCATTTTTGTCTGTCTGTCTGTCTGTCTGTCTGTCTGTCTGTCTGTCTGTCTGTCTGTCTGTCTGTATCTTGGCCGCGCATCACGCCGAAACTACTGAATGGATTCGAATGAAACTTGGTATGATTTGAGTTTGTACTCCAAGGTAGGACATAGGATACTTTTTATCCCGAAATTCAGCACGGTTCCCTTGGGAGAGGGGAAGAAAGTTAAAACGTGTATTTAGCTGTAACTCATTAACGCGTGGTTCGATTTTACTTATTCTTTTTTTGTTAGAAAGATAGTACTTCAAGTATTGTCCCGTAAATATTTCAAGGTCATAGGTTTTTTAGTTCAGAAATGACAGACATTTATTTGGTTTAAATAACTCGGGACCCGGATCTTTGAACGTACGGCTTATTTTAAACTGGCGTGTGTTTAAATTTATGTTTGTCGGTCTGTCTATTTGTTCCAGCTAATCTCCAAAATGGCGGGATCGATTTTGACGGAACTTTCAATGACAGATAGGTGACGTTATAAAGAGTAACTTAGGCTACATTTAGTTTAAGTAAATAAAAGAATTATGGGATCCGATCCGATCCTGTATAAAACCTATAAACACGCGAACGAAGTCGCGGGGGTCAGCTAGTCATTAATAAACGTCAGAATTAAAAATCAGAGTATAGTGGCTAGTAGACCTCCGCCGACTAGTAGAAGCCTCAATTCGCCACGTTACTGGCATCGGGAATCCTGAATGAAAGTGACAACCACGATTTTTGACGTGATAACATCTTATAAATTGATGAATGGCGGCTACTGCACGCATGAAAAAGTATGACTCATTGTCACGTACCGCGTGCAAGCGAGAGCGCGGAACAAGCGATAGAAAAGGCACGCGTGGACTAAGCGTTCGGCTTGTGACGCATCTATCTCTCTTTATTTTCGTATGACGTTATCACGTAAAATTATCGTCCGTAAACTGACTTTACAGTCAACCAATTTTTTAACCCCCGACGCAAAAACGACGGGGTGTTATAAGTTTGACGTGTCTGTGTGTGTGTGTGTGTGTGTGTATGTCTGTCTGTTCCCCTGTAGCGCTCAAACAGGTGAACTGATTTGAATGCGGTTTTTTTTGTTTGAAAGGTGAATTAGTCGAGAGTGTTGTTAGCTATGTTTGATGAAAATCGGTCCAAAATGGCCGCCGCTACAAAATGGCGGATTACATATTTTATCACAACGCCCTCAATATGGGTATCAAATGAAAGGGCTTGACTAGTAGAATAGCACTATGCAAATCCAAGATGGCCGCCACCACAAAATGGCGAATGTCGGGGGTTTATAATTTTTTAATTTATACTTGTTTAGTTATGTAAATCGTCGTAGATAAGCCGCCCCTATTCTAATGTCGTTTGGCGATTTTGTCACAACTTTGTCGCGATACTGTCGCGCTCATTTCAACGGGATTACGCGAGGAGCTCGCGTGATTGGATCGTGCGATCGTGTGTCGCTTTTATTTCCTTTTAAGGCATTGTGATTTTTTTTTTTCGCTAAACAAGATTCGATCTAACGCATGTCTTTCACGGCCCATCTTGATAAAACAAGATGCCCGGAGCTTATTTAATGACGGAGGGAAAAACCTTTTTCGGCGAAACGGTAGGTACTTAGAGAAATATTTCTACATTTTTCTTTATAAGTAAAAGTATGGATAGTTGAACTCATTTGTGCGAGTGGAATTGGGTACGTGTGCGTGGGTTTGTGTTAGTGAAATAATACGGCAATTTCTTTTGTCTATTTGATTGTATCTACCTATTAATACGCACAGACACTGTGTCTGTACATCCCTACTTCACGAACGCATAGCAATAAGCGCAACGCACACAGAACTACGAATATCTTCAATTTTGTACCCAGTTATGATTTACTAGCGGTGCGCCCCGGCTTCGCCCGTGGTACATATATAGCCTATAGCACTCAAGGATCACGTACATATCCAACGGTGAATTAGTATAGATGAGTACCAATCACCGATGAGAAAACATTTATCTATGGTACCAATGCTAGTTCTTAAAGCTTTATCTAAGTTTTACCTATCATACATTACAGTACTAGTATTACATGGTAAGTATTACCTACATATAACCCACCAACTCTCATCGGAACAGCGTGACGGGTCTGTACTCTAGATCCCACTCTCCTGAACCATTTTACTTTAGTAGAATTGGTCGGGATATTGTTTGTAAAATATTTAGATTCTTGCGTATATTTAGCTCGTAAGCGAGATACAATTTCCACAGCCCCTTTCACAAACCACTTACGAGTAAGTAACCGCCCACTATTCATAAAAACATGGAATATTTCCGAGTAACCTGGGCCCTATTTAATAAACGTTACAATCCTACAAATTTGTAAAAAAGCTACATAATTGTTAAATTGTAGGACAATTACTGTTTAATAAAAGTTACAAATATGTAAGAAAGTTACAATTAAATAACTTACAATTGTCATACTTGTAGAGGCTGTTTAATAAAAGTTTACATTATGTAAAAAACGCCTGTAGAGTTTTATGACAATATTGTAATTTACAAATATGTTGTGGTAAATTACAATATTATAATTTACAAATAAGTAGTGGTAGCTTACTATTGGCGTAAATAAAATTGACGAATAATTTACTAACCACAAATCCAGAAACACGTTTTATGCAGTTATGTACCGTTCCTTTACTAATACCGATTACCGTGTGCATCTGCTACTACATGGTTTTGTGAGCCACAGCCTATCCAATGTAATGTACACTTTTGTTCAGTGGGCGTAAGGGCTGCATTTCTGACCGTATCGTGTTCAAAATAACGTCATATTCTATTTATCAAATATTCGACGGTAGTCTTGCTTACCCGAAATTTTTCATTGAAAGAAAAGTCGGTTACATTAATACTAAAATTTAATCTTTTACGAAAAATTCTGCGGGTCCGTTGCTGTACAATCCAATATTCATCATCACTACTTTCACTGCTCGATGTTAGAACCATTTTTTATTAATTCAAATTAAAATTCAAAACGTTTCTTAATTTTTACAAATTGTAAGACGTTTCGACACAGGGTGAGACTGCCTGTCAGAATTGTGTTACAATTTACAAAATATGTAAACTTGTAATTACAATTACGTGTTCAATAAAGCACTTTTTCCTACAAATATGTAAATATTCACCTGTCAAGTGAAAATGTTTATTAAACAGAAATCTACAAAATTGTAGATAAATTTTACAAATTTGTAAATTTTCCACCATGACAAATTTGTAAAGCATATTTTTTATTAAACAGAAACTTGTAGAATTGTAGCCTGTAACCTGTAATTGTATTTTACAATTTGTAACGTTTATTAAATAGGCCCCTGGAGTATCCTGGAGTTAATTACTTTTTTACAACGGCAACACAAGTAAGGTAGGAAGGTAATGTAATGGAATTTCGTTTAAAAGAGTTGACCTTTACTTATACCTTACCTTACTTCAAAAAGATTAAAGAATTCGTGTTGACGTATTTTTTCACAGAAAAACAACTTAATTGCTTCATTTTTGACGACCTCTCTGTGCACGCCACTGCTCGGAGAGCATGTAGGTATAGTCGGATCTGCGCCTGATCTCTTTAATCTATCTTACCTTCATTAACAAAAGAGTGGGTAACAATTTTTATTACAGGGCCTGTCTCAAAAACTAAAAACTAATTAGGAATTTGGAATTTCTGTATATTGATATCTTGATCAGTATATGTAGGTACCATGAACTATTTTCAAACAAGTACTGATTAATTGTAGTTTGTAAGCTGTGGCCAAAAAAACGATCATTTTGTTTATTTATAGCACCTACTAAGTATGTTGGAAATCTAATCGAGCGAGGTCCGACGCGCACTTGGCTGATTCTTTGAAAGTTAAACTAGGGCAGGATATACGTTTCCACTTTGCATTTTAAGCAGTATGAATTATTGCGCTTCTGTTGTTCCATAAATAAATAGGCTCTTTCACACCCGCAAGGAATAAAATCACGTAGAATGTGTAGAACAAAGAAAAATGACTGCGGCAGAAATATATCTGCATTTGTATCAACGAGGTACGAAGGTTTAATAACAGCGTCGACTTGTTTTAAATGCGTGTAAGTGAGCGAGTTATGTAGACCAAAAGTCTAGTCCGTTTTTCACCGAACCCTAAGGGACCTTTCAGATAGACCGGCGCGGAGAGCAGAGCAAATTTTAATCGCATTTAAAGTAGAATCTTAAGACATTTAAAATAAGCATTATTTTTACATTTTATCTCTTTTATGATAAGAGGATGTTCGAGGATGCTCCCAATACGCTCTGTGTGAAATATTAAGAGCAGCCGCTCGCCTGCTCGTCGAGCCGGTCGGCTGCTCCATGCTCGTGCTCTTCCGCGCTCGAGCATCCGACCGGCTTCGTTCGCGTACTCTTTCATGCTCGCACAGCCGACCGTAGGCTGAATTGCTCTGCCATCCGGCCCAAAAGCGTACGCTCGGCTCCGAACGCATCCGCGTGTCCGTTCACACAGACCGGCGCGGAGAGCAGAGCAAATTTGAACGGCCGGTCTGTGTGAAAAAAGAAATGCTCTCCGATGCTCTCCGCGCCGGTCTATCTGAACGGTCCCTAAAGATTAGGGAAAACCTAAGCCACATATAACACCATAGGTGGCAGTCCATAATATACATCTAAAGTAGGTAGGTAGGTACATAGATTTATATTTTTTTAGGGTTCCGTACCCGAAGGGTAAAAAACGGAGCCCTATTAATGTCACTCGGCTGTCTGTCCGTCTGTCCGCCGGTCACAGGTCTCTAGCTCGCAGACGAAATGAGTTACAAACCTGAAATTTTGGTGTTTAGTGTAAAACGTTAACCCAAAATCAAATATTGAATTAGAAATTGAATTAAATTATTTTTCAGGGGGGCTCCCATACATGAAAAAGGAGCCGGAAAAAAAAATTTTTTTCTTTACCCTAGCTTGTGGGGTATCATTGTTTAGAGCTCATTAAGTAGAGTACAAATATATATTTTTTTAATTTTTATCTCAAATAATAAGGGAATGGGAGGCCATCAAAGTTGTCAGTTTTAGACCATTTTTGTGACGGGGGCTATCTCAAAAACTAAACTAGTTGGGAATATGATATTTCAGTATATTATGTACTATATACTCTATTTAAACAACAAATACTGAAAACAACGATTTATTAAATAGTTTATAAGCTGTGACCAAAATAAACGAACATTTTTTTGGGTTTTTCTTTCACGGTTTGTTGCGATGTCTAGCTCGGAAATTAAATATTTCTTAGACCCAAAATATTATATTGTTCATAATTATGTACGGAACCCTGAAAGAGCGAGGCCCGACTCGCACTTGGCTGATTTTCTTAAAACGGGTGTAAGAGGTTGAATAGAAGCAGGCGTTACTTTGCGGAATTCCATGATATACAATGAATATATTGATTGACTTTGCAATCGTCCGTTGTGAAGTCGACATCTCCTGAAGATGCTCCGGTATCGGAGCGAAACGATCGTCGAGTTAAATTTGTGGTGAATTTGTGTGGTGTTGTGCCTACAAATTTGTCACTGTTAGCGGTTTCTTGGGTAATTACTTGGGGTAATAAAACAACTTAAATCTTACTTCACAAGGCACATCACACCCGCTCGCTTCACTCACAGAATGTGTTAGGGACCGTTCAGATAGACCGGCGCGGAGAGCATCGGAGAGCATTTATTTTTTCACACAGACCGGCCGTTTAAGATTGCTCTGCTCTCCGCGCCGGTCTGTGTGAACGGACACGAGGATGCGTTCGGAGCCGAGCCACACGAGTAGATATTATACAGAGAGAAAGCTACCTAGAAGCGGCCCGCTGTAGGTACACGCACACATAGCGCCGCTCACGCGTCACACACGAGCTCTCACCAACGATTCACGTACGCTCCGCTGGTAGGACAGTTGGTAGACAAACGACAGGGCTGTGGGTCGTGCGCACTTTTCCAATCTCTTTTTTTGTGTACCCTAGAGATCAAGTGAAGTAAGTATACCTACCTTTACATATCTATACAATAAAATTAATGAAATGAAATTAATTGAAATGACATGAATTTATTTATTGTAGGATAGTTAGTATGTGCCACTTATGATACTATGTCAAGACTCTACTACTGGTTCAAAAAGCAGATTCTACTGAATAGAATTGAGTAATAACATTGCCAGGTACAACCCAAAAGATTGGACCTGGCGTCGATGACGCCACTGCGACGCATGGGTAGGGTGTGCAAAAAAGCATCATTAAGAATATTTAGGTATTGTATGAAACTTAAATGTTTGTGAAAAACTGACAATACTAACACAGCATACCCAGGTATGCTGTGTTAGTATTGTCTTGCGAGCGAGCGAGTCAAAGCAACTTGTCAGCGAGGTCCTATCTTTTAGTAAACGGGTTGTAAGTTAAAATGTGTTATAGATCCTCTATGCAATGGGCCATCGCGATGGGTCTATCTAAGGTACCTATCTAAATAAATAATTAAATAAATAAATAAATACTCACACATACGCACACGGCCGTCTATTCCTAAAGTAGGCAACTTCATGCCTGTGTTATAGGTAATAGCCGACTGATAGACATATTTACATATAAATACATATATATATTTTATATAAAGGTATATATACATTATACATACACTAGAAGAAAACCCGGCTTCGCTCGGGGGACTCATAATACACATCTAGGTAAAAAATGTAGGTAGATATTTCTGTAGTCATCGGTTCTCAAGGAATATTAAAGGAAAGCAAGGCATAGACTCGTATAGCTTGTGTTGTTGTGTTGTTGTTCATTGTGTTTAATAAATATAGTAGGTAAATAAAAACTGCAAATCTGGTAATAAGTATTATTTTTCATTTTACTGTACTTGGTGACCTGCACCATTAACTTACCCGAAAGTCATCAAATAAATCTTGTGATTTGTCAGGTTGTATTGTAGAGGCAGCTAGTGATTTAACAGAAGCAACAGAAGCAGTTTAATTTTTTGGAAAAATGTTTGACAGTGCCCGAGCCTTGGTTATTCATAACTCGCAATAATTGAGATTATCTGCAAAAATATATTATACAATTAATAATGTCTAATTGTATAATAAGAACCAGCCAAGTTCAAGTTGAACTTGCGCATGAAGGGTCCATTCCATTATCAAGAAATAGTGTATGTTTCTGTATGTGTTCATGACACCTCAACACAGGCTATGCATGTCGTCGTCGTCTCAACCAATAGACGTCCACTGCTGGACATAGGTCTCTTGCAAGGATCGCCACAGATCACGATCTTGTGCCGCCTGATTCCAGCGGCTACCAGCGACTCGCTTGAGATCGTCTATCCATCGGGTCGGGGGTCTACCAACGCTTCGTTTACTGGTGCGAGGTCGCCATTCAAGCACCTCGGGACCCCAACGTCCATCGGTTCTTCTAGCAATGTGCTCCGCCCATTGCCACTTCAGCTTCGCGACTCGATGAGCTATGTCGGTAACTCTAGTTCTCCTGCGGATCTCCTCATTTCTGATTTGATCCCGCAGGGATACTCCGAGCATAGCTCTCTCCATCGCCCGCTGAGTGACCCTGAGCCTTCTTATGAGGCCCATTGTTAGCGACCATGTCTCAGATCCGTAAGTCATCACTGGCAACACGCACTGTTCGAAGACTTTCGTCTTCAGACACTGAGGGATGCATGTGGCCATTTATTATTTGTTGGGTTATAGAGAAAAAATATTGAGCCGCTTACCGAGTATAATGTTGTCGCATTCCACACATCGACTGCACATTTTAATTTCAGCGTAAATATATACTTAATCCATGTGCTCTTGAATGGATACATAAATTAGTATGGAAGATGTAGCGCCTTAAAATTGGTAAAATTACAATTTACATACTTCCTAATATTATTTTTGATTTAGCCGATTTGATTAAAGAACAACAATTTCATTTTTTATTTTTAAAATTAGTAAGTACTTATCTACCTGTCAAAGTAGAGAAAAAGGCTGAGTGCTTTAAAACAAAGAGGTTTACACAGAATAAACGTTAAAACTTGTATTTTGTTAATTTTAATTTGATTTGTTTTGACAATGAACGAAGCTATATGAATCTATGCCTTGTTTTCCTATATATTCCTTGAGAACCGATGACTACAGAAATATCTACCTACATTTTGTACCTAGATATGTATTATGAGTCATTGTCTCAAAAGGGCTAGAACCCAGAGCCGTAAAACCAGTTAAATCAAATAAAAATAAAAAAAGATGTGTCAAATTGGCGAGTCGTATCCATGGCGACTGCGGTTTGTTTGGATGACAAACGTGATTTGTTGTTTGTCAGTGCCGTTAGAATTTAACGAAATTCTCCATAATCCGAATTTTGCGGATATATGTTGTCGACTCGAAATCAATATTTTTTCATGCCCTGTTATTCTTATAAGGTTTCGATCGAGTCTACCGTACCCCTGCACGAAATTATTAATATAGATATTATAAATACACCCAGACTCGGAGCGGGAATCGAACCCGCGACCCTGGAGCGGAAGGCAGGGTCACTGCCAACCGCGCTAACGGGTCATTCTAAGTAACTAGGTACTTAATTTATTCAATTTACTAAAGTAAGTAAGTATCTAGATTCTAGGTACTGTCACTAGGGATATCTACGCATGTGCTATCACACTTATTTTTAGTAGGTATCTGTTCATAAAAATGTCTACGGTTTTATAATCTACTACCTACCTAAGTAATTAGGTATTTAATTCATTTATTTTACTAAAGTAAGTATCTAAATACTATCACTGGGACATCTACGCATGTGCTATTACACTGACTTTTAGTAGGTACCTACTACCTACCTAAGTAACTATATAACTTATATATAGTATAGTAATGTAATATAAAAAACATATTTTTCCAATCATTATTACATATCTTGCTATATTATGTATACTAGTATATAATATTTTTATTTTTACCCATAATTTTTCACATGCAACAGGTGACAACCCTATCAGAATAGGTATAAATTTTGGACGTTCTTAGGTAGCTTTTCCTCTGTATAATATCTACTCGTGTGGCCGAGCGTACGCTCTTGGGCCGGATGGCAGAGCAATTCGGCCTACGGTCGGCTGTGCGAGCATGAAAGAGCACGCGAACGGAGCCGGTCGGATGCTCGAGCGCGAAAGAGCACGAGCATAGAGTAGCCGACCGGCTCGACGAGCAGCCGAGCGGCTGCTCTTAATATTTCACACAGAGCGTATTGGGAGCATCCTCGAGCATCCTCTTATCATAAAAGAGATAAAATGTAAAAATAAAGCTTATTTCAATGTCTTAAGATTCTATTTTAAATGCGATTAAAATTTGCTCTGCTCTCCGCGCCGGCCTATCTGAAAGGTCCCTTAGTGTTGCCAGCTTGCGCGTGATGTCATTGTCATTTATTTATATAATATATGTATATTCTTAGTCGTCACAGGTACCTCAAAAAAATGCAAAAAATAAAATTTCCCTGTATTTTTCGTATTGTTTGCAATAGTACATGAAGTAGATTGTGTGAAGAGTCGGGGGCATACTCAAAGAGCAACGCACAAACTCGAAAGGAATAATAGCAATTTAATAAATCGTGAATCGAGTCCGAAGTTTCTTAGCTCATTGTACGGCAACATAAGTCGTAAAGTCCCTGATAAGGAAAAGGTTTCAGGGTTTAATATGCGCAATACGTCTTTCCAGTCGGGAGCTTTCTATGCTATGACTTCCTTTTATTATACGGTATACCGTTCTTATTCGCTGAACTAGTGTTCTGTGTGCTTAGTCTAAAGCGGAGCACTCGAAAACGAACTCGAAAACTATTGATCGATTTCAGAGTAAAATAGACCTAAAATTGCGGTTTGAGTTCGCCAATACATTCAGCATTGTTCGAATGCTGAATGTATTGGCGAACTCAAACCTTAATACAAGCCATTTTAGGTCTATTTTACTCTGAAATCGATCAATAGTTTTCGAGTTCGTTTTCGAGTGCTCCGCTTTAGACTAAGCACACAGAATAAGATTGTTTTTGAAGGCCGGACATCCGTGTTATATCGAAGTAGAGTTTGCAGTAGTTCTAGTTTCTAGTAAATTATGCATTATTAGAATAATTAGCAACCCATCCCGGCTTCGCAAAAGTAGAAATTACCCGCTACTATCCCACCATAAATTGTTTTTTGTTATATCTCAAAAGAATTATATAGGCGGCGTTTTCGACAAAAACACTCAGGCGCGGCGGCTTGATTAGGTTTTTCTGACATTTTCAAAATAGTCATAATTTGACCAATTTACACAAAACCTTGACAAATTATACACTTAATCCTTCCTCATGAATCACTCTGTCTATTGGTGAAAATCGCATGAAAATCCGGTCAGTAGTTTTTGAGTTTGTCGCGAACAGACAGACACGAATGACATTGTTTTCTTAATGTACCTAAGTATGTAGTGATAGTGATAGTGCATCGTTCTTGCCAACCAGCGGGCTTATTCTATAACTTAGTTAGCAACTGAAAATAGTTGCCAACGAATTAGTTTAATATACATTGCTGCTTTACTGTGTAAAATTATGAAAACACTTTATATTTCCCACAGTAAAGCAGCAATGTATATCGAACTAATTCGTTGGCAACTATTTTCAGTTGCTAACTAAGTTACAGAATAACCCCCCAGGTGATACCAAAGTCTGGGGCTGACAAATAAATAATAATATATGTATGTACCTACGATTCCATTTAATTGGTAACTAAAATAAAATTAATACAATAAGTACCTACCTTCAGCGTCTCGTAAGGTATTCGTGCATGCGGTAATTTTAATTCACGAGCAGGCATGAGTTAATAAACAGCTATTCGTTAATGATGTTCCGTTAATTAATCCATTTGGGTAATTTGCTTTTCCACGTGGGTTTCATTAGCGCCGATCTGATTAATACTGTTCGTGAAATTTCAGCTTTATTTGCAACAAGTAAGTAGCTCTCTACTCAACTCAAATAAACTTTATTCAAAATTGGTACACTGTACTTTTTTGGACGTCAATATAATATGAACTTTGAGGTAATAATTACTTACGGAAACTTAGAACTTAAAACGAGGGTGCAAACGCGCCCCTGGTCTGAGAAGAGCCCACAACAAACTGAGCCGGGTTTTTTATTTAGTATCACCATCTTACAATATGAGTTAGTTTAGTTAAAACTTAATGGAGACTAAGTCGCGGGAATCAGCTAGTAGGTATGTAAACAGGAATGGCCTACTTCCGAGGAAGTGACACCCCCTGAGTTGTATTAACTAGATATTAATTTCCCGTGTCAGTGGGGTATAATGTATGAGCTTTAATTACTTCTGCCATAATGCTCTGACGTTCTGCTTTATTATTAAATTCGCTACTTGCCTTACACACACACGATATCCTGGAACATGTCAACAACAGCAAATCCTAGTTAGTTAAGTAATCCTACAGGTAGTAACACACTACACACAGTCTTCATGCAGACATAGAACATGTCTGTGAGAAATCGCTCTATAATATACCTAAGTACAATTGGTAGATTCAGTTGACTATTCAAAAGTACTTGTAAAAGTTTATTTGAATAAAAAACTTTTCTATTCTATTCTATTCAATAAAATATCCTACTTCCTACTAATCCTACTAATATTATAAATGTGAAAGTGTGGATGTTTGGATGTTTGGATGTTTAGATGTTTGGGTTTTTGGATGTTTATTACTCAATCACGCCGCAACTACTGAACCGATTTGGCTGCAATTTTGAATGGAGATAGATTATGCCCTGACTTAAAACATAGGCTACATTTTATCCCGAAAAATCAAAGAGTTCCCACGGGATTTTGAAAAAACCGAAATCTATAGCTACAGCTATAGGTAGATTACTATAGCAAACTTCCTTGAAAGTAGGTATAAAGGTTGGAAAAGGGAGCGGGAACGGGAACCGGAAATCCACGATTCCCTCCGGATTTGTGCAAAACCGAAATTCACGCGGGCGAAGCCGCGGGCATTCTCTTAGTAGGTATATGTATATAGTATTATAAATGTGAAAGTGTGGATGTTTGGATGTTTGTTACTCAATCACGCCGCAACTACTGAACCGATTTGGCTAAAACTTTGAATGGATATAGATTTTGCCTTGATTTAAAACATAGGCTACTTTTTATCTTGGAAAAATGCACAGTTCCCACAGGATTTTAAAAAATCCGAAATCTATACTGCCGTCCTAACGAAGAGTGCAATAAGTCGAGTTTTTGGTCAAATTGACTTAAGACCATATCCGTAATCAGGAAAATGAGCTCTATATTTTCGTCTTAGACGTCTTTTTTGTATCTTCAATAGTTTCGGTTCTGTTGGTTACCATAACTGCAATATCTAATATAACGATGTGTAAGGAGCTAATCATAACCGAAATATCTTGAGTTATGACTTGGATAGCTTTGATATTTTGTAATATTACATAAAATAATCGCAATAAGTCCAGTTATTGCACTTATGACTATAGTACGTTTTATAAATTTTTGCCACATTTACTAGTCATAAGCGCAATAAGTAAGAGTTATTGCAGTTATCATAAGGAAACTTAGTACTTAAAATGTCTAGCTTACTAAATGTATTATAACTAAAGTAAAGTTAAAATAAACAAAAAGTTTTTGATTTTGACGATTTTGTGGATGTTGTAAAATTGTCAAATTCGTAGATTTTTACTTTTACAAGCACAAAATTAGAAACACAACCACTTAAAGAAAATTTTGGAAGTCAAAAGTCATTGGCTGAAAGGGGACAATTTTCATTGAAAGTCAAAGAAAAACATGCAGCTGATTGGAGAGAATTAGAATTAGACAAATGAAAATTATCAAAAATAAAAAAAAAACTAGATATCTATACTAATATAATAAAGCGGAAGAGTTTGTCTGTTTGAACGCGCTAATCTCTGGAAGTACCAGTCGGATTTGAAAAATTATTTTTGCATTTGGTAGTACAGTTTTCCGGAAAGGTTATAGGCTATTTAACATTCCTAAAATCTTCCTCTAAGGGGGTAAAATGGGGGTAGAAAGTTTGTATGAAAGTCCTATGTTTTTAAAGTTACAGACCTGAAATCGGCATTTAGATTATTAGTTTTAAATAATATAAACCTGTATATTTTATTCTGAAAAATCTTCCCTTAAGGGTGGTAAAATAGGGGTTGAAAGTTTTTATGTTAAGTTTTAATTATTGTTATTATCAACTTGTAATTTGGAAGGTAGGTTTATTCTAAGGCTTAGATATCAGCCTAGAAAAGATTTCACGAAAATCCTCCCCTAAGGGGGTAAAATGGGGGTAGGAAGGTTATATGAAAGTTCTATGTTTTTGAAGTTACAGATATGAAAATAGGCATTTAGATTATGAATTTTAAATAATAAAAACTTGTATAAGTTGTTCTGGAAAATCTCCCATTAAGGGTGGTAAAAAAGGGGATGAAAGTTTTTGTGAAGTTTTAATTATTGTTATTATCTTGAAATTTGGACGGTAGGTTCTTTCTAGGGCGTAGATATCAGCCTAGAAAATATTATAGGAAATTTCTCCCCTATGTAAAATATATAAGGGGGTAAAATGGGGGTAGGACGGTTATATGAAAGTTCTATGTTTTTGAATTCAGTTACAGATACGAAAATCGTCATGTAAGTTATTAGTTTTAAATAATAAAAACCTATTTAAATTATTTTGGTAAATCTCTTTTATTCTTATTATGTTCTTGCAATCACCTTATATCTAATTAAAATAATTCACTAAGGAAAGCCGTACATATGGTTGGAAGAAACTATAGGGCATCATATAGTTTGTGCTACACAAATAAGTAGTATGTAGGTTTACTAACAAAAACTGCAATAAGTAGTGTAGTTATTGCAATTATGATTAGGAATGCTATATCAAAACAATTCATAAGTCCTAATGATAAATACATTATTGCGTTTTTAGTGTGTATATAAACTTATGTACAAATACAATATAATATACTACATAAAATTAAGCATTATTTTATCTGTCGTTCAGTAAAAGTTTCAAACCAATAGCTTTTATAGTTACGAAGATACACACAAAACAAAAATTAAATCTTTAACTGCAAATATCTCGAAAGTAGTCAAAACCTAGTTATTGCACTCTTCGTTAGGACGGCAGTATAGCTACAGCTATAGGTAGATTACTATAGCGAACTTCCTTGATAGTAGGTATAAAAGTTGGAAAAGGGAGCGATAACGGGAACCAGAAATCCACGATTCCCTCGGGATTTGTTTAAAACCGAATTTCACGCAGGCGAAGCCGCGGGCAGATGCTTGTTCTAAATAAAACAAAATTGATTAAGTACCTACTTTAATTTGTTTCAAATTATCACGTAGTTTTATTTATTTGCACACATTATTTACAGAACATAAAACTCTTAAAATAAAGTTTAGATTTAGACCTGCGAGTAGGTATACCTAATATATTATTCTTTTTCCACAAATACCTACATCTGTGACTAATTGCACGAAGAAGCTTATTATTATATACAAGTAAGTACTATACAATATGCAAAGTATTCTCAAACTTAATTCTACTTAAACACAATCCAATAACCATTTATCCTTTACTTGTAGTGTTTAGTATTTTAATTTAGTAAGACAATTAAGTTACAACTGCACTCTAGGTAATTTATCATAAGTATATGTATAAGTAATCTCGAACGTAATTTAACATGTCCCAATTCAGATCACGTACTATGTCTTATTGAATCAAGTTGTGAATACGTAAGCAGAATTGTAGAAATTATATTGCGACAAGTTATCATCTAAATAGATATTGCGAGTTTACATAATAAGGAGGTAAACCAACATAATGTTATAAGGCATGTTTATATCTATTATTAAGATTTACTTAATGTATGGTAAATGTAAAGGTGTATCGTTGTTTTAAGGCCGCTCTCTTCACGCGCTTCTCCATACAAACGTATTACGCCTATTATTCTAATATTTGTCGCAATAGGTCTAAAGTTAAGCCAGATATCAATTTATATTTCCATTATCTATGCCATAAAATAAAAATATTAGTAAAATTATATTTATTTTGAAAGTTATGACGCTTGAAAAATCACTATTTTTGGGCAAATTTTGGGGCAACTTCGTGCGTAAATAAACTATATAAGAAACTAGAAAATTGAAAAACGACCGAAGTCTTATCATAGGTTACTTCATAATAATTACAAATGTCTTTAGTTCATGTAAAAAATTGCCAAATATTTGCTAAAATAGACGAAATACCAAACTTAGATTTGCATCTTTTTACTTTGTCGTTTTTCACTAAAAATCATGATATCTCAAGCAAAATTTATTTATTTAATTAATTTATTATTTATTTATATATATATTTTTAGTACTCTTCTTTACTGAAGACGTCTCGCTCTCTAAATGCAGAAATCACTGTTTTAGACTCCACTCACCAACGATTTGTCGATGCCATGGAGAGGGCTCTTAAAGCCTGTCCACGACTTTTCCGCTATCAGGAAAAGCGTCGGGCGGCGCGACAAGGCGCAAGATGCATATTATATAGTCCATTGAAATGTTACATGAGCTTTGCATTTTTTAGAGGACGCAATTTTATTTTTGGGACATGTCACATCAATACTTAGAAGCTTAACCTCAAGTTTGTGGGGTCGCCACCCTTGTCCCCCGGCCGCCATCTTAGAAAAAGGGGTGAAAACACTTTTTTCGCGATATCTCGGAAACTATGCGTCTTACAAAAAATTCGTGAAGACATAATTTGATAGCAAATTGTTTTGCCTACAAATATGTTTATAGTATAACTTTTGCCCTAAATTAAAAATTAAAGAAGTTATAAGCAAAAAAGTGAGAAAATTTTTATAAAATCTTTTTTGCTTTATAATTTTTTTATACATTTTACAAAAAAAAATCGTCAGACCAATCTTGTAATCAGATGATCTTTTGAGGAAAATTTTCCCCTATATTTCATTTAATTTCATTCATTTAAAACGCTGTTACAGCGCTCCAAAGTTGACCGGGTTCGTCAATGCTCATGAGAATTCGGTCAAAACGAAATGTTTAGCTTATTTTTGTTTTTTTTTTTATTGTAAATATATTCTTTAAAAAAAATTTCAATCCCTTATTAGCTAGCTACTCTAATCTACTTTTCTTCGATGGTCCAGGCTGTGGCTGTGGCTGACACATTTCGTTTTGACCGGATTCGTCTTTTTAATAAGTATAAAAAATATGATCAGTGAGGACGATGATGACAGTGCGACGAGTGTGGTATCAATATAGCTAAAGATCGACCAGAATCTCATGAAAAATGGGGAAATTAAATTTTGTAGTAAGCAATACCAGGTTAACTCGGCTGCCCTAGTGATAAACAAAGTAATTACATTCAGAACACCTTACCTGGGATCGTTTCACGAAACGAAAAATCCAGCAACTGCTTTTAAATACAAAAACAAAGTAATCAACATCCAATTACTTTGTTTTCGTGTTGTGCTTGTTGTTTACTTGGTTTTTGCATTTATATTCCGGGTTAGTGAGTGCAGTTACTTTGTTTGGGCAATTTAAATTTCAGTAAACGGTTCAAGTTATTTGAAATATTAAACTGTGGTAAAAAACTACTCGACATAAAACTTTTGTTAATGCAAAAAGTCAATTTCACAAAAAATGTCAGTTGCTTTGTTTATCGCTAGGGCGGCCGTAGTGTTGCTAACCTTGGAATTTCATTTCCCTATTTTTCATGAGATTCTGGTCGATCTATACATACTTCAGTTCCAATTTTGTATTGTAACCTTTATTTATTTGCACAATGTTTGCACATATAGGTAGTATAGTAGGTAATAGATAGTTATAAGATCGCAGCACACGAGTAGTAAATCTACAGAGGGGAAGCTTCCACAAGCGGCCCGCTGTAGGTATACTCACACAAACACACTCACCAACGGTTCACGGACGCGCGCTCGTTCCACTAACCGGTACAGTTGGTGACAAACATGCGCATATGTGTGAGTGTACCTACAGCGGGCCGCTTACTAGAAGCTTCCCCTCTGTAGGTACTCTGTGATCGCAGCGTAAACATGAATCATAGGCTATTGTCGGCGCTAGTTCCAAATGTCAAAACATCGTGATTTACGCACTTGTTTGTTAGACAAATCTGATATTTTTCACGATATGGCTTGGAAATAATATTTTTCGGTTAGGTAGGTAAGTATTTTTTCTTTATAGGTATTTGTAAGAGCTTTATATTTGGTTTTCAATCTGTGTTTTAATTGATTTTTAGTCGATTCTGGATTGATATTTTACTTACACTTACAGCTTTAAAATAGGTAAATATTTACTTTATTTTGTTACACAGAGCTATTAATGCCTACGTAGAGGATATTAAATAGAGCGAGCGTCAGAAAAAACTTTCAATTAAAGTTAAAATAACAGCGGAACAGATAGTTGAAACCACCACTCTGTTTGAAAAAACAAATCGCAGAAAGAAAACCGAAGCTATCAAATATCAATTTAATAAATTGGTATAATAGAAAGATAAAACTGAATTTTATATCATTGCCAAAGAGTAGTACTTACTAGTAGCGTCACTAGAGCACGCAATGACTAGGTACAACTTTATTGGTGTACAAAGGAAACCAGTCGTTCTTTTTTACCCGATTATGTCGCATAATCGGGTAAAAAAGAACGACTGGGAAGAACCAAAAGACGAAGAACGACCAAAAGGAAAATTATATTTTAGCAGTGTATATATGACATACATACATTGTATGTATGTATGTTTATATCCGATTTTTGGATCAGATTATGTGTGTTTCACCGTAGCGCCTAAACTACTGGGCCGATTTTGATGAATGAGATGTCAATGGATTTATTGTTATGATTCTGACGGATGCTACTTCCAAAAAACGGAGGGTTTCCAAATTTTTTTTTTCTATTGTATCTAGTAAAATGTCAAATGAAAGAGGAAAAAATGCTGAGTTCATAAAATATAGTATAAATATTGTACAATATTTAAATATACTTAGGTATGAAGCGATAGAAAATCAATTTTACTATATTATTAAGAGTAGTCGGGTTTTAGTTTAGTTCAGTGAATTGGCGTTCACTTAAAAGGCTTATTGGTTCCAACTTCAAGCTTAGGTACTTGTTATCTTTTACTTTATGAGAATTTTAGGTTAATGGCGACCTTTTTACTCCTTCTTTCCTAATGTATGAGATTTGTAGCTCTATAGTTAGGTAGGTACATCTCCATGGTCATAGCAATATTAATAATGGTTAAACAAAGATAGAAACGAATCGTCTATTATTTAGTTTAACATTTTTCTTAAATCTCTTTACTTTTTTTACTATTCATTATCTTCATAACATAAAATTGCGGTAATATAATATAATACTTAAATTACCCTACCTTTTTTAGGGTTCCGTAGTAAACAAGGAACCCTTATAGTTTCGCCATGTACGTCCGTCTGTCTGTCTGTCTGTCTGTCTGTCTGTCTGTCCGTCCTCGGTTAATCTCAGAGACTATTAGTGCTAGAAATCTGTAATTTGGCATGGGTATAAATATTAATCACGCCGACAAAGTGGTGAAATAAAATTTTGATAAATATTTTTTTTAGGGTAGCTCGCCTACATGTAAAGTGGGGATAAATATTTTTTTGCTCGTCTACCCCATAGTGTGGGGTATCGTTGAATAGGTCTTTTAAAAATACTGTAGGTGTGGGAACATCATTTTTCGATTTCTAGATCCGTTTGTAAAATATGATGTTTTAAAGTGCAATTTTTTATTAGAGTCAAGTGTCTCCCCCCTCTATCAGCCAAATGGCAGTATATAGGAACTTGAAAAAATTAACAGCAGTAGTACCTATACATATATAATCAATTTTAAAGGAAAACTATCATGGCTAAGTAGGGTTCATAGGTTAAGGAGTTATATCTGTTTTTCGAGGATTGTGACTACAGAACCCTACACTGCGCGTGACCCGCCACGCACTTGGCCGGTTTTTTTATTTATGATACATTAAAGATTCTTAGGGTTAATCGCCTTGGATTGACTAAAACATTAAATATACGTTACTTACAAGTTCTACTAATTTGTAGCTAGGTACCATAATTTATCATACTTTACTTCATATGGTACAAAATCAATAATAATTAAAGAAGCTTGTCTTGACTGACTGACTGACTGACTGACTGACTGACTAACTGACTGACTGACTGATCATCAACGCACAGCCTAAACCACTGAAGCTAAAAACTTGAAATTTTTACAGTAGCTTCCTTTTATAACGTAGGCGCACACCAAAAATATCGAAGGTTATAAAGAACTTAAAATCAAATAAAGCTCCAGGAGCTGACGGCATTCTGGTCAGTCACATCAAAAACATTAGTGATAAAATCTCTTTGGCCATAGCAAATTTAATTAACACTAGTGTCAAAAGCGGCGTTTACCCTGACAGCTTAAAAAAGGTTGTGTGCGACCAGTCTTCAAAAAAGGGAAACGCAATGACTTCGCAAATTATCGACCCATAACGCTTCTATCGTCGATAGACAAAATTGTAGAAAAATTTGTCTGCGAACAAATTCACACATTTTATAAGAAGAGTGAAGTTATTTACCGCAATCAATATGGGTTCCAGCAAGGCAAGGGGACAATTACTGATCTTCTCTCAAAATTTACGGACCAGGTTAATGAATACCTTAACCAGAAAAAACACGTCTTTGCATTGTTTATTGACTTTTCTCGCGCTTTTGACACTTTGAACCATAACCTACTGCAAAGTAAGTTAGAAATATGTGGAATTCGAGGTCCATTGCTCGATTGGTGTGCTGACTACCTCCGAAATCGCAGATTTAGTGTTAGAATTGATAATGCTTACAGCGATACCCATGTGGCTAGTGAAGGCACGGCTCAGGGCTCTGTCCTTGGCCCGTTGCATTTCTTGTCATATGTGAATGACATGAGCAATTGTATCCAGTATTGTTCGTGCTACCAATTTGCGGATGATACCTGCATTATTTTTGCTGACCGAGACCCTAATAAGATCTGTGATGCATTACAGACGGACTTTAATACCTTGACAATGTGGTGCCACGATGCGGGTCTAGTTCTGAATGTTAAAAAAACCAAGCTAATTCACATCAGATCACCGTATCTAAAATATCTTCCCTTCAAAAATATAATAGCACATGATCATTTCTGTTTGCACAGTGTAAACAGAAATGATCATTGTAATTGCCCACAGATTGAGCTAGTTGACCAATATACCTACCTTGGTCTTACTATTGACTGCAAATTCAACTGGAGTTTGCACATAGACTATGTTTGTAACAAATTAAGACAATTTCTCGCTAGTATAACCATATTGAATCGACGGATTCCATTTAAAATCAAATTAATGTTATATAACTCGTTCGCTCACACTTACGTACAATATGGGCTCAGTAGCTACGGTCGTACCTATAAAACGTACCTCAATAATATATATAAACTACAATTAAGAATTTTAAAAACTATTGTTTCCAATTCCATCAAATGTAAATATGACGGTAACGAACTAGGGCTATTTAAACATTGCAAAACTTTGCCTGTTCAGAAACAGTTTAAATACACGTTGCTAAAAGAACAATTCTTTAATGAGAAGATACTGCGGAAAAAAGAACATCCTGTACAGACGCGCGCGATGACGGCCAACCGTCTTCACATTACGCGCGCCAACAATACATACGGCGAGCGAACCACCGAGTATTTAGTTCCACGATTCATGAATGAACTACCTCCAACGTTGATCCAAAAAGTTGATAACAAAAACATTAAGCTTAAATTAAAAGAATACTTCTTAGCTGAGTTAGATGGTTGACACATTAATCGCTAAGTACCTTACATACTTACTTGGTTCCTCAATCCTCTTGTGTTATAATGTAACTGTATGCCTTACTCACAGCTTACTTCCCACCTACTAAATCGTAATTCCTACCTACTTAATCATAAGTTGCGGACAGACACCGAGGACAAACCTCCGCGGTTTTTTCGGTGCATTTTGTGCTACTTTTTATTGTATGTTTATTTGATATGATAAATAAATAAAAAAAAAAAAAAAAAAAAAAAAAAAAAAAGAAAAGATTAATTGCGAATCCATTACTAAGAGGGTTAAATAAAGGATGAAAGTTTGTATGAGAGTCCGTAATTTTTCAAGTTATATCCATGAAAATTGGTATTTAGGTTTTTGGTTAAAAATAAAGAATTACGTGTTTGAGGAATTTTGGAAAAACCACCCCAAGTGGGTTAAACGGGGGATGAAAGTTTGTATGAAAGTCCGCCTTTTTTCAAGTTATATCCATGAAAATTGATATTTAGGTTTTCGGTTAAAATTAAAAAATTACATGTTTCAGGAATTTTAGAAATTCCACCCCCAAGTGAGATTTATAAGAATCCAAGCGGACGAAGTCGCTGGCATCAGCTAGTATAGGTTTAAATGAGAGAATGTGTATGAAGGTATTATCTGTTACTTACATAGGCAAAGTTATAGCTAGTAGGTACCTACCCATCCTAAAGTCGGAAAAACATTTCCTTTATCCGTGATGAAATATTTGTGTCCCACGGAAAATACTTATACCTACATGAAAAATACATTCTTAACATACGCAAATAGTTGCAAGAAACACGTAGCTTTTGTAGAAAATAATGTAAGTACCTAATTGTTTAAATAAAAAATTGAACTTGTTCATGAAATTTTGTTGTAACTTTCGTTACAAAATATTATTTGTAGCCGGTTTGCGGTATTCGTTTCAACAACTGGGTAGATAAATAAAATGAGGTATCCTTGAGGTATCGTTTACATAATATAACAGTCGAACCATTATAGTAATTATTTGCGGCTAATTTATGCGAACAAACATGATGAGAGTCTATTTTATTTATCTACTAATTGTTGCCCGCGACTTCGTTCGCGTAACAATAATTACAGTTTTCCCATACTAACTTTCGTCCAATTTAAGATTTTTTTCGCTAAACTACATGCGTTTATCCAACACCGAATTTCCGTTCAACCTTAATCAATATTAATAGGCATTGGGAAATGTTATTATGGTAGTAATATTTGGACTGCAGTTAGATAGAAAATGTAAGCCTATGTCTGCAGTAGGTAATATAGAAAATAGATATACCTACTTAAGTAAATAATTCCTGAAATACATTTTCAAAGCATATACTTATATTTTCGAGGTTTTAATATTTTATAATATTCTTTAAACTGGATGTTCCTTAATCCCAGATACTATCCTATATTTAATATCATGAAGCCCTAGGTGCCGCTTCATAGATCTTAATTAAAAGCCGAGCAGATGGGAAACTGGATTTTCCGAGCATTCCGATAATCTCTTTGATAGTTCGAGAGCTTGTTGCAGTTATTTTTATCCAACAACGGGAGGGTTTGGCTGTTGTGTGTTTCACAGACTTCACAGTTCACCTACTCGAACGCTTACAGGCATAGTATTGCTCCTCCTGCTAATTCCACTCACAACTTCATTATTATCTTATTGAGGTTATTCATTACTTTTATTTGTGAGTAAAGTTAGCAAGTTGTGCATATTACAATTTGATAACAGTTCACTCCTGCAATTATTCGACTTACGATTTTTAACCCCCGACGCAAAAACGACGGGGTGTTATAAGTTTGACGTGTCTGTGTGTGTGTGTGTCTTTTCCCCTGTAGCGCTCAAACGGGTGAACCGATTTAAATGCGGTTTTTTTTGTTTGAAAGGTGAATTAGTCGAGAGTGTTTTTAGCTATGTTTAATGAAAATCGATCCAAGATGGCCGCCGCTACAAAATGGTGGATTACATATTTATCATAACTCCCAATATGGGTATCAAATGAAAGGGCTTGACTAGTAGAATAGTAGAATAGTATGGAAATCCAAGATGGCTGCCGCCACAAAATGGCGAATGTCGGGGGTTTTTTTAATTTTTAATTTATACTTGTTACTGCAGTGCTTTTGAAGGTAACCAACTGTGCGGTAATATTTCAGTCATACCTGTGCGGTAATTACTTATTTTACGGTTTTGACAAAAATGTAAGCAGAATCACAGAGCCACTTTACGAACCAATTTATTAAAAGGTATTAGACATCTATTTTTCTCTCTCCGATCATTCCTATAGAATAGAATAGAATAGAAAAGTTTTTTATTCAAATAAACTTTTACAAGTACTTTTGAATCGTCAATTGAATCTACCACAGGTTCTACCAGTTCTTATATTGCTGAAGATCGTGGTCCTGGCATACTGTCCTCGAGTGGATTAGCTGTTTCCACCGGCTTCTGGTGGTGGCCATTTTAACAATGTGGATCTACAACTGCTGGGCTCCTTCAGCTGATTGGACCACCTAGTTAGTGAGCAGCCTCTCGCCCATATATATAATTAGCTTCTGCCCACGGCTTCGCCCGCGTGAATTTCGGTTTTTACAAATCTCTATGAAATCGTGGATTTCCGGTTCTCCTTTCCGCTCCATTTTCCAACCTTTATACCTATTTTCAAGGATGTTTGCTTTATCTAACTATAGCTGTAACTATAGATTTTGTTTTTTTTTTCTTAATCCCGCGGGAACTGTGGATTTTCCAGGATAAAAAGTAGCCTATGTGTTAAGTCAGGGCATAATCTATCTTCATTCAAAATTTCAGCCAAATCAGTTAGGTAATTGCGGCGTTATAGAGTAAAAAACACACATATTAGTGTGATTACAATACATACCCTATAATACATCTCTATATATACGAGTTTAACTTACATTCCAACATAATGCTTCCGGCTCTCTAACTATAAGAGCATTTAGTTGGGAATATCTCAAAGTGAACATAAATCACTGGAAATGTCACAGCATCTTTCCAGTTGAGAACTAATGCACCTACAATTTTCCCACTCATTTCCAAGAATTCAAGAAAATTTCAAGTATTTTATTCTCTTGTTCGCCCTACATTATTCTGGTTTTTCTTGTCGGACAAAGTGGCCATTCTTTTTAGCAGTACACAATATCATTTTCTTGTAAAAGCTATAAAAATAATAAAATAACAAAAATTGCGATTTGATGATGTCTCTGGTGCAGTGAAGAGCGCTTATGATCTTCTATGTGAGGTCCGGGGGTTAGTTAGGTAGTGATTCTAATGGGAGGTCCGGGGTTCGATTCCCAGCAGAGCAATAATTTGGGAATCGATAATATTTAAATTGTCTCTGGCTTAGTTTGGTGGAAGATGGCTGTAGCTAGTTACCACCATGTACCAACAAAGCTTTACCGTCAATAGATTTAGCGCTCCGGCACAGAATATAATAGTGGCTCCGGTACGATGCCGCGTAGAATGCGTATGGGTTTTAAAACAGCCATACCTACTCCTCCAGGTAAGCCCGCTTCTATCTTATATACCTACTACATTGTCACTTACCACTAGGTGAGCTCACAGTCAAGAGCTAGGTTTTAGTAGAAAAAAAAATGGTGAGGTCATAATATTATGATAAGAGAAATAACATTATAAATCTCATTTTCTTGCATTATTCAAAATCAGCAGGTGTGCTGATTGTAAAATCTCAAAAAGGAACGATCTCTTTGTAAGGTTTTTCTGTTTTAAAAAGTTTATGTTTATGCAAGGCTTTACATTGTACAAGCTTACTTTGCTTTAATGTGCGAGAAAATGAAAATCCTTACGGTTTACGCGGATTATGGTAAAATAATCTTGTCAGGGTTAATTTAAAATAACAGTTTAATATTATGCTCGAAACCTACTTATCTCTTCTTGCGAATATGAATTGAAAAAAAATTACTTAATTACAGTTTCTTTTTACTACCTTATAAAAGTTACGGAAAATTAATAACCCACTCTCTAATATGATGTTAAAATACTATTATTGCATTATACATAGGTATTATATACTATCTGTACTCTGAATTATTATTATACGTTTAAAGGATAATACGATACCTAATCTATAAACGTATAAGTGTATAACACTATAGAAACGATTGTATATTTATATACATATATCTTTTACTTACTTTTATATCTGCGAAACATCTAATTCATAAAATATAATAAGAAACACATAAAAATAAATTGTGAAAATAACGTAAAATCGTACACAGTGAAAACCTTTACACAAAGGCGAGGCCAAAAAGGCGTTTCATTGCCAAATAAAACTATGTATTGTCAACAATTTTTACGGCCTTATTTTATTTGAGTCGACTCGCAGTACCTAAGCAAAATGCAACGATTTTAGGTGCGCTTTACTAAGTTTTATTCATAAGACAAACGAGAAAAGAGTTGCCAATTTTAATTAAAAATAACCCGACATAATTGTAAAATACACCGACATAAATAAGTATTTTAATTAGAAATTTCATGGTTAATTCCAATGAAAAATCAATGGAAAGTTGTCTTCCTTTTGTTTACCTTATAATGAACCCGAGTGTTGTAGAGATTTTTCAAAGTGTATTTCTGTTGAAGCGGAGTTCATCAAACGCAATGTGAAAATGTGAAGTGTTTTCCAGCTGCGATCCCAGTGTATGTGCAAACAAAAATGTCTGTTGGCGTTGTGTAAACAGAGATACACAGTCATCGTGTCGTAGGATTAGTGACACTTTACGAGTGCCACTGGGTATGTTCTGCGTTGTAATTAAACCACGGTTTGTGGGTTTGCCGGGTCATAAATGAAAATTGTCGCTACTCTAACATTGATGAAGACATTCGTAAAGCCCAAATTAGACAGTGCCGGTGAACGATGAACGGTCGATGTTTAGACGGTTCATTTTCGACGACTCATCGATGAAGCCTCGAAAATGAAAGCAAAAATCCCGAAAAATGAACCGTGTAATTTGGGCTTAAGTATATTAAGTAAATATTGACAGGCTTCTAAAAAGTTAAGTAAAGTGAAATAAAGTCACATTTACTCACATAGTAGGTACAGCACAAAAGTTAAGTGTAATTTTTTTATGAATCTCTCATTCCCGATATAAGGATTTTCCATCGCCCGCTGAGAGACTTCGTATGAAGTCGAAAAGAAAATATTGTGGTCAGTCACTATTGCCGTCATCGCAGCGAAAAACCGCAACCTTTTGCGACAACGAAATTTAAGTTGGCTGCAGCAAGACCATTCACAAACAACCAATACCGCTGTCTTGCGACATTTTTATCACTGTTTACTATACTCTGATTTTTAATTCCGTGGAATTCTGACGTTTCGTAATGTTACCAGAGATAAAACAATTCCCACAAAAAGGGTAAAAAATCACAACTTATGTAAATAAAAATCAACTGCCCCATGTAGATGTGACAAATGCCTGACACATCATGGTGATAGTGTCATTCGACTTCCATTTTTGAATAAATTTTTTCAATGTGCTTCTTTTGTTTCCTATTGCTGGTTGTGTGCACTTTCTAGTTTCAACTCTTAGCGATTTCTATTTTAGGACGAAACGACTAATATTATTACGCGGCTTAGGGCTTTTTATGTTGACAGGGAATTAAAGTAATTTGGGGTAAAAACGTACTTCGTAGATGTTAACCCTGTTTTCCATACAAATTACTCAGCTGTAAATGACAAAGACAGCTGTCAGAATTCCACCGAATTAAAAATCAGAGTATAGGCCACCTAAATAGACAATAGTCAGAGAGGTCGGCGAAAATGAAGCGCGCTGTTCAGACAGGCGGTAAAATGAAACATAATGCCATCATAAAACCGATTGGGCGATAATAATCATTACTTTACGGGCTCCGCGGACACGACGCTATGAATATTTAGTGTCGCAATACGTTGCCAATAATGGCAAAATAAACATTCATCATCTCATCGATCCGTCGTCGATTGAATTTTTTTCTCCCGCATAAAGATTAACGATGCAGCTTTTGTCTAATGAGGATAGTTTAGCTTTGAGCGAGCAACGTTTCGCTTGTTTGCTCTTGGGTATAACAAGTGCAAGGGGCTTTCGGAAATGAAGACAAGTTATAGTAGTTGTGATGATCACTGACACAATTAGATATCACAAAAAAAAAACGCGAAAAAATATTTTAATATTTCCTGTACTGTACCTACTTATTTTTGACATGATAACGTCTTATAACACCGGCTACAGCACGAAAAAGCATGACTCATTGTCACGTACCCCGTGCAAGCGAGAGCGTGGAACAAGCGATAGAGAAGGCACGATCAGCCTAAGCGTTCGGCTTGTGATGCATCTATCTCTTTTGGTAAAATTATTATTGTCCGTAAACCGACTTTACAGACAACCAATTTTTTTAAATTCGCAATGTAATGCAGTCAGCTGACGCTAGAGGTCAACGAACGTTGGGTTAGTACCTTGTCGCGATTTACATTATACATCACCGGTTTGAATACTTACTACAAGTAAGTATGAAATATAAGACAAATGGTTATTGGTAGGTATTGGATTGTGTTTAAGTACATAATACATATACATATATATATATATATATATATATATATATATATATATATATATATATATATAGTATAGCGCTACGTTTTCGATAGCAGTCCCCTTATACCCTGTATGTATTAGGCGGTATGCGAGCTTTGTTGCTTCCTATTTCGTGACAAAATGAAGGGATGGCTAGTTATATAAAGCTAAGGGTTAAATAACACCTTCCAGCGATTTGCGTTTTTCAGTCGTGACAGGAGTAATTGCACTCTTAGCCTTATTTATCTAGGCATCCCTCCATTTCGTCACCAAATAGGCGGCAATGAGTTACGCATACCGTCTAATAAATCTAACCAAGCACCGTATGTGGTGACGCTAATTAGCCACCTTCGACTGATAGATCGATAGAATAGATACAATATCCTTTATTTTTACTTGCACCATATCAAAAGGGAGAGAAATAGGACACCGAAGGCATTTTTATTGCCTACTAGCTTTTGCCCGCGGCTTCGCCCACGTGAATTTCGGTTTTTTACAAATCCTGAGGGAATCGTAGATTTCTGGTTCCCGTTCCCTCTCCCTTTTCCTACCTTTATACCTACTTTCAAGGAAGTTTGCTATAGTAATGTACCTATAGCTGTAGCTGTAGATTTCGTTTTTTTTTAATCCCGCGGGAACTGTGGATTTTTCCAGGATAAAAAGCATTAAGTGTTAGCACCTATTACTTAATTATTAGCCTGTTATTAGTGTAAAGTCAGGGCATAATCTATCTCCATTCAAAATTTCAGCCAAATCGGTTCAGTAGTTGCAACGTTATAGTAGTTGTGATGTGAGTAACAAACATCCAAACATTCAAACATCCACACTTTCACATTTATAATATTATAATAGAATCATCACATAAATAAATGGACTAGATTAAAATTCGGTTCTAATCCGGTCCATCCAATGTCATTCACTCCCAATTTGACTGTCGTTTGTTCAATAGAGTGCGTTCCAAAATTCCATAGGTACCATACACAATAGGTATTATTTTATAGAACTTGGTTTTGTGATCAGCCATTGTTGTTGAGTTATGTAGGTACGCAATAGACATACATAGGTCGGATTGCACATCGGGAAAATTGAACTTTTCCCAGAGATCGATAGAAGTTCTATAGATTCCAGTACCTTGGGAAAATCGCAAGCAGAAGAAAGCTCCAGAAAGCAGTGTTGGCAGACATCCCTCTAGGTGGACCGACGACATCGGAAGTGTTGCAGGGAGCCGCTGGATACAAGCGACACAAGCCCGCGGTGTGTGGAAGTTCCTATAAGAGACCCACAGATCTCTTATTTCTGTGATGAGACCTATGTCCAGTTGTGGACGTCTATCGGTTGTATCGATAGTGATAAAAATTATAGACAAAAACTAAAAAGTAATGATCGATGATGACATATTTTTTAACAAACAACGTGCTAAATAAAATTATATAGCAAAATTGTCTTAGATTTTTCCTTAGTAAGTAAGCAATTGTCTCATATTTCCGAAGGAAAAATACCTACGTCTTTGTAAAGACAGCACTTTGAAAAGACAACAAAATGGCAGGTGAGCAAAATACTTACCGCTCCTGAGAGCTTTTCATAAAAATGAAGGTAATTTGAAAAAATAAAAAACTATGGAAGCTTTTGTATCAATTTGGTACAAAGGGGTTATTCGTAAGACTTTGTTTTGAAGGCGCTTTGCTTTTATGTTGTTTAAATACATCTTGACACGTTTCAAATTATAACCTCAAATAATAATATTAGAGCATTAATTGTGAAAATTAATTGTTATTTTTATTATGTCTCAAGAATTTTTGTGGCTTAGTAAACTCTATTCCGAAAATGTTGAAGTTTCTATTTTCGGTTAGACAACATATTATAATGATTTTTATTGCAATAAATTCGGTCAAACCCGACCTCCATGCTGGTGAGCGCTGTGGTCTTATAAATGGGAGGTCCCGAGTTCGATTTGGGATTTTATAATTTCTAAATTGTCTCTGGTCTGGCGGGAGGCTTCAGCCCTGGCCAGTTACCACCCTACCGGCAAAGCCGTGCCGCCAAGCGATTACGCTGTACAATTTTATTTTAAAGAGATTCTCTTATATGTATATTCTCTTATATTAGAGGTATTCTGAATACCTATACAAATCCATACTAATATTAGAATTTAAATGCGAAAGTGGGTCTGTTTGTCTGTGTTTGTTTGCTAGCTTTAAGAGCGGGGCCTTAAGAGCGGGGCGGGGCCGCTATACTATATATATATATATATATATATAGTATAGCGCTACGTTTTCGATAGCAGTCCCCTTATACCCTGTATGTATTAGGCGGTATGCGAGCTTTGTTGCTTCCTATTTCGTGACAAAATGAAGGGATGGCTAGTTATATAAAGCTAAGGGTTAAATAACACCTTCCAGCGATTTGCGTTTTTCAGTCGTGACAGGAGTAATTGCACTCTTAGCCTTATTTATCTAGGCATCCCTCCATTTCGTCACCAAATAGGCGGCAATGAGTTACGCATACCGTCTAATAAATCTAACCAAGCACCGTATGTGGTGACGCTAATTAGCCACCTTCGACTGATAGATCGATAGAATAGATACAATATCCTTTATTTTTACTTGCACCATATCAAAAGGGAGAGAAATAGGACACCGAAGGCATTTTTATTGCCTACTAGCTTTTGCCCGCGGCTTCGCCCACGTGAATTTCGGTTTTTTACAAATCCTGAGGGAATCGTAGATTTCTGGTTCCCGTTCCCTCTCCCTTTTCCTACCTTTATACCTACTTTCAAGGAAGTTTGCTATAGTAATGTACCTATAGCTGTAGCTGTAGATTTCGTTTTTTTTTAATCCCGCGGGAACTGTGGATTTTTCCAGGATAAAAAGCATTAAGTGTTAGCACCTATTACTTAATTATTAGCCTGTTATTAGTGTAAAGTCAGGGCATAATCTATCTCCATTCAAAATTTCAGCCAAATCGGTTCAGTAGTTGCAACGTTATAGTAGTTGTGATGTGAGTAACAAACATCCAAACATTCAAACATCCACACTTTCACATTTATAATATTATAATAGAATCATCACATAAATAAATGGACTAGATTAAAATTCGGTTCTAATCCGGTCCATCCAATGTCATTCACTCCCAATTTGACTGTCGTTTGTTCAATAGAGTGCGTTCCAAAATTCCATAGGTACCATACACAATAGGTATTATTTTATAGAACTTGGTTTTGTGATCAGCCATTGTTGTTGAGTTATGTAGGTACGCAATAGACATACATAGGTCGGATTGCACATCGGGAAAATTGAACTTTTCCCAGAGATCGATAGAAGTTCTATAGATTCCAGTACCTTGGGAAAATCGCAAGCAGAAGAAAGCTCCAGAAAGCAGTGTTGGCAGACATCCCTCTAGGTGGACCGACGACATCGGAAGTGTTGCAGGGAGCCGCTGGATACAAGCGACACAAGCCCGCGGTGTGTGGAAGTTCCTATAAGAGACCCACAGATCTCTTATTTCTGTGATGAGACCTATGTCCAGTTGTGGACGTCTATCGGTTGTATCGATAGTGATAAAAATTATAGACAAAAACTAAAAAGTAATGATCGATGATGACATATTTTTTAACAAACAACGTGCTAAATAAAATTATATAGCAAAATTGTCTTAGATTTTTCCTTAGTAAGTAAGCAATTGTCTCATATTTCCGAAGGAAAAATACCTACGTCTTTGTAAAGACAGCACTTTGAAAAGACAACAAAATGGCAGGTGAGCAAAATACTTACCGCTCCTGAGAGCTTTTCATAAAAATGAAGGTAATTTGAAAAAATAAAAAACTATGGAAGCTTTTGTATCAATTTGGTACAAAGGGGTTATTCGTAAGACTTTGTTTTGAAGGCGCTTTGCTTTTATGTTGTTTAAATACATCTTGACACGTTTCAAATTATAACCTCAAATAATAATATTAGAGCATTAATTGTGAAAATTAATTGTTATTTTTATTATGTCTCAAGAATTTTTGTGGCTTAGTAAACTCTATTCCGAAAATGTTGAAGTTTCTATTTTCGGTTAGACAACATATTATAATGATTTTTATTGCAATAAATTCGGTCAAACCCGACCTCCATGCTGGTGAGCGCTGTGGTCTTATAAATGGGAGGTCCCGAGTTCGATTTGGGATTTTATAATTTCTAAATTGTCTCTGGTCTGGCGGGAGGCTTCAGCCCTGGCCAGTTACCACCCTACCGGCAAAGCCGTGCCGCCAAGCGATTACGCTGTACAATTTTATTTTAAAGAGATTCTCTTATATGTATATTCTCTTATATTAGAGGTATTCTGAATACCTATACAAATCCATACTAATATTAGAATTTAAATGCGAAAGTGGGTCTGTTTGTCTGTGTTTGTTTGCTAGCTTTAAGAGCGGGGCCGCACTGCGAAATTTATTCGCGCGAATAAATTTCGCAGTGCGGCCCCGCTCTTAGAGCTAGGTATTAAAATGCGGAAAATAAACCACGCGAATAAAATTCGCGCGAATATATTTCGCGGTGCGGCCCCGGCCTAAGGCTTATTTTCCAAACAATAAGGCCTAGGCCGCATTGCGAAATTTATTCGCGCGAATTTTTTCGCAAAATTCTGTGACATATGGGAATGTATGAAGCTGCACGCACATGCGATTTAAAATTCGCGAGAAAAATATATTTAAATGCGGAATATAAACCGCGCGAATAAAATTCGCGCGAATAATTTTCGCAGTGCGGCCCCGCTCTAATATATTGTTACACGTTCTCAGCACAACAATATGTTGCAAACCAATAAATAGGTTAATTAATAGTTCTAGCAATAAAGGCGATTTCCGAAAAATATTATTTTAGAAATATATTTTTCATACGTTTTTCTTTCAGAAGACAGCCTTTCTGGATTGTATAGTTTCGCAAATTACGCAACAACCACTACAATCGTTTTAATACATCTCACTGCTGGGCACAGGCCTCCACTCTTACAAGAGAGGGATTTAGAGCTTAGACCCGCCACGCTGCTTCAAAGCGGGTTGACGGGCTTTAATGACTATATTCACAAGATGGCGATCTATTAGGCACGTGAATAGAACGCCACCCACTAACGACTCCGGGTTGTCACGGAGAATTTCTTGAAAATTTCTATAGGTAGGTACGTAACAATTTTTTGCCCTATTCGTAAATCAAACCCAGGATTTTATATAGGAACCTCGTGATCCTCTAACGAACATGTCAATCATACGACACGTGTGTATATATTTTTTTTAAATAATAATAGCGGGCAAACGAGCAAGCGGGTCACCTGATGTTAAGTGATTACCGCCGCCCATGAACATTAGGAGCACCTGAGGAACCACTAATGCGCTGCCAGCTTTTGAGGAAGGGGACTGGCTATTCAGCTCGCTGCCGGAACACATCGTGGATGCTTTGCGGCAGATTACGGCTGAACTGTAGTCGCTGTAGGCGGATTTGGGATAAAATCCTACCACAAAGTGGTGATTAAGCTTACCACAAATTGGTGTGGTATCAGGCACAACGACCCGTAGAGGAGACTGACAGCGTCAGGGCCTCGTTAGCATTGGCAGGGTGTATCGCGCGCAGGTGAAGTTTAGGTACTTTGGTCACATAGGTGGAATTTGGGCCACTTACACCCCAAAAAACATTTACATCGAGAAGCCCCTCGTTTAACCTGGTTCAGCATACCTAAACCTCAATAAAGAGCGTTAGGTAGGTATATTAATTCAGGTCAATTATTTAATTATGCTAGCTTTAACTTTAGCAGTTAGTCTAGTAGGTACTTACAAAATGTTAGAAACTCGTGAAGTTTATACAAGTAGGTAACTGTGTATCGAAGTGTCTACTCAACTCGAGGAAGCAACTGCAAGTAGCTCTTACAGTTTCCACGTGGAATTAGTCATCGGAAAAGTTTACGCACTTGAAAATCTCTCGATCTGGGATTAGTAGCAATATTGTAGCAATAGTAAGAGAAAGATTTGGTAAAGGTATGTACGCGACCGAAATTTACTTGTAAACCGAAAAATTGCATGTAGGTATATCTTCTTTATTATACCTACTAAGTAATATAATACATAATATAAATTTATGTGAAAGTTTGGATGTTTGGATGTTTGTTACTCAATCACGCCGTAACAACTGAACCGATTTGGCTGATATTTTGAACGGAGATAGATTATGCCCTGACTTAAAACATATTTTATCCCGGAAAACTATTCCTGTGGGAGTAAAATAGATATAAACTTCCAAAAACGCCATAGAGAGCGCTGACTGTTCTTAGGTAAATCACGCTCACATAACACATTATTAGTGCAATAGTTTGCTGTGTTGCATGCGTTGGCAACACATAGGCTACTTTTTATCCTGGAAAAAATGCACAGTTCCCACGAGACTTTGAAAAACCCGAAATCTTTAGCTACAGCTATAGGTAGATTACTATAGCGAACTTCCTTGATAGTAGGTATAAAGGTTGGAAAAGGGAACGGGAACGGGAACCGGAAATCCACGATTCCCTCGGGATTTGTTTAAAACCGAAATTCACGCGGGTAAAGCCGCGGGCAGATGCTAGTTGTACATATATGGATTTAATTTTCCAGTTAAGTTTCCAAGAACGCAAGGAGCTCATAGCGAAGGACGATAAAACTATACGCATCGATTGATATCGCGTGCCTGCAGAGGCTGCAGCCTCCAAGGAATTTCATTAAACGGCGAAGCGCCTCGTGTGCTGTATTTTTCTCTACCACGGCCGTGTACAACTTATTTAAAATGATAGGTATAATAAGTACTTTAATATTGAATAGAAGCAAGCGTTACTTTGGGGAAATCCATGATAAATACTATACTATTAGTGTGATAATGTGATTAATATATCACGTGCTTTAACCGTGAAAGAAAACATCGTGAGTAAATCTGCATAATGTTCTCATGTTGAGAGATCTGAGAGATCTCCATAATGTTCTCAAAGGCGTGTGAAGTCTACCGATCCGGACTTGGCCAGCGTGGTGGACTACTGCCTTCTCATTCTGAGAGGAGACCCGTGGGCCTGTAGAGGGCCGGTAGGTAATGGGTTGATAATTATGATGATGATGAATATGTCACGCAATAACCATGAAACTCTATGAGTAGATACATATTATAGTTAAATAGTGCAAATAAAACATTTAAGTACTTACGGAAATTACATACATGCCTCGTTTTAAGCCCCAAGGGACTGAAATAGAATAGAATAGAATAGAAAAGTTTTTTATTCAAATAAACTTTTACAAGTACTTTTGAATCGTCAATTTGAATCTACCACAGGTTCGGAATGCAGTTCCTGCCGAGAAGAACCTGTAAGAAACTCGGCGTTTGCTCTTTTTTAAAAATAACAATATAATAATTATTTATGTACATTATTGAAATGCCGTCTCGCGCATTGCTGGAACGAGCTAAGTCCATGCTTTTTTGTCGTTTATATAATCTTCAATTGTATAATATTTATGCTTTTTTTATGAGCATACTTTTAACAGAGTTCTTAAACTTGTGTAAAGGCAAGTCTAAGATTGCTTGTGGAATTTTGTTATGTGATGAACAATAAATCGAGGTATAAGGGCTATATCGGCTTCGGGTATGAAAAATAGGTAGGTACTTTGTCGAACACAGTTATGACCTACCTACTGCTTACTTCAGAAATAGAGAAATATTTTCATCGACCTTCTACCTAAGAACCTCCTACATGCTGCTACATAATAATATAATGTCGGGGAAACGTCATTACGAACTTAAACACTCATAAAAACTCTACATTGCGTGAAAAGTATGGAGCATAAAAGGTTGGGTTTGTGCTGTTTGAGAGTACGCACGCACGCGTTGTAAAATATTGTAATAGTTTTAGAGTTTACGAGAAAAATACTTAAAAAAATATTTTTATCTACAGCCATGCTTTAAATCCTCTATAAAAGTTTCTGAAACAATTAGCTTATTGCCAAAATTAAAACACCCAATGTCCTAATAACCATTATTATCATCCAAAGGAGTGTTATTAGGTATGAAATTACAAATTGAAAGTACAACATTATACCTATCATCCTTTGTATTCTACTCTTATGTGGTGTGCAATAAAGTATATACATACATACATACATATCATCCGTTTTCATAGTAACTCCTTTGGATGATATTATGGTTACTATGGTTACTGGGACTGGCTGTTTTAATGTTAGCAATAAGCTAACTGTTCCAACAATACCATATTAAGAGCCTGTTTCACCACCTTCTGATAACTGTCGGATAGCCTAAACCTGAGTTTTGTCACTTTCTTACTTTATGTCAAGTGACAAAGACAAAAGTTGTGAATAAGCTATCTCACACTTATCAGAAAGTGGTGAAACAGGCCGTTACTGTTTAAGAATATTTTAAAGAGGATTCATATTATTATGGTTGTAGATAAAGTCTTTAATGCAATTGTTGATAATCACGTATTAAAAAACTAATACAATTATTAGCCGTGTGTGATAAACCCACATTCATGTTTTAATACCCTTATTATACAACGATTGCATAAATAACTAATATTAAACGTATCTAGGTCACAGGGGATTGTTTTAGAATAGCCTAACTAGTTAATATTAGCGCATTCATTTGACCAATATGTGCTTACAGGTATAGGCTCATTTTGGCATTCAAGAATCAATTAACTACAGTATCAATTTCATTGTTTTCCACAAAAAAGATTTATTATTCAATTTACTCAGTCCTCCCCCATAAAACGGAGTAATTAAATCCGGGGTGAAGTGTTTTAGCGGCAACTTCACAGAGTCGCCGGCAAAGTAGGGCAGTTCAAATAACCCATCAAAGGCTCACCTCGTTAACTGTGACAATATTTACCTATTTATTTCGTCGATATATAGAAAAATACATGAATAACTATTTTATTTAACAAAAAAACATACTGGGACTAATTCTGTTTTACACAAAATAACTCTCTCTAAGCTTCTTTATATACTCTAAAGTAAACTAAAATAATAGGTCTAAATCTATTCTTATAGACTCTTTCACAATACTCCCTAATCAAACACGAGGCTCTTTAGGTATCTAACAAATGTTGTAAACAAAATGTAGCTGTTTGATAATATAATAATAAATCGTAAAAAGATTTTATAAACTGGAATTTTAATAAAGAGCGGAGTATACCTACCTAACTTTTAAGTATATTATGTACCTATGTATTCGTTATTTGAAACGCCGCGCCGCCGCCATAGTAAAAAGATTAATAAAGATATGGATATTTAAAACAACAAGATGCTTATCATAGAATGTTGGTAAGTTTTTTAAATTCTGCATTATTTTAAGATATTTTAAGAGACCACATTATTTTTCTGAACGAACTTCAGAAGCGAACGTTCGATTCCCAGCAAGTGCGATTCGAGAATTCAAAATTTGTAAATTGTCTCTGGTCTGATCTGGTGGGAGGCTTCGGCCGTGGTAGTTACCACCCTACCGCCAAACAAACCGATTAGGGAAGTGGGTGGTAAAACTGACAAACCAGGTTAACCCGCTTCCATTTTGGATTGCATCGTCACATAATAGGTGCGATTGCAATCAAGTTGTAACTTTTCCAGATACCCAGATCATATATGCATCATCAGTATGCTTCCATTGTTGGTGGCCATAGGCCTCTTTTAAGCAGCACCAATCCGCTCTTAGTTGGATCCGGATATCGTCGCTCCACCTTGCGGGGGGGGCGCCCTATACTCCTTTTACATACACAGATACTCGTCAAAAATATATCCTGTAGCGCAGTCGGGAAAAAATCAGAGATACCGGATTAATTTCCCCAAAAAAAGGCTCATTTCTGTGTCGGAAATTACAACAGAGCCTACCTGGACCGCAAATTGGTTTTTTTTTTCGCATGTCCCCGAGCTATGGGAATGCTAAACACTTTGGATACGCGTTAAACGCTATTTGTGTTTAGAAAATTAGGTATAGTTATGTAATATTATTAACGGTCCGTAAACACCTACTTAACCAATTTGTGAAAAATGCTAGACATAGTAAAAAAACATACTTTTTACATAATGAAAAAACCGCATTCAAATAGGTCTAGTCACAAGGTAATAAAAACATAGGGACACACATACATACGAGTAGTTACATGATACATTCATACTGGTCGAAACGAGAAACTCGTTTTTGCATAAAAATAAAGTACCTAAACGAAAGAAGTAAAATACAAAAGACGACCTCATAGCTCTAGCGATGAGACTGCCTTTGCATTATTTTATGTCCATAGTCTTTTTCTTTCTTCTCTCTTTCTTGAGTTTATTGTTTCCTCGTTTATACGAATGCAGTCGTTATCTTGTCTAATGACCATATAGCTTATTAGCAATCTTTGCCAGACCTCCCTAGAATTAGTAAAAGATTAGGATTAAACTGCGAGTGCTGTATTAATATAAACCTACATCAATCAAAATACTCCATAATATTTTCCCCAAACAAACGTCCACAGCGGCTAATCAAGACTAGCCAATTACACAGGCGACTATTCCCTCACTCACTCTCTATTCCCTCACCCTCACGGTTCGATGGCACGCCAATCATGCGCAGATCGACCGCTACGCGCTCTCCGGAGCACAGGCGTATATCTAACACCGCCAAGTTTTGAACTCTAATTCATACATATATCCAAATCTGTTCAGGCAATAAATAAATTATGGTCAAATAAAGCTTTATAAACTCACATACCTACATGAATCCTGAAAACATTACAATCCTTTTTTTAACCCCCGACGCAAAAACGATGGGGTGTTATAAGTTTGACGTGTCTGTGTATGTGTGTGTGTCGGTCTGTTCCCCTGTAACTCTCAAACGGGTGAACCGATTTGAATGCGGTTTTTTTTGTTTGAAAGGTGAATTAGTCGAGTGTTGTTAGCTATGTTTTACGAAAATCCATCCAAGATGGCCGCCGCTACAAAATGGCGGATTACATATTTTTTCACAACTCCCTTAATATGGGTATCAAATGAAAGGGCTTGACTAGTAGAATAGCACTATTGCAAATCCAAGATGGCCGCCGCCAAAAATAGCGAATGTCGGGGGTTTTTAAATTTCTAATTTACACTTGTTTTTGGGGCAGTCGTATAATAAGTAATAGACAGATAGACGAAAAAATGACAAATTCTCCCAAGACTCTGGTTCAGTATTAATTAACGTCGCAACTAGCCACTAAAGTGCTCCACTCTGAACTGCAAGATGGTTTACTTATCACAACTTATAATAATATTAATTTATGGCAGCCACTTTTTATCTCTCCCGAGAAAAGTGTCAGCAGTGGAGTTGACTTCATGAATTTTAATGAAACTCCATACTTCATCCTCGCGAAGTAGGTATTCCACTCTAATGGAGCGGCCGCAGTTACAAGCTGTCTCTTCATAACTTTAATGGACTTCGCCGCGATATTGAGAAAACAATATTTAAAAAAATTCAGTTAGTTATAGTTACCTACCTACCTACCTAAAAAAAAAAAGCTTTGATAGCCTAGTGGTTAGGACGACCGACTTCTAATCGGAGGTCGTGGGTTCGATCCCGGGCACGCACCACTAACTTTTCGGAGTTATGTGCGTTTTAAGTATTTAAATATCACTTGCTTTAACGGTGAAGGAAAACATCGTGAGGAAACCTGCATACCTGAGAGTTCTCCATAACGTTCTCAAAGGTGTGTGAAGTCTGCCAGTCCGCTTGGCCAGCGTGGTAGACTATGGCCAAAACCCTTCTCACTCTGAGAGGAGACCCGTGCTCTGCAGTGAGCCGGTAATGGGTTGATCGTGATGATGATGACCTACCTACATTCAGATATTTTATTCGAAATTGATAAACAGGTAAACTGCTTCGTTGGCCTAGGTCAGAGATTCCCAAAGTTTTTTATCTAACACTTGCTACGTTTGTCGATTTTGGGTAATATTGCATTTTTGAAAAATCATCAACTTCAAAATATGCGTCAAAGACTCAAGGTCTTGACTGATTTGTAACTAGGTAATATTTTAAAACTGCAAAAATAAGCTTGTTTACAAAACCGACAACATTACAATTTAGTAGGTAGTAGGTACTGATCGTCGTCGGTCTGTTTGCTATGTTTTCACTTTTCAGATAAAATCTAAGCAACAAATCATCTCTGTCTACCATGCGTTATTCTATTTATGGAAAGTCAGAATAAAATTGCCCTTTCACAATAGGTGAAATACCTACCTACCTAACCAAATGTTTTACTAACTCATATAAAAGTAGGCAGGTAGTTACAACTGTAAATTTCAGTAAAAATACGATTTTCATTTAATCATCAATTTATTATTTATTCATCTTTATACAAATAAAATTTTGTCTAGCTACATGTTATTGTAATTTGGTACTGAATTGATTTGTTACTGAATTCAATATTTAATATTTTAATTCTTTTTTGTTTTTAGAAAAAAATCATTTCGGTAAATTCAGTTTTGACTGTTCAAGTGAAGAAGAAAGAGAATACAATATTTTTGGTTCAAGTACTGTGTGCTTAGTCTAAAGCGGAGCACTCGAAAACGAACTCGAAAACTATTGATCGATTTCAGAGTAAAATAGACCTAAAATGTCTTGTATTAAGGTTTGAGTTCGCCAATACATTCAGCATTGTTCGAATGCTGAATGTATTGGCGAACTCAAACCTTAATACAAGCCATTTTAGGTCTATTTTACTCTGAAATCGATCAATAGTTTTCGAGTTCGTTTTCGAGTGCTCCGCTTTAGACTAAGCACACAGAACAATGAAAACTGCATGCAAGCGACTTCTAGTGAGATACAGAGAAAACTATGAGTTAGGAAAATTCTGCTAGATGTCGCTACGTATTCAAAGAAAATGATAAGTAAAAATTAAGTAAAACACATTTAAATCATTGATAAAATACAGAAATCTAAATCTCATCAATTAATTTGTTATCTTTAATTCAAAACGGATAAAACTTATAATTTAGTTTATCTGAAAAGGTTCTATTCATGAAAGTTGTATTGTAATCTGTAGCGGATCTTCATTGGCACAGCAGTAAGCAGTTTGCGCCAAACTGCTGGAGAGTACAGTTATGTACAGAGTGAGTTTTTCGGCCTAAATGAAAACAAACACTGCGTAACCATAAATATATGGCTTCGGTGCTGAAAACTGTACGAGTTTTAAAATCGACGTAAATAAAGTGAAAATCAGAAGGTAAGACGCGTTTTTCTATTATTAAAGTCTATTAAGAATTAATGTTTATTGTTTTATATCTTACTTATGCCATACTTAATATAATTATAATTACTATTAATTAGTTTACTTATTAATTAAATGAAATTAACTTAATACGTACAATTACAATCCACTTAAGAAGTAAAATATTGTTAAAAAATAAAGGACGTACCTTTTTAATACTTAAATACTAATTAATATTGATCAGTTGCTAAAAAAACTAAATAAAATAATATATTATTTACTTACTTAATTAAAATATAGTCAAAGAATTAGAGTTTTAAAGATTCAAATCTTTTAAAATCAAGTAGAATCTAATTCATTTATGTAGGTTTTTATTAATTTTTGTTTACTGCGTTGCGTCTTGATATTTTCAGGCGCAAAATCCAAGTAACGCCATCTGTTATCAAATAGTATGTAGAGTTTCCACCTACTGCTGCTGTAGAGTGAACCTAGTGTATGAACCCTTTGAGGCTTCGGCGCACCGCGCGACTTATATTATGTACCTAACACATAATTTTCCCATGTTTTCAGAGATGGCGCTACTTTCATAGTCATGTGGTTTAAAACACAAAAATTAGATTGTTTCGCGAAAAATTAGATTGTTTGTTTTTGCGTTAGATTCCCAAAATTAATATAGGTTTTAAGATATCAAGGAGTACCTACCTACTTAGATATATATAGAGACAAGACTGACTATTTTGGATTATGCTCAACAAAATAATATGATTATTTTATCCTAGAGCAGCACACAGCAGAGCACATTGGGGTGTAAGTGGCCCAAATTCCACCTATGTGGCCAAAGTCAACCTCACCTGCACGCGGTGCACCCTGCCAATATGCTAACGAGGCCCTGACGCTCTCAGTCCCCTCTACGGGTCGTTGTGCCTGATACCACACAATTTAATCTGGATGGTATCACCACACTTCAGCCGTAATCTGCTGCAAAGCATCCGTGTGTTCCGGCAGCGAGCTGAAGAGCCAGTCCCCTTCCCAAAAGCCGGCAACGCATTAGTGGTTCCTCAGGTGCTAATGTTCATGGGCGGCGGTAATCACTTAACATTAGGTGACCCGCTTGCTCGGTTGCCCGCTATTCCTATAAAACAAAAGCAGTACGGAGTACCTAGGTAGTTAAGTATTTGCGTAGGCAGTAGGCACAAACAAAGTACACATACATAAATACATAGATACAAAATATAATATAGGTAATATTATGGTAAGGCAATGTACTTAATAGAAAGCTGTGATAGCCTAGTGGTTAGGACGACCGACTTCTAATCGGAGGTCGTGGGTTCGATCCCGGGGCACGCACCTCTAACTTTTCGGAGTTATGTGCGTTTTAAGTATTTAAATATCACTTGCTTTAACGGTGAAGGAAAACATTGTGAGGAAACCTGCATGCCTGAGAGTTCTCCATAACGTTCTCAAAGGTGTGTGAAGTCTGCCAATCCGCTTGGCCAGCGTGGTAGACTATGGCCAAAACCCTTCTCACTCTGAGAGGAGACCCGTGCTTTGTAGTGAGCCGGTAATGGGTTGATCATGATGATCATGAATGTACTTAATTAATGTAAGTATGTAATATTGGAAAAATAAATAAAAAAGTTAAGACATGATATCCTCAAACATTTGAAAAATTAAAGTACCTACCTACATCCTAATATCCCAAACTACCTACATTTATCTATCAATACCATTACAATTTAAAAAATAAACAAAATATTCCGCAGACTACAATAAATTCGCAAAGCGCGAATAACATTTACTTCTATTACAAAAGAACCTGTATCCTTAGTTATGACTGCACATCTCGTCAACGAGTAACACTTTAATGTCAACGTAAAGCGGATTTAAAGCCTCCTTATTTTAGAGTCGCAAATACAGGACTACCGATTTTTATTTACATAATTTTCCGCTTGGAGCGCTGGCTGTAGAAAGTAGATGTATAGATTAACTCAGATCTACAGAAATAGAATTAAGGTCCATTTTACTTTGACGTTATAGTATGATAACGTTGTTGAGGTGTGGGGTGTGATCAAATTCGTATTAAATGTATAGTGTTTATTGTAACTTTTCAAGTTAACTAAGTTTAGCTAACGGAATTAGCTACAAATATAAGCGTTGAAGAAAATCTGTCACTTAGTATGGAAGGGCAAACATCGTACCTAAGTTAGCATTTATTTAACAGTACCTACTCATTATCGTACCTATGTACCTACGTCGGATGTCAACGTTTTTAAAATGAAACTTAGGTACTTTAGTCTAGCCTATTACCTAAGTAAGTATTAATAGCTCAATGGCTGGAAATCGATTTCCAGCCATTGAGCTATTAAAGCTTTTTAAAATTAGGTACCTACCTACGTATGGTTCTCAGATAAATCAGAAATTCAGAATATTAATGTTTACAATTATGTTTTGCAGATAAGAGGGAACTTATTAAAAATGGTAAGATAAATTTTAATTTTCTATAAGAATTATGAACCTAACCCTCTAAATAATTAACCTTGTATTTTTGTAACGAAAATTTTGAATTTATGACAATTAATATTAAAACACTAAATTTTACAGTACGGATTTGTCAACTACGCCTTAGAATTGCTGGTTACGAAAACCTACGGCGAAGAAATGTGGGAGAAAATCAAGTGAGTCGAAACAACAATCGAAAGTTATCTTTATTATCTTTATCTGATGAACCCGTTATATTTTTTTTAGTTTCTACCAGCTAGGTAGTAATCGGGTAGTAAAAAGAGTTGGGAATATGGTCACAAACACCATCTTGACAGTTCAAAAATGCCCAAAACTATTTATAAACTTAATAAACATTAACTTCTGTAACTTTAATCCCCCTATCCACTGTCTTACAAAGTCCTACACTATGTTCGATCTTAACCTTAAGCCTAAGTTTAAGGCTGGGTCTCCACCAAAGCAGAATTGCTAACTTTTGTGCAACAGAAAAGTTAGCAATTTTTTTTTTTGGTGGAGAGCTTTACAGCCACCTTTAGAACCTTCATTCCTCAGTGTGTTATATATTATAACTTCCATCGAAATGTATACGAATTTCACAATGGAGTACCTAATCTGTGATACCAATTATGGAAAGAAATTTTATAACAAAAAGAGAAGAAAATTTACTCACTTTATTATTTCAGGAAAAAGGCCGAAGTTGCTATGGAGGGATCTTTCCTTGTGCGACAGATATATGAGGATGAGATCACGTACAATCTTATAACAGCGGCGGTTGAAATATTGGGTGAGTGTTGGTAAACTTTAATAATAATTTTACATAGGATCCCTATATATATTTTATGTATACGAGTATAAAACATAACGCTATAGTTAAATGCTAGGTACTCAACTAATTAGATGATTTATAATTCACACAAGTTATAAGTATTTTACTACAAATTAAACTGACTTCAATATATTGAAGTCAGTTTAATTTTTTACTGGGGATCAATATAGAATAAATATAATTAATAATAGATTTTAAATCAAGGGAACTTTTTAATTTTTCTTAGTATACTAAGAAAAATTAAAAAGTTCCCTTGATTTTTACAAGTTCCATCATCAGATCCTGACCGTATGACCATGAGACCACCTGGGAATCTTTTCCCCCCTTTTAAACAAAAGAAGAATTTTTCGAATCGGCCCAAGCGTCTTTGAGTAATCAGGGAACATACTTAAAAAAAACTGGCCAAGTGCGAGTCGGGCCTCGCTCTTTTAGGGTTCCGTACATAATTATGAACAATATAATATTTTGGGTCTAAAAAATATTTAATTTCCGAGCTAGACATCGCAACGAACCGTGAAAGAGAAGCCAAAAAAATGTTCATTTATTTTGGTCACAGCTTATAAACTATTTTATAAATCGTTATTTTCAGTATTCGTTGTTCAAATAGAGCTTAAGGTAGATAATAAGTATACCGAAATATCGTATTCCTAATTAGTTTGGTTTTTGTGATAGTCCCCGTCACAAAAGTGGTCTAAAACCTGTGTCTAAAACTGACAACTTTGATGGCCCCCCATTTCCTTATTTTTTGAGCAAAAAAAAAAAGTTCCTACTCTACTCAATAAGCTCCAAACAATGATATCCCACAAGTTAGGGTAAGAAAAAAAAAATTCGGCTCCTTTTTCATGTATGGGAGCCCCCCTGAAAATTAATTTAATTCAATTTATAATTCAATATTTGGTTTTGGGTCAACGTTCTACACCAAATACCCAAAATTTCAGGTTTGTAACTCATTTCGTCTACGAGCTAGAGACCTGTGACCGGCGGACAGACAGACAGACAACAGAGTTAATAGGGCTCCATTTTTACCCTTTGGGTACGGAACCCTAAAAAGATTCCGACGAAAACCTCCTCCAAAATCGGTCGGTTAAAACAGTGTTTACATATTACAGAAACGCCAGCGGACGCCATTTTGGAACTTTTCGGCATGACTTTCTTTGAATTTTGTCAAGACTCCGGATACGACAAGATTCTTCAAGTGCTTGGCGCTACTCCACGTGATTTCTTGCAGGTGATAAACATCATCTCTACTAATAGTAAAAATGTGAAAGTAACTCTGCCAGTCTGTTACGCTTTCAAGCCTAAACCGCTGAACCGATTTTGATGTAATTTATAGACTTTAGAAAAATTAAAAGAACTTTTGTCGCGAAGTAAGAAGCGAAGGCTTGAAGTGGTTGAAATAGGGGATGAAAGATGGTACCTAGTCATTATTAAAGATTATAATCATCTATTCTATCTATACTCTATACCTACATATAATAAAATCGTAAACTTGCCGTATCTGTACATTAAAGATTTTTGCAAAATAATAACTGGGGGATGTTAGGGATAAGTAATAGAAAGTAAAAAAGCTATTTTTGAAATTTTGTCTGTTTGTCTGTTTATCTGTTTGTCTTTGTGTTGTGCGCGCATCACGCAAAAACTACTGGACGGATTGAAATGAAACTTGGCATGATTTAAGTTCATACTACGGAGTAACATATAGGATACTTTTTATCCCGAAATTCAGCACGGTTCCCTTGGGAGAGGGAATGAAATTCAAAATGTGTACTTAGCTGTAATTCATTAACGCGTGGTCCGACTTCATTCATTCTTTTTTTGTTAGAAAGGAAATACTTTAGAGATTACTGGCTAATCTCTCAAAAGGCTGGATCGATTTTGATGGGACTTTCACTGGCGGATGTTTACATTTTGATCTACCTAAACATCCGCCAGTGAACTTTTAACAGTTTTTAGCAAGGTATGAGCTCAAAGGAGCTTAGGAAAGACAAAATGATTCCCACGGGATGTTTAAAAACCAATATCCACGCGAACGAAGTCGCGGGTTTCCGCTTGTCATTTATTAAAATTATAAATTTATAAATACTTATGAGAAAATAGCTCTGTCTGTCTGCTATATTTTCACAGCTCAACCACTGAACGGATCTAGACGATATGCACAGAGATAATCTGCAAACTGGAAACGGCTACTTTTTATCCCGAAAAATCTTACGTTCCCAAGTGATTTTTAACCACCGACGCAAAAACGACGGGGTATTATAAGTTTGACGTGTCTGTGTGTGTGTGTGTGTGTGTCTGTTCCCCTGTAGCGCTCAAACGGGTGGACCGATTTGAATGTGGTTCTTTTTGTTTGAAAGGTGAATTAGTCGAGAGGGTTGTTAGCTATGTTTGATGAAAATCGATCCCAGATGGCCGCCGCTATAAAATAGCGGATTACATTTATTATTTTTTCACAACTCCCTTAATATGGGTATCAAATGAAAGTAGAATAGCACCCTTGCAAATCCAAGATGGCCGCCGCCACAAAATGGCGAATGTCGGGGGCTTTTTGAATTTTTAATTTGTACTTGTCAAAAAATCTTAATCCACACAGACGAACTCGTAGACATCAGCTACTAATACATAAATAGAATACATAAAAGCGTTACTTTAGACCTGGAGACCGGAGTTGACCTGGACATTCAAATTTCTTCCCCAGAACCACCATATGAAATCTTTAACTCAATACTCTTCTCATTATAAGTAACTCAACAGAACTTAGACGGCCTACATGACCATTTGGGAACATTGTACCCTGGCATGCGCGCTCCGTCATTCCGCTGCACGGAGAGACCCGAGGATGGAGCCTTGGTTCTTCATTACTATTCCGACAGGCCTGGCTTGGAGCATATTGTTATCGGGATTGTAAAGGTTGGTGCTAATTACATTTGTACTTTTCATAGGTGGTTTAAACCCATATTTTACAGATATTTGAGTTGGTTTGTTGGTTGGTTATGTTGATTTAAACCCATATTTTACAGATAATATTTGAACTCCATATTATTCCCTATATTACGGACTTCAAATATCTGATAGCTGTATGTTGTATAAACTTATTTTGACATAGGAAATCTCATTTTCCTCGGAGGCTGCTCGTCCGGTCCAAGGGTCCTTAATTTCGATCATCATCGTCTCAACCGATAGACGTCCATTGCTAGGCGTAGAACTCTTGTAAGGATCACCACAGAACACGACCTTGTATCGCTTGTGTCCAACAGCTCCCAGCGACTCAAAAATTATCCGTCAACCTAGTGGTGGGCTTCCAACATTTCCCAGTGCGGGTAATACAGCGTTGCAATTTAGGCATCTTGGGGTATGCCATATACATGTGATTTCAGCCAACATTTAAGAAATGTCACCTTCTTTATGTACCAATGGCGGCCATTAGGACGCGTCGTCGATTGATGATCAGGTGATCACTATTATGTACATTATCACCTTTGCAAAGGGCATTAACAGCTCTTTGTTAATACTTGTTATTTTAACATTTCAGACGGTGACCAGCAAGCTTCACAAGACAGAAGTGAAGGTGGACATCCTGAAGACCAAGCAGGAGTGCGATCACGTGCAGTTCCTCATCACGGAGACATCCAACCCAGGACGGGTCACTGTGCCTGAGATCGCCGAAATTGAAACTCTGTCACTCGGTAAGATTTAGCAAAATATCTTATGTAAAATAGACGATAGTATATGTACGTATAGAACGTCCTTTCGGCGTCCATGTTTCCCGCCTCGTACCTCCAAGACAAGAGTGAATAAGCCGTCAACATTTTTGATAGGAACCGCTAACGCCCTTCCAGCATCCTTGTTTCCCGCCTCGTACTTTCAAGACAAAAGTGAAAAGACAAGACAAGGCAAAGCCTACGTCATACAGTAAACAAATTAAAATTAAAATTTTTGGAATGTTCATGACTCCTCTGATTCTCAGAACCAAAGGTGAGCCCATCAACATTCTGCCGAGTATTCCCGTTCCACCTGATGTTCGATCGCGAGCTGAACATCGTGCAGGCCGGGCGCACCGTCTCCCGTCTGCTGCCCAGAGTGACGCGCCCCGGGTGCAAAATCACTGATGTTTTGGAGACGGTGAGATATACCCACTCTCTTCGCTCTTCCTTGATCTCGGAGGTATTTTTCTTGCTATAATTTTACCTTATGACTTATCAGGTCCGTCCACATTTGGAGATGACATTCGCGAATGTTCTGGCGCACATCAACACTGTTTACGTGTTGAAGACTAAAGCGGAGGAAATGAACGTTACGGATCCACATGAAGAGATTGCTTCATTGCGTTTAAAGGTAAGAAGAAAAAGGGATTGCCGTCGTTCTTCTGTTATCCTATTTCTATTCACCATCATGACAACATTATCAAGCCATTACCAGTCCACTGCAGACACGAGTCTCTTCTTAGAATGAGAAGATTTCAAGCCGTAGTCCACCACGCTGGCCGTTAATTTATTTATTCTTTTTCAGGGTCAAATGCTCTACATACCAGATACAGACGTGGTGGTCTTTCAGTGCTACCCCAGTGTTACTAATCTTGATGATTTGACGCGGTAAGAAGTGAAACTTTATGAAAGACTTTTAAACTTTTTCTAGATTTATTTTCTCCCTCATCATCATCATGCCAACCCCAAATACCGTGAGATAAGGACCGGACCCTATCTCACGCTATGTGGGGTTGACATAACATAATATTATCTTCTTCTTTCACTCACTTCTATTAAAGTCAAAGCATCATCCACCCCTTTTACAAGCATATCCTCTTTCACACACTCTATCCATCTTTTCTTTGGTCTTCCTCTAAGTATACTTTTTTTCCTCCACATTCTTCTAGTAATATAATTTATTTTGTCCCTAAGTTTCAAAAATGTTGGTTTATTAAATAAATCTTGCAAATAGATATGGCCAATTCCTTTACAGCCGTGGACTGTGCATCTCGGACATTCCGCTCCACGACGCCACAAGGGACCTGGTGCTGATGTCCGAACAGTTTGAAGCTGATTATAAACTAACTCAAAACCTCGAAGTGCTCACAGACAAGCTCCAGCAGACCTTCCGAGAGTTGGAGGCCGAGAAACAGAAAACTGATAGGTGAATCATTTACTTCTTTCTCACAGTACAATTATTTTAAAATCTTCGGTAAGTGACGGATAGCCTAAACGTAAGTTTTGTCACTGTCTTACTTTATGTCAAGTGGCAAAGACAAAAGTTGTGAATAAGCTATCCAATACTTATCAGAAGGTGGTAAAATGGGCTTTAAGACAGATATAGCAATCCGGATGAACAGTCATGACATGTAAAATCTAGGATTCAGCTTTCAGCAGATACTTGTCATAAAAATAAAATTACGTGGAATGCATTTTAAACAACTTCTTTTTAATTTGGATATGAGCAAAATTCCATATGATAAAGTATCTATTATTGACGTTGTTTGTTATTTGACGAAAGAGTTGAAGAAAGAGAGAAAGAGAGAAAGAAGAAAGAAAGATAAAACACAAAAAGACGAAAAAGAGCGTTATTACGCTTGACTTAGCCCTCATACGCATTAGCGGTCAACCGCGTACGCGGCTGGCCGCTTTATATTTTTATATGCAACCGCTCATTTTGTACGCACTAAACCGCGACGAAATTCTATGAAGAGGCTAGCCGCGCGGTCAGCCGCGTACGCGGTTGACCGCTAATGCGTATGAGGGCTTAGTAGTTCCCGAAGAGTAACAATGATCCAGCCTAAGTTGGAAACGTCACTCGGTAAAAACCGGCGACGACTTTATTCATACACCCCCAAAAATTTTTAGTTACTCGACTGTTTAAAAGTTTTTCATGTACCCTCAAAAATGTAGGTATATAATTACTAAAAATTTTCAGACTCCTATACTCTGTGCTGCCGATAAGCGTGGCCACCGAGCTGCGTCACCGCCGCCCCGTGCCCGCGCGCCGCTACGACCCCGTCACGCTGCTCTTCAGCGGCATCGTGGGCTTCGCCAACTACTGCGCCAGAAACATCGACCACAAGGGCGCCATGAAGATCGTCAAGATGCTCAACGACCTGTACACGGCGTTCGACGTGCTCACCGACCCCAAGAGGAACCCTGACGTCTACAAAGTAGGTTAACTCTAACTTTAGCAAGACATAAATACTTAAGATGATATTGTATACAGCACAACAATGAATGACATGCTAAAAAAAAACAGAGCTGCTCATTCTCGTCCACAGAGTAAGGCAACAAAAAAAAAAAGAATGCAAGCCATGTCAGCTATCAAAGGTCTCCGATCATCATGTCGGAGAACAAATAGAGGGCATACATAAAAAAAAACTTTAGCTTGGCAAGCTTGGCTAAAGAACTGCGTTGCCATCGTCAATAATTGTTCACGCTTTTTTGCGACCCCGTCACGCCGCTCTTCAGTGGCATCGTGGAATTCGCTAAATGCGCGAGGAACATACGATTACAGAGGTATAGGCCAATAGGATTTGTATATCCTGATTGATAACATATATGTATATTACTAGCCGATGCTCGTGATTTTGCCCGCGTGGATTCATACAAATCTATTTAACCTACTTGGGGGTAGAATTTCCAAAATTCCTGAAACACGTAATTCTTTATTTTTAACCGACAGTACAAATACCGATTTCCATTGATATAACTTTAAAAATGACGGACTTTCTTACAAACTTTCATCCCATATTTTACTCACTTGGGGGAAGAATTTCCAAAAATCCTGAAATATGTATACTTTATTTTTTATCGAAAGCCAAGATACTAATTTTCATGGATATAACTTGAAAAATGACGGACTTTCGTACAAACTTTCATCCCCTATTTAACCCCCTTAGTGGTGGAATTTGCAATAAACCTTTCTTAGTGTGCACCTACGTCACAAAAGAAAGTTACTGTGAAAATTTAAATTATTTTTTCGCCTTGTGGCTTGCAGGTCGAAACAGTTGGTGACAAATATATGGCGGTATCTGGTCTTCCGGAATATAAAGTGGCGCACGCAAAGCATATTTCGCTGCTCGCTCTTGAGATGATGGACCTGTCTCGGACGGTCACTGTGGACGATGAACCAGTGGTAAGATCTTAAAGTTGACTCTTAGAATTTCAGAGGTCTACACAAAATTATTCATAGCTCGATTCCTGGCTGAAAATTAACAGTATGTAAATTGATTGTTTGTTCTGGTAGGAAATTATAGTCTGATAGTCTGCAAGAATAAACCATTTGGACATTGTGAAAGTGAGGTTCTCAATTCGTCAGAATCTTTTTAGATATGTATGTTCCCCGATTACCTTCCACAAAGACGCCAGAACCGATTTGAAAATTTTTTTTTTTTTTGGAAAGAGGTCGGTACTTCCCAGGTCGTTCCATAGTTATAAGGTCAGAATCTGATGATGGAATCCTGGAGAAATCGAGGGGACTCTTCAAATTTTATGGTATATTAAAATCGGTTTAGTTTCTACCCGACTACAGCAAAGCCAAAAGTAATGGTTATGATTTTAGCAGTCTGTGTATATATGTATGTATGTTTGTATCCGATTTTTTGTTCCACCGTAGAGTCTAAACTACTGGGCTGATTTTGAGGAATGAGGTTTCAATTGATTCGTTGTTACGGTCCGGGTGACATAGTCTACATTTTGTATGCGAAGAAAATCGAGAAGTGACGTTCGCGGGGCTAAACTGGAATATTAAGTTACTTCAAGATAGAAATAACAGATGGCACCTTTCGCTGCAGTTAAATACTCACTAAATTATTATTTGATACTATTATTTCTCTCATTTATTTTCATACTCATTCTTACAATTTTATTTTTAACAATGTTTGAGGAGGTTTCTCACTCTGGAGCCCTGACCAACGGCAGCTTGGATTTTATATCGCTGCCGATGGAACCCATTTTTTATTTATTTTTAACCCCCGACGCAAAAACGACGGGGTGCTATAAGTTTGACGTGTCTGTGTGTGTGTGTGTGCGCGTGTTTGTGTGTGTGTGTGTGTGTCTGTCTGTTCCGATTTGAATGCGTTTTTTTTTTGTTTGAAAGGTGAATTAGTCGAGAGTGTTGTTAGCTATGTTTGAAGAAAATCGATCCAAGATGGCAGCCGCTACAAAATGGCGGATTACATATTTTTTCACAACTCCCTTAATATGGGTATGAAATGAAAGGGCTTGACTAATAGAATAGCACTATGTAAATCCAAGATGGCCGCCACCATAAAATGGCGAATGTAGGGGGTTTTTTATATTTTTAATTTATACTTGTGATACTATTATTATTATGAGTAGTCGGCTTTTAGTTTACGAACTTTCTCTCTTGTTCCTAAAACAAAGCTTGTTATCTCACAGGGTATAACGATTGGTATACACTCTGGAGAGGTGGTGACTGGGGTTATTGGTCACCGAATGCCGCGCTACTGCCTCTTCGGCAACACGGTGAACCTGACCAGCCGCTGCGAGACCACCGGAGTGCCCGGCACTATCAATGTCAGTGAGGATACCTACAGGTGAGATAATAAAATAACTAGTTCGTTCGGTAACTTAGTGTCGGTACAGGCGCAGGTGCTCTTAGTATTCTGCTTTTATTTTTATTACTTTTTTTCTGTTTGTAATTTTTTTTCTATTCTAACAGAATCTCCGAATAGTCTGCCAATCCGCACTTGGTCAGCGTGGTAGACTATGGTTAAAATCCTTCTCATTTTGAGAGAAGACCCGTATTCATGAGAATATTATGTTTTATGTTTATGGTTATATTGTAATAAAATACGAATATAAAAAAATATAAAAGGAAAGAGAATTTTAATGAAAAAATATGAGTAGGTATAAAACGCCAATACCTCTTGTGCCTGTACACCCCTGGCGGCATGCTTTGAAGTCACGGCGGTGTCTTTGGCAAAAGACCGCGCGGCGGAGGCGGCTAGACACAAAAGGCGACCGTAAGAAAACTAACAGACTATAGTACTTATCATAAAATTCAAAATCATATATTTCACGTAGGCCAACGTGTGGCTCTTATGACATGTCAAGAATCTACCACCGGTTCGGAATGCTGATTCTGCTGAGAAGAGCCGGCAAGAAACTCAGCAGTTGCTCTTTTCAAAACAAAATGTTACAAGTAGCTTAACTATCTTGTGGACAGCTGAAGCAAAGCCGAATAGAATAGACATATTTTTTTTTATAGTTTTTTTTATAGATTTCATAGATTCATTATTCATCATAGATTCACAATTCTAGCTTCATTCGCTTCATTCAGAATGCGCTTTGATCATTAATTTAGAGTTATCTCGTTTGAGCCCTGAGCCCTATCTCTGAAAATATCTACCAGTCGGATATGAAAAATTATTTTTGCATTTGATAGCCCGATCCTTGAGGAAGGATTTAATATCACGGTACGACCATTAAAAGGCGAATAAAAACAAAGAGAGAAAGAAAAAACGCTAAGCGAAAAGGAAATGATAGAGCAGGCTGGCAATGCGTTGCGCTGAGGCGAACACCGAACCGAGCATCACCGAGAACAGTAAATTGCACCTTAATAACAATAAAAACATGCGGACGAAGCTGAAGGCGCGGAGTATAGTATCAGCTCGTACAACCTACTAATATTATAAATGTGAAAGTGTGGATGTTTGGATGTTTAGATGTTTGGATGTTTGATTGTTTGTTACTCTATAACGTCGCAACTACTAAACCGATTTGGCTGAAATTTTGAATGGAGATAGATTATGCCCTGACTTAAAACATAGGCTACTATTATCCTGGAAAAACCCACAGTTCCCGCGGGATTTTGAAGAAACCGAAATCATATCTAGAACTATAGGTAGATTACTATAGCAAACTTCCTTGAAAGTAGGTATAAAGGTTGGAAAAGGGAGCGGAAACGGAAACCAGATATCCACGATTCGCTCAGGATTTGTGAAAAATCGAAATTCACGCGGGCGAAGCCGCGGGCAAAAGCTAGCAATAATCCATATTTTTTGTTTTTCTATTCTAATAATTACATAAATCCATAGATCCATAATCTTTCAGTTATTTGATGCGGGAGGACAACCACGATGATCAGTTCGAACTGACGTACCGCGGCCACGTCTCCATGAAGGGCAAGGCCGAGCCCATGCAGACCTGGTTCCTGACTCGGAAGAGCGCTTGAACCAACTAATCTATATTATATTGCACTTTAGATTAAAAAATATAAGTATTCGAAACACTATCACGAATCTGTATTCTGTAATCATCCCAAATATTACTTACTTAGTAACTTTAAACTAAGGGCGCTATCTCACTTGAGTGCTTAGTCTCAGTTTGAAGCGCTCCAAAACTTTTTAGTGTACTATAAGTATACTATTGATCGAATCACCATGACTTCAGAGTGAAATGGACCTCAAATAAGAGTCTTTGGGTTCATTTTGCTCTGAAGTCATTTGTGATTCGATCAATAGTATACTTCTAGTTTACTGTTAGTTTTGGAGCGCTTCAAACTTAGACTAAGCACTCAGGACACCAATGGTGACGCAACAATTTGCGCTACCATGTATACAGCTCTATGGGAGGTGGCTAACCTGTTGGCCTAGCATGCGAAAATTATGTCTACTCATATTCTCGTTTATTTCTATTGTCTTCGACGAGAAAATGAGTAGACATAATTTTCTCGTGGGTAATAGTTTTCACGCAACTAGCGTCTACTTGGTTGCGCAACAATTTGGCGGCAGGGATCACCCGCAACCATGCTGTCCTAGTGAGGTAAGCGGTTCAGTTCGTAAGCGGTGGTAGAAGCACACTTAACGCTTGCAAAGATTTGTAGGTCGTATGAAGTATCTGTAGTTGTACCTACTTTTAGTGGGGACGCCTGCAGTGGCCAGGTGTATACTGGGCCATCAGGTAATAAAAACGTATAATCAACCCCATAAGGTACGTCTGTACTTTACGCAGACGACTAGATGATTTTAATGTTATAGTTCATGAGTCATGAAAATTTCTACTAAGTCAACTGTGTATGTCACCTCTTTGCTTATAAAGATGAATACTGTCTCAAACTTCTTATATAACATGCTCAGCATTTAAAGCTATTACTTATAGTGTTTTCACAGTACTACTTATTGGATTATTGAAATATATGATATATATCATAAACCTTGTTTAAATAAGCGTTAATACGAGTAAATATCTACCAGTTTTATAATAGGTACCTACTTACGGCCTGTTTGATCACTTTTTAATAAGTGTCTGATAGTCATAAACTCTAAACGTAAGTTTTGTTACTTTCTTACTTTATGTCAACTGACAAAGACAAAAGTTGTAGATAGCTATCAGATACTTATCAGTAACAAAACACAAACAGCAGGGTTATTCTGTAACTTAGTTACCAACTGAAAATAGTTGCCAACGAATTAGTTCGATATACATTGCTGTTTTAATGTGTGAAATGAAATCACTGTTTATATTTCACACAGTAAAGCAGCAATGTATATCGAACTAATTCGTTGGCAACTATTTTCAGTTGGTAACTAAGTTACAGAAAAACCCAGCAGGTGGTGAAACAAGCCCTTACTGTCCAAAGTACGCCATCCGTAGATTGCGAAAGCTGTATTAACACAAATATTTGTACCTAAAAATATTTTTTGACAGTAAATAAAGTTGGTAATCTTAATAATGTTTATTTCAAACAAGGACTTTCAAACAAGTTTGATAAATAAAAAATTAATGGTCAGTGACTCAAAAATTAGAAAATTTTTAGTTACCAAACTGTTATTTATACTCGTAGTCTAAAAACTTATTGTGAGCCTATCTTTGGCCTAAATCATATTGATGTTAGCAAGTTACAATAATTTAATTCTATATTCTAATTGTAGGTATGCTTTTCTAGTCATTTAACACTTAATTAATTAATCATATCTGGTATAAAATGAAATATTTTAATAACTGTTTTCATGTTCTATGTTGTCTCTAGTCAAACTGAGATTATTATCATAATAATATATCAATGGAAATAAATAAATTATAGATGTCGTGTTTGCATTTGTTTCATTTATTATCATTTCTCGATTATCGGTTAATTTATCTAAAAATCCTACGGCTATCCCTAATCAAAATACCTACAAAAAATTGTAGAACGAACAAAAAAACAAATAAAGTTTGTTCTCACGAAGATAATTATTTTCACGACAGTGAAATTCGGGTATTTTCACTATCGAATCACATTTTCACAATTTACGAATTCTTTAATACCTAAAAGTTTTTTTTATTGTGTAAGATAGAAGAGATTTTTATGTAGAGGAAAAATAGCAAAAATAGCAATTTGTTAAAATAAAGTCAATTAAGTAACGTAGGTAGTAGGTGATGTCGAAAAGCGATCGCATACCAAAAGACGAGTGTTTTGATAACAATAAATAATCCAAACTCAGTTTTATTTCCTGTGGCATAGCGTCGTAACTTATTTGCATACTAATAGCATCCTTTGATGCTGTAGGTATTACGTCGTTAAAGAGGTACCATCAGAGACTACACCCCATCACTGAAGATCAAGGTCAAGCAGAGGTCAAAGCTTAAACGCGTATATTGTCAATTGGCAATAAATTATAATTTATAAAAACAAGAAAAAACATCCTTTTATGAGTAACACTAAAGGCCTCGATAAGCGGCGATAGCCTAGTGGTTAACACTTCGGCCTACCTTTCGGGGGGACCAGGTTCGATCCCCGGCACGCACCTCTAACCATGAATGGATGGATGCTAGATTTCCTTTTTGCTAAGGAGGCACATGCAATACTAATCTATACTAATATAATAAAGCGGAAGAGTTTGTTTGTTTGTTTGTTTGTTTGTTTGTTTGAACGCGCTAATCTCTGGAAGTACCTATCGGATTTGAAAAATTCTTTTTGCATTTGGTTGTCCAACTTTTGGGGCAGGTTATAGGCTATTTAATATCCCTAAAATCTTCCCCTAAGGGGGTAAAATGGGGGTAGAAAGTTTGTATGAAAGTCCTATGTTTTTAAAGTTACAGACCTGAAAATCGGCATTTAGATTATTAGTTTTAAATAATAAAACTCTGTATATTTTATTTTGAAAAATCTTCCCTTAAGGGTGGTAAAATAGGGGATGAAAGTTTTAATGGGAAGTTTTAAATATAATTTTGCTATTATCAACTTGAAATTTGGAAGGTAGGTTCATTCTAGGGCTTAGATATCAGCCTGGAAAATATTTCACGAAAATCCTCCCCTAAGGGGGTAAAATGGGGGTTGGAAGGTTATGTTTTTGAAGTTACAGATATGAAAATAGGATATGAAATTATAATTTTTAAATGATAAAAACCTGTATAAGTTATTCTGGAAAATCTCCCCTTAAGGGTGGTAAAATAGGGGATGAAAATTTTTATGAAAGTCCTATGTTTTTAAAGTTACAGACCTGAAAATCGGCATTTAGATTATGAGTTTTAAATAATAAAACTCTGTAAAGTTTATTTTGAAAAATCTGCTTTTAAGGGTGGTAAAATAGGGGATGAAAGTTTTAATGGGAACTAAAAACGATTGCAGCGGTCTCTTGAAGCGATCATAGCGCCCTTTGGCAGCCAAAACTGGAAACTAAAAAGCGATCACAGCGCCCTCTGGTGGCCTAAGCCGGAAACTTGAAGCAATAGCAGCACCCCCTAGCAGCCAAAACTGGAAACTAAAAAACGATTGCAGCGCCCTCAGCGGCCAAAACTGGAAGCTAAAAACGATCGCAGCGCCCTCTGGCGGCTAAAACTGGAAATTAAAAAAAACGATCACAGCACCCTCTGGCGGCCTAAGCCGGAAACTTGAAGCAATAGCAGCGCCCTCTAGCAGCCAAAACTGGAAACTACAAAACGATTGCAGCGCCCTCTTGCGGCCAAAACTGGAAATTAAAACGATCACAGTGCCCTCTTGCGGCAAAAACTGGAAACTAAAAAACGGTCGCAGCGCCCTCTGGCGGCCTAGGCCACAAACTTGAAGTGATTGCAGCGCCCTCGTGCGGTCAAAACTGGAAATTAAAAATGATTGCAGCGCCCTCTAGCGGCCTAAGCCGGAAACTCGAAGCAATTGCAATGACCTCTGACGGCCGCAGGCGGAATCTTGATACGACAGCTGCGCCCTCTGGTGGCCGAAGGCAATTAAATAAATACTAAATTAATAACTAAATCAATAAATAAATAACTAAATAAATAATGTAAAGCTATTTATTTATTAAATATATCTAAATGTGAAAATGCGGATATTTGGATGTTTGGATGTTTAGATGTTTGGATGCTTGGATGTTTGTTACTCTATAACGTCGCAACTACTGAACAGATTTGGCTGCAATTTTTAATGGAGATAGATAATACCCTGACTTAAAACATAGGCATACTTAAAACATAAACTTTTTATCCTGAAAAAATCCACAGTTCCCACGGGATTTTGAAAAAACCAAAATCTACAGCTATAGGTAGATCAATATAGCAAACTACCTTGAAAGTAAGCATAAAGATTGGAAAAGGGAGCGGGAACAGGAACCAGAAATCCACGATTCCCTCAGGATTTGTGAAAAACCGAAATTCACGCGGGCGAAGCCGCGGGCAACAGCTAGTAGGTACATATTCCAACCCAGCTACTTACAATTTATTCCAGGAAAAAATTATAAGATGGCATCCCTGAATCCTCTGGTAAAATTGATATCCATGTACCTGTTACTCATAAAGAGAAAGGCATTTTAGATAAATCTCATAAGTAGTTATCGTTCCAATCTTGATTTTAGGCGTTTTCTTGGAACGGTTTGTATCAGCCCATCGATGTATCAGCCTAACCGGATGGCCGAGGTCGTCCGTCGACATTCCTTGCTGCTTATTTTTAGGCGTTTGTGTCCAACGGCCTTTAGAGGCTTTACGTGTGATTTTTCAAATATTAAATTGATTATTTTACGGAAAAATTAAACAGACTTCAATATACCTACCTTAAAATTTGAAGTTTCCTCGATTTCTCCAGGATCCTATCATTAGATCCTGATCTGATGACTAAGGGATCACGTGGAAAGTATACCCACAGTATACCCTTTCAAACAAAAGAAGAATTTTCCAAATCGGTCCAGGCATCTTTAAGTAATCAGGAAACATACCTCCATAAAAAGGTTCCGATGAATTGATAAACTTCCCCTTTTTCGAAGTCAGTTAAAAAGCTAAAATAGAATTTCAAACCACTAGCACATCAGTGTTGTTCAAAAGTTAATATGCCCCGAATACTGAAAAAGATCATTTTCAGTAAGGAAGGTTTCAGATAATTTCCTCTGAAAGGCATTATAAAAGTTAACTCAATTATTAATAAGATCTCAAAAATTAGTCAACGGCTGTTCAATACTTGGCCTAATCTAATCATTTTTAACCCCCGACGCAAAAACGACGGGGTGTTATAAGTTTGACGTGTCTGTGTGTGTGTGTGTGTGTGTGTGTGTGTGTGTGTGTGTGTCTGTCTGTTCCCCTGTGGCGCTGAAACGGGTGGACCGATTTGAATGCGGTTTTTTTCGTTTGAAAGGTGAATTAGTCGAGAGTGTCGTTAGCTATGTTTGATGTAAATCGATTCAAGATGGCCGCCGCTACAAAATGGCGGATTACATATTTTTTCACAACCCCCTTGATATGGGTATCAAATGAAAGGGCTTGACTAGTAGAATAGCACTATTGCAAATCCAAGATGGCCGCCGCCACAAAATGGCGAATGTCGGGGGTTTTTTAAATTTCTAATTTATACTTGTTAATTTTAATATCACCACCACTATTATAGCCTTTTAACGTGCCACTTCTGGGCGCAGGCCTTCTCTCTTGAGGGAAAGATGGATTTAGAGCTTAGATCCTATTTAATACATTTTAATATTTACTTTTTTAAATATTTTATTATATAGGTACTTTTATTTATTATACTTTTATTATACACTTATATTTTAATATTTACTTTTATTTAGTAGGTAGATAGGTACATACACACCTATCTGAAATTATGACTATTATTAAGTAGGTATGTTTTTAATAAAATAAATCTGTTTAATGAGACCCTTATTATGCTTAACTAGTTTGTTTTTAAATATTGAGACGACGTAAACAGATTCAAAACGAACAAAATGTAATAAATTATGTAATATAGGTAAGTATACTTATTACGTTCACATAATCTGATTTGAATAAATAAGTATAATTTTTTAAATTATATCATAATTTTTATGACTTTTCAGTGAATTAGAACGTTAAATTTAACTGCAAATATTTAAATAAAATATACGGAAACCATTTCATGATTGTTAAATAAAATATATGTACATGACACAGATTAGCACACGGACAGAGAGTCCATAATAACGTACAGTTATGCAAACTGTGGACGAACTGCACAAATAAGTAGGTAGGTACCTACCTATTCAAGTTACTTAAGTATTTGAGGTCTAGTCTTTGACTGGTTTTGAAGCTGTTCTAAAAATAGGTGATTAGATAATTTAGGTAGTCAAAAAGGTTAAAGGACATAACAGCAATCCTTCAATGGGAAACTCTTGCCAGTACCACGCTATGACCTGGTGACAGCAATATGAAACTTCAGTTTCACTTTGCTGTGGGATCATCGAGATGTAAGTTCTTACATCTGCATTGGTGCAATCCACTGTCGGTGCAAATACAGTTGATTACCGCCTCAGATGAGGTGAAAGATTTTCACGGTAGAAAGAGAGGGCTTTGTAAGTGAATATAAAATTTAAAGCAATCAAGAATAGCTTTTTATTTAAATGTACATAAGTGTGGAGTTCTTCAGCTCTACAGCTGAAGCTGTTGAGTTCTTCAGCTCTACAGCTGAAGCTGTTGAGTTCTTCAGCTCTACAGCTGAAGCTGTTGAGTTCTTCAGCTCTACAGCTGAAGCTGTTGAGTTCTTCAGCACTACAGCTGAAGCTGTTGAGTTCTTCAGTTCTACAGCTGAAGCTGTTGAGTTCTTCAGCTGAAGATCTCGTGGACACAGCAGGTCCGTAACGAAACGGTGTTGCAGAGAATGGGGAAAGATACGGAGATTCTGACCACAATAAAGACTAGGAAACTAGAATATCTTGGACACCTAATGAGAAATAACAAGTATGGCCTTCTCCAACTAATTTTATACAAGGGTAGATCCAGGGCAGGAGAAGGCCTGGTAGAAGAAGAAATCTTGGCTGCGAAATCTGCGTGAATGGTACGTCAAAAGTACTAGATCGCTCTTCCGTGCGGCGGTGTCCAGATTGCAAATAGCCAATGATTGCCAACCTTCGGAAGGAGATAGCACTATAACTGAAGAAGAAGAAGTGTGGAGTGGGCCTTCTGTACTTGTACTATTTTTCACTGGCAATTAAGCTTATGTAACATGGAATTTCAAAGCAATCAAAGCGGGGAAACGTGCTGTGCAATATAGATCCAAAGGAAAGTGTTTATCTAATCTGAAGGACTTAATTGGAAAATTCAGATTTCAGACATATCCAGCAAGGAATATGATTTAAATAGTATCTATCATTAATGATCGCAGAGCCCACAAAAAATTCTATTGTAAACATGAAAATTGCAATAGCATTTCAAGAAGACAGAGCACAGTGAGATCGTTGCAAAACACCTGATTTCCCAAACTCGCAACTAAAAATTCATAGTTTAAATTAATAAGAAGCGCAGGCCCCCCATACCTCAGGCCCCCACAGTCTTTTTTACTAAAAATAGGTGTTTCGCTTGTGCGTGTGATTATCTCCGAAGCAAGGATTCCGTATTACTCGTCAGCTACGTCGTACCTCGTAATGAAGTCTAAACCATAATAAATTAAAGGTAAGTACATAATTATGATACTAAATCAATATTTTTACAAAAATGAAATAAAAAATCATCAAACCTGTAACGAGTCAAGATCAACTCGTTCGACCACTTTTTTCTTATTAACAGTAATTCGGACTGCTGCGGTCAAAGTTTGTCGCACGTCTTCTACCAATATGAAACTTTATGCCGTTTTCAATGTTCATTGCTGTTTTATTTATTACATTTTTATGACCCAGACTAAGTGACGGTTCAATGTAATGTAAATAAAAGTATCTTTCTTAAATTTTTGGTACGTAGTGTCTAATTAGTACACGGCTGTTTAGGCTACATGACATCATTCGTGCTTTTGGAATCGTCCACGCTTATCTCATATAATTTGCATGATGCTGTACAGATTTTTTTTTATTGTTGTTGATTTTTCATTTCGAAGAAGATTCGTATTCTTCCATGCCGAGTAAAAAATCGAAGGTAGATAAGTTATTTTTTGCAAATTATCTTTTGAAGTCCATTATATACGTCTACTGTAATTATTTTCATTTTTTTTCTTATTTTATGTAGGTACTCAGTGTTTGTTTTTGTTGTAACTATTATCTTTAGTTTCAGTTGTTCGATATGTATTTAAATGATAATAAATGAATTTTTGATAGGTTCTCATATTTTGATCCCAGGATGTTGGTCCTTCTGATCTGCAAAGTGCCAATCGTTTCAACCAATGGACGTCCACTGCTGGACATAGGTCTCTTGCAAGGATCGCCACAGCACACGATCTTGTGCCGCCTGATTCCAGCGGCTGCCAGCGACTCGCTTGAGATCGTCTGTCCAACGAGTGGGGGGTCTACCTGCGCTGCGTTTACTGTTGCGAAGTCGCCATTCAAGCACCTTGGGACCCCAACGTCCATCGGTTCTTCGAGCAATGTGCCCCGCCCATTGCCACTTCAGCTTTGCGACTCGATGAGCTATGTCGGTAACTCTGGTTCTCCTGCGGATCTCCTCATTTCTGATTTGATCCCGCAGGGATACTCCGAGCATAGCTCTCTCCATCGCCCGCTGAGTGACCCTGAGCCTTCTTATGAGGCCCATTGTCAGCGACCATGTCTCAGATCCGTAAGTCATCACTGGCAACACGCACTGTTCGAAGACTTTCGTCTTCAGACACTGAGGGATATTGGACGAAAAGACATCTCGAAGTTTCCCGAACGCTGCCCAGCCGAGTTGGATTCGGCGGTTGATCTCTTTCTCAAAATTGGACCTACCTAACTGGATCGTGTGTCCTAGGTATATGTACTCGTCTACAATTTCGAGTGCAGAGTTCTCAACGATTACCGGGTGGAGCGGAACATGAGCGTTAGACATGATCTTCGTCTTACTCATGTTCATTTTTAGGCCCACTTGTTGAGAAACTCTGCTGAGATCGTTGAGCATTGTATTGAGGTCTCCCAGAGTCTCTGCCATCACGACTATATCATCGGCAAACCGTAGGTGAGTGATGTACTCGCCGTTTATGTTGATGCCAAGTCCGTTCCAGTCCAGAAGCTTAAAGACGTCTTCCAGTGCAGCGGTAAATAGCTTCGGGGAGATAACATCTCCCTGACGCACTCCTCGCTGTAATTGGATTGGCGTCGTATTCTGATCCTGTATACGGACTGACATAGTGGCGTTTTCGTACAAACACTTCAGCGCTTGGATGTACCGATAGTCGATCCGGCATCTCTGCAGTGATCTCAATACAGCCCAAGTTTCCACCGAATCAAAGGCTTTCTCATAGTCCACAAACGCTAAGCAAAGTGGCCGGTTATACTCTTCGGTCTTCTGTATAACCTGCCGCAGCGTATGGATGTGGTCTATGGTGCTGAAGCCTTTTCGGAACCCGGCCTGTTCGGGAGGCTGGAAGTCGTCGAACCTACGAGCGAGACGATTCGTAATGACTCTCGAGAACAACTTATAGACATGGCTCAGCAGCGAGATGGGTCTATAATTCTTCAGCAGGGTATTATCGCCCTTTTTGAAGAAAAGAACCACCACGCCTCTGTGCCATGCCTCTGGCGTTATGCCCTGGTCGATGACGGAATTGAACAGTCGCTGAAAGACTTTAAGGACCGGTTTTCCACCTGCTTTCAGGAGTTCCGCTGTGATTCCGTCATCACCTGGCGCCTTGTTGTCCTTAAGTTGTTTGAGAGCCATACTAATCTCGTATAGGCTGACGTCCGGGATATCTTCGGTATAGTGTCGGGTCAATTTGGCTCTGGGATCTTTAGCCAAATCTTCAACAGGCTTCTGTGCTGTCCGTAGAACTTCTCAACCTCTCTCAAAATCTCAGGTTTAGACGAAATGAGACTACCGCTGTTGGTCTTCAGTCGCGTCAGCTGGCTTTGACCGATAGACAGATCTCTCGCGAACACCTTTGAGCCTTTGTTCCGCTCAATGGTTTCTTTGATACGCTCGGTGTTAAAGTATCGCAGATCGCGTTTCTGTGATTTAGAGATCTGTCTATTAATCCGCCGATAAGCAAGGGCGTCTCCTGAAGACTGCAGTCTCATTTCATGTCTCTGTTCCATGAGATTGAGAGTATGGTCTGAGAATTTTTTGGTTCTACTTCTACGGTGGGTCTTAAAGAACCTAGACCCGACCGCATGGACAGTTTCCACCAGCCTGTTGTTTAGTTGTGCCAATAGACAGACATATTTTAATAAAAATTTTAATAAAAAGGCTGAGCTGGAAGCCGAAGGCAAATTTATTATATTTAAGAGTAAGCCACATTTCAAAATGAATTCCACTTTACAGTAGATTAAGTAATTACATCATTATCAAAGCAAATTTATGCCATTATTCATATCTCTCGTCATGTACTGATTAACTAATGCATTCTTAAAATGTAGCTATCTCTTATTTAAATAAATACATCAGATCGGGTTGTATTGCAAAATTTAATCTTCGAGCCTTTCGAGCTCTGGGTTCCTATCAATCGACGTTTCAAATAAAATAAAACAGAATACATTTATCGCAAAAAATTCAACTCGTGCGCATGTGAAGGCGACCCAGGTGGCACTTATTTTGCACGATCGAACGGCTCAAGGAGCTGTTTTGTGCTCTGTATAATTGCGTGCTGTCACGACGCACGAAGGTCGATTATTGGCTGTCACTTCGAGTCAACTTATCGAATTGAACGGAGAAGGCACACCGTTCCAAGTCCAACTTAATCGTCACTTAAGAAACTACCTCAACCAACCAGTTAGTTTGCGTCCGTCACCTGCGCATGACGCACGCGCAACGCACCGATTGGCGGATTCGAAATTTCGTTGCGTTAAAAACGAGCCGAGACGGCCAATTGCGTTCGATTTCTTATTCGCGACTTTTACATTACATATACAGAGTGTCCCGTTAGTGTTGTGCATGTGACATTGAAAACTGTTTATGACAGTTGATTGTGGTTTTAAAATTCCAATAGGAGGTTGGATGTTTTCTTTTATATTATTTTGGTAAGCTATTTCTAATTAAGTATCTAGTAATAATAATAATAATAAATTATGCTATATTTTTTTATATATTATGAATGAATACGCAATTAACAAGAACGTTCAGAATCACGGAACATCGTCATCGATATTTTAATAAGATGAATTCATTGACTCTATATTATAAACGCCAAGTGGATCCGGTTACTGATACCTACTGACATTTGCGAAACAATTATTTTAGAATACAGACGCATTATTTAGTATAATGGGAAAAATGTTAATGAAGTTATTAATCTTTTAAATCTTCAATTAAGTGATCACATAAAAGAATACAAACATGTTAATTGGTTGGATGCCGAACATACTCGTATCTTCGCATTTCTAAGTAGACCTCACTTTAGTTAGTGGCACAAACATTTAACATAAACTCGGCATGTTCTACTTCCATTTATTTTCACTACCTGCCAACAAGCCACGCTCTGTTAGACAGCAAAGATTCAATTTCATTATGGGAAATCATTATTCAATCATAACAAATAAGATTCTGCTAGATCAAGTGTGAAGGAATCTATTATGATCTTATCTGTGATTAATAGATTAATAATTCATGGTTTAAAATTTCTTATAGATCCCTCTTTATTAAATACGTCTACGTTAAAAGTTATCGTTTCCAATTTCTAATATCCATTAAGTTAATCTTCATAGAAAGTGATGTTTGGATTTAGACTGATTTTAATAACGGTTGTAAAGTTAGTGAAAGTTTAGAAAATATTTAGGAAGCTATTAGATGCTTACGATTCACAAGGTCATAGGTTTGACCATTTTCCATTGATTGGTAGTCGTATTATGGTTGAATAAGAAATTACCAAATGTCGAGTGTTTTGTAATAATAAAATAGAAATAATTATCTTACCTAATTATTAAAAAGTAAAAAAAAATGAAAAATTGCAAAAATCTGGTAAATTGTCCCATTTCTGTAGATTTAATAGAATGATCCTTGGTTAAGTAGCCGGTAGGTACATATTAAATATACATATTACATATACATTATACACCAGTACTTATGTCTTTTAATTTAGTTAAAAGACTAGTAGCTCGTATGTAACAAGTGGCATTTATCACGTTTTTTGTGACATTAACACATATTCTATACATTGACACCAATACACATGGTCATTTTACTCATAAACAATTGTGATTCCGTAAAAACACGTAGCTAGTAGATATAAGTACCTAATTACATACTCTGTACAAATCACTGTTGCTAAACCAAGAAAATCAATTTAATATGTGTGACAGATAGGTACAGTTACATAAAATGTGATAAGGCTGAAGAAGAAAATAATCAACCTGTATTTGGCAATTCACAAAAGCTGTGATAGCCTAGTGGTTAGGACGACCGACTTCTAATCGGAGGTCGTGGGTTCGATCCCGGAGCACGCACCTCTAACTTTTCGGAGTTATGTGCGTTTTAAGTATTTAAATATCACTTGCTTTAACGGTGAAGGAAAACATCGTGAGGAAACCTGCATGCCTGAGAGTTCTTCATAACGTTCTCAAAGGTATGTGAAGTCTGCCAATCCGCTTGGCCAGCGTGGTAGACTATGGCCAAAACCCTTCTCACTCTGAGAGGAGACCCGTGCTCTCAGTAGTGAGCCGGTAATGGGTTAATCATGATGATGATGATGAATTAGGTATCGTTTTTGAGACCTTTTTGTCCAGAATCAACAGCTTCTAAAAAGATATTTGGTATAGACCGTAGTTTTAGTAGATGCTAATCTACTTAGTCTACACATCACAAAGGTAGAATAGATAGTTGTAAGAAAATACAGAGTCTTTAAGAAAAAAAGAGATAAGAAAAAATAAAGAGATAAGAAACTTGAGCAAACCAAAATGAATTTTTGTTGCTCATGTAAATCGGGTAAATCTTTTATTTACAGGTCAGGAATAATCTCTCTTAATTTCATCCTATCAACTAACTTGTCGATAATTATTTGAACGGTTAGACTATTAAGTTTTTAAATAGAAATATGTAATAACTCCCAATTACAAGATAAATGGCCTTACAATTTTCCTTCTTTGATAATGATGAGTGATCGACAAAAAACTCTAAACACTTAATCTTATTAGCCTAGAATACCTATCGATTATACAAATTTTGGATTTAATTCACCGAACTTTCTACATAGACATAGGTATTATAAAGTACAATATGACGTTATTGTAAGTATTAGGTACATAATATAATATAAATAATGTATGAAAATGCATGTCTGTATGCATGAGGTCACTCATACTCGGACTCCGCTCTCACACATGAGCTGCGGACGCATACTCGAGTGGAAAGTGTTAGCCGCTATTTGAATAAAGTTATGAATAATATTATTTTAGAGAAAAAAAGACCTACTTTTGCGCAAGTGTTAAGCTCGTGCTAGCTGATGTCGACGATTACTTCGCATGTATTTAGGTTTTAAATCTCTTCATACATACTTTGCCGTCCATTTTCCCTCCTTTAGGAAGTGGAATTTAGTAAAATCGAGGAATATTTTCTCCAAATTTCAAATCTCTAGGTTACCGGTTAAGTTGTCCGTCACGATACTGTTTTATATTGGTAAAAAAGATGTGCTTTATACTACAGGTGGTTACTAAACTATTACACTGTTTGCAAGTTATTTGCTATCGTCATTTGAAGAGAGAGAGAATATCTTCCATATCCAAATATCTTAATTCCTCCACCTCATCTAATTTAATCGGTCTCATTAAAATTTATATGGGACTATATATATATATATATATATATATATATATATATATGTATATATATATATATATATTTTAATACGTCTAATAACCACTGTTGAAACATTTGTACATAATATGTCACAAGGATAGCTTCCAATCTGGACATCACATATAAGTTACCCTACCTGTATTTAATGCACCAACGATGCACTACGATGGTCTAAGGGCAAAAAAATTCACGAAAAAAAGTCCCGGACAACAGCTACATTTTTGAATAAAAAAGATTTTTTATTTGGTTCGAAATTGTTTTTTTATTTAATCTAATTCATTACGAGGGATTTTGTCACTTCATGGAAATGGTAATAGAGTAGCTAACATTAATTAATTATATTTATCGAAAAAGATACATCATATCCTACTACTTTTTGAAGTCGGTAAAAAAATGCAAACTTAGATGTTATCAATCTACATAATATTTTATGAATGTGGAACACCGCTTGCTTTCAGTTCTCAGTTTCGTTTTATTATTCTAGTTAGTTAGTAGTGAAATTTTATACTATCGCGGAAAGTAAACTTTTTAGCGAAAGTGTTTTATATGCTTATTTCGGTGTTTTGACTTCTGCGAAGTGTTGTGTAACTGTTGATTTGATACTTCTACTGCATACAATAAACAATAATGTAAACCTTCTACAAAATATCTGATATCATTTGTTTTTTATCCATTTGTCTACGTTAATGACAGTTTTAAAAATAGCTTCGCGGGCAAAAATAGCTAAGATGCATAAGAACGTAACACTGTTACGATAAATAGCACTTTTAGGGCCTGTTTCACCACCTTTTGATAATTGTCAGATAGCCTAAACGTAAGATTTGTCACTTTGTTACTTTAAATCAAGTGACAAAGACAAAATATGTGAATAAGCTATCCGACACTTATCATGTGGTGAAACAGACCCTTAAAATAATATTAAAATTAAACTCAGTTACCTCTAACTATGCCCCAGTGACAGTCGGCATTACATGTTGGTTCCATTTTAAAACGAAAGCAGGAAAACTTTTCCAGATTTAAACCGAACCGTTATTCATTTGACCTTCTATTGGGTGAAACTCGGAACATCCTGTATAAATAACATGTCATCTCCACGTAATAACAACTTGTCAATATTCCAGTTAATCTGAGGCCTAAACTATAATGACTAGTATTTCAAAACGAGGTGAGACAGTAGCCTAGTTTATTATGATAGTAATATACTAGGTACTCTAACTAAACACCTGTATCTGGCACGTAATAAAATATACTATCGGACCAGGAATGTTGGAATAGTTAGGTTTCGTATTGGCATGCTGTGGTCGGTATCAGGAAACTGATTTCGTAGAATGTATTCTACTTAGTAGTTTGAAGTTTTGTTTACCCAGAAATGGCAAGTCTGCGTGGTTTCATTTTAGTAGAATATTGTGGCCAATTCTGTTGTACACAATCTCTAAACCTAAACTAAATTGACAAGTTTAAAAATAGTGCTATCCCTTTCTGCAGGGAACATTGTGAAAGAGATAGGAATATATTTAGACCTGTCATTTTAGTTTAGGTTTAGAGATTGTGTACAACAGAATTGGCCACATTATACTTCCTACCTACCTGTACAATGTAATTTTCTCTAAAAAACTTTCTTTTATAATAATGTCGTTTTTTTATTCAGTCTTCATAAAAAATTTTTTGGACTTGTGTTTGTACGGGCTAATCTTCGGAACGGCAGGACCGATTTTGATGAAACTTTCGCAGGCAGATAGGGGATGAATACAGGAAACAATCTCGGTTACTTTTTACTGGACATATTAGGGACAATATTATTATGTAGGTACACGTTCACGACCTAACCGCAGACAAACCTTGATCTTTGGCAAAAAGATAGCTTGCATACCGAAAACGGACATAGAGTTTTTATTTTTTATTCCAGAATCAATTTAATCAAGGAATCCCCACGAGATTAAAAAAAACCTTAAACCACGTGGGCGATGTCGCATGAGTGATGAGCGTTGGTACTAACAACATTACAATTTACTAACGCGGGCATCTAGGAAGTGAGGGTACTTGAACTTTTTAATATAAATTCAAGTGAGTAAAAACACCTATAATTTTAAATTCCTCAGCAATGGTTTTAAAGCTACGGCCGTCTCGCTCGAGCCATTACGTGTAAGGTTTCGATGGGAACCTGATGGAAAAATAAAAGAAAGAAAGAAAGGATACGCGTCACCGCCCTTACTTGTTCCTGGCCTGTATTTGAAAATGGATGTGGCATTAACGAATTGGAGTTATATTTTTTTTTATGATTAGAACAAATTTTTCTAATCAACTTTAAATTAATAAAGTTTGAAATATTTTGACAGAGGTCCATTTCAAAATTGCTAAAACGTCAAATTTATTTTTCAGTTGAAATTAAATGAAATGAAATATTATTAAAAAAAATTGCATTCATTTATCAATAAGTAGGCGCGAATTCCGAAATTCAGCACTTCAGTTACACATTACACATTCATACAATTGAAAAATTAACCCTCAGTCTTACAAATAATTTTTTTTAAATTAAATTACGACGTATTTAGCTTTATTGTTAGAAATTAAGCATTACAAAGGGAACTGAACAAAAATGTTGAATTATTTAAACAAAGGCTAAATGTCTCTTACATTCTTAACACAAGTATAAATTAAAAATTTAAAAACCCCCGACATTCGCCATTTTGTGGTGGCAGCCATCTTGGATTTGCATAATTCTATTCTACTAGTCAAGCCCTTTCATTTGATACCCATATTAAGGGAGTTGTGAAAAAATATATAATCCGCCATTTTGTAGCGGTGGCCATCTTGGACCGATTTTCATCAAACATAGCTAACAATACTCTCGACTAATTTACCTTTCAAACAAAAAAAAAACCGCATTCAAATCGGTCCACTCGTTTGAACGCCACAGGGGAACAGACAGACACACACACACACACACACACACACACACACACACACACACACACACACACACACATACACACAGACACGTCAAACTTATAATACCCCGTCGTTTTTCGTCGGGGGTTAAAAAAGAATTGAAGTTAATTAATCATTGTTGGCCAGACACAAGTAGCTGTAATTCTGTAAGCGTATGATGCGTCTTGAAATTTTTGATAACATTGTTTTTGCTGTCCTGTAGCAGCTGCTTCAGTCACGTTCAACAATATTGCACGTTGCAATGCAATGCATTTGTTTGGCGAAATAAAATATGACGATAATAATAATCAATTTTAAAATTACCTAATTTTAACATTAATGCCGTATCAATATTAAGGCCCGGTTGTCTTGCAACTTTAGGTATTTGCGCGCTACCTCAGCCCCCGCTATGTGCCTACTTATCGTAGTTAAAGACGCGCCGACGGACATCGAGTAGCGACCTCGTTCGAGCAATTCTTGCCACAGTATAGATAACTGTACAGTTTTACAACATATTTATTAATGAAATAAGAGACCAATGATGTTTATATTTTCTGTTTTGTTTTCTTCTAAAATTAACTCAACGATTATTTTAGATCTGTTTTGTTACCAGATCTATGTCATGTCTTTAGATCATAATATAAGAATAGAAGAATATTTTCATCCGAAAATATTGAACAGCATAGTTTTGAAAACTATATACCTTTTTCATTACGACGTTTCTACGCCAGTTTTTAAAAAAGAACTGCCACTTTGTCACGTGAGTTAGGTGTAGGAATATGTTTCATTTATCTATTTATATATCTATAAAACAGCGGTATAGCCTGCCCACAGCACTAAATATTCTACAGAAGACGCTCTAACAACGAGAAAAAATATATGCGCCTATTCTTATAGGGTACAAGCGGATACCGGCGACTTCGTTCGCGTGGATATTGGTTTTTAAAAATCCCGCGGGAATTCTATTCTTTTTGTTTTGCTCCTTTGAGCTCATGCCTTGCTAAAAACTGTTAAAAGTGGCGCAATCAAAAGGTGCATATCTTCTAGAGAAAGTCCCATCAAAATCGATCCAGCTTAAGATGATAATCTATACGTTCAAAGATTCCTGTACAATCTGGTTTCCCAGTTGTATAAAATATGGAGGGTTGTGATGGCTGTAATTTCTGAACTACAAAACCGATGTCTTTAAAATGTTTACGGGATGATATTTAAAGTATTTCCTTTTTATTTTATACCTGTTGCAGGTAAAATAATAGGGATAAATAAAAATGGGGTAAATAGGTACATACATGCATAATAAGTTCTGTATTTATAGAATATAAAAAAATAACTTTGAGTACCAACATTTAGGGGCTGTGGATTTGGCTGTGGATTTGATATAAGCGTTTAAAAATCTGACCACGTGAGCACATAGTGGTAAAAATAAGAAGTTTGAGTACCAACAACATGGGACTGCACCCTATAGTTTCGGAGATATAAGGTTTTAAAAATCTGACCACGTGAGCACATAGACATCGCAAAAATAAGAAGTTTGAGTACCAACAACATAGGGCTGCACCCTACAGTTTCGGAGATATAAGCTTTTAAAAATCTAAACATGGGATCACATAGACACCGCAAAAATAAGAAGTTTGAGTACCAACAACATGGGGCTGCACCTTATAGTTTCGGAGATATAAGCTTTTAAAAATCTGACCACGTGAGCATATAGACATCGCGAAAATAAGAAGTTTGAGTACCAACAACATGGTGCTGCACCCTATAGTTTCGGAGATATAAGCTTTTAAAAATCTGACCACGGGATCACATAGACATCGCAAAAATAAGAAGTTTGAGTACCAACAACATGGGGCTGCACCTTTTAGTTTCGGAGATATAAGCTTTTAAAAATCTGACCACGTGAGCATATAGACATCGCAAAAATAAGAAGTTTGAGTACCAACAACATGGGGCTGCACCTTATAGTTTCGGAGATATAAGCTTTTAAAAATCTGATCACGTGAGCATATAGACATCGCAAAAATAAGAAGTTTGAGTACCAACAACATGGGGCTGCACCTTATAGTTTCGGAGATATAAGCTTTTAAAAATCTGACCACGTGAGCATATAGACATCGCAAAAATAAGAAGTTTGAGTACCAACAATATGGGGCTGCACCTTATAGTTTCGGAGATATAAGCTTTTAAAATCTGACCACGTGAGCAAAAATCAGATCATATAGACATTACTAAAATAAGATGTTTGAATATTTTAGTAATGTCTATATGTGATTTGATTTCTGATTTGAATCTATTTACTTCACCTGATCACTAATACTACAAGTATAAAGTTTTTCATTCCTTGTTCCCCATTCATTGTACGAGCCGCACCCGAGCCGTCGACAAATCCGTCATCGTCCATACTGAACTGTGGCGAGCCTTGCACGTATCTCTGCTGCTTGCTAAAGCCGGGGTCTGGTGATCATGACGCACAACGCTGCGGTATGCGACGCAACGCAGCGTCACGACGCAGCATTTAGCGTCCCTGCGGAGAGGTGGTCAGTTGATTTTGCCGCAGCTACCAAGGTAGACGTGAACATGAACAATTTTTCTGTAATTTGTGCTTTGCTTGAAGAGGAGGAAGAAGAAGAATTTTTACTGCTTCTGAATAGACAAAGAAAATCTCCGAGGAACATGTTTTTACAACGGAGGAGTGAAGGTTGTTTGTTTGTTGTTGAAAAATTCCATATCGCACACCCGTGACGCACACCGCACACCGCAGCGTTGAACCGAGAATGACGCCGCGGTGTGCGGCAGTACACCTCCCCACTTCACCGCGCTTGCCCCTCGCCGCTGACGCATACTGCTACGGAACATGAGACCATTCTCGACGTTTTTCATATGATTGAGTGTCCGACAACGCAGACCGCATACCGCAGCGTTGTGCGTCATGATCACCAGACCAAATCTTAACACCGCGCGCGTACCGTACCGCGCGACCGTATGTCAATAGTGTAAAGTTCATTATTCAGTGTGCGCCGGGCCTCGAGCTCACGGTCAAATAAAAAAAAACCCAAATTGGTCCACCCGTTTGAGCGCTACAGGGGAACAGATAGACAGACAGACAGACACACACACACACGCGCGCGCACACACGCACACACACAGACACGTCAGACTTATAACACCCCCGTCCCCCCCGTCGATTTTGCGTCGGAGGTTCAAAATATAATATAATGGTCATACTGGTTACTGATACCTAAGTAGGTATACTGTGGTTACTTTAGTAAATATCATTATTTCAAAATCTCACATTTTCCTCTACTAACTTTTTATTACATACGTAACTCTATCTAAAAAGACACAAATTTACAAAATAATATTTATTATTACTAATTAAAAAAAAAAAAACTAAATTAGAGAAATTACGAATATGAATCGCGGGGAGCGCGGCTGGCAAAAACTGACGCACGTCCTACCTCGATGAAGGCCTGTGAGCCACTGAGTACATGGCAAGAGCGTTGCGCGTGACCGTTTTATGCTAGAAATGGCTAGAATTTTTCTTGGATTTTTATTTAAAAAAAAAAAGTCGTTGTAACTTATATTAAATGCAATAAACTTTATTTAGATATATTTTTATAAAATTTGGTGCAAAACTTTATACATAAAACTAGAAAAATGTAAAAAATCAGCATTTCTTCGGAATTTTTTATGATCGAGCAAAATCATACCTTTTGTGTTTTCAAACATTAAAATTAGTTGATAAAGAATTGATCTACAATATATATTTTTTTGGGCGCGTAAAAAAATCTTCCTCTTGATTTAAAACTCGTTGGAAAAGGGCCAAAATCGCCTAAAACAGGGAAAAGCGCCCCTTAAGCGATATAACTTTTGGGCATTGGTATAGGTAAGTAATATTAGCAAAAAACATTTTTAGTTACCTCAATTTAGTTTCATAGGAGGTTTTGAGTACTACAACTCTGTGAAATCTTTACTAACTTTAAAAATTAATAAATATTTTTCGGTTTATGCATTTTCAATTTCGATGTGTATACATCACGCAGAAATCATTAAACTAATTAAAAACGATAATTTCACATTTGGCATAAACTTAAATAATATGATCAAAATCTGATAAATATAACTTGAGGTAAGCCTAGGTTTAGCCAGTACATAAATAAATCGCCGATAAACAAACTTTATGCGCACATGCAGTAGATAATTTTAATGCACTGGCAATGTACGATTTGCATTCCGTTAAATGCGAGACGCGTCCTATAATCAAGATGTCAGTTAGAGATTATACTCACCGAGCAAGCTGCGTGTCATCAACCCGACTGTTTGAATATGATTATAGGATTACTAGTTCAGTGCGCTCTTTACTGAGTAGGGGTTATTCCACACACATACCTACAAGCAATCTTAGACTTGCCTTTACACAGGTTTAAGAACTCTGTTAAAAGTATGCTCATAAAAAAATCTTATTATACAATTGAAGATTTTAGAAACGATAAAAAGCATGGACTTAGCTCGTTCCAGCAATGCGCGAGACGGCATTTCAATCATGTACATAAATAATTGTTATTTTTTAAAAAAGAGCAACCGCCGAGTTTCTTACAGGTTCTTCTCGGCTGGAACTGCATTCCGAACCTGTGGTAGATTCAAATTGACGATTCAAAAGTACTTGTAAAAGTTTATTTGAATAAAAAACTTTTCTATTCTATTCTATTATTTTGTCCACTGAGCAACTGCGTGCCGTGGCGAAATTCGCATACAAATCTTCGTGAATCGTCAATCAAAATGTGTGGTAATTAAAGCTCCAATTTAATAATCCTACTAATCCTACTATCCTACTAATATTATAAATGTGAAAGTGTGGATGTTTGGATGTTTGTTACTCAATCACGCAAAAACTACTGAATGAATTTGGCTGAAATTTGGAATGGAGATAGATTATACCCTGGATAAAACATAGGCTACTTTTTATCCCGGATTTCGAAAAAAACGAAATCTATAGCTACAGCTACATTACTATAGCAAACTTCCTTTAAAGTAGATATAAAGGTTGGAGAAGGGTGCCGGGAACGGGAACCGGAAATCCATGATTCCCTCGGGATTTTTGAAAAACCGAAATTCACGCGGGCGAAGCCACGGGCAAAAGCTAGTAAACCATATTATTCAAAAAACTTATGATTAGGTAACTTAACATTTTGTAAACCAGTACCTATATTTTATATTACACTAGCTAACCGCCTTGGCTTTGTACGGGTCATAATTACAATTCCACCTGTCAGATTATTGCTGAAAATTGATGTAAATTTTTAGAAATGTTTTACAGATTATGAATTTCAAGTTAGAATGAACTGACATTTGATTCTTTTCATTGGCGGCGAACCGCTATCTTGAATTATTGGTATAAATACGGGCACTTCGAAGCCATGAATTCAGTCTCCACCAGAGACTCAACCGACTATTAGATGCTTCAGCGTCTAGGTCGTGATATTTGATTGAGGGTTGCGATAGCAATCACACCCTAATCGAATAAATGCTGCCATTTTGGACTTGGCTGAGTGTAATTAATTAATTAGTATAAAATAGATTTTGAAAAGAGATCTCAGTTAAACTAATCTGTGATTCGATATTAATTAAGTTTGTGCGGGTGATAAATAAAAATATTTTAATAATAGTTTGATTTAGTTTTAATATTAAACCTTATCCTGCTTCTGTAATGATGATGTTAACAAATTCAGAAGCGGGATTCGAATCACGTTGCCTTGATTTTGCTTTGCCATCTACACAGTTGTTTAGTTTGTTTAAGAAAGTGATTAATTTGAAGTAAAGTTGTAGAAATACCCGCAGAATAATGAAATACCCGCACTTGAGATGAATGAATCGTTTGAAATTAGAAATAATTTTTGATTAGTTATTTTGAAAGGTTAGACGCCGCCGAGTTTCTTACTGGTTCTTCTCGCTAGGTTGCGGCATTCCGAACCAGTGGTAGATTTGCTTTGTTTTGTAAATGAAAGTAAAAGTAATTTCAACAGTGAACATTTTCAAAATAATGTGTTTATGATAATGAGATAACTGGTAGTTAATGAATAAGATTTTAAAGTAGAAATCGAATCAAATAGAAGTTTTGATTAATGGAGTTACGAGTTAAATTAATCTGAGAGTTCGGTTATGAATTATTTTGAGTTATCAGTTTAAAAAGACATTGACAGACTTGACCGAGGGCATGACCGCCCGCAATTTACTGAGGGCAGACAGCCCATGACCTAAGTGAGGGTAAAATCACCCATGATCTTAGAAACGACGGCAAAATGCCTGTGACATTGACAATGGGCAAGACCGCCCGCGACATGAATAAAGTAACTTTACTGTGATTGATGAGAAACACGGGGACGTGTTAAATATAGGACGGCCGAACTGTCAGATTATTGCTGAAAATTGATGTAAATTTTTAGAAATGTTTTACAGATTATGAATTTCAAGTTAGAATGAACTGACATTTGATTCTTTTCATTGGCGGCGAACCGCTATCTTGAATTATTGGTATAAATACGGGCACTTCGAAGCCATGAATTCAGTCTCCACCAGAGACTCAACCGACTATTAGATGCTTCAGCGTCTAGGTCGTGATATTTGATTGAGGGTTGCGATAGCAATCACACCCTAATCGAATAAATGCTGCCATTTTGGACTTGGCTGAGTGTAATTAATTAATTAGTATAAAATAGATTTTGAAAAGAGATCTCAGTTAAACTAATCTGTGATTCGATATTAATTAAGTTTGTGCGGGTGATAAATAAAAATATTTTAATAATAGTTTGATTTAGTTTTAATATTAAACCTTATCCTGCTTCTGTAATGATGATGTTTACACACCATACATTGTTTTGTTATAATTTTAGGCAGCGTTTCCTGTGAAAGTTATAGGCGGCTTGACTTTTTCCGACATCTTCAACAATTATCGTCATATTTAAACCAATTTACGAAAAACCATAGTAAATTATACATTTAAACCTTCCTCATGAATCACTCTGTCTATTGGTGAAAACCGCATGAAAATCTGTTCAGTAGTTTTTGAGTTTATCGAGAACAGACAGATAGACAGAACAGCGTCTGTTTGATGCGGTAGTGGATTTTGTTTTATGATAATTGTAGTGATATCGGGTTTGTTGAGGAATCTTCAAAATGCAATAAATAAACAACATTTCGTAAAACAGTAAGTAGGTACTTGTTTTTTACTACAATATTTATGTACATATTACATTAAAATCACAATAATATTATGTACGCACACCTATTATTCGTTTTGGTAGAGTGCGTCAGGACTCAGGTATGCAATTATATCATGTCCATCTTGGGCGGTGAATTTATGCATCGATGGAGGTTCAAAGTTACGACTTCGGAACCAGTTTCTGACTCCAGCCTCCAGGGTCCGAGCGGAATCAAGGACAACCATTTATTTCAACATTTTCTCGAAGTGATTTGCAAACAATCCGGTTTTGCTGTTTTTAACATAATATTGAATATTTTATATACTTTAAAACGACACTCAAATTATAATAGGAGACTATTTAGAGGTTAATCTGGCTATCAAAATAGCGTCAATGAAACAATTTATTTTAAAATTATTTTTCTATACGGAAACTGGTTATCGATTGATGTCTTCTTCTATCTTCTATCTATACATATAATAAAATCGTAGAAATGCCGTATCTGTACATTGAAGATTTTTGCAAAATAATAACTGGGGGATGTTAGGGATAAGTAATAGAACGTAAAGAAGCTATTTTTGAAATTTTTGTCTGTTTGTCTGTTTGTCTGTTTATCTGTTTATCTGTTTGTCTGTATGTTTGTGCGCGCATCACGTAAAAACTACTGAATGGATTGAAATGAAACTCGGCATGATTTAAGTTCATACTATGGAGTAACATATAGGATACTTTTTATCCCGAAATTCAGCATGGTTCCCTTGGGAGAGGGGATGAAAGGCATAATGTGTACTTAGCTGTAATTCGTTAACGGGTGGTCCGATTTCATTCATTTTTTTTTTGTTAGAAAGTAGATACTTTAAAGACTACTGGCTAATCTCTGAAAGGCTGGACCGATTTTTATGGGACTTTCACTGGCGGATGTTTACATTTTGATGTACCTAAACATACGCCAGTGAACTTTTTAAAGTTTTTAGCAAGGTATACGCTCAAAGGAACTTAGGAAAAACAAAATGATTCCCACGGGATTATCAAAATCAATATCCACGCGAACGAAGTCGCGGGTATCCGCTCGTCTATATAATAAAACTGTAACAGATCCAATTCTGTACATTGAAAATATTTTGAAAATTTTTATTGGAAGGCACTCTATAATCGATACTCAAGCCAAAACTGCAATTTTTTTCATTTTTGTCTGTCTGTCTGTCTGTCTGTATCTTGGCCGCGCATCACGCCGAAACTACTGAATGGATTCGGATGAAACTTGGTATGATTTAAGTTTGTACTCCGAGGTAGGACATAGGATACTTTTTATCCCGAAATTCAGCACGGTTCCCTTGGGAGAGGGGAAGAAAGTTAAAACGTGTATTTAGCTGTAATTCATTAACGCGTAGTTCGATTTCACTCATTCTTTTTTTGTTAGAAAGGTTGTATTTTAAGTGTTGCCCCGTAAATATTTCAAGGTTATAGGTTTTTTAGTTCAGAAATGACAGACATTTATTGGTTTCAAATAACTTGGGACCCGGATCTTTGAATGTATGGCTTATTTTAAGCTGGGTTAATTAACTTAATTCACCACTAGGTGACATCGCAGTCAAATAAACTAACAAATAATTAATACTAGTGGACCAGGCAGACTTCGTCCTGCCCGGTGACATAGCGACATAGGCGTCACCTACTGAGACCCGGTAGGTTACCTGTACCTACCCGGTAATTGTGTTTTCAAACCATCCAGGAACCCATTGAAATATACACATAAAATTTCATACAAATTTACAACCTCCTTTTTTGAAGTCGGTTAAAATTTGATTATAGTGAAAACAATATAGGAAGAGAACACCATAGAAAATTTCACTCGCTCCGGTCGATCGAGCGTGCGATTGTCGAAACATTTCGATTCGACCGCACCTTTATCACTCACCATTGTGTGTGTGTTTCCCAAAACATTGCGTGTGCACCGTCGTTTTGTAATAAAAGAACGTATTGTTGCCTTTAATACACGATATTTAGTAAAAGCAGAACGGAGTTTTGATTGTACTTAATATGAAAACTGTGTGGTTTTCTATTCCATCTATAATTTTCGCTAGAACAATACTTAGTTTAATATTTTCTTTAATCGTCTACCATTACTTAGTATTGCATAGCAAATAATAGGAAGATTGTTTACAAAAGTTGTTTTTTTTTTGGTATTCGGATAAGTACCTACCATAATGATATTGTTTTTTTTAAAGTATGTTGTGGTTTTACTACAAAGTAATTTAAAAACATGATTATACGTAATAGCTTCTTTTTGCGTATTCCACCAGCAAAAAAGAGTGTAAAATACCTTCAAAAACACCATACTCGTTATTACGTAGATACGGCATATAATGTAGAAGCTGCGCAGAGGTTCCACCAACCAACAGGTTCCCAGGTTGTTGACCTTAGGCATCCTGGACTTTCTTTTGCCTCCGTAACTTTAAATTAAGAGTCCGATAATAAAAAAAAACTGGTCATGTAACGACCCGACGCGGACACGTGAAAAGTATTGGATGCGGTATTTTTTTTACCTGACTACGGCAAAGCCAAAAGGAAGGATTATGGTTTAGGAGCAATCTATGTATGTATGTATGTATGTTTGTATCTGATATTTTTTCCACCGTAGCGCCTAAACTACTGGGCCGATTTTGATGAATGAGGTGTCAATTGATTTGTTGTTTTGGTATGTAAGTCGAGAAGAGACGTTCACGGAATAATGCGAACGAAATTCCGTAACCGTGTGACGAGATTTCCACCCTGTTCTCCCATACGCGGGATTCCGCTAGATTTGTCCCTAGCCTAACGTACGTACTCGTGCGAGCAAATTCTGAAGCCAATTATTATGCTAATCATGTCCGCTTAGAATGCTGCCAGGAATGCTGTATTTCGACGCTGAATTGGTAATCGCTAAATCTTCCGAAATGGCTTTATTAGAGCATGTCTCCTGTGTTACGAAACCTGTCACGTTGCATTACTGGCTAAATTTTCCGGTTGCTAAAGATGACCTACAAATTGATCGGCCTATGGTATTATCGGTTGCATAAAATCCTAGGAAGCCACTTTAAAATGGTCAGGTTTCCCACAAAATTTGATAGTCCGCCCATAAAACTATCGGACCTATTAATTTCAATCCATTGTTTCCGGCAAGTAAACAATAAAGGCAGGTTTGCATTGGTCCAGTGATTCTCTACAGTTGTAGTCGCCAGAACGCAGTCACTGGACTGTGACTTTTCTAGACAGGTTTTCAGGCTTTTCAATTTTTCCCGTCGAATATGGGTATTTGCTGGACTGTTAGAAAAGAGTGTTTACATGACACTACAACTATGCCATTGTCAGGCATGACAGTCCCTGGATCAATAAAAACTAAGTATAATAATACAGTTAAATTACTTTTTAACCCCCGACGCAAAAACGACGGGGTGTTATAATTTTGACGTGTCTGTGTGTGTGTGTGTGTGTGTGTGTGTGTGTGTGTGTGTGTGTGTGTGTGTGTGTGTGTGTGTGTGTGTGTGTGTCTGTCTGTTCCCCTGTGGCGCTCAAACGGGTGGACCGATTTGAGTGCGGTTTTTTTTGTTTGAAAGGAGAATTAGTCGAGAGTGTTGTTAGCTATGTTTGATGAAAATCGGTGAAAACCGCTACAAAATGGCGGATGACATATTTTTTCACAACTCCTTTGATATGGGTATCAAATGAAAGAGCTTGACTAGTAGAATAGCACTATTGCAAATTCAAGATGGCCGCCGCCACAAAATGGCGAATGTCGGGGGTTTTTTAAATTTTCAATTTATACTTGTAGTAAATGTGCACATCAAGTCGTCGTCCTATAAAACGTATGAGTAGTTCTATGATAGTTTACATATAATAGTTAATATATATAATTAAATAGTATACATAATTATATACTTAATAGTTAATTATAGTTCTATAACAGAACGTTACATAATTGTCGTCGTCGTCATCATCAACCTATAGACGTCCACTGCTGGACACAGGTCTCTTGTAGGGACTTCCACACGGCGCGGTCTTGTGCCGCCTGTATCCAGCAACTCCCTGCGACTCTTTTAATGTCGTCGGTCCACCTAGTGGGGGCTCTGCCAACACTGCGTTTTCCGGTGCGAGGTCACCATTCTAGCACCTTGGGACCCCAACGTCTACCGGTTCTTCGGACTATGTGCCCCCCGCCCATTGCCACTTCAGTTTTGCAATTCGTTGAGCTATGTCGGTGACTTTGGTTCTTCTACGGATCTTCTAATGAGAAGATCCGTAGAAGAACCAAAGTCACCATCAGTCAGTCAGTCATTTATCATCAGACAAGAAAAGAATTACGATTATTTGCAACTAGATGATGCCCACGGCTTCGCTCGTGTGGATTTAGGTTTTTAAAAATCCCGTGGGAACTTTTGATTTTCCAGAACAAAAAGTAGCTTATTTGTTAAGTAACCCGTCCCCAAAACGGAAAAATCCCGTGGGATCCCCACGATTTCGGAATGCAATTCCTTACAGCATCAGGGTTGAGGAGTTGGATATGTACCTACTTGAGTTCATTTTACGATAAAGTCTTTAATTGGTACCCCCAATATCAATTTAAATAACCGAAAGTTTCTAAATCCCATTACTTTTGGGGACCAGGTCCCCTACAGCATCAGGATTGAGGAGTTGGAATCCAAATTTTTTATAGAACAGGGTCGCAATGTTCCTCTATCGATTAAAAAAAAATTACGCAAATCGGTTCAGAAGCCTCGGAGATATCGGTGTACATAGGTAGAAAAACACAACTCCTCCTTTTTTGAAAGTCGGTTAAAAAAGTAGCCTATGTTACTCCCTGGTTAATTCTCTACTTGTATGTGAAAGTCCCGTCAAAATCGGTTCAGCCGTTCCGAAGATTAGCCCGTTCAAACAGACAGACAGACAGACAGACAGACAGACAGACAGACAGACAGACAGACAGACAGACAGACAGACAGACAGACAGACAAAAATTTTAAAAACGTGTGATTCTGTTATGGTACAGTTCCTATAACCGTATGAGCTTAATATGAGGTAGTTATTTCGAAATTACAGACAGACACTTCAATTTTATTTATTAGTATAGATAATGGCATCAAACTTCTGTTGACACAGGGTACTTTCTGTCACGGTCAAGTAAAGTTAGGCAATGACGGTTTTTTTTTACTTTTGAAAAATCGCCTCTTTTATTCTCATGTATACTTATTATACGTGTACATACCATATCTGTGTTAAATTACATCAAAGTAAAGTCAAGGTAAAATGAGGATAATGTATTCTTTAAATTGCCTAAGAATTTAATTAATTTACCTAAATATATTCTTGCATTTTTTCTGATATTAATCACATTATTACCGAATACCTATCCCAGCTTTACAAATTTATTAAGGGTCAGTTGCACCATAAGCGGTTAAAGTGAGTAAGCACCGATAAAGTTTGACCACCAAAAACAGCAAGATGTTTCCCACAGTCAGGTTTCGTTAACTTAGGACCAACATTTCACCTTTAAACTTAACCATTATCAATTAGTACTGTTCAACTGTGGTCAATATTTTACGGTAACCGTAAAGTAACATTAACCATCTATGTAGCAACTGATTCTGACGTAAAAGCCGATCCGTATCTTGTCTTTTAATTCCTCGCTAAATAAAAATAAAAAACCATTTCAATTGTTTTCTCTACAAAAGATTTTAACAGTAACAGACGTTCTCATTGAACGCCAAAACAAACAATTTTTTTGCGTCCATCTTTTTATTATGACATCCGTATTATCTGCGAAACGATAAATCTATTTCTTCTTTATCCGGCAATTACTAACATAACACTTGGTAGTTGTTGCGTGGTGCGATACATTCACAATATTGGCTGCCTATAATTTTAAGTCTATACAAAAGTTAAGCTGAGGACACAACACGGCTCAAACGGCTATTCCGAAAATATTATGACTATTACTCTGAAAATATATTCTTTTGAGTTTATTTTCTAGACGATAGTTAATGTTTCTTCAAGGTTTTAGCAAATTTTTTCACTAAATAAATAACGTCCAATATTTTCTTGTTTTCTTCATATCTCTATTTCTAATATCACTTGTCACTTTATTGTGCAAATGTCCAGTTCGCGCTTCGTTGGCTGTTACCACCTGTTAACGTCCGCGTCGCATCACAAATCGGCGCGAACAAGAAATTAAAAAAGAAAGAAAAAAAATTAATAACAAGAAATCGTCGGTTGTTAACGTAATAGGCGTCACTGAAAAGTTTATTATATTATAGTTCTTGCATCCATCTTTATATTGTGATACACTACGAATACACACATAAAATATCGTTCCTATTACCATCGACTACTTTTTGGACTATGGTGAGTAATACAAGTGACTGGCTCAATGCAGTGCGACCCTCCTCCAAGCAATCTCCAAGGAAAAGGAAATTTCGTGACCCGTCTGAGAAGATTTGCGATGACTAACCTAATTATTTCTTTCTAGAAAAGTCCACGTGAGTCCTAAGCCTAAGCCGCACAGTTCCGCGCCAGGTGGCAAGCTAAAAATGCTCTTTTATTGTTCGCTTCTTCAGTGAAAGTGGTCCGTTTGTCATTTTAAAACTTTGTTTACGTGTCTCGTGTACGAAACGATTCTTGTCAACATTATCGCGTTATGAATATTGATTGAGTAAGGTTTTTCTTTGACTGGCCTGTCGCGTTGGCGCGGTTGGCGGTGACCCTGCCACCTCTCCGGGTCCCGGGTTCGATTCCCGCTCTGAGTCCGGGTGTATATATATATATATATAGTTATATAGTTATATATATATTTATATATATAACTATATAAGTATGTATTATGTAGTTATACATGTATTCAATATACCTATCTATCTATAATATAATAAAACTGTAACAGATCCAATTCTGTACATTGAAGATATTTTGAAAATTTTTATTGGAGGGCACTCTATAATCGATACTGAAACCAAAACTGCAATTTTTTTCATTTTTGTCTGTCTGTCTGTCTGTCTGTCTGTCTGTCTGTCTGTCTGTATCTTGGCCGCGCATCACGCCGTAACTACTGAATGGATTCGAATGAAACTTGGTACGATTTGAGTTTATACTCCGAGGTAGGACATAGAATACTTTTTATCCCGAAATTCAGCACGGTTCCCTTGGGAGAGGGGATGAAAGTTAAAACGTGTATTTAGCTGTAATTCATTAACGCGTTGTTCGATTTCACTTATTCTTTTTTTGTTAGAAAGGTAGTACTTTATATATTGTCCTATAAATATTTCAAGGTTATAGGTTTTTTAGTTCCGAAATGACAGACATTACAACCCTCAGTATTGGGTTCAAATAACTTGGGACCCGGATCTTTAAACGTACGACTTATTTTAAACTGGTGTGCGTTTAAATTTATGTTTGTCGGTCTGTCTATTTGTTCCAATTAATCTCCGAAATGGCTGGATCGATTTTAACGGAACTTTCAATGGCAGATAGGTGATGTTATAAGGAGTAACTTAGGCTACATTTAGTTTAGGCACATAAAAGAATTATGGGATCCAATCCGATCCTACATAAAACCTATAAACACGCGAACGAAGTCGCGGGGGTCAGCTAGTATGTAATATAATATATGTTACCTATAACAGAGGCATTAAGTTGCCTACTTTAGAAACAGACGACTTGTGTGTATGTGACATCTGTGAGTATTTATATATTTTTTTCTATGGATTCATGTTCGTTCGCAACTTGGTATACCTATAAGATTCTATATTAAGAGCTTGTCAAAGCAAAAAATGTATCTTGATATGAGTAATCAGGAAATGGTTGCTGTTCACATCTCGATACGTTTTTTAATTGCCCGTAAACAAAGAGGTAGGTATGGCAAATGCGTGTTAACAACATTTTACACGATGCTCATGGTAATTAGGTATTATGCGTCCATTTTAATATCCACTGACATTTGCCTGCGTCTTCGTATCTTTTTTATATTCCGAGGGAAGCCTTTGTTTTCCCGGGATAAAATTATACTATATCACTTTAAAGGTCCTCAACTATACCCATACGAAAAACCATATTGATTCGTAGCTCTGTAACAAACTATCAAACAAACAGACAGACAGATGGAAGGATGGACGGACAGACAGTCGATAGACATAGACGCTAGGGGAGGGATATAATCTATACAGTTCTGAAATGTGAGCTCTTCAGGATTCAAATCTCAAGGCACTGATGCCTTCGAGATCTGCACCGCTATTCTTTAACATAATTACGAACAGAAAATGATAGCCACCGAATAAGTTCAATATACATTGCTGCTTTACTGTGTGAAAATATAAACAGTGATTTCATTTCACGCATTATAACAGCAATGTATATCGAACTAATTTGTTGGCAACCATTTACTGTGTTGGTAACTTAGTGAGAGAATGATCCCACTGGTGCTGGAGGAACGTGCTCAAGATTATCTTGACTAAATTCAAGACCAACGCATCTTTCATTTCTGAAAGATACTTAAAACAACAATTAAAATATGATACAATTTATAGAACGTTCTTATATGAAATAGTGAAAACCACATTGAAAAAGTACAAGTTGCAACTTCCGAAACACAGATAGCAAGTTTAGAGCAGTAAGAAGAATCTACGCTACTGTCTTGTCTCACGTCTCGCTCCCTCGTATCTTCTATCTATCTATAATATAATAAAACTGTAACAGATCCAATTACATTGAAGATATTTTGAAAATTTTTGTTGGAGGGCACTCTATAATCGATACTGAAGCCAAAACTGCAATTTGTTTCATTTTTGTCTGTCTGTCTGTCTGTCTGTCTGTATCTTGGCCGCGCATCACGCCGAAACTACTGAATGGATTCGAATGAAACTAGGTACGATTTGAGTTTATACTCCGAGGTAGGACATAGGATACTTTTTATCCCGAAATTCACTACGGTTCCCTTGGGAGAGGGGAAGAAAGTTAAAACGTGTATTTAGCTGATTAACGCGTTGTTCGATTTAACTCATTCTTTTTTTGTTAGAAAGGTAGTACTTTAAGTATTGTCCCGTAAATATTTCAAGGTCATAGCTTTTTTAGTTCAGAAATGACAGACATTTAATGGGTTCAAATAACTTGGGACCCGGATCTTTGAACGTACGGCTTATTTTAAATTGGTGTGCGTTTAAATTTATGTTTGTCGGTCTGTCTATTTGTTCCAGCTAATCTCCAAAACGGCTGGATCGATTTTAATGGAACTTTCAATGTTGTAAGGAGCAACTTAGGCTACATTTAGTTTAGTAATTTATAAAAGAATAATGGGATCCGATCCAATTCTATATAAAACATATAAACACGCGAACGAAGTCGCGGGGTTCAGCTAGTGAACAATATATTATTATGAGTAAAACAGGGTACAAAAGAGGGAACTTTTTTCGCTTTTGTCGTGTGGCCCACACCTTTCCTAACTATCATTAGAGAAACGGAAGTAATCATACTTTCCTTCCTCTAATTCACCCCTAGATCCGTCGTAAAGCAAGTACCAAGAAATGGACGAATTTTTAAATACCTGATAGCCATTTCCGTTGTAGAACTAGAACAGGCAAATAAGTTAATTATGTATTGATTTATGTTTATTATAATGATAATTATAATACTATATTCCGGTCACTTTCTTTCGATTGCTACATCCTCTATCTACTTATGAGTTGCATTATACCTGTGTAGGTAATTATATGGTATCTAAATTTACAAAACTATTATTCGTAAATTAAACAACTGACTTACTTATTACAATTTATAACGAAAATAAAAATAACCTAAAACAATATCGTGACTGACTGATAGCCAACGCATAAACTAAATCTCGAGGAAATAGAATAGAATAGAAAAGTTTTTTATTCAAATAAACTTTTACAAGTACTTTTGAATCATCAATTCAATCTACCACTGGTTCGGAATAAACTTGCCAGTTTGAAATTTGGTCGAGGAACTTTACTAAGTACTTTTTAAGTATTTTTGAGGTGTGAGGTGATGGCAAAGTTTTATACTTAATATGAAGAAACATTTTTTTAAATCAACGTGGATGAAAATATGGGTCCTGGGTATTGCAATGGACAACCAATGTCATTTTAGATGCGATGTGGGGTGTGCTTCAATCACTAAATTAATTTATTTTTAACCCCTGACGCAAAAACGACGGGGTGTTATAAGTTTGATGTGTCTGTGTGTGTGTGTGTGTGTGTGTATGTGCGTGTGTGTGTCTGTCTGTTGCCCTGTAGCGCTCAAACGGGTGAACCGATTTGAACTCGGTTTTTTTGTTTGAAAGGTGAATTAGTCGAGAGTGTTGTTAGCTATGTTTCATGAAAATCGATCCAAAATGGCCGCCGCTACAAAATGGCAGATTATATATTTTTTCACAACTCCGTTAATATGGGTATCAAATGAAAGGGCTTGGCTAGTAGAATAGCACTATGCAAATCCAACATGGCCGCGACCACAAAATGACGAATGTCGGGGGTTTTTTTTAATTTTTAATTTATACTTGTATGATAATTAGTACATTTTATGAATATTAATTGGATAATGGTTAATTCTTACTTTACAGTTAGATACAAAAAGCCCCGAATTCGTTGATGTGCCAATATTGTTTGCGAAAAGGTGTGAACGACCTGCCGTTGACCGACTGAGTCTGTGAAAATGAACGCCTCTTTGTCATGTCACGATACGATCTTATTGTCTCCTTTGTGACATTATTTTATTAGCCAATCTGAATCTTCAACGCCTCGTTATATCAAAATAATACTAAGTAACGCCAGTGACAGAAAATATGAGGAGTAATAGGTTGGCATGTTATGGTCATGTAGGTACTTAATGCGGAGGGAAGAGAACCATATTACTATAGAAGAATGCGTGTGGAGGGAAAAAAGAGTAAAGGAAGACCAAAGAAAAGATGTATGGAGTGTATAAAAAAGGATATTCGCGTAAATGATGCATTGACGTATAATAGAAGTGAGTGGAAGAAGTGACGTATAATAGAAGACATGTTGTGTGTGGGATAAGAACCGGAAGATGAAGATGATGGCTGAGTGCCTACTAGCCAGCTAAGTAAAGCAAATTTTTAATACATGTAAAATGGAGGCAGGGGTCTGGCACATGCATGCTGTAAAACAAAACCACACTTAACGGACTACACCTTAGAACTACACCTTTAGAAAAATAGCACGCTATACCAAAGGAACAGTTTGTTTTAGCGGGATAAAAGTAGCCTAAGTATGTCATTCTCCAAGTCCTCAACAACATCCATGCAAAGATCACGTAGATCCGCAGTTTGTTGTTACGTGATTGAAGGATAAACCAACAAACAAATACACTTTGGTATTTATTTGGATAGATGATTTACGAACAAATTCATGAGGAATTTAAAGTGCGATGTCCCCGTGGCGATATTCTATATGACATAGGTTTCGGGGCATGAATGAAGTAGAAGGAATAGTATAGGGACGCGTACACCTACATTCGTCCACTCGCCCTATATAAGATTCTTGTGTGTACGGCAGACTGTAAGAAGAAGGTGGTAACCAATGCGGCAGGCAAAGTATGACGTGATACGATAGCGAACCAATCACAGAAACTGCACGCGTCGCCCCCCGCCACTTCACCCCGCAAAATAGACCCAATGAATGACTTCTGCGCATGCAAGGTCATATCTTTAGATTCGTGCCGATAATTTTATGTATTATTATTAAGTTTAAAAATAAAATCATTAGATTAGAAAGGTTGTGAATTAACTGACTTTTTTAACTGATTTTAAACATCTTCGTATATTTTTAATGTAGTAAATAAATAACACGCATTCATTCATCAATGTACTTACATCATAATATTATAATGCATATTTTAATTGCCTTTTTTCATATGCCACAATAAAAACATTTAAACGGACTGACAATGTCTGAATAATTCCGGCATTCATATTAAATTACACTGTTCATTGGTTCTGATATAGTGCCAGCATTTAGATTGGTCTCATTATATACAGAAAGAAGAGTTTTTGCTAAATTTAAATACACCTCGAAACACAAACTATTTTTATTTGCCCTATTTGTACCTATTATTAGTTAAGATATATTTTTTAGAAAGTTTACTTTTAAAGGAAAAACAAAATTGCAAGCAATGTTCAGTAAAAAATTATTTTTTAGTGAACATATTTTAAATTTTACCAAAAATACAATAGAGCTACATAAATCATAATGCTTACATACGTATGTACCTAAAAGTGTCAAGTCATAATAAACTGAATAGAAGAGAGAAAAAAAAGACTAAACCGAACTTTACTGTAAAAAAATTGACAATCCATTTCGAGGCCAGTCTTTTTCTTCTATTTCTGATTTAAAATATTAATTTTCGTAAACTACAAGATGCTCTTCTATGGATAAAAAAAGACATTATAGTTATTTCATCAATTAAAGCAAGGAAATAGAGCTTAACTTCTTAAAGGCCACCAATAGCCCGCCGCTAATGTACCGACCGACGTGTTTAAGCGTAATAAAAAGGACATTGTGTTGAAAATATATACGTTATAATTGATTTTTTATTATAAACACATGCACGATTATTACCATTGGCCTTCTAGAGTCGTGAGCAGCGCCGGGTGATCAAACGTAGGTAACCGATTTGCGGATATGTTGTCATGTTCGCGAGTCGGCAAAAAAACTAGGTATGTATCGTTTGCGATATATGTATCATTGTTCTAATTTATCATTCTGAGAATTGTTGAAACATAATGCCTACATAATTACGAACAAATTCAACATCCTTTAATTTCAACTCCAATTGCTATTAAACATATTTTTGTAGACATCAATTTGAGGTCAATTTGATCTAAAATTTAAGATGTCCTTGTTTTTCATATATAAAACCTATCCAATGTCCACTTGCAGGAAAAAGGTTAATAGCCTTGTATGTCAACTGTGTTTTCGTCAAGAATGCTTCACCGTTCACCAGTGAAAAGATTTTTGTTTTAATACATCATCATCAGTATTATCAACCCATTACCGGCCCACTACAAAGCACGGGTCTCCTCTCAGAATGAGAAGGGTTTAGGCTACAGTCCACCACGCAGGCCAAGTGTGGATTAGTAGACTTCACACACCTTTGAGAACATTATACTCTCAGGCATGCAGGTTTCCTCATGATGCTTTCCTTCACCGTTAAACCAAGAGACATTTAATTGCTTAAAACGCACATAACCCCAAAAAGCTAGAGGTGCGTTCCAGGAATCCAACTCGGTCCCCCGAAACGAAGGCCGAAGTCTTAACCACTATGCTATCACCGCTATGTAATACATATTACCGAACATTTCCATCACTCTTTCATCATCATTAAGTATACTTATATCCAATAAGTACCTACCTACTGCAACAACATTTACCAATCATAACTGCCCGCCTGACTGTCTGACGGTAACTCACAACTTCCATTGAGCAATACGTAACACTAATGAGGCATAATTACGAACTATGTCATTAATGGTTCCCCGAATATAATTTCGATGTTGTATAATCGATTTCTTTATCGAATATTCGGCCAGATTTTGAAGAGAAAGCTGAGGTACTTTTAATATGCGTTTCATTGGGACGTGGCACGCAAGGTTTTGTATGGTGGTATTTATAAAATTTTCCATAGAAAAATTTAAATTATTTCCTACATTTACAAGGGTTTTAAGCTTAACAAGCGAGTCGCTGGTAGCCGCTGGAAACAGGCGGCACAAGATCGTGTTCTGTGGCGATCCTTGCAAGAGACCTATGTCCAGCAGTGGACGTCTAATGGTTGAGACAACGAAGCTTAATATTTCCACAAGTTTTTTTTCCTTTATTGCAAGATGTGCTTGACGAAAATTATGCCTGATAGAAAACAAAGACTTGATCTTGGAATGCGTTTGCCTATATTTTACTCTCACCAACGGAAATGCTCATGGGTGACTCAGCTCAGGCATCAGGCATTTGATCATCGCATAGCTGCCATAAAGAAGCTTGAGCTTACTTTTTAGATGTTACTAGCTTCTGTCCGCGGCTTCGCCCGCATGAATTTCGGTTTCCGGTTCCCGTTCCTGCGCCCTTTTCCAACCCTTAGATACCTACCTACTTTCAAGGAAGTTTTTTCAAAATCCAGTGGGAACTGTAGTAGTCAGGGCATAATCTATCTCCATTCAAAATTTCAGCCAAATCGGTTCAGTAGTTGTGGCGTTAAAGAGTAACAAACACACACACACGCACGCACACACACACGATTAGTGTGATAGCTGCTAAAAAAGCTAAATCTTTAAGCGAAAGTAATACGTATAACCAGTATACCCAGAACGATAAAATGTATAAAAATTTCAAACCGTTGAAATCCCAACGCAGGTAGCCACATATCGATGATTCATACCTCATTGTCAGGGATCAGTGTGCTTAGTCTAAAGCGGAGCACTCGAAAACGAACTCGAAAACTATTGATCGATTTCAGAGTAAAATAGACCTAAAATGGCTTGTATTAAGGTTTGAGTTCGCCAATACATTCAGCATTCGAACAGTGCTGAATGTATTGGCGAACTCAAACCTTAATACAAGACATTTTAGGTCTATTTTACTCTGAAATCGATCAATAGTTTTCGAGTTCGTTTTCGAGTGCTCCGCTTTAGACTAAGCACACAGGGTCCCGCGTTTTTGTTGGATACGTACAGCGAGCACAATGAATTAATCTCTAGTATAGACAGTCAATTGTGGCATCTCCTTCTAATGCGATACGGGCGTTATTGGCTTACTACAATTTTACAAAGTTACGTACCTATTTGCTGTGTTATTCATAACAATGTCCTGGAAAGTATGGACGAGCTCAGGTAACATTTCCGGTCGATTACTCACTGCTTTGAATACAGCTTTGATGGGTGCTTTTTATTTTTAACCGACTTCCAAAAAGGAGGTTTTTAATTTGGCGCGTATTTTTTTCTTAAGCTGTTGTCTTGGATGGAATAAGCCTTTCATTAAGAAAGCAGCTGTTTCTTTTTACCCGACTACGGGTTACATAGACTACGGGTTTTATAGGTATGCGAAAAAAATCGAGAAGTGACGTTCGCGCGGTTAAACTGAAATAATAAGCTAGTTTCAGATAGACATGACAGATGGCGCCCCTAGCTGCTTGCCCCGCGCTTTCTTCCATTAGTACGCAGTTGAATACACGTTTTTCTGCACACTAAATTATTATTTGATACTACGAGTAGATACTATTATTATGAGTAATTGTGTTTTAGTTAACGAATATCTCTTGTTTTCTGCCTATCCCATTCGTTATCTTCTAGTGTTTTCAGATAAATTTTATCACTAACATTTTTTAATTTTAGTTATTTTAATTTATTAGAATAATTTATGTAATTCAATGTTAACGTTCCTTTATTTTTAAGATTTTACTAACATTTCTAATTATTATAATTAGCACTTATTAATCATAAAATCACAGAAACTATATTAAATCATAGAATAATATAATTAATAAGTTAATTAATATATATATAGCTGCTCGTGCTGATTCATTGACTGACTCACTGATTGATCACCCCTCCTGTAAAATTTTGTATGAAAAATTTTTTTTTCACTAATGGTTTCGTATAGAGGACAAAAATTCATTCGGAACAAAAATATGGAGAGAGCTGATGATTGAGGATTTCGGAGACAGGTGAGCAGCACGCTTAAGGTATTGAAGATAGGTGGGGGGTGCTCGAACAAATGTCACTCGAAACGTCATCCAATTGGCAGTTAGCTGAAAAAAAAATTCAAAATGGCGAAAAAAAGATGGCCGCCATACAAATTTCATCGGTCTCCATCTCGAAGGGTATAAAAGATGGAAGAGTGGTTTCTTCGCAAAAGATGATGAGGATCCAAAGGTCTACTTGATGAATTGAAAAAAAAATCAAAATGGCGGAATTTATTTTTCCATAGAAAATGTATGGCGAATATTGAAGAGACTACAAGTTGTAAACTATGCAAGGCTTTGATGCGATTCTTTGGAGAACTCTCAAAGAAAAATATGGAAAGACATGATGATTGAGGGTTTGGAAGATGGATGAGGAGCCCGGGCAGGGTATGTTAGATAGATGGGAGGTGCTCAAACAAAAATTACTCAAAACCTCATCCAATTGGCACTGAGCTGAAAAAAAAACAAAATGGCGGATTCAAGATGGCGGCTATACAAATTTCGTCAGAGTCTATCTCACCAAGCATAAAAGATGGAAGAGTGGTTTCTGGGAAAAAGATGATCAAGACCTAAAAGTCTACTTGATGAACAGAAAAAAACAAGATGGCGGAATTTATTTTTCTACACAAAAAAAAATTATTGATGGAAAAATACGGAAAGAGCTGATGATCGAAGATTTTGGAGACGGATGAAGAGCACGGCGAGGGTATTGAAGATAGGTGGGACGTGCTCAAACAAAAACTACTCGAATCCTCGCGGTCCGCTTGCGGGCCGCGCACCCACGCGCCATACTAGTAGTACCTATACCTACAACAAAAGCCACAAATCGGTCAGAGTTGACGGAAGGAATAGGTACGTGATGCCATTTTTATTTGCGACTGCTGGCGACTTGTCAAATGAAGGCATGCTTACTTTCAAGATACAAGCCATAGGTGCTTGCTATAGCTCTGTTTAGCTAACATACAGTTGAATAATCAAAAACTAGTCAATGCAGAAAACTTGCTATTTCCGACAAAAATTGAAAATTAGGCTTCATCTTTGATTTCCGGAAGACTACCAGCGCTGTCTCGGTGACATGTATTGCTCATTGCAGTTTCGCTTCACAAGTAGCAATACAACCGTTCATTGGTACCTCTATACCTATTTGTTAAACCGTGTTCTGTAGATGTGTGTGTAAGCTTTGTCTACAGAATACGCGAATGATGGATCAAGTTTATTCTATTTTTAAATGTTCATAGGACTGCATTCGATTTAATTTTAAATAATACCCGCTAGAGATGTAAAAAAATTGGATACTAAAGGTAGGTAGTACTTATTAGTTGATCTTATAAAACTGATTGATAGATAATATATTTCACGAATAAATTAAAACATGGTTATCTATTAATATACTTATTTTGTTCCATCAACATATTTTATTAACACATATCTATTTCACATTTTATTTTATTTTTTATATTTAATACGGTAACTACCGTCAATAAAAAAAATTAAAAATTAATATAAGTATATAGAAAAAGTTAGGTGCCTATGCGGACCTAAATCATAACAGTTATTGAAGGTCCAGTCCGACATGTCTGTGTATGGAAACGTTAATCACAAAAACACATAGATTTTCTCCCTGAAAAAATTGGAACCTTCCGCTTTTAGCCTGTATATGTATAACACCTACTTTCATCGCAGATTAGTTTGCTACAGTTCTAACCGTCTAGCTGGAGAACGGTACTTAGTTCTCGACGGGGACGCATTTTCTGTACTGATATAAATCGAATACGGTATTTAATCTTCAGTTTCGAACCGTGCCACACTTCGCTCCGTTACTCATTAGTAGATTCTACTTCTATACTTCGATACTTCACTGGTAGATTCATCTGACTATTCAAAAGCACTTGTAAAAGTTTATTTGAATAAAAAACTTTTCTATTCTATTCTATTCTATTCTATTCTACTCCGAACAGCCCCCGCACACTGGGCCACAAGTGGCGGCGACTCGTGGCCGCCACAAGTCGCGGAAGAGATTTTTTAACCCCGGCCCCGACGCAAAAACAACGGGGTGTTCTATAAGTTTGACGTGCCTGTGTGTGTGTGTGTCTGTCTGTTCCTCTGTAGCGCTCAAACGGGTGCACCGATTTGAATGCGGTTTTTTTGTTTGAAAGGTGAGTTAGTCGAGAGTGTTGTTAGCTATGTTTGATGAAAATCGATCCAAGATAGCTGTCGCTACAAAATGGCGGATTACATAAGGTAAAGGCACCCAATTCGGAGGTATTTTCATCAAAACTCGAAAGAACGTCAAAAAATAAGCATTTACTACACCTTTCTGAAGAACTGGCTATTTTTATCAGAAGCGTTATTTATTTAACTCTTGAAATATCCTAAAAGGACAACAATTAAAACTTGATTTAAATGTAAAATTAAATAAAATATGAAAAAAGTCCGAATCCCCCAATTCGGAGGTAAAAATCCTAATTCGGAGGCAAATGGCCCCTAATTCGGAGGTACAAAATACAAAGGGAAACGAGTAGAATGAATTCTACATGGTGTTCAAAAATGAACTGTATTTATTAATATATTTCAAAATCAATTCGATACGTATGTAATTGTTTATATGTTTGTGTGTAAAATATTAATATTATATATTAATTTATACAACGTGTTGGGTAAGTCCCATAACATCCCGGCAGGCTGAGGTTAGGACTGATGTGTGTATGCCCGAAAAAATATAACGACCCTCGTAGCGTGATACCAGTGGAAGTTATGAGGACATTCAGAAATTTCTTAAAACTCCTCGGTGACAACCCTTAAACAGCTGCTAGAGTCATTGATGACATTGAACCTGACCTAATTTGAGTAAAACCTGACCTACTTTGACTGTAAGGTCAAAGACCACCTTTAATTTTACGTGATTGGTGAACCGTTTTCCCGCCAAAAAATTATCGACCAATGAAAAATCTTTACCTATGAAATAATAATAATGCCTACAAAATGGGCGTCGCTGTAACTGTGTAAAGCTGCGTACACATTCAATTTTTTTTCTTGTACATTACCTAGTTTCATATACGTGCATGCTATCTACCACCCCACTACAGCCCATTAACGTCCCACAGCTGGGCTAACCATGCTAACCGCTAGATCAACGAGGCCGTACTTGCACGTAAATTATGTTTACTCCTTTTATTGCACCCGAATTTGTTACTGTATGTCGGATAAATCGTAAGATTTTTGTGCCTCATTATGCTTCGACATTCTTCACATTTTCTAGTGTAAGCCCTGAAAGCCCACCGCATAATAATCTCAAAAAAACCCCTACCATGGATCACGACCCTCAGCAATGAGTATGACATTAAGAAATTGTCGTGCATGATAGATTGCATGCGATGGGGCAATGGTACATGGGAATAAAAAGGACTTGAGAAAAAAAAACCACCAAGGCAGCAGCAGTGTTGAACGTTTATCGAATTTTGATCAGTGTAGACACAGCTTAGCTTTAGGATAGGTGTAATAATTCCGAAACGATATTATTTTCTATTCATTCTATTCCTACCTACTTCAAGCTAAAGATAAAGATATGACTACAGTACAGAAGCGAAAATATCGAGTCGATGTAATTTTTAAATAGCTATTCAATTATTGCATTGAAATTGATAAGAATGGAGAGATAAATCGAAATTTATGTGAAATTCTTCTTAAATCTTGATTTTGTTTCTGCGAATGACTCTTTTCTTTTATGAGATGTGGTCTGCTGTAGAAATGAATTGTGAGCCGCTTTTTACTAGAGTCAAATTCGAGCCGTTTATCGTCAAAGTCGAGCCTAACGCTAAAAGATTTAACATTCTGGACTGTAATGGAATATGATCATGGTACACAATATCCAAAAAGATCAGCTCAGCGCGTTCCATCTTTAATTGCATTATTACCGCTGATGCCGCCCGTCTTACTACCGAGAGATAAAAAGTCGATAGCAGACTTATTAAAATTATTAAATACTTAATACATTTCAAATGCATTGGTCTATGTTATGCGCTGTTTTGTCGTTACTAGAATATTTTATAGCATCGCTGTCGCATAGCTATTATTTGAGTCGTAGCCTAAATACCAGGGTCAGCATAAACTGGTATACCTAAACACAGCGTTTTAGGTACGAACATTGACGAAGCTTCGTATGACTTAAGGTCGTTTTACACTTTGTTTAGTGATTATTGCTAGTGATCAGTGATTACTGATTAGCGAAGTAGAATAAAAAAGAGCGTATTCTTATTCCACGTATTCTTCGATTTCCAACAGCGCCACATTTGATATTTCTTTCATTACTTTCTGCAGATCCAAATGCGATTAGACCCGTTTGCAGAAACGCCAGGTTATCCTTTTAACCCAGACTTAGCTGCTACTTATAAGAATTCGTATAAAACTACAACATTTCATAAAACGGGGTAGTAACCCGTTTTAGCCAATTTTAATCGATAATCGAGAATCGATCTAGTGGATTTCAGCCTAGAAAATCAATTCAGTACTACATTTCGATTTAAAAAATCGATTTTTTTTTCAATAAATCGCGATCGCGAATAGAGGTCTTTGAGAAATCGGAAAAATTTTTTTTCAAAAATCGATCTTCTTTTATGAATCGTTTCATCAGACTTCGATTCAAATCAAGTTAAAAATCGATCTTTTTTGGAAAGAATCGCCATTCCTTAGTCCTTATAAACTGACTTACATACGTTAGTAAATCATCAGTCGAGTCAGACCGAGCGCACTAAATCACTGAATAAGCACTAGTCAAAGTGTAAACGGGTCTTAACTTCGTTTTGTTCTTTGAAGACTTCCGAAATCCGAAGTTCATATTAGCTATTTTAATTGTTATTTTTTAGTTTCTCATTGAAGTTTGAACTGTGAAGTCGTCATACAAGGGTGAAATAATCACTAGCAATAATCACTAACGCGCAATATTAAGACATGATTATGTGTGTGGGTGCTTGTAATGGTGTATTGATGGACGCCCGAAGGTTGTACGATGAACAGTATGTTTCCGGTAGACCAAATAACCCAAGAGTTCGAGTTTCGTCGCATACGTGTTTCCGGAATTTAGTCCATAGACTTCACACCACCGGTTCCTTTACCGGCGCGATGGTGAAGGACGGCCTTCAACATCGACTACTCGTTTGGAAGAAGAAATTCTGCAGCATTTCGAGGAAAACCCAACCACTAGTAGGTACTCGCCGTGCTGGAGCAGTTCTTGATGTCAGTCATTGGACGGTGTGGCGAACGTTGAACAGAGATGGAGTTTGCACGATGGTTTTGCGAGCGAGCTGGCTTTGTTTGTTGGCACTGTACGCATCGCTCGTATTCCAGCACACTTTTCGCGGCCGTGCAGGGACTACCTTAACCAGTGATTCGGCCTACCTAGGTAGGTACCTACCTAGCCCGAGTTTTTTTCGCCAGTTAGTTAGTTTATTTATGAGTACCTACCTAGGTACCTAGGTAGGGAATACTCGTACACAGGCCAGTAAACCTTGAACCTACTTCGTAAAATACAATAATTATTACAACTTTCCGAAAATAATCAAATTGAGTATTGGCATCTTGGCGGCATTTGTCAAAGGCGGCGCGCCGCCTTACAACGTTTGTAAAGAGTCTTTTTATGGGTAGGTAGTCGGTACTAGGCTAACATAAAAATTGGTACCTACGTAAGTTTTCTAGTGATTTTCGGTTGCGAATCTCGGGTTCTCGGTTTGAGTTCTGCGTCGGTCATTCATATCGTAAGATTTTCAGGTTTGAGTTTTATGTAGGTAAAGAAACTCTCAGTAAGTACCTACGTAGGTGTACCTACCAGCCAAGAGATCGATCTCGTTTCACCCTGGTGTTTCGGCAAGTAGGTACCTAAGTAGTTGACGTTAAGCCGTCGGTCCTGGTTATTACTTATTACCAATAGCATGAAATGATAATAATCGAAATAACCACCGCAACCCGCATTTTCTAAGTTTTGAACCGAACCAGGAATCGAACCCACAACCTCGTTATCATCCATGACAAGTTGCACTACTTGACGTGTTCGTCAGTGTCGTCACTTAGGTACCTACTTATTAAGGAAAGACGGCGCGCCAGCCACACGACACCACACGAGTAGTTAGGTACTCTGTGCGCCAGCCGCGGCATAGTACCTATTCGTTTTCACGTCTTGTAGTTTGTACTAGGATATCAGGAATTTAAATGGAATTGATGTTGCGCGGGTTGTAAGGGTTGCCAAAATTAATTTTCCTTAATTAAGTAATTAATTTTGTATGGAAATTTTTAATAATTAATTTTGACTTTTTAATACCACCAATATGTTTACAAGTTCAAAATTACATGGGTAGCCGCGGGCATGTTATACCACTTACCTAACACGTTGTATATAGCTGCTCGTGCTGATTCTCTGTCTGATTCATCACCTCTCCTGTAAAATTTTGTATGATTTTTTTTTCACTAATAGTTTCGTATAGAAGACAAAAATTCATTCGGAACAAAAATATGGAGAGAGCTGATGATTGAGGATTTCGGAGACGGTTGAAGAGCACGCCTAAGCTATTGAAGATAGGTAGAGGGTGCTCGAGCAAATGTCATTCGAAACGTCATCCAATTGGCAGTGAGCTGAAAAAAAATTCAAAATGGTGAAAAAAAGATGGCCGCCATACAAATTTCTTCGGTCTCCATCTCGGAGGGTATAAAAAATGGAAGAGTGGTTTCTTAGCAAAAGATGATCAGAATCAGAAGGTCTTCTCGATGAATTGAAAAAAAATCAAAATGGCGGAATTTATTTTTCCATAGAAAATGTATGGCGAATATTGAAGAGACTACAAGTTGTAAACTATGCAAGGCTTTGACGCGGTTCTTTGGAGAACTCTCAAAGAAAAATATGGGAAGACATAATGATTGAGGGTTTGGAAGATGTTTGATGAGCCCGGGCAGGGTATTGTAGATAGATGTGGGCTGCTCAAACAAAAAATACTCAGAACCTCATCCAATTAGCACTGGTTGAAAAAAAAAACTCCAAAATGGCGGATTCCAGATGGTGGCCATACAAATTTCATCGGTGTCTATCTCACTAAGTATTAAAGATAGAAAAGTGTTGTTTGGAAAATGATGATCAAGACCTAAAAGGTCTACCTAATTGATGAACGGAAAAAAATCAAAATGGCGGAATTCATTTTTCCTACACAAAATATTTTTTTCATTTTGACATTTTCACATTATGACATTTTGACATTTTAACATTTGACATTTGACATTTTGAAGTTTGACATTTTAACGTTTTGACATTTTGACATTTGACTTTGATATTGACTAAAAGAAGTTCCACTCCAATCAAAAATCCAGCTCTCCCTGAGGATGAGTTGATGAGAGGATGAATTGGATTAGGTTCTGCATATTTTTTGTTTGAGCATCCCCCATCTATCTACAATACCCTGCCTGGGCTCCTCAGTTATCTTCCAAACCCTTAGTCATCATATTGTATCCCCATATTTTTTTTGACAGTTCTCCAAAGGATCGCATAAAAGTTTCTTCAATATTCGCCATACATTTTCTATGGAAAAATAAATTCCACCATTTTGGTTTTTTTTCTATTCATCGAATAGACCTTTGGATCCTGATCATCTTTTGCGAAGAAACCACTCTTCCATCTTTTATACCCTCCGAGATGGACACCGACGAAATTTGTATGGCGGCCATCTTTTTTTCGCCATTTTGATTTTTTTTAGCTCACTGCCAATTGGACGACGTTTTGAGTTACATTTGCTTGAGCACCCCCTACCTATCTTCAATACTTTAGGCGTGCTCCTCACCCGTCTCCGAAATCCTCAATCATCAGCTCTTTCCATATTTTTCTTCTGAATGAATTTTTGTCTTCCATACGAAACCATTTGTGAAAAAAAAATTATACAAAATTTAACAGGAGAGGTGATCAATGAGTGAGTGAGTGAGTGAGTGAGTGAGTCAGTCATCCAATCAGCACGAGCAGCTATATATATATATATATATATACTAGTATGGCGCGTGGGTGCGCGGCCCGCTAAGCGGACCGCGAGGTTTTGCTTTTGGGTATTTTGGTTTGAGCAGCCTCCACCTATCTTTCCCATATTCCTAACCCTCGATCATTATCACTCCCCATATTTTTTCTCCGAATTATTTGTCAGAATGAGAGTTCTTCCATAAAAACAAATTTTGAATAGAAACTGTATCAAAGTCTTGCATAGGTACCAACTTCAATATTCGTCGTATATGTTGTATAGATAAATAAATTCCATCATCTTGTTTTTTTTCTATTTATCAAGTAAACCATGTCTTGATGATCTTTTGCCTAAAAACCACTGTTCCATCTTTTATAATCAGTAATATAGACACCGACGAAATTTGTATGGCCGCCATCTTGAATCCACCATTTTGGTATTTTTAGATCACTGCCAATTGGATAAGGTTTCAAGTAATTTTTGATTGAGCACCTCTCACCTATCTTTAATACCCTGACCGTGCTCCTTACCCGTCTCCAAAATCTTCAATCATCAGCTCTCTCCATATTTTTCCTCCGCATGAATTTTTGTCTTGTATACGAAACCATCACTAAAAAAACTTTTTGTGTGAAAACATAAATTCCGCCATCTTGTTTTTTTCTGTTCATCTATTAGATTTTTAGTTCTTGATCATCTTTTGCCAAGAAACCACTCTTCCATCTTTTATACTTGGTGAGATAGACACCGACGAAATTTGTATAGCCGCCATCTTGAATCCGCCATTTTGTTTTTTTTTTTCAGCTCAGTGCTAATTGGATGAGGTTTTGAGTAATTTTTGTTTGAGCACCTCCCATCTATCTGCCATACCCTGCTTGGGCTCCTCAACCATCTTCCAAACCCTCAATCATCATGTCTTCCCATATTTTTCATTGAGAGTTCTCCAAAGAACCGCATCAAAGCCTTGCATAGTTTACAACTTGTAGTCTCTTCAATATTCGCCATACATTTTCTTTGGAAAAATAAATTCCGCCATTTTGATTTTTTTTTCTACTCATCGAGTAGACCTTTGGCTCCTGATCATCTTTTCCGAAGAAACCACTCTTCCATCTTTTATATCCTCCGAGATGGACACGGACAAAATTTGTATGGCGGCCATCTTTTTCTCGCCATTTTGAATTTTTTTTCGGCTCACTGCCAATTGGATGACGTTTTGAGTGACATTTGCTCGAGCACCCCCCACCTATCTTCAATACCTTAAGCGTGCTCTTCACCCGTCTCCCAAATCCTCAATCATCAGCTCTCTCCATATTTTTGTTCCGAATGAATTTTTGTCCTCTATACGAAACCATTAATGAAAAAAAAATTTTTCATACAAAATTTTACAGGAGGGGTGATCAATCAGTCAGTGAATCAGCACGAGCAGCTATATATATATCAAGGATATATCATACATTTTCTATGGAAAAATAAATTCCGCCATTTTGAATTTTTTTTCAATTCATCAAGTAGACCTTTGGATTCTCATCATCTTTTGCGAAGAAACCACTCTTCCATCTTTTATACCCTCCGAGATGGAGACCGACGAATTTGTATGGCGGCCATCTTTTTTTCGCCATTTTGATTTTTTTTTCAGCTCACTGCCAATTGGATGACGTTTCGAGTGACATTTGCTCGAGCACCCCCTACCTATCTTCAATACCTTAAGCGTGCCCATCGCTCGTCTCTGAAATCCTCAATCATCAGCTCTCTCCATATTTTTGTTCCGAATGAATTTTTATCCTCTATACGAAACCATTAGTGAAAAAAAAAATTTTCATACAAAATTTTACAGGAGGGGTGATCAATCAGTGAGTCAGTCAATGAATCAGCACGAGCAGCTATATATATATTAACTAGTAGGGTGCTTGGCTGCGCGGCCCGCTAAAGCGGACCGCGGGGATTTCAGTATTATTTTTGTTTTAGCAGCCTCCACCTTCTTCTATCATTTTCAGCATCTTTAACCCTGGCCGTGCTCCTCATCCATCTCCCAAACCCTCGATCAAATTTTTTTCTCCGAATCATTTGCCAGAAGGAGAGTTCTTCTATGAAAACAAATTTTGAAAAGGAACCGTATCAAAGTCTTGTATAGTTTCCCAACTTATAGTCTCTTCAATATTCGCCATATATTTTGTGTGAAAAAAATAAATTCCGCCATGTTGTTTTTTTTCTGTTCATCAAGTAGACTTTTAGGTATTGATCATATTTTGGTAAAAAACCACTCTTCCATCTTTTATGCTTGGTGAGATAGACAACGACGAAAATTGTATAACCGCCATCTTGAATCCGCCATTTTGGGTTTTTTTTCAGCTCAGTGTCCATTGGATGAGGTTTCGAGTAATTTTTGTTTGAGCTTTTCCCACCTATCTTCAATACCCTGCCCGGGCTCCTCAACCAACTTCCAAACCCTCAATCATCATGTCTTCCCATATTTTTCTTTGAGAGTTCTCCAAAAAACCGCATTAAAGCCTTGCATAGTTCACAACTTGTAGTCTCTACAATATTCGCCATACATTTTCTATGGAAAAATAAATTCCGCCATTTTGAATTTTTTTCTATTCATCAATTAAACCTTCGGACCCTGATCATCTTTTGTGAAGAAACCACTCTTCCATCTTTTATACCCTCCGAGATGGACACCGACGAAATTTGTATGGCGGCCATCTTTTTTTCGCCATTTTGAATTTTTTTTCAACTGACAGCCAATTGGATGACGTTTCGAGTGACATTTGCTCGAGCACCCCCCACCTATCTTCAATACCTTAAGTGTGCCCATCGCTCGTCTTTGAAATCCTCAATCATCAGCTCTCTCCATATTTTTGTTCCGAATGAATTTTTGTCCTCTATACGAAACCATTAGTGAAAAAAATTTTTTTCATACAAAATTTTACAGGAGGGGTGATCAATCAGTGAGTCAGTCAATGAATCAGCACGAGCAGCTATATATATATTAACTAGTATGGCGCGTGGGTGCGCGGCCCGCTAAAGCGGACCGCGAGGTTTCGGTTTTGGGTATTTCTGTTTGAACAGCCTCCACCTATCTCTCCCATATTCCTAACCCTCGATCATTATCACTCTCCATATTTTTTCTCCGAATCATTTGTCAGAATGAGAGTTCTTCCATAAAAACAGATTTTGAAAAGGAACTGTATCAAAGTCTTGCATAGTTCCCATTTTGTATTCTCTTCAACATTCGCCATATATTTTGTATGGAAAAATAAATTTCGCCATCTTGTTTTTTTCTGTTCATCAAGTAAACCACGTCTTGATCATCTTTTGCCAAAAAACCACTCTTCCATCTTTTATACTCAGTGAGATAGACACCGACGAAATTTGTATGGCCACTATCTTGAATCCGCCATTTAGGATTTTTTTCAGCTCACTGCCAATTGGATGAGGTTTCGAGTGACTTTTGTTTGAGCACCTTACACCTATATTCAATACCCTGGCTGTGCTCGTCACCCGCCTCTGAAATCTTCAATCATCAGCTCTCTCCATATTTTTTCTCCACATAAATTTTTGTCTTCTATACGAAACCATCAATGAAAAAAATTATTTGTGTGGAAAAATAAATTCCGCCATATTGATTTTTTTTCTGTTCATCAAGTAGATCTTTAGGTCTTGATCATATTTTTCCAAGAAACCACTCTTCCATCTTGTATATTTGGTAAGATAGACATCGACGAAATTTGTATAGCCGCCATCTTGAATCCGCCATTTTGGGGTTTTTTTCAGCTCAGTGCCAATTGGATGAGGTTTCAAGTAATTTTTGTTTGAGCACCTCCCACCTATCTACAATACCCTGCCCGGGCTGCTCAACCGTCTTCCAAACCCTCAATCATCATGTTTTCCCATATTTTTCTTTGAGAGTTCTCCAAAAAACCGGATCACAGCCTTGCATAGTTCACAACTTGTAGTCTTTTCAATATTCGCCGTACATTTTGTATGGAAAAATAAATTCCGCCATTTTGAATTTTTTTTCTATTCTTTGAGTAGACCTTCAGATCCTGATCATCTTTTGCCAAGAAATCACTCTTCCATCTTTTATACCCTCCGAGATGGAGACTGACGAAATTTGTATGGCGGCCATCTTTTTTTCGCCATTTTGAATTTTTTTTCAGCTGACTGCCAATTGGATGACGTTTCGAGTGACATTTGCTCGAGCACCCCCCACCTATCTTCAATACCTTAAGCGTGCCCGTCGCTCGTCTCTGAAATCCTCAATCATCAGCTCTCTCCATATTTTTCCTCTTAATGAATTTTTGTCCTCTATACGACACCATTATTGAAAAAAAAAAATTTCATACAAAATTGTTCAGGAGAGGTGATCAATCAGTGAGTGAGTGGTGAATCAGCACGAGCAGCTATATATATATTAATATATATTAAAATATATATTTCTATCCATACCACATAATTAGGGGCTCATAGAACCTAATTCGGAGGTAATACCTCGGAATTGGGTTTTGTAACAAAAAACACGTTTCCTTATTCTGAGTGTTAAAAAAGAAAAGATTTTTCCATAATAAACAAATAATTTAAAGCTTAATTAGATTACCTTCGTAAATATGTACAATACTCTCTCAAAATTGCATCGAAATATGCATAAATTTAATTTTCTTTATAATTAATTTTCTTTAGCTTCCCCATACAATCTATCAATAAATTACCTAAATAGGTAAACTTTGATACGGTATAACTAGTGATTTAGAGGCCAAAGTGTACCTCATAATTAGGGCTCATTAACCTAATAGCCTATTTAAATAATCAAAACTGAAACAAGACGTATTTAACATAAAACGACCCTAAAAATTGAAAAACTTATTAAGTCTATGAAATCGCAATTCTGCGGTATAACTCCGCGTTAGGAACCGGCTAAAATATTTGGCACCTAATGCGGAGGTATTTTCAAAACGTATTTTCACCTTAATTTCTTTACAAATATTCACAAAAGTTGATTGTTTTCGATTGCAAATATAGTCCTTCAAATATTCATATCTAAATAAAAACAAATAAAGCTCAAAATTAACGGATAAACACTATTTAAAAAAACGTAGGTATTTCGTGCACAAGGTCCAAAATGTATGAAACATGCGTTCGGGCCGGCTGCTAGTGTAAAACTTGCCGGTTATTTTAAAACATATACATATAAAACCAATTATTTTGTCATTTATCTATGGAATGATAAACTATCAATTGATTATGATATGTTGCAGTAAAAAAGAGCTTGGTGATCGGTTGAAAACGTTGTTTTTCTATATACCTCCGAATTGGGTGCCAATTTTAGAATACCTCCGAATTGGGTGACTTTACCTTATTATTTCATAACTCCCCTAAATTGGGTAACAAATGAAAGGGCTTGACTGGTAGAATAGCACTATGCAAATCCAAGATGGCCGCCGCCGCAAAATGGCGAATGTCGGGGGCTTAGAATAAATAGGTAGGGGGTTTTTAAATTTTAAATTTAAACTTGTCATTTCATAACTTTTCTTGTGGCTCGAACGCGGCCACTCGAGCGCTCAGTGTGCGGTGGTACCATATAAAATGTATGAAAAATCTCTTCCGCGACTTGTGGCTGGCCACTAGTGGCCCAGTGTGCGGGGGCTGTAAAGCTAGACCGTATAGGTAGCTACATGTTGACTGTCTGAGTTGGTAACTGGATGGGTATGGAGTATTGGACTTTGGAGGAGTATGACGACCTCCCTGGCATAGTGGTGAGCGCTGTGATCTTAAAATGGGAGATGCCAGGTTCGATTCCCGGAAGTGGCAATTTGGGATTTTATAATTTCTAAATTGTCTCTGGTCTGGCTGGTGAGTGCCTCCAGCCATGGCTAGTTACCACCGACAAAGCCGTACTGCCAAGCGATTTAGCGTTCCTGTACGAAGCCGGATCGAAACCGATCAGGGGTATGGGTTTAATAACCCGGCTTTATGGGGGTTGGGTTATCGTGCCATACCTCTTCCAAGTTAACCCGCTTTTACCTTACACTGCATTGTCACTTACCAACAGGTGAGATCGCAGTCAAGGGCTAACTTGTAGACGAATAAAAAAAGGAGGTCCGAATTTGTTCTTCCGCGCCTTTGAGAACTCGTTCAACATTGATTATACGTTTTCTCTCAGTGAATATTACTGGTATTAGTACATGTACGGTACCTACTCTGCCGTGACATAACATATCTACTACGTTTTCTCTCAATGTACTGTACTTATATTAAATAAATACAAGCGGACACCCGCGACTTCGTTCGCGTGGATATTGGTTTTTGAAAATCCCGTGGGAATTATTTTGTTTTTCCTAAGCTCCTTTGAGCTCATACCTTGCTAAAAACTGTTAAAATTTCACTGGCGGATGTTTAGGTAGATCAAAATGTAAACATCCGCCAGAAAAAGTCCGATCAAAATCGATACAGCTTTTCAGATATAAGCCGATAATCTTTAAAGTATCCCCTTTCTAACAAAAAAAGAATGAATGAAATCGGACCACGCGTTAATGAATTACGGCTAAGTACACATTTTAACTTTCATCCCCTCTCCCCGTGCTGAATTTCGGAATAAAAAGTATCCTATATGTTACTCCATAGTATAAACTTAAATCATGCCAAGTTTCACTTCAATCCATTCAGTAGTTTTAGCGTGATGCGCGCACAAACATACAGACAAACAGAGAAACAGACAAAAATTTCAAAAATAGCTTTTTTATGTTCCATTACTTATCCCTAACACCCCCAGTTATTATTTTGCAAAAATCTTTAATGTACAGATACGACAATTCTACGATTTTATTATATGTATAGATAGACTAGCTGCGCCCCGCGATGTTACCCGCGGTTAATAAGTTTGTACACATAAAATAAATATATTTTAACCGAATCTTCTTAGAGTAACTTAGCAAAGAGAACGACAGCAAATTCACGCAAACGCATACAAATGCATGCAACGACATCAAACTATTGCATTAATGTGTTATGTGAGCGTGATGTACCTACCTACCTAAGAACAATCAGCGCCATCTATTGCGTTTTTTAAGTCTATAAAATCTATTTAAGTCCCATGGGGACACTTTTTCCGGGATAAAAAGTAGCCTATGTGTTATTCCAGGATATAATCTATCTCCATTCCAAACAGCCAAATTGGTTCAGTAGTTGCGACGTTAAAGAGTAACAAACATACACATACACAAAGTTTCGCCTTTATAATATTAGTGTGATATTACTGACTGCCATGACGTAACAACAGTCATCTGAATGGGCGGCAAAATATTAGATCGACCGCAAACCGGCTTCATATGAAGCCGGTTTGCGGTCGATCTAATATTTTGCCGTGGGGACAGCCATCCGCTATCTAGTATTTTGCCGTGGGGACAGCCATCCGCTATTGAAAAGGCTTTAGCTAAGCCATAGATCCCGTTTATGATCACTTTATCATTATACAAATGCGATATCAAATCAGTCGTATGCAAAAGTGCCTGGAAGATACTAACTAAATAAAATAATGTGGCTAATTCTGTTGTACACAATCTCTAAACTAAACTAAATTGACAAGTTTAAAAATAGTGTTATACTTTCCCGCAGGGAGCATTGTGAAAGAGATAGCAATATATTTAGCCATGTCATTTTAGTTTAGTTTAGAGATTGTGTAGGTACAACAGAATTAGCCACAATTTATTACTTACCTAAAAATATTTTATTTATTGAAATCCAGTACTTATTCGGCCGGATAGGCGCTCTAGTTATCCGGTATTCGGCCAGATATTAAATATTCAGGCCGCCGGATAGACCGGATACCGGATAGTTACCGGATATCCGTTTCATCTCCGAACCTCTGAAATCTACCTATTTCATATCCTCTTTGCTGCCTAAGTTCCTTGGCAAGATGTCATTTCATCCCCTACTAAAGGATGAGTATCGTACTTTAAATATAATTTAGGTACCTACATGCAGAAAACATACATACATCATGTGTACATCTATATGCAGATAATAAAACCCTTTTTCAATACTTTCAAGATACAGGATTTAACAGCAATCATTCTCGCAGCAAAAAATATTATAAAACCTGATATGGCAGAACCCGTAAGCGTAAACTAGTAAACAGCGAGCTTATTAATTTTCTTAAAACTGGTCGAAAGCCTTGTTCATAGCCTTCACAGCGGAAACTTGTTCTGTCGCTTGTCTCAACATACATAATATCTCTACCTACTCTCGTCTCTATTTGTAGAGCTAAAAATACCTTTTATTAATTATTATAGGTGCAGATGCCTAACCCCCGACGCAAAAACGACGGGGTGTTATAAGTTTGACGTGTTTGTGTGTGTGTGTGTGTGTCTCTGTCTGTTCCCCTGTAGCGCTCAAACGGGTGAACCGATTTGAATGTGATTTTTTTGTTTTGAAAGGTGAAATAGTCGAGAGTGTTGTTAGCTATGTTTGATGAAAATCGATCCAAGATGGCCGCCGCTACAAAATGGCGAATGTAGGGGGTTTTTAAATTTTTAATTTATACTTTACCTCTTTGCCTGCCTGTATTTATAATTTACCGAGGTAAAAATTAAATATTGAAACAACATTAATAAATTACAACTAAAAGGATTATTATTAAATAGGTACATCGTTGGTCCAGCGTAGAAATGAAATGAAATGAAATTCAATGAAATAAAATGAGCATAAGCATGTTCGAATATGGATAATGAGGTTCTGGGTTCGATTCCTGGGTTGATCTGTTCGGATAGGTGTTGAGTTTTTTTGTCAAAAAATACTCATTTTTATTCCGAAGTTGGTAGTTGGTGATGTTTCACCTTGTTGTCTCGTATAGTTCCGGTTATGACTATCTTATATGTTGTGACAATAGTCGTTGAAGCCTGACAACCCGCGTTGGAGCAGCGTGGCGGGTCTAAGCTTTAAATCCCTCTATCCTATGAGAGGGGAGGCCTGTGCCCTTATGGATGTAAAATGGCTGTAGTAGTATGGTGGTACAACACTCATAGATTAATTTATTTGCCCGACCCGGGAATCGAACCAAGGACCTCGTGATCCGCAGTCAAAGATACTACCACAGAACCACTAGACCAACGCGACGAGGCAATAAACATCGAGCATCGGCTGTCTATAAAATACCATTACCATACAACCCATACATATAGATAACACTCTCGCAGAACGAATGATTAAACGAAAGCGACATACAGACAAATTGATTGCCAATCATCGTATTAATATACGAGATTCGATTCAATAAGAAGTCACGACTCTATAAGTTACGACCGCTTTTGATTTAAACTATTTGAACCTTATGTTGGTTATTATAAGTGTCAGATTTCAATGTGAACGGTGAACTTGTTGGATTTAATGGTAACATTGGAAGCAAACTCGTAACGGGTAAGTAGGTAACACTTAATTAAATGTAACAGAACAAATGGTATCTCCTGTAGGTACCTACTCTGTTGATACATAGTTACTTTCTTAAAAAAATTGAAGTCGAGCGAATCCTTAATATTAAAACTCATTACTGTAGTTCCATTTTAATGCGCCACTTTTAATAGTTTGAGCTCAAAGCAGCTTAGGAAAAACAAAGAGTTCCCGCGGGATTTTTAAAAAGCTATACCCACGCGAACGAAGTCGCAGGCATCCACTTGTCTATATCTAAGTATATTCTATACATATTATAATAAAATCGTAGACTAGCCGTCTCTGTACATTGAAGATTTTTGCAAAATAATAACTGGGGGATGTTAGGGATGAGTAATAGAACGTAAAAAAGCTATTTTTGAAATTTTTGTCTGTTTGTCTGTATGTTTGTGCGCGCATCACGCAAAAACTACTAAATGGATTGAAACGAAACTTGGTACGATTTAAGTTCATACTACGGAGTAACATATAGGATACTTTTTGTCCCGAAATTCAGCACGGTTCCCTAGGGAGAGGGGATGAAAGTCAAAACGTGTATTTAGCTGTTATTCAATAACGCGTGGTCCGATTTCATTCATTCTTTTTTTGTTAGAAAGTAGATACTTTAAAGATTACCGACTAATCTATAAAAGGCTGGATCGATTTTGATGGCATTTTCACTGGCGGATGTTTACATTTTGATCTACCTAAACATCCGCATGTGAACTTTTAACAGTTTTTAGCATGATATGAGCTCAAAGGAGCTTAGGAAAAACAAAATTATTCCTACGGGATTTTTAAAAAAACAATATATATCCACGCGAACGAAGTCGCGAGTGTCCGCTTGTTTTCAATAAAATCAAGTCACGTGTGATTTTGGACTTATTCTACTATTACTGGAGATTTTCTGTAGCAGTCTATTGAAACTAAAGATATTGTACGGTGTCTATCGTAGACGATCGTTATCTTTCTCTTAGCCGCAGAGGTGAATAAACTCTCTAATACATTATTACATAACCAATCCGAGGAATCACAAGAAGAAATACATTAGCCTCTTAACGTTTCATAATCGGATAAGTCTTTTGATAAGTACCTACCTCTTCTACCTCTTTAATTTAGTCGGCTAGCTACTGCAGGTAGTTTGTCGTAGACGACTACAGCCGTAGTCGGTCTGGCAAAATGTCGCAAATAAAATTTATTTTCAAAAAACTTACTTCAAACGCCATTTTTATATTTTGTAGTGGCGTTTGAAGTCGATTTTTTATAAAGATTTTTTATTTTTAAGCTTTTTAGTGTATATCAATCAATTCACAATCGACAGTTCCTGAATTCCCATGGAATAATAATTAGAAATACAGCACCCTGCATCATAAGGACTGAAAAAGCTGGGACCCGAACTCCGGAATTCAATGATATCGTCTATTCTCCTTACCTTACGATACGGATTTATAATCGCCAGTTCCTAAATCCCCACAGTCTAGGTAGGCAGTGCAGGATGCATCCTGCAGCATCAGGATTGAGGAGTTATTAAAAATGTATGGGACGTAGTGTGCGTAAAGTCAGTCAACGTAAATTCACAGCAAATCCAATCATAAAGCATTCATTTATGATTGGTTTTGCTGTGAATTTACCTAATCTTTACATCTATCTTCTATACATATAATAAAATCGTAGAATTGCCGTATCTGTACATTGAAGATTTTTGCAAAATAATAACTGGGGGATGTTAGGGATAAGTAATAGAACGTAAAAAAGCTATTTTTGAAATTTTTGTCTGTTTGTCTGTTTGTCTGTATGTTTGTGCGCGCATCACGTGAAAACTACTGAATGGATTGAAATGAAACTCGGCATGATTTAAGTTCATACAATGGAGTAACATATAGGATACTTTTTATCCCGAAATTCAGCGCGGTTCCCTTGGGAGAGGGGAAGAAAGTCAAAATGTGTACTTAGCTGTAATTCGTTAACGGGTGGTCCGATTTCATTCATTCTTTTTTTGTTAGAAAGGAAATACTTTAAAGATTACTGGCTAAGCTCTGAAAGGCTGGACCGATTTTGATGGGACTTTCACTGGCGGATGTTTGCATTTTGATCTACCTAAACATCCGCCAGTGAACTTTTAACAGTTTTTAGCAAGGTATGAGCTCAAAGGAGCTTAGGAAAAACAAAATGATACTCACGGGATTTTTAAAACCAATATCCACGCGAACGAAGTCGCGGGTGTCCGCTTGTAATAAATAAAAATCTGGCACATTCTTTACTTCATCAATCATTTATGCACAGATTTATGATTGATGGAATTGAGTGACACAAAGCCTGCCGTCTATGGGCCCCGTTTGCGGCAGTTGTCTGCGTGAGTTCTTTATATGCAGTGGAAAAACACATCGAATAACATTATATTAGGTAGGTATGTAAAAATTCTTTCAACCAGTTTCTTTATGACTAAGCTATGTAATCAATCATTTATATAATGCGCATTTTATGGAATTCCAGGCCCGTTTCAGTCCAAACAACATGTCTTCATGATCATTATCATCACTACATAATATGAAGCCTCTGTAGTCTTGAAAGCGCTTTCATAGACAGGAAAATAGCAAAATGGAAACGACTGCAGAAAAATTGAAAAATATTTTACTACCTACGCTAGGAACGAGAAGAATACCTACCCCGTGCAAAGCCGGGACCAGTAAACCAGTATAAAATTAAAAAAAAAATTAAATAAGAAATGAACATTTTTAGTAGGTCATACGAGTAAATACGGAACCATAATAGAGCGAGGCCCGACTCGCACTTGACCGATTTTATTTTTCTTTTTGGTCATGAATCATTTACTTATTTAAAATTCTAATCGTCAAATTATGTTAAAATCTGAGGATTCGGAATGTCATCCGTGTGAACTGGCCTTTACAGTAAATGATATAATAATGCCATTTATACACATCGCGTGTTAAAGGATAAATAGGTATGTCCTTGGCGTGCTTCTGAGATTTGTAATCGGTGACCTTCTTAGAAGACTTGGAAACTACCAAATCTATATAAATATAAATTAAATGCTGTTCGTTGCTATGCGCAATGCGCATCACTTAATCAAATCTACTGCACCGATTTGGCTGTTTTATTTTAATATTCAGAATAGTCCAAATAGGGTTTTTATGGAAAGAGAAAATCGGAAAATTTGGTAAAAACTGTCTCTGCCTATGGGGTGTTTATAATTTCGATTGTCCACAGACAGTGTGCTAGCTAGGTAGCTAATAATTTTGTGTAAGAAATAATTATGTTGTTATATAAAAAGATAATTGAATAATAAAATAAATTCATACATAAGTTGGAGTGATAGATATACTATACAGAACTATTAAATCCCTACAGTAGAACTATGGCATGATTTTTTTTTAAATCGATTACAAGTTAGCCCTTCAAAGCGATATGACATGTCACATGTGGAATGATGTGACATGTGGATGATGATGCAATTTAACATGGAAGCAGGCTAAACATTATGTTGGAGAAAAAGGAAAACTGGCTTCAGACTCAAGAATATATAGAGGAAATAATGAGAAAGAAAGAGATTGACGAAAGAGCGGGAATCATTTGACTCGAGCTGCGGCAGTAGTGGTAGGCCTAAAAGGCGGGCACACTATTGCTTGCTGGGTAGGAGGGGTTTTTAGCCGGTAGGAGTCCGGCACTATCCTGTACTGGATGTCCATGAGGATTTCCCCTCCTACATGGAGAAAAAAAAAAGGCTAAACTGGAAGCGATAATTATGACAGTTTTTAATAAACCCTTATCCGTTTCTACGAGGTACCGTAGTGGAATGCTAAATATCTTGGCTGCATGACTTGGCCGATTGTGGTACCCTTCCCACCAGGCCCTGCCGGCAATTGAACCCGAGACCTCTCACTTAAAAGACCACAGCATTAACTACTGTGCTTTGTGTTCTTTTGTTCTAAAACGAGCAAATGACTTTCTGCTTTAGGACCATTCATACGACTTTGTTTCTACAAATCCATATACATAAGAGCCACCAATAGAAACTTGTAAACACTCTATATATAGAAACTGGCACAGACCAATCCGTCGATCCGTCCTAAGCGGTATGTTAAGGTCGACGCACATATCGGTGAAGTTGTCTTTTTATTATGGTAAAACCTTAAAGGTAGGTAGATATACATACATATTATTTAAAGAGCCTTTCAATACAATTTAATCAGTGACGCAAATCTTAACCCTACCTGGCGAATGGTTTTTGCAACTTGTTTATATACTTAATATATTTTTTTATTCTTATGTACTTAATTATAATTTTTGTAGTTTTTTAAGCATATTTACTCCTAATTTGTCTAAAAGTCCAAAAAATCCATTTTTTAATTTGATAATTAAAACGCACCGTGTCATCTTAGATCGACTGTTAATTATTTATTTGTTTAGATGCAATAATTTTTGGCAGTTATAAAACAGTCTTCTGTTTTGCATTTTTCAAGATGACACACTATTGAAGCAAAGAGGCGATAGGTGCAACACAACTATATCAAAATTTTATTTTTGGTAACAGGAACCTTAACATACCGTAAAGGTTACCGACACACTAGATCAAGTCGTCTCAGCATGAACTCCGGCGCATCTTCGGCCTTGACTTCGTGACTTTTGACGCACCAAAATGTCGGGATCGCGGCATAATTGGAAAGGCCACGGTTATTATCATCTCATCATAATAATCATATGTTTTATGATCTTGGACTAGATGCGACCGCTGTAATTGAACACCTTCTATAATGTTACGAGTGTTATTCCTACTAACGATGTTTTGTTTACTAGACGTTATAATACACGCGACTTTTGTTTGACGCGGGGAGTTCTTTGACGGGCGGCGTTATACATATCCATAAAAACCTTCAATCAATGATGTACAATGAATTTCTTCCCAATGAACAATAAGCAAAAATACATTGTCCTTTGAATTCCTTTGAAACACTTGTGTTTGTATTTTTACAATTTTTATTTATTTATTTATTGTAGGAAAATCAACAGGGAGTTACAATAATATCTATCATACATATACATAAGAGAGTAGCAAGAGTATGTTGGTTGTTACGAGTAGGTTGTTAAGAGTAGGTTGTTACGTTCCCTCGAATATGGTTGAGCGAAGCAATGGCTGTATCATGCGCCATGCTCGTGAACGGGTGCCACCGTCGGAAAGCTTATCTGAATAAAATTGAAGATTACTTATATAAATGATAAAAAGGCGTGGATTTGACTCGTTCCAGCAATGCGCGAGACGGCAATTCAATCATGTACTTAACAGAAAATTGATATTGTAAAGGAAAAGAGCAACCGCCGAGTTTCTTGCTGGTTCTTCTCGGTTGGAATGGCATTCCGAACCAGTGGTAGATTCGTTTGACTATTCAAAAGTACTTGTAAAAGTTTATTTGAATAAAAACTTTTCTATTCTATTCTGTTCTATTCTATTCTATTCTATTCTATTATATGGCCAATAATTAATATGGCCAATAATTGATTTTCTCAAAATATAAATAACATTTTGTAGAGTGAGTTCACAGAGATATAATTATATAAAAAATACAGAAAAATAAAAAAAACTTAAAAACAGTACTAGTGCTAGTGCTGGTTAAAAAGAACACTTCGGCATCCTTATTGAAAACAAGCGGAAACCCGCGACTTCGTTCGCGTGGATATTGGTTTTTAAAAATCCCGTGAGAATCATTTTGTTTTTCCTAAGCTTCTTTGAGCTCATACCTTGCTAAAAACTGTTAAAAGTTCACTGGCGGATGTTTAGGTAGATCAAAATGTAAACATCCGCCAGTGAAAGTTTCATCAAAATCGGTCCAGCCTTTCAGAGATTAGCCAGTAATCTTTAAAGTATTTCCTTTCTAACAAAAAAAGAATGAATGAAATCGGACCACCCGTTAACGAATTACAGCTAAGTACACATTTTGACTCTCATCCCGTTTCCCAAGGGAACCGTGCTGAATTTCGGGATAAAAAGTATCCTATATGTTACTCCGTAGTATGAACTTAAATTATGCCGAGTTTTATTTCAATCCATTCAGTAGTTTTTACGTGATGCGCGCACAAACATACAGACAAACACATAAACAGACAAACAGACAAAAATTTCAAAAATAGCTTTTTTACGTTCTATTACTTATCCCTAACATCCCCCAGTTATTATTTTGCAAAAATCTTCAATGTACAGACACGGCAATTCTACGATTTTATTATATGTATAGAATATAGATAGATATAGATAGATATAGAAGATAATAGATAGGTCGTAATCGTTGGCGAGAACTCAATTTTCACACTTTGTGATGATTAACAACATAATAATATCTAGTACATTATTGATCAAAGGTTACCAAAAGACTGTCAGAAACATCTTAAACTCTATAGTATTACTAAATTACTTATATGTGGATATTAAAATGTCATAAGTTATAGCAAAAAAACAGTCCTGACAGACAGACAGACGGACAACGAAGTGATCCTATTTAAGGGTCAATTTTTCCTTTTGATGTACGGAACCCAAAAAAAAAATCAGAATGTATATTAGTAGGTATGTGTATTACGAGTGCCTGTTAATATAAATGCACGAATTCCGATTGTTAGAGGTCAGATTTTATAATGACCAGAAATAAACACTACTCTAAAACAAAACTGACACGTTTTTTTTTTGTGTTCACATTCAACAAATCGAAATGTCCGTGAGATACAAAATATGGCCTAATTAAAGTCCGTACAGTATATTGAGTAGGTATAGTAGGTACCTACTTAATTCCATTGTATAACAAAATCTGCTTGTGTCTGAATTGCAATAGTTTTGGTAGTAGCGGGTTTAAAGACATAATTTTATCATCATCGGTGCAGTCGTTTAAAAGCTTTGCCTGGTCAAGCAGACAGACAGAGAGACAGAGAAAAATTTATTACGTGATCTTGGATTATTTATTTATTTATTAAAAAAGACTTTATTTGTACATTTAGGGTTTGTTCTTTTATATTTCATTTTTTGATTTCATATTTCATGCCACTGCTGGACAAAGGCCTTCTTCCATTCTTTTTTATTTTGGGCTGAACGGAACCATAATTTTCGCCCATATGCTTCTATTTATCTCTCCAGTTTTCACCGGATTACAAACTTAGGGTTATGCTATCGTTGAAATAAATAATCATATTATTATGAGCTTAATGAGCAGCTATTTCGAGATCACAGACATACACTGAATTTATATTTAGTTTAATAGAAATACCTAACACGTTTGTTGACGCAACAAATCAAACAAAATAATGAGGTTATCTCATCTGACCTGCATTTCTCCAACATAAAGATGATCCAGTGAAAATTTCTTATCATCAAACGAATTTGATATTATTTATCTTCAATCGTATAGATAAAATATTTGTTAAAGTAAATAATTGATAAAAATATTTAACCTTAGACGAAGCAGCGGGTGCAGATTTGGCAAGGCTGAGAGCGGTATCGAAGCCGGAGTCTGGGGCGTGGTTACAGGCTTTGCCATCACCTCACTTGGGTACTCTCCTCGACTGTGACTCGCTGCGTGTGGCTGTGGCTTTCCGATTGGGCTGCGATGTATGCGAACCCCATCAATGCATCTGCGGTTCCTTGGTGGAAGCTAACGGCCATCACGCATTGAGTTGCTGCCGTTGTTCAGGGAGGTTCCCTCGTCACCACGCCCTGAACGATATCGTCCGCAGGGCCCTTATTTCGGCCAACGTGCCCTGCGTTCTCGAGCCGCCAGGGCTGAGCCGCACAGACGGCAAGCGTCCAGATGGCTTGACGCTCGTCCCATGGCAAAATGGCAAATGCCTGCTGTGGGACGCGACGTGCGCTAGCACTCTTGCGCCAAGCCATCTGGACCGAACGTCGCGGGTGGCCGGCGCCGCTGCAGAATCCGCCGCCGCGAAGAAGAGATCTAAATATGCCCCTCTCCTGGGCAAGTACCTTTTTGTCCCACTGGCGGTGGAGACAATGGGCTGCTGGGGCGAGGAAGCGAGGGTTTTCGTGCGTGGCATCGGCCGTCGCCTAAAGGACAGAGGTTGTGATCCGCGCTCTGGGGCCTACCTGGTCCAAAGGTTGTCCATCGCCATTCAGCGTGGTAATGCTGCCAGTTTGATGGGCACCTTCGGCCCAGAAGCAACCAGGGGCGGACTGTTTGAATAGGAAAAAAAAAAAAACAATATCATTATACATATTATTCAATAGTTTAAGTTTCTTTGTAATTTATAATAATATATAATTTACTTATATTTAACCTTATAGGCGTACCTAAAATAGATATAAATCGAAATGTTTGAGTCGGTGCAATAATAATTAATACTTTAGATGCATAAATCTTTAACAATCTTATCGCACTGTAAACTAAGAACATCATTTCAAAATATCCAATAATTAAAACTTAGAAAACTATGGTGTGTTTTTGTTTTCTAACTAAAAAGAACATTTTAATACACTTATGTCATTGCCGCAACGACCTTAAAAAGCTTTAAGTGACCTCAGAATTCTGAACGGCATTCCTTTTGATATGCATGATAATTATTACACTATTATTGCTAATGGAACCGATCGATTAGGTTATTACTTGAATAGTTGTAATGATTCGTAAATTGTTATTGAATGGAGTGAGAACATGATATAGGTATACGATAGCAAAGACAAAGAAATATTTAGTACAAACAAGAGATAATCTAAAAGATTGGAATTTAAACCGACTTCACCACGCACTTAACAGTTCATAATATCTCGGAAATTACTGAATTTTTTTGAAGTTGGTTAATAAGTATTCCTTGATGGAATCCTGCTTCCAAAAATGTCTTTATGAATTACTGATAAAATATAAGAACTATGTAGGTATGTCAAAGAGTTTCGTCGTTGCGTCGTCTCAACCAATAGACAGATGTCTACAAAGCTCTCTTGAATCGATCGCCATTCATCATAGATAACACGATCTTGGGCCGCCAGTGTTCAGCGGCTGCTAGCCACCCACTTGAGATCGTTCGTCGGCCTAATGGAGGGGTCTTCCAACGCTGCGTCTCCGGATACGAGGTCGCTATTCGATCACCTTGGGAACCAACGTCTTTGACTTCTTAGAGTACCACTCTAAATTCAAAATCCAAATCAAATGAATATTTTTTTTTGTAGTGAGAATTTTTATATTACAAGGTGTTTCCGTACCTAATAACATTTTTACTTTTACTAACAATATTGTATCTAATGCTTGCAGTCATTACTTTCATTAGATGAATTACGAAGCAATTTTCTATTGTCACACTACTAGACCTACATGACAATAATATCAAAATCATATTGCCATGACGATGTGATGGAAAGAAATTCTTGATATTATCTAAAATCTTTTCATGTATGTACGATAAAACTTGTATCGTGAGTTTTGATCGTTATATTATTAATCATTGAATAATGTGCATTTGTAACAAAGCCGTGGGCATGTGCATGTATGTTAATGGAAACATTTTATTATCATTTTGCATGTCCGCCAGTGGATTTCCCTAAGAGTATTTTTTCGTTATTCGGTCAAAAGAGATCTGCTTTAAATAACAACAACACAACAGCTGAACACTACGTTCAGAGTATTTGAAAATTATGTTACTTTAATTTTTTAGATTTAAGAGCACTAAACTTTTGCAAATTATCATAGATGTGTTACTAATTTTTGCTTGGTTTCCTTATTTCTAATTTTTTTTTTTTTACAAAAAATTTTGTTGATATTAAAAATCACGCAAATCATAGAAAAAAGTACGCTTTGAATTGAGAACCTTTTATTGTTTGGAAGTTAACATGGTGTCCTTATCCTATTATAAATGTGAAAGTGTGGATGTTTGGATGTTTGGATGTTTGGATGTTTGGATGTTTGGATGTTTGGATGTTTGGATGTTTAGATGTTTGGATGTTTGGATGTTTGCATGTTTAGATGTTTGTTACTCAATCACGCCGCAACTACTGAACCGATTTGGCTGAATTTTTAAACGAAGATAGATTATGCCCTGACTTAACATAGGCTACTTTTTATCCCGAAAAATTAAAGAGTTCCCACGGGATTTTGAAAAACCGAAATGTATAGCTACAGCTATAGGTAGATTACTATAGCAAACTTCCTTGAAAGTAGGTATAAAAGTTGGAAATGGGTGCGGGAACGGGAACCGGATATCCACGATTCCCTCGGGATTTGTGCAAAACCGAAATTCACGCGGGCGAAGCCGCGGGCATTTTCTAGTTATTTATAAAATTGACAAGTAGTACCACGGGTTAGTTCAAGCTACCTGTGGTACAGCTACTGACGTGTATGGTGTCTGTCTATGAATTAATACTTTGAAATTAAAATCGAACATTCCATCATTTACAATATCTTCGTCGTCATCATCTCAAAGATTTTTTTTTTTTTTTTTTTTTTCCTTTATTTAAATTGTTTCACATAAATAATATAACTAGGTAAACACAATACATTATAATATAAAAGCTATATGCAAGGTTAATATCTCAGAAGCATCTGGAGACCGCTGGCTTCTGCGATTTGATACATTGGCCAGCGGCCCCAGATAGCATATATGAATATATATATGAGTATATAATAGTATTAAATATATATAAGAGTTATAATATATATAAGATATATATAAGAGTATATAGTAGTATTAATAACTCGGTGACCCGATTTGTAACCCATACTTATACTAAGTTATAACGAAAATAACAATAATGCGATAATTACAATAATAGCGGTAATGCTTTGGTTCTATTAAACATAAAACTAATGGTTAAGCAAGAAGATTGGCTACACCCCACAAAAAGAGACCAACCAACATCTCAAAGATTGACGTCAACTGGACATAGATCTATTGCAAGGATCGTCACGATCGTGTGCCGCTTGTATCCAGCGAGAGACCATCCGTCAGGCGTCAACCTAGTACCACGTCTTCCTACGCTGCGTTTCCCGGTATGAAGTAGCCATTCGAGGACCTCCGGAGGATTCCACCTTAGGACCCTTAAAACCTTCTTCTTTGAGCAATGTACTTTGCACATTGCCACTTCAGCTTTACGACTGATGTGCTGCCGGTAACTCTGGTTCTTCGGATCTACCCATTTCGTATTTGATCTATAAAGATACTCCGATCATAGTCTCTAGCAGTCTAACCATCCTTTACAACAATAATAATTAACTTCACCTACAGAAAAGCTCACTTATCCTATGGCTTTGAGATTTTACTTACTGCAACCATTTTCTAAAATTAACGCTTCTCTCACAATCCAGATGATTTATGAGTAGATAGTTTGACATTTGACCACTGACTAGAAATCGCATAACACTCTTCAGTCTCTCAACAAAGTTGCTTCCACTTCTAACAGCCAGTGAAAGTGCTGCCATTGTCAACCCAACCCTATCTAATACATATGTGCTGGAAAACTAACTCTATAAATATACGCAACAAAAGTGAAAATTCAAAAACAAATCTTCAATCTCGACTTAGGTATACGGTCTATTGTAATAACTAATAACCATTAATAGGTAGGCTTGTTTTAAATTAACTTGTTACATAAAGATTAAATTGATTAATTGCATCTATTTAGATGGCAAGAATTGAGAGCTTTAACGCAATAACTTACTAAATGTATCTAATATACGTCTGTGAAAAACGCGTCGCTCTCACTGTACATTGTACAATCGTACTCAAAAACTTTAAATTATACACGTATAAAAATATTTACTTTATACTAGCGACCCGTCCCGCCTTCGCACGGATATTATGCCTACATGTTTTTTCTGTCTTAAAGCTCCCAGGCGGCTTGACTTTTTCCGATCGTTATATTTCATTCATACACAAAACCTTAACCGCAACCATTCAGTAGTTTTTGAGTTTATCGCAAACTTACTTTGTTTGTTTGTTTGGTAGGTACTTTGTTTTATAAACCGACCGCAAAACTAACTTTGTGTTTGTAGAGGTTTATTGTTAATTTCAAAAAATTATGCTACTTAGTTAAACGGTTGGTTTTATTTTCCTGTAAAATACACATTTTCCACTGACCATAATTATTTCTGATTTTGTACGCGACGATACCTACTACTGCGGTTACAAATTTGGTAATAAATCTCTTTGGGCGTATCGTTACGATTTATTGCATATTTCGGCGGCTCGGTAATTAATTATAGCTTAAGGCGAATCTTCACAGTTGATATTGCGTAACATACGCACCTGTGTGAAGTTAAAGAAATATTACTTACCAACATTTTATCGGCATTTCTTGTGAGCACTTTGTACTAAGATATACGAATTTGTTTCTTAAAGCCCAAATTAGACGGTGCCCCATTCATCGTTCATTTTTGCGATGAACGATGCACGATACAATTTTGCTATGGCAGTGCCTGTAAACGATGAACGGTCGATGTTTAGACGGTTCATTTTCGATGATTCATCGATGAAGCCTTGAAAATGAAAGCAAAAATCCCGAAAAATGAACTGTCTAATTTGGGCTTTAGGGTGGTTGGTTCCACATGACGCGGTCATTAAAGTAAAATTACAATCTACTTAAGTTAAACTAAATAGCCGAAAAAACTTAAATTTTTCACAAGTCAGAATTTTTTAAATTCTAACCGTGGAGGAACAAATTCAGACTTGCGCAAACCACTTTTGTTGTACAAATTTAACCTTAACTGTTACCTTATTTTAACCACCTGTCATGCAACTGCAATTTGTACTTGGTTACTTATATCAATTGAAGCTAGTATCTATAATCTTAAGAAATATTTTGAATACTCAACTTAATTTCGAAACTAACCTATTTTTATACCAATTTCACTATCGAGTAATATCTGTATCTGTCTATTTTTAACCAAAATATGTTATTTGCAGGTAAATAGCGTACGAGAGAAACGGGGCAGGCGTGCGGATTGTTGACCTACACTCGACAACCGACCGACCACCGGAACCATTATGCCTTATACATCCACAACAATCTAAACCGATAGACCTGACTCGAATAACAACCGGAAGAGCCGTTACTCAGTTATGCCAATTTATTAACCTGCAACATGATGGAGGAGGTGACCGCTCGTCCGAATGTCGAGTACATTCCCCCACTCACGCCCAAGACGAAGCAGAGGACTGGGTCGACCACTTTTACGCAGATAACAAGCGACGATGCCAGCCTCCGAGTGAATGGATTCTCCGATAGCCGCGCGGACATGGACTCGCTGAGTTCGATGCACTCTCTCGTCCTTAATTCGAAGACACCTACAACGGTATTCATAGCGGCGACACAGCCAGAGCGACCTGCGACCACGCCCGCCGCAGACGAACCCCCGACGAACGGTCCGCACGTGGTGACAATCAGAATCAACACCGACGCCGACAAACCGAAAGCGCCCAAAATATCGAGCGTCCATCTCAAAAGCGACGTCGACTTCGATACTTTCAAACCAACAGAAACAACAAAGAAAAGCAGCTCGGTCAGAATAAACGTCGACGAAACAGACTCGCAACCGAAAATCGACAATGAGGAGCTGTCTAAATCGGATAAACCACCGTACATTTATTGTAGCTCGTACGTGAACACAATACCGAGTATGGTAATGTCGAGCGGGCAGTGCTCTCCGAGCGACACTCTAGACTCGGGGACGTGCAGCGACCTCGACGGCACGCCGCCGCCGCTCCCCAAAAAGAAGACCTCGAAATCCACCGCGAAGAAAGCCGTCTCCGTCACGGTAATTAGCTCGACACGGAATCAAAGCGAGGTCGATTTCGAAGATAACGACTCGAACATATCGTGCGACTCGCTGAATAGCAGCGAGCTAAATGGAAGCGTGCACGCGGACGAAAGTCACAGCGACGACGCGAGCAAAAAAGAAAAGAAACAGTCTTCCGAGGCGACGCGACGAGCGTCCGCCAAAGCGAACAATAAAGACGGCAGCTTTCTACCTCAAGGTCTGCTGCGAGATATTAGAGATCGCTCAGCGAAACTCAACACTGTCGAAATCGAGAGTGAGTCGCAGAACGAGCGAGATAGGGAAGCGATCAGCGTCAATGAAAAAGCAAACTTATCAAAGGAAAGCGCGCAGCTGACATCATTCCGTTTAGTTTCCCAGTTCGATAGCGAGGCGAAGAAAAAGAATAGCGCGGAATGTTTGACAAGCAGCGTGGATTCCATGAAAAATAGCGTGGAACCCGTGAATAGTGGCTCGGTATCTTTGCCGGGAACTCTAAGCAAAACGCCCCTTATTAGCGAGAGCACTTATGAAGAGCGGAAGCAGTTGGACAAAATGAAAGAACAACAGTTGTATTACAGCAGCCACTACTTCGATACGGACAAATTTTACGATTTCCATTTGAATGAAAAACAGTTCGACGATGTGCCAGTGAAAAGTGTGAGTGAAAACAGAATTGTGTGCAACGACCTCTCGGAAATGGAGTATTTCGCCGGTGTCAAAGACTACAAAAACGAGGAGTTGCCGTCTACGATAAAAAGTTCAAAAGGGACAATTCGCGGTGTAAAGAACCGCGTCCGAGCTGGCATTGCGACATTCCTACAGATACAGAGCACGACAAAGGTATTTATGCAATTTTTTTTCTCCTATTTCGATAGTTTTTCTGATAGCACTTTTATTTTTACGATAAAAACCATAATATTATGTTCAAGTTAAGCCATTATTAGCCATATGTACAGTATAGCCAGATATGTCGTAGTAATGTTAGGAGTTTCTAAGTACTCTACTAATTCCTTAGTACTTAAATTCTTATTTGTCACAGATACTATTTCTACAATACCTAAAAATATCTAACTCATTATTTGAAAAAACGATTTCACAGACGTTTGAAGACGTTGAAAGGCATGATTATAGCGAAAAAAGCATGACGGCAAGACGTCTGTTCAAATCTCTTTCAACTTGTGGGGCAAGTAACTATTTCAGGTTAACTAGCAAAAGATTACGAATCTGAAAGTAAGCGCCAGCTGTCTCGTAGCTGATTAACCTGATCGCACATAAGAGGAAGGCCGCACGCGCTGCTAGAATCGTACATGTATGCAAAAAGTGTCTTTATCCAGCAGCCCGATTGGTGTAGACGGCTGGTGTACTGTACTGATGTGCCTCGACCGAGAAATGCGTTTTGGTCGAATGCAACCTTATTGGTTGAGCTAGCAAGCAAAGCAATGCCTCGCGAGGCTTCCACTCTTAATGACGGCAATGCACGCAGAAAATATGACGTGAGTTTACCACATCGGGATACTCGAAGAAATGCAATTCACAGCATTAGCAGCTGCATTTATTCGCGTCCGTTTTGTGATATCGCTATTTTTACTTGCGAAAAATGCGTATCGTTCGGTACGTGCGACTTTTGCGTAACACCTCCCAGTGTGCGCTCTGTTTTAATGCACACGTACTGATTTTAGAGGTCACAGTCACGCGTTTGAAAGCGTTTGCACGTACCGGAGTGTTTATTATAAACATTTTAATGACTTTCGGGTGCAATAAAGTTGAAGCCGGTACAGTACATTAACTTGTATAGGTACGTAAAAGCAAGAGCTGTAAATATGACCTAGGTATTTTCGCACAAAGAACATAAAATTCGACATAGTTAAGACTCTTCTAGTCCCAAAAACTTAAATAAGGGTACTCTAGCACAGGTGTTTAGGGTAGCCGTTCACCAACCTATGCCTATTTACGTCGTTTACCTATGCCTATTAATTTATGTAACCTATTTGCGTATATACGTTGCGTAAGACGCTAAGAGAACTCTCTTACGAGAGCATCTTGCGCGAACTTCGGATTGGTCAAGTAAGATCGCGCTACCACAGTACTCGTTATTATGTGTGGACAGTTTCTAATCATATTTAATAAGTCACAAATAATATTTATCACTTGTATTTTTATAAAAGAGTAAGCTCTGAAACGTGTGAAATGCCTCCCTAAAGAGTTCAAACTACAACGTAACCTTGTGTACTGTTGTTCTCACTTTGGAAACCAAGTTGTATGCCTTCATGGTTTATCTGAAACAATGGTACAAACAATGTACTAATGACAAGAATACAACTGCTAAATTACATTTATAATTATGAACGGTTGATCTGGTTATTACCAAAGGCGGCAGAACAAAGGCCGATTGTCATTCAAAGAGCTAACGCAGACAGGCGACTTTACATACACAATATAGCACATATTAAAATAGATGACATATTGTATTATATTGGGCATATATTATATGTATTTATCCTTAAGGTAAAATAGCCATAATTGTTTCCTACATAATTAAAATTTTAATTTTTAAATGCCATAGATACTTTTAAAAGACGATATATTTTATACCATGATGTAGAATGTAGATGATGGTACCGGCTATAATTATTATTAAAAAAATAAACTAACGTAGGCAGGTATATGTGTGTAAGTGGTAACATACAGCTAACTGGGTATTATGTAGTTTTACCCACAGAAAATCTAGTCAATATGTAGTATTAAGTAACAAGAAATATCAGTAGGTATAGGTAACAAACTTATAAATAATTTAATGATTATACTGATAACGTATCATAAAATAGCTAACTACAATAGCACGTAACGCACTTACGTCGTTTTGTTTGGGTAACGTTACTAATAACCGTTACTAATTTATGCAAAATGTGTACGAAAATAGTGTACGATATGTACGGTCTATAGCGATATAGTTATTCGGGTCTTCTCCGAGTGCCAATTGAAGGAATGGCCTCCTTGCTAGCAACATACAATTGATTGAGTGGCCATTTGATGACCTATACAAGGTGTATGGGGAATACTCTCGGAAACGAAGACAGGTAATAGTACCTACTGATAAGATACTATAAAAAAAAACGTGAAAAAAATCGTTTTTACAAAAAAAATTGCACTTTTTGTGCAATATCCGTTTTCGGGGGATAATATACATAACTAATTGCAAAAAAAATGTTTCCTGTATTTTTTTAAAGTTCGTAACGTTAATCAAATAAAATCAATTGACGCTGGAGGTCAATGAACGTTGTGTGACCTATTTACTCGTACCTACAAATTCGCGCGCGTGCCAAGGCCGATACCTATCCTATAAGATTCTGTTAAGGTAGTATAATAATCTTATACCCTGTATATTATGAATGCGCGAGAAATTCTGCCAAAAATTGAGGTCCATTTTCCAATTATGTAGGATTGATGGAAAAATTATGTATCAGTACGACGGAAAGCATAAACAATTCACGCACACTTTAATAAATTCATGATCATTGATCATCAGTGTCCGCCAGTTTGCTTTGCCTATGGTTAATCAATTTTTTGAAAAAAAAAAAATATTTTTTGGGCTACGATAATAATAATAGCTTACTGTAATTGCCAGCTAATTCCTCCGGAAAAATGAAATCGCTTCAAATTAATACCACTCATTTTACGAAAAAAACAACAATCAAGCAAATAACAGGTGTTCGATAGATTGCGGAATACAATTTTCATTGCAACATTTTTTCCAAGACACCGTCTTGATACTTGATATCCTCATGTAATCTCGAAAGCTTATAATCACTCTAATTATAGACCACATCGAAGGAAGCTTGATTTTTCTCTTTTCCAAGTGCAGACGCAGTGGCAATTAAAGTAAAAGTGCAACTTCCTTAACCGAAGGTCCCACGGCGCGCGTCGGAAGAGACATCCAATCATTCAATACGACTTGTACCTGAGAAAGTTGACACAAAAAATGTTTGTCTTAGAAACCGTAGGGTATAATTAGATTGCTCTATTTATGGGTATTGGATTGTGTCAGCAATCGATTTGAATGGAGCAAAAAGTCGATGAAAACTGTTTTTTTATTCTGTTCGTTTGGTTTACCGGCTAAGTCTTCTGAATTGCAAACTATTCTGAAATGTTGTATTGTTGTCTTGTTCCTTTAAAAACGTGTGTAGAAACTATTCGAGTCTTTAAATATCTACGACCACAGTTTTAATATGTGTTCCAATTATAAACTGTGTTTTTCACTGACTAAAACACGACTCAATTTGACGATAAGTGTATGGGAATCAATTATTTACAGGACGTTAGACAGTATGGGTATGACAGTATAGTTCAGTGGCTTTGGCTGTATTAAATTTATGACGTAGTCAGTACATCTACTTATCATTTATAAGACATTTATTTATTTATTTATACATATGGCGCATAAAAATTATCTTGTAACATTATCTTGTAGTTAGCCTTCCAGCGTTAAAATATTTTTAATAACAAAAGTGACTAAGTAATTGTGTTTTCAATATCTAAACTAAATTGTCGGGTCTAGATCTATATAGTGCTATCATTTTCCGCAGGGAGCATTGTAAAAGAGATATGTAGGTATAGATTTAGATTAGATGTCATTTTAATTTTTTAGTTTATAGATTGTTACCTTTTGTGTACTTACAACAGAATTAGCCCCATTATTAATATTAATTTAGATAATACGATATATTGATAGTAATCAAGATTCGAATTTCAACGTAGATGAGTATCGAGAAATCGTCTCTCCGTGAAACGTCGTTAGCGCAGTCGAGCGCACTCTCGCAGTTTCTACTACTTTAAAAGTGTCTATACACACTGAGCCAACTTTGTTCCAAACTTATGTTCCAAGTTTAAAGCTAGTTAGTAATTCGGCTTGATAAAGAGAAAGTTAATTAGCGCCGAGATGACCTTTAATAAGAGAATAATTGGTACCTAGTGATTAAGTCAATGCAGCTTCCGGTTTCGAAGTAGACAGGTACGTGATAGGACCGAGACCGGATAGGACCGCACTTCAGCGCTACATATCGCTTCCTAAACCCTGCCAGCGCTAGACGTAGAGTCAGTGACGAAATATAGAATATCATTTAAGACCGATTCGCACATATCAGGTCAGTGCCAACGCAGTTCCGGCACAGTGAAAAAATATATTCTTTTAACATATTCTCTATGAACGCGTTCACACCTATCTGTATCAGTTCTAGATATTGTCTATGTAGTAAGGCGGCGACATGCGTTTTGTATAGTTTGTAGTGGTACATTAAATAATCATTTGGATGCCGATGATTGGAACACGAGCCGTAAACACGCACACGAGGTTTCACCAAGAGACTTTCGATTATGTGCAGCAGTAGACGTAAATTGGTTAGACCGAACCGAAACTGCCGACGAGGTTGGAACTGTGAGTTGGGAACAAAGTCACCTGAGTGTGTAGAGGCTTCATGACTTAATCTGTAACAAATGACTAGCTTTTTGCTTGTGACTTCGCTTATTATTGGCAATTTGTTATGTTTCAAGTTGATTGATGATGTTACATCTATTTTCTAAAGCACCGTCATTACTGATTGTTTGTCCAAATGTTAACTTATTGTTGTCTTAATAATACATAATATAAGTTATCTTCTTTATATGTAATATATGTATAAAATTACGATGTGCGTATGTTCGTAATTCTTCTCTTCCTAAACGGGTACCTAGAATGATTTTGATGATTTTTTGTACTTATAGGTACAATTACACCCGGTAGGTGAAATTGCACCCGGTGGTGGGTTTGTGGTCAACATTTAGGTTGTCGCTAGTTATGTATAGTTTAAAATATTATTTATATATAAATATTTTTTTTTTCGAGGGTAGGCACTGAAAAGTGTACACGCGTTTTTTTTTTCGGCTCTCGAGTTTATTTTATTTAAATTAGTTATTTATTGAATTACAAACATGTATTAGTGTTCTCTTACCTGCCAGCCCTAGCTCCAATCAGAAAATCCACACTTGGCACCAGAATTGACAAATTAATTGGATAATATATCACAAAAGCACAGTCACCATAATTAACATCACTATGGAGGCCTTACAAGTTTCAATTCAATCAATGACGGAGCATTTCAACAATCAAATGGCAGAATTCCAGAAGAGTCTGCAGGGAGCAATTCCAGCATCCAGCCCCGCATCAAATATATCTGCTCAGTTCAACACCTTCCGTACATTTGTGTTATCTGCGCTTGCTGGACTTCAGCAGCAAGTAGAAATGTTAGCCAAACAAACAGATCAGATGGAGATGCGGAGCAGGCGCAAGATGTTGCTGGTCCATGGCATCCCTGAAGGCACCGACAGTAATTTGGCAGCTACAGTGAGTACATCATTGTCCCAACATTTAAAGTTACCCGGCCTAAAGGAAGATGTTTTGAGCCGCTGTCAGCGCCTGGGTCAGCCCAAGGAAGACAGGCCCCGGGCTATACTTCTAAAATTCCGGGACCTGCCAATAAAGAATCAGGTCTGGTACGCCAAAACAGCTCTCAAGAATACGGGCATAACCCTATCTGAATTTTTAACTAAAGACCGTCACGATGCCTTTATGGCTGCAAGGCAAAAGTTTGGCGTTTCAAAGTGCTGGACGAGGGACGGACTCATTATAGTTATCGGCCATGACGGGAAACGACATCGGGTGACCTCCAAGGCAGAGGTTAGCGCCATCCAAACGCGCAGTGATAGCCAGACAGCAACCTCTTCAGCGGCCACTTCTAGTGCTCTAACCACTCAAGTCCCAAAGGTCGATAAGCCATTAGTGATTGAAGCCGCGAGGACAAAAAGGAACGCTAGGAAGTAAGGCAAAGTCTCCTTCTTGTGCTCTGGCATTGTCTGTTGTAGTTTTGTAGACTTATGACGCTTGCAAACCATGTACAGAAACTGCATACTTGCACTATCAGTAGGTATTATATCATCTGTGTCTTTCCGCTATTAATTCACACGCCGTCACTTTAACTTCCGATTAGTTGTGGGTACTAAAAGTTAAATTATTTATCTAAACTCTGAACTTCAAACTTCTCAGGTTTGCAAAATAAACAACTAACAAACGTCAAAATGTCACTGACATTTTATGACTGACACTTGACAGCTGAACAGTAGGGCGATTGCCTAAAATATTTGCATTGACATTGCAGCTGTCATTCTACCGCAATCGCGCAGCTGGTTTCCATCGTTCATCGTCCCTAGTCTTTTAATCTATGGTAACTAGAAATGCCTGCGGTCTTCCAATGTTACCCACACTCACTGAATGCAATTTGCATGCACTGAATTATGTACTGTACTGGTTTACGTAGCATAGTTCTTGGATTAATTTTAGTATTGTAAATATTGTAATATGTGTAATGGTAATTAATTTTAAGAATATATTTGTGATAGTTTTACTCTCAGCATGCTATCATGTTGTACCTACTTAATTATGCTTGTATTAATAGTTCCATTTTTTGTTAGCTTATTAGGTATCTTTTCACGATGGTAGCCTAGCTTCTCGCTTCATTTTGTGTTATATTCACGGTTTTATCTGATTAAACTTAAATCAATGATTTACTTTTATGCGATCTAATAATTTGCTGCTGGCGGGCGAAAGGAAACACTAGAAGGACCCGTACACTAAGTCTTATTATTATTATATTTTATTTGAGTTAATATTATTATTTTAAGTACCTCAGTATTATTTTAAGTAAGTATATTATCTTATAATTATTTTTATTTTATTCTATTATTATGGCTAATAACGATATAGAGCACAGTAGTTCTGAAGACGAGTTTTTCTCAGCTACTGATAAATCAGATGCATCCGACGGCAGTTTCCACAGCGTTTCAGTACCTCTCCATACCCAACTTCTCTCAGCGCTATCACCCTTTCCTAAAAACTTCAATGTGGTACATATTAATGCCCAAAGTATTCCATCTCATTTTACTGACCTCTTGGCTTCATTTGAAAATAATAATAGCATCCATGCTATTTTAGTGTCTGAAACCTTCCTGAAACCATGCTTGCCTTCTACCTCCTACTCTATTCCTGGTTTCCACTTGATTCGAAATGACCGTACGGGTAAGGGTGGGGGTGGTGTAGCGATTTACCTTCGTAGCCATATTCCCTTCACTGTTTTGGACAAGTCACCCAGTTTGTACTCAGAAACTGCTGAACACATTTTCATTGAAGTATTATTTGGTCAACTGAAACTACTTCTAGGCGTATATTACAGCCCGTCTCTACATATTAATTATTTCCATTCGTTTGAAACACTCCTTGAACAATATGTACCAACAGTTGACCATACAATAATTTTGGGTGACTTTAACACGTGTCTCCTTAAAGGGGATGCGCGTGCGAAACGGTTGACTAATATTGTTAATAGTTCTAACCTACAGTTACTTTCATCCTTGGCCACGCATTTCTTTCCTAATTGCGCACCCTCTCAGCTGGATTTGATGATGGTCTCCTCTAAAGAACATGTAAGCTCACATGGTCAATTTTCAGCGGAAGCCTTCTCCTATCATGATCTCATATATGTATCATATAAAATACGTCCACCGAAAGCCAAGCCAACTGTTGTCATGCGACGTAGCTTTAAGAACTTTAAGAATGATAGGTTCCTGCAGGATCTCAATAACATAGATTGGGATATCATTTTTGATGCAGCTACAGTAGATGAAAAGGTCAACTTATTTAACTCTATGCTAACAGTAATCTTCGACGTTCATGCACCACTGCGCCCAATCAAGTTGAAACACCTACCGGCTCCCTGGTTAACTAAAGAAATAAAAATTGCTATGACCAAACGCAACTCAGCTAAAGCTAAATTTAAATTAAAACGAACTGAAGAGCATCTCGAAAAATACAAAAAACTACGGAACCGATGCAGTAAACTTTGCCGAGATGCTCAACGTAACTATATCCATGAGTCTATTGACAACAGTAACCCTTTGAAAACCTGGAAGTTTCTAAATTCACTAGGGATTGGCAGGCAACAGTATCAGACCGTAAAGAATGTAAACCTGGATGATTTGAATAGGTATTTTACCACAATAACGCCAATGGATAGCCAAATAAAAAATGATACCTTAGACCGTTTTAGTGCAGCACCTACTCCTGTTTTCCCCCCATTTATATTTGACTCAATTACCCCTGATGATGTCAAGAAACACATATTGGCAATCAAATCTGATGCAGTTGGCAGTGATGGTATAAGCCGGAAAATGATAATGCTTGTACTGGAACAAGTGACCCCGATACTTAGTCATATTCTTAATCACTCCTTATCGACTAGTACTTTTCCCAGCGCGTGGCGGGTAGCGTATGTTATTCCTGTTCCCAAAACGACTAATCCATCGTCCTTCACTCATTATCGGCCAATTTCTATTCTTCCCTTCCTTTCTAAAGTAGCTGAACGTATAGTCTCCTCTCAACTTCGCCGCTACCTATCTTTCAATAACCTACTTAATCCTTACCAATCAGGTTTCCGGCCAGGGCACAGCACTGTCACAGCGCTCACCAAGATATGTGATGACATTCGCTACGGCCTCGACAACCAACTTGTGACAATTATTGTTCTTTTAGACTTTAGTAATGCCTTTAACTCGGTTGATTTGGATATAATGTTGGCCACGCTTAAGTCTGTTAATATATCGCAAGAAGTGGTGGACTGGTTCCATTCTTATTTATGGAATCGTCAGCAATGTGTCCGCATTGATAATAATGTTTCCTCCGTTTCCTGTCTCCGTGCCGGTGTACCTCAAGGAGGTGTCCTTTCGCCACTTTTATTTGCTATTTTTATTAATTCTATCTCCCATTCCCTCTCTTCATCCTTCCACCTTTACGCTGATGACCTGCAAATATACATATCGGTACCAGCGGATGAAGTTATGTCAGGTATTAGTAAAATTAATTCTGACTTATGTAAAATTAGTACTTGGAGTAAATCGCACGGTCTGACTTTAAATGCTAGTAAGACACAGGCTGCTATCATTGGTAACCCCAGGCAAACTTGTAAGATCGACTTCAATACCGCTGGTTCAATCGTGCTAAATAATTCGACCATACCGTTCAGTGCGACTGTCAAGAACCTCGGCTTGTTTATTGACTCCTCATTCTCCTGGATCCCGCAAACTAATTATGTAAGTAGACGCCTCTTCGCCGCTGTCGGCTCTCTTAAAAGATGGAAGAATCTCCTCCCAATCAAAACAAAAATATCTTTGGCTGAAACTCTGCTCTTACCCATATTGGACTATGCCGACAGCAGCTACACAGATCTGAATGAGGAGCTCCTAAACAAGTTGGAGCGGTTGCAAAACCTTTGCATTCGATTTATTTATGGACTAAGGAAATTTGACCACATCACCGAATACCGTACGCGTCTTAAGTGGTTGACAATTAGACGGCGTCGGGATTTCCACGCACTCACCTTACTCTTCTCTATCCTCTATGCTCCCCACACTCCTTCGTACCTTAAAGATCGCTTCATTTTTCTTGGTGCTGACGATCGCGACAGGAAGTTGCGCTCATCCACAGATAACAAACTCCGAACCCCACGTAACTGCACAAAATTCTATGGGAAATCTTTTACAGTATATGTTGTACAACTGTGGAATGCTCTGCCCAAAAATATTCGGGACTCGAAATCCTTGCCCATTTTTAAAAATCGTCTTAAAGAACTATACTTATCGATGCCATAATATCATAGGTATAATATGTATGTCTATTATAATATATGTAGGTATATGTAGTTGTATATATATATATTTCTATTATGGATTGTATATATATTATAGTTATTATTATATATATATATTATAGTTTATATATGTATGATAGTTATTTATGTATTACTGATATAGTTAGGTACTTATTAATTAATTATATTATATTATATTATACTACTTCATTTTTCTGTAAATGCGTGTAAGTACTATCCAACACACCTAGTTTCTCCTTTCACCAAAGGTTGCCTGGTAGAGATTGCTGTGAGCAATAAGGCCGCCTTTGCATACAATTATTCTTTTAGTTTTAGTTTCTTTGTCATGTTATGTAATATATTTTGTGTGCAATAAAGTATTTCTATCTATCTATTTCTATAGATTCCACAGCACGAATAAATACGAATTTTGAACTTTATACTACCCATTTACTGTTAAAAAAATTGTCTTTTATACGACAATCTTACTGCCGTCCTAACGAAGAGTGCAATAAGTCGAGTTTTTGGTCAAATTGACTTAAGACCATATCCGTAATCAGGAAAATGAGCTCTATATTTTCGTCTTAGACGTCTTTTTTGTATCTTCAATAGTTTCGGTTCTGTTGGTTACCATAACTGCAATATCTAATATAACGATGTGTAAGGAGCTAATCATAACCGAAATATCTTGAGTTATGACTTGGATAGCTTTGATATTTTGTAATATTACATAAAATAATCGCAATAAGTCCAGTTATTGCACTTATGACTGTAGTACGTTTTATAAATTTTTGGCACATTTACTAGTCATAAGCGCAAGAAGTAAGAGTTATTGCAGTTATCATAAGGAAACTTATAACTTAAAATGTCTAGCTTACTAAATGTATTATACTAAAGTAAAGTTAAAATAAACAAAAAGTTTTTGATTTTGACGATTTTGTGGATGTTGTAAAATTGTCAAATTCGTAGATTTTTACTTTTACAAGCACAAAATTAGAAACACAACCACTTAAAGAAAATTTTGGAAGTCAAAAGTCATTGGCTGAAAGGGGACAATTTTCATTGAAAGTCAAAGAAAAACATGCACCTGATTGGAGAGAATTAGAATTAGACAAATGAAAATTATCAAAAATTAAAAAAAAACTAGATATCTATACTAATATAATAAAGCGGAAGAGTTTGTCTGTTTGAACGCGCTAATCTCTGGAAGTACCAGTCGGATTTGAAAAATTATTTTTGCATTTGGTAGTACAGTTTTCCGGAAAGGTTATAGGCTATTTAACATTCCTAAAATCTTCCTCTAAGGGGGTAAAATGGGGGTAGAAAGTTTGTATGAAAGTCCTATGTTTTTAAAGTTACAGACGTGAAATCGGCATTTAGATTATTAGTTTTAAATAATATAAACCTGTAATAGGGGTTGAAAGTTTTTATGTTAAGTTTTAATTATTGTTATTATCAACTTGTAATTTGGAAGGTAGGTTTATTCTAAGGCTTAGATATCAGCCTAGAAAAGATTTCACGAAAATCCTCCCCTAAGGGGGTAAAATGGGGGTAGGAAGGTTATATGAAAGTTGTATGTTTTTGAAGTTACAGATATGAAAATAGGCATTTAGATTATGAATTTTAAATAATAAAAACTTGTATAAGTTGTTCTGGAAAATCTCCCATTAAGGGTGGTAAAAAAGGGGATGAAAGTTTTTGTGAAGTTTTAATTATTGTTTTATTTGGACGGTAGGTTCTTTCTTTTTAAAACCTAGTTATTGCACTCTTCGTTAGGACGGCAGCTTAGTACAATCGTATCAAGCATGTCGTACTACTGAATAACCTGGAATTCACTCTATAATAATAATATTAAATATAATAATAATATAAAAATTAGTAATAACAAATATATTTTTACAGTACAGTTGCGCTGATTTTAGATCAAAATGTCATTACCTAATTGTAAGAGTTTTTGTGACATTATTTTTATTATTAATTAATATTTTTATTATATATATTAATTTTACGAGTATTAATTGAGTCTAATGGGTAGTTTTGTTTTTTAGTTTTTTATCTAATTTTGCCAGTCTGATGGGTACCTTTGAACCAGGAGCCACCAGGGGTGGACTTTTCGACTAGTTTTTATAGTAAATATATTATTATCTTTTAGTCATTATATTATATTTTTTAAGGTTTTTAGTTTTAGGATTATTTTTAGGATATTGTTCTTCTCTGTTATTAATTAATTATATTGAGTCTTATTATCGGTAAAGACAAGTTGTTAGGAATGCATATTTATTTATAAATCATACATATCTAAAAAGTTAATTTGTGTATTCGCTTAAAACTCGTGTATTTTTTAATCTGAGGTCTACTTCTATTTCAAATCTAAGTCTTATTTCAATGCGGTTTTCATCATTATTTAGAACATTTCACGAGGAAGCAATTACATCATAACGTAAAAGTTCACACATTTATACAAATACACATTTATACAAAAAACTAAAGTGTCTGTATGAGCTCATAATATGATTATGTACGATGTACTTTTTTTTAATTTTTGTCTGTCTACCTGTATTTTCGAGCCAATCTTCGAAATTAATTTTGATGGAATTTTTACCGACATTTAGAGGACTACATTAGTATGTACATAGTATACACAACACAAGGCTTCTTTTTATCCTGGAAATATTAAGGGTTCCGGCGTAAAAAAAAACTGTTAATATAAAGTTATAAAATGTTATTTTATAAGGCCCGATCTTGGCGAAGTTTCGCACAAAAAGAAAGCTTGAAAACCGGGAACAGACAAAGAGTTCCCACGGGATTTAAAAAAATCCAAAATCCACGAAATCTCGGGCATCTGCTAGTAGTATTTAAAATAACAAAATACCACTCGTAAATAATCGTCATATAAGAGTAAAAAAGAACACGTCTAGAATTATTTGATATGAAGTGACTTTCACAACTTTTTTAATTACTTATACCTAAGTATAATATGCTAATATTTCGCTTTATAAAACACAATTTTATGCAAATTTAACTTACTTAAAATGAAATAAAACAAGTGCAATTTTTAAATTGAATGCGTACCAATTACCTACTTACTAAAGATAAAAGAGCAATAGTTTTTTTTACATGAATGTGCACTTAATATTCTCTCGAAAACTAAGATGCAATGTTACAGATTTTTAATCGGTCAAGGCGTCAATTCGAGCGCGGTTGCGAAAGTTATAGGTATTAAAGCGCTTCGAATAAAAGTCACGTTAAAAATGATTTAGCACAAAAACAACAGTCTGTGATATGTAATTAATTACGCGTACCGACAAAATTATTTATTGTTAATAAGAGAAAAACTGAAACACGTATAATTATATTCAAATAATCTGTAGGTAGGTAGGTAAAGGTACCTACATCTTTATTTTATAACCGACTTCAAAAAATGGAGGTTATCAATTCGACACGTACGTAGGCATAGTATTTTGTATAAAAAACACTAAAATCCTCGACATTTAGGTACTTTTTCATCACTTTCCATCAAAAACGCCATTAGCATAATATTAAAAATTTGCATAAAACTTTTTACATCTTCATAAAGTAAATAAAAATTGTTATATCACTTTAAAAAGCTAAGTTTCACTTTCTTTTCAAACACCGGCTTCATTATAATGTTTTGGACATTAGCTCACAGGTTGGAATTAAAATTAATGAGCCGGGGAAGCTTGTTAGTTAGTTGTTTAGTTCAGTGCTACCGGAAAGAATTAGACATTAGGTACTGCCGGAAGGAATATAAGTGCTTCATATAGATATAATCCTATCTAATAATATAAATGCGAAAGTGAGTTTATGTGTTTGTTTTTCACGCTTAAACCGCTGCACCGATTTTGACGAAATTTGGTACAGAGATAGACTAAAACTTAAAGAAGGACATACTACGCTACTTTTTTATCCCGAAAAATCATAGTTGCCAAGGGATTTAAAAAAAAAACTAAATCCACGCGGACTAAGTCGCGGGCATCAGCTAGTAATAATATGAAGTAAGAATAAGTAATATGAAGTATAAGTATGCCCCTGCCGGGAATCGTAACAACTCCTACATCTCAGATGAAACGGCGAGAAAAATACAATAGTCAGTAATTGTGGACAGAGTTTATAAAACTCTGTCCACAGCGCATGATATTTGCGGAACACAAAATCGGCCTTGATATTTACGCGCACTTTCGTTCCCCGAACAAAAAATGTCATTTGCATAACACGTACGCGAAACACGTCGCGCAGTCTTGCCTACTCAGCAGAGTAGGCAAGCTTGTCTGTGCGTTTCTCTCGCCGCCTACGAGATTTACTTGTATGACGAGATGACACTGGACTCGACTGAAATGGGCTTATGAATAAAACAAGCGGACACCCGCGACTTCGTTCGCGTGGACATTGGTTTTTAAAAATCCCGTGGGAATAATTTTGTTTTCCTAAGCTTCTTTGAGCTCATACATTGCTAAAAACTGTTAAAAGTTCACTGGCGGATGTTTAGGTAGATTAAAATGTAAACATCCGCCAGTAAACGTCCCATCAAAATCGATCCAGCCTTTCTTAGATTAGCTGGTAATCTTTAAAGTATCTCCTTTCTAACAAAAAAAAGAATGAATGAAATCGGATCACGCGTTAATGAATTACAGCTAATTTTAACTTTCATCCCCTCTCCCAAGGGAACCATGCTGAATTTTGGGATAAAAAGTATCCTATATGTTACTCCGTATGAACTGAAATCATACTAAGTTTCATTTCAATCCATTCAGTAGTTTTTGTGTGATGCGCGCACAAACATACAGACAAACAGACAAAAATTTCAAAAATAGCTTTTTTACGTTCTATTACTTATCCCTAACATCCCCCAGTTATTATTTTGCAAAAATCTTTTATGTACAGATACGGCAAGTCTTCAATTTTATTATATGTATAGAATAGATTTGTAGTACTCCGGCCGGATGCGGTAACCTCTCTGAATGCATCATTAGTTGTCGTCTCAACCAATAGACGTCCACTGCTGGACATAGGTCTCTTGCAAGGATCGCCACAGAACACGATCTTGCGCCGCTTGTTGCCAGCGGCTGCCAGCGATACGCTTGAGATCGTCCGTCCATCTAGTGGAGGGTCTTCCCACGCTTCGTTTGCTGGTGCGAGGTCGCCACTCAAGCACCTTGGGACCCCAACGTCTATCGGTTCTTCGAGCAATGTGTTTTGACTTTTTAACCATACCTATTATTACAATTTCTAATAACGTTCGGAACGAAAATTCTTCGAATTAATTCATGAAAGGCCATTATGACTTGTATAGTTCGTTCGGTAACTTAGTGTCGGTACAGGCGCAGGTGCTCTTAGTATTCTGCTTTTATTTTTATTAATTTTTTTCTGTTTGTAATTTTTTTCTATTCTAACAGAATCTCCGAATAGTCTGCCAATCCGCTCTTGGCCAGCGTGGTAGACTATGGTTAAAATCCTTCTCATTTTGAGAGAAGACCCGTGTTCATGAGAATATTATATTTTATGTTTATGGTTATATTGTAATAAAATACGAATATAAAAAAATATAAAAAGGAAAGAGAGAAATTTTAATGAACAAATATGAGTAGGTATAAAACGCCAAAACCCCTTGTGCCTGTATACCCCTCGCGGCATGCTTTGAAGTCACGGCGGTGTCTTTGGCAAAACACCGCGCGGCGGAGGCGGCTAGACACAAAAGGCGACCGTAAGAAAATGAACAGACTGTATATCAGGTCTGATTAGAGTAACAGGAACTAGCAGGATGCTGCTTGGTTTGAATTAATATAACCATCTCTATTCTCTTCTCACACCGATGCTTCTTCTTCCACCTCCTGTTATTCCAGGACATTTCTGCCTGGTACTCACAAATCATGGAACCAGCTTCCAATAGCTGTGTTCTCTCAAAACTACAATATGTAGCTATTCAAGGGGTTAATAAACAAATTCGTCAAGAACCGGCAACGCATAGGCAGTCTCTCTGGTGCTGCAAATGTTCACGGGCGACGGTAAACATTTCACATCAGGTGACCCGCCTGCTCATTGCTCGCTATAAATCTTCATCCTCATCAGACGACATTATGATTATGATATTTTCAAACTAAATTGAATTCTGTATCATACCTACCATGTTACATAAGCTAATATAGGCTGTGTCACGTCAGAGTATAGTCAAAGTCATGCTGCGAGCCCAGATTTATAGGTGTACGCTATGCTTTATATACCATCATTACTTTCTATGAGATGTGATACTGCTAGTCAAGCGTAACAAGTATAAATTAAAAATTAAAAAACCCCCGACATTCGCCATTTTGTGACGGCGGCCATCTTGGATTTGCAATAGTGCTATTCTACTAGTCAAGCCCTTTCATTTGATACCCATATTGAGTTGTGAAAAAATATGTAATCCGCCATTTTGTAGCGGCGGCCATCTTGGACCAATTTTCTTCAAACATAGCTAACAACACTCTCGACTAATTCACCTTTCAAACAAAAAACCCGCATTCTAATCGGTCCACCTGTTTGAGTGCCACAGGGGAACAGACAGACATACAGACACACACACACACACACACACACACACATTTCCATTTATTCGATACAAATAAGTTTATTAAAAACTTTAAATTGACAAAAGATACTATGTATCTGCCTCTTAGATATAAGAAACAAATAGCTACATTAGTAGCTTACAATATACAAGATACAGCTATTTTTAGCTTGACTGACAGTACATGTTGTACAAATAATAATATTAATATACTTAGTCATAGTACTAATTTAAATATTTTGACATCAAATTCTTTGACTGACATTGGTACATGTTGTACAAATAATATTGATATAATTAGTAGTACTACTAATTCAGGTTTTTTGACATTAGATACAAATAGCTATCATTGTATTGATAGTAGTAATAAAAATTTAAACTGAACAGTAAGACAACAGATAAGCAATGTAAGATCCATCTTGTGCATCAAAATATACAAGGCTTGTCTGGCAAAGAACATGAGGTTGAACTTTTTATTAAAGAATTTAATATTGATATCTTATGCCTCACTGAGCATTGGCTCAATAAATATCAATTAATTTTACACTTACAAAATTATTCATTGTCAAGTGTGTTCTCTAGAAAGACGGCTATACGCGGGGGTTCTTTAATAATTACGCGAAACGATATTAATTACAAAGAACGTAAAGATATTGTTAGTCTTTCTCTTGAACGCATTATTGAGCTGTCTTGTGTTGAGCTGGAGCGATATATTATAGTGTGCGTGTACCGACCTCCCTCAGGTGACTTTGTTCTTTTTGAGGATGTCATGGAGGAAGTTTTAAGGCGAATATGTAGGGCATCAAAAAAAATATTAATTTGTGGAGATTTTAATATTGATATTTTGCTTCCCACTCCTGTTACCGATAGATTACTTAATCTTTTTAAAAGCTTTAATCTAGAGAATATTTTTGTCGAACCTACGCGGATAACTGCAAACTCAGCTACTTGCATTGACAACATTTTCTGTGATTGTAAAATCATTGAAAAATCAATTATCAGCAAACTAAGATCTGATCATTGCGGTCAAATGATATCCATTCCTAACAGCGAACAGAATATAACAAAAGTAATAAATTATAGGCCAATTACCACTAAAAAAGTAAGGCAATTCAAACATACTATTTCGACCACACTATCGACAATTGACCTTACGCAGGGTGGTCCGGATGAACTTTATAGCAAGTTTTTTGATGTAATAAACACTCAGTTTACTTCCATCTTTAAAATTATAGAAAAAAGATTGTTTAAAAATCTCAAATTTAGTGACTGGGCAACTGTTGGCATTTATAAAAGTAGAAACAAGTTATTTGACTTGTATGCAGAAAAACAATATAACTATACCCCTGCGTTTATTGAATATGTTAGAAATTATTCCAAATTATTTCGAAATGTTTGCATACAAGCAAAATCTCTTTACATAAAACAGAAAATCATTCACTCTGATAATAAAATAAAAGCAACGTGGGATATCATCAGTAATGAAATGGGGAAACATAAAGTGCATAATAATAAACTGGAATTAAAAATTAATAATCATATTATTGATTCTGATACAGATATTGCAAATACTTTTGAGAAGTTTTTCCAAAATGTTCCAGTTACCACGACTAGTTCCCTAAATTCCTCGCCAACAGAAGCCTATAGTATTTTAAAGGGCAATGTTTCTGAGTGCAATGTATTATTTCGATTTAAATACGTAACCCCATATGATGTTATTAAAACATTTAAGTCTTTACAACACAAAAAAACAGGAGACTTATGGGGAATATCAGTAAAAATAATCCATAATATTATTGACGTTATTGCACCATATCTTGCTGTTATTTTTAACAAATCCATAGACTCGGGATCATTTCCTGACCTAATGAAATGTAGTAAATTAATACCTCTATTTAAATCGGGAAGCAAAAGTGACCCAAATAACTACAGGCCGATCTCGATTCTACCAACTCTCAGCAAGATATTTGAGAAAATGATGCTCAACCAACTGCTTTTGCACTTTAATTTAAATAAATTACTTCACTCTGAGCAGTATGGTTTCACTAAGGGTCGTTCTACAACCGATGCGGCCGCAAGGCTGTTACGGCATATTTTCGATGCATGGGAGAAATCACAGAATGCCATTGGTATTTTCTGTGATTTGTCAAAAGCATTCGATTGCGTTGATCATGAGACTCTCTTACGAAAATTAAGCCACTATGGTATTAAAGAAACTGCACTCAGTCTTATTGCCTCTTATCTCAGTGATCGCATACAGAGAGTATGTATCAATGATGTTAAGTCGTCCGGATCAGCCTCAGTAATGGGTGTTCCCCAAGGCTCTATTCTGGGTCCATTCATGTTTCTGGTTTATATTAATGATTTACCACATTTTGTCAAAAATGCTTGCGATATTGTACTATTTGCTGACGACACGTCTTTGATTTTTAAAGTCGATAGGACTAAGGACAATTTTGACGATGTAAATAATACATTATCTCAAGTTTCACATTGGTTTACTACAAACAATCTACTTTTGAATGCAAAAAAAACCAAGTGTGTCGAGTTTCTATTGCCCAATACAAGGGTTACTAGCAAAAATTTAAAGATAAGTGGTGAGCCATTGAAAACTGAGGACACAACTGTGTTCTTGGGAATAACCCTAGATGCAAAGCTTCAATGGGGCACCCATATAGCAACACTTGCTGGCAAGCTCAGCTCTGCTGCTTACGCTGTTAGGAAGATTCGACAGATAACAGATATAGAAACTGCAAAAATTGTTTATTTTGCATATTTCCATAGTATTATGTCGTATGGACTCATACTATGGGGTAAAGCGGCTGATATTGAAAAAATTTTCGTTTTACAAAAAAGGGCAATTCGCGCAATTTATAATTTAAAACCGCGGGATTCCCTTCGAGAGAAATTTAAAGAAATAGGTATTCTTACGGTAGCTTCTCAATATATCTATAACAATATAATTTTTGTTAGGCAAAACATTCACAGTTACATTAAAAAGTGCGAATTACACGACAGGCAATTAAGAAATAGAAATAGGCTCGTGATTCCTCAGTTACGCCTCAAAAAGGTCCAAAGGTCATTTGTGGGAATGGGCGTAATGTTCTATAATAAAATTCCACAAGCAATCTTAGACTTGCCTTTACACAAGTTTAAGAACTCTATTAAAAATATGCTCATAAAAAAAGCATATTATACAATTGAAGATTATATAAATGATAAAAAAGCATGGAGCAATTTCTCAATGTCGTAAACCGAGTATTTGATTATTGGTGTTCAATTCGATGCTTTGATCATGGGTAGCCTAAGTATGTCACGCTCTCTTTAAACATTTCTGTGGTGGTGTCGTGTGGTGCGGGTTGTTACGTTCCCTCGAATATGGTTGAGCGAAGCAATGGCTGGATCATGCGTCATGCTCGTGAACGGGTGCCACCGTCGGAAATGGGGCTGCTTTTGTCTGCCCTTCTTCACATGTGTAGAATTGTAAGCACCATTCCGAACCTGTGGTAGATTCATTTGTCGATTCGTAAACGCTTCCGAAAGTTTATCTGAATAAAATTATGATTACTTATATAAATGATAAATAAAAAGGCGTGGATTTGACTCGTTCCAGCAATGCGCGAGACGGCAATTCAATCATGTACTTACCATAAAATTGTTATATTGATATTGTAAATTTGGAAAAGAGCAACCGCCGAGTTTCTTGCTGGTTCTTCTCGGTTGGAACGGCATTCCGAACCAGTGGTAGATTCATCTGACTATTCAAAAGCACTTGTAAAAGTTTATTTGAATAAAAAACTTTTCTATTCTATTCTATTCTATCATACAGACACGTCAAACTTATAACACCCCGTCGTTCTTGCGTCGGGGGTTAAAAATAGTGATAAATAAAAAATCAGCCAAGTGCGAGTCGGGCCTCGCTCTTTCAGGGTTCCGTACATAATTATGAACAATATAATATTTTGGGTCTAAGAAATATTTAATTTCCGAGCTAGACATCGCAACAAACCGTGAAAGAAAAACCCAAAAAAATGTTCGTTTATTTTGGTCACAGCTTATAAACTATTTAATAAATCGTTGTTTTCAGTATTTGTTGTTTAAATAGAACATATAGTACATAATATACTGAAATATCATATTCCCAACTAGTTTAGTTTTTGAGATAGCCCCCGTCACAAAAATGGTCTAAAACTGACAACTTTGATGGCCTCCCATTCCCTTATTTTTTGAGATAAAAATTAAAAAAATATATATTTGTACTCTACTTAATGAGCTCTAAACAATGATACCCCACAAGCTAGGGTAAAGAAAAATTTTTTTTTTCCGGCTCCTTTTTCATGTATGGGAGCCCCCCTGAAAAATAATTTAATTCAATTTCTAATTCAATATTTGATTTTGGGTTAACGTTTTACACTAAATACCAAAATTTCAGGTTTGTAACTCATTTCGTCTGCGAGCTAGAGACCTGTGACCGGCGGACAGACGGACAGACAGACAGACAGACAGACAGACAGACAGCCGAGTGACATTAATAGGGCTCCGTTTTTACCCTTCGGGTACGGAACCCTAAAAATTATGTTTACACACATTATTTAAATAGCAGAAAGCAAATAGCGTGACTGTTCCACAAAGATTCTGCACCTGTTCATAATTATTCGAGTGGCATATTATTTATGGCATATTAATATAGAAAATCTTGACTTATGTTTATTTACGAATGACTGTAACTTGCAAATTACTAATATTATGTCGATTTAGAATAATAAGTAATAAGGGAATGAATTAGTTATGAAATGGAATCCTAATTTAAATTAATCACAAATACAACGCAATTTTAGCCAACTTAGGGCCTTTTCACCACCTTTCGACAAGTGTCGGATAACCTAAACGTAAGTTTTGTCGCTGTTTTACTTTATGTCAAGTGACAAAGACAAAAGTGGTGGAACAGGCCAATAAAAAAAATTTTTTTTGGTGAAGATACGTCATCAAAAAAAAAGAAGATGATTTAAATGGTTTTCGAAGTTTTGAAAGAAACATACCAAAGGTATACCTATCGTCGGATTTGTTTCATTTAAATTTGACAACGCTCTGATGAACATCTAGGAGAATTGACGAATTATGAAAAAACCTAAAATCGAGACTTTATTTAAAAGCATACTGACGAATGGATGTTAACTATTTACATAAATTAAGAAATAATTTGATTTAATCAAAAAACGAAAATATATAAGTATAACCCGCGGCACGTACATCGAACACTGAACGAAACGTGGAGGGGATAGCTGCGTATGGGAACTGTCACGCACGTCATACAATAGCTTACCCCCTCCACTTTCCTTCAGTGTTCGATGTATGTATGTATGTATGTATGTATATACTTTATTGCACACCACATAAGAGCAGAATACAAAGGACATGTTATATAAAAGAATACTTAAAACGTAGGTACAACAAGGCGGTCTTATCGCTAAGTAGCGATCTCTTCCAGACAACCTTAACGCTAGCACAGAATAATAACTAGTACCTAAAGGTACAGAAGCCTTACTTCGCAATGGTTTTCAAAGAAATATGTACTCAATCTGATAAACAATATGATTTAATTTAGCTCGCGTTCCAGTCGAGCACGTGTTCATTTACGTACCTACCAATTATTTTTTGAGGGAATATGGGCCTTAACTCGCTGCACTACGGTTCATAATAGGTTGTACGTGGTTATACGTTTGAAAGAGCCGTAGACTCTAGGGTTGCTTACTTCGAGGTGACTTCGAGAAACTACTCACACCATCTAGCGCTTTCTACTTTTAGGGTATTGGAATAGTACTTTGTTCAACATGGGGAGAAAGGGTTTGTAGTTTGAATTAATTTCATTTCAAATAGGATACAATGAATATAAAAATTATTTTGCTATAATCCGCTAACAGTGACAAATTCGTAGGCACAAAATAATTTTTATATTCATTGTATATCATGGAATTCCGCAAAGTAACGCCTGCTTCCATTCAACATTTCAAATAGGAACATAATGTAATCCAATCAAAGTAGATTTTACCTGTCAGCGTTTTTAGGCAACCAAAAAAAGTTAAATTTCGATCACGATCCGTATTTAAACAATTAAATACTGCACAGTATCTTTTTGCTTTTTTTCGTTTTGTGTCCATCTTGCAACTATCGAGAAAGTTGAACGTGGTCGAACAAATAGCGCGCGCCCGTGTCTATCTTCGCTTGTGGCAGCCTACTAGATTGGCCGTTGCGCAACGGCCGCCGCCTGTAGGTATGTTTTTAATACCTACACGCGGAGTGACACAGGCCTGACGCTAGGGAGAAAATGAACAAGTGGACAGTGGGAGGTGGTGTATATGATAAACTTAAACACTAATAGCTAAATATACTAAACCATATAATATAATAATAACATATAAATATACTAATATATACAAAATAATGTATACAATAGACATACATATGAATAAATAAATATATATCAATTATACAAATAGATACGAGAATAACAAAATAAATGTTGCTATTGATGACAGAGAGAAAGGTAGTGATTTTTTACGTCAATCTTAAATTTGCTCAGGGTTTTAGCGTGATGTAATTGCGGAGGAAGTTTATTCCATAAACTGATGGCTTTAAACGTAAAGGAACTTTCAAAGTACTTAGTTCGATGTGTAGGCACGTAGAGAATGAATTTACTGGCTGAACGAAGAACTGTGTTCGGCCTGTCGTGACCAAGGAATTTAAAATTTTCCTTTAAGTAGCTTGGCGTCGTAGGGTTGAACAATACACAGTACAGAAGAGAAACAATATGCATATTCCGGCGGAAGCGAATGGGTAACCACTTGAGCTTTGAACGATACTCGGAGACGTGGTCATATTTGCGTAAACCAAATATAAACCTAATAGCTAGATTTTGAATTCGCTCAAGTTTATTTAGTTGGTCCTCGGTCAAGTCAAGATAGCTTGCGTCCGCATAATCGAGAATCGAGAGAAGTAAGGATTGTGCTAACATAATTTTAGTAGGAATAGGCAGTAGAGAACGTAGACGCCTGAGAGAACCAAGGGCAGCAAAAGTTTTCCTACTGATTTCTTTTATTTGATGAGACCAGGAGAGAGTTGTATCAAAATGGACACCAAGATTTTTTACTGTGGTACTGTACGGTATTACAACGTTATTTAATGAGATTGACGGAAGGTTATCCCAATCAATTCTTGAGATCATGCCAGCACCACCGATGACGATAGCCTGGTTCTTACAAGGATTAACCTTAAGACCATAGCAGTTACTCCATTTGGTGATAGCCATCAGGTCACTATTAATAGTGGAAACAGCGGCAGGCAAGTCCTCAAGGGTTGATTGTATGTACACTTGGAGATCGTCTGCATACATGTGATAGAGAGAAGTAATTTTTTGGGAAATTGAGTTAATGAAGATAGCAAAAAGTAAAGGAGACAGCACACCACCTTGAGGCACTCCAGCTCGTAATTCACACCAAGATGAGAACTTATCGTCGATGCGAATACGCTGCTGTCGGCCTCTAAGATAACTCTGAAACCATCCCACCACTGATGGAGATATGTTAATAGAACGCATCAGACTCAACAAGATGTCAAAATCGACGGAGTTGAAGGCATTGCTAAAATCTAACAATACCAACACAGTGAGCTGTTTATTATCCATGCCCCGTCGAATGTCGTCAGTGACTTTAACTAGCGCTGTAGTCGTACTATGACCCAACCGGAAGCCGGACTGGAGAGGATTGAGGAGACAGTTTCTGTTAAGGAAGAGGTTCAATTGGTGGAAAACTAATTTCTCTAGGACTTTAGACAGAAACGGTAAAATAGAAATAGGGCGAAATTCGGAAAAATGTGAGGCATGAGCATTTTTTGGGAGAGGAATAATGTAAGCACTTTTCCAAGCTTCAGGGAATGTAGAGGTTGAAATAGATTCATTAAAGATATGGGTAAGGATAGGAGTAACAATTTCAAGAATCGGTAAGATCATATTGCGGCTAATACTGTCATCACCCACGGCATTAGAAGAGACTGATAATATGTTCTTTTTAACATCACAGTCAGTGAAAGGAGTGTAATTAAACGGTTGAAAATCAGGAGTTGGCATTGTAGAAAGAATACTCAGAGCGCGATCTTTTTCTGAGTTGTCTATTGTACTAGTGGAAGTAAAATGTTGATTAAGGAGTTCAATGTCAATATTCTGATGAGTTGAAGGAGGAGATGCTTTGCCAACTCCGAGAGATGCAAGAAATTTCCAAACTTTGGCAGGGTCGCCGTTTTCGACAGATTTGTGAATGTGGCGTCGTTGTGCATCCCTACATGGTCTAGGATCCCACCTTAGAAATTTCTACCCTCATCTGTTATTTAAACGAATTATATGTCAAATGAAAGATTATTTTATTCTTAATCGAACCGTATTTGGTTGCCTGGTCAAAAGTGGTGCTAAATCATGGTTGCCTGGATTTTAAGATATAAAATGTTCGGTGCGAGTGTTGAAAGTGACAGAAAAGTGTTGCGCGCGCAATTTCATTTGACAGACAAAGATGCAGTGAGGCAGGCGTGCACTCGGCAGGTGCTTAGTCTATACATAGATTAAAACCATAGACTTTCTGTGCCTGTCCATTAAAGATATTTACAAAAAAATAAGTGAGTGACGTAAGGGATAAGTAATAAAACGTAAAAAAGCTGTTTTTGAAAATTTTGTCTGTTTGTCTGTATGTTTGTGCATGTATTACGCAAAAACTACTGAATGGATTGAAATGAAACTTGGCATGATTTAAGTTCATACTACATAATAGCATATAGGATACCTTTTATCCCGAAATTCAGCAGAGTTCCCTTGGGAGAGAGGATGAAAGTCAAATTACACATTTTGACTTTCATCCCCTCTTCCAAGGGAACTGTGCTGAATTTCGGGATAAGAAGTATCCTATATGCTATTATGTAGTATGAACTTAAATCATGCCAAGTTTCATTTCAATCCATTCAGTAGTTTTTGCGTAATACATGCACAAACATACAGACAAACAGACAAAATTTTCAAAAACAGCTTTTTTACGTTTTATTATTTATCCCTTACGTCACTCACTTATTTTTTTGTAAATATCTTTAATGGACAGGCACAGAAAGTCTATGGTTTTAATCTATGTATAGACTAAGCACCTGCCGAGTGCACGCCTGCCTCACTGCATCTTTGTCTGTCAAATGAAATTGCGCGCGCAACACTTTTCTGTCACTTTCAACACTCGCACCGAACATTTTATATCTTAAAATCCAGGCAACCATGATTTAGCACCACTTTTGACCAGGCAACCAAATACGGTTCGATTAAGAATAAAATAATCTTTCATTTGACATATAATTCGTTTAAATAACAGATGAGGGTAGAAATTTCTAAGGTGGGATCTCCTACTAACACGATGTATTGCAGCGATTCCGTGCTTTATTGTACTTCCGCAGATTTTTTTCAGATTTTTCGGCTTTAAGCTTGCTTTTCGCAAAGCCTTTTTGCATTATTAGGTTCTTTAGATGATCTGTTAGCCAGGGTGCCGGTAAATGCTTAATTTTGATAGGTTTAACAGGAGCATGTATGTCATAGAGCTGCATAAGAAAGGAGTTAAACAGATCAACTTTCATGTCAACCGCAGTGGTATTTATAATGGCTGACCAATCCAACTGACGAGCATCTTCAGCAAGGAGTTCTTTGTCCATTCCACTAAAGTTACGTTGCAGAAGGATTCTCGATTTAGCTTTTGGAGGACGGACTTTGTACGATAGAAATAAGAGATCGTGGTGAGAGAAAGCATCAGCCTCGTGCTGGCCATGTTTTAGAACAAAATCTGGTGAGGATACCATAATTAGGTCGAGTAAAGATGGGATACAGTCGGGTAAGTTATGGGTAGCAGAAAGCGGCAATATATTTAGGTTACAAGAATCAGTAATGGACTGTAACCTTTTACCACGATAGTCCCCTTTCAGTAGGCACGTGTTAAAGTCACCCATTATTATGGTATGACTATAAGATGGCGTTAAATTTTCTAAGAGATGCTCAAAAGAAGAGAAATAATCAATATGGAGAGAGGGACTGTAACAAACGCCAAGAAGAATTTTTGAATGAGACAGCGTAACTTCAATGAACAAATGCTCGACCGCATTAGAAGCAGGAGGCTGAGTAGACAAGCTTACGACAGCAAAGGGAATGTAAGAACGTAGGTAGATCGCCACTCCTCCGCCCCCCTTTCCAATACGGTCATTGCGAATGAGGTGAAACCCTGGTAGTGAGTAAGAAGTGGATGGTAAACATGGCTTTAGCCAGGTTTCGGAGACAAGAATGGCGTGAATGTTACGAGATTCAAAAGACGCAAGCATATCGGGATAGTGCGCCGGAATACTTTGTGCGTTTAAGTGAATTACATTGAAATTCTTCAGGGAATCTGGAAAATAAGAATTAATAGCATCATTAAGAGGAATAGAAGATATTGTACTGTGAAAGCTAACCTCACTAGGCGAATCTTCGGTCGACGGCAAAGAGTAAAAATCACCACAATCATCACTAGCAGTACTACTATTATCTAATGACGTCATCAATAAATAATATAAAATTAATAATAAAGTATATAAATAAATAAAATCAAAATAAACACTAAAACTAAAACAAATAAATACAAAGATCCCTAACCTACCAGTAGTCTGAAAGAGATTTACATAATTATTATTAAATTATTCAAAAGAAAATATCAGAACAATTACTATATGAAAGCAAAAAAAAAAAAAAAAAAATAGATAGTAATAATAAAAAATAAATAAAAAAACAATGAATATTTACACGGCATTGTTTAAGATTACCAGATTAATTAACTAAACACTTTATGCACTAACACCAGTAACATTACGTTACCAGGATTATGAGTAACGTTATAAAAGTGAATTTAACCGTTACAATGTTTGTACAAGTTTCCGAACGCCATACATGTCAAAGACAAGCTGTGATTCCGCAGATGTCTGTACGTCAATCAATGTCATATTTTATTGTTACTCAACTCAAGTATCAACAAAAAAAAATCGTAACATTATGTAGATAAGTACCTACCTTACATAATAATTATGTTAAATTAACGAAAACAAATTAAATCTTTAAATCAATATTGTAGGGTTATGCCAAAATATAGTAGAGTAAAACAGTTTAAAAATAAAAATCTATACAGACATGTTTGGATCGACTGGCTAATGAAATAAGTATAGAGTTCATTTTTTAACACCTTTTCTGGGGCGCATTGGATAAGACCTGGTGTCCTTCGCCGTACTTGCGACCGCTGCTGCCGCAGACGAGGCCTGCGTCACCACTTCGGGACTCGGAATAGCATCCAAATCACGTTTGGAACTGACACGGTGGCGCGTCTGATCAGAATCCAATACCAGAATAGTGCCGTCCTTCGTCCAGCATTTGGAGACCCCGAAACGTTGACGCGCAGCTTGGAACAGAGCATGCCGATTTTTGGTCAGGAATTCTGACAAAGTGATCCCGGAGCCCTTGAGATTTTTCTTTGCTAACCACACTTTTTCCTTGTGTACGTGCCGCGGGTTATGCGTGGGATGATTTATGCCGTCAAACCATCCTTATGGCTGGATGGATTGTATTCTATTCATCTAAACTGTCCCATGATTAGAGACCAAACTTTTTTTTCTATATCCTAATAAGTAGATCTCTTTTTACACAGTCGGGTTTTCGATTATTATTTTTTCAATATCATGCATTTTATTTATTTAAGGTGTATTTGGGGTTTAAGTGGCCCAAATTCCACCTATGTGGCCAAAGTCAACCTCACCTGCGCGCGGTGCACCCTGCCAATATGCTAACGAGGCCCTGACGCTCTCAGTCCCCTTTACGGGTCGTTGTGCCTGATACCACACAACTTAATCTGGATGGTATCACCGCTGTGTGGTAGGATTCTATCCCGAGTCCGCCTGGCTAGCGACCACACTTCAGCCGTAATCTGCCGCAAAGCATCCGTGTGTTGAGCTGAAGAGCCAGCCCCCTTCCTCAAAAGCCGGCAACGCATTAGTGGTTCCTCAGGTGCTACTAATGTTCATGGGCGGCGGTAATCACTTAACATCAGGTGACCCGCTTGCTCGGTTGCCCGCTATTCCTATTAAAAAAAAAAAACTAAAAGTTAGCCCGTGACTGCAATCTCACCTGATAGTAATGGATGATGCAGTCTAAGATGGAAGCGGGCTAACTTGGAAGAGCTATGCTTGCTAGAGATAAATAAGTAGGTACCTAATAAATGAAGAGTTCCACGCAAATTATGATTTTTGACTAAGCATGACGCGACGCGGTTCACACTATTTCATCGTATATGAACTAGGCATTCGAACACGCTCCTTAGAGCGGGGCCGCACTGTGAAAATTATTCATCGCTTACATCGCTGTCATCGCTTTTTTGCGTCAATAGGAAGAATTATCGTCATTCGCCACGCTTCCTATCATCGATTGTTCCATCGATCCGATCGACACATTACACATTACATTGTAACTCGATTAACTTTCACCGGTGCAGCGGTGTAATGGTTTCTTTTGGCATTGTGGCATTAAACAGGAAAAACGACTGGTTACACGTTAACCTATAATTTGTCTAGATATAATTGTAGCTTACCGTTAACCTATAGCTCTTAATTAGCAAGCTTGATTTATTGATCTTATGTGATTAACACTGTCACTTTGACATTATTAAGTTTTGTTTCCTTTGAAATTGATAAAAGTGTGTAATGTATGTTAAAAGATATTCATATTCCTTAATGAGTAATCACTTAAATACTATTGACGAGCTGAGTGCTGAGATTCGTCTCCAAGTGAAAAAGGTGAAACATTTAAACTATAAACTAATTTATCACTAATTACACTTTCACATCACATTTCTACTAATTTAAACAATATTCGTGTAAAACCACACACACAAAAACTCAATACTGTTCGGAGCAGAGTTTGGTCGTCGATGGAAACGATATATTTAATAACTAAACTCGAATCCTTCCCAGTCTTGCTTTTTATAGTCAGTAATTTTCAAAATGGCCTCATACCATCCCCGAACGCAATCTGTTCACCTACGTAGAACCAATCAGGTAAGGTGGTTTTTGAAACAGCCAATGAACGCGTAGAAATAAATCAAATATGGGTATGATTATTTTTTAAAGTGCGATTCAGTCAAAAACGTCAACTAAATTAGTACCCATAAATTCTTAATAATTTAAACTATTTAATTAATTTTTATTACTTATCAGTAAAAGTTCTTATCAATTCAATCAATAAGCTGACAGTTCGGCCGTCCTGAAACTAAACACGTCCTCGTGTTTCTCATCTTTCTTTTTTTTTTTAAAGGAGTCGAGAAAATATCATAATTCAATTTGCAGACGGTCTTGCCAAAGTTAAGGCGCGGGCGGTCTTGCCCTCGCTCGTCATTTGGTTCTATTTAATAAAATATCGATCAACTTTAAATAAAATCACGGGCAGCTTAAACCTTTAATATGTCGTAAACTTCTTTCAATTGAAAACAAAAACATTAACCTCTGTTAATAAGTTCTTGCAAATTTCCGACTTCCAAACTCTGATTCGATAAACTCATCACAAGATTCTAGTTCAATTTAAGCTTTCTGAAAGTATTAAATTGCTTAAATTCTAATCATTGATTTGTTTTATCAATAATTAAAAAAAAATAAACTTTATTAAAATTTAACTTAAAATTATTAATTTATCTTTAATTTATTAACTACATATAAATATCATTGCTCTTAAAAAAACTTGTTGTCGGTTTTCTTCGTTTTATTATATATAATTTTTATTAATTCATTAATCTTAACTAATTAATATAATTTCTAAATCTTAACTTTAAAACGAATTTACCACTGGTTCGGAATGCCGCAACCTAGCGAGAAGAACCAGCAAGAAACTCGGCGGCGTCTAACTATTCAAAATTACTTGTTAAAAATTTCTTCTACTTAATGCAATTTGGTTTCATTTTTCATCTTGATCATTTATTCTTTAGACCTTCTCACGATCTGCAAACTCTTAACATAACCTGGTCTCATCTGGAATAGTACCTAGAATCAGTCAGATTTAATTACACTCGTCAAAACATTCTTAGCGGTGAAATTTTAAAACGAAGTTAGTCATAAAATCAGTCTATTATTCATCATCATCATATCTAGGCAGTCGTGATATAAAATAATTAAATATAATAACCATAAATAAAATAAAATATTCTTTATATAAAAAGATATATCGGTACGTTATAAAATAAATTCGTCAACAGGTTCAGAAATCTCATTCATACAGCAATAATATTCATTAATCTAAAGTATTCGCTCATTTCAAGGTATTCACACATTTGAAAATATTCATCAGTCTAAACTTCTAAAGCATTCATCAATCTAAACTATTCGTCTATCTAAGGTATTCGTCATTGTAAGGTACTATTAATGTAAAGTATTCATCAAACAAAAATATTCACTAATCCAAAATATTCATAAAGGTGTAATAAAGTATTTATTATTTCGATAATTTTAAAATGAACTAAATTATCCCGTGGTCTATGTCTAAAACCTTTATCAAACTATGCCGTCAATCTCTATTTAGATTTACTTCAATTTCTATTTATCAACATCAAAATCCAGTCGAAAGCTAAGCTAATTTCCGTCAAAGCTATTATTCAGTCAAAAGTGTACATCCAACTGTGTCATCGTCGCAGTTTAACCAAGATTCATCATCAACTCAATTTACAGAAATATTATAAGAAATTTTATTTAGTATTTTATCAAAATACACTTTCTTGATTCACTAATTGTACGAATAATGATAAATAACTATATGAAATAATAATAAGTAAGTATAATCATTCATAAATAATAATCATCTTCAAATACTTCATTATAATCGATATTCATTAATTTCAAAATATGTCAACAATATGTATTCATTGGAATAATCATCAAATAAGTCTAAGTCATCATCACATAATTCATCAACAAAGTCATCATCAACAAAGTCATCATCAACAAAGTCATCATCAACAAAGTCATCATCAACAAAGTCATCATCAACAAAGTCATCATCAACAAAGTCATCATCAACAAAGTCATCATCAAGAAAGTCATCATCAAGAAAGTCATCATCAAGAAAGTCATCATCAAGAAAGTCATCATCAAGTAAATCATCATCAATTTTTTTTCACTATTAAAAAAAATTTCAGATATATTTCTCATTAAATAAATCCGTCATCAACTAAATCAGTCGTCAATAAATCAGTCATCAACTAAATCAGTCGTCAATAAATCAGTCATCAACTAAATCAGTCGTCAATAAATCCATCATCATAAAAATTGCCATTAAATAAATTCATCATCAATTAAAGTCGTCATCAATTAAAGTCGTCATCAATTAAATTCGTCATCAATTAAATTCGTCATCAATTAAATTCGTCATCAATTAAATTCGTCATCAATTAAATTCGTCATCAATTAAATTCGTCATCAATTAAATTCGTCATCAATTAAATTCATCATCAAATAAATTCGTCATCAAATCATCTCATCATTAAAAAATTTCATCATCAAAGTATTTCATCATCAAGCATTTCATCATCAAATAATCTCGTCATCAACATAACATTCATGGATATAAGTGAAAATGTCAGATATCTCATTTCAACGGTAGTCATTCAATTCAAATTTCATTCATTTCAATAATAATATTATTAGATATTATTTTTTTAATTTAGGAAGCTTTTAATGTTCCGATATATCTCGTGTCTTTTCGTTTAAAATATATTATATTTTTCTATTTATATTATCTGTGTTAATTTTGTTCTTTATTTTATCAGATACCTGACAGTTTCCAATTTAAATAGAATTATATTGACAATATCTCAATCATGTGGAATTTACCCATCATTAAGTTCTAGACAGTCTTGTCTTAAATCGTGTCTCGGGCATTTTGCTGCCCTAAATCGTGTCACCGGCAGTCTGCCTTAAATCGTGTCTTCGGGCATTTTGCTGCCCTAAATCGTGTCACGGGCATTTGGCTGCCCTAAATCGTGTCACGGGCATTTTGCCCAAAATCGGGTCACAGACGTTCTTGTCTTCACATCATTGATATAATTGTCAATATAATCTAGCAATATTTTTAACTCGTTAATCCTATTCTCTAAATTGTCGTCCGCCATCGTTTCACTACTCAAATGATTCAAATTTTACACTTCTATTACTGGCACCATAGATAAACGTGACTGGCACTATCGAACAGATATGCCAATTCAATGCAATTGGTCTTTTAATAAATAATTTTGAAATAATAGCTAACTCGGTCAAAAACTTATATCCAGTTAATTCTGTAATCTAATTTTATTTTTGTTCAATCAAATTTATCACATTTTCCCACAAATGTTAATCATTCTCGAGGAAATCATTTGATATTCTTAAGCCTTTTAGTTTGTTTCAGCTTTTATTAGAATATTATCACGTGAATACAAATATAATCTTCAGAAGCAATGAAAAATATGGCGGACGCAATGTATTTGTCAAGTGTTATTGTGTCATGATCAACTTAATTATTTAAAAAGAAATTGAATGAAATCTTAACGTCACGGTGATAAATTAAAACGTTTAACCTCAGTTCAACAACTACTGAAATCGACCACGTTAATATTATTTTTTTTTCTTTTTCTAATTACATTAAAATATATTCAAAATGTATTCTATGCATTCATACATAATATATATGCATACTTTTGGGCATGAATGCGTTTCACCAGTAGTGCAATTCACCAACAAGCTTTAGCAAGTCGCCAACCTAATCGAGTACCTGCTAGGGGTTTAATAATCTAGCGAGTATCCGCATCAGCGGCGTATGCAGAAATCAGCAGAAATCACGTCCAGTTATCTAATTGAAGTTGAAAAACTTGGACGCAAAATAAGAAAACAAACTTTTAAATCCGTTTCTAATAACTTCTAATGACAGATCTATCAGTTCTTATAATCAACCTCACTATTCGGTGTATGCTGAACCGTCACGACATAGTCACGAAATCAAGCCACATACAAGGACTCGTTCATTATATCTTAAATATCCATGTATGTTTTAAAAGTTAACAAAATAACGATGTATTTATTCTGACTAACGGTTTTTTTTTCAACTAGATTCAAAATACTAGTACACACTCAAAAAAAAAAAAACACCACTCCGTGCCGTAATTCGTATCATTAAATTTTTCATCAATCATAGAATAGAATAGTTTTTGAATCGTCAATTGAATCTACCTACCATAAACTCAAATTTTCCAAATTTAAATTCTTTACGAAATGGGTACGGATGTAGCGATAGAAAACTTTCCTTCAATCAGACTCTTCCTATGACAAGTAAACGCTAGCAAAGTCAAGAATTAACTTACAACGAATATCAGTTAATTTTCAATACCTTTTCTTTTTTCTTCTACAATTTTAAATTATGAGGAGTTTAACACCAACTAACTCCATTAAAGCGTTATTAATAGCGTTACTTAGAACATTATCCACCAAATTTGAATTAATAAATCCAACCGATCCTCACCCACAATTCAAGGAAAACGCGGCGTCTCGCGCAACGAACCAGTCAAGCAAACGCATGCCGGGTAACGAGAGTACCCGCACAGTTATCAGGATGATCAAATCTTATAGCGAACTCAATAATTAACAACATCTATGAATAACGGTACCTTCCAAATTACCGCGTGGCAACAACAAAATAAATACGATACTTGCGGGTAGGTAGTTACCAAAAATCGTATCGCTTTTCAACTGACTTTTTACACCTACATGATATCGCACGTTTTACTGGTTTTTGTAAAAAAATTGAACGGAGTTATTATTATTATTTTCATCTAAAACGGTGACGTCTTGATTCATTCACATTTTTATAAAAGATTAAAATCAATAATGGAACGAACTCACCAAAGGGCTGCGACCGGCGGCAACAGCGGCGGTAGCTCAGCAGCAGATAATACTCGTGCTATTGGAGATACACCACCACAGCAACAGCGCGGCGCGGGCGTTGAGCTCATTGCTCAGGCGTCTCCGTCTTGATTCGGCTCGTACTCACACTTATCGCGAACAAAACACTTATGTGGATAGCAAAACGGATTCAAGGACACGCGATTCATAACCGCTTCTGACTGTTAAAAGATATTCATATTCCTTAATGAGTAATCACTTAAATACTATTGACGAGCTGAGTGCTGAGATTCGTCTCCAAGTGAAAAAGGTGAAACATTTAAACTATAAACTAATTTATCACTAATTACACTTTCACATCACATTTCTACTAATTTAAACAATATTCGTGTAAAACCACACACACAAAAACTCAATACTGTTCGGAGCAGAGTTTGGTCGTCGATGGAAACGATATATTTAATAACTAAACTCGAATCCTTCCCAGTCTTGCTTTTTATAGTCAGTAATTTTCAAAATGGCCTCATACCATCCCCGAACGCAATCTGTTCACCTACGTAGAACCAATCAGGTAAGGTGGTTTTTGAAACAGCCAATGAACGCGTAGAAATAAATCAAATATGGGTATGATTATTTTTTAAAGTGCGATTCAGTCAAAAACGTCAACTAAATTAGTACCCATAAATTCTTAATAATTTAAACTATTTAATTAATTTTTATTACTTATCAGTAAAAGTTCTTATCAATTCAATCAATAAGCTGACATGTAAAAGTAACTTGTCTTTATTGTATCTTTCTGGACTTGGATTAGATATTCAGAATAGTTTCAATACAATTTGGTGTTAAAAAAGTGTTATTAAACTTTTAAGTTTGCTAAAAATCAGTTTGAAATCTGAGTCTTGCATCATTTTCTACTATATGAACGCATTTTCTATGAAATTTTTGAAATGCATCCAGTTTCGATTTATTTGCTCCCAAAAGTATTTCCATACATAATATGATACGCATCAGCAAATCTGGGTCTAACCATAAATACCTACTAGTGCGATTGGAAGTAACGGTAGAATGATAGAATTCCTATAGGCTGCATTGCAAACGGAGGCAGGGTTAGCTCTTTTAAATTCATAGACATCAATAAACACGATTTTCTTTAGGAACAATACTAATTAGGTAGGTATGTCTTGAAAACTTTTAGCGTACGAAAATTTTCACCTTACGAAAAAGATATGTTGGTAAGTATCTTTTTCCGGTTGTTTGGCAACGATAGATATTATTTTCTTCTACATAGTCGTAGGTTTAGCTTTTTTTCCGCACAATGCCCACCAACGGAGTTTAGTGAAAAAACGGCGTCTTTTTTCATAAGAACTAAGAACAGTTTTTAGGGTTCCATACCAAACTGGCTAAAATGGAACCCTTATGGTGCCAATATTATAGTAGACCAACATCATTGGAATAAAAAAAATTGAAAATTATTTTTAGTTTAATTAAAAAAGGGGGGAAAATTGGGGGTTTAAAATTTCAAAGTGAGATATCTGTAGGTACTGTGTCAGACTATTGTCACATGATAGTGATTAATACACATGATAGTAACCGGGACCGACAGTTTAACGTGCTCTCCGAGGCACGGGGCTGAAACACCGCCAACTATTATACCAAGTCCAAGCTGGCACTGAGAATTTCGTGACAGAAAACCCAATACGTAACCGTATTATACATTTCACTATGCTACGACATATGTCTCGGCTCCACTCGTTTGGATTTGGCATTACAGTAGCAGAAAGAATTTATTTAATTAATTTCAATGAAAAACAGAACTTGTCATCCCTAGAAATTCTATGCGTTCGAAATTCACATACTTAACCACAATATCGATTTTGGATGATCAATACACCACAAACACAATTGACTGCAAGTATTTATGCAGATTGTATCTTATATAAAATAATACACTTCAAAGAATGATTTAAAACTATGTATTAAGAAAACAGGAGGCTATGTTACTCAAGCCAACTCAAAATATAATCTGAGGCTCCGCGTCGACCACGCTGCCGCTGTCGATGCCCGCCATTTTTCCCTCCACTCAATGGAGGGGCGCTGGCGTCACTTCCACCGACCAATCGCTCGAAGCCGCGCAGTGCTGCCAACCGCGAGGTGTTGCCAACACGGCCATGCTGCATGGTGCCTGCCCCGGGCACCCCACGAGTCGGAATAAAATCACTGCGAATGAAATAATAACCATTAATATGTATATCACATTATACAACAAATATCTAAGGTTTGTGCCGGAATATTGCCCGCTTGATAACCAAACATACGACCCTAAGTACTGTTCCAACAAGACCACCCGCACCCAAAGGGACTTTGCCACACTTAGGAGACCAGGTTCGCCATTGCCAAAAACCACTTGCACTTAAAGAGCATTTACTCACTTAAGCGTACCAAGTTGGTGAAGACCATTTCAATAAGCCCACCCAACGACGGCCATGTCTAGTTCTCCTATAAACTTTTGCGCCTAATACCTCATAACTATTGAATATCGCTTTATTATTTTCGGCCTGTCCTGATTCTATCACTTCCCTAATTTTTACTATTTCCGGGTCTTGTACTTGTACAGCAAGCAACCAATCCCCTTCCGTAATTGACATAATAATTTCAGTTTCTGATTTTTCCCCGGATGGCGTAGGGTTACGACTGAGGGCATCAACATGTTGCATTCGACTACCCTCTCTATGCAATATTTCAAACGAGAATTCCTGTGTCGACAATACCCATCTAGCTATCCGAGGAACAATGTCTTTCTTGGTTAACGCAAATCTTACTGCACTACAATCCGTAATAATTTTAAAACGCGTACCTAACAAGTACAAACGAAACTTTTGAAGAGAACAACTACCGCCAATAGTTCCAATTCGAAAGAATGGTACTTCTTTTCATCGTTTGTAGTCTGTCTACTATAATAGTGTACGACCTTTTCGCCTTCATCTCCTATTTGCGTAAGGATACCGGCTAAACCTTCTCTACTAGCGTCAGTGTATAAAACAGTTTCTTTATTTGGATCAAAAATAGCCAAAATGTTATCGGACATTAATTTATCTCTCAATATGCAAAATGCTTGATTTTGTAACTCACCCCATTCCCAGACAGCATCCTTCTTCAACAGTTTAGTAAGCGGAGCGGACAAAACAGCACAGTTACGTATAAATTTTCGAAAATAACTAATAAGTCCCAAAAACTGTCGAAGTTGGTGCACTGTCTTTGGTATTGGGAAATTCTTTACTGCTTCCAGTTTGGCTTCGTTTGGCATAACGCACCCTGGTTTAATGTTGTATCCCAGAAATTCAATCTCATGTTTAAAGAAATGACACTTTTTAAGATTCAATGTCATACCGTTTTTTTAAATATTTGTAAAACTTCCTCAAGTAATCTCATATTTTCTTCTACAGTTTCCGAAATTAAATATACATCATCTAAATACACAATAACTTTTCCAAACCTTAAACTACCGAGTGTTTTATTCATCATCTGTTGAAAACACGATGGTGCGTTTGCCAACCCGAATGGAAGCCGCAAGAACTCTTAATGCCCATCTTCGGTAATAAATGCAGTTTTCTCAACCGAATCCCTATGTACAGCTATCTGATAGTATCCGCTTTTTAAGTCTAAGCTAGTGAATACCTTATGACCTTGTAGCCTATCCACTAAATCTTCTATTCGGGGCATCGGATATTTATCCTTAATTGTTATTTTGTTTAATGCCCTATAATCAATGCAGAGCCTTTTTTCTCCATTTTTCTTATTAACCAAAAGAACTGGACTGGCATACGGCGAGTTACTTTCGCGCACAATATTATTTTCAAGTAATTCATTAATCATTTCACGAATTATTTGCCTATCAGAATGCGAAGCTCTAAAGGGTCTGCACTGAACCGGTTGCAAACTAGATAATTTAATTTCCATTTCGTGATTGGTAACTTTACCCAATTCCTTTATATTACTAGCTATACAGTCACTATACCGATTGAGTAAGGCAAGCAATTCAGTTTGATGTATATTCGCGTCTATTTCGGAAGTTAGAATACGATTGCAGTATTCTTTTAAATCGCTCTCGTATTGAAATTTCAATACACCGCCTACTCGAGAATAAACTAAATCCGGTCGCTCTGTTACATTTCGTCCAATTAGAATATCGCACCCAACCAGATCGTCTATAATATAAAAATCAATATCACATAAAGAAATCGAATCAAAACGAAGGTTAACACAAACTTTACTGTTTACGCTTTTATAACTTTGCTTAGAAAACCCTTGTAAAACTACAGGTGAAGGTAGTTGCATAATTTTCAACGAAAGTTTGTTTACTAATGACTCGGATATGAGTGAACAACTACTTCCAGTATCTATAAATGCCTCTTGGCAGTAATCAAAAACATACACCTTTTTTACAAACTTATTTTTCGAGTCTGAGCAAACAAATTTTGTTTCCTGTTGTTCCGGTTTAACAACTGATCTACCCGAATTCTTTTTGTGGTAGCAAACAGATTCTAGATGACCCTTCCTTCCACAAAAATCACATTTGTTTGCCTCACACTGCTGTCTTTTATGATTACCTCCACAAATGAAACATTTAATAACCCTACGGTTTTGAGTTTGGTTTTGGTTAGTATCCGGGCTAACATTTGAAGAACCTGAATTATTTAGTACGTTTGAATTCACTGTTGAATTTTGACTAACCGACAGAGTTCCCTGATTAGCTACAGTTTTAGCTTGTCCGTCACGTAAACTAGTCACTTGCTTAACATTTTTCTTAAAAATACGCCCATGTAAATAATTGGCTAAATCATCGCACGTTTTGAAATTACTAGCTTCCATCGACGCATAATCACTGATGTTATAGTAAGACCACGATTAACTTGGCTCTCCCATGATCTGCGGGACGAGGGACGGGGGGAAATTCTCATTGATAAATTAATAATCAATGGATGTGCTCGTACTATAATGTATGACAAGCATTTTTGACGCCCCTGTGAGTGTGTGTGTGTGTATTGCTACTGTAAGGACATGACACTAAATTAGGGAAAAAGAAATTTTATAATAATTATAATAATTTTAATTATCATAGTTATTCTATTATTTGCGTAATCGCAATTTAGTCTTTCATCTGTGTCTCTTTAAGTTTGCTCAATACTTTTCTATAGTAGTAGTAGTTAGTACTATACATTTAAAGTTAAGTAGGTAGGTACGTTTCAGGATATAGAAAAAAGATTTTCCATAACCAAGAAAGAAGAAGATACGTTATTAAATATAATTTATACCCCATTTTTTAAATTTTATACATATTATACTCATAATAAAATAATTTATTTAATACATCTACTAAATACAAGTAAAGTTCGTGAACTAAAACCCGACTACGCTTAATAATTTAATAATAATTTAGTGGGCAAATGCGCGGGGCAAGGAGCTAGTGGTGCCATCTGTTATTCTTATCCGAAACTAATTTTACAAGTATAAATTAAAAATTTAAAAACCCCCGACATTCGCCATTTTGTGGCGGCAGCCATCTTGGATTTGTATAATGCTATTCTACTAGTCAAGCCCTTTCATTTGATACCCATATTAAGGGAGTTGTGAAAAAATATGTAATCCACCATTTTGTAGCGGCGGCCATCTTGGATCGATTTTCATCAAACATAGCTAACAACACTCTCGATTAATTCACCTTTCAAACAAAAAAATCGCATTTGAGCTGAGCGCTACAGGGGAACAGACGGACAGACAGACAGACACACACACACACACACACACACACACACACAGACACGTCAAACTTATAACACCCCGTCGTTTTTGCGTCGGGGGTTAAAAATCTAGAAAGCCGCGTAAAGCTGACTTCTCGATTTTTTTCGTAGATAAAATGTAGCCTATGTCACCCTGATAATAACAACGAATCAATAGACACCTCATTCATCAAAATCGGTCCAGCAGTTTAGGCGCTACATTAGTACACACAGAATCTCATACAAAAATCGGTTACAAACATCCATACATAAATATATACATACGTAATCTTGGAAATAAAAGAGGATTCTCCGTGGATCAATATATTTAATTTTAATTAGCACTGTTACACCAATGGCCGACGGGACGCCGAGGCAGAGAGCAAGCAGAGAGCCAGAGAAGATAAAGTACAATGCGAGTTTTGACACCACAGATAAAACTTATGCAACAGATCTGTAGCATCAATAGTCACAGATAATAAATCAGTGTTGACAATTCTTTATAAAAACAAATCGCAACTTAATTATTTACAACACGTAAATACATAGACTGCTAAAATCATAACCCTTCCTTTTGGCTTTGCCGTAGTCGGGTAAAAAAAAACCAGACGTTTAGATTAGTACGGCATGGAGATGTTAGGAGATGGAATAAAACAAAGATAAAAAAACTATTAGGATTCGTCGAGACGTGTTCTTCTATATCTTAAAATTTCAATGCATTGCTGTCAGATGATGTGTCACTGTCGCTATCAATAACTATATTATAATTCACTAATTCATCGTCGTCATTCTGCAATCTCTCAACGTGAACTTAAGTACAATGTGACTTCACGTAGCCTCCGTTACAGCTTGAAAAGCATCTTGCACCAGATTTAATATTTTTGTTTCGAAACGCCAGCGAAATAACTAAAAATGTTGTGTTGAAATTATTGGTCCACATTATAGTATTTTTATAATAATTGAGAGGCCGTTTGCGTGATGGCTTCAATGGGTATGGAAATTTTTCACATGAAGCTGACAACACTTATTTGACATTGCCCGTCAGCCTCATATTTATTATTATGATATATAATTTAGAGATATTTGTTCTTTTCTCTCACATTCTTGAGCACAAAACGAACGCACTACCATAACAATTTTTCTAGCACAACTTTTTATCACATAAGAACTGGTTACTGCTATGTATTTCACAAAATTTTCGTAACGATGTAAACAATGAACTTTGAAGTTTCAAAGTGACTTTTCAATATGACAGATTTCGACTGCCCTAGTGATATAAACAAAGTAACTGACATTTTTTGTGAAATTGACTTTTTTGCATTAACAAAAGTTTAATGTCGAGTAGTTTTTTAACACAGTGTCCACAGTATAATATTTCAAATAACTTGAACAGTTTACTGAAATTTGAATTGCCCAAACAAATAACTGCACACTGAGACTGGAATTTAGGGTATTACTTTATGTACTTATAAATAATCGTTTTAATTGTTATCGGTTACTTACTATTTTAAAATGTTTCTACTGAAGGTAGGTGCAGAATTTTAGATACCTACGTACATAATTAACTAATAGGGACATTACTTTACAGGAATATAACTAAAAATAGACACAATACTGTAAATTATAACTTTACAAGATAAACATAGTTGATTATGATGCCCACGACTCCGTCCGCGTGTATTTAGGTTTTTGAAATTCTAGTCTAAGCTCTTAATTTACCAGGATAAAAAAGTAGCTTATGTCCTTTCCAAAAATGAAACTTATCTTTATACCTCGTTAAGATCGGTTGAACAGTTGGTGCGTGAAGACTTAGTAGACAGACATACTTTCGCATTTATAATATTAGTAGGTAAGTATAGATATGGTATAGATTCTTGAGTTGTAATAAGCTCTAACTTAAGTCTCTGAGTGAACTAGGTTGGATATGTCGAGGTATGCAACCTCTGTTAATTCGTGTGCGCTGGCCAATTACACCAGAAGAAAAGAGTTTGTCAATGAGAACATTTTAAGAATTCGAATCACGAAGCCGCAACCGAGAATTAGCTACGAGAGCACACTTCAATTCTGTTCCTTGTACTGTGCATATACCTGAGTAATCTCCTGTCCGGACCGGAGCCCTAAAATCCTTTTGGTCCATTTATTGTTGTATTGTTTATCACAAAATATACGGAGTTATTGTATTCAAGATGTAGCCACTTGTTTCATTTCCGCTACATATTGGTGATCCGACGTGATCATGATACACGGCTACGAATCCGACGTGATACGATTGTTTGGACCCACGGGCGATTTAATCCATGGAGACATAAATATTTGGAGATGTAACTAATTGGAGGAATTTTATTGGAATTATTTGGAGAACTTCATTACCTACGTACTTTGGAAGACGTGACTGAGGTTTTTCTTTTCCTTAACCAAGTGCCTCCGGAACATAACCAGTGCTAAAAAACATAAAAATCAAGAATTACGATAATTATTGCATTGGAAAATAATTATTTTTCGTTCGCTGAAAAGAACGTTGTGATTGACATCTGACACCGTCACGGAATTTATTTTTGAATTTTTGGAATTCGAGTGAAAAAATAGAAGAACGTAAAGACATTAAGTGTCAAAGTGTAAACAAGAAATTTTTTATTATTTTGTAATTTTTGTGTTGTAAATATTTTATCCTTTTTTAACAGTTTATTTTCAGCAATTACTTATACAAACAAAATTAATTAAACATGGATCAGAAAATTAGACAATTAGAGGATGAGAATGCGGTACTGATTGATAAAATTAGAGAGTTAGAGGGAATTATAAAAGAAAATTTGTCCCTCCGTTCCCAATTAGCCGTCGCAACGGAAACCTCAACCCCTACGGAGTATTGTAGTTTCGCAGTTTCGCAGGTTTCTCCAGGCAGCTTGGCACCTTCTGCCACTGATAGTTTGTTCGGTCTTTTAAATTCCCTTCTTGATGATTTATCAGAACAGGTTGCTGCACTAAGCAGAAATAATTATAAACGCAATAGGCGTAAAGGTCGAAATAATAATAATAAAACTAATTCTTCCAGATCACAGAGCAATCACCAGCGGCAATCAGTGGGGGCGATGCCTGACTGCCCAGCTGATAGTCGCCGTTTATTCATTACGGAAGCAAAATCTAAATTGCGTTTTTTAATAGATACTGGCTCTGATCTGTCTTGTTACCCGGTAACGTGGATTAATCGACCACCTAAGGTAACTGAGTATACCATGCGCGCCGCAAACGGCAGCGACATCAAAACATACGGTACGATTACCTTATTACTAGATTTAGGTCTTCGACGTGCCTTCAAATGGAACTTTATAATATGCGACGTAACTACCGCTATTATAGGGGCCGATTTCTTATCTTATTTTAATTTAATGCCAAATTGCAGGAGCGGCCGGTTGTTCGATAACACGACTGGTCTGTCCAACGTGGCGTCCGTGTCTTCAGAAGGACACGTTAGTGTAAAGTCTATTGACACTAAAAATGAAATACTATGTAAGTATCCTGCTATTTTAAGGCCACCAGGTCCTGTGCGCGAGATTAAACACAACACGGTGCACTACATCCGAACAACGGATGGTCCGCCGGTTGCTTGTCGCCCGCGCCGCCTGGGCCCACAGAAGTTAGCCATCGCAAAGAAGGAGTTCGCAAGTATGGTTGAATGCGGCTCCGCCAGACCTTCCGATAGTCCTTGGTCTTCAGCTTTGCATCTGGCTCCAAAAGGTGAATCTGATTGGCGTCCGTGCGGTGATTATCGCGCTTTAAACGCGCGGACGATTCCCGATAGGTATCCTGTGCGTCACATAGGCGATTTTAATCAAAATCTAATTGGTTCAACAGTTTTCAGCACGATCGACCTTGTAAAAGCCTATCAGCAGATTCCCGTAGCAAAGGACGACATTTGTAAGACTGCAATTATTACACCTTTTGGTTTATTTGAATTTCCATACATGACTTTCGGACTCCGTAATGCTGGTCAAACATTCCAGCGCTTCATTGACGAAGTCGTTCGGGGTCTTAATTTCTGTTTTGCTTACGTTGATGATATTTTAGTTTTTTCTAAAGATCCGCAACAACATGCGGAGCACTTAAATATTTTATTTAAACGCTTAGAACAATACGGCGTTGTAATAAATGAAAATAAATGCAATTTTAATGTTTCAGAAGTTCGATTTCTGGGTTACAAAATCAACGCCGCCGGCATAAGTCCGCCGGTTGAACGCATTAAGGATCTTCAGGAGTTTCCCTTGCCGAAGACGGTACAAGGTGTTCGAAGATTCCTTGGTATGGTGAACTTTTATCGTAAGTTTTTACCTGGTATAGCCCGGTACCAGGCCCCACTCATAGATGCTCTGTCGGTCATTCAAGGTAAAGGCGCTAAGCCGTTTACTTGGACGCCTGACTTAGAGCGTTCTTTTAACTCGTGTAAAGAGAGTTTAGCTAATGCTACTTTATTAGCTCACCCAGTCGCCGACGCTCGACTCGGGTTGTTTACCGACGCGTCTAATACGCATGTCGGCGCGTGTTTACAACAATTAGTTGATAAGGGGTGGCAACCAATCGCATTTTTTAGCAAAAAGCTAACTGCAAAGCAATCCGAATGGCCTGCTTATTACAGAGAGCTTCTGGCAGTCTATGAGAGCGTGCAACATTTCAAGCACATTCTGGAAGGTCAACATGCCACTATATTCAGTGATCATAGGCCACTCTTATTCGTTTTTACTCAACGGCGTGAAAAACTTCCGCCTGTACAGTTAAATCAAATAATATTTATTTCACAGTTCACTACGGACATTCAGCACGTCAAGGGTGCTGACAACCTGGTCGCTGATGCTTTCTCACGCGTAGAGAGCATCTCGCTAGAAGACCATCTCGCTGCACTGGCGCACTCACAAGCTTCAGATGAAGAGTTAAAGCGCCTGCGCAATGAAACATCCATGAAGTTGGACTTCATTACGGTACCTGGTACAACAATTAAGTTGGTATGTGATGTTTCTACGGGTAAACCCCGTCCGTACGTAACTCCACAGTTCAGGAGGAGCATTTTCGAAAAACTTCATAACCTCAGCCATCCAGGTATTCGTGCAACCGCTCGTTTAATTATGGATCGCTACGTATGGCCATCGATTCAACAAGATTGTCATATGTGGGCGCGAGCGTGTGAAGCGTGTCAACGTTCGAAAATTTCTCGTCATACAATTGCTCCGTTTACATCTTTCTCTTTGCCATCTGGGCGTTTTTCTGTAGTGCATGTAGACATTATAGGTCCTTTACCCTATTCCTCTGGCTCTAAATATTGCCTCACAGCCATTGATCGTTTTACACGTTGGCCTGAAGCATTTCCAATGCCAGATATAACTGCGGAAACGTGTGCCAGAGTCTTCTTAGATGGCTGGGTGGCGAGATTTGGGTGCCCTTCTTCTATCATTTCAGACCGAGGTTCCCAGTTCAGTTCGCATCTCTTCGCGAAAATCGTTGAGTTGACTGGTGCGCAGCATCGCATGACGACAGCTTATCACCCGCAATGCAACGGTATGGTGGAGCGTTTTCACCGACAGCTCAAGGCAGCCATTGCGTGCCACGCAAATCCGCAATGGACCGAGGTATTACCATTGGTACTCCTAGGTATCAGGAGCGCATGGAAAGAAGACCTCGGTGCGTCAAGTGCTGAACTTGTTTTCGGAGAACCTTTGCGATTACCAGGTGCGTTTTTTAACCCGCCTGCTAACGATCGCGTTTCGGACCCGGCGTATTTTGCCGATAGACTTCGCGCGCATATGGCCGAGTTAGTTCCGACTCCTTCTTCGAAACATGGTAAAACAATTTTTTACATTCCGAAGGACTTAGCCTCTGCAGATCATGTTTTCTTGCGTCGAGGGGCAGCTAAAAAACCTTTTGAACAGCCATACACTGGCCCGTTCAAGGTATTAGAGCGTAATGAAAAATTTTTTAAACTTAGTATAAAAGGCAAACAAGTAAATGTAGCAATAGATCGCCTTAAGCCGGCTTATATTTTACAGCCTCATCAAGACGATTCGCCCTTGCAATCGTCCCGTCCTGCTGTCACTACTCGCTCCGGTCGTAGAGTTCGTTTTTGTATTCCCTATCAAGCAGCTTAATGATTAACAAATTATTAATTTTTCTTTTTTCTCTTTTTTACTCCGTAGGGGGGTGATGTCGAGGTATGCAACCTCTGTTAATTCGTGTGCGCTGGCCAATTACACCAGAAGAAAAGAGTTTGTCAATGAGAACATTTTAAGAATTCGAATCACGAAGCCGCAACCGAGAATTAGCTACGAGAGCACACTTCAATTCTGTTCCTTGTACTGTGCATATACCTGAGTAATCTCCTGTCCGGACCGGAGCCCTAAAATCCTTTTGGTCCATTTATTGTTGTATTGTTTATCACAAAATATACGGAGTTATTGTATTCAAGATGTAGCCACTTGTTTCATTTCCGCTACAGATATGCTTTGTCCGTCTGACTGTCACAGCCTTATAACTTCTGATTTAATGAACAGAATTACTTCAAATTCACCGATAATATGTAGAATAACATTCAGAATTACGACCTAAAGCCGGTGATTACATAAAAAATAATAAAAATAGTTATTTGAGTTATTTGGGGAGGGCCCGGGTGCCCATTAAAGCAAATGGGGGGGGGGGGACAATTGTATTAGTCGCAATATCACAATCACAATATCACACACACACAAACGCACACGTACACGCACATTTGAACATTAATTTTTGGGGTAACTATTTGTATCTGAATAACATAGTAAACTCTTTGTAATAAATTGAAAAATTATTTTTGGAAGAAATTATCAAGCAATATACAAACGAAGTAAATGACTTAACATCTTTTTAAAGTTGAAACATTAATTTTTTTGTATTTTATTTGCAATTAAAAAAACCATATTTTTAATTTTAAACAAAATTAAAAGCGAAGGAGTTAGAAATAAATACTGTTATTTATAAGTTAAAATATATTATTTTGCAATTTATTACAGAGATAAATAAGTAGGTATTTTGTAGAAAGGTTGCCTTCAAATAAGAGTTTCAATGTTTATGCTTGTCCTGTAAAATTGTTCTGAATGTAGTTACTTTTTTTATCACTAGGGCAGCCGATTTATCAATGAATTTATCAATGAACTTATGAATGAACAAATCGCTGCGCGGGGCGCAGGGAGGGCTCCGTTTCAATGCAGGAGGGCTATCTTTATCACGGTTCGAGTATACCCACTATGATTGATATAATATCTTGTTCGGAAAAGTTTAAACACAAGCGATCAATTTTGCCTTTCTGTTCAAAGTAAAACTCGTACAAAGACTGATTATCAACCGGTTTTCTATCAACAATTTCTTTTAAGAGTTCAAACATATTTCTTCGAATTTGAAAACTAACCGACAATTTTGTTTTCCAATCGGTCCACTTCCATGAGGGCCACTTATCGTCTGTACGCAATAACGAATCGTACCAGACTTTAGCCGAGCCCTTTAATTTATTTAGGGCTTGATACCGAATTGTCTCGTCGGACCATGCAAAAGTTTGTGCGTAAGATTGTATAATGTTAAGCCATGCATTTATTTCATCCCGTAAAGGATCAAAGTCAGGTATTATATTGTTCAAATTACTCACAGTCTCGATGTCTTTGCGAGATACCTTACTGCGTTTTCTTGGAGGAGAAGGTGTCCTGGCACTCGAAGAACTCGACGTTGAACGAGCACGTTTGCGTTTCGACCGTTTTTTTCCCATAGCGCAAGTTGCTAACCACTTCTGATATAAAATAATACACTTCAAAGAATGATTTAAAACTATGTATTAAGAAAACAGGAGGCTATGTTACTCAAGCCAACTCAAAATATAATCTGAGGCTCCGCGTCGACCACGCTGCCGCTGTCGATGCCCGCCATTTTTCCCTCCACTCAATGGAGGGGCGCTGGCGTCACTTCCACCGACCAATCGCTCGAAGCCGCGCAGTGCTGCCAACCGCGAGGTGTTGCCAACACTTAATATCATTAAATCACTCTAGGAATCTTTTGAATTCCGCTATAAGAGCTTTATCAACGAAAGCCAACTTTATAATTTAAAATAACTTACCTTCTTAAAGTAGTTTAAACTTCTTTTTCATCAAGACTAGGTATAATATAGACCAATGACATAGACTAATTAATTCAAATATATTTTGAAGTTTATTTACATAATATTTTATAGTTTTTTATTAAGTATTTATTAAGTATAGGTAATCAATTTTAATAAATTATACATTGGCTGCAAGTTAATTAGGTGGTAGTAGGAACAAATACGTCTACCATTACGTTAAACAATTTACCACAGAGAAAACAGTGTCAAAACAACAAACGCTGCGGTTTTGTGAAAGCTTACCTAAAATTAGGTATTTACCTCACTAGTTTCACTAATAACATTGACTGTAACTACCTACGTTAAGTATATTTTCAATTACTAGAAACTTTTACTAGTACCTATAGTAAAGACTAGAGTGTACTTTGTTTGGCTACAGATAAATTGAATACAGAAACCGGAGGTAAATTAAAATTTTCGTGTTTTGTAAAAATCATTAATTAGTACTGTGTTTTGTAAAATAATTTGTGGTTTCATATAAAAAACATAAAATCTAAACACTTAACAATATGTTAGTTATGTTCTTATATTCAGAAAAGTTAGTTATGGTCTTATATATTCAGTGCCAGTCCGGAGTTGGAAGTTGGCGGTGTTAGAAGATACACCCCCGTGCCTCGGAGAGCACGTAAAGCCGTCGGTCCTGCGCCTAATCTCTCTCCGGTCGTGTCGCATTGGCGTCCCATCGGACTATGAGAGTGAGGGAATAGAGAGTGCACCTGTGTATGCGCACACATTTGTGCACTATAATATCTCCTGCGCAGATGGCTAGTCTCTGCCTCGGTTGAGATTGGCCGCCGTGGCCGAAATTCGGTCAGGAGGACATTATTATTATTATATTCAGAAACGAGAATTTGGAAAGCGATAATACAAAAATATCAAGCTAAAGATCTTCTTATGTACGAGCGACTGTAGTAATTATCTCGCCACCAGGCGATCATAGCTTAAAAGGAAGTGGTCACATTAATCGAATATCTGAATATTCAGTAAGGCCAAGAAATGTTATAGCAATACATTAACTTGCAGGCAATATCTTTGCAATGCCATGTTATATTGCTTAACGGTCATGCATTTTGTAATTAGCGGTGATAATTTCCGATTATAAGCTTTATAGCACAGCTGTATACTTATATACTTATTATTTATATTTCTGGTGGAATTTTTATTCGTTTATTGTCATAAAGTATGTAATTTATAAGTAAAGGACAGAAATAGGTCATTACTGAGAATTACAGATCGAAAATTTTTTGTTCTATCACTAAACTTTGAAAATAGTTAAAAATATAAAGAGAGCTTCAAAGAATGCATAGTCCTGTGCCTCCTGTGATGAGTGATCTAAGTCGAGTTGTACCCTTTTTGAGATTTTTACATAGAAATGATCAGAAAAAAATTAGCTTTTTTTTGGTCTAACCCACGTTCTTCTAACTATAATAGTTTCGGAGATCATTTTGTGCAAAGTGATATAAGTGGCAGCATTTTTGCAAAAATATCGTGCATATAGATATATTTCAAGTTGTAACCTCAATAAGTAACTTTCTGCATGCATTATTTTTCGTGCTTCGTGATATAAGTGCGATTATATTAATTTTCACATTTTATTTTTAGTATGTTTATCGTGAATATTGATATAATTAGAGTTATATCACTTTGAACAGATTTTTTTCAAAACTGATTAGGGTACAATTATACATATACCTAATAATCACAATCTAAATTTAAGCCTAATTTGTGATCAGTGATACATCTCGACTTGCATCATTGTGTACAAATCAACATTATCTGTGTAAACGAATATAAATTGAATTGTATCTAAAACTCAAACCAAATCTAGAAAAAATGTATGAAGAAGGAGACGTGCTAAATGATACAAGTAAAATCGTCAAGTCATACTCTTATGGAGATTGACACCAACCATGCGTTAATTGAGCGTAAGAAGAAGCACATGAGTATGGTTATTCACTTGCAAAGAGATTGGTACCAACTAGTGCGTACAGCTTCAAACAAAACAGCAAAGTTTAGGTAGGTACTGTTATCTAAATGACTTGTGATTCAACATGTTTTCAAGCAATTTCTTACTCTTGCATTGGAAAGTTGATGTGGTGTGATGTTCGATCTGTTTTGCATACCAAACAAAATATTCCCCGTTTTTCTTACACAAAATGAATTCAAGGATGATGAATACAAGACTATGGATTGTTTGAAACGAGGTAAAGCTTACGCTATTACGATTACAATAAAGACAGTACCAATAGCCTACCACTTCAAGATTACTGTTTCAACCGATAAGAAGTAATATCTGTTTTGCTATGCTTTATTCAGGAGCACGATCATGAGTTTTACAGAGTTTTAAAATATTAGGACTTTGTTATTGAATTGTTTTCCTTGCAAGAAATTGACTAAATTCCGAAAAAAGTAGTAATCTGTTGAAGCAAACTCCCGGGGAGAGTGATGGGTGTTGGAGATATTTCAATCGCAGCACCTTTAATTTATCGACTGTCTGTTGTGAAGTATGAGGTCTAGCGTTGGTCTAAGTTAACAGCATTGGGCAAGAGATGACCAGTTTCGGTTGTTTAACTGCTGACGTTTCCATCATGGTTTGAAATTGTTGATCTATCTTTATTGTCTGGCCAGATCTCAGGAAGCCATAATGTATGATACCAGCACTGGTCCACCAAAAACACACCAGTAGTTTTTTCTGAGTCAACTTTCGTTTGGGACAGTTTCACCAGTTGGGTTTCGCCAGTTCTCTTGGATTCAACCACTGTGATGAGCATTTCCGACTGTCGTACACCATTTTTCATCACTGATAACAATACGATTCAAAATTCCGTCGTTATTGTGACAATTGAGTAATGTAACGCAGCACTTAATGCGTGTTTGTTAGTGTGCTCCACTCAATTCATGCCTATTCGTACCTATTTCTCGAGTTTTTCACTTTTCAAATTTGTTTTAAGTGAATTAATATTATTATATCACTCACACCGAAGCCTGCCACTAACTCTAATATAGTTTGCGATAGATCCGCTACCACAATCATCTTTAATTCTTCATTGTCAACTAGGGTTTCCAGCCGTCGACGGGGTTTGTTTTTAGGTCAAAATTTCCAGAACAAAAACGTTGGAACAAAAATCGTACCATGCTTTCTTTTACAGTAAGGGTTTCCCCATACTCATCATTAATCCTTCGAATTGTTTTTGCAGTACTGGTGCCACTGTGGAACTCGTATTCGTAAATAATGCGATAAGTTTTCCATTTTTTGAACAGATCGATGTCAAAAAAAAATCAAATTGAACGAAAACAAATGAATCACTAGATTCAAAAAACAAATATATAAACCACTAAAGAAATAAATTTAAATTTGAAATACGCCAAGATATATGAGATCATAGTAGCCAGTTCGATAAAACGCCAGTTTCATAATATGTAAGGACTTAATCCATACTAATATTATAAATGCGAATGTAACTCTGTCTATCTGTATATTATGCTTTCACGCCTAAACCACAAAACCGATTTTGATGAAATTTGGAACAGAAATAAATTAGACTTTGGAGACCAACATAAGTTATCTTTTGTTGCGAAATAAAGGCTTGAAGGGGTTGAAATAGGGGTTAAATCTTTGTGTGGGAGTCCATCATATTGAAGATAAAAACCTTTATATTTTTGCAGTTTACATCCTGGAGATCAATACAATACTTCTAAGAATACACCCGAAATGAAGTTGTGGGCATCAGCTAGTATTTTATTAGTGAATTATTGGTTTAGAAGAAGTTTCAGAAACGTTGATTTATTTTTGTAAAACTTGTATTTATTTGCACCATAAAAATGAATTTTAGTGAGGGGTATAACATGAGTTGTATTATTTAACACATTTTTCAGAAGACCAAAATTTTAGCAAACTGATACAATTCAGCTAAATTGTTAAAATAGGGGACTGATAAGTAAAAAAATCTTATCTTTGAGATATTACATTTATCCTTTGTTTGAGCACCATTGGGTTGGGAATATATTCTAATGAGTTATTAGATATTTTTATTTTATGTATATCAATTTACACGAAGACAATATATAGGTGTAACGTAATTTAACTGTACTTGTATCATTTATCACGTAATTTTAGCATAGTTTAGAAATTAAAAAAGGTCCAACTCACAGGTTTTTCAAGAATTACTTTAAAACTATAATATTTACCGCAAAAATTTAAATACACGGTGAAAGTGAATGTTTTTATCTACAAAAGAAAGCACTCAAGTTTAACCTAGCCCAATTAGATCGCGAACTAGAATTTTTTAAATCTTGTTTTTGCTCTCCTGTAAAATGGTGATTTTTGACTTGTATCACCTGTCACAGGAGGCACAGATACATTTTGAGTGTTTTATTGGTTTCTCTTAACATGAGAAGCATTTTAAACTAGTTGCAAATTCATAACCAACGGATGCTCATCAGTATCTGACTACTCATAAGCACTCGAATTAGTCCAGTCTATTTAAAAAATATTGCATTCTAAATATTATCATCATTTTAATAAAATAATAATAGTAAAATTTTAATAAAATAAATTTTTAATATGTCCCAAATCAAAAGTTTTGTTTTGGTGTAGTAGGTAGGTACTACACCAAAACAAAACTGATTTGGGACATTAAAAATTGATATTGAAATGTTTGCTTTTTATAAAAATAAATAACTTACACAAACTCAAATAAAAACAATATCTACTAAGATCGGATAAGAACTCAAAGTTAATCACATAATTTATATGAGCAGCTTGATGTTATTTGAATAAAATATGTATAAATATTACCTATATCAATTGAAAACTAATTCCAATTCGACGGATAGCTTGCAAGGTGGTTTCAAGCCAATAAATTATGAGCATAACGACAAACAATGATCTAAGACCAGCCTTCCCACGCTTTCTGCCCGCCTCCCCTCGTTTGCATTCGATATTAACGAGTAGCCGTGATTATAATATTGAGAATGGATTAACCATTTTACATGTCTTTATCATTATAACTTCCACATCTTGAAAACTACTGAACCGATTTTGATGAAGCTTACACTGTTCCCTAAGTTGAAGTAAATGTAAGCCTTTATAAGAAGAATGATTACAATCCGATCAATGGTTTCGGAAAAATCCGCGAACAAACATTGATACATACAAACATACAAATAATTATAAACATACTATACACCTACCTAGGTATGAAATTTTGTATATTTGGATTTAAGTTTCTTAAAATCCTGAGGGAACTATTTGCTTTTCCGGGATAAAAGTTGCCTATGTCAATTTCAGGAACGAAAGTTACCTCTGTACTTTTCATATAAATCGGTTAAACGGATAACCTTCAAGAAATCCGTGGGAACTCTTTAATTTTCCGGGATAAAAAGTAGCCTATGTCCTTCCCCGGGATGTAACCTACCTCTGTACCAAATTTCATCAAAATCGGTTACACTGCTGGGCCGTGAAAGGCTAGCAGACAGACAGACAGGCACACTTTCGCATTTATAATATTAGTATGGATGTGAATCTTTTGCAGTTCTGATAGTATAACATACATACTGTTGAATTGATAACTTCCTTTTTTTGAAGCCGGTTAATAAATAAACATGAAAAAGTTATAACGATGTACCTACCTACAGTCTACACCACATCTCTTCCATTCACCACTTCAGTATAAACCGTTTGGAACTCAAAAGTGCCTTCAGTGCACCGTCTGGACTGTGAGTATCTATCCCTACAGAGAGTAAGCTTTATACAAGCGGCCCGCTGTAGGTACACTCACACTGCACGTTTGCCATACAACTGAGCCGGTGACGTCAAACGCGGAGCGTCCGTGGACCGTTAGGTCAAAGCCTCTCACCACTACCTATTCCACTATAGACTACTATTACTACTATTTACTACTATACAGAACGCATTTCGCTGCCTTACTACATAGACAAACATAGTTCTACGGAATCACGCAAACACATTTACGCTCAGTGCTGTGCAGACAGAATTAAGCCGTAGAATTAGCGCGTTAAGGTTGCAAATGCGTCGCATAGTTCACTTACTTCACACATCGCTGTATCCATTCGCTTACCTCACACATCATTGTACTGTCGACGTACTCGCCTACAGCGCGGCAACAATCACACCGCACTTCTAGTGCCTATTATTCAAAGTTCTGTATGATAGGTCATGTGTGAGTGTACCTACAGCGGGCCGCTTGTACGAAGCTTCCTCTCTGTAGGGATATCTACTCATGTGGTCTGGATAACTAGCACACTTTTTCTCTAAAACATAACATTACATGTAACTTGAACTAGAATGCGAGCCGGTCGTGTAAGCGCTCGCCTTGGTCGCTGGTCGCCCACAGCGCGATGGGACTGCTCAATGTTAAGTGTTAACATTCCGTAGATGGAATGGTCACCGTTAAGTAATCCGCCACCGGGATCGGTTAATTATCTCAGCCGCTTGCCACATTAGCTAGCTGTGGGGTTATATCGAGTCTACACACCTCGACAACGCTACTAGATTTCGAATATCGAAAAATTACAATAACAGAGAAAAATGCAATCAACGCCTCTTCTTTTTAACCGACTTCAAAAAAGGAGGTTCTGTTGACCCGTATGTACATATGTATGTATGTTCGTGACTATTTCAAAAGTATTTTTCACTATCGTATTCGAAATACTTTCAGAAAGGTTTCAGTATATAACACACGTAGATATAGTTCTTATGTAGAAGATACATGTGTAAATATATCCTTCTTCTTCTTCTTAACGTGCCGTCTCCTTGCGAAGGTTGGCAATCATTAGGGCAATTTCAACTTTCGACACAGCTGCTCTAAATAAAGATCTTGTGCTCTTCCCAAACCATTGGCGCAAGTTTTTAAGCCACGATATCCTTCTGCGGCCAGGCCTCCTCCTGCCTGCCACTTTCCCTTGCATGATTAGTTGAAGGAGTTCATATTTCTTGGCATTACGCATCACATGTCCAAAATATTCTAACTTTCGTTACTAAATATATCCACATGTCACTAATATTTTTGATTGGTACACCGATTTCTCTGAGATTGCTGGACCGAAGTCGGTTCAATTTTTCCTAAAATATAGCTTGTGTAATTGTACATTGAGTACTTCCATAATATGTATGTATGTATGGACGTAGTCAAACCTTAACACAAGCCAGTTAGGTCTATTTTACTTTGAAGTGATTGCTTTTCGATTCTCGAATTCGACCAATGTTGCCGCAATGTATAAACTAGGCATAACCCTACTGTAGATCGCGTAGACTCGCACGTAATTTTGCTTTATGTAATAAATTTATTTCCACGGAATTTGCTTATTATTCAAAATAATATCCATAAGTTACTATGTACACATAAGTAAGAATATTAACAGTAATCTTCTTTTGCCATTTTCTATTGAAGATTGGCAACCATTAGAACTTATTGGATTATGTTTATCGCTGCTCTGAATAGTGATCTGGAGCTCATTTTAAATCACTGGCGAAGGTTTTTAAGGCTTTTATTTTCCCATCAATTATGCATCATGTGTTCCAGTTACTCGAACTTTTTAACTTTGCATTCCTTTTAATAACTAAGTATGTGGACTTTTCCAATGATTGTTTATTCGTGGTAAAAATTGTAACTTGAAAAGCTGGTGCCTACTACAGTCTATAACTCATTCTTAAATCCTACCCAATAGATACGCAACTGTTGTAAAACTGTGGTAATCTATAAAAATCGGCTAACAAAACCAAGTGCAAATTATAAGCCGTATCTAACCGATTTATTGCAATAACAAGGAACCGATTCGATCAAGAGCTCGGGATATTTATTTCTTTATTAAGCACTGCACAAGTGTCGGTATTCCGCCAGGCGTCGTTGTCTGGTCACGACGCCATGCGACCTTGTAAGGCGAGCAAGGCGCCCCGACCGGTTCCGTGGAGAACGAATCGATACACAGACGGTACAGAATTCACATACACATATGTATAACTTGTAGTATAACCACATGAGTAGATAATCACAGTAATATTATAAAGGAAAAAGTTTGTGTGTGTATGTTTGTCACTCTATAACGCCGCAACTACGGTTGGCGGGTTGGCGGTCATCATCATCATCATCAATAATTTACTGCAGCGTCCTCCACTACGAATATTTCCAAATAATGAGGTCATAAAAATTTAACCAGCTGATTTTTTGTATGCAGAATACCTACTTGTAAAATGAACTGGCCACCTATGAATTTAGTGGTACATTTTCCACCCCAGCGAATCGAAATGTTTGACACCTGCGCACTACAGTAGCTACTTCCATCGAAAATTTTCACAGAGGAAAAACTTGGTCGTCTCGTCGAAACGAACCTACTCACGTCTGTCATTAATCACTAAAAAAAAAGGCGGTGGCTGCCTGACTAATATAGGTCTTAATAGAGGTACCTACGAAGTCACTATAATATCCAAAATATTAATTGTAAGATTGTTGTTTATTTTAAGAAAATAGAACAGTTATTATGTTTTGCGCCTTAGACGTATCTTTAAAGACTTTGGTAAAAAATACCAAGATTAACGATCCACCGATACAGTGTAATTTGTAAATAACAAAGCGGTATACAAGCGTGGATTTGAATAACTGTACCGTTGAGTACCGTGCAAGCGATTTGTGAGCTTCCTTACAACCCTAAGATACGATGTAGGTAGTAAAAGATTTACTTGAGTAGAGTGTTGTTGAGGTTGAGTGTAAATTGAACAACAAATAGACAAGGATAAGAGATGCATTCTATCTCAATTTACTTCTTTCATATAACCACCATTTCATGTTAATCCATTACCTAGAATTCAACTTCATTCAATACAATTTTGCACACCTTTTAAAAGGATGGAGACATATTTTTAAAGGATTTTAATAATCAAAATGGTTCGGTTATTTGACTTCGTATCAATTTGATTTTTTACTAATTGTAAACCCACTTAGGTACTTTAAAAGAATATTAGCCATTTCCTGTTAGGTACCTACTTTCTTTATCCCTTCAAATAAGCTTTAGCTTGAGTAAGAAATAGGCACGATTAAGGACACGGATTTGAATCTGCTCCTTTAAACTTCATATGAATTTGCACATTTAGACAATGTTAATAGATTCTGAATATAGAAAAACAATATAGAACTGGATAACGAACGCAAAAGATAGAGATCGGTGGAAGAATCTTCCTGAGCAGGCCCGGGTCCACAAAAGGCTGTAGCGCCGACGATGATGATGATAGAAAAATAACGCTTGGGTGCTGACTGTAGATGTATGATGTACAGACGAACTCAAACCTCAAAACAAGTCACTTTAGGTCCATTTCACTTTACTTTACTTTTTGAAGTTATTGTGTTTCAATACACGGAATCGATTAACGTTGTCGCAATGTGCAAACTCTTACTAACCATATCTAAGGTACGAGTAAAAACAAGCTAAAACCCATAGTTACCTACGACGCGATATCGTATGCAAGTTCATCGCATAACATAAATGTCCTATTCCCTAATGACATAGTCAACTCCGAAGTCGTACCTACATTGATTAGGAACAACTGGACTGGGCACGTTTTACGGTTAAGTGGTGCCTGTCGTTGGTAATCAACCACACAGGTCGGCAAGGAGTGGTGACTGTAATCTAAATGACCGTAGCATACGTACACGTATGTATATGTATATTACAGACTAGCTTTTGCCCGCGGCTTCGCCCGCGTGAATTTCGGTTTTTCACAAATCCTGAGGGATAAGTAGATTTCTGGTCCAACCGCCCCCCGCCGCGCGGCGGCGTACCGCGGTACCGCGTACGGCGGGCGCAGGGCGCAGGGGCGCGGCGCGGCGCGGCGCGGGGAGTTCCGTGCAGCGCGAGCGTCGCATCGGCCGTAAAAACCTATCAGGGCGTTTTTTAACATAGGTACTTACCGATTTCAACACAACTCCTTTTTTGAAAGTCGGTTAAAAAAGTAGCCTATGTTACTCCTTGGTTAATTCTCTACTTGTCTGTGAAAGTCCCGTCAAAATCGGTTCAGCCGTTCCGAAGATTAGCCCGTTCAAACAGACAGACAGACAAAAATTTTAAAAACGTGTGATTCGGTTATGGTATCGTTCAAATAACCATATGAGCTTAATATGTGGTAGTTATTTCGAAATTACAGACAGACACTTCAATTTTATTTATTAGTAAGTATAGATAAATGTCGTGTACTTGTTTATGTATGGCATGCATATCAAAAAAATATCCAAAGATACAATTTGACCAAAGAAAACAACCACATATAGTCTGTTGATTCTTCTTAGTAGAAGAGACGTTTCAAATCAAAGGTTAATTCAAAGCAAACATTCAGAAACACTTTTGTACCTAAGTGTAAGTAAACGCTAATTGTAAATTGTGCCAAGATTGGCGTTTGAATGAAAACTCACAACTTTGGAACTGATTGCACGTGTAAAAAATACATGGCATACCAAGGTGTCAACACTTAAACTGAATGCATTCGCTGAGCGCGTTGGTCTAATGTGTCTAGTCACTTCATATGGAAATTATATTGTCACCAAAGTAAAAATCCTATTTTCTCAAAAAACCATACGCAAATGTAAAAACTTACTGATGATATGAGATATTCGACCTCTTATTTTGTTGTGAATGATAATTACGACATAATTTCACCGCACAAACCGGCATATTTTTTTATTTTTCGGGAGCTGTTTACTGCGTAGTTTATTAAGTGACACTGAAGTAGGTGAGAGCGATCCTGCCAATTTTAACAAACATTTTTTAGGGCGCGCTCGTGAGTTACATTCGCAGTCTGGGCATTTGGATAATCAAAGATTTGTAACCTAGAGTAGGTAATATTGATTATTGACTAAGCCTAAGGTAGTAGAGTGGCGAGTGGCACCGGAAAGCGCAGTGTTGGCAGACCCCCACAAGGTGAACCGGCGATATCAGAAGTCGCAGGGAGCCGTTGGATACAAGCGTCATAAGAACGCGTGTGTGGAAGTCCCTACAAGAGACATATTATGTCCACCAGTGGACCTCTATCGGTTTATGTCGACGACGAGAGCCATATTTTCATGTGAATCGCTAAAATACATACCTATCTACTTTAAATATTAGGTACGATGTATGCAATATTTTGCAATAGTCCAGAGTATACAAAGTAAGTGTAAGATCAAATAGGAAATTACGCAAATGTGTACCCTACATGACACTACAGTACCTACGCAAGAGGTGCGAATTTGCGGTCTAGCGTTGACAACAAATATTCGACTTAACCAACTGACCCACTAAACTAAACAACATTGCTGTAACAGCAAGTATGTAAGAGCGATGTTTATCTATATAAAATACACACACAGGTACCTATACCTAATTTTTTTTTATAAAAGTTTTTTTTTTCAATAATCTAGATGCAGCCTAGAGATTTAGCGTCCCGGTACGATGCCTCATGCTACGTAGAAAGATATGGGTTTAATAAAAACTGCGATACCCCTCTTCCAGACTAATCCACTTTCATCTGATTAGGACATCGTCCAAACGACGTACAAGTAGGTACCTACCACCACTCAAGTACTTACAAGCTATAGTACTGCACTATCCTGTTACCATAATATGTCCTACTTTTTCTTTCTAAACAAGGTTTGCCTGGAAGAGATTGCTTTAGTAATAAGGCCGCCTTTGCATGCTACCGTACTTACAATAATTGTATTCTTTCTTTGTGTTATTTAGATTTTGGTATGCAATAAAGTGTTTCTATTCTATTCTACTTTTAGAAGAAGGCTCCCCAGGGTTGTAGAAATTTTATGCATGATAAATGTATAACGCCATCTGGGATAGGAATGAAAACGAAGGTAAAGTATTTCAAGGGTTATGCTTCTGATTAGGTACATGCAAAGTACCGAACTCACTGTTACTGTAGCACTCCTTACTAAATTGCAGCATTTTGTATAGATGGCGCTACATTACTCTAATCTGCCCTAGACTTTCGCCTTCATAACACAGCGGTTCTTATTTTGAAATATGTATTTCTGAATACATACAATCAATTTGGTTCAATTTATTTGTATCGTGCCCCGTAGCAATTAGGGTTAAAAACTTCGGAATGTTGCTAGATCACGAGGAAACCTCCTCCTATATCACAGTCGGTTAAAACTGTCGTTATTATCGCAACGTGTTTCGTATTAGGATGCATGCAGTCTTAGAGGCTTTTGCGAAAATCTTAATTGCCTACGTCGACAAATGCAACGAAAATAGCTAGGTACTGGCTATGACAGCCTTAACTTACAGCATAAAATTACCTCAACGTTACAAATCTTAATCAAAATGGTTCTTTTGACAATACAATACTTTTTTAAATTACTGTCATAATATTATGATATCGTACTTTAATTGGCGATTAAAGTTACGTTACGATTACGTTAGAGTTTAATTACCAAAAAAGCGTGAGTACAATCTTAATTTCTTACTAGTACTGTGTTTAAATCGAGGGTATTTTAGTCTTTGAGAAGGAAATGAATAAGACTGAGTACTTGAAAATGAATACTTATCCATATGGCTTTTTTTTATAAAAGCTACTCTACGCTCTATAATCCCTCTCGGCTCTAAAAGAGGGGGCAGCTGTGCCCAGCTAAGTTAAAAGGATTGTAGTGGCGTAGATTAAAGAAAACGTACTTATTAGTGGCAAAGTAACTTCAATATAATATGGTGCAACTAACTATATAACTAAGTGTGGTTAAGGTTTGATTCTCCTGACACGAATAACGTCTTAGGATGATATTACAAACTAGCAGTTTTGCGTACAATTAGCCGCGCGCGGTTAGCCTCGGATATCGCCTTACGTCTCGCCTAATGGCCAATAAAACCTGCAAATTGACATAGTTTCATAGTCCTGAATGTGGCACGGCTAGGCGGCACGGAAATCTGTCGTTGTATTTGCATACTGAATTTAATAGGGTACTTGTCTGTGTGTAAGTAGTTCGAGATTTCGTGTAACTAATAATAAATTTATGATTGGATAGATGAAAGGATTTATCAGCTATAATATATGTATGACTGAAATAAAATGATATTTGATTTCAATAAATAAATATAGATTGGAATGGATGCAATAAAATTATTTCAATGAATAATGGAATGAGTTAAATAATAGGCCACCGCTATTACCGTTCAACGTCTCACTACTGGACCCAGGGTTTTTCTTCTGTGCCCAGGGCTCTTCTCTTATAAGAGCGAGGGATTTTAGAATTTAGACCCGCCAGCTCCCATGCGGTTTAGTGGGATTTTAACGACTATTATCCGGGACCGACAGCTTAACGTACATCTCCGAGGCATTTGGATGAAACACCGCCAACTATCGGTTCTGGGTTGGAACAGAAAAAGCCATATCTAACAACTTTTGGCCCGTCAGCGAATCGAGAACTTGTTCTCTTAGAGAACATAGCTATTCCATCACTTACCTATTCAAAGATGCCTCGTTGGTCTAGCGGTTAGCACGTTCGACTGTGGATCACGAGGTCCTGGGTTCGATTCCCGGGTCGGGCCAAAAAAATGAGGTATTGGGTTTTTCTGTCAAGAAATTCTCAGTGCCAGCCCGGAGTTGGAAGTTGGCGGTGTTAGATACACCCCCGTGCCTCGGAGAGCACGTAAAGCCGTCGGTCCTGCGCCTAATCTCTCTACGGTCGTGTCGCATCGGCGTCCCATCAGACTATGAGAGTGAGGGAATAGAGAGTGCACCTGTGTATGCGCGCACACTTATGCACTATAATATCTCCTGCGCAGATGGCTAGTCTCTGCCTCGGTTGAGATTGGCCGCCGTGGCCGAAATTCGGTCAGGAGGACATTATTTATTATTCAAAGAAGGACTCAAAATGTACTTACATCTTTATCATTAACAAACCATTTTCTTTCACAGAGTTACAAAGAAAAAGACGCGGGCAAAGTTGTCCTGTACACGACCACGATGGGCGTGGTGCGCGGCACGTACCAGCGGTGCCTGCTGGTGAAGAAGATCCTCAGGAACCTGCTGGTCAAGTACGAGGAGCGGGACGTGTTCATGAGCACCGAGTACCAGGACGAGATCCGGGACAGGATGAGGAGCGATCAGATCCTCGTGCCGCAGCTGTTCATCGAGGGGCAGCATGTTGGGGTGAGTGTCTTCGAGTGGACTTCGACTTTTAAGGTTGCCCTTCTTACGCGCTTCTCCATACAAATGTATTACGCCTGTTATTCTAATATTTGTCGCAATCGATCTAAAATTAAGCCTTGAAATTTATATCTCCATTATCTATGCTATACAATAAATAAAAATATGTAAAATTATATTTATTTTGAAAGTTATGACGCTTGAAAAATCACTATTTTAGTGCAAATTTTGAGGCAACTGCGTGCGTAAATAAACTATATAAAGAACTAGAAAATTGAAAAATCAGCCAAGTGCGAGTCGGGCCTCGCTCTTTCAGGGTTCCGTACATAATTATGAACAATATAATATTTTGGGTCTAAGAAATATTTAATTTCCGAGCTAGACATCGCAACAAACCGTGAAAGAAAAACCCAAAAAAATGTTCGTTTATTTTGGTCACAGCTTATAAACTATTTAATAAATCGTTGTTTTCAGTATTTGTTTTTTAAATAGAGCATATAGTACATAATATACTGAAATATCATATTCCCAACTAGTTTAGTTTTTGAGATAGCCCCCGTCACAAAAATGGTCTAAAACTGACAACTTTGATGGCAATTTTTAATTTTTATCTCAAAAAATAAGGGAATGGGAGATTCCCTTATTTTTTGAGATAAAAATTAAAAAAATATATATTTGTACTCTACTTAATGAGCTCTAAACAATGATACTCCACAAGCTAGGGTAAAGAAAATTTTTTTTTCCGGCTCCTTTTTCATGTATGGGAGCCCCCCTGAAAAATAATTTAATTCAATTCCTAATTCAATATTTGATTTTGGGTTAACGTTTTACACTAAATACCAAAATTTCAGGTTTGTAACTCATTTCGTCTGCGAGCTAGAGACCTGTGACCGGCGGACAGACGGACAGACAGACAGACAGACAGCCGAGTGACATTAATAGGGCTCCGTTTTTACCCTTTGGGTACGGAACCCTAAAAACGATCAAAGTCATATCATACGTTACTTGATAATAATTTCAAACGTCTTTAGTTTATGTAAAACATTGCCAAATATTTGCTAAAATAGGCGTAATTCCAACCCTAGATTTGCATCTTTTTACTTTGCCGTTTTTCACAAAAAATCATGATATCTCAAGCAAAATTTATTTATTTAATTAAATTATTATTTATTTATTTTTAGTACTCTTCTTTACTGAAGACGTCTCGCTCTCTAAATGTAGAAATCACTGTTTTAGACTCAACCCACCAACGATTTGTCGCTTCCATGTAGAGGGCTCTTAAGGCAGTAGAGTTCGACAGCCTTTTAAACGACCCACTGTAGTGCACAGGCCTCCTCTCTCATATGAGAGAAGGATTTAGAGCTTAAAAATAATATAAGGAATAATATAAGGATAAGCTTTAAAATAATCAGCTCTGTGGAACTCTCACAATCCCTAAAGCAGCTGTGTCTGACTGACAAAACCCTAATCCAAGCTGACAAGCTTGCTACTTATCTTCGCATTTATTATATTAAGTAGTAAAGATTTGATCTAGAGCTAGTAGATCAAACCTGAGTACCTACTTATCTGTGAGCAAATCCTATATTTCTCAGAAATGAAAGATACGAAGTAATTTCAATTATCTAACTATTGCGACTCAAGTAGCAATTAAGATATTCTAGTTAAAATGTTTTCGAAGTCCTCTCTGTAATTGGAAATACAACTGTATTCAGAATCTAATCGCTTCATGGCGCTTTAAATGTTACATTTTCCATCAGCAATCGAAAGCTTCCACGTGTAACTTGTGCCTACTATTCATCGAGTGATATGTATGCTGAGGAGAGACGCTATGAGCCCATATAACAAGTATAAATTAAAAATTTAAAAACCCCCCGACATTCGCCATTTTGTGGCGGCGGCCATCTTGGATTTGCATAGTGCTATTCTACTAGTCAAGCCCTTTCATTTAATACCCATATTGAGGGTGTTGTGATAAAATATGTAATCCGTTATTTTGTAGTGGCGGCCATTTAGGACGGATTTTCATCCAACATAGCTAACAACACTCTCGACTAATTCACCTTTCAAACAAAAAAAACCGCATTCAAATCGGTCCACCCGTCTGAGCGCTACAGGGCAACAGACAGACACACACACACACACACACACACACACACACACACAGACACGTCAAACTTATAACACCCCGTCGTTTTTGCGTCGGGGGCTAAAAGGAACTCTGAATCTGCACACAGATTGAGCAATCCCGGCGTAAGTGTTTACGCCGTCATACTGTTGGTTCGTCAGTCAACATTTCCAGTTATAATACTAATGCGCAGACATCCACTTCAATAGGTAAAAATACCTCTTCACGATGCAGAGGTCTTTTTACCTGACGCCACATGCACCTACCATAGAAATACGTCCAGCGCAATCTGCAGTGTTTTTAACCCCCGACGCAAAAACGACGGGGGGGGGTGTTATAAGTTTGACGTGTCTGTGTGTGTGTGTGTGTGTGTGTGTGTGTGTGTGTATGTGTGTGTGTGTGTGTCTGTCTGTTCCCCTGTAGCGCTCAAACGATTTGAATGCGGTTTTTTTGTTTGAAAGGTGAACTAGTCGAGAGTGTTGTTTGCTATGTTTGATGAAAATCGATCCAAGATGGCCGCCGCTACAAAATGGCGGGTTACATATTTTTTCACAACCCCCTTAATATGGGTATCAAATGAAAGAGCTTGACTACTAGTAGAATAGCACTATGCAAAGCCAAGATGGCCGCCACCACAAAATGGCAAATGTCGGGGGTTTTTTAAATTTTAAATTTACACTTGTCAAGTTATTAAATATCATCGAATAAATAACCGTCTGAATGTGCCAGCAAATTCAAAACGTCCAGCTACATAAGTGATCACTCGCTATTCACCTTGAATGCTGCAAATTGAAAAATATATTGCAAGGAAGTTTGCAGTCACCTTTAGAGAAATTGTACATCGCAAATTCACTTACCCAGTAGCGCTGCGCATTGGGAAATGGGAACTAGAATTTCGTTATAACCTTATTTGGAAGATGTATGTATATACTGATAAATAAAAATAAAGCTAGTTGCACATCTAGCAGCGTACCCATAGCTAACAACACCGCATAAGTCATTTTTACCAACAAAATATCAGTCAACAACTCAACACAGTTCAAGTCAAAAATAAAAGTTAAAATAAAGTAAATTGTCAAAATAAGTATAAGTAAATAATTATTTCTTATCTGCTAACTAGGGTATTTATTAAGTAACAACAGCAAAATTCCATCGATGTTTTAAAATATAGAGTGTTTCGTCTCCTGTAAAGTTGGTAAATATGACTTAAGCGGTGTTGTTAGCTAGGGGACGATATGCCACATTTTTTCGACGATGCATCATTCAGTAGGTCAAACAGTAGACGTGCAGTGCGCGTTTTGAGTAATAAATATACCTAACAATATAAAATATGGTACGTCTAGATGTGTGAACATCTTAAGGCCACATAAGAAAACTTTTCCCTATTTGTGGGTTTTCCCCGTTATTCTGCGAAATCTCATTTCGCTTAGCACATTTTGGTAAAAACTTAATTAATTATTATTTCAATAATAATTTGTGTAATTTACCTTTAAGAGTAGCGAAACAAAAATAGACTGTCTAGGTAGTAGGTTAGGTACATATCATCAGCAAATATCGTTTAATAATTTTCTTTCTTTGTTTGTAACACTTTTTTAAGATTTAATAATGTAATATTATATTATTAACATATAAAATTACTCACAACATACTTACTTCCATTTTGTACCGCTATTCGCCAAGACAGTGAGTGCAGTACAACAAATTTTGTTACAATATTTCAGGATTGTAGGACAAAGGAGTGTCTAGACTTCAAAGACAACTTTATTTTTCTTATTCTCAACTTTTATAACCTTAGTACCAGCATGTACCATTTACGATGTTAAGATAATGTACATAGGATTTTTACACTTATGATCATTGAAATTAAGTTCGAAATAGGTTTCCAGTTTCATTACCTACTTGGCATTTAAAATGCCTTTCTACATTCGTTGGTTTTTAATCTCGATTGTTACTATTTTAAAAAGCACCTATATTTTGACCTGTGTTTGTTCACGTACCGGAATGCAGTAATATTATTTCCGGGGTTTTTTTTCGTGTTAAAGAATAATCTTATGAACCTGTCCAGTGTCCGTAAAATAAAAGAATTTTTGTCGGCACATGAGTAGATATCCCTACAGAGGGGAAGCTTTTTAACGACGTCCAAAATTTATACCTATTCTCATAGGGCTGTCACCTGTTGCATGTGAACTTAAACATACTGTTAACTGTACAATGGTTAGGCGTTTTTGTCTAAACACAACTTAAGTCTATTTTTTTATAGCACTATTTAACACAATCTCAAAACTCTCGCCAAACACTTTATTCTCAGTATTAATTTAATACGCACGAGCCACACTTTCCTCGTCGTTTGCCTCCCAACTGAGCCATAGCGGAGCGTCCGTGAACCGTTGGTTAGAGCTCATGATTGTGTGCGTGAGCTGCGCTGTGTGTGTACCAACGGCACGGCGGGTCGCTTGTATGAAGCTTCCTCTCTGTAGGGATATCTACTCATGTGCTGTCGGTCTCGCACGTTGCATTTTGGCGTCTTCCATACAATTCTTCGTATTAACATATCGTGCCCGCGTACGCGCGCCTCCAATGTGACAACCTGACTCGATGAGCTATGTATGTATGACGGTAACTCTGGTTTTCTTACGGATCTACTCATTTCTGATTTCATAACCTGATCCACCTAATTATTTGAGTTAACAAACAGAATGTAAAGTAACATAAGAAAAACAGCTTTTTTTTTACCTAAGCCGAAGATTTATCTAGATTCACTTCCGAATAGCTTTGATTAAACAATAAATAAACCGAAGCCAGTTAAAAGTGTCACAAATAAAATTACTCCTAATAATATATATCGGATAGGATGTCCAATACAAAATCTCAAAACCATTATGGGAGCATTAGTATACCGAGCAATTATCTCGGTATAAAGACTCCTGTTATTTTATACCGACCGGCGACCGCGGCATTGTCTTGTCGAGCAGTAAATGAGGGCTGTCGACCATTAGTTTTATCTTATATAAAATTATATTTATAAAATTATTTTATTTACAAACACAACACAAAATTAAACAAACAAAACAAAACAAAATTAATTTATTAAAATAACGGCACTTTTATAATAATTGTAACGTTCATTATTCCGATCCGTAAACTTAATAACAATTTATTTTTAACTAAACTAAACTAAACAAAAAGTAACAATAAGTATATTTTATAGCACTGTGTGACCTAAGCCCATACATAAGTGTAAGGCTTATCAATGTATATAATTCTATGTATATAATCTGTTCATTTTTACACGCGTAATGTGCCATAAAATTTTATAATTTATGCCACACATAGCTATATCATAATGTACTTTACTCAATTTTTGTTTTATATTAATACAAAAATAGCAGAAAACTACGTTTTTGATATGACACAAGTAATAAAGAAACTTTAACCTTTAAGTACCGACGTACTATTTTAGTTACATAAGTACCGACGTGAGGTCTGCTAGACCACCATAGTTTTCCAATCGAAAACTTTTGTGTTTCTTATTATTCTTCTAAAAAAAATGTTTTTATGTATTGTTAAATATCTACTTATTGTATAAGTAAAACAAAATGTAGAAGTTTTCACATTTATTACTGATTATAAGCATTAATATAGCAATCATAGATTCTTCGTTTGAAAAAAATTAACTTTTATCTTAATAATTCATATGTATCAGTAATACTATTATTTTTTCTTAAACACAATTTTTTCTTAAAGATTAATAGCTAGATAAATAATAAAAAAATAAAAAACCTTAATAATCAACCGTTTTCTCAAAAATCACAAGGTATCAAATTGCAAGAACTATCAAAGTTTACTAACAGTCTTTGCATAGGCTTACTGCATTGTAGGCACACGTGTTTCATACACGTATCACAGTCTGTTCAGGTGCTAAATTATGGTCACTCTCCAGCAGTAAAATTTGGGTAGATATCCTTAGATTCGGACTCTCATTTAGCTATTCCACTAAACGTTCTTGGTGGTCTTTATATTGAAGCAGTGTTTTATATCTTTTCTCACCTACAGGAACACTTATTTTTATTTATGGCTGCCCGTTTCATGCCTGAAGAACCTGGCTAATCCATTGTTATAACTGACTGAAAATAAAAGAGAAAACAATATAATCTGAAAAAAGTCGCATCCAAAAAAAGTTACATAAGTACCGACGAGTGGTCTGACAGACCACTCGTGATCTTATAAAAATCAAAAGTTACCGAAATCGTACGCGTCGACGCTGCCACTCTGCAGGAACGCTGCTGGGCGTCTTCTTGAGGGGTAGAGAGAAGCACAGTAGGATAGTTTTTCGCTAACATAGGTAATCAGACTTTTCGACCTCTCGAGGTGTCTGTCAGACCACACGTCGGTACTTAAAGGTTAAAAACAGGTTTTCATTCTAGGACAAAATTCACGCTACATTGCAATTTAACGGACGGCTAAGCTAAGTTGAACTGTGTGCAAAGATATCCTTTGACAATATTTTACAGTCAAAGTACCTATTAAAAAATAATATTAAAATAATAATACTTTGTACAACCCTATTTTAATACCTTGCGGTAAGGCACCCGGCTAACATTCCACAGACGCATAACGCTTCATAGCAATTTATGGGACGGCTATAAGCTAGGCTTTGTGTAGATATCCTTTGACTATATTTTACGATCAAAGTATTAGTCAAATACCTTAACCTGTTCCATCAATATGCTTATCTACTGAGGCAGTCTACGGGACTGCGGGTAGGGTTTTTTTTCTATTCAACTACAAGGTAGCCCTTTACTGAAATCTCACCTGATGGTAAGTGACGATGCAGTCTAAGATGAAAGCGGGCTAACTTGGAAGAGGTATGCATACCCCTAATCGGTTTTTAAACGACATCGTACCGGAACGCTAAATCGCTTGGCGGCACGGCTTTACCGGTAGGGTGGTAACTAGCCACGGCTGAAGCCTCCCATCAGGCCAGACCAGAGACAATTTAGAAATTAGAAATTACCCGAATTGCCCCTGCCGGGAATCGAACCAGGGACCTCCCACTTATAAGATTACAACGCTCACCACTGCGCTATAGATATCGTCAAAAGGTATAACTAATGTTGTAGTTATATACATAATTTAATACGATATAGTCATACCTATAACTAAAATACCAATTTCACTTGCTAATAGTTTAACACCGGCGCCAGACACAGAAAAAGTATATTTTGAACACAGGTTTAAATACATACTAATGTACTTCGAATGATGAAATCCGCTTACATGATGTTCTAATTTTTGTATTTAACTACCCTTGTTTTGGGCATGAGTGATATGCAGTATGGTAGGGGAGTCCATGATGCTAAATGTGGATTTACTCGAGCATCGTCGGGACGTAATTATTTGATTTTGTAGATTAGTTGATAGGAAGAATGAAAGGTTATATAACATTTCCCCTTTCAGTGGTGGGGAAAGCGTCTAACTGCGCGGTCTCATCTTCATAAACGAGTTTTATCACTTCGACTTGTGGAAATCGGCAGATTTTATTATTTTTTGTTATTTTTGCATCATTTCCTTCAAAATAGTAAAAAATTTAACCGCGCTCGAGATTCGAGAATGCTATGATAACGTTTGTTTATTTTGCAGCTTTGTAACCCTCCCACTCTCGTACGTTACGTTCAAATAGTCTGATTTTCTTATCATATTCTGATTTATTTTTGACCATAGATTTTTTTACACGTGGCACTATATAAAGGGCTTATGGTAGAGGCTACTCAGCAGGATACAAGATATCCTTCTAACATCTAGTTACAAATAGCTACACGAAAAAATACCGGGAGTCGGAACATAGTAAATAGTGCATAATAAATTAATACTCAATAATAGGATGTTATAAATGTGAAAAATTATCCGTCTGTTATATATTTTAACGGTTCTGCCGCTGAATCAGTCTTGACGAAACTACTTTTGATCCCGGAATGTAAATGGGTTCCTAAGGCATTGTTAAAAATCTGAAAAAATCAATGCCAGTGTCTCTAAAGAAGAATAGCATTAATTGTTAAAACTGTCCTCATTAGAGAACACAATAAGGCAAGTTCCAGACAAATTACAAAAGACAACCATTTAAAGAATGTTCCAGACGGCGTGATGGCACTAGAAAACACAATAACACTGCATCAGTGCGAACGGGGCCTAAGCTTTTACGACCAATCGATAACCTCACCTGTTGATCCGAGCACGCGTCTACCCACACACACACAGCGGTTCACTAACACAAACAAATGTAACGTAAATGTATAGAAGTAAAAGCCGGCTCGTAGACGGACTATACAAATTGCATCTAGCTGTATGAATCTTACAAGAACTAGCCCAGCAATAAAACTCGCGAATTCTGAGCAGTGAGTCCGCACTGGCATAAATAAATTCCTCTGAGATTTTAACAAAAACTCAAGCTTACTTGACATCTACAATTTTGGCATACATGGCTTTATTGAGATGGGTAGCTATAATTCTGTATAACCAATTTGTAACCAGGAGCGCAAGCAATACAAAAAGATCGAAGTGTATCCGGATATGTGAGCCTAGCTGTTTTATTTAGTAATTTATGTACGAGTATGTATTGCTTTAATGTATTTTATAACATACTGCAGAGGGAACAGCAATATATAGCCTGGAGAATTGCCCATAACAACTTGCTCGTTTATCTTACGTTTACCTAGAAAAGTTAGCAATGTGACCGGACGTTAGACAATCGGACTAGATTGTGACTGGAATATTTTATAGAAGCTGAGAAACTACAGTGTAGGAGAATAATAAAGTAACTAGTTCATTTATTTTGTATTAGATACAGTCACTTAGCAGACATATAGACACTTCGGGAAAGGGCACTTAGGGAAGATTCTAACTTGCAAATCATTTCATGAGTATCAGTTTTTTGTGTCCCTGGGCAGAGTCTAAAATATAATAAGCTAATTTTAAGGAAGATTAAAGCGACTTCGGTGCAGCTATTTCAGAGAAATCGGTGTACCAAACATATTATGAACATATAATATTAGTAACATACTTATTATAATGGGTAACGTAGTACTTCGTACATAAGAATGATAACTAGGCGTGTTATATATTGAAACCTTCCTGAAAGTATGTAGATTACGACAGTGAATCATTGTAAATGAAATACGAATAATCATCAAAATCGGTTCAATGGTTTTTGAAATAATCGAGGACATACACACATAAGGGTCGAATACAGAACCTCCTTGTCTGAAGTCGGTTAAAAATGCGAAAGATCCGTACCGACGGTAGTAGGAACTATATTTGTAATTTCTCAATACAATCACAGTTCACATTAGTTTCGGGTTTAAGTTTTGCTAGCAATCAGCACTAAAATGGCAATACAATCAAAATTGCTTCAGACGATAGCCAGTCCCGGCGTACTTTTATTAATTTATAGAGGTCAGTGCATTACACAATCAACTTTTTTGGGCCTAGTGACTATACCAAAAATGAGTAATACTTAATGTTTTTTTTCCTCGGACGCAATTCAAATCATCTGATAAACATTTCAGCTTTCATCTCTTTGTTTTGTTTTTCATCGTTATTTCTCTCTGTGGTCAATTTAACCAAATGACTTTAAATTAATTAATCATCCTTATTGCAAACCAATTTGGAAATGATAAACGATTTTATTGAGCCAATTCACTAATTGTATCAATGCTGATCTCTTTTTGAAACCACTACTCTATAACTACTCTCTCAAATACAGCAATGCAAATTTATACTAATATAATAAAGCGGAAGAGTTTGTTTGTTTGAACGCGCTAATCTCAGGAACTACTGGACCGATTTAAAAAATTCTCCGTTGGATATGTACGTGATCCTTGAGTGCTATAGGCTATATATGTACCACGGGCGAAGCCGGGGCGGACCGCTAGTTTATTATACTACGAGCTGTTGCCCGCGACTTCATCCGCATGGATTCATATATATCTCATACAAATTTTCAACCCCTATTTAACCCACTTAGGGGTTAAATTTTCATAAATCCTTTCTTAGCGGATGTCTAAGTCATACTTAACAACTATCTGCATGCCTTTCAGCCTAATTCGTCCAGTGATTTGTTCTGTGCGTTGATAGATCAGTCAGTCAGTCAGTCACCTTTTCTTTTTATATATTTAGAAGAATATTATATATAATATAATATATATTTTATTGTTAGACATCGCCTTCCTGTAACGGAAGTTAAGCTTTAATTAGGAACTGTCAACTTTTTGCAAAGAAAGCTCTTTGTGAAACCATTTCACGTTGAGCCTTCATAAATACGCATCTATATAATGAAAGAACGGAAGACACAAGATAAGCTATAACTTTTGATCCTTTGAATTTTAAATCTTACTGCCCTCGCGATAAGCGCAACCCGAGTGCAATTGTATGTTTGCTTTGCAATCAGTGAGTTAATGCAATATGAAAGTCATTATAGACGTCATCAAACGTGAATCGCATCTCAAAGTGAAAAGAGCAAAAACTGATCGCCATTTCCTACTTGAAGCTTTTTTAGTACTAGCGACAACGATACGATATATCTTTTTATATGACACACGAAGGGCGACGATTGTCGAAGAACTGCGTCAATCATTCAGTCTAAGTTATTGTGGTGATTGGCTGAATTTTTGGTATTCTTGCTGTAGCAACTCATTCTAGCCATTAGCGAGAGAGTGTCGGTCAATCAGAGGTGTATGCGAACGTCACACTTCAGATGTTATTTTTAGACGATCGACACCCAGATAGACCAATCGACTCGTATCTTGTTGAACGGATAGCTTGTATTCTGGATACAAACTTAGGGTACTTTTTAACGCGAAAAATATTGTAACATTTTTCGATAAAATTCAAAAAGCATGAACGTAACAATACAATAAGCACGCGTAAATTCTCATAGTCATAACTTCCGTAATATACTTCACATTATTAAAGTAAAATCAAAACTAGTGTCATGTATCTAAGCTCTTGTTTTAGATATATTACATTTAAACACGTTGTTGTTCTCCATTTTTTACTATTTTCTAAGTCATAATGACATCGCACATCGTCCGTCCATTTGTCTAACAAGGTGCTTAAGTGGTGACCTCGCACACGGAACATCTCCTACTTAGTAGACGGACGATCTCAAGCGAATCGCTTGCCGCTGCTGGATACAAGCGCCACAAGATCGTGTCCTGTGGCGATCCTTGCAAGGCACCTATCCAACAGTGGACGTTTGTCAGTCGTAACAACGACGACGACAAAAAAAAGAAAAATAATAAAAAAACACGAAAGAGAAAAAAAAGAAAAAAAAAACAACTTAACGACCATCCTGAGTTGCTCCTTTTTAGGGTTCCTTTGTAAACAAGGAACCCTTATAGTTTCGCCATGTCCGTCCGTCTGTCCGTCTGTCCGTCCTCGGTTAATCTCAGAGACTATTAGTGCTAGAAATCCGTAATTTGGCATGAGTATAAATTTATTAATCACGCCGACAAAGTGGTGAAATAAAATTTTGATAAATATTTTTTTTTAGGGTAGCTCCCCTACATGTAAAGTGGGGATGAATATTTTTTTTCTCGTCTACCCCATAATGTGGGGTATCGTTGAATAGGTCTTTTAAAAATACTGTGGGTGTGGGAACATCATTTTTCGATTTCTAGATCCGTTTGTAAAATATGATGTTTTAAAGTGCAAATTTTTATTAGAGTCAAGTGTGTCCCCCCCCCTCTATCAACCAAATGGCAGTATATAGGAACTTGAAAAAATTCACAACAGTAGGGTATATAATCAATTTTAAAGGAAAACTATCACGGCTAAGTAGGGTTCACAGGTTAAGGAGTTATATCTGTTTTTCGAGGATTGTGCCTACGGAACCCTACACTGCGCTTTGCCCGCCACGCACTTGGCCGGTTTTTTTTCAGAGCAAAATTCACTACAAAAACATCTCTGACACATTATCAGAGGATAATTTGAGTGTATTAAAAAAAACAACGACGACGATTTGTCATAAAGTGTAAAAGCCGTTATCAAAGCTGAGCACGCTCCTACTAGACACTTGCCGTACTGAATACGAATGGTGACTAGTGAGCAATGTAATGTCTATAATTTCATAGAGGAATTTTGTATTAATACTTCTAATTGACAATAATAAAAACGGTTGCATAATAAAATGCAAGACGTTCATTTATTTTTATGAAACCATTTGAAAATCATACAGTGACTTTGTTCAAGCACGTCGCATACAAGTGCAAATTCCAAGGTCTGGAAAAGAAATATTTTGCGAAATTAATAATACAAAAAGAAAGGAAAAATTAAAAAAAATGAATTTTTGAAAAAGAGCAACTTGCTCTAACTTGCTCTTCGAGATACGCAGTAAGCGAAAAGACCAAATTCGGCAACCAGAGTCGGTCACCCATCCAGTTGCCGACTTGAGTCGTATGTTGCTTACTGATAGATAGACCAGACGTCCTTTCAAATATAACAATCTATAGTAGGCATATACACAGTATAAAATAACATAGTATTACCTATATATGTATTTCTGCATATATTTGAGTTATTTAATCTAAACTTAAGCCCGTAACTTCGCCTACCTACCAACCTACCTAACCTACTTAATAAGTTAATAGCCTATTAACTTAGTAAGTGGGTTAGATAATAGGTATCAGAATGGCACGCAATTTGAAATTAGAACACGATTAAGATATTTCTAGTAAACAACCAAGTTGTTATTATTTAACTCTGCTACTGAGGTGCTAAAATCATCTAACCTCTGCCAAAGGCAGTAATTAACGCGGGGGTGTTTATTTGTATGTACACTAGCGGCACGCTATGATGGCCGGTTTGACACATTACAATAGTGATGTGGAATGTCAATTTATTCTCGAACAAAAAACAATTAAGTTTTGTTTTTGTACCTGATTAAATAGGTTTAATAAAACAAAAATGTATATGTTTATTTAATTTATTTGAACGAACTGAATATTTGAACGAAAATGAATATACATTAATATATATATAGCTGCTCGTGCTGATTCATTGACTGACTCACTGATTGATCACCCCTCCTGTAAAATTTTGTATGAAAAATTTTTTTTTCACTAATGGTTTCGTATAGAGGACAAAAATTCATTCGGAACAAAAATATGGAGAGAGCTGATGATTGAGGATTTCAAAGACGAGCGATGGGCACGCTTAAGGTATTGAAGATAGGTGGGGGGTGCTCGAGCAAATGTCACTCGAAACGTCATCCAATTGGCTGTCAGTTGAAAAAAAATTCAAAATGGCGAAAAAAAGATGGCCGCCATACAAATTTCGTCGGTGTCCATCTCGGAGGGTATAAAAGATGGAAGAGTGGTTTCTTCACAAAAGATGATCAGGGTCCGAAGGTTTAATTGATGAATAGAAAAAAAATTCAAAATGGCGGAGTTTATTTTTCCATAGAAAATGTATGACGAATATTGAAGAGACTACAAGTTGTAAACTATGCAAGGCTTTGATGCGGTTCTTTGGAGAACTCTCAATGAAAAATATGGGAAGACATGATGATTGAGGGTTTGGAAGATGGTTGAGGAGCCCGGGCAGGGTATCGCAGATAGATGGGAGGTGCTCAAACAAAAATTACTCAAAACCTCATCCAATTGGCACTGAGCTGAAAAAAAAAACAAAATGGCGGATTCAAGATGGCGGCTATAAAAATTTCGTCGGTGTCTATCTCACCAAGTATAAAAGATGGAAGAGTGATTTCTTGGCAAAAGATGATCAAGAACTAAAGATCTACAATTTGATGAACAGAAAAAAATCAAGATGGCAAAATTTTTTTTTTTTCACACAAAATATACAATGGCGAATATTGAAGAGACTATAAGTTGGGAAACTATACAAGACTTTGTTTTAATAAGATATAAGAACTCTCCTTCTGGAAAATGATTCGGAGAAAAAAATTTGGAGAGTGATTATGATCGAGGGTTTGGAAGATGGATGAGGAGCACGGCCTGGGTTAAAGATGCTGAAAATGATAGAAGAAGGTGGAGGCTGCTAAAACAAAAATAATACTGAAATCCCCGCGGTCCGCTTTAGCGGGCCGCGCAGCCAAGCGCCCTACTAGTACTTTATATGCACACAAGAAACATATGAATACAAAAGATACCAAAAAAGGTGCCACAAAAGGCCATAATTAATCAGATTCGTCCATACTACTATTTTCACTGTCGTCACTGCTATCATCACATACATTAATAATTATATGTTCGTTTTCTATAATATTATCTATTTTCACATCTCTTTCATAATCTTCCCTTATTAATTTAACAGTTCTATTCACAACCTTTTCCCAGTCTCCTTTAGTCACATGTTCACAAGCTTCTTCTAATAATTTTAGCATTTTTTTTGTGGTAAATGGGGGTTCTGTATTGTGTCTTGCAGCATATCCCTTAATTTGAGCCCACACCAACTCAATCGCATTATACTCACAATGGTAAGGCGGTAACCGTATAACTCTGTGCCCATGTTCTAATGCTATTTCGTCAATGACGTATCGGATCTTGGTTGGTTTGTTTTCTTTTAAAAGACGTACTAATTCCGCTTTTAACATATTCATGTTTGCATCTACGCCATTTTTACGAAGCCATGCGACGATATCAGCTTTCTTTTGGGATTGGGCAGGTGGCTTGTCAATTTGCATCGAGTGGTATGGGGCGTTGTCCATAATTATAATAGATGGTTCAGGGAGGCTACACAACATTGAGGTAAACCATTCAGTAAACTTTTCTCCATTCATGTCTTCATGATAGTCTCCAGTGGTTTTTGACGCAAAAGCCATGAGAGAACCTTCGACAAACCCGTTGATGGTTCCGGCGTGACAAATTATAAGTCGCGATCCTTTTCCTACAGGAACTTTGGAAGTAGATGCTGCTGTGTCATCGTTCCAAGAACGGCCTACAGTATGGTTAGCATTAAGCCATGTTTCATCCAAGAACACAACATTTTGCCAATTTTTGATTTCTTTCACTTGCCGTAAAAAAGTATACCTTGCCATCGCTATATCAAATCTTTCCATCAATATTTTGCGTTTGTTACATTTTTTGTATCGAAATCCAATGGTCTTCAAAATCTTCGTTAAAGAACTTTCCCCACCGAAGAATAATCCAGCTTCCTTCAGTGAATGCACCAACTTTTTTCTTGTTGGATACTCCTTCTGTAAATAGTAGCCGTAAACATGTCTTCGGATAGCATCGGCATCAAAGCTATCGATGCCTACGACTGGTTTTGCTCGTTTTCTCTTTTTTGGTGTGTGAAGTTTATTTTCTTCTGTGCCAGTCTCGCCATATTTTTTTTTAGTTATCCGTCTAACAGTTCGTTGTCCAATATTAAGCGCATCAGCTACGCGTTCAACCACTGACGTTATAGGTAAAATTGGCCCTCCATTTTGAGCTTCACGATCGAAATAGTTACGAAGGCGTATTACGAACTCACGTGTCTGACTATTTAGAACAGTTCTCTGCGTACGTTCGGTCATATCGACGAAATCCACAACAAAGGGCTTGAACAGAGTCCAAATTAACGAGCAAGGGTCAACAGTAATGCAGTATCAATATTTGAAATCCAAAGCCAGGTCAAAACTATATCACAATCGCATTGCACTGACAGTTTATACTTTTCGAAGCAACGTCAATTCGAAACTGCTTTGTTTTGCATTGAGCATTGACGCGAGTTTGCCGGAGGTAGTAGTTGTGCTAGCCAGCGATCCTATGTGACGATCGTATTAGATTCCATTTTTAAAAATTTATTGATATTTTTTTGCGATTTCAGAGGTTTGTCCACATAGTGAAAATTGTTCATATTCACAAGTACATTCACCCCTTAAATGGTGCAAACTGATTTTTCTACACTTGTATACATTTAAGAAATCAATTTAATAAATAAATTTTGAGTCCTAAACCTAAAACTACATTCGATAAAATTTATGAATCTCTGCACATCACTATCGTCAATAAAGTAATACAATTATTTCCTTCAAAGTCGTTATCAATTAATACGGAACTTCATGAGCGGACAAACGTCAAACCGGCCATCATAGCGTGCCGCTAGAGTAGTTAGACGGCTTCGGGCCTCGGCGGGTCCTGTGCCGGTAGTCTCAGTTTTTTCAGCTCGAAAACGTTACTAAATACTATTGTCATCAATATCAGAGTAAAATGGACCTAAAATGGCTTGCAATAAAGTTTGGGTTCGCCAATACATTCAGCGTACGAAACAGCCAGCGCCCCAAGCAGAAATGTTGTACAATAAATATTCGAACTATTGAATTACGACTTTAAATTAAGAATGTTTGGGTTCATTTTGCTCTGAAGTCATTGTGTGTCGATACTCGAATTTCGATCATCGTTGCCACTATGTACAAAGTCGGCATAGGCCTCTGTTATTTATACGTTTATGGTTTACTGGCAAACGTACCTATCTACTTGATGAAATTACTTAAGTACCATAAAGTTTAATTATAATGTTAAGTACTAGATGATGCCCGAGAACTCGTCCGCGTGGATTTAAGTTTTTTAAAATCCTGTGGAAACTACTTGCTTTTCTGGGATAAAGGTTACCTATGTCAATTTCCGGGACGAAAGCTACCTCTGTACCAAATTTCATCAAAATCGGTTAAACTGTTGGGCCGTGAAAAGCTAGCATACAGACAGACGGATAGACACACTTTCGCATTTATGTATGAATTGTGTAAATGGAAAATTGTATGCGAAATTAAAAAGAAATGCTCTTTGATACTCTCTATCATTATTCTGCCCGAATACACGTGAAGACACCTTAATGGTTTGAAAGGTGTCTAGACTATGGACTCTGAAGAAATCACTTTATTTGTTCGCAGAGGGTAAAAGCGATTTTTGTGACCTAGTATTTTGGGGACAGATTTCTTTATCTAGTAAATAAAATACCTATGCTATATTTGCTCTCATAGTATTGTACCCATCTTGAAAACAGTTATGTAAATAGGGAATTGTCTACCGGAGAATATTCCTGGAATTGCTTTTCTGAATTCTGCCTGCTATTTAAATAAATCGGAATGACTATTGAGTCTATTGACTATTGTAGTAGTTGAATAGAGGCATATCAAGCGGGATTTCATACGTATCTACATACTTAAATAAACACGTAGATATACTTAATTGTAGTTATATATATAACTAGTATGGCGCGTGGGTGCGCGGCCCGCTAAAGCGGACCGCGAGGTTTCAGGTGTTTTTTTTGTTTGAGCAGCCTCCACCTATCTTCATCCATCTTCCAAACCCTCGATCATTATCACTCCCCATATTTTTTCTGCGAATTATTTGTCAGAATGAGAGTTCTTCCATTAAACAAATTTTGAATAGAAACTGTACCAAAGTCTTGCATAGTTCCCAACTTGTATTAACTTTAATATTCGCCGTATATATTGTATAGATAAATAAATTCCGTCATCTTGTTTTTTTTCTATTTATCAAGTAAACCACGTCTTGATGATCTTTTGCCTAAAAACCACTCTTCCATCTTTTATAATCAGTAATATAGACAGCGACGAAATTTGTATGACCGCCATCTTGATTGCCATTTAGGACTTTTTTTCAGCTCACTGCCAATTGGATGAGGTTTCGAGTAACTTTTGTTTGAGCACCTCCTACCGATAGGTAGGTGTTGACGATAGTCAACACCCTAGCCGTGCTGTTTACCCGTCTCCAAAATCCTCAATCATCAGCTCTCTCCATATTTTTCCTCCGCATGAATTTTTGTCTTCTATACGAAACCATCACTAAAAAAAACTTTGTATGAAGACATAATTCCGCCATCTTGATTTTTTTTCTATTCATCAAGTAGATCTTTAGTTCTTGATCATATTTTTCAAAGAAACTACTCTTCCATCTTTTATACTTGGTGAGATAGACACCGACGAAATTTTTATAGCCGCCATCTTGAATCCGCCATTTTGGTATTTTTTTTAGATCTCTGCCAATTGGATGAGGTTTGGAGTCATTTTTGATTTAGCACCTCTCACCTATCTTCAATACCCTGACCGTGCTCCTCAGCCATCTTCAAAATCTTCAATCATCAGCTCTATCCATATTTTTCCTCCACATGAATTTTTGTCTTCTATACGAAACCATCACTAAAAAACTTTTTGTGTGAAAATATGAATTCCGCCATCTTGTTTTTTTTTCTGTTCATCTAGTAGATCTTTAGGTATTGATCATCTTTTTCCAAGAAACCACTCAACTTACATCTTGTATACTTGGTAAGATAGACACCGACGAAATTTGTATAGCCGCCATCTTGAATCCACCATTTTGGGGTTTTTTCAGCTCGGTGCCAATTGGATGAGGTTTCGAGTAATTTTTGTTTGAGCACCTCCCACCTATCTACAATACCCTGCCCGAGCTGCTCAACCGTCTTCCAAACCCTCAATCATCATGTTTTCCCATATTTTTCTTTGAGAGTTCTCCAAAAAACTGGATCACAGCCTTGCATAGTTCACAACTTGTAGTCTTTTCAATATTCGCCATACATTTTCTATGGAAAAATAAATTCCGCCATTTTGAATTTTTTTTCAATTCATCAAGTAGACCTTTGGATTCTCATCATCTTTTGCGAAGAAACCCCTCTTCCATCTTTTATACCCTCCGAGATGGAGAACGACGAAATTTGTATGGCGGCCATCTTTTTTTCGCCATTTTGATTTTTTTTTCAGCTCACTGCTAATTGGATGACGTTTCGAGTGACATTTGTTTGAGCACCCCCCACCTATCTTCAATACCTTAAGCGTGCCATTCGCTCGTCTCTGAAATCCTCAATCATCAGCTCTCTCCATATTTTTGTTCCGAATGAATTTTTGTCCTCTATACGAAACCATTAGTGAAAAAAAAAATTTTCATACAAAATTTTACAGGAGGGGTGATCAATCAGTGAGTCAGTCAATGAATCAGCACGAGCAGCTATATATATATTAATTGTGATAGGTATATTGTTGTGGTAGCATTGAATTTTTTATCTCGTTTATCTGACTGGCGACCGAATAATTAAAGGTATTTTAAAAGTTAAGAGAAGTTAAAAGTTAAGTTGTTCCAAACGCTATTGACCTCCGGTCGCAGCCGAGGTTTTCATACCCGAAATAGCCATACTGGTCTACTGCAACCCAATTCGATAATCATCAACCACCATTCTTGATTTGATCGGGAACAGCGGTAGCGACAACCGACGGTAACCATAACTACCATACAATAACCATAACGACAGACACGGTAACCATAAATACCACACGATGACGGTTATTTGAAAATAAGTAACTTATATCTAATACTAGCGACCCGCCCCGGCTTCGCACGGGTAGTAGAGCATTTTATGCGTAGGTACTACCCGCTCAGGGATTAGGCAGCGTTTTCGATGAAAGCTCCCAGGCGGCTTTTACGACTTTTTACGATATTTTCCACAATGAACTTACTATATCTCACCTTATACCCGAATTACTAATTCCGTGGAATTCTGACGTTTCATAATGTTACCAGAGATAAAACAATTCCCACAAAAAAGATGAAAAATTCAAAACTTATGCAAATACAAATCAACTGCTGCATGTAGATATGACTTTCTAGTTTCCATTCTTAGCAATTTCTATTTTAGGGCGAAACAATTAATATTATTAAGCGGCTTAGAGCTTTATATTATGTTGACAGGGAATTAAAGTAGTTTGGGGTAAAATCGTACTTCGTAGATGTTAACCCTGTTCTCCATATAAATAACTCATCTGTAAATGAAAATGACAGCTGTCAGAATTAAGTCGATATTAAGTCAAAAATAAGGAGAAAAACTAAATATTTCAAATCAAATAAATTAGTGTATTTGGGACATAAGAAAGTAAGTTTTCACCAGATTCCGTGAAAAAAAAAAATTATTTTAAAAGATAAAAATAAAGAACCAAAAACTTGGTTTTTTGAACTTTTCACATAAATTTTGAGGTTATGTGAAAAAAGTGTAAATATAAAAGTTGTAGATCTTTTTATTACCTACAACTTTGCCATTTAATTTTTTTCCATAGGACTTCTAGTTTTGCCGGAAATCGAGATAAACCGTTTTTTACCCTTAAAACTCCCCCCCTTTTTTCCCGAGCTCAGATCGCCCGTAAATTATTTTTCCTTGTATTTTATAATATTCTCCTCCTTTTCCAATGGGTTTCATCCTACGTACTGTGATTTTTTTTTTGGTTTCAAAAATTATCGACAATGGGCTATAGGGAGAACCGCGGCCGCCGACGCGCTTATAGGCACGCTCCCGCGCCGCCGCAATTTTTAAATCTGTAATATCTTCGAAAGTATTCATTTAAATCATAAAGGCTGTAAAGGACCATAATATGGATTTATATAAAATCAACAATGCATTTAAGGTATTTAATTAGATAAGGATTAATGCTGTATTGGTTGAAATCGCTTCGAAAATTAGCCATTATTTGTCGTAAAAAGTAAATGACAAAAAAATGTTATTGTGGGATATCCATAAGAGATAGACATATACCATCGCGGACTTTTCTATAGACCTTTTCAATGTGTACAATACTTAGTACATTATTTTGATAAATCTCGTAGGGTTCAGCCTGCGTTTGCAATGTAAGCGGAAAAAATGTAATTATTTACGACATCACATTAGAAACCTCAAAAATAACAGTATTTCTCCACAATTTAATGGATGTTATTATACATATAAACCTTCCTCTTGAATCACTCTATCTATTAAAAAAAACCGCATCAAAATCCGTTGCGTAGTTTTAAAGATTTAAGCGTACAAAGGGATATAGGGACAGAGAAAACGACTTTGTTTTATACTATGTAGTGATGAATTCTAAACTAAGTAAACTAAAACCCGACTACGCTTAATAATTTTTTTAACAATTTAGTGTGCAGAAAGCGCGGAGCAAGCAGCTAGTGGCGCCATCTGTCATGTCAATCCGAAACTAATTTAATAATCTACAAAGCCGCGCGAAGGTAACTTCTGGATTTTTTCGTAAATAAAATGTCATCCGGACCATAACAACGAATCAATAGACAATTCATCAAAATCTGTCCAGTATCCACAGAATCTCATACAAAAATCGGATATAAACATACATACATACATACATAGACTGCTAAAATCATAACCCTTTCTTTTGGCTCTGCCGTAGTTGGGTAAAAAGAATCAGACACTTCAATTCGCGCCTCGCTCGCTTACAGCGCATAGGATATAGCGTTTCGTCTCGCACCTCGTCTCGAATGCGCAAATAAGACTTAACGCTAAAGCTCTCTCAAGCCTCTCTTTAGCATAAAGAGATATCCGCTGACGAGCAAATACAGAAGGCGTTTCTGTTAGCGGATTACAACGTTTGCCTTTTGGTCCCTTATGTGTCCTGGATTGCGTGAAGTAAGGCCTTCTTCCATCCAATACGTCTTTATATGTTAACCCATTATATATTGAGCCTTAAATGAGGTTTATACAAAAGTTGTGAGTGGCAGAGATATCCCAGGATATATATTATGGTAAAATAATAATAAAAAATACTCAAAATAAAATCAGTTCATTAGTACAGTAGGTATAATCTATTATCTAAATATATTTAAATAATAGATTATAGAGTTTCAAGCCTTCCCTCCTGGAATTATTATTATTTTCTATTTTCCTTACGAAGTTTCAGTTAGGTACTACCTAATCACCATTCAACAGTCGAGTAATAAATTATGTCCGAACCCTTCGTACTAAGTCTGGTAAGCTGACTGGGCTCAGACGCGCGCACTTTGCCCTCAAGAATCAAAACTTTCGACGTGGTGATGAGCCCGCTACGTCTTCTATGAATTACTAACGAACTAAGAGTTAAATATTCGTTATCAGGTAGGAAGGAATACACGTACAAGTTTATTGAGGATACATGTGACTGTGTCAGATCGCCGCCACTCGTCACTTCTCTGTAAACTGATATAACTTACATAGATAGGTACCTATTGGTGAGATTACATCTACCCTAGTCAGGCAGGTAAGCTATACTTCAACAAAAATGGAATATTTGCATATATCTCAGGTTTAGAATCAGAAATGGCTTGGAACATTTCGAATGTAGAAAAGTACACTTCAGGGCAGAATAACTGCCTCTGAAAATTCTTTTATTAATTATATTATGGGCCTGTTTCACCACCTTCTGATAAGTGTCGGATGTATTTTACGGTGAAATCTGTGAGGATTTGTTATACATAATATAGTACCTATTAATAAAAGATTTTAATTATGTATTGTCCTCACATTCTTGCAAATGAAATTATTATAATCATGACAAAAATATGGTCTAGAGCTAAAATAAAATAATATTTATCTTACTATTTTTGTCTCATATATAGAAAAAAAAATCTTATGAAAGAAACAATTACTAAGAATAATAAAAAGCAGAGTACGTAGTTACCTAGTGCCTCTAGTTGAATAGCAGTTTAGACAAAAAACGCTTCAATAAAAAATTAAAATAAGCAATAGTATCAATTACACCCAAAATAATCTTCTCTTTCGATTTACGAAATCTCTGCAAACTTAAAACTATTTAAAAGTAGGCAACTAAGTACGCACGAAGAAATATTTACCAAAATTCGTCACGCCTTAAAGTTCCCAGCGAAATATTTTGAAATTAGGAGACAAACACATTTACCATTCTAAAAAGATCCTTCATGCTCATCACAGGTGTTGTATCATCAAAGGTCATTTATAATTGGCCATTTGTTATGACTATGTTGACTGTACATTACGACATTACAATCGTCACTTTTAATTTTTCTATTGCATAATATTAAACCTTAATGCGATGTATTAAGGCTGTTGAATGTAATTATTATTTTTATCTACTCTCATATCATAAAATTCCGAATATGAAATCAAAATGTGTCATATATTGGACTACTTTATTCACATACATCTATAATATTTAAAAAAAATAATTAAAAAAGTTCATTATAACACTACTTTGTTAGGAAATTATTGCAAAACAATGTTAAAAAATAATTTTTTCTACATTATAGTACAGGCACTGGGTTCTGGTATTTTTGAGCCATGCCGGGTGTTTATTATTATTATTATTATTTAATACTTTATTGTACACCAAAAAAACATAAATTAAACAAAAGAAACATTTTAAAAGAAATAGGTACAATAGTTAGTTTACAATAGTTAGTTAGTTTAATTTTGTTACTTACAATGATTATCCCGCTATCAAAGTTACCCTATTACTACTACTGCGAAAGTGTGGCGGTAGCAAGATGCGGCCAGAGGACAGAGTGTAGTGCTACCATAATTGACCATAGACGCACTGCACGCACCGCACATTCGAAATTGACAATTGAATTTTGGCGCCTATTATTTAAATTTTTAATTTATTATTTATTTACTATTCAGTTTTTGTAACTCAAAATTTTGTTGCGCGGAAAAATGTCTAGCAGTGATACTGAAGAGAATTTAACTCCACCAGACATTCTGGAAATAGCATCGGGAATGACAAATAATCTTTTGCCAGCAAAATCAAAGAAAATTTACGATAAATGTTACCAAGATTTTATGAGTTGGAAAATTTTGAAAAAAACCACTTCATTTTCAGAAAATGTAATGCTAGCATATTTCCAAGAATTATCAAATAAATTTAAGTCTTTGTCCTTATGGGCTAAATACTCAATGCTCAAAAGTATATTGAGTATCTACAACCAAATCGATATTATTAAATACACAAGACTGATTGCTGTTTTAAAAAGAAAATCGCAGGGCTTTAAGGGAAAAAATGCAAAAACGTTCTCCCCTGAAGAATTGAGTACATTTATAAATTGCAATATCCAAAACATGAATACTTAGGTATTATAATAAATAATTTTGTTAATTTCTTAGTCTTTTCTTTTATACGTAAGATACCTATTGATGAGCTTAGATAAAGTAGTGTATGAAACTCTACATAATTAGTTATTAAAACACTCGTGTAATACTATTAAAAAACTCGTCTGCGGCTCGTTTTTTAAACTAACACTCGTGTTTTAATAACCTCTATTATGCAACCGTTTCATAAACTACTATTATCTACTCTCATATCATAAAATTCCCAATATGAAATCAAAATGTGTTATATATTGGACTACTTTGTTCACATACATCTATAATATTTAAAAAAAAAAAATTAAAAAAGTTCATTATAACACTACTTTGTTAGGAAATTATTGCAAAACAATGTTAAAAAATATTTTTTTCTACATTATAGTACAGGCACTGGGTTCTGGTATTTTTGAGCCATGCCGGGTGTTTATTATTATTATTATTATTTAATACTTTATTGTACACCAAAAAAACATAAATTAAACAAAAGAAACATTTTAAAAGAAATAGGTACAATAGTTAGTTTACAATAGTTAGTTAGTTTAATTTTGTTACTTACAATGATTATCCCGCTATCAAAGTTACCCTATTACTACTACTGCGAAAGTGTGGCGGTAGCAAGATGCGGCCAGAGGACAGAGTGTAGTGCTACCATAATTGACCATAGACGCACTGCACGCACCGCACATTCGAAATTGACAATTGAATTTTGGCGCCTATTATTTAAATTTTTAATTTATTATTTATTTACTATTCAGTTTTTGTAACTCAAAATTTTGCAAGTGATTTTTGTTGCGCGGAAAAATGTCTAGCAGTGATACTGAAGAGAATTTAACTCCACCAGACATTCTGGAAATAGCATCGGGAATGACAAATAATCTTTTGCCAGCAAAATCAAAAAAAATTTACGATAAATGTTACCAAGATTTTATGAGTTGGAAAATTTTGAAAAAAACCACTTCATTTTCAGAAAATGTAATGCTAGCATATTTCCAAGAATTATCAAATAAATTTAAGTCTTTGTCCTTATGGGCTAAATACTCAATGCTCAAAAGTATATTGAGTATCTACAACCAAATCGATATTATTAAATACACAAGACTGATTGCTGTTTTAAAAAGAAAATCGCAGGGCTTTAAGGGAAAAAATGCAAAAACGTTCTCCCCTGAAGAATTGAGTACATTTATAAATTGCAATATCCAAAACATGAATACTTATTATAATAAATAATTTTGTTAATTTCTTAGTCTTTTCTTTTATACGTAAGATACCTATTGATGAGCTTAGATAAAGTAGTGTATGAAACTCTACATAATTAGTTATTAAAACACTCGTGTAATACTATTAAAAAACTCGCCTGCGGCTCGTTTTTTAAACTAACACTCGTGTTTTAATAACCTCTATTATGCAACCGTTTCATAAACTACTATTGTGGTATATAATAACTTGGTATTTATGATGTCATACCTTTTGTATGGGAGCGGAATTTACGTGTGAAGTTTGAAAGGTATTTGTTTTGCGGTTATTGTCACAGTTTTTAGCAATCGTACAATTAGGCAACGTTTTTAGGGTTCCGTACCCAAAGGGTAAAAACGGAGCCCTATTAATGTCACTCGGCTGTCTGTCCGTCTGTCCGCCGGTCACAGGTCTCTAGCTCGCAGACGAAATGAGTTACAAACCTGAAATTTTGGTATTTGGTGTAAAATGTTGACCCAAAATCAAATATTGAATTAAAAATTGAATTAAATTATTTTTCAGGGGGGCTCCCATACATGAGAAAGGAGCCGAAAAAAAAATTTTTTTTCTTACCCTAGCTTGTGGGGTATCATTGTTTAGAACTCATTGAGTAGAGTACGAATATATATTTTTTTAATTTTTTGCTTAAACAGTAAGGAAATGTGGGGTCATCAAAATTGACAGTTTTAGACCATTTTTGTGACGGGGGCTATCTAAAAAACTAAACTAGTTAGGAATATGATATTTCGGTATATTATGTACTATATGCTCTATTTGTACAACAAATACTGAAAACAACGATTCATAAAATAGTTTATAAGCTGTGACCAAAACAAACGAGCTTATTTTGCGTTTTTCTTTCACGGTTTCTTGCGATGTCTAACTCGGAAATTAAATATTTATTGCTGATAACTTCCAACCACCCACCACCGTTACCACCACAGCCTTTTTAACATCCCATGGCTGGGTACAGGCCTCCTTTCTCATAGGAGAGTGGGATTTAGGGCTTAGACCCGCCACGCTGCTCCAATGCGGGTTGGCGGGCTTTAACGACTATAGTAACATGATAGTGATGATAACCGGGACTGATTGCTTAACGTGCTCTCCGAGGCACGGGGGTGAAACACCGCCAACACAGAGAAATAAACTCCCGCCAACTATCAACTCCGGGCTGGCACTGAATATTTGTTGACAGAAAAACCCAATACCTACAATTATTTGCCCAACTCAGGAATCAAACCCGACACCTCGTGATCTGCAGCCGAATATGCTAACCACTAGAGCAACGAGGCAGTTGGCTAAAGGCACTTCCAACTATGCCATGCCATAAAGTGATGTATTTATTAATGTTGGCAATTTTTCGAGCCAGCAGTGTATAAAATATAAATACGTACCTACGACTTTTCCCCGACTTGTTCCACTAATGTGTGCTTTGCAAAATACGACACAGTGCAAATACACCTCAGTATAATGACGGCTAGCTGTAACTGTGTTTGTTTTAACCCAGTTTTGCATTTTGAATGGACTCTGACATTACACTGAGCGCTACCTAACTCTCCCCATCCCCAGATGAACCTACTCCATTTAGAGTGCTGACCTTCTGAAACATGCCATACCGAACATAGGTATTTGTTTTTGGTTTACCTTGTGCCGCTTGTATCCACTGGCTGCCAGCGATTTTCTTGAGATCGTCCGTCCACCTGGTGGGGGGGTCTCCCAACGCTGCATTTGCTGATATGGGGTTGCCATTCAAGCATTCAAGCTATGCGACTGATATGCGCTGCTGCAACTTGCGACTGCCCACATATCCCTCTAGTTTCCAATATAGTAAATGAGGAAGCACCAATAGAACATGACCTTTAGATACAGTAAAATTTGTTCGAGTTACCCTTTCATCAAACGTTTCTGTTCCCATTAGCGAAGTTTAATTAGTTGATCCCCTCAAAGGTTCGGGTTAGTCTGGCGTCAGAACCTCCGACCCGCAAAACGTTATTTCAGCAATCGTTAACAAGATATAGTAGACAATACTTTAAATTGTTCCAAACTATTTAAAGTTGAAACTTATTCTCCATAGTTAAGCCCGGACTAACTCATGGCTATTGGCTGTGCTCATGGGTAATTTTTGAGTATCAATAACGTGGAAAATATTGTATCCACCACCATCACTACAGCCATTTTAACGTCCCACTGCTGGGCACAATCCTCCTCTCTCATAGGAGAAAGGGATTTAGAGTTTAGACCCGCAACGCTGCTCCAATGCGGGTTGGCGGGCTTTAACGACTATTGTCACATGATAGTGATAATAACCGGAACCGACTGCTTAACGCGCTCTCCGAGGCACGGGGGTGAGACACCGGCAACTTCCGACTCTGAACTGGCACTGAGAATTTCTTGACAGAAAAACCCAATACCTATAGTCCATTTAATATAGCTTGATACCTGTGACGTTTGTCATAATTAATGACATTTAATGTATGTAATGACATTTATTGTAGCTGTCACATTAAATGTCATTATGACAAACGTCACAGGTATAATAATAATAATAATAATAATAATAGCCGCCATGTGGCGTGTGGAGTCCACTGAAATCATCCCTATCGTCATATCTGCGAATGGTTTGATCCCAGTCAGCCTCGCTCACTATCTGAAGCGACTGGGATTCCGTGGCAGTTAGCTCGCAGCCAGGATGCAGAAAGCGGTGTTGCTGGACTCGGCTAGGATAGTCCGCCGATTTCTCAACCTGTCGCCCTGACCCCCGGCCGTCTGGTCTCCCCTGCCGGGGTGTAAACCTCCGCCCGGTGCAATATGTATTTATGTAAGGTGTATGTAAGTTTATTTATTTTTGTGTATTTATGTATGTTATATTATTTCTTATTGGCTTTTATATGTATTTATTTTGTACACGGGCGTGAGAGTAGGATATATATAATAATAGCTTTATTTTTTTCACACGTCACGTCACAGGTATCAAGATATATTTAATGGACTGTAACAATTATTTGCCCGACTCGAATCGAACCCGGTTCCTCGTGATTTGGAATATGCTAACCACTAGACCAACGAGGCAATTTAGTTTCTGTATAGTAACCCAATATTTAGGGATATTTGTTAATTATTATCATTAGATCGGGCTACTATGCATACCTAGCACCTACCTACTATTTAAAAAGGAAAAAAATAAATTGGTTTACTGGTATATTTAAAAAAAAGTAGACAAGACTCAAATGGAGTGGTGTTTCCCAAGAATTGGGAGAAATTTTTTTTTTTAAGTAAAAATGTAATAAAAAATGCTGGCTATGGAATCTCGTAAGAATTCACGAGCCTCTTTGGTATCATTTAACAATTCAATTAAACAGCTCCCTTCAATTCAACAAATACGCAGTACGGGGATAATCACAGACTTTATATGAGATTGCCCAGTCAAAGAAAACTCGATTTAATAACACAATGATAGAGTTTAATTTCGCTAAAGAACCAGCTTATTAAGAAGACATACTTTTCCACAGGTATTTTCTTTATTGAAAAGATTGGTGTTTCTTTACGTCGTCGACTAAGGACAAAATAATAAAAAATAATTTTATAATATAAAAATGCGAACAATCTTACGAGTACCTACTTACAAGTTGTTTGTAAGTTAAATTTGAAAAGCAATAAGTTCTTTCATAATTAAGTGTACGTACAATTTTGCAAGTTTATTATCTAAATTATATTTGAAAGATAAAAAATTAAAATAAAACTTCTACTGCTTTTGGTGTTTCTTTCTTACCAGCTCGTGTAATTGGTGAATAAGTTATTTAAAGAAGGCCGTCACCCTCTACTCTCGAGCGCTCCTAAACGCACCACATACAAACGAAATTTGGTTCATATTAACCAATCAAACTGTGTGTATGTGTCTATGTCGGCGCGTCGCTCGCGCGTCGTCTCAACCAATAAACGTCTATTGCCACATCAAAGCTCAAAGATTAGTTTGTATGGAGCGCGCTTGGGAGAAACTTCTTTTAAATTATCAAATACCACGGGAGTGCTATGTGTACCAACTTCAAAGTTCTACGAACAACAAACATAGTTCAAACATAGTTCTACGAAGTCACACATTTACGCTCAATTGTGGATTAGCGCGTTAAGGTTGTAAATGCGTCGCATCGTTCGCTTACCTCACACATCGTTGCACTGTCGACGTCCTCGCCTACAGCGCAGCGACAAGGTCACTCGTACATCGCACATCTAGTGCCTATATTATTCAAAGTTCTGTGTCAAATACCCAAATGAATTTACATTTCATTTGCCACAACTAAAAAACTCTAAATATATATAAATCCTACTAATATTATAAATGTGAAAGTGTGGATGTTTAGATGTTTGAATGTTTGGATGTTTGTTACTCTATAACGTCGCAACTCGCAACTACTGAACCGATCTGGCTGAAATTTTGAATGGAGATAGATTATGTCCTGACTTAAAACATAGGTATCCACAGTTCCCGCGGGATTTTGAAAAACCCGAAATCTATATCTACAGCTATAGGTAGATTACTATAGCAAATTTCCTTGAAAGTAGGTATAAAGATTGGAAAAGGGAGCGGAAACGGAAACCGGATATCCACGATTCCCTCAGGATTTGTAAAAATTGAAAATGCACGCGGGCGAAGCCGCGGGCAAATAGTACTTAGCTAGTATTATAATATTACCATCGTGCAAAAGCATCATCACAAAAACGCAGTGACAAAATTTCTACGTATCCCTCAAGTACCTCAAACAATAGAGTTGGTGACATGTGAGAAAGTTGCGGGATTTTTTCCCTAACATATAAATAGGTACCATTTATTATCACCCGCGCATCGTCATTAAGATAATAGCGCATTGTTAAATTGTATCAGAGGCATTAAAATAACAGTGACTTTGTTATACACATACATTGAAATAATATGGAACCGTTGTCTTTTTCATAATCTGTGAGATAATATTTGTATATTTTATAATAGCCATAGAGTACTTAGTAATAGAGCCGCAGTTCAGCGCTAGACGTATGGATGAGCGAGAAATATTTTTTGCCAAATTAAGAGCCATCGCCGCCGTCGTCGCCGTCGCCGTATCCACATACGCAATTGCAGAAAAATAACAATTAATTGAATGTCAATTCGCTAGGTTGGCTCACAAACTTCAGTAGGTATAAATTCATGATCATTGATCATGGAATTATTTGGAAAAGACTAATCTTTTTTGACAGAAAAAAAAAATTGATTTACGATAGTAGTAAATAAATGTATATTCACTCATTCTTTTCACTCACTTTAAACGTAACTATATGATTAATAAACTGCGGGTAGATGAGAACAAACTGCAAAGTTTCTCTCTTCAAAAGCACTACCACTTATTGAGGGTAGTGTAGGAAATATTGATTCCATTGTAATAAACGTGCTTTACGGAGCGTTTAGACCGATAAACTTGACAATGATAATGAAATAGAGGATCTTATATATCCCACCCTATAAACACATCCTACTCAAATAACAAGTTCACAGTCATAAGAGAAAGCGTTTTTGAACTTATTTATAAAATAAATAAATAAATAATAACCGTTTATTTGGGATTCAGTTTAGCGCAGCAGAATAAAATGAACAGGTAATTTTATCAACTATCTTACTGCTGTACATTTCAAACAAGATAAAACACATTTGTAGTGGAAACGCACAGCGAACTTAAACATTATTTTAAACCAATTATTAATCAATTATTTCGTTTGAAAATCAGCAGCCCTTTAAAATAAAGTAATAAGGCCAGGGACAGGTTTTACGCACCACGTTTAAAGCACCTAGGTCCTAGGGGAAAACGCTGGGGTAATTTTCTTCGACGTTTTTGGCCGACCTTTAAACCTGTCTATAGGACACCGTATTCTACCTACGAGTATATATAACAGCCATTTAACATCTCACTGCTGGGTACAGGCTTCCTCTTCCTATATTCTATATGTCCCTCTATACGTCAGCCTTCCTCTTCTTATATTCTATACGTCCGTCCTATACGTCAGCCTTCCTCTCTCTATATTCCATTCGCTATATCTTAATCAATGTAAACCAAGTGTAAGCCACTCTAAAGCCACCTGCCCACGCACTTAAAATAATCCTCTATCGTTTTTCCTTTCCTACGTCACTCATCATCTCGCGTTTCATATCGAATTGGTATTTTATGATCATCGACGTGCTCAACATTCGAGAAGGGTCTTTGTACAACGTACGTGCTCTATGCTCTAGAGATTAGTAGTGTAGGGTCTAATGTTTTGTTATATAATACCTTATGAGTTAATTACTTAATGCATACTAAAGACAAATTATCTATCTATCTATAATAATATAAAGAAGCTTGTCCTGACTGACTGACTGACTGATCATCAACGCACAGCCTAAACCACTGAAGCTAGAAACTTGAAATATTCACAGTAGCTTCCTTTTATGACGTAGGCGCACACTAAGAAAGAATTATTACGAATTCCACCCCTAATGGGGGTTAAATTGTGGATGAAAGTTTGTATGAAAATCCGTCATCTTTCAAGTTATATCCATGAAAATTGGTATTTAGATTTTCGGTTAAAAGAAAAGTATTACGTGTTTAAGGAATTTTGAAAAACCACCAACCAAGTGGGTTCAATGGGGGATGAAAGTTTGTATGAAAATCCGTCATTTTTAAAGTTATATCAATGAAAATCGGTATTTGTATTGTCGATTAAAAATAAAGAATTATGTGTTTCAGGAATTTTAGAAATTCCACCCCCAACTGGGTTAAATAGGGGATGAGATTTATAAGAATCCAAGCGGACAACGTCGCTGGCATCAGCCAGTGCTAAATATTACAGTTTTTCTATACATAGTATTTGGTAAAGTTTTGGAGGTGCGCAAACTAAGAATACCTAACTATACTGATATAAACTCACGTGTCTGCAATTTTAAAACTTGTAACTTGATCGCGCGAAGAAAGTGTTTTAAAGAAAGTAATTTCCACTTTCCAGGACGCGGAAACCGTGGAGAAGCTGAACGAGAGTGGCGATCTGAGGAAAATGCTGAAACCGTACAAGGTATAATTTGTTTTTCCTTAAGTTTTAATTAATTTTAATTTTAATTAATTTTTTTTTTTGACGTGATAACCGAGTAAAAATATCACTCATCCAGCGCACTATTTCTTCATTCGTCTACAAGTCAGCTCTTGACTGCTCTCTCTTGACTCGACCCACCATATGGTAAACTAGCGGTCCGCCCCGGCTTCGCCCGTGGTACATAATAAATATAGCCTATAGCACTCAGGGATCACGTACATATCCAACGGTGAAAGAATTTTTGAAATCGGTCCATTAGTTCCTGAGATTAGCGCTTTCAAACAAATAAAAACTCATCCGCTTTATTATATTAGTATAGACTAGCTGACCCCCGCGACTTCGTCCACATGGTTATATAGGTTTTTATATAGGATCGGATCGGATCCCATAATCCTTTTGTGTACCTAAACTAAATGTAGCCTAAATTATTCCTTAAAACATCACCTATCTGGCATTGAAAGTTCCATCAAAATCGATCCAGCCGTTTCAGAAATTAGCTGGAACAAATAAACAGATCGACAAACATAACTATAAACGTACACCAGTTTAAAATAAGCCGTACGTTCAAAGATCCGGGTCCCAAGTTATTTGAACCCAATACTGAGGGTTGTAATGTCTGTCATTTCTGAACTAAAAAACCTATGACCTTAAAATATTTACGGAACAATATATAAAGTACTACCTTTCTAACAAAAAAATAATGAGTGAAATCGAACAACGCGTTAATGAATTACAGCTAAATAAACGTTTCAACTTTCATCCCCTCTCCCAAGGGAACCAAGCTGAATTTCGGGATAAAAAGTATCCTATGTCCTACCTCGGAATATAAACTCAAATCGTACCAAGTTTCATTTGAATCGATTCAGTAGTTTCGGCGTGATGCGCGGCCAAGATACAGACAGACAGACAGACAGACAGACAGACAGACAAAAATGAAAAAAATTGCAGTTTTGGCTTCAGTATCGATTATAGATTGCCCTCCAATAAAAATTTTCAAAATATCTTCAATGTACAGAATTGGATCTGTTACAGTTTTATTATAATAAAGATAACGATGCGGTCTAATATGGAAGCGAGCTAACCTATAAATACTCAAATTTGTATTTTTTTTTAACTACAAAATTAATTCAATTTCAATTTATGCAATACTTTTACATGGTATAAACGTGTTTAATATTCAATTAATATGAAACGATAATACTTAATTAATGGCTGCAATAGTATTGAACTGTGACGCAAATTACAAATTACTAAATTACCAATTAATACACTCACGTACCTGCCATATTAGAGAATAGAATATAATAGAAAAGTTTTTTATTCAAATAAACTTTTATAAGTACTTTGTAAGTAGTTAATCTTCAATAATTGAATCTAACTACCACTGGTTTGGAATGATGCCGTTTATTTGGCTACATGGACCGACGACATCAGAAGAGTCGCAGGGAGGCTAAATATTGAGGAGGTTTTAGATTTTCTTTAGATTTCCTATTCTGTAATTCAGTTTTTTTTTAACAAAGTTTTTATTCTGATTTAATGTTAGTTTCAACTTTGAATGTTTTGTGTTTTATTTAAATACGAAACAAATATATATATATTAAAATTGGAACATATAATTTTAATTAATCTATGTCATCACAAATTACTTATTACACTACACTTTTAATTGCAATTAAGTTACGTTAATTTATTATTGTAAACAATTCTTTCACCTTTAGTGAGTTTTACTATACTAGTTATTTACTATAATATATCATCATCATCATCATCATGATCAACCCATTACCGGCTCACTGCAGAGCACGGGTCTCCTCTCAGAGTGAGAAGGGTTTTGGCCATAGTCTACCACGCTGGTCAAGCGGATTGGCAGACTTCACACACCTTTGAGAACGTTATGGAGAACTCTCAGGCATGCAGGTTTCCTCACGATGTTTTCCTTCATCGTTAAAGCAAGTGATATTTAAATACTTAAAACGCACATAACTTCGAAAAGTTAGAGGTGCGTGCCCCGGGATCGAACCCACGACCTCCGATTAAAAGTCGGTCGTCCTAACCACTAGGCTATCACAGCTTGTTCATATTATTAGTATTTATATACCATAATATTATAACGTGTAACTCAACTAGCTTAATATACCCTTGCTAATAAAGTCAGAAATACTCGTACAATAATAATTAATAACACGAGGCGGGTTCAAAGTCAAAGTTAAACGTAAATTTCAATGTTCGACATAATATCAGTAACAGCATTGTACAAACTGTATACAACGTCATCACTAATTGATACATATTGATAGACGATTAGCTGTAAACGACTAATTGATAGACATGTTATAGACATAGATAGATGAATCCAGGTAGATCCTTCCCTTAGTTCACTTTAGGTAATCGTTTTGTGTTCGATCAATCCATCACTTTAAGCCTCTGGGTATAAGATCAGGCACGTACGTACTACTGTGTAAATGTTTTCACCGACTTTTAAAAAGGGGAAGTTTTTATTTTTATTAGTGACAGCTTAAATCAATAATATACTAGATAGATATGTAGTCCCATTAATAAATTAATCGAATGAAAAATTATCCATGAATAAATAAGTAAAAAAAACCATTTTTCTTCAAAGTCCTGTAAACCTTTATTCTTCTTCTAGAGCAAGTATTTATAAGTCTAATTACTGCTGCCCTGAATAAATCTTAAACCACATATTCTCATTCTCCCAGGCCTTCGTTTGCCTTTGATTTTTCCTTGTATGATAAGTAGGTCATATTTGGATTTACGCGTTATGACTGTATCGTTATGTATGTATACTCGAACTTTTTTGCATTTGCACACTTTTGAGTAACTCTGTGGACTTTCTCATTCTCTGCACATTGGAAACCTTTATAAATTGTAAATTATGTTTTGTAAATATTTATCGTGTAAATTACATTAACTACCTCGTTGGTCTAATGGTTAGCATATTCGACTGTAGATCACGAGGTCCCGGGTTGGATTCCCGGGTCGGGCAAATAATAATTGTAGGTATTGGGTTTTTCTGTCAAAAAATACTCAGTGCCAGCCTGGAGTTGGTGGTTGGCGGTGTTTCACCCCCGTGCCTCAGAGAGCACATTAAGCAGTCGGTCCCGGTTATTATCACTATCATGTGACAATAGTCGTTAAAGCCCGCCACCCGCATTGGAGCAGCGCGGCGGGTCTAAGCTCTAAATCCCTCTATGAGAGAGGAGGCCTGTGCCCAACAGAGGGCCGTTTAAAGGCTGCAGTGGTGGTGTGAATTACATTAGCCGAAACTGTAACAACATTTTTCTCATTTCAGAGTCCCGACGCTTGCAACACTTGCCAAATGTGCGGCGGCTTCCGCATGCTCCCCTGTCGCATTTGTAATGGATCCAAGAAGAGTTTGCACCGGAACCATTTCACGGCTGAATTCGTCGCCCTCAAGTGCATGAATTGCGACGAAGTCGGGCTCGTCAGATGTGAAGCGTGCTCTTGATTATGCTACCTTGTCGCGTTTGTAATGAATCCAAGAAGAGTTTGCACCGGAACCATTTCACGGCTGAATTCGTCGCCCTCAAGTGCATGAATTGCGACGAAGTCGGGCTCGTCAGGTGTGAAGCGTGCTCTTGATTATGCTACCTTGTCGCGTTTGTAATGAATCCAAGAAGAGTTTGCACCGGAACCATTTCACCGCCGAATTCGTCGCCCTCAAGTGCATGAATTGCGACGAAGTCGGGCTCGTCAGGTGTGAAGCGTGCTCTTGATTATGCTGCCTTGTCGCGTTTGTAATGAATCCAAGAAGAGTTTGCACCAGAACCATTTCACCGCCGAATTCGTCGCCCTCAAGTGCATGAATTGTGACGAAGTCGGGCTCATCAGATTTGAAGCGTGCTCTTGATTATGCTACCTTGTCGCGTTTGTAATGGATCCAAGAAGAGTTTGCACCGGAACCATTTCACCGCCGAATTCGTCGCCCTCAAGTGCATGAATTGCGATGAAGCCGGGCTCGTCAGATGTGAAGCGTGCTCTTGATTATGCTACCTTGTCGCATTTGTAATGGATCCAAGAAGAGTTTGCAGCGAAACCATTTCACGGCCGAATTCGTCGCCCTCAAGCGCATGAATTGCGACGAAGTCGGGCTCAGCAGGTGTGAAGCGTGCTCTTAATTGAACAATCGTCCGGAATGTTTAACGATTTTTACACACTATGAAACACAAATCTAACGTTTTTTTACACTGACCGTTCGATTTGTAAATAAACAATACCAACAACCTACAACGGGAAACTTCTGTTCATTTCAGCTTAATTCATTCTGTAAATGATTATTCAGAACAACTTTTGTTCAACGATTTTTTATACTAAATAGGTAGGGGTACATTCACAAAAAAGTGTGTAAGTTTTTGTTTTTCAATTCAATTTACTTTATTGCGAACTTGGGTTGGTAACACTGGGTCATAAATATTGTTAGTGTTTCGCCGTCTGACACTATTTAACTTAATAAGAGTTTGTAATTTGTATGGAAATTGATTTTTTTTCAAGTACCTAGAGTACTTGTTGTCTACTGGCATTGAAATTGATACATGAGATAGAAAAAGCTTTTGGGAAATTTTCAATAACCATAATGGATAAGAGCAAAAACGTTTATAAAATAGCATAATATTTTTACATCCTTGTTACGAATATGTTTTTCTTGTCATCACTCATCTATCAATGTATTTATAATAAAAATTCAAGGATGTAGGTGAAATAATAAAATATTTTACACCCTTGTTACTGTCATCACTCATCTATGTATGTAGATGAATGAATGATAAAGGCTAAACTCATTTGCCTAGATGGATGAGTGATGACGTGAAATAATGCCCAGAACGATATTTAAGTACCTGTTTCGAAAAGGTGTTTGAATATTGATATACTTATACCTACACTAAGAGAACTCGTAATCGAAAATTTTGCTTGCGAGTATTTACCGATTCGTTGAAGAATACCCACAATGAACATTTTAAAAGCTACATCCTTTAAGATAGTGAGAAAAAATTTGGATTACACCATTTTTCTATAAGGACGTGTTATGTGTGTTCTGTATCGTCAAATGAAGATTCAAATTATTTATTTGTTGTGACTACAGGACTCAAGATGTTTTACAAGTCACACTAGTTACATATAAAAGTCGATGGTATTTTATCACAGTGTAGTTTACAAAATGGTTGGTTAGTATACAAAATCTAGTTTGTCGCGAAATACGGTTGCAGCTTAGAATAAATAGGTAAAGAAAGGCAGTCGTCGACGCGACGATAAGCCGTTTTTAGCAAGCCTAAAAGGCTATCGTCGCGTCAGTGCTCAAGGTACTCATGCGCTTGTGTGCGTGTCGGCAAATGTAATTACAGGGCACACATGGGTTGGTTTATAGCTTACGTTTCGAGCGGAAATTTGTTAGAAACTTCCATTCTAAGCGTAATAGTTCGATGGGTTGCAGTAACGCCAGTAAGACCAAATTAGCTGTCAATGTTAGTTATCAAAAGCGCGGTTGCAACCGGCGGTTAGCCTAGATTTATATCAAGTGTGTCTCCATTTATGAAAGTGGATTGTGTGCTAAATGCTCAGACCATCTTATAAGTTTTTCGTCTATGTAGACTAAGATTGCTCTTAATTTTCTGCTGTGCATGAAATATAAATACCTAGGCATAATGTCAGCCGTTTTATTGATAAACTTGAAATAGCGTAGGTACCTACCTAGGACAATATGCTAAAAATATTTTTTTTAGGTTATATGTGCATTTCTACATCAATTTACTTATCTATTATCTACCAATAATGATTAAATATACATTGCAATCAAGATAAGAATAGGAATTTTAAACCGCCATTTTCTATTTCGGTCTTGCTCTAAGACACGCTTGAGCAATACTGAAATAGAAAATGGCAGATTGACTTTCCCACTTATTTTGAACGCATTATAAGCAGAATAATTAACTGATTTTAGTAAAAGTTTATCAATATTATGCCTGCAAATTATATGAATATTATGAATGTAAGTAAGTTTAAGTAATTGTAAATTTTGTTAAGACTTATCAAAAATAGTATGCCATAAATTAGATGCAATACTTTACGATTATTTACGTTAAGTTTATGTAAGTTTTAATATTATTAAAATAATTATAATGTAAGTATTGCATACCGCCACGGCACGCAGAAAAATATGTATGGGTGTCACCCACAAACACAGATAACCTCCTCTTATCTATGCTTGCTTCACACATAATTATTATTTTTGTATAAATTATACGCTGCGTGCTCACCAAACTTCGTTAGGACTCTCCGTGCCTAAGATAATTTATAGCTTCATAAGCCTCCTGTAACGTTTTTGTGTCATTGCAAGTAAATTCAATATACTCGTATAAAAAATTGCATTCAGGCAAATACGAGTGAGTTTAACCCTAGAACTGTACCCGTGGGGTACAAACGGAAAAAAAATTTAAGGATCGTTTATAACAAGCGTAAGCCTATTTCGCAATAAAAAAAAAAAAAAAACTTTTTTACTTTGAGACGGATATTTTAGCGCCCTAAGATATTCACGCGGGGCGAGGAAACGCTCGAAGTTTTCAGTCAGTTGTCGATCCTACTAGTTTGTAGATGCGATATACTGACTGTTGCTACGTGGTTAATGCTCTGTAATACACGCTTATTTGTAAGTGCGAAAGTGCGGACTGCGGACGCCACAACAACTATGTGGCAATCAAACAAAACCACTACGATGTGCCCACAATCAGAAATAAAACCACTGAACCACACATTGTGCTGTCCTAACCCGACGTGTGGTAACGCCTTAACGGGAAAGTTGTGGGCAGGCCGTAGGTAATCTATAAATTTTACAAGTGCTAAATAAAAGTAATGCTAATTAAAGCGGTACGAAAGACAGCTAAGGCTTCGTTCACACGGCATTGTCCTGCACGTTTTTTTGTAATCGTTTTTTTAACGTATAGTCAACCGGGTGTTCATATGGTAAATTTTCATTCGTGTAAAAACGAATAGCCGCAGTTTCCACACAGTTGTCACAGTGAGTAGACGTCACTGATGGATCCACGCTTGGTTGTACTTTTATATGGTATCGCAGGCGCCAACGGTCTCACCGCCGACAAAACAGACGGTTTTGAGTACATCCTATTAATCAAGAATCTGTGCGTACGATCACATTTGAAAAATTATTCGAAAATCTTAGAAATGATCAAAAAAATGTCTTCGGTTGCTATTCGATAAAAAACGTATGACATCGTGTCGTGTGAAGGAGACAAAGCTATACCATATGCCACTGCGAACCGAATACGTCAAAGTTCATTCGATTTGCTTGACAAGTCCGTTGAGTATGCGTTTAAACGTATAAGCGGTACACGTTTGTTTGCAGTACAATCGACGTGTGAATGGATCTATGTACGTTGTATGGTCACTATTTATACGTTAAGACGTATACTGCAAAAAAACGTGCAGGACAATGCCGTGTGAACGAAGCCTAAAACAATCTATAGATGGTGCTATCTTATGTTTTGAGTAGAAATAAATAAAGCTCAATAAATTTAGGATATATCGATAAATCATTTTGAACCTATTTTACATTTTAAAATAGTGTTTTAAAATTATAATTATTATATCGTTTTTACAATAGACAGTAAGTAGATAATATTTTTACACAAGTAGGTAGTCGCGTAAAATAAAATGTGATACAAATTATAAAAGTGTAAGTGATTAATAAATAGGTACAATGTGAATATCTCGATAAAGTTTTATCATGAGGAATTACATTTTAAGATAATAAAAACATTGTTTTTACAACTTAAAATTTCGTTTAAGGAACTACTTAATAACATTTAGGTACTTACCTACACTATTTTTGTAACTTACAATTTTAATGGAAATTTGTACGTAGGGCATTTTGTAAATAATATTTTTTCAGGAAATAACAATATCACAAAAATATTTTAAGTATTTTATTTTACAGTTCCTAATGCACTGATAATAATGTTATGACAGGTACTACGTTCGAGAGTTAGATTGCGTGGATATTTTTTTAGAATAGAATAGATTTACTCACGATGTTTTCCTTCACCGTTAAAGCATATTAATTAATTACTTAAAAGGCACATAACTCCGAAAAGTTAGAGGTGCCTGCCGGGAATCGAACTCGGTCCACCCAAAAGAAAGACGAAGTCTTAACCACTGAGCTATCACCGCTATATGGCCATTACTGTGATACTAAATGCCAAACGTAAACAATGTGAACGCCTGTTGCTATACGAGAAATCAATGTTGCAACACATACAAACCTGCCTGTTGCACGCTAACCTTACTACTCGTGTAGACACACCCATCCACACATTGACACACTCTTGAATGTTCGGGAAAACCGAACTCCACGACACTGATATCAAACACCAAGGATACAGAATACTGAAACGAAAATAGGTACTTGCACAATTTCCTTGCGTAAATATATACTTACGTAAATTTTAGTGAGGAAACAATTAATTAAGCAAGGTTGATAATATTGAATATTGTGAACTACTTATCTAATCAAATTAAAAACATTTTTCACGGTAGCCTGTAAAGTGTGATGGTACTTAGATGGTGTATCAAAGAAAAGCCCGATCTAAATTCCTGACATTTCTTATTTTAGAAAAAATTATAAATAAATGATTAATTTTTAATCAAACGCGATTGCTCTCTAAGATTGCCTGAATTAGCTCACGTGGGTTTAAGTTTTTAAAAATCTCGTCGGAACACTTTGATTTTTTGGAATAAAAGTATCTATAGATCTCTAGAATGCAAGCTTTTCGTATCTCTGTGCCAAATTTTTCCAAAATCAGTTCAACGGTTGAGTCATCAAAAGGTAACGAATGGACAAACATTTGCAATTATAATATTTATGAGGATAGTAGGTAGTTAAAGCATGAACATTATGGAATTACACTTTTTTGTCCAATTATTATATTTCACCACAGATATTTTAATTTACCGATACGGTATCATCGGTACATATCTTGAGTTCAACATAATATCAATACACCACGCACACATACACATTTTCAGGGTCTGGATCACGCACTCACGCAAAGGGATGGAAGTATGGAAGCTGCAGCTAGGTCGCGAATGACGTCACCGGGCGCAAGGTCAATATCACCTATCTGTCTCTCTCTAACTCACAGGCGTACACTGTCCATCTCTGTCTCACTGGCTCGCTGCTGTCTGGGACAGGCTTGGGGCTGCAAGTTTCACGGTAGTGTGCGTTTTCACGTGTACAGATGGCGCTGTAACGTAGACTATGAAAACTTCCTAGTAAAGTTTCACATCTGGTACCTAGAAAGGTTTTGTATGGATTTCCAATTGATACTTTTAATATGAGAAAGGGTACAAAAATTACTTTTTTATGTGAATATGGGACGATACAATATGTTTATATTAGATACTAGAAGATGCCTGCGACTTATTCCGCGTGGATTTAGGTTTTTAAAATCCTGTAGGAACTATTTGCTTTTCCGGGATAAAAGTTGCCTATGTCAATTTCCGGGACGATAGCTATCTCCGTATGAATCGGTTAAATGGATTATGCATTTTAAATTTTCTTCTGTCTTCCCGCGGGAACATGTTATTTTTCCGCGATAAAAAGTCGCGCTTATGTCTTTCTCCGGGATTCGCTACCTCAGTACCAAATTTCATGAAAATCGGTTAAACTGTTGGGCCGTGAAAAGCTAGCAGACAGACAGACACACTTTCGCATTTTATAATATTAGTAAGTATGTATGGATTACATTAATATGTCCGTGCCACATACCCAGGCCCGGATCTAGGGGGGGGCAGGGGGGGGCCCGTGCCCCGGGCGGCAGAATCAGAGGGCGCCAAATTCAAAATGCTGAGTACCTACAGCATTATCGAAAGTTTGCGAAAAAAATATGATTGAACGCGCAGTATAATAGTAAAATAATCTATAGGTCAATTATGGCGGATTATCCATAAGGCAAACTAGGCACGTGCCTAGGGGCGCGAGATTACAAGGGGCGCCAAAATTAAGTAAGCAAAGTTAGCACAGGTCTTTCGAAGCTGCAAACTTGGATTAGTGCCTACCTATATCTACACGACTTTTATTGGTCCTAACAACATATAAAAAAATCAGAACTAGCCGTTAGTTCTGTCAATCAGGGGCGCCGATAAGGTGCTGCCTAGAGCGCTGTCGACATAGATGTCGACAGCAATACAGTGGCAGATTAGAAATCCGCCACTGTATTGGTACATAACGTGTTCAGAAAATAACGGGAATTTTCATTTTTTGAAAAAAATATTTATTTATTCGTCTATATTAATATTGTCGCCTTCAAAATAGTCCCCATTAGATATTATGCACTTGTGCCAGCGCTGCTTCCAATCCTCGAAACACTTCTCAAACTCGATCTTTGGGATAGCCTTTAGTTCTTTCAGCGATGCGCTTTTAATGTCCTCTATGCCTGTAAAACGACGATCCTTTAAGGTTCTCTTTATTTTTGAAAATAGGAAAAGGTCACACGGAACCATGTCTGGCGAATATGGAGGCTGGGGCTTCGTACAGTATTGGTTTTGGTCAAAAAGGAGAATGCCCAAAAATCTATGGGCATGTAACCCAGTCGTTTACAAGCGTGTTGTATGCAGCATTTATTGCAGGTTTATTCCTGATAACCAAACACACCATTTTAATACCTCTAGGACTTGTAGTTTTAAATAAATCTAAGTTTTAGTTTGAAAATGATTCTAGGTTATGTGTAGTTTATAATTGTTAAAGTAGTAAGGAAAGCCGTGTATCTTTCCTGCCGATTTGAACTATTTGTTTGGCGCGCACTATACTTAACATACCTGTCCAACGATATCCAATACAAAAACAATTTAAAACCAAATTAATATTGGTCTCCGCTGTGCTACAATAAACATTCAAAATGTAAACAGAGTAGACGTCACTAGCGTCACACATAACTAAAACAATGACATGTCACATTGACATCTTGAAATAAGTTTCGTTACACAAAATCAAAAAGGTTGTAGTTATATTATATTCCATTGCACAAAACGCAACGAAGTTAAAACAATATTATAAAAAAAATATATTAATTATTACTTATTTACTTAAAGCATATATTGTACGATTTACAACAAATAACAAATAAAATAATGTATTTAAATAATTAATATCCGTTCTATTTTAAATGAAATTATTTTTTTAAAAATAACAAACCTCTTTTTATTTGGGCATGTACCTATGCGTAGAATGTAATGCAAATGGCCGTCAGACTTAAACGGGAAGTTGAAAAGACGGTTTAATTCCTTTTTTATTACATTTTTTTATCGTGAAGTGTAGCATTAATAATTATTAATTTTCAAATTGTCATATATTCGTAAGATAATTTTTAATAAATTACATTTTGTGTAAATGTTTGGGTCAGGGGTGATCATTCTCCTTTGCGAACAAGCAATGAAATGTGTGCAGGTGCATTATCGTGGTGCAAATGCCATGAAATGTCTTTCCTCAAATCCGGGTGTTTCTTTTGGATTACTTCACGCAAACGGCGTTGAGCTTGTAGGTAGTACTCCTTATTGACCGTTGGACCTTGTGGCAAGAATTCATGACCATCTCTTTAACTTTTTCTACGTTTTCATCAGGTTTTCATCGGTTGTTGATGTGCTGGGGCGTCCAGGGTGTTCATCATCTTCAACATCTTTACGTAAACTCGTAAATTCTTGATTTATTCATAGCAGACTCATCATAGGCCTTTATTAAAATTGCACACATTTTGTTACACTACATTTAATTTTTTATGCAAAATTTGATACAAATAATTTTTGATCCATTTCTTTTAATAAACGAAAATCGCCGAGCTCATAAAACACGTCTAACCTTAGCGGCTGCCAAAGACAAAGTAAATAATGTATACGACTGAAAATATTTTCATACTTCAGGGGCATGTATACCAACATAATAATTAAAAAAAAATTGACAATCGGATTCTCCAAACCCGCGAAATTTAAAGATTCCCGTTATTTTCTGAACACCCCTCGTACATATTTCAAACTGTTACAGGTCCAATTTTGTATTACATTGAAAATATTTTGAAAATTCTTTTGGATGGCACTGTATAATCGATACTGAACCTAAAACTGTGATTTTTAATTTTTGTCTGTCTGTCTATAATCTTGGCCACGAATCACGCCGAATCTACTACGCCAGTCAAATCTTACATTAAAATCGCAATCAAGCGGCAAGTTCAGATTTTTTAATATGATGTTAGTTACCAGTAGTATTGATCTAATTTTGCAGCTTCGAAAGACCTGTTCGAAATTTTTGCACTTTTTTTGGATTTTTCAATATAAGTCCTAAACTATGCGTTTTAAAAAATGTTTCAATACTTTTTTAAAGTAAACTAAAATTGCTACAATTTAAGACTAGAACCAGCTCTGAAAATTCAATATTTACTGAGATACAGCCCTTCAAAACTTGACAATTATTTCCAAAAAAGTGACATTTTAAGATTTGGTCAATTTTAAACTCCGATATCGGGGAAAATACTCATTTTACAGGTAAAGTTAAGTATATGAAAAGATGTTGTAGTAATTATACTTAATTAAATTTAATTTAAACATTTTTAGGCCATACTTAGTTTATTTACAAATCCTGAAAATTCAAAAAATAAGAAAACTGCATTTTTCACTTTAGTTTGTTTTGAAGATAAGTTTGAAAGAAAAAACCATATACATCCACGAAATATATGTATGTTTAAACTACTATTAAGTATTTATAATGGTATTTATTTATAAAAAAAAAATATTTATTATTATTAGATATTATTGATATAATTTAAGATTTATGATGCATTATAAGGACATTATGATTTATGAGTGCCGAGCAATATAAGTCATAACCGGTCTAAAACTGCTCTTTCTCTGTGTAGCCTATATTTTTTCCAAAAATACATTGACGTGTATAGACGTTAAGACGAGCACTTGCCCTCCCCCCCCCCCCGCCCCAGAAATTAATGTAATGTAAAAAAGTATACTTTTCCCTCCTCAAACTTTAAACTAAGACCTAGAGACATCGTTTTGTCCTTAAAATAATGCTAAATAGATTTGGTACACCATTTTTGCCTATAATTCTACCCGTAAAATGAGTAATATCCCCAACATCGCGGTCGAAAATTGTGCAATCTTAAAATTTCACTTTTTTAGAAAAAAAAAAAAAACAATTTTAGTCTACTTTCAAAATGTAACTATAGAAAATATTTAAAAAAATGCGTAGTTTATACTGGTGTATACCAAAAATATTGGTGGGGGCGGCATTTTTCAGTTTTTGCCCCCCCTCGAAAAAATTGAAGATCCGGGGCTGCACATACCTATTCGTCAGATAACCCTGACATACAAAATTCAATTTTTTCCGAGATATTATTTTACCAATTTGGTGATGTATTTACATACACCCATACCAAATTATAGTCTGTTCGTTTTCTTACGGTCGTCTTTTAAGTCTCGCCGCCTCCGCCGCGCGGTGTTTTGCCAAAGGTACCGCCGCGACTTCAAAGCATGCCGCGCGGAGTGTACAGACACAAGGGGTTTTGTCGTTTTATACCTACTCATATTTTTTTATTAAAATTCTCTTTCCTTTTTATATATTTTTATATTCGTATTTTATTACAATATAACCATAAACATAAAATATAATATTATCATGAACACGGGTCTTCTCTCAAAATGAGAAGGATTTTAACCATAGTCTACCACGCTGGCCAAATGTGGATTGGCAGACTATTCGGAGATTCTGTTACAATAGAAAAAAAATTACAAACAGAAAAAAAATAATAAAGATAAAAGAAGAATACTAAGAGCACCTGCGCCTGTACCGACACTATGTTACCGAACGAACTATTATACAGCTTTCTAGTACTAATAGTCTCTGAGTTAAACCGCAGGCAGACATAGATATTAGATACGGACGGACGGACAGACAGACGGACATGGCGAAATTATACGGGGAACCCTTATAATTTGTTGACTAAGGAATTCTAAAAAATAATAATCTGATTTAGTAAACATTTGTTAGTTAACATTTTATCACCAATGTTAGCAAAAGTTTTCAAATGTTTTCATGTTTATGCAACATTAATCATTATTTAAAAAGTTGCAACAAAGTATAACAAATTATCACAAATTATAACCGTCTGGTGGGAGGCTACAGACGTGGCTAGCAACTGGCAAAAGTCGTGCCGCCAGGCGATTTAGCGTTCCGGTACGATGCCGCGTAGAAACCGATCAGGGAGTGTGGATTTTAATGAAAAATGGCATATTTCTTTCAGGTTAGCCCGTTTCCATCTTCGACTGCATCGTCACTTACCATCAGGTGAGATTGCAGTCAAGGGCTAACTTGTAGATGAATAAAAAAACGATAGTCCAAGGGACCGTTGCAAGAAATGATAAAAATTTGGCAACCCTAAATAGGTGTGAGAAATAATAGTATCATCATCATCATCATGATCAACCCATTACCGGCTCACTACAGAGCACGGGTCTCCTCTCAGAGTGAGAAGGGTTTTGGCCATAGTCTACCACGCTGGCCAAGCGGATTGGCAGACTTCACACACCTTTGAGAACGTTATGGAGAACTCTCAGGCATGCAGGTTTCCTCACGATGTTTTCCTTCACCGTTAAAGCAAGTGATATTTAAATACTTAAAACGCACATAACTCCGAAAAGTTAGAGGTGCGTGCCCGGGATCGAACCGACGACCTCCGATTAGAAGTCGGTCGTCCTAACGTTAGGACGACCGACTTCTAATCTAATCTAATCTAATTCTAATCTAATCTAAGGCTATCACAGCTTCTGGCTATCACAGCTTCTAGAAATAATAGTATGAGAAAGAGAAGAGAGTTAATTATTTATTTATTTATTTATTTTATTTATTTATTTATTTATTTATTTTAAATAACAAAAAATTTCAAAATACAAAAAAAAAATACAATGAAATAGTGATTTCCACACTAGGATTCCCTGTGTCGTGGAAACCACTTCCTTCCGTAAGTTATGAAACATATAAAATAAAAAAAACTTTAACTAACAAAAACATGCGACTAAATCGTGTGTGTGTGTGTGTGTGTGTGTGTGTGTGTGTGTGTGTGTGTGTGTGTGTGTGTGTGTGTGTGTGTGTGTGTGTGTGTGTGTGTGTGTGTGTGTGTGTGTGTGTGTGTGTGTGTGTGTGTGTGTGTGTGTGTGTGTGTGTGTGTGTGTGTGTGTGTGTGTGTGTGTGTGTGTGTGTGTGTGTGTGTGTGTGTGTGTGTGTGTGTGTGTGTGTGTGTGTGTGTGTGTGTGTGTGTGTGTGTGTGTGTGTGTGTGTGTGTGTGTGTGTGTGTGTGTGTGTGTGTGTGTGTGTGTGTGTGTGTGTGTGTGTGTGTGTGTGTGTGTGTGTGTGTGTGTGTGTGTGTGTGTGTGTGTGTGTGTGTGTGTGTGTGTGTGTGTGTGTGTGTATGTGTGTGTGTGTGTTTGTATGTGTGTGTATGAGTTTGTGTGTACGCGTATAACGTATGAAGGTTTGTGTACGTGTATGTGATAGCATGTATGAAAGTGTGTGTGATTTGTATTGTATTAATTATTGTAACCTAATCTAATTTCATTAATATTTTTTCAGTCTCTTCGTAGTTAGATTGCATTAACCATTTATTTAATGATTTTTTACAATTGTGCCGGGACATTTTCATTATTTTGTTAATAGTTAATAGTAGAGTAGAGTTAATAGAGACTAGAGAAATAATAGTATGTACTTACCTAAGTAAATGAGATTTGAACCTATAAGACCTTTCATTACTATAATCCACCTTCTGAAATATTGATCTCTCAAAGCTAATCTAGACTCGTAGAGCCCTAGATCTCCTAACAAAGTACTTATCAAAGCTATCTTCTCTCTAAATTAAATCTTATATTAATATTATTTAGTGATAATAAGGAATATTAGTCAATCAAGGATCTCAAGTTTATTAGTTTGTTTCAATCCTTGGAAATATTATACATAGTACTTTCCGACTATTTCCTTTGTTTTCAAATGTAGAAGAACTTTTCACTGAAACCATTACTTTTCTGCAGTGTAGTAAACGGAAGAGTTTTCGTTCCTTTGTGGTTTTGAAGAGAATTAGAGAAAAGAATATAGGTATTTTCTGAATTATAAAAGTTTTGTTCTCCATGTTTCTAAAACAAGATTTGATTTATACAAGTATAAATTAAAAATAAAAAAAACCCCCGACATTCGCCATTTTGTGGCGGCGGCCATCTTGGATTTGCATAATGCTATTTTTATAGTCAAGCCCTTTCATTTGATACCCATATTGAGGGAGTTGTGAAAAAAATATGTAATCCACCATTTCGTAGCGGCGGTCATCTTGAATCGATTTTCATCAAACACAGCTTGTTAGCTATCTCTCGACTATTTCAACTTTCAAACAAAAAAAACCGCATTCAAATCGGTCCACCCGTTTGAGCGCCACAGGGGAACAGACAGTCACACACACACACATACACGTCAAACTTATAACACCCCGTCGTTTTTGCGTCGGGGGTTAAAAACAGAAACCTAAACATATTATCCAGTACGACAACAATTTCCTGCGGCTTTGTAATTTTTTCCTGCGGCTTTAAAAGAGAAGGCGGAGAAAATACTTGTGTAACTCCTCTACAAAAGGTGTAAAGTTGTAGTACATAATATAATAACGTATACCGAAAAAAACTTACTTTAAAAATTAATTAGCCTTAGACGCGCATTTTTGATCAATGATCATGAATTTATGTATAGGTCGTGCATGCGCGTCTTTTCCGTATTGACTTAAAATTTTTCTGTCAATAGACATACAGGTACGTAGTAGTAAAAGCTGTGATAGCCTAGTGGTTAGACCGACTTCTTATCGGAGGTCGTGGGTACGATCCCGGGCACGCACCTCTAACTTTTCGGAGTTAGTGCGTTTTAAGTATTTAAATATCACTTGCTTTAACGGTGAAGGAAAACATCGTGAGGAAACCGGCATGCCTGAGAGTTCTCCATAACGTTCTGAAAGGTGTGTGAAGTCTGCCAATCCGCTTGGCCAGCGTGGTAGACTATGGCCAAAACCCTTCTCACTCTGAGACCCGTGCTCTGTAGTGAGCCGGTAATGGGTTGATCATGATGATGATGATGAAGTAGGTAGTAATTGCGAATGTGGACGACGGTGGCGGGATGTCCTTTGCTAGAAAATATTTTTTGCGCATCCTAACGTGTAGCCAGTAGCCACAGAGGTGTAGCGCCGAATGGCCACTCCGTTTACTCTATGATACTCGTTTAATATTAGCCGATTTTAATTAATATAGGTATTGTATAGATAGGTACCTAAATAACTTCGAAATTTAAATATTTTACGATTCACCGCAAATGGCTTCATGAAAGCTTTTATACATAATACGTTTTGTGGTTTCAACAACGCAGTATAATTGAGTTCAGTTTCAACGAGTGAACTCTTCAGAAGCCTGCGGTCCCGTGCACTTGCAACCTTCACTTAATTTTAAATAAGTACTAAGAAAGGATTATTGCCAATTCCACCCCTAAGGGGGTTAAATAGGGGATGAAAGTTTGTATGAAAGTCCGTCATTTTTCAAGTTATATCCACAAAAATTGGTATTTATGTTTTCGGTTCAAAATAAAGAATTACGTGTTTAAGGAATTTTGGAAAAACTACCCCCAAATGGGTTAAATGAGGGATGAAAGTTTGTATGAAAGTCCGTCATTTTTAAAATTATATCAATGAAAATCGGTATTAGTATTGTCGGTTAAAAATAAAGAATTAACTACGTGTTTCTGGAATTTTGGAAATTCCACCCCCAAGTGGGTTAAATAGGGGATGAAAATAAGAATCCAAGCGGACGAAGTCACTGGCATCAACTAGTTATGTCACACACTTCAACGTCATCACTTGGGCTATAGATATCTCGTCTTTCAATAAAACCTTCTATTTTTCCAGTACCTACTTCTAGGCAGAGCTATCCTTGCTCTCCTCTTCAAGGGGAAGAGTTGCCTTTTGTTTAATTCCATGAAATAATATTCATATAGAAGCACCGAACCATTAACAAACGATTTTCGGAGAATTGTTTGTGATTTCTCTTAGCGGTCTTTTCCATTGAAATGTTTTGCATTGTTTGATAATAATTTATAAAGCTTTATTATTTCTTAGTACTTATCATTGTGATTTGAATTTTCTTCCAAAACAGTTTGCGTAATATTAAATCCGAGAATCTTGAGGTTTTTTTTATTTTTTTTTTATTTACATTTAAAGTAGGGCTAGATTGCTTATATATCGCACCTGATACTAAGTGAAAATGCAGCCTTATTTATTTAATAAAAAAAATCGCGTATCGTAGAAGGGCTTAGAACTTACGAGACAGGTATACAGCTTTAGATTGGGGTAAAATCGAACTTCAAGTGGTAACTCTGTTTTTATACAAATAACTCATTCTGTTTTTAAATGACATCTGTCAGAATTCCATCGAATTAAATATCAGACTATAGAGCTGATTGACTGCTATACATCAGTTTATCGTAAGTATGTATGTATACTGTAGAGTCTGATTTTTAATTCGGTGGAATTCTGATAGTTGTCATTTAAAAATAGAATGAGTTATTTGTATCAAAAACAGGGTTACCACCTGAAGTACGATTTTACCCCAAACTAAAGTACCTACCTGAAGTATCTGATGTCAGGCATTTGTTTTATCAACATGCGGCAATTGATTTTTATTTTTTAAAGTTTTGAATTAATTATCTTTTTTCTGGGAACTGTTTTATCTTTGGTAACATTAAAAAACGTCAGAATTCCATGGAATTAAAAATCAGAGTATAAATAGAGTATAGTAAAATAATTGTTTACTATTTTTGTCGTCTGCAATAGAGGGTAGCGTGGCCGAGCGGTCTAAGGCGCTGGTTTAAGGCACCAGTCTCTTCGGAGGCGTGGGTTCGAATCCCACCGCTGCCATGTTTTTCCATTTTTTTTAATTTTAATTAAAATATGAGTATTTTCCGATTTTAAAAATGTACAAATTAATATATATAAAGATTCAAAATTTCATAGTTAATTATTTATTTTTATTAAGTTTTTTATTTACAATTTTGTTTAAAACTAAAATTAGAAACAAGTAGGTAAGTATAAATTAAAAATTTTAAAAACCCCCGACATTCGCCATTTTGTGGTAGCGGCCATCTTGGATTTGCATAATGCTATTCTACTAGTCAAGCCCTTTCATTTGATACCCATATTGAGGGTGTTGTGATAAAATATGTAATCCGCCATTTTATAGCGGCGGCCATCTTGAACCGATTTTCATCTAACATAGCTAACAACACTCGACTAATTCACATTTCAAACAAAAAAAACCGCATTCAAATCGGTTCACCCGCTACAGGGGAACAGACACACACACACACACACACACACACACAGACACGTCAAACTTATAACGCGCCGTCGTTTTTGCGTCGGGGGTTAATTAAATATAGTGGGTACGTATCCGATTTATTTTAAATACGCACTGCCGCAGACGGGCAAATTGCCAATAGATTTGCTCCTGGACAGGGCCACTGGTGCTGTTTGTTCACATAATTCATGTGCATGCAGCGAAAATTCATTATTTATTTATTTATGGCAAAAATTGCATGGCACGTAATAAATCATGACTAAAATAATAATTTGATAGGTCAACAATCCTCCACTGCTTTATCGAAATTGCCTCATACAAAATAAACAACATCCAACCAAAAGCTGATCAAATAATAAACATTCACTAACTAACTCCAAACACGTTATAGAGTGAATAAACAAACACAAAAATACCTATCGATAGAATAATAATTTCCCATCAGCCGGTGTCACCGCAGGTTCAATATTATTCCGGTTAATTGGCTCGCCCTAATTGCTGCGTAACACAATAATTTAATTGCCATCAAATTGTGTACCACGTGAGAACACTGCCCGAGTTAGACAAAGCGCGCAGACGGGAAAATTGGTTTTTCCACAGAGCACTGTGAACACAGAGCTATCAAACTTTTTTCCAGCGCAGCTGTAGAGTTAATGACAGGTAGACAAAGCTTCTAGGAATCGCTTGGCGAAGTTGTTTTGCTGGCAAAAAAACACTCTATACCGTTGGCGTAACTAGGTAACATTATCTTCATTCATATTTTTAACCGACTTCCATTGAAGGAGGTTATCAATTCGATGTTACGTATGTAATAGTATTGGAACTGTAAAATATTCACATTTATTATGGTAATCTACGTATTGTAGGTACATATTATTTAAGTCCGCCAATTTCTCCGAAACTATAAATTGAATTATGACCATTCGTTTCTTTTTCTTATTGGCTTACATTTGCTTCAATTTAGGGAACAGTGCAAGTTTTATCAAAATCGGTTCTGTAGTTTCCGAGGTATGGACTGTTAAGTGTGTGTTGAAGTCGGTTTAATTTTTTATCTTTTAGATTACTTGTTTATTTAATTCTTGTAACTATTAGCCAACTTATGTGTGTCTTGTTGTGTGTGTGTGTGTGTCTTAGCTATGTAAAGTCAAGTCTCTATCACTGGTTCCGAAAGCGCATTCTGCTGAGAAGAGCCTTGCGAGTTTTGCGAAGAAACGTTGCAGAAGATGGAAAAAGACGAGCTTTATGGTACACCAAATGTGAATGTACGTACAAAAATTATTGATACCAAGAAAAAGAAAGCATGCAAAAGCGATTATTGTTACGGCCTTAATGTTATAAGAAATATCTCAAGGGTCACCTTTCGTGAAACGAATAACTAGTATTTAGAGAGGGAGATTGTGCAAACTAAGTAAGTATAAAGTATAGACATATACTTAGTACAGAGGACCAAATAAAATGATAGAAGACATGACCCATGTCAAATCGATTGGTGGGCTTTAAACCCACTACGTTTGGTGGGTTTCAAATCTACTTATCGTGTTAGTGGTCGCTTCATTTTCATAGCTTTCTTTCTTTTCCATCAGAGCCTACTTCTGTCTACTAGCTAATCTGCACAGCCTTCCTTTTACCACCTACGCTATCACGACTCATTTGACATCTGAAATAGCTCTAAAATACCAATCTAAATTGAACTCATCTTTACACTTATTGCTATAGCAGTACGGTATAATATTAAACTATCTACTTGTATAAATAAATTTGCCGAACCACGTGGACACAATATTCATTTAACAAATGCATTCTTTCTAAGCTTTACAAGCTCAGTTTAAAGGTCCATATTCGTTTGGCCGAGTGTTAGACTATGGTGGTTTTCATAAGTTTTCCCATGTTTCCCTTATTTGCCCAACGAAGCAAATGACGTTATCAGTCAATGTCAATTTCATATTATAACTGTTGTAAGCGTGAACCACGTGACGGTCACGTGATTCACACGTGATTTGTGGAACTGATTCTAATTTCGAATAAGAATTCTATTTTCGAATTTTCCCAACGGTCTACGTTGGTTGAACTTTGAATGAATGATGAGTCGAGCTTTGTGATCGGACCTGTTTCCTCTGTGATTTTATATGGAAAAGGGTCCGGGTTCTTTTCCCGATTTGTGGAGAAATAATGTTTTCCAATTTAAGTTTGATCTGGCGAGACGCTTTGGGCATAAGCTAGCGTCTACCGTCTCTACCGTACCGTACCGTAGCGTACCGTACCGTACCGTACCGTACCGTACCGTACCTCTACCGTTCGCACGCAGGCACTCGCGCTACCTCAAAATCATGAATACTCATACACACACACATACACATACACATACACACACACACACACTCACACAACACACACACACACACACACAACACATATACACACAGGTCGTGGGTTCGATCCCGGGCACGCACCTCTAACTTTTCGGAGTTATGTGAATATCACTTGCTTTAACGGTGAAGGAAAACATCGTGAGGAAACCTGCATGCCTGAGAGTTCTCCATAACATTCTCAAAGGTGTGTGAAGTCTGCTAATCCGCGTCGCCAGCGTGGTAGACTATGGCCAAAACCCTTCTCACTCTGAGAGGAGACCCGTGCTCTGTATTGAGCCGGTAATGGGTTGATCATGATCATGAACAAACATGTTAGGTTTAGAAAACATTGGCGGTACGAGTGTTAAGTGTTTACTGTTACAGAACCAATTTATAAGACCTAGACCTTTTCACTCCGAAGTCCCTTATGTTTTAGATCCGATCCCATTATCGTGGCTCTTCTTTCACCGTCAAATAACGAGTGAACGTGAGCGCCCTACGAATTAAAGTGTCTAAGCCCTGAGGTTTTATGTGTCAGTAAGAATATTGCTTTTTTTTTCTTTGTGAAGTTAGAATACGAGTAACAAATCGAACAAGTAAGTAGGTTCCGTACATTCCCGTAGATTCCGTACAAATTGTATTTACCTACGAAGGTAAATACAATTTAATCATTAATTAATCATATCCTGGACTGAAATTTGTTAGGCAACCCATATGCAATATATTTATTGACATACTTATTAAATTAAATATAAAATACGTTTCATCAAATAAACATCTCGGTGAAGGTCGTTGTATAGCGGGATCCTATACTATAAATTCCAATAAATGTAGCGCATAACGGATGAAGGTTGCAAAAATTGAGCTGCCAAAGTTCTCCCGGCTCGAATCTGTGCGCCGCGCCGTTCCGACGATACATTTCAATTTCCTTTATTACGTTCTAAAACGTCTATCATTTCCACGCCCCGACTCCGACGCGCCCCCGTCAGCTGAGGGTCAAAGCATATTGATGTTGAGTGTAGCGAAGTGTTTATTTACTCTAAAATATTGTATGTCAGTAACCGTGTATGTATGAACTATGTTGAAACTTGAACAATTTTGTGTGAAGCAAATTCTCCGAAATATGTGCAGCTAGCAATACACAAGTTTTATGGTTTATCACGCATCTATCTATTTGCTCCACACCAAAGACTATGTTTATTGTATCGAAGTGTTTATTTACTCTAAAATACGTACTCTCTAAAATACGTACTGTATGTAATGCACAGTAATCGTGTAATTTTTGAACAATAAAGAGTATGACTTCATTTGACTTTGTTTCCACTATGTTGAAACGAACAATTTTGTGTGAAGCAAATTCTCCGAAACATGTGCAGCAAGCAATACACAAGCTTTATGGTTTATCACGCATCTATTTATTTGCTCCACACCAAATACTTGTTTCTCATCGTCCATCATATTCCCGTTTTTTAATCAGGGTATCATCTCAACAAATTCCCGTTTTTTAATCTAGTTTACAAGCGGCGACTGCCATCTGGCCCGCAACAAGGTAAGGATAATTTGGGCTTAGAGTTAGTTATTTTCCACTATTGGGCAAGCGGCTACTATCAAATGTTAATCCTAATACCTAATGAAAACCGATGGCGTTAACCGTAATCGAAGCACTTCTTGCTCCAAACAAAGTACATCAAGCGATTTTTACTAAGTAGGTAAGATTATAAAGTAAAAATGCGGGTCGCTACGGCTCTGCATCAATATACCTTTACCCTAGTAGGAGTTTTACGTTAAACATTTTCGCCTCCTTTGCCCTTATGCGATTGATTGATTACAGAAAGTTCGTCTTTCAGTGTCAACTCGGGGGTAAACGTATTGTTTATAGAGATGCCACGAATATTCGGCAACTATTCGGTATTCGGCCTATTCGGCCACTTTTTTGCTATTCGGTATTCGGCCGAATAGTACGTACTATTCGGCCGAATACCGAATAGCAAATCATGTAAAAAAAGACATGTTGTTTTACTCAAAATTAGGTATTTATTTCCAAATTACAACATTTTAGTAGTTAAAATTAATCAGTGGTAAGTTGTGATGGATGAAAACGAGCTTTTCAGCATTTTTTGGTAGCAAACGATTGCGCTTTTCATCGTAAACGTTACCAGCCTCGGAAAATAACCTCTCATATTCCAGCTAACGCGCCCCCACCAAGCATGTACTTCGCGCCGAATATTCGGCGGCCGAATATTCGGCGCTTCGGCCGACAGCGTTGCCGAATATTCGGTATTCGGTATTCGGCCAATTCACTATTCGTGGCATCTTTATTTGTTTACCGCAGATTCAGTGTAGCTAACCTTAAGCAAACTGTGACCCTCTGACCTAAAACAATATAATATTACCAGTAATAATCTTTTACATAAAATAACCTTAAGGGCCTGTTTCACCACCTTCTGATAAGTGTCAGCTTATTCACAAGTTTTGTCTAAGAAAGTAACAAAACTTACGTTTAGGTTCCGACACTTATCAGTAGGTGGTGAAACAGGTCCTTAAGGTTCTTAGTCACTGGCGACTACCTGCGGCTTCACTCGTGTGGAATCAGAAATTCCCCAGTAGCTTAAAAAGTATTCACCATTGAGTCTATACCCGTATTACTAATTCCCCGGAATTCTGACAGCTGTCATTGTCATTTACAGATGAGTTATTTGTATGGAGAACAGGGTTAACATCTATGAGGTTCGATTTTACCCCAAACTACTTTAATTCCCTGTCATCATAAAAAGCCATATGCCGCGTAATCATATTACTCGTTTCGCCTTAAAATAGAAAATACCAAGAGTGGAAACTAGAAAGTGCACACTGACAGCAACAGAAAACAAAAGAAGCACATTGAAAAAAAATATTCAAAAATGGATGTCAAATGACATTATCACCATGAAGTGTCTGTCAGGCATTTGTCATATCTACATGCGGCAGTTGATTTGTATTTGCATAAGTTTTGAATTTTTTATCTTTTTTGTGGGAATTGTTTTATCTCTGGTAACATTACGGAACGTCAGAATTCCAGGGAATTAGTAATACGGGTATACCTCGAAAGCAAAAATGGCAGAAACAAGAGGGAATTATAGCGCCCGATAAAAACTTTCCCATATGAAACGGTCGGTATGTGTTATTGTGAAAGTTCCACCGTGCAAAGTTTAACCCTTAAACTAACGGACGCTCCACGAGTTGCTCCGAGCTCCGACGGATATTTTGCTCCATTAGATTTTCTAGAACGTTCATCACAATTTTTGTTTTGATTGAAAATATTTTCAACCTTTTTGGGGACATCTGAAATAATGTTTATTTTGTTCGTTCCATCTAAATTTTTATAATGTTGTTGTAGGATGTTAGAAAAAATAAGTTCTCTTAACTGTATTATGGTTGGACGTCCATTGGCTACAATCATCTCGTAGCTAGCTGAAAGGAGCGAGCAATGAGTTCCTTTCAGTACCTATCTGTTCGAACGATCGAAACCTTCAGGAGCCGCGCGCACGATAGGTACCTACAACGAAATAGAGCAAGAGTCCACGACGGCCAGACCTTAGTTATTTTGTAAAAGCTGAAAGTGTCTCTATGTATTTTGTTCCCAACAATCTGTCTTTGCGCCATTATTAAACAACTAGCTGACCCCCGCGACTTCGTCCGTGTGGTTATATAGGTTTTTATATAGGATCGGATTGGATCCCATAATCCTTTTTTGTACCTAAACTAAATGTAGCCTAAGTTACTCCGTATAACATCACCTATCTGCCATTGAAAGTTCCATCAAAATCGATCCAGCCGTTTCGGAAATTAGCTGGAACAAATAGACAGATCGACAAACATAACTCTTAATGCACACCAGTTTAAAATAAGCCGTACGTTCAAAGATCCGGGTCCCAAGTTATTTGAACCCAATAAATGTCTGTCATTTCTGAACTAAAAAACCTATGACCTTGAAATATTTACGGGATGATACTTAAAGTACTACCTTTCTAACAAAAAAAGAATGAGTTAAATCGAAGTACCCGTTATTGAATTAGAGCTAAATACACGTTTTAACTTTCTTCCCCTCTCCCAAGGGAACCGTGCTGAATTTCGGGATAAAAAGTATCCTATGTCCTACCTCGGAGTATAAACTCATATCGTACCAAGTTTCATTCGAATCAATTTAGTAATTTCGGCGTGATGCGCGGCCAAGATACAGACAGACAGACAGATAGACAAAAATGAAAAAAATTACAGTTTTGGCTTCAGTATCTATTATAGAGTGCCCTCTAAAAGAAATTTTCAAAATGTCTTCAATGTACAGAATTGGATCTGTTACAGTTTTATTATATATTAAATAAATAAATTAAATTAAATTAAATTAAATTAAATTAAATTAAATTAAATTAAATTAAATTAAATTAAATTAAATTAAATTAAATTAAATTAAATTAAATTAAATTAAATTAAATTAAATTAAATTAAATTAAATTAAATTAAATTAAATTAAATTAAATTAAATTAAATTAAATTAAATTAAATTAAATTAAATTAAATTAAATTAAATAAAATAAAATAAAATAAAAAAAATAAATAAATAAATTAAATAAACAACAATAACAACAAAATGTGTGAATTTACCATAATTATTCAAAACTCGATACGCATAATCTGCCAACAGTTTTGTCAACGTTACCAACATCTGTCTAAAGGCGCCTCTACACGTTGGCCAACATGATGGCGGATATGTTGGAAGGTGTTGGGCGAGGAGTTTGTGTTCGCATCCACACGTTGGAAGGTCGTTCAGTATGCTCCGGTTAGGGCCAATGTGCGGACGTGTTTACTAAATTGAATATTGAGACGTTAACAGCTGCTGCGGTTTAATTATTCACAGCATACCGCAACTACGTGAATGTGTATACGAAAATTGTATTTTTTTATTTTTGTGATTTTATTTCTTGGGTTCCACAAACAATTTTCGGCTTAGTAGGGCTCTATAAAGCAAAAAGTTTCTTCATTGGTCATTGTCACTGCCATTTTGTGGACATTATACTAGTTACGACGCGTGAATAAAAAGACGTGCATGCGTGCGATCACTCTGAGAGCTCGTAGCAAACTGAACTTGCCTCCAACGTGTGGATGGTGCGGCCAAACTCTGTCCCAAACCCTTTGATGTACCGACACGAAATGGATCTCGCGCCAACTTGCGGGCCATCGTTCCAATACCTTCCAACTCCCGCTCTACACGTTGGGCCAACATATTGGGCCATAAGATGGGCCAGCATGTTGGCGAACGTGTGGATGAGCAGTAATGCTGACGTCACTAAAATGGCGGCCAGGCGCAATACCAATTTGAGGGGTTTATACGTCGAAGTATAAAGTCTAATTTTTTATATTTTCTTCGGAATAATATTAGAAGCCTTTTTTAACGTCCCACTCCTGTGCCCAGCAGTGGGACGTTAAAAAAGGCTGTAGTGGTGGATACATCATAGCTGAAATATTATAACAGACAAAAAGCTTTTAACAAAAAAAAAAAAAAGGAATTCAGACAGAAAAAAAAATAAAGCGAGTAAAAATGTACTTTATAGCGGACATATTGTTTGCGGAACAAAGGCCCAATAGTCGGAATAAAGGGAGGTGAATCTATTGTACATCTCGCCTTGTGATCCTGCGGAACCCTCGGGGATCCGGCGCTTTTGAGGCGAATGTCTCGTGTTCCGTCACAATCAATACAAACGTTTTTTACGTTGTCATGGAAAACTTTGATCAAGGTTTCCTTTATTTCAGATATAGGGGCATTTTCACTTTAAATGGCACATTGCTGTTTTCGAGGTGTCCTTTTAAATGCATAATTTTAATAAATATTAAGACATTCATTTTAGTAATTAATTTAATTTATATTGAAAATATATGAAATAGACATCCTGTTTTCGATATTTGCAGCAACATAAAATAAGTTTTTTTTAGTAAAAATCACATTTGAAATTAGCCGAATTTCGAGTTTCATACTGTCCCCTTTTTGGGTGGTCAACTTTGGATTGATTTTGTGGGATATTTTTATATGATGGCTAGTGTTGAGATTACTTACTTTAATAACAAAACTCTTGTACTTTATCATATGACAAATATAATAATAGTTCTCATTGCTGTTAATGTGTTATTAATTTTTATAGTCTGTCCCCTAGTTTTTCGCATTGCGGACATGTCCGCTTTTGTAACGTTAATATTAGCTCGATTATTTACCCAATTGTGGAATTTTGTTTAGTCTTGCAATCCCCAGCATCAGACTATTGCAAAAAGCATAAATCTACTTGAAAAAAGCGTCAGATAGCATTATAAATGAATAAACATTTTTCGTGATTCAAATTAACCGTCTTTTATGTCCATTTTGTGCGCCATCTTGAGTATTTTTAAGGTCTAAACTTTCTGTTTACTTATGTGAAATGCATGCCTTGGAATGTCTTTTATCCAAAAACAATACATCATGAAAGCATTTATCGTGTTAAATTGGCTTAAATTTAAATTGTTTTCGAAGCGGTAGCAATTTTGTAACGTCCGTTTCGTAGCGTTAGACAGTAAGGGTTTGTGCATACAGACACTTTAATAATATTAACTATCATCATCATTGTCATCAATCGATAGACGTTCACTGCTGGTCATAGGTCTCTTGTAGGGACTTCCACACGGCGTAGTCTTGCGTCGCTTGTATCCAGCGGCTTCCTGCGACTCTTCTGATGTCATCGGTCCACCTCGTCTGTCATTTTAGCGCGTCTATTAAAGTGATGGACAGAGTCGATGTTTTATGTATATCATCGACATAAAAAAAGAATTGGATTTTTTTCAAATACAGGGTATAAGGAGACCGCTTCCGAAATTTAGCGTTATTGTTATACTACCTAAATACAATCTTATAGGGTACGTATCGGCGTCGTCGCGAGCGCGGTTTCGCAGGTACCTACCGCTACGTAAATCACAAAAACACTGATTAGCTCTCGCAGATCCCTCGTAAGCGCTGATTGGCTCTCCAATCGTATTGTGTCCCGCTCACTTGTACGATGCTGCGCGCACTTGAACGTCACCGTTTGACTTACGTGCCGGAAGTTATATTTAATGTAATAGTTTTTTTATAAATAAATAATAAATAATCTGAAGAGTTATCCAGAGTTTGTTAGTTATTGATTTGAATAATTATAAAATTATAAAAAACAAAAAAAGTGTTTCATTTTTTTTTATACATTGAAGATATTTCCTTACAAACTGTGTGAAAATGTATTGATTGTGAAAAATTATGGACTCTATTTCCCCCCCTAGGTCAAAATATCAAAAATGCTTAAACAAATGTTTCACTATTTCTTATCAAGTGTCATAATACAAAATTTCATGATGACAGACTCCTATACAAACTTTAATCCCCTATTTCCTTCCCCTTCCAGCCTTTTTTTCGCAACAAAAGATAGCCTATGTTCTCTAACACCCATATTCTAAGTCGTAACTCGAAAAGCCCCTCGACTCCAACTCACTCGAGGAGGCCTCAAGGAATGACTTGAAAGAACCTCAAGATCGGTATTCATAGTTGTCAGGTTGAGGAATTCTCGAGGTTCCTCGAATGAGTGGAGTCAAGGTAAAACTCAAGGAATTACGTCATCGTTTGGCGGAATGTTTCGTTTGTTATGACGTTAGCTATCCTTAATAATGAATTTTTTTTTATGTGCGAGTGCGAGTGCGAGTGTTAGTGCGAGTTCGAGTGCTAGTGCAAGTGCGAGTGCGAGTGCGAGTCCGAGTGCGAGTGCGAGTACGAGTTCGAGTGCAAGTGTTGGTGCGAGTGCGAGTTCGCGTGATAGTGCGAGTGCGAGTGCGAGTGCGAGTGCGAGTGCGAGTTCGAGTGCGAGTTCGAGTGCGAGTGCTAGTGCGAGTGCGAGTGCGAGTTCGAGTGCGAGTGATAGTGCGAGTGCGAGTGCGAGTGCGAGTTCGAGTGCGAGTGCGAGTTCGAGTGCGAGTGCTAGTGCGAGTGCGAGTGCGAGTGCGAGTTCGAGTGCGAGTGATAGTGCGAGTGCGAGTTCGAGTGCTAGAGCGAGTGCGAGTGCGAGTTCGAGTGCGAGTCCGAGTGCGAGTGCTAGTGCGAGTGCGACTGCGAGTGCGAGTTCAAGTGCGAGTGCAAGTGCGAGTGCGAGTGCGAGTGCGAGTGCGAGTTCGAGTGCGAGTGCTAGTGCGAGTGCGAGTGCGAGTGCGAGTTCGAGTGCTAGTGCGAGTGCGAGTGCGAGTGCGAGTCCAAGTGCGAGTTCGAGTGCGAGTCCGAGTGCGAGTGCGAGTACGCGTTCGAGTGCGAGTGTTGGTGCGAGTGCGAGTGCGAGTTCGAGTGCTAGTGCGAGTGCGAGTGCGAGTGCGAGTTCGAGTGCGAGTGCGTGTGCGAGTGCGAGTGCGAGTGCGAGTTCGAGTGCGAGTGCGTGTGCGAGTGCGAGTTCGAGTGCGAGTGCGTGTGCGAGTGCGAGTGCGAGTGCGAGTAACCTAAACCTTTAACTTTAACCTTTACCTTAACCATAACCGTAACCATAACCTTAACCTTAACCATAACCTTAACCTTAACCGTAACCATAACCTTAACTTCAACCTCAACTTTAACTTTGCAGGCAACAAGTATAAATTGAAAATTTAAAAAAACCCCCGACATTCGCCATTTTGTGGTGGCGGCCATCTTGGATTTACATAGTGCTATTGTACTAGTCAAGCCCTTTCATTTGATACCCATATTGAGGGAGTTGTGATAAAACATGTTATCCGCCATTTTGTAGCGGCGGCCATCTTGAATCGATTTTCATCAAACATAGCTAACAACACTCTCGACTAATTTACCTTTCAAACAAAAAAAACCGCATTCAAATCGGTCCACCCGTTTGAGCTCCACAGGGGAACAGACAGACACACACACACACACAGACACGTCAAACTTATAACCATGGGGATGAAACTGTCATACAAATTCGAAGTCGAAAATTTTAAAATATACGAGTGACCTCTAGCGTCCGGGGTGGTACAACTTTCAAGAAATTGTTTAAATGTGAAACTAGATGGCAGGATGTTCGCCTGATGCTTATCTAATCCGTCACTTGTCAAAGTTCAATTAAATCAAGTGTCAAAAACTGAAGTTTTACAAACTTTTACAACGGTTATTTGCAGTGCATTATTTCTTAGTTTTATCATTTTCTTTGTTTTATTAATAGTGGTTTTTGTTTGTAACGACGACTTGGACTGTTAATGGACTCTGTGATTTCTTCTCCAAACGATTTTACCCGACTTTGCAAATTGATTTCTGTTTCCTGATATATACGACATACCTGGCATCTATTTTCGGTTTCTTGACAAAATGCCTAAAAAATCGGAACTTCGGAACTATTGGAACGGAATTTTATTTTGGGTGTACTGTTGATGGTAAGTTTGTTTCTATAAAGTTTATACTATATTTTGTAGGTACTTAAATCCCACGTAAAAATCCAATGATATCCACATCATCTAAGATTGTGACCAATTCTTCATTTTTTCAGGTACATTGCATAGATTTCCTAAATGGGAGTATTCCCACAAGGAAAAGTTTGAAACTTGGAAGAGTGTGTTAAGTTTAACAACTCAAGGATATAACAATATATTGTAATTTTGATATCTTGTCTAAATGTAAAGCGCATTTTTCTAAACTTAAACTATTCATTATATCATTGACTATTAAATTAATACTTACTTCACAGTTGGTGTATGGGGGTAAACAAAATATTAAAAGATAAAATTACAATGTTAAAAAAAATGATTTAATAAAAGAACATGCTTATATGTATTTATAACATTCATACAAAATATAAAACAAAATAAATACTTTGTGTTTCATTTTTACTATTTTCAATTAAAAAACAAATAAATAATCCGTTTTAAAATTTAGAGTTATTTTCCAAAATATATTTAAAGGAAAATCGATCTGAATTTTAAAACGGATTATTTATTTACCCTGAATAGTAATTATTTATAAGCCGAGCCCCCAAGGTCGACATGTACGAAAAGCGCCATCTATCGGTCTATTTGGAATCTAAATGTGGTATCAATACTAACGCCATCTTTAGACGGTGGAGGAAAAACTTTTAAATACATCTTAACGTTTCGCATCTATAGCAGGTAGTAGTGTATTATCTATGCTTATAACACCCCGTCGTTTTTGCGTCGGGGGTTAAAAATGGTGTCGCTTTTTCGTTTCATCGAATTTTCCTATTACAACGGTGCTAAAGAAGTTTCACTTCAAAAACGTCACTTTTTATATTTTTTGGTACATTAAGAACTATTCCTTACAATGTCTGTTTTGTAACAATCGTGTCCATTTTGTAACTTTTGGCTGATTTTTGCTCTGTTTTCTTTTAATTTCTTAGAAATTGTCATATATGTCGCCGCGGAGGCTTTGGCGGGCTTTAACCTTTGTACCATAATTCCTTATTTTTATTATAAACCTATTAGGTTTTAGTTATGCTTTGATTATTGTCAATGATACTGTGTTAAAATAGTGAACAAACAGTTAATGTAATTTAAAATGACGAGTTCTTGATGTAAGTACTTGTTAGTTTCCTATTTATTTTTACGTTATGAATTTGCTGTCCAAATTGCTGGAAATTTATGTTTAAAATATTATTATGATTTAAGAAGTTATTTGAGTGTGTTTAAACTTTTATTAGCTTGTTTATTAATAAGTTAGTACTTAAATTATTTGTTACCATCAGAACGAGACAATGCCGTCCGACCAATAAGAGTGAAGTAGCTGTGATGTCATAAAGCGCGCGAGCGGGGCGCGTTGGCGGCATGGTCGCGTCCAAGATGGCGATTTACAATCATTAATTTTTCAACGCTCGCCAGCGAAGGTTTATAAGGGGAAACCCTTGTCAATTTCGGTACCAAAAATAGAAACCTAGGTTTTAGCTAGGCTTCATTTATAAACTTAGAATTAGTCTAGTGTTACTAAATTACGAATAACGTTTGTGGTTTTAAAGTTAAAGATGTGTTAACGAATTCCTATTTAGTTTTCTTGCTGTTGTTGTCCTGTGTAATAATTATAACCTTACTTTCAAAAACTAGCACGTGGTGTTTCTTTTGTTTTATTTGAGGGTGATCAATAATAATTATTTACCTAGTGACAAATCCTTATTGTAGATTTGGCGATGATTTTAAAATATTAATTTAACTTTGGTTTACTTATTCGATTAGCTTTTGCTTTTAGTATGGATAGTGATAGCAGAATCGGTGACCCACATGAGGTCAGCGATTCTGCCGTTTTTAAAAATAGTAGCGAGCTCATTTCTCCGATATCAGAAGTGGGATCGCTCCAGCGATCCCTTTCTGCCGCTCAGTGTGTTTCAGATCCTGGCCCCAACGATGTGGAACCAGAGGCGCCACCCACGAGCGCGCCTCGCCGCAGTGTACCAGCGCAGATCAGCCAGCACACGAATAGCCCTGCTGTCCAGCCGCCGCAGCCGCTGCATACGGGCGCCGTTCCGCCCGAGTTCTTCACACACATGGTGACCATGATGCAGAGCATGAGCGAGCGACTGCTGCGTCAGCCAGGTGACAAAGTGAAGATAACGGATGTCTTCCTACCCTCTTACGACCCGGACGGTAACGTAGGAGTACGTGAGTGGTGTGATCATATTTCCACAGCTAAAATTAATTATCAGCTCAGTGACTACGACGTTCGTATGAAAGTAACTAGTTTACTCAAAGGTCGTGCTAAGATTTGGTCGGACAACTGGCTAGTTACTACGTCTACCTGGGAGGAACTACGTCAAATCATCATCACCACGTTCGAGCCTGAAGCCCGTTACTCCAGAGATATAATCAGGTTTAGAGAGCATGTTTATAATTCTTCCAAAGATATAGCGGAGTTCCTAACGCGTTCGTGGCTTTTATGGCGGCGCATCACCAAGGACAAGCTTGACAACAGCGATGCCGTCGAAGCAGTCATCGGAACAGTAAGTGATGAACACTTAAGAATTGATTTAATGAATGCACGTGCTACTTCAGTGCCTGAACTAATTTCTGTTGCTTCTTCTATTCGTGCCAAACGCCCTAGTTTGCAAAATAGTTCAAACCAGCCCCCAAATAAGCGTCTGAAATTTTCTTTAGACAATCGAAATAACTCTTATTGCGAATTTTGTAAAAAGCCGGGTCATTTAACGGATAAATGTCGCTTTAAAGCCGCGTTAAATAATTCCAATGACACCAAATCGGTGGCAACGCCAGCGTCATCAGCTTCATCAGCTAAACCAACTAGCAATAATAATAAATTCTGTTCATTCTGCTCAAGGCCAGGGCACTCTTTCGAGACATGTTTTCGTCGCGAAAGACAAATCAACTCAAACGTTAACTCCGTTTTTAAAAATAAGTCAAACTTAAATACCATGAAGATTAGAATTGGAGATGTAATTTTAAATACTGTGTTTGACAGCGGAGCTGAATGTTCTCTAATGCGCGAATCAATTGCTAATAAATTACCGGGACGTAGGAATGATGTAGTTAATTGTTTACAAGGGATAGGTTCATTTCCGGTTATTTCAATGAGCACTTTAACTGCGATCTGTGTTATTGATAACGTTAACGTTGAGATTTTATTCCATGTTTTGGCTGATGTAGACATGACGTCTGATGTACTTATTGGTGCAAATTTGTTGTTTGAAACCGGATTAAGTGTAATCGTTACTCAAAACAGCGCGACTTTAATACCTCATCGTCGCGTTATGCAGTTGAGAAACAATAGTCCAATTTTTGAAAACCTAAATCATGACCTTACTGACGAATCTGAGATTAATCAATTATTAAGCTTGCTAAATAATTTCGCACATCTTTTTACTCGTGGTTTTGCTAAATCTCGCGTGAATACCGGAGAATTAGAGATCAGATTGAAAAACCCGGATAAGTATGTCGAGCGAAGGCCTTATCGGTTGAGTCCAGTTGAGCGAGAAAAGGTCAAGGGGATTGTTAATGAATTAATCGAAAATAACATCGTTCGGGAAAGTAAATCCCCATATTCTAGTCCGATCATTTTAGTAAAAAAGAAAGACGGAAACGATCGCATGTGCGTAGATTATCGCGAATTAAATGCAAATACAATCCGCGATCATTACCCTCTTCCTTTGATCGGGGATCAGATTAACCAACTAGCGGGGGGAAAATACTTCACAACGCTTGATATGGCATCGGGTTTCCACCAAATCCCAATTTCGGCTTCTTCTATTGAGAAAACTGCCTTTGTTACCCCAGACGGGTTATACGAATACCTCACAATGCCTTTCGGCCTCTGCAATGCACCAGCTGTGTATCAGAGATGCATAAATCGTGCATTAGGGCCTCTTTTAAATCCTGGGAGTGCTAATAATGATCATCATGATAGCGTAGCGCAGGTTTATATTGACGATGTTATAAGTAAGTGTCGTGATTTTTCGCAGGGCCTTTTATATTTAGAGAGAATTTTAATATCCTTACGCGATTCCGGGTTCTCAATTAACATCGATAAATGTCTTTTCTTTAAACGATCAATAGAGTACCTTGGTAATGTAATAGAATCTGGAAAAGTTCGTCCCAGTCCCAAAAAGGTTGAAGCCCTATTAAAAGCCCCGGTTCCAACTACGGTTAAGCAAGTTCGTCAACTTAACGGACTAGCCGGATATTTCAGAAGATTTATTCCGGACTTCGCACGAATAATGATTCCTCTATATAATTTGACTAAGAAGGGTGCCAAGTGGCAATGGAGTCACACTCATGAAGAAGCGCGTCAAAAGGTGATCCATCACCTCACCTCCGCACCAGTTCTCACAATATTTCAAGAAGGTGAGCCGATTGAATTGTACACCGATGCCAGCAGTCTCGGCTTCGGAGCCATACTAATCCAGGTTATCAATGGTCGTCAGCATGTTGTTGCTTACTTTAGCATGCGTACCACGGACGCTGAAAGCAGATATCACTCCTACGAGCTTGAAACGCTAGCAGTTGTGCGTGCGATTAAGCACTTCCGGCACTTTTTGTATGGGCGTAAGTTCACGGTGATAACTGACTGCAATGCACTGAAGGCTTCAAAGCATAAACAAGACCTGCTACCCCGCATACATAGATGGTGGGCATATCTTCAGAACTTCGAGTTTGACATAGAATACAGGAAGGGCGAGCGTATGCAGCATGCAGACTTCTTCAGTAGAAATCCTGAAATCATGACTGTCAATGTTGTAACAAGAAACATCGAGTGGATTAACATTGAGCAGCGCCGCGATGCCCAGCTTCGTTCTATTATAGATTCTCTTCACAATGGAGAGAATGTGCAGGGATATTTACTCGAGGGTAATGTTCTTAAGTACAAAAAGGAGGACCCAATCTTGGGGATCCAAAAATTGATAGTTGTGCCAAAGTCTTTCCAATGGAGCCTAATTAATACTTACCATACTGCTCTCAAGCATCCAGGCTGGGAGAAGACTCTCCACAAAATTAAAGAGACTTATCATTTCGATAAGATGAACTCTGTAGTTCGGGAATTTGTGGATAACTGCGTGGTGTGTAGATCATCAAAACAAACTTCAGGAGCCACACAGGTAACATTGCATCCGATCCCGAAACCAACAGTCGCATTTGAAGTCATCCACATGGACATCACTGGAAAGCTTGGCACTCCTGAAGACCAGGAGTACGTCATCGTGACCATCGACGCATATACAAAGTATGTACTATTACGTTATACTAATGATAAAAGTCAACACAGTACCCTGGCAGCCTTAAAGCAAGTCATTCACCTATTTGGAGCCCCTAGACAGATCATCGTGGATGGTGGAAGAGAGTTTCTTGGGGAATACAAGAATTACTGCGAAAGGTTTGGTGTTGAACTTCATGTTATAGCTCCCGGGGTGAGCAGAGCTAATGGCCAAGTGGAGCGAGTAATGGCTACACTAAAGAACGCTTTAATAATGATTAAAAATTATGAGACTCTGGAGTGGCATACTGCTTTAGAAAGTCTACAATTGGCCTTTAACTGCACAGTACATAGAACCACTGGTACAGCTCCACTTACACTGCTTACGCGTCGTCAAAACTGTGTACCACCGGAACTCCTGAACCTGGTCAACTTTGAGAACGTCTCTGTTGATATTGAAGCGTTGCAAGCCCACGTACAGCGGAGGATGACCGAGGCGTCCACTAAAGACAAAGCGAGGTTCGATAGAGGGCGGGCAAAAATTCATCATTTTCAACGAGGGGACTTCGTTTTGATTAAAAATAATCCTAGAAACCAGACATCGCTAGATCTTAGATTTAGCGAACCTTATGAAGTTCACAGAGTTTTGGACAAGGACCGGTACTTGGTGAAAAAAGTCATCGGTCACCATGGGCGGCCTCGCAAAGTCGCCCACGACCAACTACGACGCGCCCCACAGCCAGGCGCAACCCTTCAGGCGGCCGTGTCGCCTCAAGATGATCAGCAGCCCGGGCCTTCTGGGGTCACTGCGGCCTCGCAGCCCGTGGTGATGCCCGTGGCTGCCTCAAGTGATTCATAGTTACACCCGGTGAGGTATTTTTCACTATTAATAATAATAATAGAATAGAATAGAATAGAAAAGTTTTTTATTCAAATAAACTTTTACAAGTGCTTTTGAATAGTCAGATGAATCTACCATAATAATAATTACAACACATAGCACATGACAAAAAAAAAATAATAATAATAATAATAACTTACTTCTAATTTGTGACTTTGACTTTGACTTAATGACTTTGACTTTGACCAATGATAATAATACAAAAGATGTACGTTGACGTGTGGAGCCGATCAACGACCAACCTATTTAATATAACAAAAGATGTACGTTGACGTGTGGAGCCGATCAACGACCAACTTATTTAAAATAACTATTGACGTGTGGAGCCGTTCAATAGTTAATCCTATCCGAAAAGAATAAAAGTCCCCTGTGTACCACGGCGCTCAGGACCGCTCAGGAGCACAGCATCGACCTTCCCAGCTTCCCATCCATTTTTCCTTCTTTTAGAGCCTTCTTCGTGGACCTGGCCCCCTCATATCCTACCCTTAACACACATATAACTGTATTCATATGAAAATTATGAGCAGTGTCTTGTGTGTTAACAAAAAAATAATAATAATAATAATAATAATAATAATAACTGTTTTCATGTGGAATGACCAGTTATACAAATGAAAATAACTTACTGACTTAACTGTTGTCATGCGGAATGAGCAGTTACACATTATAAATATTGAATTAACTTATTAATTTAACTGTTGTCATGCGGAATGAGCAGTTACAGATTATAAATATTGAATTAACTTATTAATTTAACTGTTGTCATGCGGAATGAGCAGTTACACATTATAAATATGAAATTAACTTATTATTTAACTGTTGTTATGTGGAATGAGCAGTTACACATAAAAATCATTTATTTACTCGACTATTGTCATGTGATATGTGAAAGTAATTTATTTATTCAACTATTGTCATGTGGAATGAACAATTACATAGTATGTGTTTTAACTACTCTGCTATTGCGTGGAGCGAGCAGTGTTGATGATATGCAAAAATTTAAAACCTAAATCTTTTAAGTCTAACTGTCACCCCTGTTTCAATTCTATTGGTATTCAATAACAATGGTTTTCTTAGTTTAAGAAAATCTTACAAAGTAAAAGTTTTGCATATAAAAATGAAATCAATAAGAATCTGTGGGTTTAGGTTTACTGTGGAAGTACCTAGCCTAAAAGAGCAAAAATTCTTTGTCTACAGATTTGAACCTGGAAAAGCAAAGCGCTGCAGAGCACGCATCGCACGCAGTATGGCCGTGTCGCCGCGGAGGCTTTGGCGGGCTTTAACCTTTGTACCATAATTCCTTATTTTTATTATAAACCTATTAGGTTTTAGTTATGCTTTGATTATTGTCAATGATACTGTGTTAAAATAGTGAACAAACAGTTAATGTAATTTAAAATGACGAGTTCTTGATGTAAGTACTTGTTAGTTTCCTATTTATTTTTACGTTATGAATTTGCTGTCCAAATTGCTGGAAATTTATGTTTAAAATATTATTATGATTTAAGAAGTTATTTGAGTGTGTTTAAACTTTTATTAGCTTGTTTATTAATAAGTTAGTACTTAAATTATTTGTTACCATCAGAACGAGACAATGCCGTCCGACCAATAAGAGTGAAGTAGCTGTGATGTCATAAAGCGCGCGAGCGGGGCGCGTTGGCGGCATGGTCGCGTCCAAGATGGCGATTTACAATCATTAATTTTTCAACGCTCGCCAGCGAAGGTTTATAAGGGGAAACCCTTGTCAATTTCGGTACCAAAAATAGAAACCTAGGTTTTAGCTAGGCTTCATTTATAAACTTAGAATTAGTCTAGTGTTACTAAATTACGAATAACGTTTGTGGTTTTAAAGTTAAAGATGTGTTAACGAATTCCTATTTAGTTTTCTTGCTGTTGTTGTCCTGTGTAATAATTATAACCTTACTTTCAAAAACTAGCACGTGGTGTTTCTTTTGTTTTATTTGAGGGTGATCAATAATAATTATTTACCTAGTGACAAATCCTTATTGTAGATTTGGCGATGATTTTAAAATATTAATTTAACTTTGGTTTACTTATTCGATTAGCTTTTGCTTTTAGTATGGATAGTGATAGCAGAATCGGTGACCCACATGAGGTCAGCGATTCTGCCGTTTTTAAAAATAGTAGCGAGCTCATTTCTCCGATATATATATTCTATATATTTTTTGTCATAATTAAAATTAAAGTGAAAATCTTTTTATTACAGCATAAATCCTTAGGGTATCTAAAAAATTGAAAGTGTGACGTTAAAGATAAAACTCTATTTTGACCAAATTCGTTACAAAACCAAACAAAATGTTAAATAGTATTTTCAGTTTGAATAATTTGCTTCATATTTATAGTTATTTGATATTTATGTGCCCCAAAGTTAACAAAAGTTATGTTTTTCAATGTATTAACTGGTTTATTTTATTTTTATAGTGATTTTATTTTCGTTACAAAACAGACAATTTTTGACCACCCTACTCACAAAAATATCAATTTAAGCAAGAAATATAAATTTATTTAATAAACTTTTATAAATAACATAAACTTTATTAAATTTATAATCTGTTTACATAGTTTTTGCAGCCTTAATTAATAAATTTTTAAAATGTAACAAATTTAAAACATGTGTCATTTAAAATGAAAATGCCCATAGTAGATAAAGCATATATAAACGAAACAGGATCCGCTTTTTCTTAGAAAATGATGCTCCGAGTTTTCTACGCAATCAATACCTACGGAAATGAGGAGATCCGTAGTAAGTAAAACCAGAGACACCGACATAGCTGGACATAGCGGTTTAATAATAGTAGGTAGATAATAATAAACTAAGTTATTAATTAAACTCATTACAGTAATTATTTATTGACCCCTAAACTAGGAAAACCTGTACCTTAGGGGCCAGTGCCTTCCCAAACATTGATTACCTAAATTAGTTTAGTATTAGTATTTTTCAAACCGGCAATGTAAAGCATGCACACTATTTACAGCTCAACGGGTTGCGAAACGGAAGGGGCAATGGGCGGGGCACATAGTTGGAAGAACCGATTGACGTTGGGGTCCCAAGGTGCTAGAGTGGCGACCTCGCACCGGAAAGCATAGTGTTGCAGGCAGACCCTGAGTGGATTGACGACATCAGACGAGTTGCGGAGAGATGCTGGATGCAAGCGGCACAAGATTGTGAAATTCTCTACAAGAGACCTATGTCCAGCAGTGGACGTCTATCGGTTGATGATGACGACGTGTTGGAACTTGGAATTATCCTGAATTTTTTATTCAATCCAAAACAAAAATGTTTGTCGTCGTATTTCTGTCGAGACCAATTGTGAAAAGATTGAAAATATGTACCTACCTATTACAGAAGTATAGATTTTCACAACACTTAATGACATCATTTAACTAAACTTGCTGGGAGACAGTACTATATCATTAGTTCTAGACTTTACAATAAAATAAATCATCATCATCATGATCAACCCATTACCGGCTCACTACAGAGCACGGGTCTCCTCTCAGAGTGAGAAGGGTTTTGGCCATAGTCTACCACGCTGGCCAAGCGGATTGGCAGACTTCACACACCTTTGAGAACGTTATGGAGAACTCTCAGGCATGCAGGTTTCCTCACGATGTTTTCCTTCACCGTTAAAGCAAGCGATATTTAAATACTTAAAACGCACATAACTCCGAAAAGTTAAGGTGCGTCCAGACTTGAACATTTCACCGAACCGAACAGCGAACATTTCGGCGAACTTGTTACGCTCAATGTGGACGGCGCGCTTGGAGCGCTTGAGATGGGTTACTGCGTAACAGTTCGGCGAAAGTTTCGCCGAACTGTTACGCAGTAACCCGATTCAAGCGCTCCAAGCGCGCCGTCCACATTGAGCGTAACAAGTTCGCCGAAATGTTCGCTGTTCGGTTCGGTGAAATGTTCAAGTCTGGACGCACCTTTAGAGGTGCGTGCCCCGGGATCGAACCCACGATCTCCGATTAGAAGTCGGTTGTCCTAACCACTAGGCTATCACAGCTTAATAAAATAAATATATCCTCTTAATAAAAATGAATTTAAAAAATCTGTAAAAGAGTGGCTGCTCACACAATCATAATATGCTGATACTGAAAAGTTGATGGTAGTTTGTATACTTAACATGTACATTGTACCTACTTGTACATATACCACTAATAACTTCCACACCCACACACTAATACACACACACACACAAGCTCGCGCACGCACACACACACACACGTCACTTATTTTTAAAATCTTATTTGAATCATGTTAACCCATCTTACCTGCAGATTCTCTTTTTTTGTATAAAATGAACCATAAAAAGGAGAGCACTGCAGTTGTCTATAACACAGGTTAAAATTACTTATTTGAATTACACCTATGTTTTTTTGTGCAAATAAAGAATTTATTTATTTATGTAAAATGAAGCTTTACACTCTACTCCTATAATTTTATACAATGATTTTTACAGCCCCCGCACACTGGGCCACTAGTGGCGACGACTAGTGGCCGGCCACAAGTCGCGGCAGAGATTTTTCATAGATTTTATTGGTACCACCGCACCGCGGTTGAGGCCCACTGAGTCATGTGGCCGCGTTCGAGCCACGAGAAAATGTATGAAAAATCTCTTCCGCGACTTGTAGCGGCCACTAGTTATCGCCAGTCCAGTGTACGTGGGCTGTTAACCATAAAAAAATAAAAAATAAGTCACGTTTACACTTTTTGTTATAGGTACTACCCGCCGCGCCAGTTTAATTAGGCGGGAACATTAAACCCTCCTCTGGTCCGTTCTCAGTTCTGTTAATCTTCAGCGTACCTATCGGCCCTTCGGTTGTTGGTAATGAGGTCACGCGCCCGTTCAAGGTTTCGGTAGTGACCATGTTACAGAAGCGAGCGATTTTAAATTGCAACTGCAAATCTCCCGTGTACCTATGTAGGTACTTAAGAACCTCTTCATCGGTGACTCATCCCGGCTTTTCGTCCTTTATTAGGTTACTAGCGGACCCGGCAGACGTCATCCTGCCCGCTATTAGCGTCACCTACCGGGTCCAATTTTTCTACTTATAAACCTTCCTCTTGAATCACTCTATCTATTAAAAAAAACCGCATCAAAATCCGTTGCCTAGTTTTAAAGATTTAAGCATACATAGGGACATAAGGATATATAGGGACAGAGAAAGCGATTTTGTTTTATACTATGTAAGTGATTACTTATGCTTATAGTAAGCGAACATGGATTGAATTTGGACACAGACGTGACAGGGCAGATAAACACAATATAGCAAAGTTAGCGTCAGACTGGAAACCTACAGGAGGGTCTGGGTTTACATTTTTTTTGTTAGTTCTAGGAGTGCCTAAAGGAATCAATTTGATATGACCATCAGCTTTAAATTAAAATCGATGTTCATATAACGTTGCTTAGTTCAGTTTCGCTTTATTTCTTTAAACTTTACATTAAACAATATCTTGTAAATAAACTCAGTACAGTTAGCTCAAATCATACTGCCTAGGTAGGTATGTACGCACACGCTGATACGGCAGAAAATATACAAATTAATATAGGTACTATCTATAGCAACCATCACAAACTAGAAATGTTTTTAATAAAATCCGCTACATGTCTAGTTCCATAGTCCCTACCTTATCGCCAAACAACTCGACGTTTTAATATAATCCGGAAGTGAGTTTCTAAGTTCAAGAGGTATAATATTATTATATGCCTTTAATCTTCTTTGTTCTATTCAGATCAAAGGATCTCTGAGCTAGATAGGAAATTAAAAATTTAATTTGCATTACACAAGGAATGATCACAAAATTAGAATTTGTTTACGAAAGTTTTACGAATCTGACGTTGCAGTTGCCGAATTGAGCACCGCAAAATTTCAAAGTTGGGGTCTTGGTGGTGTCAGATATACGTGCCTCGGAGAGCACGTAAATCCGTCATTGCTCCTGCAAACCAGCTTATGGTCGCACTGGTGTCTTATTAATGCAACATGAGAGTGAAGGAATGGAGAGTGCATCTGCGCTTGCGCACTATAATGTCTTCTGCCTAGTTGGCTAAATAAGGATCATATTTTTATCGCGCTAGATTCATGGACGGGAAAGATTTTATCAATGTGTTGTGTCAGATAATGATCCATGCATCAGTGTGCTTAGTCTAAAGCGGAGCACTCGAAAACGAACTCGAAAACTATTGATCGATTTCAGAGTAAAATAGACCTAAAATGTCTTGTATTAAGGTTTGAGTTCGCCAATACATTCCAATGCTGAATGTATTGGCGAACTCAAACCTTAATACAAGACATTTTAGGTCTATTTTACTCTGAAATCGATCAATAGTTTTCGAGTTCGTTTTCGAGTGCTCCGCTTTAGACTAAGCACACAGGTAACCCAAGAACTGACGCTCAGACAGCCCTTAACTTAATGTGCAATATAACCCCCGGCACGTAAGTCGAGCGGTGACCTTCAAGTGCGCGCAGCGTCGTGCGAGTGAGCGGAACACAATACGATTGGAGAGCCAATCAGGGTTTACGAGGGATCCGCGAGAGCTAATCAGTGCTTACGAACGATCCCCACGCCCTCCCCGCGACTCCCTCACACCCCGAGATACCTCATTTTCGACTTCTGCGCATTGAAGGTCACCGGTCGACTTATTTGCCGTGACTTGTACAAAATCAATTTAAGTGCCAGTGTCTTGGGCACTACTTACACCCCTTAAATTATAAGTACGCTTCATCCAGATTAATTCAAATAAATATATACATCCAATAATCCACGAGCGCATTTATTTACAAATTCAGCGTTGGAGCACTTTTCCAGAGATTCGGGAATATGAATAATTCACGAACATTAGTTACCGCGTAGGTACTAGGTACGGACTACGACGGGCCTCGTGTCACAGAGTAGATAAGTCAGAGGTGAAGCTTCTACAAGCGGCCCGCTGTAGGTATACTCACACATATGCGCACGTTTGTCACCAACTGTACCGGTTAGTGGAACGAGCGGGCGTCCGTGAACTGTCGGTGAGTGTGTTTGTGTGAGTGTACCTACAGCGGGCCGTTTGTATGAAGCTTCCTCTCTGTACTTATCTACTCGTGTGCTCGTGTAGCTGGTGCGGGGATGTAAATAGGTTTTTAGTGGAACATTCTGCCTGGAATCATCATTTATCATCCCTTCCTTTTTATATTGTAAAATATATCACTCTAAAAATTCTATTATTTTGATGTCACTGCCTCATTGGCCTAGTGGCTCGTTTAAGCTGCGGATCTGGAAGTCCTGGATTCGATTCCCAGGTTGTCTCAAAAAAAAAAAAAATTGGGCATTATACAGGGTATTCTAAGAGACCGCTTCTGAAAACATAGCGCTATTATTATACTACCTAAACACAATATTGTAGGATAGGTATTGGCGCGCGCGCGATTTTGTAACTTTGACTTCCAGCGTTAGCTGATTTTATTTGAAATTATTTTTTTTTTGTTTATTTAATCCAAAGTTCAAAAAAGTTACGTTAAGTAGTTAAGTTAAAATGCGTAATGAACTTTAAAAAAATACAGGAAGTAATTTTTTTTGTAACTAGCGGTCCGCCCCGGCTTCGCCCGTGGTACATATATAGCCTATAGCACTCAAGGATCACGTACATATCCAACGGTGAAAGAATTTTAGAAATCAGTCCAGTAGTTACTGAGATTAGCGCGTTCAAACAAACAAACTCTTCCTTATATTCGCTTTATTATATTACTAGCTTTTGCCCGCGGCTTCGCCCGCGTGAATTTCGGTTTTTCACAAATCCTGAGGGATAAGTAGATTTCTGGTCCACCCGCCCCCCGCCGCGCGGCGGCGTACCGCGGTACCGCGTACGGCGGGCGCAGGGCGCAGGGGCGCGGCGCGGCGCGGCGCGGGGAGTTCCGTGCAGCGCGAGCGTCGCGTCGGCCGTAAAATACCTATCAGGGCGTTTTTAACATATGTAGGTACTTACCGATTTCAACACAACTCCTTTTTTGAAAGTCGGTTAAAAAAGTAGCCTATGTTACTCCCTGGTTAATACTCTACTTGTATGTGAAAGTCCCGTCAAAATCGGTTCAGCCGTTCCAAAGATTAGCCCGTTCAAACAGACAGACAGACAGACAGACAGACAGACAGACAGACAGACAGACAGACAGACAGACAGACAGACAGACAGACAGACAGACAAAAATTTTAAAAACGTGTGCTTCGGTTATAGTATCGTTCAAATAACCATATGAGCTTAATATGAGGTAGTTATTTCGATATTACAGACAGACACTTCAATTTTATTTATTAGTAATAATTAGTATAGATACCAGTTTTGGGGTGTTAAACAGAACTGTAATCTATACCTAATAAATAAAATTGAAGTGTCTGTCTGTAATTTCAAAATAACTACCACATATTAAGCTCATATGGTTATTTGAACGATACCATAACCGAATCACACGTTTTTAAAATTTTTGTCTGTCTGTCTGTTTGAACGGGCTAATCTTCGGAACGGCTGAACCGATTTTGACGGGACCTTCACATACAAGTAGAGTATTAACCAGGGAGTAACATAGGCTACTTTTTTAACCGACTTTCAAAAAAGGAGGAGTTGTGTTTTTCTACCTATGTACACCGATATCTCCGAGATTTCTGAACCGATTTGCGTAATTTTTTTTTAACCGATAGAGAAACATTGCGACACTGTCCTACAAAAAATTTGGATTCCAACTCCTCAATCCTGATGCTGTAGGGGATCTGATCCCCAAAACTAATGGGATTTAGGCACTGTCGGTTATTTAAATTGATATTGGGGATACCAATTAAAGACTTTATTGTTGAACTAGATGATGCCCACGGCTTCGCCCGTGTGGATTTAGGTTTTTAAAAATCCCGTGGGAACTTTTGATTTTCCAGAACAAAAAGTAGCCTATCTGTAGTAGGTAACCCGTCACCAAAACGGATTCCGTGGGATCCCCACGATTTCGGAATGCAATTCCTTACAGCATCAGGGTTGAGGAGTTTCATATGTATCTACTCGAGTTCATTCAACGATAAAGTCTTTAATTGGTACCCCCAATATCTATTTAAATAACCGACAGTTCCTAAATCCCATTAGTTTTGGGGATCAGTTCCCCTACAGCATCAGGATTGAGGAGTTGGAATCCAAGTTTTTTGTAGGACAGAGTCGCAATGTTTCTCTATCGATTAAAAAAAAAATTACGCAAATCGGTTCAGAAATCTCGGAGATATCGGTGTACATAGGTAGAAAAACACAACTCCTCCTTTTTTCAAAGTCGGTTAAAAAAGTAGCCTATGTTACTCCCTGGTTAATTCTCTACTTGTATGTGAAAGTCCCGTCAAAATCGGTTCAGCCGTTCCGAAGATTAGCCCGTTCAAACAGACAGACAGACAGACAGACAGACAGACAGACAGACAAAAATTTTAAAAACGTGTGATTCGGTTATGGTACCGTTCAAATAACCATATGAGCTTAATATGAGGTAGTTATTTCGATATTACAGACAGACACTTCAATTTTATTTATTAGTATAGATGACCTCGAGTAGGTACATGTCCAACTCCTCAACCCTGATGCTGTAAGGAATTGCATTCCGAAATCGTAAGGATCCCACGGAATTTTTCCGTTTTGTGGACGGGTTACTACTTACTACAGATAGGCTACTTTTTGTTCTGGAAAATCAAAGTTCCCACGAGATTTTTACAAACCTAAATACACACGGGCGAAGCCGTGGGCATCATCTAGTATTAAATAAAATGGAATCATTTTTGGACTGATTTCCGTAGTGTATGTCGGCGACCAAGCCAGATCTTTCACGTTAAGGGTCTAATCACGGTGAAATTACACACCAAATATCACTTATTTTATTTCAGTGCAATATCTAACAAAGGAATGCATGCCATTTTTTTTCTCTTGTTTCGGATTGAGTATGCTGCATGGCCCTATTGGCCGCTACAGCGTCACCGGGGTTGTCGGAGAGCGCGAAGCTCTGCCAGGGGGGAGTAGTGAGCCCTAGGGCTCGATGAATATCGGAGGGCGGCAACGTCTTCCTAAGGGCGCCTCCTGTGAGGCTCGGACCACGGCTTAGGTTGACGTTGGGGCGAGTGGGTTCGTTGGACTAGATTAGTCCGAGCGCCCCCGAGACCGTGGTAAGGGCCCACGTCCGGGTGACGTCAGAAATCGGGGACCTCGTCTTCGCCGGCGAAGACGCTGTGCATCGGTTGTGTGATTGTGTGGCCCTAACATATAGGGTGCATTGTCGGTAGTTATTTGATCGTCGGGGTCGTAAAGGATGTGCTTAGGGCGTCTTTTATCGGGAGGGTCGTTACGATCTGGAGTGTAAGCTGATGCCCCTACCACCAGAGGGTTGGGGTGCTTAGCTGCTTTCTCAAAATAGTTTTTGGAAAGTTGTTTGAAATGTTGTGCAATAGTGGGGAGTTGGAGATCTCTATGGAGATCCACATTGCGCATGAACCACGGAGCGCCCGTGGCCATACGCATAAATCGGTTCTGTATTACTTGAAGTTTATGATACGAGGAGGGAGGGAGGTGCGCAAACACAACGCTCGCATATGTCATGATGGGTCTAATACATGTTTTGTACAAGGTAATTTTATGTCTGAGGGACATTTTGCTTTTTGCGCAAAGCATAGGATAGAGACGACCTAGCACATACGCCGCCTTGTTCCGAACTCGGCGTATGTGTGCTGTGAATTTCATCTTTTCATCGAATGTTACACCCAAGTACTTGGCTTTCTTTTGCCAGGGGATGGGACGCCCGTGAAGGGTGATTTTGAGCTGATCGAGTTTGAATTTAGATTTCGTCTTTTTGGAGAAAAGCACTGCTGCGCTTTTTTCCGGGTTAACCTCGATCCTCCAAAGGTGGAACCAGCGGCCCAGGCTGTCTACCGCTTTTTGGAGTCGAGAGAGAAACCTTGTCAAAAGCTTTCGCTACATCAAAGAATAGGGCTCCTGTTGGGATGCCTTTCGTCTGAAAACGTTGAAAACCTAGATAGATGTGCTCCGTGAGGCGGTGCGCTTGGTGTATACATGAGTGTTTGGCTCTAAAGCCAAACTGCTCGTCGTTGAGGAGCTTTTTGTCCTCAACTACTTTCTTTAATCGGTTCAGTATGATTTTCTCGTACACCTTGGCAAGGGTGTTGAGTAAGCTAATGGGACGGTAGCTAGTGGGGAGGTTGGCAGGTTTCCCTGGTTTTGGGATGCCTATGACTGTTGCTGCCTTCCACCTGTCGGGGAAGGAGCAACCTGCCATGAGTGTGTTGAAAATAATAACCAGGAGGTTGATTATTTGCTCGGGGAGCAGTTTGAGTGTTTTGTTAGAGATTGAGTCTGGGCCAGGGGCTTTTTTGGCGTGTAAGTCCTTGATGATCTGATGAACTTCACCGCTGGTCGTGGGAGTGAGTGGTTCGCCCCCGGGGGCGGACGCGAATAGAGCGGCTAGTTCATTATCGACTGATTCTACGTGGGACCTATCAATGGAAATTGTACTTGGAGTGCATTGTGACTCTAGGCTGTCGGCTAAGCACTCGGCCTTATCGATATCTTCAAAGGCGGGCGGTTGGTTGGGACGTAGAAGCGGAGGGGTGGCCGAGACAGGGTCGGCTTTGAGAGCTCTAGCCAGCTTGTAGTACGCTACATGCGATGGCGAAAGTTCGCTCAGCTTCCTGTCCCATTGTTCGTCACGGAGTTCGGCAAGGCGAGCCTTTACCTTCCTCTGGGCTCTCCAGAGTTCCCTCCGGTTGTCAGCGGTCGGACATGCGTCATGGGCTCTACGTTTGGCGTTTTTAATTGTGATAAGCTCTCTCGCGTCGTCCGGGAGCTGCCTACGGAGGAATCCGTTTGGTATTTCCCGGGAGCATCGCGAATATGGTTAGTAAGGTGCAGTGAGGCTGCATGCGCTTCATCTAAGGTTTCTATTCTGTCAGGTATCTGAGAGAGGTGCACTGAATCGAGTGACTTAAGATGCTCTGATAGCTTCTTGAAGTCGATGATCGTTTTGGTCGGGGGGTTCGTGGAGGGCGGAGGTCCTAGCTGGAGTAGGACGGGACGGTGGTCTGAACATAGTTCGGATAGCACTCTCAGAGGGCTCACCTCTAGGGCGATGTTCTTTAAGAGTGCTATGTCGAGTATGCCCGGTCTGTCTGTAGTCCTGTCTGTCGTAGGGTATCGTGTCGGTGTGTCAGGGGCCATAACTATGAAGTTACAGTCTGAGCGTTCGGTCAGTCTTAGTAGTTGTAGTCCTCGTGCGTTTTGGTATCGACTATTCCAGCAAGGGTGTTTGGCGTTGAAATCTCTGGCCAAGATGACGGAGTCTCCTAGGGAGAGTAGGGCTTTCAGATCACTTTCTAAGAGATCTTTAGTCGGGGAAAGATACACTGATGCTAGTATGACCGTCGGATGGCCGGACATACTCATCTGACAGACAGAAGCTTCTATATTGGTGAGTTGTGGAGGATCGAGAGGGGTGCAGTGAAGAGCCCTTCTATAGTAAATAGCTGTGCCACCTAGCCGGTTGGTGGTTCTGTCGTTACGTATTAAGTTAAAGTTCGCAATCTTCGGATCACGTCTACAAGGTTTCAAGAAGGTCTCTTGCACTAGTAAGATATCGATTTGGTGTGCACACACGAATTCGCGGATTTCATCTATTTGATCGATGAGGCCGTTTGCATTGAAAAACGCGACAGCCAGAGAGTGGTTTTGGACATTTTGATGAACGAGTCTAATTGTTCGATGTCTATGCATTCGAAAATATAGCTCGTGAGCCGCCAGTTATTAGCGAAGCGTTCTGCTGCGCCGGATTCTGGGGTGGAGGGTGCGGGGGGAGGTGGCGTAGGCCTGGTCGGAGACGGACGGGGGCTAGGGGCCTGCGGGGCGGGAGGCGCCGCCGCTGCGGAGGTTGCCTTAGGGGCTTGAGGTCCCTTTGTAAGGGGTTTTTCCCAAGCATTAACGGCGGGAGCCGGCGCTGGGATGAAGGTTTGGGCGGGTTTATCTGTTTTGGAGGCTTTGGAGGCTGCCTCAGATTGGCCTTCGATCGGTTTGACCCTTCGCTTGGGTTCTTTTGGGGCTTTGGGGCACTTGCGATAGTTCGCTGGGTGCCCTTGTTCCCCGCAGAGAACACAGCTCGGGGGCTCCTCGGTCGGCTGCCTCCTGAGGCAGTCTGCCGTGCCGTGATCCCCCAGACACTTTACGCATCTAGGGCGGGCGAAACAATTCCTTGCGGAATGCCCGTATAATTGGCAGCGATGACACTACCCTATCCTACCTCGGCTTTTTGGATTCTGGATTTTAATACCAGACAGTCGGCAAACTGTCTTGATATTATGAATGTTCTTTCCCTCTGGAGTGAGGTCAAGGACGACAAGGACCATTTCGTATGGACTCTTGGTTTTAGGATGGTACATCCTATGAACCTGTTGGACGGGGAGACCCTGGGAAATAAGGTCGGACTTGACGAGCTCTGTGTCGAGCTCCCTAGGGATGCCGCGTATTACTTTATGTAATACGCGCTCATCGGGAAGAGCGAAGGTGTGGAATCCTACGTTTTTCTGGCGGAGGATAGAAGTTAGCCTACGATGGTCGTCGGACGTGGGGCATTGAACCCTTATCCCGATGACCGTCGAACGGGCGTAATCGAACGAGATGTGTTTCTCGTCGAGTAGTGGCAGAATGCGCTGCCAGCTGAGTTTCTCTCTGATGTACAGAGGTGGGACTTTTTCTTTATTGATGTCCTCCATCGGGGAGTCGTCCGACTCTTCGATTTGGGACGCTTGGGAGGTGGAATTGGTTTTCGACCTTGAGGAGGTCTCGGGGACCGCGATACCAGCCTTTTTGGGCGGGTTTGAGTGGGCGTTAGAGGCCTTCAGCTTGCGCTTCTGGCTTTTGCTCTGCACAACGGTAAACGTGTCGTCTGTCTCCGACGAGGCCGGGGATGTTTCGGAGTGGACCTCCGTGATATAGACCGGCTTTTCGGTGCGGGCAGAAGGCCCGGGAGTGATCGCAGAGCGGGGCTCCTTGACCAAGGGAAGGGGTTGGGGGGTGTTTGGTTCCGCGGCAGGGGCCTCGGAGGCGGGCGCTGAGGGCGCGGGAGGGTCCTTACAATAAAAATGTTGTAGGTATGTCGGGTTGGACTTGCTCAGATCGGCGATCAGAGCTTCTATATTTATTTTTGGCTTCCGTGGGTCCAGAGCGGACCACGGAGCCGGTAGTGGGAGGATTGGGGGGTCCATAGTGGACCCGGGAAACGTCTGAGTCCTCCCTGCCGAGGCAGGGAGATGTGTGCCTAAGGTGAGGCCCTAATGGGACCCCGTCCTTGGGAGACGGGGTTGAGTACCTACACTGCACTTAGAATAGTGTACTTACAGAACCTAGACCCTGGAACTACACTACACTACACACAACGCAGGACAATGACCAAAGCACGACACAGCAATCCGGGTGGCACTGGGGCACTGGCACTTGATCGGGGTGAGCAACGAGCTCGGGCGCGAAACGAACACGGTAGGCGCTTTGTAGAGCGCATTCGAAGACGTCCACGCGGTGCGAACGCCAAGAATGGAATGAAAAAAAGCCATTTTTACGATTCGATTGCTTTTATATTTGTATCTCAAGGTTATAACGGAAATATAGCAATACAACTTCTTTTGTATAAAGAACAAATAAAATTACTGTAAAATAATTCTTGAACCATAGCTTAATAATCAAAATAAATATTTAAATGAATTTTACGTAACTCTAAATGGTTTATTTTAAACAAACTATGTTTATTTAAATAATACCAACCAACAGTCATAATTCCTGCAGATGGCGCTACAAGGAGATTCTACCATAGATTACACAAAACGTTATTATAAATTTTGCAATGATTAAATTTGATTAAAGTTAATGTTAATAACTCTAATAGATTTTATTATAAATATTTAAACAGCAAACTATTATTTCAATAGTAAATGGTGATATTGAACAATAAATTAGACATCAAACATTCAAAGAGTCAAAACGGTGTCTATTTAATATTAGACCTTGATAAATAACGGTTTTATATTTACCCATAATTATTTGAATATCAATCTCATCTATTTCACACATTTTTATAATTATTTAAACGATAAACTAAAATATAGTTTATCAATATTTTCCACTTATTGCCGATACATGGCGCTTGCGCCCATACGGCCATGCTGATTCCAGCGCGTCCCTTGCGCTGTTTCCCTTAAAATTCTGTGCCCCTTGCAGTTTTTTTTTTTTTTTTTTACAGTCAAATTCAAAGTCATTAAGTCAAAGTCAAAGTCAAAGTCACAAATTGTAAGTTATATTTTCAGTTTTTTTTTTGTTTGTTATGACGTAATTTCAGACAAGGCATCACCCAAACTGGGATCTAGCCGACCCACAAGGCATCACCAATAGGATCTAGCCAACACAAAAGGCATCACCCATCCTGGGATCTAGCCAACACAAAAGGCATCAACCATCCTGGGATCTAGCCACCAAGACCAGGTTTAAGGATACGCATGGTGGCCAGCCAGCGTTTAAGGAAGGATGTTTTGGATAGGAAAAATAGATTTGCACATCATGAAATAAAATAAATCATAAATCATATCAACACAATGCAAACACAGCATAGAGTCAGCATTGCCACAGAGGAAACGGAAGCACTCCCATGTTAATTATGTCCACTGATTCCTCTGCCCATACGGTCAATTCGTCTGAGTTGTTAAAATTAGGTAAGAATCCGAAAAGGTCTGACTGACCTGGGTTGATTCTGGCTTTACATTTATCAAAATGCATTTGTCATCAAGGGACCGCTCGTTCATCCATTTCTACCAATCTATCTAACATCTACATCTTCTGTCAGTATGTCATCATCTGTATAGTAGGTAGGTAACATCATCTTTTCTTTTTCAAGTTACAATTCCGTGGAACTTTTACCTGTACTATTAATTACCAATAATAACATAAATAGTGCTACATTTTAACAGATGAACAATTATTATTACTAGTTGATAGTTTTATTTCAAACATTACGTTCGTCGCTTTGACGGTAGTCATATTTTTTTTTCTCAGAATGACCCTTACGATTAACCTTAGCGTTGTTAAAACTGCCACGGGAACTGGAATTGCTGTTTGCCTAAAAAGGGTTAGGCTTGGAAACACTGACTAATTATCCGGCTGATTACATTCAAAACATACGACTTGACATTTTGAACGTTATGTAACACGTGGTTTTTTAGCAACGCTATATTTACTTCCTCTATTTTCAATTTTACGTTTCCGTATTAGAACAGATATTAATTTGGGAAATAAATTGGCGGTTATGCAAAAAATAAAAAAATTCAATTCTTAACAACTCAGATCAAATAAATTCAGGATAAATACCTGTGACCAGTGCATCCATCACCCCCGCTGACATAACACATTTCGCAACACTTGAGACCCATCACTTATTTTACAATGAAAAACGCCTCATCAGGAGGTCTTAAAAACTTTTGGGGCTGTGATCCCACCGCTGCTGTCGGCGACCAAGCCAGATCTTTCACGTTAAGGGTCTAATCACGGTGAAATTACACACCAAATATCACTTATTTTATTTCAGTGCAATATCTAACAAAGGAATGCATGCCATTTTTACGATTCGATTGCTTTTATATTTGTATCTCAAGGTTATAACGGAAATATAGCAATACAACTTCTTTTGTATAAAGAACAAATAAAATTACTGTAAAATAATTCTTGAACCATAGCTTAATAATCAAAATAAATATTTAAATGAATTTTACGTAACTCTAAATGGTTTATTTTAAACAAACTATGTTTATTTAAATAATACCAACCAACAGTCATAATTCCTGCAGATGGCGCTACAAGGAGATTCTACCATAGATTACACAAAACGTTATTATAAATTTTGCAATGATTTTTGATTAAAGTTAATGTTAATAACTCTAATAGATTTTATTATAAATATTTAAACAGCAAACTATTATTTCAATAGTAAATGGTGATATTGAACAATAAATTAGACATCAAACATTCAAAGAGTCAAAACGGTGTCTATTTAATATTAGACCTTGATAAATAACGGTTTAATATTTACCCATAATTATTTGAATATCAATCTCATCTATTTCACACATTTTTATAATTATTTAAACGATAAACTAAAATATAGTTTATCAATATTTTCCACTTATTGCCGATACATGGCGCTTGCGCCCATATGTACCTACCTACCTATGTATAGAAATGTCAGGAAAAGTAATTAGGTACATTCCACTAAAATATTATTATATTACTCTTTTATAATATGAGAAGAGTTTATTTATTAGCTTTTAGAGCGCATCTACAAAATTAACATTGATTAGTTAAGATATAAAAATCAAAGTACGATTGAATGGGGTGTGCTCGAGAGAGACTTCTCAGTACTTTCAATTCCACCACCACCACTAAAGCCTTTAACGTCTCACTACTGGGTCTCTCTCTCCACCACGTTGCTCCAATGCGGGTTGGCGGGCTTTACTTTCAGTTCGCGTAGCGCAAAAAGGACCGGCCACGACTTCAAGTAATATGTTTAAATTCCATTGGAAGCAGCCAATAATACCGGATCATCAGTGCTGATTAATTATTATTTAGTCCATCAGTGGGTCACGAAAACGGTCACTGACCAGCGACCGTTTTCATTGTCAAAGGTCACGCAATCGTTCAGTTTACGGACTATCGAGTTGACCCTTGTCGTAATGTTAACACACAGATCTATGTATTAACAGACGTTAAATTGCATTCATCTCTAACCTGGTATCTTAGATACATCACTACATAGTATAAAACAAAGTCGCTTTCTCCGTCCCTATGTCCCTTTGTACGCTTAAATCTTTAAAACTACGCAACGGATTTTGATGCGGTTTTTTTTAATAGATAGAGTGATTCAAGAGGAAGGTTTATATGTATAATAACATCCATTAAATAGTGGAGAAATACTGTTATTTTTGAGGTTTCTAATGTGATGTCGTAAATAATTACATTTTTTCTGCTTACATTGCAAACGCAGGCTGAACCCTACGAGATTTATCAAAATAATGTACTAAGTATTGTACACATTGAAAAGGTCTACAGAAAAGTCCGCGATGGTATATGTCTATCTCTTATGGATATCCCACAATAACATTTTTTTGTCATTTACTTTTTACGACAAATAATGGCTAATTTTAGAAGCGATTTCAACCAATACAGCATTAATCCTTATCTAATTAAATACCTTAAATACATTGTTGATTTGATATAAATCCATATGGCCCTTTACAGCATATGATTTAAATGAATACTTTCGAAGATATTACAGATTTAAAAATTGCGGCGGCGGGAGCGTGCCTATAAGCGCGTCGGTGGCCGCGGTTCTCCCTATTATATAGCCCAGTGTCGATAATTTTTGAAACCAAAAAAAAAATCACAGTACGTAGGATGAAACCCATTGGAAAAGGAGGAGAATATTATAAAAATACAAGGAAAAATAACTCAAGGGCGATCTGAGCTCGGGAAAAAAGGGGGGGAGTTTAATGGGTAAAAAACGGTTTATCTCGATTTCCGGCAAAACTAGAAGTCCTATGGAAAAAAATTAAATAGCAAAGTTGTAGGTAATAAAAAGATCTACAACTTTTGTATTTACACTTTTTTCACATAACCTCAAAATTTATGTGAAAAGTTCAAAAAACCAAGTTTTTGGTTTTTTATTTTTATCTTTTAAAATAATTTTTTTTTTCACGGAATCTGGTGAAAACTTACCTTTTTATGTCCCAAATACACTGTAATTTATTTGATTTGAAATATTTAGTTTTTCTCCTTATTTTTGACTTAATATCGACTTAATTCTGACAGCTGTCATTGTCATTTACAGGTGAGTTATTTATATGGAAAACAGGGTTAACATCTACGAAGTACGATTTTACCCCAAACTACTTTAATTCCCTGTCAACATATAAAGCTCTAAGTCGCTTAATAATATTAATTGTTTTCCCTAAAATAGAAATTCCTAAGAATGGAAACTAGAAAGTGCACACTAACAGCAATAGAAAACAAAAGAAGCACATTGAAAAAATTTATTCAAAAATGGAAGTCGAATGACATTATCACCATGAAGTGTCTGTCAGGCATTTGTCATATCTACATGCAGCAGTTGATTTGTATTTGCATAAGTTTTGAATTTTTTATCTTTTTTGTGGGAATTGTTTTATCTCTGGTAACATTATGAAACGTCAGAATTCCACGGAATTAGTAATTCGGGTATAAGGTGAGATATAGTAAGTTCAATGTGGAAAATATCGTAAAAAGTCAAGCCGCCTGGGAGCTTTCATCGAAAACGCTGCCTAATCCCTGAGCGGGTAGTACCTACGCATAATATGCTCTACTACCCGTGCGAAGCCGGGGCGGGTCGCTAGTAGTATATAAAACAAAGTCGCTCCCATTGTTTTGTTAACTTAGATCTTTTAAACTACACAACGGATTTTAATGTGGTTTTAAGCAATAGATAGAGTGATTCATAAGGAAGGTTTAAATGTAATAATTTGTTAAAGTTTTGTGTAATTTGGTTGAAATGTGACGGTAATTGTTGAAAAAGTCGGAAAAAATTCAAGCCGCCTGGGAGCTTTCATCGAAAACGCTGGGTAATAGGTACTTACCTTTGAAATATAACAAAACAATGTATGGTGGGATAGTAGCGGGTAATTGCTACCCGTGTGAAACAGGGGCGGGTCACTAGTATATAACCCCTGGCACGTAAGTCGAGCGGTGACCTTCAAGTGCGCGCAGCGGCGTACGAGTGAACGGGACACAATACGATTGGAGAGCCAATGAGCGCTTACGAGGGATCCGCGACAGCTAATCAGTGCTTACGAACGATCCCCACGCCCTCCCCGCGACCCCCTCACACCCCGAGATACCTCATTTTCGACTTCTGCGCATTGAATGTCAACACTAAACTTATTTGCCGTGACTTGTAATAAAATATATAACCATCTATTTATTCAATTATTACAATGAGTTCTCGGAAGTAGCTAGGTTCTGTATGGGCGCCCAAGTTCAATAGCAACCTCGCAGGCGTCGGGTGCCCCACTTACAGCCAAGGTCGCCTCCTTGGCCTATTTATAGGTACGCGAACAGCCGGTATAAATAGACGAGGGAAAATATACATTAGGACAATAAATAGGTACCGCACTGCGTGGGTGTCAGTATAATTGGAACGGACACTATAAACCCTATCTATTTATAGAAGTCAATTTAAAGTCAGTTCTTTTTGTTTTTTTTTAGGAAAATAATATTGAAGAAACTTCATGTTCCTTAAAGTCACTTAAAATGTGAAAACCTCAATAATGGAATTTTTGTTAACCCCCGACGCAAAAACGACGGGGTGTTATAAGTTTAACGTGTATGTGTGTGTGTGTGTGTGTATGTCTGTTCCCTTGTAGCGCTCAAATGGGTGAACCGATTTGAACGCGGTTTTTTTTTGTTTGAAGGGTGAATTAGTCGAGAGTGTTGTTAGCTATGTTTGATGACAATCAATCCAAGATGGCCGCCGCTACAAAATGGCGGATTACATATTTTTTCACAACTCCCTTAATATGGGTATCAAATGAAAGAGCTTGACTAGTAGAATATCACTATTGCAAATCCAAGATGGCCGCCGCCACAAAATGGCGAATGTCGGGGGTTTTTTAAATTTTTAATTTATACTTGTTTGGCTGAGTGTTGCGGTCAATTTGTCATTTGTTTTTTGTTGCCTAGATTTACATATAGTCAAACTTTTAATTATCTGCAGTAATCTGACGTTTCCTAATGTCATTTCGTAAAATAATGTTGCCAACCCCATTTCTATAGTGATGTGATACGTTCAATTCATTCAATTTCATTCACAAAAGTTTCGTTCAAAGTTACTCTTTCATTATCATCATAATTTTATTTATCTATTAAGTAAATCGATGGCTCCTACGTATAAAAGCCAAATTAACAATTTTGTCATCTTGACTTTTTGTGGCAAACGCATCCTATTGGTACAATTAATTATATGAGCTTTAATTGAAAAAAAAAGTAAGAAGTACTATTTCTATTGCAATAACAGCCTATGTGTGTTGACGATATCTGTCATAGTTAACATGCTAAGTTGCTACTGCCCTTTTATTACAAAAAAAAAAATTTTTTTAAAAGAATACCTACTAGTTATTCAGAAAAAAATATATTTAACATTATAATAACATATTTACATATTTTTGGAATCTACTTATAATTTTCTAGATGATTTTGACCTCCCTGGCGCAGTGGTTTTGGTCTTTTTTTTATTTATTTTTTTAATTTATTTTATTTACAATACATAATATTAATATTTTTACATTGATTACTTCGTGCTCGTAAGCGCTTATAAGTGGGAGGTCCCGGGTTCGATTCCCGGCAGGGGCAAGTTGGGATTTTATAATTTCTAAATTGTCTTTGGTCCTGTCTGGTGGCAGGCTTTAACCGTGGGCCGTGGCTGGTTAGCACCCGACCGGCAAAGCTGTGCCGGCCGGCCGCCAAACGATTTAGCGTTCCGGTACGATGCCGTGTAAAAACCGATCAGGGGTATGCATACCTCTCTCAAGTTTGCCCGCTTCCGTCTTCGACAGCATCATCACTTACCATCAGGTGAGATTGCAGTCAAGGGCTAACTTGTAGTTGAATAAAAAAAATAGATAATGATTATGAACTTAATCTGATTTTTAATTATTTTTTTCAACTTTAGTCTTTAATGCGGGACCATGGTCATCACATCATTTTTTCTTAAATTTTACTAGCCTATGTCACCTAGAATAAGCTAAAGATTCTAACGATACCTACCTTATTCATCAAAATCGGTTCCGGCATATATAGAAGTTATGGTACAACATACAAACATACATGAACCCTGAAAACAATATACTCCTTTTTTTCAGGCAGTCCTTTAAAAAGGTTCTTTATGTCGATTCTTTTAAACACCGATGACCGAGGTTACGCTTTTTCAGGCTGCTGTTGACACTGACGCTCGGCGAATATTTGTCGGCCTTTTAAGCCCTTTATTTTGATACCCCACTCGAGGGTCTTAAAGAAAAAAATTTTTTTCAGCCTGCACATTAAAGTGCATAAAATCCGCCATTTTGATTTTTTATGATTTTTATGTACTTAGTAACATTCAACAAGACAAATCCAATGACGTATAATTTATCAAAATTGGTTGAGCCGTTAAGTAGTTACGAACTGACATAGGAAACGGTCATTTTATACGATTTATCACTCCAAATTGTTTCTAAATATATAAATTGTACACATTTTCGTATTTGCCTTTTGAATCCCTTTATTTTGATACCCCACTCGAGGGTCATGAAGAAAATTTTTTTTTCAGCTCGCACAATAAAGCGCATAAAGTACGCGATTTTGATTTTTTTTTAAATTTAGGTACCCATTGACACTCGCGTCATCGAGACAAATTTAATGACGTATCATTAATTATCAAAATCCGTTGAGCCATTGATTAGTTACAAGCGGACATAGGAATGGACATACATACACACAGGTGAAACACATATACCCAGTCGGGTAAAAAAAGAGCAACCGCCGAGTTTCTTGCTGGTTCTTCTCGGTCGGAATGGCATTCCGAACCAGTGATTCAATTGACGATTCAAAAGTATATCTAAAAGTGTATTTGCATAAAAAACTTTTATTTTCTATTCTATTCTGTTTCATTTTGAATTTACCTTAATTAAAATACTTTAAATTTTACCTTAATAACTAGGACCGCTAATATATATATATATATATATATACCTATAGCTAATATACTAGCGGTCTCGGCAGACGTCGTCCTGCCTGGTGACATACCAATATCAGCGCCACCTACCAAGACCCAATAGGTTAGCTGTACTTAGCGGGTAATAGTGTTTTCAAACTATCCAGGAACCCATTGAAATATACACACAAAATTTCATCCAAATCAGTCCAGCCCTTTAGGAAAAAGTACAGAAGAATTATATCGGTACGGGTGAGAGAGTTCCGTATCGACAGGATGAACATTCAGTGTTTGACAGTTACGAAACCCATGAACATTTTGTATGGGAAAATGTTTTTTCTTTTATTTTTTCGTCAATTTTCCAATATTTTTAACAGTTATTCTGCTATTCGGGACGAAGACAAATACAACAAATCAAAAACCATGAAAATCGGTCCAGCCGTTCTCGAGTTACAAGTGTTCGAACAAACGAGACTTTGTTTTATATATTAAAGATATACGTATTTATATATATACTATATATATAAATATATATATGTAACTTTTGTACATAAAATATAATAATTACTTAAAATAAAAACTTTAATTTGAATAAAATAATTGAATGATTCAAATCAATCACCTGTACCCCATCCCTATTTTATTTTCGTTAAAAAGTGACAACCCACGAAACTTCACATTACTGCATACAATTAAAAGTCGAAGTATAGTTACCTACATTATGATAACCAAATAATTAAATAGCGGATAAAACTTGTCGGCTTAGGACTTATACCTATTGCGATTTAATTATGTTAGAAAGAAAAAGATACATAATAATATAGTCTGTTCGTTTACTTACCACGTTCGTTTACTTACCACGCTGGCCAAGTGCAGATTGGCAGACTATTTGGAGATTCTGTTTTATTCTTAGAATAGAAAAAAAAAAATTACAAAGTGTAAAAAATAATAATAATAAAAGCAGAATAATAAGAGCAACTGCGCCTGTGTGACACTATGTTACCGAACGGACTTTACTTACTCTAAATAATATAGTTTAGAGATTTGAGCTGAAATTGCAATGGGCGGGGCGGGGCACATTGTTCGAGAGAATCGATGTACATTGGGATCCTGAGGCGCTCAAATGGCACCAGGAAAGGAAGCCTTGGAAGACCTCCCATTTGTTCTCAAGCGAGTCTCTGTTTTGTGGCGATCCTTGCAAGAGACCCAATTCCAACTATGAACATCTATGCCTTGAGACGACGATTTGATCATCAAATACCTGCCTAATTCACAATTGTGTCAAGTTCCGAAAAAGTGGTACAATCTCGACTATTTTCGTTGCATCTCCGATATCAAAGGTGTAGTTCTGTTTGTCTTTGAAAAAACAAAAAGCTACAAGCTAGAATCTTGTTAACAAGAACAAACAAAGGTTCCCAAACTGCTATGTATCGGGTTTCCTAAGTAACGAGAAACTTTGGCTCTTAGTTTAGTTCAGGGGCGTCTAAACGTTGGTGCTTCTTTGAAATCAAATGAATTATTAGACATTTAAATTTACGGACATACTGAAATAAAGTTATTTTCATACTAGATGATGCCCGCGACTTCGTCCGCGTGGATTTAAGTTGTTTTTAAATCCTGTGGGAACTATTTGCTTTTCTGGGATAAAAGTTATCTATGTCAATTTCCGGGATGCAGGCTACCTCTGTACCAAATTTCGTATAAATCGATTAAACGGATGGACCGTTAAGAATCCCGTGGGAACTCTTTAGTTTGCTGGAATAAAATCCGTAGCCTATGTCCGCCCCGGGGTGTAAGCTAACTCTGTACCAAATTTCAACAAAATCGGTTAAACTGTTGGTCCATGAAAAGCAAGCAGACAGACAGATAGACAGACAGACATATTTTCGCATAAAATATCAGTATGGATTATTCCAATACTCGTATATATCGAAGAGCTGATTGCTACGAGTATTAGCAGTCAGCTCTTCGATCTTTACCAGTGCAAACTCTTGATTCTCATAACTAATAGAACATTACGAAAAGCGCTTTGAAATCAGGTCTGCTCTGGAATTGAACATACCAAAAGCAAACATTTGCTATGAAAATAGTGAATTTATAATATTTTGATGCCTTAATAAAATACCTAATAATTTCATAAAGTACCTACTTAATAGCGGACAAGAAATCCAAATACATGTTACTGTAGGTGACTCTATAGAGATTGTATTATCTCGACTCTGGATAATCTTAGTTGTTTCTAGTTCATCTGTTGGTGAATCCTCGATTATCGCAATGTTTATCGTATTCTAGAGCTTTTACTGTCGTTAAGGGTAATTAATGACGATAAAATGTAATGGTAATTAATGAATAATGTCAAAGAAAAAAAAATTCATTTAAAATTAATCAACTTGGTCCCTCGAGTAGGTTAGCTTTTATTTCATTTGAAAATTTTATAAAACTCGTACCTAAGTAATTTAAAAATTATAAACATTCCAAAAAATAACGGTCTTTTGAAATCATTCTCTCATTCTCGTCAATCGGGGCTTTTCCGAGTTAACTTCATTAATCATCCTTAACCAAGTTTAAAAATTTAAATGTAAAAGGTTTATCAACCCTGCCCCGTTTTCTAAACACAGAGTAGAATAGAAATTCTACGTTTTCAAGTAAATTACACAAAAAACAAGATAAGGGACTGTTGTTAGTTAGATCTACCTATGCGAAGCATTTTACTTTTAGTAATATTGTTAATAGCAAAAATAATTGATCGACAGAAAAATAACAAACTAAAATGCCGATGTTCCATTTTGGTTAACAAATGTTTGTAATAAATATATTGAGAGATGTAAATCTAACCCCGTATAAAAATGGGTACGCAGTCAAAATAAAGAGAGATTTTCTAAAAAAAATCGTATAAGTATTTTCTTTCTTACCCTTTAAAAATAACCAGATATTGTGGCTAATTCTGTTGTACACAATCTCTAAACCTAAACTAAAATGACAGGCCTAAATCTATTGCTATCCTTTTCTGCAGTGAGCACTATGAAAGAGATAGGAATAAAAGACCTGTCATTTTAGTTTAGGTTTAGAGATTGTGTACAACAGAATTGGCCACATCGTGGCTAATTTTGTTCTACACAAATCTCTAAACTAAAATGACAGGTCAGAGGTCTAAATCTATTGCTAACCTTTTCCGCAGTGAGCACTGTGAAAGAGATAGGAATTTTAGACCTGTCATTTTAGTTTAGTTTAGAGATTGTGTACAACAGAATTAGCCACAATGTCAGACGGTAGTTAAATATTGAAATACATACCATAAAATAAGCACATTATATTTTACATTAAGTCACTCTTCTCCAAGCTTCTGCGGTTATTATTTTATTAGTGCCTTAAAAGCACTACATCTTGTCTTGATACCTAGTTAGAATTATTTCGCTTCATTACGCACGGGCGGGTTCACCTTATAAGCTCGCCTGGTAGCAAAGATATTGCAGGAGTATCACAATTAAGGTGGGAACAAATTCATAAAAAGAACTGCTAAAAGATCGACGTTTCTGTTAGCTGACCAAATTGTTAACGTGATTGCAGTTTTTGACATCATCTGACATCTAATATGATTATGGAATTCTAACAATATCAACTTTCATCAATCGCGCCTCTACACGTTGGCCAACATGATGGCGGATATGATGGAAGGTATTGGGCGAGGAGTTTGTGTTCGCGTCCACACTTTGGAAGGTCGTTCAGTATGCTCCGGTTAGGGCCAATGTGCGGACGTATTTACTAAATTGAATATTGAGACGTTAACAGCTGCTGCGGTTTAATTATTCACAGCATACCGCAACTACGTGAATGTGTATACGAAAATTGTATTTTTTTATTTTTGTAATTTTATTTCTTGGGTTTCACAAACAATTTTCGGCTTAGTAGGGCTATATAAAGCAAAAAGTTTCTTCATTGGTCATTGTCAATGCCATTTTGTGGACATTATACTAGTTACGACGCGTGAATATAAAATTTAAAAGACGTGCATGCGTGCGATCACTCTGAGAGCTCGTAGCAAACTGAACTTGCCTCCAACGTGTGGATGGTGCGGCCAAACTCTGTCCCAAACCCTTTGATGTACCGACACGAAATGGATCTCGCGCCAACTTGCGGGCCATCATTCCAATACCTAACAAAATAGCACAAACTCCCGCTCTATACGTTGGCCAACGTACCGTAATGGGCCATAAGATGGGCCAGCATGTTCGCCAACGTGTGGATGAGCAGTAAAACAACATCCAACAACATTGCAAAATGATTTATTTCAGGTAAAGCAATTTGTGGCCCTTACGATATAAGTTATAAGACTTAATTTTAAACGCTGATTCTGTTGAGAAGAGCTGACAAGAATAGGGTATTCTACTGTGTTTGAAAAAGCACTTCAAAATGTTGTTTTTGTTAATAAAAAGCCACAAAAAATATATTTCGGCAAAATAAACACGCGTTCATGCCATAAAATTAAATTAAATTTTAAACATTTTTTAATGCCGCGAAAACGCTGTCAGCCAATAAGTCAGCCATTTCATGACGTAACAATGATATACAAGAAGGTTATAAATGTATTCTATATAACACTGGAGTTTGCGCCTTAAATATTGTAGTGAAGATAAAGTCATTCACCTGGGCTACTTTTTCTTTATTACTAATATTTTTTGGACGATATATCGATAGTTTGATATCGAAATGTAGATACAAAAAGCTGTGATAAAGCTGTGATAGCCTAATGGCTAGGACGACCGACTTCTAATCGGAGGTCGTGGGTTCGATCCCGGGCACGCACTTCTAACTTTTCGGAGTTATGTGCGTTTTAAGAATTTAAATATCACTTGCTTTAACGGTGAAGGAAAACATTGTGAGGAAACCTGCATGCCTGAGAGTTCTCCATAACGTTCTCAAAGGTGTGTGAAGTCTACCAATCCGCTTGGCCAGCGTGGTGGACTATGGCCAAGGCCCTCTCACTCTGAGAGGAGATCCGTGCTCTGTAGTGAGCCGGTAATGGGTTGATCATGATGATGATGATGATACCTCTGTGGTAATAAATAGGTACATTCGCTAGTGAAAAATAAATTAAGAAATTTGATAAAAATAAAAATTTATATTGAAATATACTTAAATATTCTGATTTTGAGTCATAAAAGCACATTATTTTTTTATTAAATTAAAATTAAAAGTCGTAATCGTTAATCTGTATATCACGTAACCTTGAACACGAGCCGCCTTGTTTTGACGTCATAATGATAGTTAATACTAATCATTAATATATGGTCATATAGACAAAAACCATAAAGTTCATTGTACTCTGAAGCAACAACTTTTGCATGTAACCCAGACTTCTGTTCTGCCGAATTCCAGAATGTTAAAACATCTTTGTAAACATCATTAGTTGTCTGTCAAGTCGGCTTACGGATGAATATTTTACGTGATAACGTCATTTAAAAATATTGGTATAAGGCCCTGTTTCACCACCATCTGATAAGTGTCGGATAGCTTATTCACAACTATAGTCCTTGTCACTTGACATGAGTAAGGAAGTGACAAAACTTACGTTTAGGCTATCCCGACACTTATCAGAAGCACTACCTTCTGATAAGTGTCGGGAACAGGCCATATTGTACCTTATTTTAATAAAATAATTACTAAGAACTATAACCTAACACATATATATATATTTATAATTTAATTTGTTTGATAAAGATACTGGACTATAATATAACTGTGTAATCATTTTTATTTATATGTGCCGAGTTTTAGTGGTTTGTAGTGGTGGTGGTAGGCTGGTTTTAAGTGTTACGCTGAGAGTTCGGCGCGTTGTTGGTCGGTGCCGACCGCCCGCCCACGCGCCTCTGTTTTTAACCCCCAACGCAAAAACGACGGGGTGTTATAAGTTTGACGTGTCTGTGTCTGTGTGTGTGTGTGTGTGTGTGTGTCTGTTTGTTCCCCTGTAGCGCTCAAACGGGTGAACCGATTTGAATGCGGTTTTTTTTGTTCGAAAGGTGAATTAGTGGAGTGTTTTTAGCTATGTTTGATAAAAATCGATCCAAGATGGCCGCCGCTACAAAATGGCGGATTACGTATTTTTTCACAATTTCCATAGTATGGGTATCAAATGAAAGGGCTTGACTAGTAAAATAACACTATCCAAGATGGCTGTCGCCACAAAATGGTGAATCTCGTTTGGAATTGTCGGTTTTCTTTAATTTTTAATTTATACTTGTTTCAGTAAGTGTCAAAACCAGCCTTACAGTGCGACCATTCTATCTGAGGGAGGTCGCTAGTATCGCCTTAGTATTGCCATACAATCGTTTATTCGACAAATTTACGGGAATCCCATAACAGTACGTATGAGGTACGAGAAGTCGCCCGCGACTAGTACCTAATCCCAATCTGGGATTCACTACGACTCATCGCATCACATGCACTCCCGCCAAGACGCATTAATATACTTACTATCGTCACTTTAATGTGTATATTTTACATATTACGTACATAAGTACTGATGATAAATTTAGTCTGTTTTTAAATGGGTTTTAACAGCTCTCAAACCGGTTGGACTTGATAATACTGTACCAGCAGATACTCGCTTGTATTTATTCGATTTTATTGTGGAATAATCGGAGCCTGATTCTGCAAAAAATGTCTTTATTTTCAGAATTCTATTCCAGGCATCACTTTTAATAGCTTTTGGCATCATTAATGCTAAGAAATAATTACGGATTCTATATTAATTTCCGAAAAGATTTTTCTTATTATAATTAATTAGGTAGGTATTTTATGTTTAAGGAACTGACAACACTAACCTGTAGTCAAATTGTATGAAATTCTAAGATGACAGCCGTAGTTTCATTTTTTGCCATTTCACAGAAAAGATGGTCTATCTATACGGCTCGCATCATACACCTAATCTGTCATCGGCCGGAACGTGCTCGGGCGTCGTCGGACGAACTCGGCCGATCGAAAAACATATGAAAAAAACGGGTAACATCGGACGATGCAGGTTGTAGTGTACGCGCTCGTTTTCTTTTACATACGATTGATTTGATCGGCCGACGCCGCCCGAGTAAAGATCGGCCGATGACGGATTAGGTGTACGCGTACCGTTAGTTTAATTAAATACCTAACTTAATTTGCTACACAAATCATGGTCATCCATATTTGCTAGTGCGAATCCACCTCTGATATTCATAACAGCTGAAGTTAAGAGCTTAATGAGTTCCCGCGCCTTTGAAACTGAAACCAATCTTGGATCTCAGTTATTTCCCGGCAAGTTGGGAGCTATGCGCCCAACCTGCGTTCCTTTATAACTTCACTCAGTCACTCGGTTACTGAGCAGCACGTGCCCGGTAATCGTTAGCACGTAAATACTTAGCTACTGACTGGAGAATGTTCATCGTTTTAATATAACTTTGATGGCCTTAGTGCAATACATTGGATATGAACTTACCAGATATTCGTAGAACCCTGTGGATGTGTAGAGAATTTACTCTTACATTTCTCTTTGTGCACACAGGGTCCGTACCGGAACCGTAGTATTTCATACTAATAGTAGTGTTTAATTGGGATTTATTAATAATTATATCATAATTATATCAGAGGTCACACTTAAATAACGAGACAAAGTTTCTGCAAGCGAGGTGTGTCATGACAGTGCAAACGTGTTTGTTCGCAAAAGCAAACATTATGCTGAACATTGTTGTGTTTTAGTTAGGTAGATCGGTGGGAATATACTGTATATCTACCATATTTCGGAGAGAATTTCATGGACGTAATGGCCGGACCACATTTGTCAACTGTCTTGAGGATGCAGTGGTATGACCTAGTTACGACTTGATGCTTATACAGTATTCCACCGTTGCCGGTTGTATGCCGAAATATCTAGAAAAATACTACTGCATTATTCATCCCAAGAAAACCCTTATCTTTGTGTGCTTAATGCATGCAACTCACTCTATTAATATTCTATTAATACCCTACATTTGATTGCAAAAAAAATTAGTTTGAAGAAGTCAAAAGAATAACGAAGAAGAAGAATGGAGAAGGTATACTGAACTAATGTGAATTGCAACTTCACTTTCCAGTACCTACGGTGCGTGAAGAAGAAGAATGAAGAAGGTATACTGAACTAATGTGAACTGCAACTTTACTTGCCAGTACCTACGGTGCGTGAAGAAAAAGAATGAAGAAGGTATACTGAACTAATGTGAATTGCAACTTTACTTGCCAGTACCTACGGTGCGTGAAGAAGAAGAATGAAGAAGATATACTAAACTAATGTGAATTGCGACTTTACTTGCCAGTACCTACGGTGCGGCACTTTGAATCAGCATCAGCTGATTTTATGGTCATGGTCTTACGACGCAGAGAGATAGAATACATTTATTGACTGGAGGTCAGACAGCTTAGTCGGTTCAGTAACTGACTAAACGGCCTACTTCAAATCCATTGCCCCTATATAAAACACTCAAATCCACTGTAATTCACTGGAATGTTCACTGGCACATTCAAGTTTATCCTAGGCTGATAAATGTCTGGAATAATGTGGCTGACCGACGATACTAATAATTATTCCTGTCTAGCGTTTATGTGAATCGGCCATTAATAGTCATTATTTCGAGGGATTGCCAACTGCGCCAATCATTTTGATGGATTTTACACACCCAATTACATATTCGCTTTTACGTAACATCGTTTGATACGAAATTGCACCGTAATCGTACGTATATGTGTAACAGTAGCTTTTATTTTTGACTGCTTCATTGGTCTAGTGGCTAGATTCCGCTGCGGATCATGAGGTCCTGAGTTCGAGTCTCGTGTCAGTCCAAAAGGATTTTTCTGGCAAGAAATTCCCAGCAGGAGTTGAGAAGTTGGCGGTGTTACATCCCCATGCCTCGGAGAGCACATTTAAAATCTCTATAGATTTTTCTTCTTCTTCGTGTGTGTTACGTCCACTGCTGGACATAACACACACGTCTCTTGTAGGGACTTTCCAGCGGATCCTTTTCACTCGTTTAGATGTCCACAGTTGGACATGTCTCTTAAAGGGATTTTCCAGTCATCATCATGATCAACCCATTACCGGCTCACTACAGAGCACGGGTCTCCTCTCAGGGTGAGAAGGGTTTTGGCCACAGTCTACCACGCTGGCCAAGCGGATTGGCAGACTTCACACACCTTTGAGAACGTTATGGAGAACTCTCAAGCATGCATGTTTCCTCACGATGTTTTCCTTCACCGTTAAAGCAAGTGATATTTAAATACTTAAAACGCACATAACTCCGAAAAGTTAGAGGTGCGTGCCCGGGATCGAACCCACGACCTCCGATTAGAAGTCGGTCGTCCTAACCACTAGGCTATCACAGCTCTTTCACAGTTATTATTTTCCAGTGGATTTCGTCGATTCGTTTAGAATTTTAGACGGGCAAGATAGATTATTTTGTTTCAATTACGTAATATGTATACTGTAGCCCGGGAGAGTTTGCTGTCCGCTGTTTGATGAATTACCACCGGCTTAATCAAGTTAACAGCTACTCCGTTGCCAAGCGTGTGTTAGCTTAGAGCTAACTTGGTATATTATATCTCTGTTGCTACGGTAATTTACATGAAGTGGGTATAAGTTGCCTCGTTGGTCTAGTGGTTAGCGTGTTCGACTGCAGATCACGAGGTCCCAGGTTCGATTCCCGCGTCGGGCAAATAATTGTTAGGTATTGGGTTTTTCTGTGAAGAAATTCTCAGTGCCAGCCCGGAGTTGGTAGTTGGCGGTGTTTCACCCCCGTGCCTCGGAGAGCACGTTAAGCAGTCGGTCCCGGTTATTATCACTATCATGTGACAATAGTCGTTAAAGCCCGCTAACCCGCATTGGAGCAGCGTGGTGGGTCTAAGCTCTAAATCCCTCTCTCCTATGAGAGAGGAGGCCTGTGCCCAGCAGTGGGATGTTAAAAGGCTTTAGTGGTGGTGGTGGTGGTGGGTAAATGATGAGACTTTGTAAACTGTAACAGCGGCAAATAAATCGAAACTGGATTTTTCATAGAAAATTATATAGGAAATATACCTATTTCACACAGATTTTCATTGTCGAAAATTGATGGAATTGGTATCGATATATGATGGAATTATCCTGAATTTCTTATCCAATGTATAAATACATGTTTATCCTGTTTTGATTTATTTCCTGTCAAGTGTAGTTTGTTCAAGGGATTCAAAACATTCTTATGTCGCATGGAGAAAGCAAAATTGTTTAAATTTAGCTGTGATGCAGCGACATAAATTTGGTTTTATACCTACTATAATTCAGAATTAATTTCTGAAAAAAAAATATTGTTTTTCCTTTTTAACCCCCGACGCAAAAACGACGGGGTGTTGTTATAAGTTTGACGTCTCTCTCTCTGTGTAATTTTGTAGCGGCGGCCATCTTGGATCGATTTTCATCAAACATAGCTAACAACACTCTCGACTTCACCTTTCAAACAAAAAAACCGCATTCAAATTGGTCCACCCGTTTGAGCGCTACAGGGGAACAGACAGACACACACACATACACACACAGACAAGTCAAACATATAACACCCCGTCGTTTTGCGTCGGGGGTTAAAAATTGCTTTCCTTTAAAAAAAGGCATAAGGCTTGGCACACATTGGCCTGAACGTCTAACGCTTTAGCAGCCACGTCTTAAGAAGTGTAAGTTATTTCCTTCATTGGCATGAAACCATCCTTTGCTATAAAGAAACAGTTTAAGTTTTATGCACAAACTAGTACCACTATGGGGTGTAAGTGGCCCAAACTCTACCGATGTGGCCAAAGTCAACCTCACCTGCGCGCGGTGCACCCTGCCAATATGCTAATGAGGCCAGAGGCTCTGACGTTCTTACAATTAGTCCCCCTATGGGTCTTTGTGTCTGATACCACACAATATAATCTTGATGGTATCACCGCTTTGTGGTAGGATTCTACCTCGAATCCGCCTGGCTGGCGACCATAATTCAGCCGTAACCTGCCGCAAAGCATCCGTTGCGTTCCGGCAGCGAGCTGAATATCCAGATCACCTTCAAAAGCCGGCAACGCATAGGTGCATAGGCCTCTGATGCTGCAAATGTTCATGGGCGGCAGTAATCACTCAACATCAGTGTGCTTAGTCTCAGTTTGAAGCGCTCCAAAACTAAAAGTAGGTATTATGAGTATACTATTGATCGAATCACAAATGACTTCAGAGCAAAATGAACCCAAAGACTCTTATTTTAGGCATATTTTACCCTGATGTCATTGTGATTCGATCAATAGTATACTTATAGTATACTATAAAGTTTTGTAGCGCACCAAACTGAGACTAAGCACTCAGGTGACCCGCATGCTCGATTGCCCGCAATTTATATATAAAAAACATTATAATATAAAAATATATAATAATAGGTGTTGATCAAAATAAAATTTCCATATAAAAAGTCAACATTTTATTCATAAACCAGTACAAGTACTTACATTAGCATAGATTTACAGTATAAAGACTAAATAGTACGAAGTTACCATACAAAAATAATCTTTCATCCATGCAAATTGTACTCTCATTACGTCTATATGAGAAACGGGGGAAAATATATTAAAGCACGATAGGGTGAGTGAAAGAATCCATTTAAACTCGAAATTAATAACAAATTCCTTATATTACAATCTTTTTTCTTAGGCTAGCCGCACATTGTGTGAGTGGTGAGAAATGTTTCACTCACTTTTCATTGGTTACTCACATGAGTATAACAAAAAATAATTTAAATATAATTTAAAATACAAGTTAAATACCTTTTAAGGATTTGTATGAAGAAGCACATTCCGGCGCTTTCTTCATACAAACGTAGGAGGGTGATCACTACATTATTTGATATTGTACAGTCAAAACTATACATTATATCAATTTGTCTCGTCATTATCTAGGTTTATTGATATACTAGCCGACCCCCGCGACTTCGTCCGCCTGGATATAGCTTTTATATAGGATCGGATTGGATCCCATAATCCTTTTTTGTACCTAAACTAAATGTAGTTACTCCTTATAACATGACCTATCTGCCATTGAAAGTTCCATCAAAATTGATCCAGCCGTTTCGGTAATTAGCTGGAACAAATAGACAGATCGATAAACATACATTTAAACGCACACCAGTTTAAAATAAGCCGTACGTTCAAAGATCCGGGTCCCAAGTTATTTGAACCCAATAAATGGGTTTCATTTCTGAACTAAGAAACCTATGACCTTGAAATATTTACGGGACAATACTTAAAGTACTACCTTTCTAACAAAAAAAGAATGAGTTAAATCGAAGTACCCGTTATTGTATTAGAGCTAAATACACGTTTTAACTTTTTCCCCTCTCCCAAGGTAGCCGTGCTGAATTTCGGGATAAAAAGTATCCTACCTCGGAGTATAAACTCATATCGTACCAAATTTCATTCGAATCCATTTAGTAGTTTCGGCGTGATGCGCGGCCAAGATACAGACAGACAGACAGACAGAAAGACAGACAGACAGACAAAAATGAAAAAAATTGCAGTTTTGGCTTCAGTATCGATTATAGATTGCCCTCCAATAAAAAAATTCAAAATATCTTCAATGTACAGAATTGGATCTGTTACAGTTTTATTATATTATAGATAAAACAATGATAAAAATAATGATTTTAAAATTAAAGCCTCAAAAGATTCCTATTTTAACACTATACTTTGGGTGTAAATAAGTAAAATTAGGAGTATGAAAATTCTAAAACAATTTAACATTAGACGTAGTTTATTTATTCATTACTTGAAATAACTTTGCAAACATAGATTTAGTAGTTCTTTCTCTAAAATACGTTTCCCAAACGACTGTTCAATCTGCCTCACCCAACAGACACTAAATGAAACAAGAAATAATAATATAATGAGAAATAACAAACAGAAACAGAAGCGCGCCAGCCACTTTAGTCGAGCGTACTGTATGTGCGGCCAGCATAACTCATATCGTACATAATCCAAAAATAAAAAGCGTACAATTTTGTCTAATCAGATATTATATTATAATACATAATAATTATAATTATTTAATATTAATTATATAAGTAGTGGGATGTCTTAGTCGTCTATAATATCAGATGAATAAACCTGTCGTCTTATTATATTAATTACAAAAATACGTTTCATTCATTTTCAGTATCTGAATAAAAGAAACTTTTTATCATTTTTATTTTCAAAATTATTACTTATTAAAAGTTTGTCTAAAAAGATCTTGCAGTTAAGGGCCCAAAGCGATTCAGATTTTTAGCAAAAATGTGAGAAAGATAATCCTAAGCAAGTTGACCGTAAAATGAGTAACAAGTATAAATTAAAAATCCCCCGACATTCGCAATTTTGTGGCGGCGGCCATCTTGGATTTGCAATAGTGATAATTTACAAGTCAAGCCCTTTCATTTGATACCCATATTAAGGGAGTTGTGAAAAAATATGTAATCCGCCATTTTATAGCGGCGGCTATCTTGGACTGATTTTCATCAAACATAGCTAACAACACTCTCGACTAATTCACCTTTCAAACAAAAAAAAACCGCATTCAAATCGGTCCACCCGTTTGAGCGCCACAGGGGAACAGACAGACACACACACACATACACACACACACACACAGACACGTCAAACTTATAAGTAACAACCCGTCGTTGTTGCGTCGGGGGTTAAAAATCAAATTGTACAATTTTAAGAACTATGATAATTGAGCGCCAACAGCGCAACATCATCAAGTCATGGCTGAAAACCGAAAGTCTGATGGTTCAAACCCCAACCGTTGCATAAATATAATGCGTTATATTACTTATAGAAAATATTAGGTTGTTATCAACAAAAAAAAAACAATATTTTGAAGCAGAGACAAATTTTTGACAACAATTCTTAAAACTAATAACATCCCACAAACATTTGTAGATCGACCAGAATCTCATGAAAAATAGGGAAATTAAATTTTGTAGTAAGCAACACTAGGTTAACTCGGCTACCCTAGTAATAAACAAAGTAATTACATTCAGAACACCTTACCTGGGATCGTTTCACGAAACGAAAAATCAAGCAACTGCATTTTAAATACAAAAACAAAGTAATCAACATCCAATTACTTTGTTTTTGTGTTGTGCTTGTTGTTTACTTGGTTTTTGCATTTATATTCCGGGTTAGTGAGTGCAGTTACTTTGTTTGAGCAAATTTTAATTTCAGTAAACGGTTCAAGTTATTTGAAATATTAAACTGTGGTAAAAAACTTTTGTTAATGCAAAAAGTCAATTTCACAAAAAAGTCTGTTACTTTGTTTATCGCTAGGGCAGCCGTAGTTTGCTAACCTTGAAATTTCATTTCCCTATTTTTCATGACATTCTGGTCGATCTATACGAATATTATTTTTATTAATCACTAGATTCTGCCCGCGGCTTCGCCCGCGTGAATTTCAGTTTTTCACAAATCCCAAGGGAATCGTGGATTTCCGGCTCCCGTTCCCGCTCCCTTTTCCAAACTTTATACCTACTTTCAAGGAAGTTTGCTATAGTAATCTACCTATAGCTGTAGATATATATTTCGTTTTTATCAAAATCCCGTGGGAACTGTAGATTTTTCCAGGATAAAAAGTGCATACGCATACAGATGCATGCAACTATTGTAATAATGTGCTATGTGAGCGTGATTTACCTAATAATATTATAGTAGGATTAGTAGGATTGGTATTGTGATTATGTGTGATAGCTTCTGCCCGCAGCTTCGCTCGCGTGAATTTCGGTTTTGAACAAATCCCGAGGGAATCGTTGATTCCCGGTTCCCGTTCCCGCTCCCTTTTCCAACCTTTATACTTTCTATCAAGGAAGTTCGCTATAATAATCTACATATAGCTGTAGATATAGACTTCGGGTTTTTCAAAATCCCATGGGAACTGTGCATTTTTTTCAGGATAAAAAGTAGCCTATGTGTTGCCAATGCATGCAACACAGCAACCTATTGCAATAATGTGTTATGCGAACGTGATTTACCTAAGAACAGTCAGCGCCCTCTATGGCGTTTTTGGAAGATTATATCTATTTTAGTCCCACAGGAATACTTTTCCGGGATAAAAAGTAGCCTATGTTTTAAGTCAGGGCATAAGCTATCTCCATTCAAAATTTCAGCCAAAACGGTTCAGTAGTTGCGGCGTGATTGAGTAACAAACATCCAAACATACAAACATCTAAACATCCAAACATCCAAACATCCACACTTTCACATTTATAATATTAGTAGGATTTTCCTGATAACTTTATGGATCATTCAGTAATATTGACTGGAATTCCGAATATTTTAGTGATACCTATTCTGTATCCCGTCAGCAGACTTATTGATATGTATACGTAATAAAGTTATTAGCGTTATATTAATAAATATAACGTTAATATATAACGTTGAAATAAACACTTATCACGATATGTGTAATTGTTTAACGATATTTCTCTCATATCTTAAAATCCCGATTAAGAAATCAAAATGTGTCATATATTGAACTAATTATTCACATACGTCTCAATCAGGTGGTTAGTAATAATATTCTATAGCGTCCTCCACTCCGAATATTTCCAAATAATGAGGTTATAAAAATGATTAAACATTATTAATAACTAGCTGATTTTTTGTATGCAGCTTAGTAAATACTTGTATAATGAAATGGCTACATAGTCCTACAAATTTAGTGGAACTATTTCCCACCCGAGCGAATCGAAATTTTTAGCATCTCCCCACTCGAGAAGCTACCTCCATCGAGAATTTTCATAGATAAAAAAGTTGGTCGTCTCGTCGAAACGAACCTACTCACGAAAATTCAGTTTGTTATTAATCACTAAAAATTTTGTTCGGCGGCTGCCGTACTATACTATTATGATATTGTCTGTCTGACCAGTTTACGAAATGACGGTTTACAAAATATTATCACGTCGACGAAATTTCGTCATATAAAAATAATATTACTGATGTCGTTAAATACGCTATTATATCTTCTATGTTACACTTTTATGTCCGGACATAAATTCCCTTCGCCAAATTCCTTATCACAACACCAGTAAAGTGACTTGATTGGATGACGCAGAAAACTTAATGTAATTTTTTTGTGATATTTACCTACTACTACTCGCTTTTGCCCGCAACTTTGTCCGCGTAGAGTTAGGTTTTTTATAAAAATGGCACAGGAATCTATGTTTTCCCGGGATAAAAATATATGTTATAAATAAATATGAATATAAACAATATATCGGGATATCTTCTGTCTCTCTTTCTCTCTCTCTCTCTAGGTCTTTGACAAAATCAAATCTAAATCATAATCAAAAAATGAAGTTGATTAGTTACTCCGCTGCAAAATTATTGAAGGATAAATCAACAAGCAAACACTGTTTGAGACAAATAAGCAAATTAATATTTCATTAAAAAAAAGTTATAGCATTATATTAATTAATTATTTTCACTGTAGGTAAGTAACTACATTTTGCATAACATCAAATCTGATACCAATTTAAAAACTAAAACGGATAAAAGTTTAACGTTAAGGGGCGCTTTTCCCTGTTTTAGGCGATTTTGGCCCTTTTCCAACGAGTTTTAAATCAAGAGGAAGATTTTTTTACGCACCCAAAAAAATATATATTGTAGATCAATTCTTTATCAACTAATTTTAATGTTTGAAAACACAAAAGGTATGATTTTGCTCGATCATAAAAAATTCCGAAGAAATGCTGATTTTTTACATTTTTCTAGTTTTATGTATAAAGTTTTGCATCAAATTTTATAAAAATTATATCTAAATAAAGTTTATTGCATTTACTATAAGTTACAACGACTTTTTTTTTAAAATAAAAATCCAAGAAAAATTCTAGCCATTTCTAGCATAAAACGGTCACGCGCAACGCTCTTGCCATGTACTCAGTGGCTCACAGGCCTTCATCGAGGTAGGACGTGCGTCAGTTTTTGCCAGCCGCGCTCCCCGCGATTCATATTCGTAATTTCTCTAATTTAGTTATAATTTTTTTTTAAATTAGTAATAATAAATATTATTTTGTAAATTTGTGTCTTTTTAGATAGAGTTACGTATGTAATAAAAAGTTAGTAGAGGAAAATGTGAGATTTTGAAATATGTAATGATATTTACTAAAGTAACCACAGTATACCTACTTAGGTATCAGTAACCAGTATGACCATTATATTATATTTTGAACCTCCGACGCAAAATCGACGGGGGGGACGGGGGTGTTATAAGTCTGACGTGTCGTGTGTGTGTGTCTGTCTGTCTGTCTGTCTGTTCCCCTGTAGCGCTCAAACGGGTGGACCAATTTGGGTTTTTTTTGATTTGACCGTGAGCTCGAGGCCCGGCGCACACTGAATAATGAACTTTACACTATTGACATACGGTCGCGCGGTACGGTACGCGCGCGGTGTTAGCAAGCAGCAGAGATACGTGCAAGGCTCGCCACAGTTCAGTATGGACGATGACGGATTTGTCGACGGCTCGGGTGCGGCTCGTACAATGAATAGGGAACAAGGAATGAAAAACTTTATACTTGTAGTATTAGTGATCAGGTGAAGTAAATAGATTCAAATCAGAAATCAAATCACATATAGACATTACTAAAATATTCAAACATCTTATTTTAGTAATGTCTATATGATCTGATTTTTGCTCACGTGGTCAGATTTTAAAAGCTTATATCTCCGAAACTATAGGGTGCAGCACCATGTTGTTGGTACTCAAACTTCTTATTTTCGCGATGTCTATGTGCTCACGTGGTCAGATTTTTAAAAGCTTATATCTCCGAAACTATAAGGTGCAGCCCCATGTTGTTGGTACTCAAACTTCTTATTTTTGCGATGTCTATATGCTCACGTGGTCAGATTTTTAAAAGCTTATATCTCCGAAACTATAGGGGTGCAGCACCATGTTGTTGGTACTCAAACTTCTTATTTTCGCGATGTCTATGTGCTCACGTGATCAGATTTTTAAAAGCTTATATCTCCGAAACTATAAGGTGCAGCCCCATGTTGTTGGTACTCAAACTTCTTATTTTTGCGATTTCTATGTGATCCCGTGGTCAGATTTTTAAAAGCTTATATCTCCGAAACTATAAGGTGCAGCCCCATGTTGTTGGTACTCAAACTTCTTATTTTTGCGATATCTATGTGATCCCGTGGTCAGATTTTTAAAAGCTTATATCTCCGAAACTATAGGGTGCAGCACCATGTTGTTGGTACTCAAACTTCTTATTTTCGCGATGTCTATATGCTCACGTGGTCAGATTTTTAAAAGCTTATATCTCCGAAACTAAAAGGTGCAGCCCCATGTTGTTGGTACTCAAACTTCTTATTTTTGCGATGTCTATGTGATCCCGTGGTCAGATTTTTAAAAGCTTATATCTCCGAAACTATAGGGTGCAGCCCCATGTTGTTGGTACTCAAACTTCTTATTTTTGCGATGTCTATGTGATCCCGTGGTCAGATTTTTAAAAGCTTATATCTCCGAAACTATAGGGTGCAGCACCATGTTGTTGGTACTCAAACTTCTTATTTTCGCGATGTCTATATGCTCACGTGGTCAGATTTTTAAAAGCTTATATCTCCGAAACTATAAGGTGCAGCTCCATGTTGTTGGTACTCAAACTTCTTATTTTTGCGATGTCTATGTGATCCCATGTTTAGATTTTTAAAAGCTTATATCTCCGAAACTGTAGGGTGCAGCCCCATGTTGTTGGTACTCAAACTTCTTATTTTTGCGATGTCTATGTGCTCACGTGGTCAGATTTTTAAAACCTTATATCTCCGAAACTATAGGGTGCAGTCCCATGTTGTTGGTACTCAAACTTCTTATTTTTACCACTATGTGCTCACGTGGTCAGATTTTTAAACGCTTATATCAAATCCACAGCCCCTAAATGTTGGTACACAAAGTTATTTTTTTATATTCTATAAATACAGAACTTATTATGCATGTATGTACCTATTTACCCCATTTTTATTTATCCCTATTATTTTACCTGCAACAGGTATAAAAATAAAAAGGAAATACTTTAAATATCATCCCGTAAACATTTTAAAGTCATCGGTTTTGTAGTTCAGAAATTACAGCCATCACAACCCTCCATATTTTATACAACTGGAAAACCGGATTGTACAGGAATCTTTGAACGTATAGATTATCATCTTAAGCTGGATCGATTTTGATGGGACTTTCTCTAGAAGATATGCACCTTTTGATTGCGCCACTTTTAACAGTTTTTAGCAAGGCATGAGCTCAAAGGAGCAAAACAAAAAGAATAGAATTCCCGCGGGATTTTCAAAAACCAATATCCACGCGAACGAAGTCGCCGGTATCCGCTTGTACCCTATAAGAATAGGCGCATATATTTTTTCTCGTTGTTAGAGCGTCTTCTGTAGAATATTTAGTGCTGTGGGCAGGCTATACCGCTGTTTTATAGATATATAAATAGATAAATGAAACATATTCCTACACCTAACTCACGTGACAAAGTGGCAGTTCTTTTTTAAAAACTGGCGTAGAAACGTCGTAATGAAAAAGGTATATAGTTTTCAAAACTATGCTGTTCAATATTTTCGGATGAAAATATTCTTCTATTCTTATATTATGATCTAAAGACATGACATAGATCTGGTAACAAAACAGATCTAAAATAATGGTTGAGTTAATTTTAGAAGAAAACAAAACAGAAAATATAAACATCATTGGTCTCTTATTTCATTAATAAATATGTTGTAAAACTGTACAGTTATCTATACTGTGGCAAGAATTGCTCGAACGAGGTCGCTACTCGATGTCCGTCGGCGCGTCTTTAACTACGATAAGTAGGCACATAGCGGGGGCTGAGGTAGCGCGCAAATACCTAAAGTTGCAAGACAACCGGGCCTTAAAGGTTTTCCTAACCCCAAAAAGAAATTAGGTTTTTTAATTAACAGCGAAGTTTGTTTACACCAACCAGTCCAATATTTGTCCATTAGGTTCGCGACTAAAATGAATAAAATTGTTTACGCAAAACTGTTAAAATATTCACTAACTTCGCTAATGGACAACAAATATTACTAAATGGTCACTCTTGGGAAGTTTTATTTAATTACTGCGCTCAGATTATATTTTAAAATATTGACTGAAAATTATATTAATAGGTACTAGCGGACCCGGCAGACGTCGTCCTGCCCGGTGACATGCCAACATCAGACCACCTACCGGGTCTAATTGTGTTTTCAAACCATCAAGAAACCCACTGAAATATACACACATCAAATACATCCAAATTGTTCCAGTCGTTTAAGAGGAGTGACAAAAGCAAGTACAAAAGAATTATATATATGTATATGTATATTAAGATTGTTTACTTACATATAGTATGTATGACACAACATAGAATTATACAAAAAGTTGCAGCGTGAAGGAACTTGGAAGAGGCTTCTGCTATTTATGCATAAGTCACTTTTGTGTTTTTTGATCAATTTTCCTTGAGTAAATTTGAGGAGGGATTTTTTAAAATTCCGTCCCTAAAGAGACGAAATAGGGGTTTATATGGAGAAACATTTTCAAAAAATATCATGGGGATTAATCCTGATAGCTAATTATAAAATTCTCTGACTAAAAAATGTTTGTCAAAATTGATAATAATATGTGGAAATTCATTGAGTGATTGAGCAATTAGCGTCAATGATGCGTAAAATGAGAGATGATGAGCAATTTTACTTGACTTTTCAATCAGGTACATCGATATAACTTCTATATTGTGTCACCACTGAGTGGTGCATAAGTCTCATGCGCTTATTAATGCCAAGTGTTCACTTACGATAAAACTTGTAGAACTCAGCTTTAGCAAGTTCCACTGTTTAAACATGAGTTCCGCAAGAAATTGTGAAAATTACTAAGAAGCTCATAAGTTACAATAAGTATACACTAGGGAATATCAAATATTTAAAATAAAGTAAAGTAAACAAGAAAGGAAGGAAAAGTAATGTAAACCACTATTTTCTTATTTACTAATGAACGAGATCCACACATTACCTGACAGCAAACACACAAACAAAAACAATATTTATAAGTAATATTTGATGAAAACCTTTGTGCATTTAGATATTTTTTTGATAAAACCTTCATTTTTGAAAATATCAGAAAGAAGAATCTTATATTTAAATATCTATATGATACAAAAATATCTTCGACGATAAGCAGACACATTTTTAAACAGGTATAATATATTTCATACATACACATAATTTAATATTGAGTATTGATCAATATATATATTTTTAAAATATCATATTTATTTTAAACACGATTTAAAGCTTCAATTTCTCCTTATATAGATAATGAACTTTACAAACGATATTATTTTTGAGTGTTGAGTAAAATAAAAATAAAATCTCTCATAGGTATTTTATTTTTCTGCAAAATCCAACTACTTATTGTCAGACACTAAAGGAATGTTTAAAACATTCGTCATTTTTTCACAAAAGTTACCCACCTTGCAATACATATTATTTGTATATTTATAAATTTTGTAAAACCTCATATTATTTTAGAGTAGGTACCTAAATTCTTTTACATTTTACATTTGATATGAGATCATATAAATTGCAAGTTCGATAATAATATATTATACTTTAAATGTCACTATTTTTGTATAAGACAACAATTTTACAACATTTATTTAATTTAATGATAGCTTACTTTATTATGTACATGACACGATCAAGTCTTGAATTTGAAATGTGCGTTTTTCGTACAAAGATAATTATATATCGTTAGTTACGTGTAGAGGAATCAAAAAGGTAGTGTCATAAAATTAAACAATATATTTAAGAAATAACCACAAGTGGATAGTACTAAAGGGTTTTAGAAAAATGGCGATGATGATTTTTTTAATCTACTGCCTAAGAAAATCTCCATTAAATATAACCACTAAGTCTACTTTAAAATTATACGGGTATATATTTTTCAACTAATGTTAAAGTTAAACAATCAGAATCTAAGGTTTTGTTTAAAGTTTTACTCGCAAAAAACATCGATTATATTTCGCGCTCAATCAATAGTAAGTAGTTATATTATATATCTTGTTAAATAGGTGTTGTTGAAATACTTCATATCTTGCAAGCAAGTTCAAAAAACAGGGAACACATAAATATAAATATGACGGATAAAGTCGTGTCACTACTTCAACAGATACAACTATTGTTTATAACATCTACGCTTTGATATCACTTATTATACAATTTAATATCTCTTCTACAGTAAATGGACATACAACCATTAAACTCCTAATCACATTTATCTACTGCTAAATCTTTGGCATCTTGAGAAATTCCATTGGATTCGCCTTTCATGTGCAATTCGGTCATTTTTAGATGTTACATAATCATCTTTATAACTTGAAATTAGTCCCTTCATCTGCGAAAGAACAAAGAATATTTTTTATTATAACACCTCTGGTTTGTAGTAATTTAATACTTTATTTTTAATAATAATATCTATAATTTTAATATATAATGTATGAAAACCCAATACCAGTAATAAGATCAAGAGATGTAACATTACACCAGAGTACTAAGTCACCGGCAGAAGAAAGAATTTGCTAGTGGAGTGGTAACTAAAATGGAAAACGAAAACATCCTAATATTGAGAGAACTGTATGCTTAGTCTCACTTTGCACAGATCGAAAACTTTACTAAATACTAATGACCGAAACACAATGACTTTAGAGTAAAATGGACGTAAACTGGCTTATTTTAAAGTTTGAGCTCGTTCTCTTTCGTTCAATTCATTCAGCATTACTTTACGCCAGCGAGCTCCCCAAGCAGAAATGTTGTAAAATAAATATTTGAAGTATTGAATTACGACTTTAAAATAGGAGTCTTTGCATTACATATTACAGTTTTTCGATACGTAGCATTTGGTAAAGTTTTGGAAGTTGCGCATACTCAGAATAACTATACTCTGATTTTTAATTCCGCGGAATTCTGACGTTTCTTAATGTTACCAAAGATAAAACGGTTCCTACACAAAAGATAATAAATTCAAAACTTACATATAAATCAAAAATCAATTGCCTCATGTAGATATGACAAATTCCTGACAGATACTTCATACTTGGGGTAAAATCGAACTTCAGGTGGCAACGTTTGTAAATGGCAACTGTCAGAATTCCACCGAATTAAAAATCAGACTATAATAATATAGTTTAAACTGATAGGGCAATTTTCGTACCAGGAGTTCATAAATTTTAATACGAAGACGAAGTTACCTCGAATTCAAGCAGTTCAACGGTTTGTTCTGTTGTTTGCTCTGTTGTTCGTTCGTCTTGCTGTTGATGTTTGTTGGTGGGGTCTTGTTGAGCGGATACCACTGCGCCACGGGTTTCCTCGCGTTGTCCAGCATCTCCAGCCAGTGGTCGCGGCCGATGCCGATCAGTGTGGAGCCTATTGCTGTGCAGCCGATCAGCTCGTTCGGGCCGATCCTGGTGAAGATATTTGAAATATGATTTAATATTTTCCAACTGCTTCCAATTGTTATATTCTATTCGGAGGATTGAGGATTGAGAGATGTACGGCCGAGTTGTGAAAGAATATACTTATGCATATCAACTAGTTGTGCCAGCAAGCACATAAAAGTTGACTGTGCTGGTTATACGCTGTATTATATTCGTATTTACACTGAAAAATCAATCTCGCATTACATCTCCTCAGAACTTACAGATCGTAATCGATGACTTTGACTAGCAGCGTGACGTCATACACGTTTTCCGCTGGCAGGTCGAACACCAGGGCTTCATTATACACCGGGCTCAGTGTGTTCTTCTTGACGGTCGTCTTTTTCTTCTTTATTCGCTTGCCTTGGCAGATTAGGCAGATTTTAACGTAGGGATCTGTCATAAAATAATGTATTATTTATTGTTATTTGGTAGCAAAATGTTTTCAGACAAGCTTACTGTTTCAATATCAAGTGGATTTAATTGATTCTCCATAAATCACACTTGATCGACCAACATGTTGCTGGCTGACTTTATAGTCCTGACCGGAATATGAAATGCTAATGGTTACTAACTTGCAGCCAGCGCTAGTGTTATAGTCAAATGTTTTTAGAGCCGAACTACCTATATAGTAATCTTGTAATGATTTGTTGAATCATTTACGTTTTGAGCATTAAAAATAAACTTTTGAAAACAGCTCTGGAGAAGATAAAAGCGATCCTAAGATTAATCTAAAGTCTTTAGTTCCCGGCGTTTTAAAAGTTAGCATTCAAATTTTCGGTCAAATGTTGTGTCATAAAAATCGATGTCGTGGATGAAATAAAACGAAATGTAACTAAATAAATGGCACGCAGTTTTAAACCTTAGTGGTTTCTCGTCGTGCTCATAAGTCTGTTTTTATATTTGTTTTTTATGCTGATAATTAAAAAAAAAAAAAAAAACGTAGTTCCTAAGCAGTATCAAAATATTGACTTACCTGAGGATCCATTAATATCCATCGCTTTGAGATTCCTCCCCTTGATGACGGTCACAGTGAGTCGCCCAGCAGTGGGCAGGTAGCAGAGCGAAAGCATCAACTCCCCGAGATCTTTCTTCTCCTGTGTAAAAGTAATATTGTTTAAAATATGGCCATGTGTGAATCATAAATTGGTAACGGGCGAAGCACATAGTAGCACATGGGTGTGTTACGAACCTACACTGGAAAGAGCTGTGTTGGCAGCTCCGTCCGTCTTCCTCAGATGACATCAAACAAAAATTCACAAAGAGCCGCTGAAAAATTACTAGCGGCACAAAATCGTGCGTTTGTGAAATTCCTTGAAGAAACGTACATCAGTACAATATAATTCAATGGAAGAAACTAGATACTATTATCCAGCTGTAGGTATTCATCGGTTTCTAAATGGCCAAGAAATAACCATGTAGTGGTAGGTGGTGGTAACCCATATGCTAAATAAAAGATTGAACGTAGAAACCCCTGAAGAGCATTCCTAAGAGTACGTATAAGACTACGAATATTTCTAGTTGAAGGAAAACATCAACATCGTAAGGAAAAAGGAATGGTAATTTTTAAGAAATTCTGAGATAAATGTAACTACAAACTAAAAAAGATCCAAAAGAATCGAATTTCATCTGAGTTTATGGGGGCCCATCAAAAACGGACACAGCAAACCTTTGAATTTGCTAGACAAAAGTAGGTAGAAACCGTAGAACGTAAAAAAGTATAACGTAGTAAAACACGCAGTGGCAGGTTATCTCGAATGAAATTTAGTTTTATGTGTCACCCAGACATATTAGAACATGTAAGGTGTCACCCGACTGAATGAGATAAAAGCTAAGATATGTGACAGCGACTTAACAGATGGGTCATATGCAGAATACATGATCCTATCTGCGGGGCTCATCATTTTCTAACAGAGCTCAGATCTGGTTATTGGCCAGATCTACCTGGATAGTGACCTTGGCCATCGCTAGTAGCCATAGTAAAAACTGACTTAGGTATTTCGTGCAGAAAGTAGGTAGAACCTACAATGTGGTTAGGACCTCAAGTTAGAACGCTACGGAGTCTTGTAAAAATGACAATCTAAAAGATTGAAAGTTAAACCGACTTCACCATGCACTTCCATATCTCAAAAACTAGTAAGCCGATTTTGATGAAACTTTCACTGTTCTCTATGTTGGAGTAAATGTAAGCTAATAAAACTTACAACCGCACTAGTCGCTCCTACGATTTTTGGAAGGTCCCCTCGATTTCTCTGGTCTGCCATCATCAAACCCTGATTTCCTTATCATTGGACCACCTTTGAAATATCTTCTTACCAACAAAAAAAAGAATCATCAAAATCGGTTCATAAACGACGAAGTTATACGCGAACACACATAAAATAGCATATATTACGGTCGAATTGAGAAACCTCCTCTTGAAGTCGGTTAAAAAGTGTTTCGTTTCGTATTCGTTTTGGATGATATGCGCAATTATCTTTCTTTAATTACATCTGCGAATTATTAATATTTCTAGGAATCCAATTGAGCTTTATCTAGGTAACACTGGCTATTATGAAACTATTTTACGGTGGGTTAAATAACAAAAAACAAAAGCAAGCACATAAAGAAGAAATATGGAGTATCAGTTTCACAGGTTGGTGAATTATGTGATCAACTGATCACATACCCCAGAATTTTTTCTGTTAAGAATGTTTTTACTGTTTAGGGCAAAATCGAAAGACCTGACCATAATTACTTGCAAACAAAACCAAACATGGGATTCAAACTAACGACTCTAGTCAGGGTTTCAAAACCTTTCAGTAATACGTAACGCTACGAGTAGGTAATAAAATAGAATGGTTCAAGGGAAAGGTGCTTAATATTCTCATAATGATATTCCAGATTCTGGCGATGAAGGTATTGAGATCGGGGTCCCGGGTCAGCGTTATTGAGCCAGTGATTAATGAACGCTCGCTGTTACCATTAGGGTGATTTCCAAATTTTTATGAGACCAAAACAAGATGAAAAATATGCCAAAAAAACATTTCTTTTAGAAATTAAGTAGTTTCATTATGATTAGCATTACCTATAGGTACCTACAAGTATGTGTAATTTTTTCTCATATTACAGTTTTACATTACTATTTGTAATTAGGAATTTCGTGAATAGACTAATCTGTCATTCCGTATTTGGAGATTTAATAATGATGACATTTTGCCCAAAAGTTAATTTAATTACTTTATTATAGTACCTACAAATTAACGCACAGTTAACGATAACTTGAAAAATTACTCAAAGCTCAAAGTGAAAACAAAATAGGAAAACAAAAGTCAAGGAACAACTACACATAAATCCACGCACCAAAATTAGTTTTACGACTTTTGTATTTGTTGCGATGTTTTAAGTGTTGTTTCCTACAAGGCTCGGGGGAATGTAAAAAATGTACAAAATATTCACAGTAGGCTATCACGTATTGTATCCACTATCCAGATCTAACAAACTCCCATCTGAATTGCCTCTCAATTGGTGCCCTACGGGTAAACGAAAAACTCCCTCCAAGATGTTAAGGAAGCGATACGGGCAACAGATCGGTGGGCGACCTTTTTTCGGCCACTATCAGACTGCCGCAAAAATAGGTCCCCTTTCTGTTATCTGTGACCGAATAATAACGTTTCGATTTCCTTCAACGGAAATGCTTGGAATGACAAGATGACGTACTATGACGGCAGGATGTAACTGTACGTCGCCATCTCGTCTTCATAAATAGATACCGTTCCGCTTTTGTCTGTTCGAGGCCTTAAATTGATAAATAATATTGCTAATTAATGTTTTTTACCCGATTACGGCAAAGCTAAAAGGAAGGGTATGTGTGTGTATGTTTGTGTCCAATTTTTGTATGAGATTCTGTGTGTTCCACTGTAGCGCCTAAACTACTGGGCTGATTTTAATGAATGAGGTGTCAATTAACTATTTGTTATAGTCCGGGTGACATAGGCTACATTTTATATAAGAAAAAAATCGAGAAGCGACGTCCGTGTGGCTAAACTAAAATATTAGTTACTTTCAGATAGACATGATAGATGGCGCCACTAGCTGCTTACCCTGCGCTTTTTTTCGTTCTAATTCTCATTAATCATTATCGTCTCATGTTTATGTTTTTCTGCACACAAAATTTTTAGTCGGGTTGACGAACTTTATCTCTTGTCATATAACATAGTTTCATGCTTAAAATGCTAATACATGAATGCTATTACAATGCTAATACTAGTGTATTAGCATTGTAATAGCATAGCATAGCATAGCATTGTACATGCGTAAAATTGAAAAAAATCCATAGCGCTTCAAATAATAACACTTTGCATAATGTAGCTATTCCGTATCATCATTCCAGAATATTCTGTAACTACTGCGGAATATAGCTTCTGGGTTTGCAGTATGTAAAGCAGACTTAGAACCTAATTCCACATTAGCACTTCCCCGGGGCTTATCTCACGTGGAATGTATAATTTGGACCGAGCCCGGCTACCTTTCCGACAATCCAGTTGCACAAACGTTCAACATAATCTCAATGGTAAGTTAAGGTTTCACGATTGGTTGGAAATGAACTTTCGTATTTTTCACGTACTCTAGATACGTCTCAGGTATGGTACAGTCTATACTGAAGTACGGTATATCAGCGAAATATAAATGGTCGTAAAACAAACATACAATTAAATTATTAGTAAAAATATATCTTAAAGGCCACCACTGCTAGACCGAAGGACGAAGGCCCTCAGCCCGTGAAGTGTTGACTGAAAAATTCAGCGACTGAAAAAATACATCGGGGAAGTCAACCTTCCCCGCGACACACCAAGGAGGCCCCCGATTAGTAATCGATCCGTGTTTTTCGTCAACTGGCGAAGACCTGAACGGCTATCCTCTCAGAGATGACTTATGTAAGGCTCAAACTGCATCAATACCAATTCAGTAGTTTTTAAAGAAAATTGTAACAAAAACTAAAATATAATAACCGGCATTAATAATTTATCATTTCTGCTTCGACATGGTTAGAAAGGAACTCTTATAAGATACCAACAAGAAACTCGGTTGTATTGAAAAATATTACTTCATATAAAACTATAGTAAAACAATGAACAATATTGTAACAATTTTGTAGTAAAAGTAGTTAGAAACACAAAGTCTCATTTCAAGGCTCAACAATTTCTTTATTAGCTTTAGAACACTGCAAATTTCACAAAACTCATTCAGTTCGCTCGTTTTCAATAGCGAATGTTGGAAAATGCAAGTCAATTTTATTCATTTTATTATTCTTTGTTTCGTCCTCGGTCGCGTTTATGTCGAGGTCTGTAAGCGATTGAATAAATATGATAATTTGAAATGCAATAACGCTCATGAAATAATGGGAGAAAAGGATTTATTCGCATCTGCTACTTTGCTTATAGAAAGTTCAGCTTTTATAGACCAAGAGTACATCAAGCAGTTTAGTACGGTTATCGTTAAAAGGCCACCAAAAAAGTACTTTGGGTTACACAAGTCAGGGTTCAAGGGCGTCGCCAGGTAGGGGCAGGGGGGGGCAGCTGCCCCCCCCCCCTAGAGATTTGAAAAAATATAAAAATATGCTATAGTTTGAAAAGAAAATTGTAATTTTTTTAATATGTTGTTAGGACCACTACCAGTAGGTAGTCTCCAATTTTGCAGTTTCGGAAGTCGGAACACATCATGTGCTAACTTTGCTGCACTTGAAAAATATGACTGGCCTATTTACACTTTTCGCATAGTATAATATCATCAACTTGCCCCCCCCTTGGCCAGCGGCTGGCGACGCCCTTGTCAGGGTTCCTTAACTTTTTACCATTTGACCCCTAAATTGGCTTGCTATTTGATGGGCAAGTTAACCTGCAACTAGCCCTAATCTTAACATAATCATAGTGACGATCATAGTGATGATCATGATGATATAATGATAACAATAAATCATAATGATAGCAATAAATATAACGATTAAAAATACGAGATTAACACAAGAGTAGTAGTCGAAAAAGCTGTGATAGCCTAGTGGTTAGGACGACCGACTTCTAATCGGAGGTCGTGGGTTCGATCCCGGGCACGCACCTCTAACTTTTCGGAGTTATGTGCGTTTTAAGTATTTAAATATCACTTGCTTTAACGGTGAAGGAAAACATCGTGAGGAAACCTGCACGCCTGAGAGTTCTCCATAACGTTCTCAAAGGTGTGTGAAGTCTGCCAATCCGCTTGGCCAGCGTGGTAGACTATGGCCAAAACCCTTCTCATTCTGAGAGGAGACCCGTGCTGTGTAGTGAGCCGGTAATGGGTTGATCATGATGATGATGATGATGATAATGATAGCAATAAATATAACGATTAAAAAAACGAGATTAACATAAGAGTAGTAGTCGAAATATTCAAATGTCAATTCTATTATTAAAACAGGTAGACAAAGTTCCTAACATCCCCATTATAAAAGAAGCACCAAACTTGAAAACACTTTTTCACTGCCAATTTCCAAGAAATAGATTTTCTTCAAAACTTTGAAGATCGTCTATTTAGGCGTGACTCAAATTGCCTGTTGTTTTTTGTTACACTTAGGTACTTTAGTATGAAATTTCGTTTATCTAATTTTTATTTATTTGCAAAGTTTGTCGTTGGTGGCATAACAACTTAAAAAACTCTTTGTATTCCATCATCTTCGGCTATCTTGGATAGACTTGTTGCACTGATGTAACCTGCCTTCATGTTTCTTTATCAAAATGATAACAGTTTTTAAAAACTCTTCTAATATAATAATTAGGACTAGCTGATGCCTGCGATTTCGTCTTCATGAATTCCAAGGTGCTAGAATGGCGACTTCGAACCGGAGAACGCAGTGTTTGTAGAACCCCCACTAGGTGGACTGACGATATCAGAAGAGTCGCAGGAAGTCGCTGGACATAAGATCGCGGCGTATGGACATCTCTACACACGACCTATGTCCAGCAGTGGACGTCTATCGGTTGATGATGATGACGACGATGGTTTATTATTATTATTATTTATTACTAGTATCTGCCCGCGGCTTCGCCCGCGTGAATTTAGGTTTTAAACAAATCCCGAGGGAATCATGGATTTCCGGTTCCCGTTGCCGCTCCCTTTTCCAAACTTTATACCTACTTTCAAGGAAGTTTGCTATAGTAATCTACCTATAGCTGTAGAAATAGATTTCGGTTTTTTCAAAATCCCGCGGGAACTGTGGATTTTTCCAGGATAAAATGCCTATGTTTTAAGTCAGGGCATAATCTATCTCCATACAACATTTCAGCCAAATCGGTTCAGTAGTTGCGGCGTGATTGAGTAACAAACATCCAAACATCTAAACATCCAAACATCCAAACATCCACACTTTCACATTTATAATATTAATAGTAGGATTCGTGTACCAAATTATTGTAGTTACAAAAACAGAAATAAACGACGATGTGTATTGTGTACATAGGAAAAGCTTATCTCTCTCTACAAGAGATTTCTTCCCGCTTCCCAAGATTGTGAGTAAGGCGTTTACCTGCGGCGGCGCGAGGATGTTCATCGTGTACTCGATCTCCTGGTGCAGGTCGGCGGACTCGAGCAGGCCCTTGAGCACCACGTGGCCTATCAGGTCGTGGCGGCTGAAGCGGTCGAAGTCGTACACCGAGAACTGCAGGTAGCGCTGCCGGAGCTCCTCATATGGGACGCTAGGGAAAGAGAATACATTAACTGTACAAAGTGAAAACCATACAAATACATTGAATAAAATTGAAGATTATATAAATGACTAGCGGTTCACCCCGGCTTCGCCTGTGGTACATAATATATAGCCTATGGCACTCAAGGATCACGTACATATTCAACGGTGGAAGAATTTTTGAAATCGGTCCAGTAGTTCCTGAGATTAGCGCGTTCAAACAAACAAACTCTTCAGCTTTATAATATTAGTATAGATAAAAAGGCGTGGATTTGACTCGTTCCAGCAATGCGCGAGACGGCAATTCAATCATGTACTTAACATAAAATTGTAAATTGATATTGTTAATTTGGAAAAGAGCAACCGCCGAGTTTCTTGCTGGTTCTTCTCGGTTGGAATGGCATTCCGAACCAGTGGTAGATTCATTTGACATTCAAAAGTACTTGTAAAAGTTTATTTGAATAAAAAACTTTTCTATACTATTCTATTTTATTCATTGTCAAGGATAGAAAGGCCTTGTAGGAGGAAAACGCGCACCAAACTTGTGTACACACTACACAAGTTTCCAAAATCATAATATTTATTACGCACCGAGATTTTAGCGTAATTTATTTGTTTTAGTGCACAAAAATACAGTGCCATTTTGCCCTATTTTGAACTCTAAACGCAGAAGTTCAGAAATAAATGGCAAAAAAGTTGTATCACACGTGTTTATTTCGGCACGAGTGAATTCTGAGTAAACAGTGGTGGTCACTGATCTACTCTATAATATGTCTATGGTGAAAACGATAACTGCACGCATAGGAAAGAACTCTGTATTCTAATTGCTACGAGAAGTAGATACCTATTTTTTATATAAAAAAGAGTTTATCTCTCAGTTGAATAAGAAAAATGCAAATCTTGCGTAGTTAGTACTAACTTCGACATTTCTTATTTAAGATTTTAATTGTAGATTAAAGTTGTCAGCTCTGTAGACTTTCATCTTGTTGCTTGCTTTTATTCTAGAAAATATGCTGCATTTTACGTAACTTCATAATTGCAATTTTTCTAGACTTTATTACTAGTATTATTATTATTATATAAATTTTCCTTGTCTACCACATTTGTCTGTATCCTTTTAGGTACCTTCACGAAAGTAGAATAGGTACACCTGGGAAATACGCGAAAAGTTCACTGCGTACTTATGTTATCACGGGCCAGTTACACATCTGGCGGTTAAAGTAATGTTACCGTTAAGGTAGACTTTGAGGTACACGACGGTGACGTGCGACACCATTGATAGCAGTTAATCGAGTGACTATCGTACCCTTAGGCTACCTTTTGCAATTAAAGACCATCAAAATAAAAAATAAAAAATGGGTTGCGCAAGTTAGAGTTAATAGGGTATTTGACAACATTGAAAATATACTATTGATTGTGGTCATCTTATCAGATAATAGCCTAAAAAAGACATATTTCACTCAATCACACTAAATTATGTAATTTTACGCGATATTTTGCACGAAATAAAACATTATAATTTTTGAAATTTTATCAGACACGTGAACGCTCTGTGATTGGTTGCTACTCTGGTGACGTCACTTGAAATTATTATACTTGAGAGTACACTTTACTTGGTCGATATAATTGAAGTTTATCAACCAATCGAAAGTAAACTTTAAATTTGAAACAATAAGACTGATATTAAAATAGCATTATTAACCTCTTAATTTCACTTATTTGGTGTGACTTTCTAGCGCATATACTCTACAATACACAATTGTTTTCATACCAATAATTAGATAAACTCTTCCACTAATAAATTATCACTAGATAAACTCATAACTTTTCTTTATTTCCTCACAAAAACAAAAGATTTGTACCTAAATACACAAGTGTTTTTCGCGCCATCCATCGTAACTAGGGTTCAGAACCGGGAAATCCCGGTCTCGAAAGTACCGGGAATTCCCGGTTCTTTTGTCAGTAAAAAAGAACCGGGAAAGCAAATTTGATTCCCGGTTCTTTCGGTACTTTCGGGAATTTTATTTTAATGACACGATTCACGCTACTACTTACATACATAATCTTTACAACACTAACTTTACTTTTTTATACTTTCTACTGTTCAAAAGTTCAAAACTAACGTGAATTCAGCGCTAAAATAAATGGCGCGTGGTAACTTACAAGTCTACCTCGCTTGCTGTTGTGTGCTATCGCTCGCTTACTCAGTTTTCCGATTGCAGTGCGCGCAAATTTAACCCACTTGGGAATAGTTTTTCCAAAATTCCTTAAACACGTATCGGTTACTAAAGCATAAAATCTAATACTACAACTCTTTATTTTTAACCAAAAATCTAAATACCAACTATCATAGATTTAATTTGATAGATGACGTGAAAAATGACGCACTGTCATTTAAACTTTCATCCCCTATTTAACCCACTTGGGCATAGAATTTTTAAAAATGCTGAAATTAATATTTTTTATTTTTATTGAAAGCTCAAATACCAATGTTCATGGATATAACTTGAAAAATGACAGACTTTCATACAAACTTCCCCTATTTACCCCATACATCATAAAAGGAAGCAACTGAAAAAGTTTCTGACGATGTTGCGCCATCTGTTCCGGCTTTTAACGACGTGAACCGCTTCGGCAACATTCAAGAGTGGTGCGCATCTGGTCAGTCCAGCGAATTGGACTCCTGCCTCTCGATCTCCTGCCGTTCATTTTCCCGGTACCTAACTATAAGTTTTTGTAGGTTATCGCCGGGTTTACGAGCGATATGGCCGAATAACTCAAAGATCCTCCTCAGGTATAAGTTGAAGAGCCTCGGCTTTTTGTCAATTTTGAGTTCTTCGCGGATCGATTGGTTGGTCCTGAATGCAGTCCAAGGGATTCTGAGCATTTTCCTCCGGCACCACATCTGACGATCTCCAGCTTTTAATGTTCATGTCTCCGCCCCCGTATAGGAAAATGAAGAAGAATAAAGTGTTGACGAGTGTAATTTTTGTCTTATTACTGATGTTACGATCCTTCTATGTCCTATCGAGCTGAGAAATTGCAGCCTTGGCCATTCCGTTTCTCCTGTAAACTTCAGCTTCACAAGACCTGTTATTGTTGATGCTAGAACCCAAGTAAATTAAGTGATCAATGGGTTTTAAATTGAGTGTTCCATTGAGTTATAGCTTAGAAGCACGATCCACCACCATGATCTTGGTTTTAGACCAATTTATGGCCTATGTTGCTCCATTTTGTTCATGAGTTGGAACATTTCAACTTCATTAGCTGTGAAATGGATGGTGTCATCGGCGTAGCGAATATTTAGAATTTTAGTGCCATTGATGGTAATTCCACCATCCCAGTCCGGCGTATGATGCTCTCTCCATAGATGTTAAACAGAATAGGGGATACGATGCATCCTTGACGAATTTCTTCGCCAAACGAGACAGGTGTTGATGTCGTCTTGTCGATGCTTACTACCCCCTGACTATACCGCACACTAAGAAAGGATTATTAGAGCTTCCAACCCTAAGGGGGCTAAATAGGGGATGAAAGTTTGCATGAAAGTCGGTCATTTTTCAAGTGATAATCATGAAAATTGGTATTTAAGCTTTCGATTAAAAAAAATATATGAATTTCCAAAAATCCTAATCCTAAAAATAGGGGATGAAAGTTTAAATGACAGTGCGTCATTTTTCACGTCATCTATCAAATTAAATCTATGAAAGTTGGTATTTAGATTTTTGGTTAAAAATAAAGAGTTGTAGTATTAGATTTTATGCTTTAGCAACCGATACGTGTTTAAGGAATTTTGGAAAAACTACCCCCAAGTTGGTTAAATAGGAAATGGAAGTTTAAGATTAAGAATCCACGCGGGCGAAGTCGCGAGCATCTCAGTAAGTAATGTACAGACTACAGAGCTGGTTCTGGTCTTAAATTGTAGCAATTTTACCTATTTTACTTTTAAAACGCCTTGAAAAAATCCAAAATTTACGCGGTCTTTTCGATTTTGGACAAAATTGCGTTCGGCGCGGCTCGAGTTCACAAACTTGGATTATTCATTGGGCCAACATCATAAACATCAGAACTACCGGATTTGAGGCGAGGTACCCCATACATTCAGAAGTTAAAGTTACTGGAAATAGAAGCAAAAAAGTTACTATAGAAAATAGAAGCAAAATATGAAAAGACTGATTTTTAAACTCACACAATATTAGTTCCAATAAAAATTACTTAAATATTTCATTGTGCTTTACTTTTAAAGTGTAAAACTTGTTGTATAAAGAAAAAAACTACAAAGAACCGAAAAATCCCGAAAGAACCGGGAATTCCCGGTTCCTTTGGGTAAAAGAACCGAAATTCCCGGTTCTCAAAAACAGGACCGGTTCCGTAAACCCTAATCGTAACTAATCACGCAGCGTGCTCTGTCGCACGCACCGAGAGCGAGCGAGAAAAGTGATGATGCTAATATTTTTGCTATGTATTTATTACATAATTAAAGATTGTTATTTTTCTTGTTTCCTCTCCCGCATTCCATTTATTGCATTTAACTTTGTATTTATTGTATTTAACCTATTTAATTACTTTTAATTTGTATTTAACTATTTAATTATTGTTACTGGATAGCTACGCTGTTTTGTTGTGGTTTCTGGTTATGTAACCCATACTGTGCCCACTGCCCATACATACTCTGACCTCTGTGTGTGAACCTATAAACTTGCTCACTGGTTTGTGACGTCACGCGTATCATGTGATCAGCGCTATTACAGAAATGTCGTTTTTGGCGCGGTTTTCAAAACTTAAACTTTATCATTGATTTAATTCTTAATACTGTAGATATTCCGAAAAATATCAATGTAGTGTGTTTTAATAAGTAATAAAGAATAATTTAAAACAAATTCCAAAAATTAGTCAAATAGCCTATTAACTTTGACTATTAGATGTTCCTTTTAACATGGAGGTACGAATATACGTCTTGATTAGTCTTATTTTCGGGTTCAAATTTAACTTTAACTGCCGTGAACAACATTTGGTTTCAAATAATGTCGCTACATTTGTAGGTAATGTTCCTCTATTTCCTTCTTGTAATTCTATAGCAGCTATGTTTCTATTAACATATCCGATACCATTCAAACCTGAGAGGGTTTCAGAGATCAGATATCTGAAGCCCTAACGTTTCTACGTTACGACGTAACTTGTGACGATATAGGTAATAACATAATACACATGTTTTCGACGACCTCCCTAGCACAGTGGTGAGCGCTGTCATCTTGTAAGTGGCAGATCCCGGGTTCGATTCCCGGCACGGGCAATTTGGGTTTTTAAACTTTCTAAATTATCTCTGGTCTTGTCTGGTGGGAGGCTTCAACCTTGGCTGGTTACCACTCTACCCGCAAAGTCGTGCCGCAAAGGAATTTAATGTTCCTGTGCGATGCTGTGTAGAAACCTATCAGGAGTATATAACCTCTTCCAAGTTGACCCGTTTCCATCTTAGACTGCATCGTCACTTACCATCGGATAAGATTGAAGTCAAGGGCTAACTTGTAGTTGAATAAAAAAAAAACATAAATAATCCTCACCTGAATAAGAAGGTCTCATTGAACACAGGGTTGAGGTTCTTCCGATGTACTTTGGTCTGGAATTTTTTCTTGCGATCCGGCAGAAGGAACACCTTGATGTAGGGGTCGCTGCTACCGGACACGTCCTTTATGGGCAGGTCACGCGCTTCGAATATCTGGTAAACAAGACAGGTATAAATTTAAAATTTAAAAACCCCCGACATTCGCCATTTTGAGGTCGCGGCCATCTTGGACAGATTTTCAAACATAGCTAAGAACACTTCCGACTAATTCACTTTTCAAACAAGACAGACACACACGCACGCGCACACACACACACACACACACATACACGCACACACACTTCACTTCACTCGTTGACATTTCAAACTTATAAAACCCCGTCGTTTTTGCGTCGGGGGTTAAAAAGGAAAGATAAGTGTAGAAGATGTTTCTTTAAAGTATTATCCTAGATGTCTCATGACAAGCAAAATTAATCCTGATCGAGCAATAATTACTTAATCTTACTTAATTTTCAGTCAAATATCTAGCAATAATATTATAATTGCGAAAGTTATTAATGTTTGTTAGTTATACAGCATCACTTATACAGCAACTGAGCTACGGATTGGATAGTGGACGTGATTTTAGAGCATGTGGATCGTTTAGTTTAGTAGTAGCCTATATACATCTGGAGAGTTATATAGGCTACACTCTATACCGGAAAAACAAAGGGTTTCCGCGGTATTTTTAAACACCTTATTCCACGCGAACGAAGCGTTAAAAAATTATAAGAATAAGTAGTTAATTGTTGCAAAAATCGTACGATGGTCAAAATAAACCGAAACCGAAATAGCTTTCTCAAATAAATCAAGCTAGTCAAGATAAAAATAAAATCTTATTAAGTATTGTGTTCACCTTCAACAGATTGAGGCAAAACTGAATAATTGGAGAGAATAAATAACTCGCAAGGAACATGGCCTTATCATTTTTATGTTCCCATTTCCTATCTCTATTTTTAGTGAATTTATTTGATACTTAGGCGCAAAAAGTTAGAGACAATAAATGTCTATCCCGCCCGCGCCACCGACGCACTGTAATTTATGACTTCAATAAAAGTAACTTGAATCAACATAAAAAAAATGTTGTTCTGTGACACTGTCTTTGAAAGTAAGACCTACACTTTCAAACCATCTGCTCGACTCACGTTCAACGTTTACGCTTAGGAAATGAGCTAATTTCATTGCTCGCAAGTATTTACATAATATATATTGACGAGTTAAGTTATGAATGAATTTGAAAATATTTTAAAATCTTTCAGCAATGACTTGAGCGGATGAGCTTATTATTACTCGTTAATACTTGTATATAATGAAATTATATAATATCATTGTCGATAGTTACAAGTTGGAATACGTGTAATAGAGTAAATTCCTTCGACGAAAAACTGCATGTATAGTCAAATGTCTGCATTATAATCCCTCTGTGTTCGCTATGGTTTCGCTTCTGTTTGATATTTGATATACGAGTCTTGTGTCAACAAATATGAATTAAAAATTTAAAAAACCCCCGACATTCGTCATTTTGTGACGGCGGCCATCTTGGACCGATTTTCACTAAACATTACATGCATAGTACTATTCTACTAGTGAATCCCTTTCATTTGATACCCATATTAAGGTAGTTGTAAAAAAATATGTAATCCGCCATTTTGTAGCGGCGGCCATCTTGGACCGATTTTCATTAAATATAGCTAACAACACTCCCGCCTAATTCACCTTTCAAACAAAAAAACTGCATTCAAATCGGTTCACCCATTTGAGCGCTACGGGAGAACAGACAGACAGACTCACACACACACACACACAGACCCGTCAAACTTATAACACCCCGTCGTTTTTGCGTCGGGGGTTAAAAAGAAACGAAACTGTAAAGCAGAATTTGAATATGTTTTCGTTTTGCTGCTATGGTTTCGCGACGGAGATGTGCTACCGTCCTGTAAGTACAAATTAGAACGAACAGAAGTGCCTAGGTATGTATATGACGTTACCTTTACAACAAGAGCTTCGACTTCTTGGTCGTATTTCAGGGCGAAGTGCAGTTTCCCGCAGAACTCCAGATCGCCACTGTCGGTGGACGATTGACGAACCAGCTCATTCTTATAGAGTTCAGGCTATGAAAAAAATATAAAATTAATTCTGACTCGTTCAAAAATACAATAACAAGAAATTAATACAAACAAAAACCCAATTTTATGAGACCTACAAAATATAAAACAATGTACGTACATTTTAATTGGCAAACAATTAAAAGAGGCCTTCAAGTACTGAAACCATTTTTTTAGGGTCTTCGAGGGATCAAACTATTTGATTTTATTCCGTCATTTTATTTTACTCGTAGATTAGATTCTAGACTAAAGCGGGAACCGGTTGTTACGTTCCCTCGAATATGGTTGAGCGAAGCAATGGCTGGATCATGCGTCATGCTCGTGAACGGGTGCCACCGTCGGAAATGGGGCTACTTTTGCCTGCCACATGTGTAGAATTGTAAGCACCATTCCGAACCAGTGGTAGATTCATTTGTCGATTCGTAAGCACTTGTAAAGGTCCGAAAGTAGTTTGTGGGAATGGGCGTAATGTTCTATAACAAAATTCCACAAGCAATCTTAGACTTGCCTTTACACAAGTTTAAGAACTCTGTTAAAAGTATGCTCATAAAAAAAGCTTATTATACAATTGAAGATTATATCACTACATAGTATAAAACAAAGTCGTTTTCTCTGTCCCTATATCCCTTTGTACGCTTAAATCTTTAAAACTACGCAACGGATTTTGATGCGGTTTTTTTTAATAGATAGAGTGATTCAAGAGGAAGGTTTATATGTATAATAACATCCATTAAATTGTGGAGAAATACTGTTATTTTTGAGGTTTCTAATGTGATGTCGTAAATAATTACATTTTTTCCGCTTACATTGCAAACGCAGGCTGAACCCTACGAGATTTATCAAAATAATGTACTAAGTATTGTACACATTGAAAAGGTCTACAGAAAAGTCCGCGATGGTATATGTCTATCTCTTATGGATATCCCACAATAACATTTTTTTGTCATTTACTTTTTACGACAAATAATGTTGAAATCGCTTCGAAAAAAATTTTCGAAGCGATTTCAACCAATACAGCATTAATCCTTATCTAATTAAATACCTTAAATGCATTGTTGATTTTATATAAATCCATATGGTCCTTTACAGCATATGATTTAAATGAATACGTTCGAAGATATTACAGATTTAAAAATTGCGGCGGCGCGGGAGCGTGCCTATAAGCGCGTCGGCGGCCGCGGTTCTCCCTATAGCCCATTGTCGATAATTTTTGAAACCAAAAAAAAAATCACAGTACGTAGGATGAAACCCATTGGAAAAGGAGGAGAATATTATAAAATACAAGGAAAAATAATTTACGGGCGATCTGAGCTCGGGAAAAAAGGGGGGGAGTTTTAAGGGTAAAAAACGGTTTATCTCGATTTCCGGCAAAACTAGAAGTCCTATGGAAAAAAATTAAATGGCAAAGTTGTAGGTAATAAAAAGATCTACAACTTTTATATTTACACTTTTTTCACATAACCTCAAAATTTATGTGAAAAGTTCAAAAAACCAAGTTTTTGGTTCTTTATTTTTATCTTTTAAAATAATTTTTTTTTTCACGGAATCTGGTGAAAACTTACTTTCTTATGTCCCAAATACACTAATTTATTTGATTTGAAATATTTAGTTTTTCTCCTTATTTTTGACTTAATATCGACTTAATTCTGACAGCTGTCATTTTCATTTACAGATGAGTTATTTATATGGAGAACAGGGTTAACATCTACGAAGTACGATTTTACCCCAAACTACTTTAATTCCCTGTCAACATATAAAGCTCTAAGCCGCTTAATAATATTAATTGTTTCGCCCTAAAATAGAAATTGCTAAGAATGGAAACTAGAAAGTCATATCTACATGCAGCAGTTGATTTGTATTTGCATAAGTTTTGAATTTTTCATCTTTTTTGTGGGAATTGTTTTATCTCTGGTAACATTATGAAACGTCAGAATTCCACGGAATTAGTAATTCGGGTATAAGGTGAGATATAGTAAGTTCATTGTGGAAAATATCGTAAAAAGTCGTAAAAGCCGCCTGGGAGCTTTCATCGAAAACGCTGCCTAATCCCTGAGCGGGTAGTACCTACGCATAAAATGCTCTACTACCCGTGCGAAGCCGGGGCGGGTCGCTAGTGTACTATAAACGATAAAAAAGCATGGATTTAACTCGTTCCAGCAATGCGCGAGACGGCATTTCAATCATGTACTTACTTACATAAATCGTTATATTGTTATTTTTAAAAAGAGCAACCGCCGAGTTTCTTACTGGTTCTTCTCGGTTGGAACGGCATTCCGAACCAGTGGTAGATTCAATTGATGATTCAAAAGTACTTGTAAAAGTTTATTTGAATAAAAAACTTTTCTATTCTATTCTATAACCGCTTTTAATGATTCTTGTTGGTGCAAGATTAGAAAAGATAAATAAATAATAAGATAAATAGAAAAGGTTCGGAATTCTTATCAAATGTCCTTTATACTAATAAAACAGTAGACAAAGCACAGTCTATATTATATTCTAAATAATATTATTTTTGCAACAATAAGAACCAATGTGGGTGTAACAAGAGTTTTACAAAATGTTACATAATCTGGACCTTACGAAAATAAGGTATTACCAAATGCGGAAGATACATTGATACTCTTACAAGAAATTCTCTGTCTCATTTCCGATAAAAAGGCCCATGACTCGGGAAACCCACTCTAAGCTTGTTAAAGGCTTATTGCATAAAATGTTTTCCTACGATATCACATACCTATAATACCACGCTTTCCTTTATACCTGCGCACGTTTGCGACCTTATATGGGGGCAATTTGGAAAATTCTATATAATTATGATGCTTATATCATAAATATACATATATAGAACTTGTTTGTGTTTATTCTACACAAGCGGACACCCGCGACTTCGTTCGCGTGGATATTGGTTTTTAAAAATCCCGTGGGAATCATTTTGTTTTTCCTAAGCTCCTTTGAGCTCATACTTTGCTAAAAACTGTTAAAAGTTCACTGGCGGATGTTTAGGTAGATCAAAATGTAAACATCCGCCAGTAAAGTCCCATCGAAATCAGTCCAGCCTTTCAGAGATAAGCCAGTAATCTTTAAAGTGTTTCCTTTCCAACAAAAAAAAAAGAATGAATTAAATCCGACCACCCATTAACGAATTACAGCTAAGTACACATTTTGACTTTCATCCCCTCTCCCAAGGGAATCGTGCTGAATTTCGGGATAAAAAGTATCCTATATGTTACTCCATAGTATGAACTTAAATCATGCCGAGTTTCATTTCAATCCATTTAGTAGTTTTTACGTGATGCGCGCACAAACATACAGACAAACAGATAAACAGATAAAGAGACAAACAGACCAAAATTTCAAAAATAGCTTTTTTATGTTCTATTTGTTATCCCTAACATCCCCCAGTTATTATTTTGCAAAAATTAATTTTTAAACTTTCTTTAGGTACATAAAAGTTAGTTAGTTGATCAAAATTTCACCCTTAACCATTACATAACCATGGAGGTTTATAATATTATACTGACTTTTGCAACACACTTTGGTATTTATGTGGTAGTCTAATTTAACATTAGCGCGTGACCTTAATTTGACCGCCTGATGTACAACTGGGCCTTAACTAAGCAAGACATAATCCAAATTTCTGTTGCTTTGTGATTTATACCTTCCAAACGAAACTATGTTATTCATATTTACCTAGTGTACAAACTACATCTATCTATACTAATATAATAAAGCGGAAGAGTTTGTTTGTTTGAACGCGCTAATCTCTGGAAGTACCAGTCGGATTTGAAAAATTCTTTTTGCATTTGGTAGTACAATTTTCTGGGAAGGTTATAGGCTATTTAGTATCCCTAAAATCCTCCCCTAAGGGGGTAAAATGGGGGTAGAAAGTTTGTATGAAAGTCCTATGTTTTTAAAGTTACAGACCTGAAAATCGGCATTTAGATTATTGGTTTTAAATAATATAAACCTGTGTATTTTATTCTGAAAAATCTTCACTTAAGGGTGGTAAAATAGGGGTTGAAAGTTTTTATGTTAAGTTTTAATTATTGTTATTATCAACTTGAAATTTAGAAGATAGGTTCATTCTAGGGCTTAGATATCAGCCTAGAAAAGATTTCACGAAAATCCTCCCCTAAGGGGGTAAAATGGGGGTAGGAAGGTTATATGAAAGTTCTATGTTTTTGAAGTTACAGATATGAAAATAGGCATTTAGATTATAAATTTTAAATAATAAAAACCTGTGTAAGTTGTTCAGGAAAATCTCCCCTTAAGGGTGGTAAAAAAGGGGATGAAACTTTTTACGTGAAATTTAAGTTATTGTTATTATTAACTTGAAATTTGGAAGTTAGGTTCTTTCTAGGGGGTAGGTAGGCATAAGCTAAGAAAAATTTGACGAAAATCCACCTCAAGGGGGGTTTCCTTTCAACATATTATTATCATCGGACATTTAACTACAGATTGACGTGATTTTTTGCAGTCGCATTTTTTTAGTTGAGGACCTGGAAAGTGACAGACTACTATTTTATCCCGGGGAAACAAAGGGTTCCCGTTTAAAATTGTTTAACGCGGACGAAGTCGCGGGCAACAGCTAGTCTATAATATAATAAAACTGTAACAGATCCAATTCTGTACATTGAAGATATTTTGAAAATTTTTATTGGAGGGCACTCTATAATCGATACTGAAGCCAAAACTGCAATTTTTTTCATTTTTTTCTGTCTGTCTGTCTGTCTGTCTGTATCTTGGCCGCGCATCACGCCGAAACTACTGAATGGATTCAAATGAAACTTGGTACGATTTGAGTTTATACTCCGAGGTAGGACATAGGATACTTTTTATTCCAAAATTCAACATGGTTCCCATGGGAGAGGGGAAGAAAGTTAAAACATGTATTTAGCTGTACTTCATTAACGCGTAGTTCGATTTAACTCATTCATTTTTTGTTAGAAAGGTAGTACTTGAGTTATTGACCCGTAAATATTTCAAGGTCGTAGGTTTTTTATTTCAAAAATGACAGACATTTATTGGGGGACATTTATTGGGACCCGGATTTTTGTACGTACGGCTTATTTTAAACTGGCGTGCGTTTAAATTTATGTTTGTCGGCCTGTCAATTTGCTCCAGCTAATCTCCGAAACGGCTGGATCGATTTTGAAGAAACTTTCAATGGCAGATAGGTGATGTTACAAGGAGTAACTTAGGCTACATTTAGTTTAGGTACAGAAAAGGATTATGGGATCCAATCCGATCCTATATAACCACGCGGACGAAGTCGCGGGGATCAGCTAGTTTTGTATAAGTTTCTAAAGTAGGTACTTACTACTTACCTAATAAAAAGCTGCAATTTAATGCTAGGTCGTTCATGCAAATTCGAATGTATGCAGGCAACGTCGAGAGCATTGCGTGCAAACATAATAAAAGCTAAATAAGGTTCTATAAAGTTTATACAAGCCACATAACAACGCTCAGGGTCACTCAGCGAGCGACTTAGAGAACTGTGCTGGGAGTTTACCTATGTGAAAATCAGAGGCCTTATGCCGACTTTTCACATAGTGGCAACGATGATCGAAATTCGAGTATCGACACACAATGACTTCAGAGCAAAATGAACCCAAAGACTCTTACTTTAAAGTCGTAATTCAATAGTTCGAATTTATTTTACAACATTTCTGCTTGGGGCTGTTTTCGAATGCTGAATGTATTGGCGAACTCAAACCTTAATACTTAAACCATTTTAGGTCCATTTTACTCTGAAGTCATTGTGATTCGATCAATGGTATACTATAAAGTTTTCGAGCTCTGCAAAGTGAGACTAAGCATACTGATGAGGAAATGCGTAGAGAACAAGAGTAACTGAAATAGCTCATCGAGTATCGATGCTGAAGTGGCAATGGGGGTCACATAGCTCGAAGAATCGATAGATTTGAGCCTCAATAGCAAATGGCAACCACCCAGCAAGAACTACAAAAATTTCAGCGGCAGGCTTGTCTCGCCATTACTGGTTGCATGAATACAACGCCAACAACAGCACTTGAAGTAATACTGGGTATTTTGCCCCTACAACTACACATCAGGGAAGAAGCAACACTCGCAGCCCTTAGACTCAACAATTTAGGTCTATGGAAAGGTCATGACACAGCACACACCAAAATTCTAACTCAAGGATTCTATAAAGAGCCCCGTTTAGAGTGGAAGTGTGACAGAACCAACAAACAATTTACGCTAGAAAGGAACTATAAAATTAACATAGAGAACAACAGCAACCCGAAACCAGCCCAGGACACGATTGAAGTGTACACAGACGGATCCAAAACCAAAACTGGCACAGGAGCTGGAGCCTACTGCCAAGAACTCAACATAAAGATAAGCCATGCACTCGGTAAGGACAACTCTGTATTCCAAGCAGAATGTGTTGGAATTACAACGGCAGTTCTAGCCATTATCAACAGACAGGTAACGAACTTCAAAATTAATATCAACTCGGACAGCCAAGCCGTCCTAAAGCCTTGGCCAGTACCACATCAACATCTCGACTCATACAAGACTGTCACAAAGCCCTGGAAAAACTCTCCATCTCCAATGACATTACCTTACGGTGGGTCAAAGGACATAACGGAGACCCGGGCAATGAGGCAGCGGATGAACTAGCACGCAGGGCTACGACACTGAGGGTCGGACCGGAACCTATGGTACCCATCCCTTTTAGTGAGTACAAGACCTGGTTGCATGAACTAACAAATAAGGAGCATTCTACACTTTGGAAGGATGCTACCGACTGCCGTCAGACTAAGGAAGCTTTTCCTACTCTGAACCAACAGTTAACTAACAAACTACTGCGCCTAGACAGAGGTAAACTCAGGAAGGTGGTGGGACTCATAACAGGGCACTGCCCATTAAACAAACACCTTTTCATTATAGGTATCACAAACAGTCCTCTATGCAGGGCCTGCATGGAGACGGATGAAACACCAGCGCACGTGCTTCTGGAGTGCACGGGCGTAGCAGATCAACGCAAGACCCACCTGGGATCACCAGCCTCGCTCCAGGAAATTCTTGGCAACCTGGGCGGCCTGCTAAGCTTCTGGAGTGACATTGGATGGCTGGAATAACAACATCAACGAGAGAGGCATATTACGCACAACAGGCCTAATCTGGTTTAAGTGTGGACAAATGCCCAGTAAGAAGAAGAAGAAGAAGAAGAAGCGCAATGGTCGTAGGGAGCGGATCATAAACCGTTAGATCGGCGGTTCAAACCCCACCCGTTACACTATTGTCGTACCCACTCCTATCACAAGTTTTCACTTAGGTAATTGGAGGAAAAAAGGGGAATAATATTAGTCATGTAGCATTGGCAAATATTCTTTAAACAAGAGATAAAATTCGCAAATTAAAACCCGACTACTCATAATAATAATAGTATATAAAATGTAGCCTATGTCACCCGGACTATAACAATAAATAAATTGACACCTCATTCATCAAAATCGGCTCAGTAGTTTAGGCGCTACGGTGGAACGAAAAATCGGATACAAACATACATACATAGACTGCTAAAATCATAACCCTTCCTTTTGGCTTTGCTGTAATCAGGTAAAAAAGAAGAATGAAAGAAAAGATGTTGGGGGTCTGAAGGTGCTCGAATAAAGACCCCTCACCGGGAAACGCAGCATTGGAAGACCGCCCATTAGGTGGACGCATGATCTCAAGCGAGTTGCTGGCATCGATGTAGAAGGATAGGCCCTTCGAGCAAAAAAAACGCAATTACATTTCACGTGTAAGTATATCGTTTCCTCATTTAATTCAGCGCATAAGCTGTGTATTTTTAAAATTTTTTAAAATTAAAAATGTTCTTCAAAAATTACGTAGAATTTCAGTTTTAAAAAGAATGGAGTCGATAATGTATATTTTTTGAAGTAAAACTTTTTTACCCCCGACGCAATAACAACGGAGGGTTATAAGTTTGACGTGTCTGTGTGTGTGTGTGTGTGTGTGTGTGTGTGTGTCTGTCTGTCTGTTCCACCGTAGCGCTCAAGCGATTTGATTTGAATGCGGTTTTTTTTCTTTGAAAGGTGAATTAGTCGGAAGTGTTCTTAGCTATGTTCGATGAAAATCAGTCCAAGATGGCCGCTGCCACAAAATGGCGGATTACATATTTTTCACAACTCCCTCAATATGGGTATCAAATGAAAGGGGTTGACTAGTAGAATAGCACTATGTAAATCCAAGATGGCCGCCACCACAAAATGGCCAATGTCAGGGGTTTTCTTAATTTTTAATTTATACTTGTTATCCGCATATAAAAGACTATTATTTTTTTTTAAATAATAAGTATTAAGTATACCAATGTCGAAATCTTCAAAAGAAGTAGGTACTGGAGCTCACTAACTGTAATTGAATTAAAATAAAAATTTTACAATAAATGTACTAATGCCAGTCCATTCATACTTTGTTCTGGTTAAAGGGGAGTGGCTTACGAAACATAAAATTTTAATTTATTTGCTTATCCTTGAACGTGATTGGTCCGACCTCACAGGTTATCGGCGTCAAAGCGTGTCGCGAAGGAACTATTCGGGCGCATTTTCGTAGACGGAATTACATATATGAGAAAGGCTTATCCTTTTACATCGATGGTTGCTGGGAGTCGCTGTATACAAGTGGCACAAGACCGCGTCCTGCGGCGATCCTTACAAGAGATTTATGTCCAGCGGTGGACGTCTATCGATTGAGACGACAATGGATGCTCATTGAGCATTTGCGTTCATGAACTGGCGAACGGTACGAGAAATGTACAAAAATCTCATAATAACACCAAAGTTAGCTAAGCAAAATAATGTATTCTCTAAAAATTACCTCTAAAACAGATAGGTACACAAGCTCATTTCAACGAAGCTTATTTTTCAATAAAAAAGAAAAACCCTGCAGCGAGTCGAAGATAGACTTGGGAATCTTGTTAGAGGCTTATTATATTAGATGTATCCTTATTATACCGTTGGAAAATGTTTTTCGATAAAGCCAAGCTTCATTTTACTCAGGTAGATAGATATATACGCCAGTCAAATTTGACATTAAAATCGCAAACGAACGGCTAGTTCTGATTTTTTAATATGTTGTTAGGACCACTACCAGTAGTCTAAATTCAATTTTGCAGCTTCGAAAGACCTGTGCTAATTTTGTAGCACTCGAAAAACCGCGAAATTTTTGCACTTTTTTTGGGTTTTTCAATATAAGTCCTAAACTATGCGTTTCTAAAAAAATATTTTTCTATACTTTTTTAAAGTAGACTAAAATTGCTACAATTTAAGACCAAAACTAGCTCTTTAAATTCAATATTTATTGAGATACAGCTCTCCAAAAATTGACAATTAATTCCAAAAAAGTGAAATTTTAAGATTCGGTCAATTTTAAACCCCGATATCGGGGAAAATACTCATTTTACGAGTAAAGTTAATTGAAAAGATGTTGTAGTAAATATAATTAGCTTTAATTTAAACACTAAACAACGTCTGTAGCCCATATAGTTTACTTACAAATCCTAAAAGTTTAAAAAATGCGAAAATTGCAGTTTTCTCTTTAGTTTGTTTTGAATGTAATTTGAAAGAAAAAACCATGTACATCCACAAGAAATATGTATTAAAACTATTACTAAGTATTTAAATTAAGTATTTATAATGTTATTTATTCAAGAAAAAAATTATTTATATTATTATTGATATTTATTGATTTTTATGAAACATATTAATCTGTATTAAAATGACATTATGAGTTCCGAGCAATATAAGTCGTAAACTACGCATTTTTGTTTAATATTTTCTATACATTTTTAAAGTAGACTAAAATTGCTACAGTTTGACATCAGAACCAGTTCTGTAGCTTCAATAATTGCCGAGATACAGCTCTCCTAAAATTGAACTTTTTTCAAAAAAGTGAAAATTTAAGAGTTGGTCAATTTTCGACCGCGATCTTGGGGATAATACTCATTTTATGTGTAGAATTATAGGTAAAAATGTTATAGTAAATCTAATTAACTTTAATTTAAGGGTAATACGACATCTCTAGGACATATAGTTTACTCACAAATCTTAAAAGTCCAAAAAATGGGAAAACAATTTTCGTAAATTTGCTCTGCTTAGTTTGGTTTGTGAGTACCTTGAAAGGAAAAACCATGAACATCCACAAGAAATGTACATTTAATCTATTATTATAGTATTCATAATGTTATTTATGAAAAAAAAAATATTTATTTATCTTATTTTATTGATATTTATGAAGCATATTAACCTGCATTACAAAGATATTATTTTTGGTTATAATTGTTCATTAAGGTTTGTGAGTAACCTATATGGCCTAGAGACGTCGTTCCACCCTTAAATTAAAGCTAATTAGATTTACTACAACATTTTGACTATAATTTTACCCTTGAATGTTGAAAGTTGAAAGTTTCAATGTTTCAATGAAAATTATTGGTTAATTTCTAATTTATGCAACTGTATGCATCATGCAGAGGCGCCATTTAACAAGAGACGAAATGTTAAGGGCAGTAGGTACGCTCCAAACTGGGGCTCCTCAACGAAGTATTGCCGAGGCGATTGAAACAAGAAAAAACGTGATATCAAGGTTGTGGTCACGTTATTGCACCACTGGTGAAGTGGCTGAACGGCACCCAGGCGAGAAGCGCATAACCGCCCGAAGACAGGACCGATTTTCGCAAATGACCGCGAGAAGATAACCAAATGCTACAGCCATGCAGTTGGTTTAAAGGCTCCAGTCAGACCACCATTTGCTTGTCAGTGACGAAACTGTGAGGAGAAGACTGCACGAGGCTAACCTTCATGCTCGCAGGCCGCTTCGTACTCCAGCACTACGCAGAGGAAATCGTGGACGAAGATTACAGTGGGCTCGCGAACATTTGCTCTAGGAAGATAGCTAGTGGTCTGTAGTGCTGTTTACCGATGAGTCCCGATTCGGATTTCATCCTGATTTACGAAGAGTACGTGTATGGCGAGCTCCTGGTCGTGACAACCGTCTGCGACACCGTCAGGAAGTCCAGCCATACCACGGCAAAACAATTATGGTTTGGGCGGGAATTCGTATCGATGGAAGAACAGATCTCGTTTGGATCAGAAACACCATGACTTCTGAAAAATACCGTAATCAGGTGCTAGCACCAATAATCTATCCCCATCGACTGCAAATGGACCAAGTTTTCACGCTCATGCACGACAAAGCCCGTTCGCACACTGCGCGAGTGGTGACCAGCTGGCTACAAGAGCACGATGTGTCGATCTTAGACTGGCCCGCTGAATCACCAGACCTAAACCCCATAGAGCACGCATGGGACATGCTCCAAAGAAGGACTTTGAGGAGTTTTCCTCCGAACATTGCGACTGCAAAGCAACTTTTTTTGCATCTTAGCAGGACCTGGGACAATATCCCACAGCAAGACTTTGATAACTTGATTCAAAGCATGAAAAGCCGTTGTAGGACCGTGGTTAACGTCCATGGGTGGTTTACTGACTACTAATTTTAAATAATTTTTCACGTAACTGCAAAAAACCTGATAATTTTGCTAAAATTATATTTTTTCTTAAAAAGACATCTATCCTTAAGTTTACCATCATTTCACTTTTTGTCTTTATTTCAATAAAAAATTATTTACACAAAAAAACTAATTCTGTTTTATTCTAAAAGATAGTCTGATAAATAGGCTTTACAAAATTATATACATATTGTGTGTTAGTTATAACCAATTTTGAATAAATTGAGAAAATCAGAATATCCCTAGACAGTGTTGATGTGTGTATTAAAAAAATGCGTAGTTTACGACTTATATTGCTCGGAACTCATAATGTCCTTTTAATAGTTGCCGAGTTTCTTGCTGGTTCTTCTCGGTTGGAACGGCATTCCGAACCAGTGGTAGATTCATCTGACTATTCAAAAGCACTTGTAAAAGTTTATTTGAATAAAAAACTTTTCTATTCTATTCTATTCTATTCTATTCTAATACAGGTTAATATGTTTCATAAAAATCAATAAATATCAATAATAATATAAATAATTTTTTTCTTGAATAAATAACATTATAAATACTAAATATAAATACTTAGTAATAGTTTTAATACATATTTCTTGTGGGTGTACATGGTTTTTTCTTTCAAACTACATTCAAAACAAACTGAAGAGAAAACTGCAATTTTCCCATTTTTAAACTTTTAGGATTTACAAGTAAACTATATGGGCTACAGACGTCGTGTAGTGTTTAAATTAAAGCTAATTATATTTACTACAACATCTTTTCAATTGACTTTATCCGTAAAATGAGTATTTTCCCCGATATCGGGTTTTAAAATTGACCAAATCTTAAAATTTCACTTTTTCGGAATTAATTGTCAATTTTTGGAGAGCTGTATCTCAGCAAATATTGAATTTGAAGAGCTAGTTTTGGTCTTAAATTGTAGCAATTTTAATCTTCTTTAAAAACGTATAGAAAATATTTTTTTTAAAACCCATAGTTTAGGACTTATATTGAAAAAACCAAAAGTAGTGCGAAAATTTCGCGGTTTTTCGAGTGCTGCAAAGTTAGCACAGGTCTTTCGAAGCTGCAAAATTGGATTTACACTACTGGTAGTGGTCCTAACAACATATTAAAAAATCAGAACTAGCCGTTCGTTTGCGATTTTAGCCACTTTTGGAGTCAAATTTGACTGCACTAATATGTTAAAGGGCTATTATGGATGTCAAGCTTTACCTGATGAGAATAATAATTTACCTGTTATATAAACTAAGATAGAATAAGTTTAATTTTCAATCTCAACTAGACAACTGCACAGGAAGTATTAACACAGGTGCACTTTGATATTTTCACTCTAATAATTCGGACGACTATTTGGCATAACCGGAAAGAGATCGGACGCAGGACCGACGACTTTACGTGCTCTTTGAGGCACGGGGGTGTAACACCGCCAACATCCCAATTCCGGCGTAACGTTGCTACTGAGAATTTATTGACTTTCAGTCACCCAATAACCTTTTTTCGTCCGATCCGGGGATTTGAACCCAGAACCTCGTGATTCTCTGCCGTATAAGCAAGCCAACTAGACCACCCACAGACATGGAGCTCTCTCAGTATATAATCTCCGATACTTCATACAAGCGAACCTATTTCTGATTCTAAGTAGGCTTCTTTACGCAGTAATACTTAGTTAGTTAGTACAAGCGGACACCCACGACTTCGTTCGCGTGGATATTGGTTTTTAAAAATCCCGTGAGAATCATTTTGTTTTCCTAAGCTCTTTTGAGCTCATACCTTGCTAAAAACTGTTAAAAGTTCCCTGGCGGATGTTTAAGTAGATCAAAATGTAAACATCCGCCAGTAAAAGTTCCATCAAAATCGATCCAGCCTTTCTGAGATTAGCTGGTAATCTTTAAAGTATCACCTTTCTAACAAAAAAAGATTGAATGAAATCGGACCACGCGTTAATGAATTACAGCTAAGTACACATTTTAACTTTCATCCCTTCTCCCAAGGGAACCGTGCTGAATTTCGGGATTAAAAGTATCCTATATGTTACTCCGTAGTATGAACTTAAATCATACCAAGTTTCATTTCAATCCATTCAGTAGTTGTTGCGTGATGCGCGCACAAACATACAGACAAACAGACAAACAGATAAACAGACAAACAGACAAAAATTTCAAAAATAGCTTTTTTACGTTCTATTACTTATCCCTAACACCCCCCAGTTATTATTTTGCAAAAATCTTTAATGTACAGATACGGCAAGTCTACGATTTTATTATATGTATAGATAGATATAGATAGATGTATAGAAGAAGATGTATAGAAGATTCTTTGGCCAAGATTAATGTAGACAATCGATGTATGTAGACATATGTCTAGCAAATAAGCTAGTTACTTGCTTCTTTGAAACACTCCAACTCAGTAGTAGTAATATCATTATCATTATCAACCCATTACCGGCTCACTACGGAGCACGGGTCTCGTCTCAGGATGAGAAAGGTTTCTAAGGCCGTAGTTGGTCAAGTGAGGATTGGTAAACTTCTCATGCCTTTGAGAGCATAATGGACAACTCTCAGGCATGCAGGTTTCCTCACGACGTTTTCCTTCACCGTTAAAGCGAGTGATATTTAATTGTATAAAACGCACATAACTGCGGAAAGTTGAGGTGCGTGCCAGGAATCCAACTGGGTCTCTCCTTTTGGGAGGTTCGAGTTCTTAGGTTCTTAGGTTAAAACTCTTAACCACTAGGCTTACTTCACTTCAGTAGGTAATATTTAGTATTATTTGACCAAGATTGATGTAACACACAGCATACACCGACCAAATAAATAGTTACTTGCTTTTTGCAACACTAAACACAGTATGAATAAGTAATTAGTTATCTGTCTTCTCATATAACTAGATCACAATTACCATTAGTGAATAATGCACAACGTAGAATGGAATTCATCTTCTTCGCGAGCACAAACACAGACAGCGAAACTTATTAACATAGAAATTCGATATTTTAAATGTACATTTACGGTGGAAAATTCTTATAGGATTGAAAGTAGAAATATTTTCTGTTAAAATAACAACAAAGAATACTTTTAGAGGGATTTATTACATTTTCTATTGTAAAGCGAAAACATACTGAAATATTGTTTATAATAATATTATTTCTGTTCCATGATATACTTTTATTATAACAGGGAACATTTAAATTAACTTCGGGTGAAATATGCAAAATCTAAAGCAAAACTTACATGTAGGTGTAAAGAAAATCTCGCATTAGCTTCAGTTAGAAATGAGTACTTATCATTATAATATAAGGTAAAAAATACAAACTTCATTCTGAGATGATGTAGCCGTACCCTAGCTAGGTACTTAACGTCATATTTGTAGTTTTCAACAGACATTCTTTTCCGTGAAATGAATTACCTAAGGCCAGAAACGCATTTAGCATTCACTTAATATTATAATGTTTTTATTTATTGAAAAACACATAAAGTGAAGGTAGTTATAATATTTTTTGATAAAAGTGCATTACCAACCATGGCGTGCAATAGAATAAGTACAGAATACAACGTTTAAATGTGAATTGAGGAAATAAGGAAAAAATCTGTCAAAATGAAAACATCATTATTCACTATCTTAGATCAAATGTGAAAGGATCTACTAAATTAAGAAAAATATCTGATGAGTAAAAGAAAAACACGAAAAACAAAAAATAAACAAAGAATAAATAAAACGTAAATATTTAAGTAAGTATAACGATTCATGATGGAATAACAATTTGTTATGGAAGCAAGCTATACAGGGTGTAAATGACATCTTAATGAAAACTTTGAGGTAAGGTTGCATTTAATGTGTTATGTGAATATACGGAATTCATTTATGTCAGAAATGATTGGTTTCAAATATTGCCATTTTTGAGCGCGCAATGTATTGCATACAACGCGATCACAACGCACGCAACGCTCCGCGCAAAATTCACAATATGAGACTTTTATGAGTTAAAGCGTGGCCTTGACGTCGCGCGCCCGGCACTTCTTTTGACTGTGCCGCGAGCCTCATTATAAATTCAATGCCAGTACGAATGTAGGTTAACGACCTGTATTCACACTAGTTCACTAGCAATCAGCTGTTCGACGACAATCTTAAATTTGATAACATTACCGTTTTAAGTGAAAATAATGAAATAATTACTTTTTCATTTATAATTGCGTTGAGACAGATAGTAATAATGATTTTATATAGTATTCAGTTAAAAAAGAGGTAAAAAATATCGGAAATTTCATGGAAAATTCGACGAAAAATTTCACCACTGGGGAACCTAGAATCATGTACTGAATCCGTGGGACGCGTTTTGGAAAACATGTCTGAATACACCCTTTATTTTAGGAAAACTAAACCGACTTCCAGAAAAACGAGTCCAGAAATCTCAGAGAAATCAGAGTAGGTACCAATCAAATATATCAGTGGCCTATAGGTCTACATTTATAACATTAGTACATTTATAGGCGTGTAACTTCGTACATAAGAATGATAACCAGGTGTGTTATACTAAAACCTTCCTGAAAGTAGGTATGTAGATTACGATAGTGAAAAAAACCTCAAAATCGTCAAAAATATACATACATACGGGTCTTATACAGAACCTCCTTTTTTGAAGCTGAAGAAGAAAGCTATATCAGAACTGTATGTATAAATACTTTAAAAAAACTTACACGCCCCACCCGCAGGCTAGACAAAATATCAGACGAAATGGCGTAAAACAGAATTAATAAAGACCCCGACAGTAACGTTCCCCAGTGGTTTTACGTAAATGTCGTCGGAATCAAATAGTAGACTCGGATCTAGACAAAATTCCCCTTAGGACTTTTTAGTGAATATACGTATCACCAAGTCTCACATAGAGCTATTGAATTCGGACATTGACCTCTACTAATACAAAGTTATTATAGTCCGTTTCAATAGAGTTGAGCTAAAATGTAAACCAACACACCTTTTTGCTAAAAAACTATAGAATGGATTGAAATGAAACTTGGCACGATTTAAGTTTATACTACAAACTTAAATCGTGCCAAGTTTCATTTCAATCCATTCTATAGTTTTTTAGCAAAAAGGTGTGTTGGTTTACATTTTAGCTCGACTCTATTGAAACGGACCATAGACATGCGGTGATAAGCTAATGGCACAGAATAACCAGAAGGGAAGCTACCTAAGAACGTCCAAAATTTATACCTATTCTGATAGGGTTGTCACCTGTTGCATGTAAAAAATTTTGGGTAAAAATAAAAATATTATATACTAGTATATAAAACAAGATATTATGTATTAGTGATTGGAAAAAATGTTTTTTATATGATATTACTATATTATATAAGTTATATAGTTACTTAGGTAGGTAGTAGGTACCTACTGAAAGTAAATGTAATAGCACATGCATAGATATCCCTAGTGATAGTATCTAGATGCTTACTTACTTTAGTAAAATAAATGAATTAAGTACCTAGTTACTCAGGTAGGTAGTAGGTACCTACTAAAAGTAAGCGTGATAGCACATGCGTAGGTAGGTATCCCTAGTGATAGTACCTAGACACTTAGTCACTTTAGTAAAATGAATGAATTAAGTACCTACCTAGTTACTTAGGTAGGTACCTACTAAAAGTAAGTATGATAGCACATGCGTAGGTACATACCCCTAGTGATAGTACCTAGATACTTACTAACTTTAGTAAAATGAATGAATTAAGTAACTACCTAACTAGTTAGGTACTTAGGTAGGTACCTACTAAAAGTAATTAATTTACTTAAGTATATTTTATATTTACTTAGGTATATTTATTTATTTACTTCTTGCTGGTTCTTCTCGGTTAGAATTGCATTCCGAACCAGTGGTAGATTTAATTGACCATACCAAAGTACTTGTGAAAGTTTATTTGAATAAAAAACTTTTCTATTATATTCTATACAGAAGGTAGGTCCACTCCATTAGTCCATTACTCCATAGTCACTCCATTGATAAATAAATTCATTTCATTTCATTAATTTGTATAGATACGTAAAAGGTGAGTACCTACTTACTTCACTTGATCTACCACAAAAAAGAAATATCCAAATTTTTTCTAGAGCAACTTAAACATACTGTACAATGGTTAGGCATTTTTGTCTAAACACAACACTTAAATCTATATTAAGACTACTTTTTTATGTAATTTATACTATTTTACACAATCTCTAAACTCTCGTCAAATATTTTACTATCAGTATTAATCTAATGCGCACGACCCACAGCCCTGCCGTTATTCAAACTAACGTTCAACTAGTGGCGCGTCCGTGACAGCTCGTGTGTGCGTGAGCGGCGCTATGTGTGAGTATACCTACAGCGGGCCGCTTGTTGAAGCTTCCTCTCTGTACCTTTTCTACTCGTGTGCTAATGGTGACTTCGGCCTTCTTTTCCGCGGGACCATATTCGATCCTCGGCACGCACCTCTAACTTTTCGGGGTTATGTGCGTTTTAAGCAATTAAATATCGATTGCTTTAATGGTAAAAAAAAAACATCGCGGGGAAACCTGCATGCCTGAGACGTCTCCATAATGTTTTCAGAAGCGTGTGAAGTCTACCAATCTGCACTTGGCCAGCGTGGTGGACTACGGCCTAAACCCTCCTCATTCTGAGAGGACCCGTACCCTGTAGTGAGCCGGTAATGAGTTGATAATGATGATGATGATGAGAGCTGTGAGATGAGAGATGAGAGCTGTGACCATTCAAAATGAGCTGATTCCTCATCTTATACCTATATAAAATTCTCGTGTCACAATTTTCGTTCCCATACTCCTCCGAAACGGCTTGACCGATTCTCATGCAATTTTGAGAGCATATTGAGTAGGCCTGAGAATCGGCCAACATCTATTTTTCATCCCCCTAAATGTTAAGGGTAGTCCACCCCTAATTTTTATTTTTTATTTTTTAGACAAAATTTTTAGTTTTTAATTTTTTATGATACCACATACAAAAATATATATGAAATATATTTATACAATCCTAAATTTTCACCCTTCTACGATCAACCCTTATTTTTTAATTGCGATATTAGTACTTTGATGACCGGGTAAGTTATCTAGTAATATCATAATATTCCTGATGACTCAAAAATCTGCATGAAAGCTACTGGGAACAAATTTTGACATTTCCCTATACAATTTATGATAATTCAAATTGAATCAGGTATTTTTGAAACCACACAAGTCCACTTTTTGGTGAAATTGAGCTAATAGTATTTTTATGCTGGCAATCCTGGCATACACCTTTGACTAAATTGAAACAACACAAGTCCTTTTCCTTCCACGTGTTTTAGTAAGTTGAAGCTTTAGAAATATTTGTGTAACAACACAAGTCCTGGACTTATGTTGTTTCTATAGTTTCTTAACTGGTAACATTACTCCTATCTGTCATTTAGGCTGGCAGAAGATGCTTCTGTGCCTGTTATACCTATGGAAAAAGCATATCCATTTCGAAAAATACCAATAAATATAAAAAAAATGGATGATTTAAAGAAAATTGAAAATACTTACCCCCTGAAGAAGATATAAAAGAATTTTATCAGGAAATATACATGTGGCCAACATCACAAAATAATGATGAGGAGGAAGTAGTTGAGTACATTATTAAGTCGCCTAAGTACATTATTTTTCCAATAAAAGACAAGATATCCTATACTGTATGTTTTATTTTCAGAGAAATTCGAGTAACAACATAAGTCCATCACATATAACTATTGTTTTTTCAAAAACCTGTAATTTTTTTAGTATCCAAATTATTTGAGAATATGTATACTTGTGCATATTTTATATTGTCTGAACAAAACAATTATGTTTCCTTTGTTTTTTTGTCAGGATTCAGTTTTTTGTCTCTCCTGAAAAATTTGATGTCATGGACTTGTGTGGTTACAAAAATACCTGATTCAATTAGTTCCGGGTACCAAAGTGGCAATATAATCACACTGCCTCATTCAATATCCAATGTTCTTTTCAGAGGTAAATTGTTTCAGTAAAAAGAGCTCTGGACCTTGGGAGTATATTATATCTGCGAGCATGTGTCTGCGCATAGGTAGGTACTGTATACAGTATACTTAGACTCGAAAACTTTACTTAATACTACTGATCGAAACACAATTACTTCAGAGTAAATTGGCTCACTTTAAGGTTTGAGTTCACCAATACATTCAGCATTCGAAAACAGCCAGCAGCACCCCAGAAATGTTGTAAAATAAATATTCGAAGTATTGAATTACGACTTTAAAATAAGAGTCTTTGTGTTCATTTTGCGTTACACATTACAGTTTCTCGACACGTACCTAGTATTTGGTAAAGTTTTGAAGGTACGCAAACTCAGAATACCAATACCTACTGTTCTTACATACTGTTCGAGATTTACGACATAAAATCGATGTCTCGGTAAATAGTCTGCAACTGACGGCGATCACGTGACCACTGCTCATGCATTTTTAGCGCGCCTGCTGCGGCTAATTTCACATGCTACAGCAATGATGTATTACCTTAACAAGATCAGCATTCTAAAGCACCGACTCATTGCTACTTCGCTGATGTCCGATGACATCTACGACTTCAGTTGCCAGCCCGACGTCCGAGTGAACACGAACGTAACTGTTACTTGCCACACAATTTGTCAAAATGGTGAAATGTGTTGTTAAAATTTGTTTGTCACGGTCAGAAAAAGATAATAAAGCAACTGGTGTTACTTTTCACAAGTAAGTTTGTTTTATTTAATTCCGATTATCCAAAACAACACGTAATAAAAACATAAATTTACCGCGCATTATTTTTACTATAAGTGTTGCCAGTAAAAACTATTTTGATTTTCCCTACATTGTTGGGAAATTAGTGAATGAAAAAGCGAATGATGAACGTATGTATGTACCTATAAGGCAAACGTAAGTAAATCAGTAATTTATGTGATCATACTGAGTCATTATAAAATAGTTAGAAGTAGGTATAATGATTTCTTACAAACCGTATGTTCGTGATTATTTCAAAAACCAATGAACCGATTTTGATAATTTTTTCACTATAGTAATTTACAAACATTCAGAAAGATATTAGTATACATATACATACCTAGTGATCATTTTTATGTATGAAGTTACTAACATAAACGTACCCATATGTAACTAATATTTTTGCTTGGTTCAAAAATTTTCAAAATATCTTTAATGTACAGAATTGGACCAGTTACAGTTTTATTATTAGTACTAAATGATGCCCACGGCTTCGCCCGTGTGGATTTAGGTTTTTAAAAATCCCGTGGGAACTTTTGATTTTCCAGAACAAAAAGTAGCCTATCTGTAGTAACCCATCCTGAAAACGGAAAAATTCCGTGGGATCCTTACGATTTCGGAATGCAATTCCTTACAGCATCAGGGTTGAGGAGTTGGATATGTACATACTCGAGTTTATTCAACGATAAAGTCTTTAATTGGTACCCCCAATATCAATATAAATAACCGACAGTTCCTAAATCCCATTAGTTTTGGGGATCAGGTCCCCTACAGCATCAGGATTGAGGAGTTGGAATTCAAATGTTATATAGGACATTGTCGCAATATTTTTCTATCGATTAAAAAGAAATTACGCAAATCGGTTCAGAAATCTCGGAGATATCGGTGTACATAGGTAGAAAAACACAACTCCTCCTTTTTTGAAAGTCGGTTAAAAAAGTAGCCTATGTTACTCCCTGGTTAATTCTCTACTTGTATGTGAAAGTCCCGTCAAAATCGGTTCAGCCGTTCCGAAGATTAGCCCGTTCAAACAGACAGACAAAAATTTTAAAAACGTATGATTCGGTTATGGTACCGTTCAAATAACCATATGAGCTTAATATGAGGTAGTTATTTCGAAATGACAGACAGACACTTCAATTTTATTTATTAGTAGTAATAGTATAGTATAAATAGATAGATGAGAGATTTAAATAAAGTTATTTACGTTCACGCATTTAAATATTTTTTTCCTATTAGTAATCCTTATTTAGTTCTATATGGTTTATATTGAAAATTTTATTAAATCTAATATAATTATTAAATCTCATAAACTCAAATATTTTTTTGGGGGAAATCGTTCTTTTGTGGGAAATTATTCCTGATACTGGTAACTCTAATCGTTTGTCTAATTGCAATGTCTTATCCTATTCTAACGTGATTAGTTTGAGGGCAGAAGAAACGAGACAAATATAGTTTACTCAAAGTTTACTTGGCGTATTTGTCAGTTTCAAAGCTACGTCTTTGAAACTCAAAAGTGGTTACGTTTTTCTGAGAACAGTATATATGACGCTTCTACTCTATATTTATTACACCTCACTGTGCTACAGTATGAGATTCCACGTTCTACCACGTCGATAGATTTCGAATATTCGCAAAGTTTCCGCTTGGAGCGCTAGCTGTACATATATAGCAAAACTCAAACGCCAAAACAAGCCAGTTTAGATCCATTCTACTTTGAAATTATAGTTTCGATACTCGAAATCGATCAATGTTGTCACAATTCGCAAACTCGTACTAACTCTATACAGTACTAAAAAATGCACATTTAAAACAGAAAAAACAAATATTCAAAGCTTCGTTCATGCTGGATATATTCGTGTCTTTGATCACTACATAAGGTTTAAGCAGCTTAACGATAAGCTGGGACATTACCTTCGTTATGGACGGATTATAGCTCAAATATCGGCTGGCTCGTTGACAAAGGTTTAACAGAGATTTACATATGTCGAATTATTTTTAACCCCCGACGCAAAAACGATGGGGTGTTATAAGTTTCACGTGTCTGTGTGTGTGTGTGTGTGTGTCTGTTCCCCTGTAACGCTCAAACGGGTGAACCGATTTGAATGCGGTTTTTTTTTTTGTTTGAAAGGTGAATTAGTCGAGAGTGTTGTATGTTTGATGAAAATCAATCCGAGATGGCCGCCGCTACAAAATGGCAGATTACATATTTTTTCACAACTCCCTTAATATGGGTATCATATGAAAGGGCTTGACTAGTAGAATAGCACTATGCAAATTCAAGATAGCCGCCACCACAAAATGGCGAGTTTTTTAAATTTTTAATTTATATTTGTTATCATAGTAGGTATAAGTACGAAATATCTCCCAAGTCCCAACTCCTCAATTTTGACGATGCAGAGCACTGTAACCTAAGCCGAGGGTATTCAGGAACTGTTTAAAATAAATTAATTATCAAAAGATACTTTTTTATCTTAAGAAAAAGTACCTACAAATTTCGATAGATTTAAGGAAATGAAATTAAAACGGTAAAATTGGTAACGAAATTTAAACGAGAGCTTCAACTTCGTTCTGAAGTTAAATACAATTAAGAAATAAGAGACCCTATTAGAAGATTAATTATATCCGCAACTCTTAACTAGGGCAAGGGCAGAGGTGGGACAGGGCATCCCATTTGTATTATATTATCAAGTAACAGGTAAATAATTAAATATGTTTTAGTACTAAGTATAATAATTGTTTATACCAAAAAAAGAAAACAATTCTTTTGATTTAGGCCATCTCAATACCAAATCCCAAGTGACCTATTGCCCTTACTGTGACATTGGCTGTGTTTGTGACGATAACCCAATAGTTTAGTCTATGTGCGATAGATTCTGTCATAACACAAAATATAATGTGATTTTGGATAGCCACTAGCGAAACGATAAATTGAAGACGGCGTTAAAGAATATTACTAAAAATATATTATATATATTACGAGCATAAAAGCAGAACAAAAACTGAATCTCTAATTAAAGTATACGTTTCAAGTATGACAGCGATTTAGTTGAAATGCACATGTTGGTATGGCAAAACTTTCACATAATTCCTTTACCTTGATAAGTCCAATGGAAGAATCAGCGCGTTCCAGGCTGCAGATGCTGAACTGAATGGAGGGTAGGTCCAGGCGATGGGACAGCTGGCGCTGAAAGGTCTGGTGACGGTCGGGAACTATCGGCAGAGTCGTTTGCCGGAGAACCTGGACAGAAAATATACAATTAGATGTATTTTGGAAAGTGTGTTTAATGGAATGGAATGGAAATGAAAGATGTTGTTTTGTGATTGTGTTGTTGTTGATTGCCTCGTTGTTCATATAACGCAGTGGTGCGCAACTGGTATAGCTCCAGGGGCTATTTTAAAATCCCGATAGGCCACGCGGGCACCACCGATTTAATTAAAAAAACATAAGCGATATAAAGGACGAACGCGTATTCATTTCACGCTTACCTACTTACGACTCAATCATACAGCGTAATTTAGTTATTGTTTATTTAATTTATTTTACCCAATTTGATTTTTGAAAAATTGTGTGTTTTTTATCCGATTTTATTCGCGGGCGCCTAGAAAACAGGCCGCGGGCTACCAAACGCCTGCGAGCTACCGGTTGGGCATATATTTGGTATAACGGTTAGCATATTTGACTGTAGTTTACGAGGTCCGAGGATAGATTCCCTGGTCGGGTAATTAGTTGTCAGGTATTGGATTCTTCTGTCAAGAAATTCTAAGTGCCAGCACAGAGTTGGTAGTTAGTAGTGTTACACCCCCGTGCACGGGAGCACGTTAAGCCATCTTGTCTCGGTTATTATCACTATCATGTGACAATAGATGTTAAGCCCGCCAACGGGCATTGGATCAGCGTGGCGAGTTTAAGCTCTAAATCCCTCTCTTCTTTGATGTCGAGGCCTGTTCGCATCAGTGGGACGTTAACAATATGTGGTGGTGTGGTGGATTTTTAAAAACCTACGCAAGAGTTGAACTTTGAATAATTTATCAAGTATCCACTCGTACTTTATGTGGTCATGATTATGCGTATTTAAATGGACTCGCAAAATTGCGAATGAGGAAGTTCTGCGACGCGTTAATCAAAAAGCGAACTTTTGTAGACCGTCAAGATGAGAAAAGTCTCACAACTGGGGCACGTCCTCTGGCATGAGTGATACGTACCTACTCCTACAACTTGATACATGTTCATGATCGGCGAAAGATCAGGTGTGAACTCACCCTTACATATTGCAAAATATACCTGTATCTTATGTATAGATACAACCAATATAAAATGCTTACGGTAAATTAAAATAGCCACCCAACAACACTAAATACTTAAATAGCCGCTTTATATTCCAAAGGAGTCTAATAAGTGCTTATTTTTTATCTTAACGAGTCTCCCTAAAAAGTGTAGTAGAAAATATTTCGTTTCAAAAACACATTTCACGTAATAAAATTAAAAAAGTCTTAAATGAAGCCGCACTTAATTACGCTCAAAATTAAGTAGAAACCGGCTTTTAAGGCCCAGGGTAAGCAGAAAAACTACGCAGAATTACTTAGAGAGAGTGCAAGATATGATTCATTGTTACGAATTTAAATATTTTTTTAGGGAATGCAAAATTGAATTGGGTCGTTATGTCTGTAATTGCTTGGTTTTAAATAACTTTCTGTAAGGTTTTATTAGCAGTATATTTTTAAAAATAGACGGCTTTGAATTGCTCCCAGACGTTTTAATAGAAGTTTCAATTTTCTTTTCACATTACTTTCAACAGAAACAAAACGAGTCTTTGATTTGTTTCTAATTTAATTGAAAGCGTAATAGTCGAGGTGCACCTGTGTGAGAGCTCCGTTATGTGAAGATAAATCTAGAATCTAAATCATAAACAAAATAAAATAAATATGTAAAGTTTTTTACTCATTATGGAATCCAAAAACTTTAACTTTAAGTTAAAAATTTACTTAATATTTTATCTTCTATCTATATCTATACACAATTATAATAAAATCGTAGAATTGCCGTATCTGTACATTGAAGATTTTTGCAAAATAATAACTGGGGGATATTAGGGTAAGTAATAGAATGTAAAAAAACTATTTTTGAAATTTTTGTCTGTTTGTCTGTTTGTCGGTTTGTCTGTTTGTCTGTTTATCTGTTTGTCTGTTTGTCTGTTTGTCTGTATGTTTGGGCGCGCATCACGCAAAAACTACTGAATGGGTTGAAATGAAACTTGTCATGGTTTAAGTTCATCTATACATATAATAAAATCGTAGAATTGCCGTATCTGTACATTGAAGATTTTTGCAAAATAATAACTGGGGGATATTAGGGTAAGTAATAGAATGTAAAAAAACTATTTTCGAAATTTTTGTCTGTTTGTCTGTTTGTCGGTTTGTCTGTTTGTCTGTTTATCTGTTTGTCTGTTTGTCTGTATGTTTGTGCGCGCATCACGCAAAAACTACTGAATGGGTTGAAATGAAACTTGTCATGGTTTAAGTTCATACTATGGAGTAACATATAGGATACTTTTTATCCCGAAATTCAGCACGCTTCCCTTGGGAGAGGGGATGAAAGTCAAAATGTATACTTAGCTGTAATTCATTAACGGGTGGTCCGATTACATTCATTTTTTTTTTTGTTAGAAAGGATTTTAAAGATTACTGGCTAATATCTGAAAGGCTGGACCGATTTTGATGGGACTTTCACTGGCGGATGCTTACATTTTGATCTACCTAAACATCCGCCAGTGAACTTTTAACAGTTTTAAGCAGGGTATGAGCTCAAAGGAGCTTAGGAAAACAAAATTATTCCCACGGGATTTTCAAAAACCAATATCCACGCGAACGAAGTCGCGGGTGTCCGCTTGTATTTAATAAATATTTAAGTTTTATTTGGATTTTAAGTTTTTAACATTTTTCTTTGGATTTAAAAAATCCCTCCTTTGTACTCAACCTCTACAGTACTCAACGGTTCCTCCAAACTTATGTCTCCCGTCTACGTTGTCTGTCCCGTCACTCAATCCAGTCACGCTACTGTGTTATATGTACTTACAGCAGAAGGTAATACAACATAATATTATGATAAGGTGTCGTCCTAATTGGCTAACGAGTAACGACCGTACCTACGATTAAAAGATAAGATTTCATCGTACGATGAAAATTAGTACTGGGATCGCGCGATGACTTGCGAGCTTCAATCAGAACACCTTTATAGAGGACTAGCTGACCCCCGCGACTTCGTTCGCGTGTTTATAGGTTTTATATAGGATCGGATCGGATCCCATAATTCTTTTATGTACCTAAACTAAATGTAGCCTGTTACTCCTTATAACATTGAAAGTTCCATTAAAATCGATCCAGCCGTTTCGTAGATTAGCTGGAACAAATAGACAGAACGACAAACATAAATTTAAACGCACGCCAGTTTAAAATAAGCCGTACGTACAAAGATCCGGGTCCCAAGTTATTGGAACCCAATAAATGTCTGTCATTTCTAAACTAAAAAACTTATGACCTTGAAATATTTACGGGAAAATACTTAAAGAAAATACTTAAAATACCTTTCTAACAAAAAAAGAATGAGTGAAATCGAACAACGCGTTAATGAATTACAGCTAAATACACGTTTTAACTTTCATCCTCTCTCCCAAGGGAACCGTGCAGAATTTCGGGATAAAACGTATCCTATGTCCTACCTCGGAGTATAAACTCAAATCGTACCAAGTTTCATTTGAATCCATTCTGTAGTTTCGGCGTGATGTGCGGCCAAGATACAGACATACCGACAGACAGACAGAAAAAAATGAAAATAATTACAGTTTTGGCTTCAGTATCGATTATAGAATGCCCTCCAAAAGAAATTTTTAAAATATCTTCAATGTACAGAATTGGATCTGTTACAGTTTTATTATATTATAGATAGATATATAGATAGATTCATGTTTGATTCGATAGTACGATGAAATCGCATCGTTTGATCATACGATCGTTAACCAATTAGGACGACCGGTAAAATTAAAAAAACAGCTTACTCTTCATGTAATTGGGCGACGAGTAAATTGGCGAGGGTCGATGTATCAGCCAATATTCGACCTCGGTAATATATTCCGTGATCAGCGCCGCTACACTTGTGCCGTCACGTCGCCGCCGCGCCGCGCCGTGGGTAAAATATTTATCGTCAAAGTTCATTGATAGGATCGACTTCTTGCTTAGCTTTTGGTAATTTCGATATTTATGAGTTCAACCGCCTTTTGTACATTCCGAATTTCAGGCGATTGTTTTCTAATAATTTTTAAATTTTCGTAAGTACCTAATTATCACCATTAATTATCTCACTTTCATGTACCTACTTCTTAAATTGAGGTTCAAAAAGTGGATAACAATTTTAAATGAAGTTTACTTATTTGACTTTGAGTTTTATAGGAACTAATGCCCTCCCGATCGAACTTCGGCCACGGCAACTACGTGGAAGATATTTGATTGCACAATTAGTGTTTGTGCAAATACAGGTGCACTCTCTATCTAGCCAACTACCCATGAGATGTTTTAGTGCACAATTGTGTACGTTGAAATATCTCATCCGTAGCACATTTACCTACATACACATGTGCACTATGTATTTGTTCACTCTCATAGTCCTATGGGACGAACATACGTGTAATTTAAGCAGTCTTTTGCACGGCGTTACGAACGTAGCGAGGGGGATAACCGTCGCTACGTGTCTTTGTATGTGTGTCTGTCTGTTCCACCGTAGCACTCAAACGGGTGAACCGATTTGAATGCGGTTTTTTGTTTGAAAGATGAATTAGTCTAGAGTTTTGTTAGCTATGTTTAATGAAAATCGATCCAAGATGGCCGCCGCCAAAAAATGGCGAATGTCGGGGGTTTTTTAAATTTTTTATTACTTATGTCACGAGTATCGTAAGTACTAAGTATATTTATTAAATAGACACTTTAAGTTTGAAATTTAACAATCAAAGTAACTAAGTAAGTGAAATTCTGTAGACATGCTCTGAACTTCAACATCATAGGTTGGTCCAATTTTAGTACAAATATAATGAACTAAGTACTTACACAGATTGATAGATTTACATACAAATCTTGACATCGTGTTACTTTGAAACTATAACATAATTAGCTATTTTCTAGAGCATGTCTACAACATTTTATTGAATTTGATTAGATATTATTAAAATATGAAACTTCGTATACGTATGGGGCGCTCTCGAGGAAGACTCCTCTTAACATAATAATTATTATTTTCAATACGACTCACGATAGTTTCTTAATATCTTTATAATAATTTCTACCTCCTTTGTAGTTACCAGTCTACATTTCACCCTCAAAGAAGTAAATAGGTATTTCGGTACAAAACGCTAATAAAGCCCTTTCATTAGTTATTTTTCCTTTGGTACTGTATTACAAAGAGAGAACCTCGGGCTGTTTGTACGCTCAACGCTAGGTACGTTGTTGCGTAGATATAAACTTGTCATTTTCTATAGAGTCGTATCGGATCGCGTCATGTCGCATCGCATTTGTCGTTCACCTAGGTACGGGTATAGTTCGTTCGGTAACTTAATGTCGGTACAGGCGTAGGTGCTCTTAGTATTCTGCTTTTATTTTTATTACTTTTTTTCTGTTTGTAATTTTTTTTCTATTCTAACAGAATCTCCGAATAGTCTGCCAATCCGCACTTGGCCAGCGTGGTAGACTATGGTTAAAATCCTTCTCATTTTTAGAGAAGACCCGTGTTCATGAATATTATATTTTATGTTTATGGTTATATTGTAATAAAATACGAATATAACAAAATATAAAAAGGAAAGAGAATTGTAATGAAAAAATATGAGTAGGTATAATACGCCAAAACCCCTTGTGCCTGTACATCCCGCGCGGCATGCTTTGAAGTCACGGCGGTGTCTTTGGCAAAACACCGCGCGGCGGAGGCGGCGAGACACAAAAGGCGACCGTAAGAAAACGAACAGACTATACGCTCAACGCTAGGTAGGTACGTTGTTGCGTTTATATCTACGCATTTGTTTGTCATTTTCTATTGAGTCGTATCGGATCGCGTCATGTCGCATCGCATCGCATCGCATTTGTCGTTCACCTAGGTACGGGTAAGATGAACTGAATGAAATTAATTTTGATATTATTATAAACTGTTCGCTTGTTTGAACTCCAGTTTCTCAACGGTGCAGTAAACAAGATACAGTTCAAAACTAAAACCCAGATTATCGATAAAACAAGAAAAAGTTCGTAAACTAAAACCCGACTACGCTTAATAGCGAAGGCGTGGGGCAAGCAGCTAATGGCGCCATCTGTTATGTCTATTCGAAACTATAATTTCATAATCTAGAAAACCGCGCGAAGGTTACTTCTCGATTTTTTCGTAAATAAAATGTAGCCTATATCACCCGGACAATAACAACGAATGAATAGACACCTCATTCATCAAAATCGATCCAGTAGTATAGGCGCTACAGTGGTACACATAGAATCTCATACGAAAATCGGCCACATACATATATACATACATACATACATAAATACATACATACATACATACTGACTGGCCCGTTGGCGCGGTTGGCAGTGACCCTGCCTTCCGCACCGAGGTCGCGGGTTCGATTCCCGCCCCGAGTCTGGGTGTATTTATAATATGTACATATATATATTATGTATGTATGTATACCTTTATTAAAATATATATGTATTTATATGTAAATATGTCTATCAGTCAGCTGTTATCTATAACACAGGCATTAAGTTGCCTACTTTAGGAACAGACGACCGTGTGTGTATGTGTGAGTATTTATTATTATTATTATTATTATACATACATACATACATAGACTGCTAAAATCATAACCCTTCCTTTTGGCTTTGCTGTAGTCGGGTAAAAAATCGAATATCATCGACTTTACTAACTTCAGGGCTCAAGAGTCAAGACCCATTGCAATTCAGAAGACGCGACGCTACGTGTCTTTTCTGAAAGTGTTCGAAGTAAACGAACTGTAGAATTTTTTATTATTTACAGAGAAAGTTTAGAGCTTAGCCCCGCCACGCTGCTACAATAAGGGTTGACGGAATGTAGTGACTATTATGTCACTTGATACTGATAATAGCCGGGACCGATGGCTTGACGTGCCCTCAACTAGCAACTCCGGTCTGGTACTAAAAATTTCTTGACTAACAATTTTGACCTGACCCGGGAATCGAACTCCAGTCGAACATACCTACTAACCGCTAGACTTACGAGGCAATATTTCAAATCAAATATTTAAGCAACTAATATCAGTATCACATGTTAGACGACAGACAGTATGTCAACAGCTAGAGGTTATCCAATCACAAACACCATGTATAACTAAAGAGTAATGTTTGCGGACAATCAATCAGTCTGGCCGAATGACTCAACAGTCTGGCCGAATTGGTAATTTGCTCGGTCACCTTCGACGTTGTTACTTAGGGATTCACTTCTTTGGCTTGTTACTAATTTACTAAAAGTGTTACTTAGGCTTGTTACTAATTTACTAAAACTGATTTACTTATTTTACTTCTTTGGCTTGTTATTAGAAACTATTCCATATAAATTTAAAATTTAAAAAACCCCCAACATTCGTCATTTTGTGGTGGCGGCCATCTTGGATTCGCAAGGTGCTATTTTACTAGTCAAGCCCTTTCATTTGATACCCATATTGAGGGAGTTGTGGAAAAATATGTACTTAATCCGCAATTTTATAGCAGCGGCCATCTTGGATCGATTTTCATCAAACATCAACAACAGCTAACAACACTCTCGACTAATTCACCTTTCAAACAAAAAAAAACCGCATTCAAATCGGTTCACCCGGAACAGACACACACACACACACACACACAGAGACACGTCAAACTTATAACACCCCGTCGTTTTTGCGTCGGGGGTTAATAAGAGAGACTTCGTCCGCGTGGATTTAGGTTTTCGAAAATTCCGTCGGAGTTCTTTGATTTACCGAGATAAAAAATAGCCTGTGTATAAGATGTAAGATACAGACATGTATGGGATGATACATTACATGTATTATGTGCCAAAGTTCGTCAAAATCTGTACAGCGTTTTAGACGCGAATAAGTAACATAGGTACAGATACATAGAGTTATTTCATTTCTTCGTAAGTAATGTTAGTGTGGTTTTCTGCTGCAGTTGTAAATTGCTACGTAGTTTCTGCATGATATAATCAGTAAAACAATAAAATACTTGACATCCAAGGTTTGTATTTTATAATTCCATGGCAAGTTAGTGGTCGACATGCGATCTCACCTGATATACAAAGATGGAAATGGATATGAAGATATGATGATTTGCCGCCTGCCGGAATTATATAAAAATAAGCCGATAAGATCGGAGTCCCACAAAACTATACCGAAATCACTAAATCGACCTTCCCGGGAATCTAACCCTGGACCTACCACCTACCGTGTACGCCATCTTATAAGATGGCGTACCTACACGGTCCTGCCATTCAGGAAATTCATATTCAGATCCAGTTAGGTTCCGTAATTCCTATTAAAACTAGAACTTTTCACTATAATTAAGTAAAATTACAAAAAAAAATTCAAATAAAACATGAAATAAAACATGCGGAGCATCTCTACATAAATACTCATTACGGTTTTTCGTGTTTTTTTTTTATTTTAACGGTTGTTTTCAACTAAAGGCTAAATTATTACATATTCAAAATTCTTTTAATTAAAATTTACTGTACGTATATTATATCTTTGACGACCTCCATGACGCGGTGGTGAGCGCTGTGGGCTTATAAGTTGGATGTCCCGGGTTCTTTTCCCGGGATCCCGGGGAATTTATAAAGTCTCAATTGTCTTTGGTCTGGTCTGGTGGGCGTCATTGGCCGTGGTTAACCACTACCCTGCCGGAAAAGCCGCGCCGCAATTCGTATTTAGTTTTCCGGTACGATGCCGTGTCGAAACCGATTAGAAAATAAATAACAAACCCCTCCCAGCTCGCATCAATCTTAGACTACATCGTCATTTACCACCAGATGATGACAAGGACTAACTTGTGGAAAAAAAGTATGAAGAGCCATAAATAACATAACTTTACTTAGTATAAGTTAATTACAAGACAAGCAATTAGCTCAAGACATCCTGGCATAAACGGTTATTGTTTGAATAGTTTCTCTAAGCAGACACTTATAAGTTTTTTTAATTAAAAAAGATATCAAGCCCTTCCATGAACTTTCCGGAGCATCTTGATTAAAGTTGTTACCTATTCTGAGGGGACACTGAAGTGAAAACAAAACAGAATTATTAAGTGACGTTTCCTTATGAAAATTTTCCACCGACTGGTTTCTGGCTTTCACGAGAAAATTCAAGTTGTTTTTTTTTTTTCTAAGAGAATTTTCTATTGAACGCACCTCATACAAACGAAGTTTGTTCCTTATTTACATAATATATAATAATATATTAACCAATAAACCAAAGTTATTGAAATTTTAAAGACACCTTTTATTTAAAAACTAACACAGGCTAAAAATTTACTTATATAGGTACATAATATAAATTTTGATCTCGCTATTATGTTATTCAATATTATTTTTACGGAAATCTGACAATTAGCAGATAGAGATTTCTGGAGCGTGATTACATTTAATTAACTTTTGATAAATTAAGTATTAATATTTTAAAAAGAGTTAAACTTCATTTGTCCAATATCTTCAATCGAGCATGAGAGAAACTCCTTTAAGCATTTTCCGTCCGCTTTTTTCAGTAGAATTTCCCGCAGATGTTTTTCCGGTAGATGATTACATGAATTCTGTATAACATAAAAGCCAGATTACAACTCGATGAATACCAATCACACACATAAGCCATGCAAATCCAAAAAGCGAGAACTGAGTGCAGATGTATATATATATACCTACACAAAACCATACCTATATAAATACAATAATAACTCTGTCTATCTTGCTTTTCACCCCTAAACCGCTGAACCAATTTTCTACAAAGTTTTTGCATAGCTTGTATCCTGAGGAAGGACATACAAACCACATTTTCTCGTAAAAAACTAGAAAATGTTCTCATAACGGAAAGTAGTTTCCCCGGGAACGGCGGCAGTGTCTTTACCCGTTCGCGTATAAGTTCATCCGGTATTGAGATTCGTAGGAAAACCAGTCACCGACATAGCTCAAGCTGAAATATCATATCAACCGACATACGTCCACTGTTGGACATAATTCTCTTGTAAGGATTTCCACACGCGCGGTCAAGAGACCTATTCTAACACACACGACGTGACGTCTTCATAACCCTAGGTACATTATGTAACTTGAAACCAAGAGTGTATTATGCGAAATACGTTTTATGGAGCAACTTAAGACGTACATATACGTTTCCAATTGGCATATTCTAAACGCTAAGTGATCGCGAACAATTTTCACGTACGTAGCAGTGTTTCCAAGTGTTATATTCGTCATAAAAGCTTTTTGTTGTACCGCCGTTCGCTTCGCCGCTAAGTGGTCTAATGTTTTCCTTTCATAAATGTACTACATGGTTTCTATTGACGAATGTGATATGGTAGGTATACATCATACCTGCTACCTTACTTTTTGAACGTCAACCAATTTTACAAGTATAATTACAACAGGTATAAGTACAATTATGGAAGTAAGGACAATCCCACTGTTGGGCAAAAATTTCCTCCAGGAGAGAGAGAGATTAAGAGCTTGGATATGACAAGCTGTTCCAATGCGGAGTGGCGGGTTTTAACGACTAATATTGTCATGTGATTGTGATAATAACCGGGACCGACGGCCTAACGTGATCTCCAAGGCACGGGGATGAAACACTGTCAACTACCAACTCCGGGCTGGCACTGAGGATTCATTGACAGAAAAACCCAATACCTAACAACTAGTTAGTCCGACCCGGGGATCGAACCTAGGCCCTCGTGATCTGCATTCTCACGTATGCTAACCGCTAGAACAACGTGGCAGTTAGCGAGTTATTGGTGATACATTTTTACGGTAGCTTAAAACTAAAGCTATGAGGGGTCCAAAGTACAAAACGCGCCCTGGTCTTAGAAAAGCAAACTCAGCCAGGTATTATTTTTACTATCAGCTATTATAGAATAAATCTTAACCACTGCACTTCCCTCGAACTCTGCTTAATAGTTGTTTATACTCTAGTCCTTCTCATTCTGAGAGTAGCGGATCCCTCTAACTGCCGTACGCTCATATTTTGAAGAACCGTTAGAAATTGGGGTCCCATGGTGCCGGAATGGCGACCTCGCACCGGAAAGCGCAGTGCACCGAGAATGGGTTGATAATGATGATGATAATGATGATGATGATGATCGTCACCTTTTTGCTGGCGTCTTTGTGCTCCTGCACGTACTCCTGCTTCAGGGGCTCGGTCTGCAGGTCGGGCAGCGAGTGGCTGATGCGGATCGCGGCTTGGCGGGACAGCGAGTCGCAGTTGCTGTCCTGCGAGTCACGGCGTGTCCTGGTAACGGTGTAAAAGAGATCCATCAAATTGGGCACGACTTGTCGTATCCAAAAACTATGAGAAACTGTTTCACATTACACTTGACTACAATTTTATTAATCAATTAGTTTTTTACTTAAAACTTATCAGTGGGACCACAACCCCAAAAATTTAATCGTAAAACATATCCTGTTGGTCCCACCATCAAGTGACTTGTAAATCCTGATGGTCCCACTGAGTGGATCAACAAGTGGGACCACGAGACCCTAACCGAAACTTTTCATATAATAATATTTAATATTATAGAATTTCGGCCATGGCAGCCAATCTCAATCGAGTGAGAGACTAGGCAATTACGCAGGAGATATTATAGTGCACAAGAGTGTGCGCTTGCACAGGTGCAATCTCTATTCCTTCACTCTCATAATCCGGTGGGATCCAATGCGACACGATCGGAGAGAGATCAGGCGCAGGACTGACGGCTTTACGTACTTGCTCTTTATAGTAAGTAAATAAGCGAACGAAGAAACTTTTTATCTATACTAATAAATAAAATTGAAGTGTCTGTCTGTAATATCGAAATAACTACCTCATATTAAGCTCATATGGTTATTTGAACGCTACCATAACCGAATCACACGTTTTTAAAATTTTTGTCTGTCTGTCTGTCTGTCTGTCTGTCTGTCTGTCTGTCTGTCTGTCTGTCTGTCTGTTTGAACGGGCTAATCTTCGGAACGGCTGAACCGATTTTGACGGGACCTTCACATACAAGTAGAGAATTAACCAGGGAGTAACATAGGCTACCTTTTTAACCGACTTTCAAAAAAGGAGGAGTTGTGTTTTTCTAACTATGTACACCGATATCTCCGAGATTTCTGAACCGATTTGCGTAAATTTTTTTTTAATCGATAGAGAAACATTGCGACCCTGTTCTATAAAAAATTTGGATTCCAACTCTTGAATCCTGATGCTGTAGGGGACCTAATCCCCAAAACTAATGGGTTTTAGAAACTTTCGTTGATATTGGGGGTACCAATTAAAGACTTTATCGTTGAATGAACTCGAGTAGGTACATATCCAACTCCTCAACCCTGATGCTGTAAGGAATTGTATTCCGAAATCGTGGGGATCCCACGGGATTTTTCCGTTTTGGAGACGGGTTTCTACAGATAAGCTACTTTTTGTTCTGGAAAATCAAAAGTTCCCACGGGATTTTTAAAAACCTAAATCCACACGGGCGAAGCCGTGGGCATCATCTAGTTGTAAATAAACGAATAGAGTGCTCAAATATTCTTTCTTTCTAGACTTCAAAAGACATTTTCATCTGTGATAATATTTTAATTGTACAAGAAAATCAATCAATACAAGAATAATAATGTTTTTTCGTTTCATCATTTCGCTTACCAATAACAAAGTCGTGTTAGTTCGAACACTTATAACTCGAGAACGGCTAGGGAGCGATTTTCATGGTTATTGATTTGTTGTATATATTCGCTTTTATATATTGAATCTTTAATATACGTTTATATTCTTGATACTTGCACAGGTATTGTCCAATTATAGATATGTACACTCTCAGGTACCTACCTACATGTACACCTAACCTGTGAACACACTGTCTCAAAAGCCGCACGCAATTAATTATTATTTTTCAGTGATGTAACCTTTTTGAAATTCGAATCCTCTCATTGTATCCAAAGCTATAAATCAAACAAACAAGAATTGGGATAAAAACGCGGATAGGGCAAAAGCCTCCATAAATATTGGAGTAGCACTCGTGACATTTCCGTCATGCAAATAATCCCGAAGCAAAAACCGCTTAAGTTTGGCATAACGTGCAAAGCCGGGAAGCGGGTTATCTAGTTGAGTACAGAGTGCTTAGTTTCAGTTTCGAGCGCTCCAAAACTTTATAGTATACTATTGATCGAATCACAAATGACTTCAGAACAAAACGAACCCAAAGACTCTTATTTTAAAGTAGTAATTCAATAGTTCGAATATTTATTTTACAACATTTCTGCTTGGAGCGCTGGTTGTTTTCGAATGATGAATGTATTGGCGAACTCAAACCTCAGACGACATTCGTGTGCAAATTCTAGAAACGCACGTACGAAAGTTTCAGGTGCGATTCAAACTTGGATCAAATTAAAAATATCTAAAATCTACAGTGAAATTAACATCTACTTATCTCGAAATTTTAATCTAGATAATATGTAAACAAGTATAAATTAAAAATTTAAAAAACCCCCGACATTCGCCATTTTGTAGCGGCGGCCATCTTAGATCGATTTTCATTAAACATAGTTAACAACACTCTCGACTAATTCACCTTTCAAACAAAAAAAACTGCATTCAAATCAGTCCACCCGTTTAAGCGCTACAGGGGAACAGACAGAAACACACACATACACACACACATACACACACACAGAGACACGTCAAACTTATAACACCCCGTCGTTTTGCGTCAGGGGTTAAAATAGGTATGCCTGTGAGGAGCAGGTGAACAAGTAATGTGAATAGCTAACCAAATGAACCCTAATAAATTCAAAGATAGAGCTTTAAATGAAAATGGGTAACCGTGCGAAATGTTATTTAATTTTCAACGTAGTTTACCAATAAAGCCCCCATTGTTCTCCACTGAATATAATCCGGCTTTAAGCCCCCGGAGGCTTTTATCGAACTGTCTTCGTACGGCTCGACAAGTCATTTGGGACAATTATTTGATCGCTCACTGCCTAGAAAGCCGCAAGTGTTGAAAGAGCCGCACGCAATATATCTTTCAATAGATATTTTTAATGTCACCTGAAGGCCTACTACAATCTTTAATCTAACGATCCAATTCCGATGCTATTCAATATCGGTGCCTAAAATAAATCGCATTGAATTCGTACCATGAAGTATCTTTTTGTTTCTATATTTTTATACTAGGTTTTTGTTTCGTCTATAATAGACGTCATGACGTCATGACGTCATGACATCTATTGGTCGGATAAAAGAGTTCATGGTACGAAATAGCGATTCAGTTCAGTTTAGGTCTTTAATTGAGTCGCGATTATAGTTGATGGTAGACCCATTGTAAGCCCTCATACGCATTAGCGGTCAACCGCGTACGCGGCTGACCACGCGGCTAGCCGCTTTTATATTTTTATATGCAACCGCTCATTTTGTACGCACTAAACCGCGACGAAATTCTATGAAGAGGCTAGCCGTGCGGTCAGCCGCGCACGCGGTTGACCGCTAATGCGTATGAGGGCTAAGAGTCGGAAATGCAACTGGTACGGACGTCATCAGCATTACTTTGGTGCGCTAAATCTTATGAGCCTATTTTATGTTAATACACTGCCTCAAAAGCCGCACGCAATGTATTATTTTTTAGTAATAGTAATTAATGTCTTTCCGATAGAATTTGGGCCACAGCATCCAGTGTCAACAGAGATTTAGCAACTACTGTACACTATTGTGTGCGCAACAGGTCAAAACACTCTCTATTCACTCACTCTTATAGTCCAATTGGATAGCAATCCAAAACGACGGGAGAGAAATTAAGCGTATAGAACCGACGCGATTTATACGTGCTACTAACAAACTACGCCCCTCGCATTTTCGTTATTAAAAAATATGTTGCTTGTGATTTTTGCGGCCCATTCGCCTCTTGCGGTAGTATGCGATCAGTTTTACCGAAACTGTCGTTTTAAGGCTCGCCTCACGGGCCTATTATTTGAAGGTCCCTACATTCTTCCTTCAATAGTTGAGTAAGGTTTAAATCCGTAACCTTGTTAGCGTCGTTGTCTACAATAACAAGATTAAGCGCTCTTGATTTTGGGGCTTAAGTGGCTCAGATTCAGAGTTAATAGTCAGGGGCAAACCTCGTTTCTCGTAGAACCCTGATATATTGCCAGCGGAATGGATAATATATATGGTAATATATATTGGCTATAATGGTTCTCTTTATTGACAACTTGAGAATGTCTTTGAAAAATTAAAAGAGTTTTCCATTTTCTCAATCTAAGAGTTGAAATGTACAAAGATGTATATATATATTATATCTAGGTATTATAAAGATGTATAAACGTACAAACGTACAAAGATGTAGGGGAATGTGGTCTGAGATGGCATAGATTTCGAAAATGCTCATTATAAAAAAACGGTTAACTAAATTAGAATAAATAGCAATCTTGTATCAAATAGTACTTTATTGAGAGCAAGTAAACAATATAAAAGTTGAACAAAAATTATAATTTAGATTTTATTATTATTTAAAATAATCAAAAATAAAAACATATCAAAAATCCATCTCACCCAACCCCTATGGGTAAGACGGCATACCCACTATGGGTAAGATGGCATACATTTAGAAATATGCACTTGATGGACCCAGATGGATGGAAAAGCAAGCAAATGCGTTATTTATCATGTTTGAAAGTAAAATTATTTACAGATATCACAAATAACGTGTTTTGCTGTTTTCGGCAATCCGATGCATTCCGCGTGGCACCATTGGCGGTAGATTTGGCATTGAAGCCACCATTCTCTGGACCGGGAATGACTAAAAGGCTCCATGCAATAAATGCAACATGGGTCTTCATCGTCCGATACAACCGGTTCTTCTTCTTCGCTAGAAGTGTCCAACACGACCCTTTTTTTAACTTGCCGAGCAGATTTCCTCAAGGCTGCAGCATTTTTTTCAGCAGCAATTGCTTTAAGTTGCGCTATATCTGGAGATGCATTCAAAATTCCAAATTTACCTTTCTTATGGGTTATTCGTGTTATTTTTGTAGACTTGGGCAAAGGAGAAATATCTGCTATGGTTGGACTTCCTCGTTGGTTAGTTTGATCATTGGACTGAAAGCTTACTGGCTCTGAAAGCCCTGCTTCTGAAAGGTCGTTTGATTGTAAGCCAACTGGTTCTGAAGACCCTGCTTCAGCTAGTTCATTCGACTGAGAACTCGTAGGATCTGAACGTTGTCCCACTTGTTCGTTCGACTGGGAGTTCTGGGCATCTAACGGCTGCGGCTCAGGCTCACTATTGTTATCTGACTGAATAGGGACGGAAGACTCTCCAAGATCATTGTCTGTGACATCTGCAGGTGCAAACATCCACTCCGGAAAAATATTCTCATTTAAAGGGAAAATGCCACTTGCAGCAAACCCATTCTGACCATTGTTCACTGTTGCAGCTCGCAGATAAGCTTGCTTAAATAGCTCAGCCACTTGAAAATGTGTAACAGTTCTTCCGGGATGATTCCTTAGCCAAATACGCAACTCTTGGTTGTAGAATGTGTTAAGTGGACCAAAGAAGCTCACATCTAGAGGCTGTAGTTTGTGAGTGCAGTGTGGGGGGAAACAGAATAGAATGATGTTGTTTTCTTTGGCATAAGTTAATACATCTAAATTTTTGTGACTTGCGTGTCCATCTAGTAGCAACAAAGCCTTATCTTCTTTTGATGGCTTTGCGTATTTAACAAAATGCTGCATCCACTTAAGGAATACCTCCCCATTCATCCATCCTTTTTCTTGGGCAAAACCAACAGCGCCAGTTGGAGCACTGTCTATTAGTTCTGCTTTCATATTTTTACGAGGAAAAATGAAGGCTGTAGGTATGAAACTTCCAAGAGCATTAACGCAGCAAACCGTCGTAAAGTGCTGACCTCTTTCAGCACTCGTTAATACACCAACTTGTTTTCTGCCTTTTGTCGCAAAGACCTTTGGGTTTTGTGATGGAACTGTGCTAAATCCAGATTCGTCCACATTCCAAATCTGATGGGGTTCAAAGTTATGCTGTTTGGTAACATCAATTAACGACGTGAAAAATGTTTTGACTTGAACTTTGTTGAAGCCTCGCGCTCTGGCTGCCGATGTAGCTTCGGGAATTCTAAGTGATATAGACGGGTTTCTTTTTAACCCCCGACGCAAAAACGACGGGGTGTTATAAGGTGTGTGTGTGTGTGTGTGTGTGTGTGTGTGTGTGTCTGTCTGTTCCCCTGTGGCGCTCAAACGGGTGGACCGATTTGAATGCGGTTTTTTTTGTTTGAAAGGTGAATTAGTCGAGAGTGTTCTTAGCTATGTTTGATGAAAATCGGTCCAAGATGGCCGCCGCTACAAAATGGCGGATGATATATTTTTTCACAACTCCCTTGATATGGGTATCAAATGAAAGGGCTTGACTAGTAGAATAGCACTATTGCAAATTCAAGATGGCCGCCGCCACTAAATGGCGAATGTCGGGGGTTTTTTAAATTTTCAATTTACACTTGTTCTAAAACCACGTAACCAGTCCAAACCTGCCATTTCATTTTCCGCGGAAAACCTATGAGGAATTTTTTTAGAAACCGCTATTTGGTAGGCAAGCTTTCGCAAATCAGTTGTAGTCATTCCAAAAAAACGCACCTCCAGTTCTTGTAAGTGTTCAATTATTTGGTTTTCAAGATTTTTGGTAAATGTAGCTTTATGACCACCTAAATACCCTTTTGAAGATTCTCCTTTTTCTGCTCGTCGCCGGAGAGTAGTCGCTGGAACATTGTATGATTTTGCTGCCATATGCCATCCCATTCTTTTGCTATGTACAGCTTCAATTGCGTCTTTCATATTTTTTTCATCCCAAGCTTGCCTTTCTGTTTTTCTAATATATGGCGCCATTCTAAAACAAAAAAAGTAAATCTGTGCTAATAATTATCGTTATAACTAAGTATCTGACAAAAAAACCACATTCAAATCGGTTTATCCGTATGAGCGCTACGGGGTAACACACACACACACACACACATACAGACACGTCAAACTTATAATACCCCGTCGTTTTGCGTCGGGGGTTAAAAACTTCCTTCAACGGTGTCTGTTGGGTGAGATGGCATACCCTCTATGCCATCTTACCCTGTAGGTACACAATCGAGGAAAAATTTTGTACTTCAATTGATCTAGAACCTACATAACTTTAATTGAATACGTCAAAATCATCACAACTAGTTCTATAAAATACATTCAAACTTACCTGATAGCTCATGTAGAGTACTTGTAAACTTAATTATTCTTGTACGAAAAAATAAATTTACGCGACACAATTTTACAATAACATGCGTGGAGTCGGCTTAGCTCACTCTCGCGCACTGGCAAGGGGAGCGTCGCGATGAGTTTGCGTTAGTGATCTACCCGTGCATGTGGTGTCGCCACTGCAAAATGTCGAGTTAAACCGACTATGCCATCTCACCCGCTATGCCGTCTCAGACCACATTCCCCTACCTATTGAGAAACCTCACGTTCCCTTGATTTTCTACTTCCAAAATCATTCTCTTTCAAACTTAGTACGGTAGGAATTTCGCAGATTCCGATTCGGTAATTAATCAGGAAAAGAAAAGTTTCCCTTTTGATTTTCTCTCATCCATGCCCCTATGTTATTCCTCTCCTTTATGGGATACACGATTACGTAGTCGTACAATGTTCCACGTCCATGATCATGGCACCCAGCTGCTGGGTTATTCTGTAACTTAGTTAGCAACTGAAAATAGTTGCCAACGAATTAGTTTGATATACATTGCTGCTTTACTGTGGGAAATATAAAGTGTTTTCATAATTTTACACAGTAAAGCAGCAATGTATATCGACCTAATTCGTTGGCAACTATTTTCAGTTGCTAACTAAGTTACAGAATAACCCCCCTGGTCCGCCTCTTGTACCACTAGCGTACAAACTCCCGTTCCTCTCATGCCGAAGCTTTCCCCCGATTACTTTTTGGACTTTTACGATTTACTAGGACGAGGTCCTAGTAAAAGACTGGGCCGTCCTGATATATGCTGGGCTAGAGCACAGAGTACCTACAGAGGGGAAGCTTCTACAGGCGGCCCGCTGTAGGTACACTCACACATATGCGTACAGTTTGTCACCAACTGTACCGGTTAGTGGAACGAGCGCGCGTCCGTGAACCGTTGGTGAGTGTGTTTGTGTGAGTATACCTACAGCGGGCCGCTTGTGGAAGCTTCCTCTCTGTAGATTTACTACTCCTGTGGCTAGAGTTCAGCCGAACTGCACTCTGCAGTCATAAGGGTGAATAAACAACATTTAGCTGTGCTGTGACAAAAATAAGGGATATATCAGTCACCATTAAAAAACTGAAGTGGAAATGGACAGGGCATTTTATGACAGATAAGAGAAATAAGTGGACAAAATTGGTTACAGAATGGTACCCAAGAACGGGAAAAAGGACAAGAGGTCGCCCTTGCCAAAGATGGGAGGATGACATACGAGAAACGGCAGGGAATATATGGCAAAGAAAAGCCAAAGATAGAAATTTATGCAGAACCCTGGAGGAGGCCTATGCCCATGGGCAAACTGATTAAAAAAGGGAAAAAAGAAGAACAAAAGGAAACAACATTACACCCGTGTCAAAATTATTTATTTCTTTATGTAAAATTAGTTTTTTGTAACAATGTATAATTCAGTTAATAAAGGTTTATATTATTATTAGCTGTGCTGTGCTCAGCTAAGCTAAATTTCTGGTGCTATGTTTTTTTGCGCGGCGTGCTGTGCCACTGGGTCAGTATCGCGACAGTGCGACACTCACTGTCATAGAGGAGTGAAATGACATACTCTGATTTTTAATTCGGTGGAATTCTGAAAGCTGTACTTGTCATTTACAGATGAGTTATTTGTATGGAAAACGGGGTTAACATCTACGAAGTACAAATTTACCCCAAACTACTTTAATTCCCTGTCAACATAAAAAGCCCTAAGCCGCGTAATAATATTAGTCGTTTCACTCTAATCGCTTTCAATCGCTTCGCTTAGAAAGTGCACACTATAGAAAAGAAAAGAAGCACATTGAAAAAAAATATTCAAAAATGGAAATCGAAGGCCATCATCACCATGGAGAGTATGTCAGGCATTTGTCATATCTACATGCGACAGCTGTTGATTTTTATTTACATAAGTTTTGAATTTTTTATCTTTTTTGTGGGAATTGTTTTATCTCTGGTAACATTACGAAACGTCAGAATTCCACGGAATTAAAAATCAGAGCATAGAAAAGCACAGCTCAATGTTATTTATTCACGTTAATAGGGTGAATGGTTAGAAGTGATGTGCACCAACCTGCCCATGATCCACCGCCATGTGGCAGCACACTGGTAGCCCACGGCAGCCAGCAGCACGGCAGCCATCGCTGCCAGCATCAACGCTGCAGCGTAGTCCACGGAACTGCCCCGGACGCTTGTCGCCGCTTCCAGGCCTTCTGGAGGCCACACTGCTGCGAACAAACAATAATTACTTTAGACACCGTATTCTGTACTTGCTTTAAGTACTTACACAATAAAACTAGATTACTTTGGTATATAATCCGCTATCAGTGACTTTGTAGGCACAACACCACACAAATTCACCACAAAATAAACTCGACGATCGTTTCGCTCCGACACCGGAGCATCTTTAGGAGATGTCGAATTCACAACGGACGGTTGCAAAGTCGTGAAGTCGACATCTCTTTTTTATTGTATATCATGGAATTCCGCAAAGTAACGCCAGCTTCTATTCAATGCTTCAACTACCGCAAGTAGACAGTAATACCCCAAAAAACTAAAAGAAAAGGTCAAGGCTAGCACGTTAAATGGCAGTGGTCTGGTCACGTTTGTCGGAGGGACGATGACCGCTCGATTCATGAGATCCTCGAGTGTAGATCGCGTCTCGGCAAACGAAGTATAGGGCTCCTCCCGGATAGGATATAGGCGATGAAATTTTAGGTAGTTTTAGGTAGTTAAGTAAGTTTATTTAAGTAAAAAACTTTTCTATTCTAAAAATAAATTAATATTTGCTAAGTAATACTTAATAATTATATTAGTACTTAACATTACATAGGTACTTAACATGTAGGGAAAATAAGATTAAGTTCTATCTATAAAATTGTATCATCATCATCATCATCATGATCAACCCATTACCGGCTCACTACAGAGCACGGGTCTCCTCTCAGAGTGAGAAGGGTTTTGGCCATAGTCTACCACGCTGGCCAAGCGGATTGGCAGACTTCACACACCTTTGAGAACGTTATGGAGAACTCTCAGGCATGCAGGTTTCCTCACGATGTTTTCCTTCACCGCTAAAGCAAGTGATATTTAAATACTTAAAACGCACATTACTCCAAAAAGTTAGAGGTGCGTGCCCGGGATCGAACCCACGACCTCCGATTAGAAGTCGGTCGTTCTAACCACTAGGCTATCACAGCTATATAAAAAAAAAAAAAATTGTATAAGTCTATACTAATTATGACAAAAATCCTCTAGCTCGTATATGAAGAACAAAAATCATCAAACTACCTTCACCAGTCTGTAAATGATATTATACAAGATACAAATTCTAGTATTAAAGTATAAAATTCCAAAAATGGTGGGAAAAAGGTCGAAATAGACAATGTTAAAGCTAAAATTTATATATCCATATATGATTGCTTTGCAGCGCTTCATAGTCTGTTCATCTTATTCAGATGAGAGACTTAGACCAGCTCCCTGTCAGCACCAGCCTACTCAGTAGCTCGTTCGACTGTGGATCACGAGGTCCTGGGTTCGATTCCCGGGTCGGGCCAAAAAAAAATGAGGTATTGGGTTTTTCTGTCAAGAAATTCTCAGTGCCAGCCCGGAGTTGGAAGTTGGCGGTGTTAAATACACCCCCGTGCCTCGGAGAGCACGTAAAGCCGTCGGTCCTGCGCCTAATCTCTCTCCGGTCGTGTCGCATATGGCGTCCCATCGGACTATGAGAGTGAGGGAATAGAGAGTGCACCTGTGTATGCGCACAAACTTGTGCACTATAATATCTCCTGCGCAGATGGCTAGTCTCTGCCTCGGTTGAGATTGGCCGCCGTGGCCGAATTTCGGTCAGGAGAACATTATTATTATTACTCAGTAGCTACGGACCTTCATAGAGTCGCTTATGTCCAGCAATGGATTGTCTGTTGATGATGATGATAAAGTGGTACCTACTCATATCGTAATACGACAAAGGCTCATAAGTGCAACTTATTTCAAACCTGATGGCGCAAACTAAGTATCTCGAAGCGAATTGTATGCGGTGACACTCTGGTACGAACGGAATACCTCATAGTCAGATTTAATATGTTCTGCAGATTTAAACGTCAGTACTCAGTTTATTATTCCTAAACATTGATATTCTTCAAGTAATCCTACGTCCGTTTCGTTTACTCAATCTATCTGTAGATTGTAATTATACGAGTAACGTTGCTAAATAATAAATAATGTAGACGTTAATGTTGCATGCGAAAGGATCTGGGAAGCCAACGCGTTATCATCTCAGTGAAACCCTTACCACTATTGGTAGGGATCACTAAGCTTAGTGATGAGAAATATTACGCAGAGTATATTCTAATATTCCTTCCAAAGCCTTAAGAGCCCTCTCCATGGGAGCGACAAATCGTTGGTGGGTGGAGTCTAAAACCGTGATTTCTGCATTTAGAGAGCGAGACGTCTTCAGTAAAGAAAAGTACAAAAAATATATACATAAATAAATAATTAATTAATTAAATAAATAAATTTTGCTTGAGATATCAAGATTTTTAGTGAAAAACGGCAAATTAAAAAGATGCAAATCTAGGTTTGGAATTACGCCTATTTTAGCAAATATTTGGCAATTTTTTTACATGAATTGAGATATTTGAAATTATTATGAACTAACGTATGATAAGACTGGTCGTTTTTAGGGTTCCGTACCCGAAGGGTAAAAACGGAGCCCTATTAATGTCACTCGGCTGTCTGTCTGTCTGTCTGTCTGTCTGTCTGTCTGTCTGTCTGTCTGTCCGTCTGTCCGCCGGTCACAGGTCTCTAGCTCGCAGACGAAATGAGTTACAAACCTGAAATTTTGGTATTTAGTGTAAAACGTTAACCCAAAATCAAATATTGAATTAGAAATTGAATTAAATTATTTTTCAGGGAACATACATGAAAAAGGAGCCGGAAAAAAAAAATTTTTCTTTACCCTAGCTTGTGGGGTATCATTGTTTAGAGCTCATTAAGTAAAGTACAAATATATATTTTTTTAATTTTTATCTCAAAAAATAAGGGAATGGGAGGCCATCAAAGTTGTCAGTTTTAGACCATTTTTGTGACGGGGGCTATCTCAAAAACTAAACTAGTTGGGAATATGATATTTCAGTATATTATGTACTATATGCTCTATTTAAACAACAAATACTGAAAACAACGATTTATTAAATAGTTTATAAGCTGTGACCAAAATAAACGAACATTTTTTTGGGTTTTTCTTTCACGGTTTGTTGCGATGTCTAGCTCGGAAAATAAATATTTCTTAGACCCAAAATATTATATTGTTCATAATTATGTACGGAACCCTGAAAGAGCGAGGCCCAACTCGCACTTGGCTGATTTTTCAATTTTCTAGTTTCTTATATAGTTTATTTACGCACGAAATTGCCTCATTTTCATCAAATTTGCCCAAAAATAGTTATTTTTCAAGCGTCATAACTTTCAAAATAAATATAATTTTACAATTTTTTTATTTTATGGCATAGATAATGGAGATATAAATTGATATCTGGCTTAACTTTAGATATATTGCAACAATTATTAGAATAATAAGCGTAATACGTTTGTATGGAGAAGCGCGTGAGGAGAGCAACCCAGCAAATATTGACGTAGTCACGATATGAGTTACAATATATGACATTGTACACAGTATACTCCGAAGAAATCTTTCTCGATATTGTACCTAATAAATTATGACAAATAAATATTCAATGTCAATAAGTAAAATAACAAGGATCATTATAAGTCACGGCTGATTCTTAGTAGTATCTTTAATGAAATGATTCTTAAATGTGTAATAATGAAGTGTTCTTTTCTGCAGAATATGGAAAATAAATTAAGAGAATAAAGAGTTTACATAGAATCAATACCTACCTGCAGAGCAGCAATCCAACGGTTTTAGCATCTTTGATACGCAGTCAGTTTGTGGATATAATTGGTATGCAAATTGGGCAAAAATCAACACGTTTTTTAAATTATTGTGCATAGTAAAATTACATAGTAAATTTATTAGGCCGTAGTAGTTTGTATACCAGAAAATAAAGGTACAAACTTGTTTAATATATACCTATTATTATTATATTTTGATAAAAAATCTAGATAACTTTTATTAGGACCTTGTACTTTATCTAGTTACTAACTATGCCAGTAAATAAAGATAGGTACTTGTTTAATATACTTTTATTACTTACATTTTGATAAAAAAATGTGGATAGTAAAATTTATGGAATTCCTTTCTATTTTAAAGCACAACTATTAAGGCAAAGGAATCTTTTACAAAAATTTAACATTATTTTATAATATTCAAGAGTAAACTAATTTACCTATTCCCAAGCAAACCAACCAACAAAAGTAAAAGAAAAGGAATTAAACGACGCGACGTCCAAAATTCAAGTCTTTTTATTATTCAATAATCTTCATAGATGTAACAACAAATTAAAATGGGTAGGTGTCCTATTTTAGGTTGACAACATAATACAACATTTTGTAAATACTAACTACTGAGTTAATAAGTAATCATAAATTTCCAGACAGCAGTTAACATAACTATTAATAATTTAAACCAATTTTAAGTTAAATGCAATATTTATTAATTTTAACTTATTTCAGAAAAGTACACAGATTTAGAAGTCTCTTTGAAGTACACTTACTTATTCATACTTAATTATAGTAAAACATTGCTCAAAATTATTCTTAATCTTAATAATTTTATCAAATATTTTTCTATATTTAAAACAAGATTAAAATTTAATTAGGTTAGCTATTGCCGAAGCTCTATGATAGTCAATTAACTAATTATTTATTTTTATGCGGAATTATTTATTTTAATAATGTCTTAGATATTATTCTGTAAATAAAACTATACATATATTCGTTACAAAAATATAACCTTCCTAACCTTACACACATTACCAATATAACAAGTAAGAATACAAAATAAACTAGTGTTTACACACTTTAATATTAAATTATTCGACATAAATCATGACATTTATTTATTTGACAATATAATATAATTTATCATAGGCAACGTATGAGGTGCGGGAGGCTGCTTGCGTTCGCAGATTAGGTATTTTACGTAACTTGCGTTCACCGCACGCGTTTATTATTACATCCCGACTTGGACTAACCAACGCGTGCGTAGAACGCAGGCGTCCTACCCTAACGCGAACTATATTTTTACCCGACTACGGCAAAGCCAAAAGGAAGGGTTATGATTTTAGCAGTCTATATTATGTTTGTTTGTATCAGATTTTATAAATATATATAATTTTTTAAATTATTCTCAACCTGATGGCCTTCGGCAACAATTTAATCTCTCCTAATAAATTATTCACTGCCATTAAGCGTAAGCTTCAGCGAACAATCGTTAATCAATTGCCTGTCGTTAAGCCGAGTTAAACCGGCGAAGTTCGTTGAGTTTATAAATAAGTGGATAAGTGCCTACAGTGGCGCAATTTTTAACCAACTTCCAAAAAAGAAGGAGGTCTTCAATTCAGTGCGAATGTTGTAAAACGGATATCTTTTGACATTTCACCATACTTCACAAATCTCTTCCGCGACTCTTGACCGGCCACTAGTCGTCGCCACTAATGGCCCAGTGTGCGGGGGCTACAAACGTTCCGGTACAATGCCGCGTAAAACAGATTTGGGTTATGATTTTTACTGTAACCTTTCTAGTTTTTGACACGAACACTGAACAGTCATAATCTCAAGGCGAATTTAAAGCGAAACTATCATCCATTTTAGGTTAAAGGTATTAGGGGTCATTTGAAAACATGTTTTGACCTCCCCTATAGAGGAGGTCAGAGGTCATAACCCCTGGATGGGATCGTGACTTAATACCTTAATATAACCCTGCTTATATGCTTAATAATATAAACTAAGACCGCCGACTCACGGTTACGTAATACAAGCAAAGTTTATTACAAAACACGTCTTGTTGAAAGGAGAACAGCCTATGCAAAATTCTTGTATAATCCCTTTAGTACCCGACACCTGCCAATTTTCGTTCGATTCAAAGCAATTATCGCTTATAACCTTAACAGAAAGCTCCGTTTCCAACACTCTTACCCCTATGATACTAGGTATTAATCGTAGAACGCTGAGCAGACTATAGTGGGTCCAGTCAGGTCATCACACTAATATCACAATATTATAAAGGCGAAAGTTTGTGTGTGTGTGTGTGTATGTTACTGTTTAACGCCGCAACTACTGAACCGATTTGGCTGAAATTTTCGAATGGAGATAGATTATGCCCTGACTTAAGTGTGAAAAATCCACACAGTTCCCTCGTGATTTTGATAAACCTGAAATCTTTAACTTTACATCTATAGGTAGATTACTATAACAAACTTCCTTGAAAGTAGGTACAAAAACTATTCCCCAGGATCCCCTGGGGGAACCTCCCCCCTCTACGTCTGCGGCTACGTGGTACTACTACATATGTGTAGCGCGCTACGAATTCGAAGTATTATGCCTTGTTCATACGTTGTCCGGCTCGTGATTTAAGATGAGTTTTTATTTTTTGTGGCTCATAAACTGCTATGAATATGTTCATTGTTCACATGCTCACGTATCCGTACAAATAGATTTTTTTTGTGCACTTTTTTTAGGATTAGTTTATATGACTAGTCTTTAAACAATTTTAATGAATACCACCACCAGTATTACCACTAGTTACAGCTATTTAATGTCTTACTTGTGCGCATAGGCCTCCTGTCTCATAAAAGAGAGCTTAGATCCGCCACGCTTTAACGCGGGTTGATATAATTATACAACGTTAGTTTTACTTTACGCAAAACCTGAAAGTAGTTTGTTCAGAATCAGTAACAAAATCGAATCCAACCATTTTTATATAGTGTTATATTTTTGTCCAAAAATATTTTGAAATCCTACAAGCTTAGACACAACGATTTACCGCGCATCAGCTGACGGTCGGCACACAGCGGCGGTCATTCGACTCGCGTCGATCGCAAGTCGCTGCGGCGACGGCTTGCGGTGACCATTTTTTTCGAGGACAACGACGCAACATAACAAGCTTATAACTTCGTTACTTTTTATTAAAATTTTTAAATTTTATTTCTTTGAAATTTTGTATAAATATTTTTAATGTAAAAATATTTGACACGTGTTTCGGTTTTTGTGCAATGTAAAACTAACGTTGTATAATAGTTACTTAATATTACATCGATATTAATAACAAACCGTCATGAGTAATGACGGATGTATGTGTGGACAAGCCGTAACCAGTCTCATTAAATTAGTTTACAAAAATAATGATCGATGGATTCTCAAATAAGCTTTGCTAGTAACATAATATTTTATGGTCCATAAATTAATAACAATGTCGCGAATTCCGGTCAAAACACAGCTCTGACCCCAAATCACCGCGAACAAGTAGCCTCATAGAATAGAATAGAATAGAATAGAAAAGTTTTTTATTCAAATAAACTTTTACAAGTGCTTTTGAATCGTCGATTGAGTCTACCACAGGTTCGGAATGCAGTTCCAGCCGAGAAGAACCTGTAAGAAACTCGGCGGTTGCTCTTTTTAAAAATAACATTATAACAATTATTATTATTAATGTACATGATTGAAATGCCGTCTCGCGCATTGCTGGAACGAGTTAAATCCAAGCTTTTTTATCGTTTATATAATCTTCAGTTGTATAATAAGCTTTTTTTATGAGCATACTTTTAAGAAAGTTCTTAAACTTGTGTAAAGGCAAGTCTAAGACATATTTTTTATTCGGATAAACTTTTACAAGTGCTTTTGAATCGACAAATGAATCTACCACTGGTTCGGAATGGTGCTTACAATTCTACACGTTAAGAAGGGCAGACAAAAGTAGCCCCATTTCCGACGGCGGCACCCGTTCACGAGCATGACGCATGATCCAGCCATTGCTTCGCTCAACCATATTTGAGGGAACGTAACAACCCGCACCACACGACACCACCACAGAAATGTTTAAAGAGAGCGTGACATACTTAGGCTACCCATGATTAAAGCATCGAATTGAACACCAATAATCGAATACTCCTCAAGTTATAATAGCGTATAAAGCGAATAAATTAAATCCATGCTTTTTTATCATTTATATAATCTTCAATTGTATAATATGCTTTTTTCATGAGCACACTTTTAATAGAATTCTTAAACTTGTGTAAAGGCAAATCTAAGATTTGTTGTGGAATTTTGTTATAGAACATTACGCCCATTCCCACAAACGACCTTTGGACCTTTTTGAGGCGTAATCGAGGAATCACTAGTCCATCTCTATTTCTTAACCGCCTATCGTGTAATTCACACTTTTTATTGTAACTGTGAATGTTTTGCTTAACAAAAATTATGTTGTTATAAATATATTGAGAAGCTACTGTAAGAATACCTATTTCTTTAAATTTCTCTCGAAGGGAATCCCGCGGTTTTAAATTATAAATTGCGCGAATTGCCCTTTTTTGTAAAACGAAAATTTTTCCAATATCAGCTGCTTTACCCCATAGTAAGATTCCATACGACATAATACTATGGAAATATGCAAAATAAACTACTTTTGCAGTTTCTACGTCTGTTAACTGTCGAATCTTCCTAACAGCGTAAGCAGCAGAGCTAAGCTTGCCAGCAAGTGTTGCTATATGGGTGCCCCATTGAAGCTTTGCATCTAGGGTTATTCCCAAGAACACAGTTGTGTTCTCAGTTTTCAATGGCTGACCACTTATCTTTAAATTGTTGCTAGTAATCCTTGTATTGGGCAATAAAAACTCGACACACTTGGTTTTTTTAGCATTTAAAAGTAGATTATTTATAGTAAACCAGTGTGAAACTTGAGATAAAGTATTATTTACATCGTCAAAATTGTCTTTAGTTCTATCGACTTTAAAAATTAAAGACGTATCATCAGCAAATAGTACAATATCGCAAGCATTTTTGACGAAATGTGGTAAGTCATTAATATAAACCAGAAACATGAATGGACCTAGAATAGAGCCTTGGGGGACACCCATTACTGAGGCTGATCCGGATGACTTAACATCATTGATGCATACCCTTTGTATACGATCACCGAGATAAGACGCAATGAGACTGAGTGCAGATTCTTTAATACCATAGTGGCCTAATTTTCGTAAAAGAGTCTCGTGCTCAACGCAATCAAATGCTTTTGACAAATCACAGAAGATACCAATGGCATTCTGTGACTTTTCCCAAGCATCGAAAATGTGCCGTAACAGCCTTGCGGCCGCATCGGTTGTTGAACGACCCTTAGTAAAACCATACTGCTCAGAGTGAAGTAATTTATTTAAATTAAAGTGCAGGAGCAGTTGGTTGAGCATTATTTTTTCAAATATCTTGCTGAGAGTTGGTAGAATTGAAATCGGCCTGTAGTTATTTGGATCAGTTTTACTTCCCGACTTAAACAGAGGTATCAATTTACTACATTTCATGAGGTCGGGAAATGATCCCGAATCTATGGACTTGTTAAAAATTACAGCAAGATATGGCGCAATAACATCAATAATATTGTGAATTATTTTTACTGATATTCCCCATAAATCTCCTGTTTTTTTGTGTTGCAAAGATTTAAATGTTTTGATAATATCATATGGGGTTACGTATTTAAATCGAAATAATACATTGCACTCAGAAACATTGCCCCTCAGGATATTATAGGCTTCTGTTGGCGAGGAATTCAGGGAATTAGTCGTGGTAACTGGAATATAAATACGAGAAGACCCTGTTCTGTCATATTCAAACGTCCCCGGTCGGTACACCACAGTGACCTTTTTTGCTACAAAAACACCAATAATTCATACAACTTTCCAAACGGCTACATAAATTACAGAGCGAAATAAAAATCGAAGCACAATAAACGTCCCGTTTACATTATCCTGGGAAATTATTCTCATTTATAACCTGAAACGTCTGGAAATGTAAATTGCAGGGACCGAGAAAGAGCGTTCAACTAAAAGTTGGACAGTTTAGAGGCTGGTCACATACTTACTTAGCGGTCAAACGATGCATTTCATGTCATTACTATCCTATTGTTTAAATTAGATTCATACGTGTTTTAGCTTTAATGTCGTATGGAGAGGAAACGTGGTCATTCACATGGCCTCGTCCACAAATAAAAAGTCGCTCAGCGCGCTATGTTGGGTGTTTCTCTTAGGAATAAAATTCTAAACGAAACAATACGTGGCAGGGCCAAAGAGGCTGACATAGTTCAAAGAAGATTTAAGCTAAAGTGGCAATAGGCAGGTCATGTCTGTCGCAGAACCGATGGTCGATGAAGCAGACGTGATCTGGAGTGGAAACTATACCTAATTGCTAAGCAATATTAGAGCGTATTGGTATGCATAGTGTAGGATGACCTCCAGCCCGCTGGACCGATGACCTCAAAAGGGTGGTGGAAAGTAGACGGATGAGAAATGTGGAGGACTGTGTTTGGTCGCCAGCCCTCGAATAGCCCTATGTCCAGCAGTGGACGACTACAGGCTGATGGAATAAATAGATGCTATTTTAAAGGACGAGGTAATAAGTGGTGGAAATAAATTGATGTTGAAGACAACGGCGATGAGATACGAGTGTACAATTGAACTAACATAATATTATAGTTACTCTATATTTTTCATTGCTGAGGGTCGTGTCGCATAATGGTAGGGGTTTTCTAGCGACAATAATGCGGTGGGATTCCACATCTTCCCATATACGACTCAAAAATTACTATAAGATCTTAGTGATAGAGGTAGGAAAATTCCTAACTAATCTTTCGACTCGTAAGTAAATAAAGTTAATATTTTCGTGTGCAAATTAATAGCTATTTCATTGACTTATCATCAGTTTATTACTCACAAGTCGACCCTAAACTAATTTCTTGCAAATGACTTCCCATTGAAAATAATATAGATTGAATTTGAATACGGTACAAAATATGCTTATCAATAGTAGTTTTTTACTACTGCTTGTCTACGGTTGTTGACCCCTGCCTTTCTGCATTTATTAAACAGACGACGTTTAATCACGTACGACAAACCCTCAACAAAAGGTCATAGAAGGAGCATTCAACCGAAACTTGGACAGTTTTGCTATAACTGCTGTTTGTTTTGAGACCAAGCGAGAGTAAAGTAATATTTGCCCTGGGATTAACGTTGCCGGTGTAAGTTATGAGAGATGGATTCTAAAGCGATTAGACCAGGTTTGAATTAGAGAGTTCCACATGGTGCCTACAGTAATTTTGAGCCTTATGTATTGTGGCAGGTAGGTACTACAAATCCATAGTTCTGAACAAAGACCATAAGTACTTTATTTTATTTGCAGCATAGAATTTTTAATGAGTTTTAGATTCATACATTGCTTAGCATAGAGTATTTTAATTTATTATTCATTTTCAAAGTATTATAACTTGGAAAACCGTGAAAATATGATTATTTTTTCATGATTTCTTTATAACTATCTTTTTCTCCGACACGTCCATAAAATTGATTTCAAAGGCACCGCATATTAAATGATATGAATAAACCAATCTCCACCCTTTTGTTTCCTATTAAGGTTCAAATTTGCATGTTTTGTTTCGCTAAAAAATTATCTTCTATGCCGCGCCAGTGATATCACTTTTCAGATAAAGCCCTCACTGATCGTTTTACAGCGAAGCAACTAATACCATGAAATAACCATACAATATAAATGTTAGACATGCCTGTCTAATCCACTTTAGATCTTGCATACCTTTGATAGTCATCATCCAGTATATATATTTATCTTAGCTACATTTACAAGTTAGTCCTTGATCACAATCCGATTGTAAGTGTCGATTTAGTCCAAGATGGAAGTGGGCTAACCTGGAAGTGACAGTTTTTTTTAAACCCATACCCTTGAATGGTTTATATAAAAGGCGTCGTAGCGGAACGCTTAATCGCTGGGTGGCTCAGCTTTGCCGGCAGTGTGGTAACTAGCCATTGCTGAAGCCTCCCACCAGACCAGACCAGAGACAATTAAGAAAATATAAATTCCCAAATTTTCTCTGCCGCGGACCGGAACATCTCACTTATAAGACCACTGCGCCAGGGGGTTCGTCAAGATACATCTGGTCATAGGTTTCCTTTAGTTGGCCTATCGATCCAATCGATGCCTACAACTTTACAGATGTCATTGCTTCCGATGCCTAAAACTTTCCAGATGTAATCGCTCCATCTAGGTAAGGGGCGCCTCACACTCCGTTTGGCGAGACAGTCTCCACTTGAGGACTTAAATGCTTCAGCGGTCATCGGTCCTCTGACAAACGTGACCCGCCCACTGCCACTTCAACGTGCTAACCTTGAGATCTACGTCGGTTGCTTTAATTTCTTAGCGAACAACTCCGAGCATAGCCTACAACTATATCCTACAACTATATCCTATAACTATATCCTACAACTATATCCGGTACAACTATATCCTACAACTATATCCCCGCATACAATAAGCTTATGACGTCACAGTTTGACAAAACTCTCCGATAAACCTTCGATAAGAGCATCCTTTGATCCACTGATTTAGCTATTTAGTGCTTAGATCATACTTATCTCGATCCAATTAACTACTTGCTTTTTGAAAAAGATATTCTCCATTTGAAGTAGATAGATCCTTTGTGAAAGTGTGGATGTTTGGATGTTTGTTACTCTACATATAACGTCGCAACTACTGAACCGATTTGGCTGAAATTTTGAATGGAGATAGATTATGCCCTGACTTAAAACATAGGCTTTTTATCCTGGGAAAATCCACAGTTCCTGCGGTATTTTGAAAAAGCCGAAATCTATATCTACAGCTATAGGTAGATAACTATAGCAAACTTCCTTGAAAGTAGGTATAAAGGTTGGAAAAGGGAGCAGAAACGAAAACCAGATATCCACGATTCCCTCAGGATTTGTGAAAAATCAAAATTCACGCAGGCGAAGCCGTGGGCAAAAGCTAGTAGTAGATAATGTTATAAGCTTTAGAAGCAACTTTGACTTCGCTCTGTCTTCACTTTCGTGTTAAAACGAGACAGATTATAGTCCTGACATAAGTACCTATGTCTCCTTTTAACTGGATAGATAGTACTCTTAGTACGATCTAAGTCTTTGACTTGAACCGTCGGAAAAGGGAGTGCGAGTGTTATAAAAAACATCGTGCAGGGTTTGTTGACTCCAGCCGTACTGTGACCCGATTTCCGGTAGAGGTATAAAGCGTCGAAAACTTTCCCGCCTAAAGAGAACAATTTATGGCCCTCTAGGTACTCTTTTGCGGGAACCAGTTTAATATTTGGGAGTATTTTTACCTATTCATAATTTTAATAAAGTGAGTTATTTTAGCTGTTGGAGAAGTAAGTATAGGTACTTAGATGTTTATATGCTTTGTTTATGATATGAGGAACCTCTGAATTAAGCAAGCTGACCAAAATTGCTTGCAGTTGGCGTAAAAAGGCCCGTACGTGTTCGCCGAGTGCATTGGCCGCGTTGGCCCAATGTGTACAAAGCTCTTTATCAATTGCCGGTTCTGTCAATCGTCAAATTCATACTACCGCCAATTATAATGACAAGTAGAGCACCATCTTAAGATTGAGCCGTAAAGCTGTCAGTCTGTCTGTCTTTCGTGTCCACTGACGAAATCAATTTACACGGTGACACTTGTCATGAATTTCAAGTCAGTAACTGTCCCAAAGTAAGCAGGACTTTATACTATAAAGAGAATTTTAATACTAATCATTTATTCATTACGCCCGAAATCATGATTATTATTTTCATACGCCCCGAACATTATCACCTTGTGAAATGGTAGATTAATACTCGAATTAAATATAAATGAGACATCCGAAAAGCTGTTTTATAACAATAATAATATGAACTTTAATATGTTAATTAATCCAGTAATCGTATTTGCATTATATTAACATTTAAATGGCGCGACGATGCGATATATCGAATATTGTAAATTATCGTAATGGGATTCACGTAAGCTGAAAATTGACATTTAAGCCTGAAAAAAATCTAATAAAGTATCCCTCTTCCTAGGAAAAAAAGTACTCGCGACTGCATGAATTAATTTAATTTTACAGCACTAGTGCGGTAAGTGGAAAGAACAGTTTTTTTATTTCTATAAATTACCTACTACTAATAAATTACAATTTATAATATAAACATAATATATATATTATTCCGTATGAACTAACCTAACGCAACATGATACTCTGTTAATTAAAAAGCTTTTTGTACGGGTGTGTCGTGGTGGAACGTTGTAGAAAATAATCATAATAAATCAATTTGATAGCTGCTGCTAATTTTTGACGGCAAAAATGTTTATCGGATTTATAAAATAAAAATAAAATCCAAACTAAACAACTGATATTTCAGCATTTTGAAAACCACAGTATAGATTGATAACTACTGCAAATTTTTGACGGCAAAAATGTTTATCGGATTTATAAAATAACAATAAAATCCAAACTAAAAAAAATTATATTTCAGCATTGTGAAAACCACAATACTATTTATTAAATTTAAATATACTATTTATTAACCACAGTAATATTTACTATATTTTGGGCTACAGTAGATCTCTCTGCACATGAGTACATTAGGTGTTCTATACTTTCCTACACCGCGGGTCTAAACTTAGGTTGACTTACAAAATATTGGTTAAAAAAACTACTTCGTACCATAAATATTATAGACATTGTAATCATCGTCAAATCAAAGAAAAGCCGGATGTAGACTTATACAGACAAATACTTTGTATGACTTCAAAAAGATCGATAAATCACCCCATGCACAGATTCAAGATCAAAGTTATTTTTATTCTGCCAACTGTACCTTTTCACGTCAAATAAAACTTGGACTGTCATTAAGAAAACCCGGATATAGACCGCACACATCAAACCCGGCCGCCCGGATGACCGTGACACGAAATTGGGTCAAACCTCACCACCTGGCGTCCGGAGTAATAAAGGTGACAAAGAATTTAATAAAGCCAAAGACGAGCCCATATTTAATTAGACACAATAGTGTCATTTCGGGCGTACCAAAGACAAATTTCTGGTATTCATAATGGAAAGGATGGGTTTAATTTAGCTCTGTTTACCGAGTAACGTTAAATTAAAAAGTTGACGAGCTTTGATCCTGATGAAACTAGAATATATTAAGACTCAAATACCGCTCCTAGCTTTGATCAAAACTGCTCTACTAACTGCCTCGTTGGTGTAGTGGTTATCATAATCGACTGCAGATCACTAAGTCCCGGGGTCGATTCCCGAGTCGGGCAAATAATTGTTAGGAATTGGGTTTTTCTGTCAAGAAATTCTCAGTGCCAGCCCGGAGTTGGTAGTCGGCGGTGTGTCACCTCTGTGCCTCAGAGAGCATTTTAAGCAGTCAGTCCCGGTTATTATCACCCGCCAACCCGCATTGGAGTAACTTGACGGGTCTAAGCTCTAAACCCCTCTCTCCTATGAGAGAGGAGGCCTGTGCCCAGCAGTGGGACGTTAAAAAGGCTGTAGTGGTTGTGGTGGCTCTACTAAATCTATATTTACTAGGTATCTAGGGTTCATTTTAGATACAGCTAACGCTGAATTTCTCGGGTGCGAAGCCGAGAATAAAAAATAGTATGAAATTAAAACCTCGGATGGAACTTAAATGAAACTGAGTGGATGAAATAGATAATAATTATGCGCTGACTAAGTAGAGAGCATAAATTGGCTAATTTAAAAGCGTAGGAACATATTTCTACCCGTTTAAAACGAAGTATTAATATTAATCTAAAGCCAAACTAAATCCTCGCTAAATTTCAAGGGCTGGCGGGTGACCGTGACAACTTCTGTGACCCGGATATTCAGGGTCAGCGTGACCCGGTCGCTCCCAGATCTTGACCTGATGAGCACCCGCAATAGAACACTGCGGTTCCCGAAATGCGGGAATAAGGACGTTTTTACGTTTTATCAATCAATATTATACCTACGGCTTTTAAATGTGGCACTGTAGTTGTGGTCTAACGGTTTTTAACGCATTAGTTAAGGCGTGTTTCATAAAGCGAGTGATGAAAACGAGGCACAAAGTTGCTCCATAGTCTTGTAGTGGCTACACAGTGGGCTCGAATACCACTACATTATTTAATAGAGTTGCCTTTGAGCGCTAAATATATAGATGAACTATCTTTGATAACTTTTATTTCGGAAATGTGACGCCTTATGAGATTTTTTCTCATACTTGAAATTCTTGTTTGTATCGATTCATACAGGTATAATGCGATGCCGCTATATTTTTATTTATTGATGGAGTAAGTAAGTAAGCCTGCCAGGCTTTATAGTAAAATATTCAAGGCCCTTTCCGTTGCTAAGGTTAGTCCAGGTTTTTTTACAATTTTTTTTCGATAGGTATACCTACCTAATCTATTATTGTAACATAGGCTAGTACCTAGTAGATCAAACCCATTTGTTGGAAAATAAATGATTATTTGATTTGATTTGACCTACCAACGTTGAGAAAAGCGTCCTCTCTCCTTTGAAAGAAGTTGATAATACACGTAATTCATATTACCTATAATTTATTCAGCTGTGTCTATTGATTGCGAGTTGCAAGCGTGTACCGCAGTTACACCACAGTTAGGAGTATGACCCAGTTTCGTGTCACGGTCAACCGGGTGAACGCATTGGATTCACCCGCATATTGCGGGTTGGATTTATCCAGTTATCCGGTTATTATATGAACGGAAAGCTAATTATTCTATTGAACTATTCGAGTAGTTAAGTCAAATACATACAACACAAACAAACCTAAACAATAATACAACCTACAAACTAAATTATCCGGACTTGAATAAAAAAATCATCCGGAATCCAGAAAAGCATATTTTGCACCAAACTTTTTTCATACAATCAGTTATCCGGACTCGATCGACAACAAACAATTATCCGTATAATCGGGTCAGTTGTTTGGTTCTTGCCTTTATTTAGCGTGCTAAATGACAAACAATGTAAAAAAGGTAAAAAGCCATTATTCATGAAATGGCTGCATATTGTGCTTGAAATATTTTAATTTTCTTTCACCCTTCCAATGCAGGTATAACGGTTTATGAAATTCTTCGTCCTCTATATTACTCTATGCTGAGGTAAGGTGTGAGCCACTTTCGTGTACCATATTTACAACTTTCCTGTCCTCATACAAGGCACCGTGTTTGTTCTAGATCAGTTTTTCCTGAACTGCTAAATAATATCCCCACGTACCTACTAAAAGAATGTTTAGTTTTTAACCCCCGACGCAAAAACGACGGGATGTAATAAGTTTGACGTGTCTGTGTGTGTGTCTGTCTGTTCCACCGTAGCGCTCAAACGGGTGAACTGTTTGAATGCAGTTTTTTTTGGTTGAAAGGTGAATTAGTCGGCAGTGTTCTTAGCTATGTTTGATTAAAATCGGTCCAAGATGGCCGCCGCCACAAAATGGCGGATTACATATTTTTCACAACTCTTGAGGGAGTTGTGATATGGGTATCAAATGAAAGGGCTTGACTAGTAAAATAGCACTATGCAATTCCAAGATGGCTGCCACCATCAAATCAAATCAAATCAAATAAACTTTATTCAAAATTGGTACACTGTACACTTTTTGAACGTCAATTTAGGTACAGGCAATGGTGATAATTATTTACGGAATACTTATCCAAATAATAATTACCATAAAATGGCGAATGTCGGGGTTTTTTTTAAATTTTCAATTTATTAGATATATTTTCATTACCTAGCGAACTCTCGCATCTTTGCTCGCGTAGAATTAGGTACAAATTGCCTATCCCGTGGGGATTTCGAAAAATTCAGCCTTATTCCTTGTCTAAGTACATTATAAACAGCTTTCTAGGTCCAAGCGTTTGGGGCTGGACGTTGATAAGTCAGTCAATGAGTGGAACGGGACTTTTCTTTTCAGGTATACAGATTGCGATAGCAATCACACCCAAATCGAATAACTGCTGCCATTTTGGGGTTAGCTGTGTGTAATTAATTAATTAGTATAAAATAGATTTGAAAAGACATCTCAGTTAAACTAATCTCTGAATTGAATAGTTTGATTTAGTTAAAATATTAAATGATATCCTGCTTCTGTAATGATGATCTTTACACGTTAACTTTTGCAATCACAAGTGACTCTTCCATGATGATCAACTACTTTAACTATAGCCTTACTTTAACCATCAGATGGCCCTCAAAAGAGTATAAAGTCAAGATTACAAGATCAAGATTCAAGAATAAAAAACTTCAATTCAATTTGTTATTTTTTCTTCAAAATTCAGCCCGGCAATTTTTAATGGAGATGGAATTCGCAGCGGCAAATAGGTTATCAAAAAAAAGTAATAAAAATGTAGCGGAAATTCCTATCACATTATAATAAAACGGGCTACACGCTACCAAGCGCCCTGTATGCTTAGTCCCACTTTGTACATAGTGGCAACGATGATCAAAATTCGAGTATCGACACACAATGACTTCAGAGCAAAGGGAACCCAAAGACTCTTATTTTAAAGTCATAATTCAGTAGTTCGAATATTTATTTTACAACATTTCTGCTTGGAGCGCTGGCTGTTTTCGAATGCTGAATGTATTGGCGAACTCAAACCATTAATAAATAATTAGTTTTTAACCCCCGACGCAAAAACGATGGGGTGTTATAAGTTTGACGTGTCTCTGTGTGTGTGATTCAATCAATAGTAATATAAAATATAAAGTTTTGGAGCGCTGCAAAGTGAGACTAAATATACAGTAGGTACCTACTTCTCTCCCGAAGAAAAGAGCGGCCCAAACAACAAAAAGTACTTTCATAGTCGTACTTAGTAGACTGTAAGATGTTTATTACGAGGTTAGAAATAAAAACCGGCCAAGTGCGAGTCAGACTCGCGCACCGCATGGTTCCGTACTGCAGAAATAAAATTATTTAACCTAACTATTTTAACACAAATCCCTTCTTAACGAAACGCAAAACTAACTTTGTTTGTAGAGGGTTATTGTTAATTTCATAAAAACAGCTGGTTAGAGGGTTGGTTTTATTTTTCCTGTAAAATAGGTATACATTTTGTATTGACCATAATTATTTTCAATTTTTCGAATGTTAAACTTCGGAGATAAGAGGGAAGGAACGGTATTTTTTTCGACATTGTGCACGATTAATCAAAAACTATAATAAATAAAAATCTATTTTAGAATGTACAGGTAAAGTCCTTTCATATGATACCCCACTCGGTTTATATCTTACTTTGAAATTTCAAACCCCCGATTTTCTCCCCCTTTTTTAATTAAATTAAAAATAATTTTGGTTTTTTTTATTATGATCTTTGGCTACTATTTTATAATTACTCCAAATTTCATATCGATAACTTTAATAGTTACTGAAATAATAGACTGTGACAGACGGACGGAGAAAGTCGCACCATATCAGCCTCGCACACTGGGCCACTAGTGGTGACGACTGGTAGCAGTCCACAAGTCGCTGGAGCGATTATTCATACATACATGTTATATGGTACCACCGCACATTGAGCGCTAGAGTGGCCGCATTCGAGCCACAAGAAAATGTATAAAAAATCTCTTCCGCGACTTGTGACGGCCACTAGTCGCCGTCACTAGTGGCCCAGTGTGCGGGGGCTGTAAGGGTTCCAATTTTTATCATTTTGGTATGAAACCCTAAAAGTGTTACAGGCACAAACATTGCAACGAGGAATTGCCCCTTCGGCGAAGGGTCCTTTGCAGAAACGCTAAAGAGCTTCGCGTTCTTAAAACTTGTATTAAAAACCTTGTGGCTTGTACAATTTGCTTATTACTCTCCCCGCGGTTCATGAGTCGTTAACTCTGAAAAGCAAATCTTTTCCGAAATTAAGCTGAGTTTTTGAATAACTGAAACACTCTTTCACCGAAGCTCTTTACAGTGATTGTCTTATAAATGGTCACAAGATCAGGTACATGGTAGGTAGGTTAGGTAGGTAAGTCAAAATTTAGTTTTGACCTTTTGAAGAAATATAAAACCTTTTTTTAGGTAATATACTTTGTCGTACGGGTACGGTGAATAGACTCTTTCTAAAATAATTATATGTATACTTTCTAAAATAATTATATGTTCCAGTTCCCGTTCCCGCTCCCTTTTCCAACCTTTTACTTACTTTCAAGGAAGTTTGCTATAGTAATCTACCTATAGCTGTAGTTATAGATTTCGGGTTTTTCAAAAATCCGTGGAAACTATGGATTTTTCAAGGATAAAAAGTAGCCAATGTGTTAATCCAGGGTACAATCTATCTTCATTCCAGACAGCCAAATCCATCCCAGTAGTTTTCGCGTGATTGAGTAACAAACATCCAAACATCTAAACATCCAAACATCCACACTTTCACATCTGTATAGTATCTATACATATAATAAAATCGTAGACTTGCCGTATCTGTATTGGGGATGTTAGGGTATGGGGGATGTTAGGGATAAGCAATAGAACGTAAAAAAGCTATTTTTGAAATTTTTATCTGTTTGTCTGTTTGTCTGTATGTTTGTGCGCGCATCACGCAAAAACTACTGAATGGATTGAAATGGAACTTGGTATGATTTAAGTTCATACTACGGAGTAACATATAGGATACTTTTTATCCCGAAATTCAGCACGATTCCCTTGAGAGAGGGGATGAAAGTTAAAATGTGTACTTAGCTGTAATTCATTAACGCGTGGTCCGATTTCATTCATTCTTTTTTTGTTAGAAAGGAGATAAGTACTTTAAAGATTACCAGCTAATCTCAGAAAAGATGGATCGATTTTGATGGGACTTTAATTGGCGGATGTTTGATTTTGATCTACCAAATCATGTGCCAGTGAACTTTTAACAGTTTTTAGCAAGGTATGAGCTCAAAGGAGCTTAGTAAAATAAAATGATTCCCACGGGATTTTTAAAAACCAATTTCCACGCGAACGAAGTCGCGGGTGTCCGCTTGTTTATAATATTAGTAGGATTGTCCTAATAAAACAGATGATTCAATACTCATAAAGCGTTATGTTATAACGACGCCATTAGTCAGATCTCACACTGTGATCTCAAAACATTCAGTCGAACTTTGTTCATTGTCGACGTATATGAGGCAAATAAATTAAATACGATTTTTACGAATGGATTATTATATTTGAAATGTTATGATCAAATTTTTCTTGTATATGTACCTACCACTTACCAGTATATTAATACGAGTTTTTGTCCGCCACTTCGTACGCGTGGATTCATATATTATGTCTCATACAAATTTTCACCCCCTATTAAAATTTTAAATCTTTAGGGGTTGAATTTTCCAAAATCCTTTCTTAACGGATGTCTATGTCATAATAGCTGTCTGTAGCTAAATTTCAGCCCAATCCGTCCAGTGGTTTGAGCTGTGCGTTACTAGATCAGTCAGTCAGTCACCTTTTCCTTTTATACTATTTAATCTTTTTTAATATTAATCTTTTTATCTTTAATTAGATCTTAAAACTAAAAAATTCTTATCTATTAATCATATTATTTCAATGAAATTGATTTAATGCGAACTTGTACTTTAATTAAAATATTTTGTCTAGGCTTTGTTTCAACATTGTTATCATTCAAACGTCCCTTTTGTTTCGGTTTTGACTCTACTAATAGCTGAATTATTTATTATCAAAGTGAGATGAAAATTATACCTAAAACTTATCAAATTGCAGATAGCGTCCTTACGCTGTCTTTGTAGCTGAACAATATCACATTTAGAGTTAGGTATTATCACTTGATAATATTTTGAACTGATGCCTCGTTGATGTGGTGGTAAGCATTTTTGACTGCGGATTACGAGGTCCTGGGTTTGATTCCCGGGTCGGGCAAATAACTGGTTTTTCTGTAAGGAAATTCTCAGTGCCAGCCCGGCAGTTGACGGTGTCACCCCTTTACCTAGGAAAAAATGCCGTTGGTCCCGGTTATTATCACTATCACGTGACAATAGACGTTAAAGCCCGCCAACCTGCATTGCAGCAGCGTTGCGGGTCTAAGTACTAAATCCCTCTCTCCTATAATAGAGGAGGCTTGTACCCAGCTATGGAACGTTAGAGGGCTGGTAGATAATATTTATATCTAAAGCGGGTTTCTAAACGATTTTTAGAATCATAAGAAAACAAGAGATGTTAAAATATTAGGTAGATGGTTAACGCGCTGAAGCGGAGAATTATTCCTTCGGGAAAAAAGCTTCGAAAAACGCTACTTATGTTCATTTAATCGAAGACGCTTTACGTACATTTGAAACAAGCTGTTGCCACGTTATTTCTACGCTTTTCCAAAAGCAATTTGCTGTAAAATAAAAAACCCACGCGCTCTAAAATTAGACTCATATATCTTCGTCGTCCTTTGAGCCTTTCATACTTTCTACAGGGATAAAACGATACGATAATATTACTTTCTTCCGATACAAGTAGGTGTTTTTGGTATGTATCGATACCTTCTGACCGAGTACCGAGCATGTATCGGTGAAAAGTAGGTACCTACATACTCGAATCAGTACCCTTTATGATGTACCTTATTATAAACGAATAACTATTTACCTATTTACACTAGCGGCACGCTATGATGGCCGGTTTGACACATTACAATAGTGATGTGGAATGTCAATTTATTCTCGAACAAAAAACAATTAAGTTTTGTTTTTGTACCTGATTAAATAGGTTTAATAAAACAAAAATGTATATGTTTATTTAATTTATTTGAACGAACTGAATATTTGAACGAAAATGAATATACATACTTTATATGCACACAAGAAACATATGAATACAAAAGATACCAAAAAAGGTGCCACAAAAGGCCATAATTAATCAGATTCGTCCATACTACTATTTTCACTGTCGTCACTGCTATCATCACATACATTAATAATTATATGTTCGTTTTCTATAATATTATCTATTTTCACATCTCTTTCATAATCTTCCCTTATTAATTTAACAGTTCTATTCACAACCTTTTCCCAGTCTCCTTTAGTCACATGTTCACAAGCTTCTTCTAATAATTTTAGCATTTTTTTTGTGGTAAATGGGGGTTCTGTATTGTGTCTTGCAGCATATCCCTTAATTTGAGCCCACACCAACTCAATCGCATTATACTCACAATGGTAAGGCGGTAACCGTATAACTCTGTGCCCATGTTCTAATGCTATTTCGTCAATGACGTATCGGATCTTGGTTGGTTTGTTTTCTTTTAAAAGACGTACTAATTCCGCTTTTAACATATTCATGTTTGCATCTACGCCATTTTTACGAAGCCATGCGACGATATCAGCTTTCTTTTGGGATTGGGCAGGTGGCTTGTCAATTTGCATCGAGTGGTATGGGGCGTTGTCCATAATTATAATAGATGGTTCAGGGAGGCTACACAACATTGAGGTAAACCATTCAGTAAACTTTTCTCCATTCATGTCTTCATGATAGTCTCCAGTGGTTTTTGACGCAAAAGCCATGAGAGAACCTTCGACAAACCCGTTGATGGTTCCGGCGTGACAAATTATAAGTCGCGATCCTTTTCCTACAGGAACTTTGGAAGTAGATGCTGCTGTGTCATCGTTCCAAGAACGGCCTACAGTATGGTTAGCATTAAGCCATGTTTCATCCAAGAACACAACATTTTGCCAATTTTTGATTTCTTTCACTTGCCGTAAAAAAGTATACCTTGCCATCGCTATATCAAATCTTTCCATCAATATTTTGCGTTTGTTACATTTTTTGTATCGAAATCCAATGGTCTTCAAAATCTTCGTTAAAGAACTTTCCCCACCGAAGAATAATCCAGCTTCCTTCAGTGAATGCACCAACTTTTTTCTTGTTGGATACTCCTTCTGTAAATAGTAGCCGTAAACATGTCTTCGGATAGCATCGGCATCAAAGCTATCGATGCCTACGACTGGTTTTGCTCGTTTTCTCTTTTTTGGTGTGTGAAGTTTATTTTCTTCTGTGCCAGTCTCGCCATATTTTTTTTAGTTATCCGTCTAACAGTTCGTTGTCCAATATTAAGCGCATCAGCTACGCGTTCAACCACTGACGTTATAGGTAAAATTGGCCCTCCATTTTGAGCTTCACGATCGAAATAGTTACGAAGGCGTATTACGAACTCACGTGTCTGACTATTTAGAACAGTTCTCTGCGTACGTTCGGTCATATCGACGAAATCCACAACAAAGGGCTTGAACAGAGTCCAAATTAACGAGCAAGGGTCAACAGTAATGCAGTATCAATATTTGAAATCCAAAGCCAGGTCAAAACTATATCACAATCGCATTGCACTGACAGTTTATACTTTTCGAAGCAACGTCAATTCGAAACTGCTTTGTTTTGCATTGAGCATTGACGCGAGTTTGCCGGAGGTAGTAGTTGTGCTAGCCAGCGATCCTATGTGATGATCGTATTAGATTCCATTTTTAAAAATTTATTGATATTTTTTTGCGATTTCAGAGGTTTGTCCACATAGTGAAAATTGTTCATATTCACAAGTACATTCACCCCTTAAATGGTGCAAACTGATTTTTCTACACTTGTATACATTTAAGAAATCAATTTAATAAATAAATTTTGAGTCCTAAACCTAAAACTACATTCGATAAAATTTATGAATCTCTGCACATCACTATCGTCAATAAAGTAATACAATTATTTCCTTCAAAGTCGTTATCAATTAATACGGAACTTCATGAGCGGACAAACGTCAAACCGGCCATCATAGCGTGCCGCTAGAGTAATTAAAGAAAAATAATAAAACTGATAGCCTGAAAATGAAGCATTTATTGATGATTTCTAAACAACTGTGGAGTTGGAGTAATTACTTTTTGCTCTGTAATATTATGTAAAACCACTATCAATAATTGTTTCGCATTTTTACAGTTTACAATATTCGTTCAAATGTAATTTTTAATTTTTAACCGAAAATCTAAATACCAATTTTCATGGATATAACTCGATAAATGACGAAAACGTGACGGGGTCTCATTTAAACTTTCATCCCCTACTTAACCCACTTGCGGATAGAATTTTCAAAAATCCTGAAATTCATATTTTTGATTTTTTATCGAATGCCCAAATACCAATTTTCATAGATGTAACTTGATAAATGACAGACTTTCATACAAACTTTCGTCCCCTATTTAACCCTTTTAGGGGTAGAATTTCCAAATATCCTTTCTTGATGTGTGTCTAAATCATAAAAGGAAGCTACTGTGAAAATTTCAAGTTCCCAGCTTTCAGTTGTTTAGGTTGTGCGTTGATGATCAGTCAGTCAGGACAAACATCTTGAAGATAGAAACTTTAAATTTTCACAGTAGCTTTCTTTTATGATTTAGACGCACATTAAGAAAGGATATTTGGAAATTCCACCCCTAAAGGGGTTAAATAGGGGACGAAAGTTTGTATGAAAGTCTGTCATTTATCAAGTTACATCCATGAAAATTGGTATTTGGGCATTCAATAAAAAATAAAAAATATGAATTTCAGGATTTTTGAAAATTCTATCCGCAAGTGGGTTAAGTAGGGGATGAAAGTTTAAATGAGACCCCGTCATGTTTTTGTCATTTATCGAGTTATATCCATGAAAATTGGTATTTAGATTTTTGGTTAAAAATTAAAAATTACATGCTGAAGGAATTTTGGAAAAACTACCCCTAAGTTGATACAATGGGAGATGGAAGTTTGTATGAGATTAAGAATTCACGCAAGCGAAGTCGCGAGCATCTCAGTAAGTAATGTACCTACAGAGTTGGTTCTGGTCTTAAATTGTAGCAATTTCATTCTACTTTAAAAACGCCCTGAAAAGGTAGTGTCAAAAACTAGTCCTTTTGGGTTATAATCGCCAAAATCTGAAAAAAATCCGAAATTTTCGCGGTTTTTTCGATTTTTGACAAAGTTGCGTTCGTCGCACGAGGTCACAAACTTGGATTAATTATTGATCCAACATCATAAATAAGTCTGCGAAAAATCAGAACTACCCGATTTAACGCAAGGTCGGATTACTAAAGTTACTGGACTAACGTATTTTTACATGTTTTTATCAGCGTATTTCCAAAATGAAAATAAGCTAAGCTAAGAACCAATTTCATCAAAACTGATCAAATGGTCTATTAATCATAGCTCAACGGGTTGCGGGATCGAAAGGACATTAATCACTCTTAATGCGAAATCTCCTTACGTATGAAAAATAGGATATAATATCTTAAATGATAGATTTTATCTTGGACCATACAAAAAAATATTGAATAGATTTTTATTTTGCATCGGATAGATTGACACCAACTTACTTGATGAAGGAACTGAAATAATTATATAAAATCCATTATTGAACAGTGTACCGTAATGTAAGAAGGCTTTTAGAAATATGTACTAAAATTAGCTCATGTTTCTATATATAGGTACCTACATCAACTGTTTTGATTTACTAATGTATTAGTACCTATTACTAATGTATATTAAATTATATTAAAGCTTTCTAAATAATTGAAGTGGTCTATAAATGAAATCAATGTTACATACCAAAATAATAAAGAAAAATAACGAAGCAAATATAATATTATTTTATATATAGGTATCTAACAAGGAAGATATTCTATTACGTAATACTAAATGTAGCGAAGTAACAATTGAGGTAATTTCAGGATATATACGAGTAGAAATGAATATCCTGAAATTATTCGTACAATGAAGAAGAATGTGTTGTACGTGCGCATCGAATCCGGTTACCCGGATGACCGTGACACGTAAGTAGGTCACTTTATCACCCGGCTCAAAGAGTAATAAACAATGATAAACCATTACCACAAGTATAAATTAAAAATTAAAAAAAAACTGACGAGTGACGAATGTCGGGACATTTGTTATTTTGTGGCGGCGGCCATTTTTGACCGATTTTCATCAAACATCAAAAACACTCCCGACTAAATTCACCTTTTAGACAAAAAAAATCAAAATCGATTCATCCGTTCGGGAGCTACGAAGCCACAGACAGACAGACAGACACACACACGCACACACACAGACACGTCAAACTTCTATAACCCATCGTTTTTGCGTCGGGGGTTAATAATTTCCTTCTTGTTACGAAAATCTCTCGTCCACATTACAAAATTTAATTAAACCAGATTGCAATTTTATATGCTTGTCGAACCGATAGGTAGATTTTTGACTATAGTCAATATAAGAGCCACAATTTGCCTTTTAGGTAATAATTAAAAGAACTTAAATTTAGATCATGTGGGCCTTTAATTAAACGCTTTTTGAGGTTTTTAATCTAAATTCAATATAGCTTAGGTATACATAATATAATTCTGTTATTGATACTTAATTCTTGCTTTTATTTCGTGATAAAAAAAATTGAAACCCTACCATAAACGTGTTCTTATACGAAAAAGACCCAGATAACCTGTCCGTGGCAAGTCAGCAGCTAGCAGTGCCTCATAGAACAATAATTGGCTGAAACGTCCCCATAGAAACTACCAAAAAGGTAACAATACGAGCTAAGTACTGCCGTCGCCCACCCCTTAGCAAACAACTTGAAAAAAAGACTTTATAAAACGACCTGTTGCTACCTTGACTCGAATCAAGGTTGTCTCCAAATAACACCGAGACTTCCGCTTTATGCTTTGATAATTACACCTAATTACTTTTGATTGTACAATTTTCTTTTGAATATTTGGATAGTAACAAGCTACGGCTCAAAGTTTCTACACAAAAATAAAAAGGTAGATACAGAAAGCCGGTTCCACACAAACGAGTGATAACAGACGCCCGCACACATAAAACCGTGCGTACGGCGATCTCAAATCGAATCAAATGAAAGCCAGTAGATACTAGATAGCGAGTGGGGGCCACTCGTAGCAAAACACGTATTAAATGGTTGCCATAAAGTCACCACCACTACGGCCTTTTTATGTCCCACTGCTGGGCACAGACCTCCTCTCTAATTGGAGAGAGGAATTTAGAGCTTAGACCCGCCACGCTGCTCCAGTGCGGGTTGGCGGGCTTTAACGACTATTGTCGCATGATAGTGATAATAACCGGGACCGACTGCTTAACGCGCTCTCCGAAGCACGGGGGTGAAATATTGCCATAAAGCAAATGAATCAATTTTTTATAGTGTGACTTCAGAATTAAATTCAAAATTCAAATTCAAATTCAAAATTCATTTATTCAAAGTAGGTACACTGTACACTTTTTGAACGTCAATTTAGGAACAGGCAATGGTGATAATTACTTACGGAAACTTAAAACTAAAGCTACGAGGGTTCCAAACGCGCCCTGGTCTGAGGTCGTCTGAAATTAATATTAACATGAAATATACAATGAAGCGAATATTATTATTATTGTTGTTGTTTATTTGGCGGCTTTACTAAATCAATTTATTTCTATTCAACGATGTATTCAAAACGTCGAATAAAAATAAATTGATTTTTTTACATATTTTTTTTTTTATAGTGATGAAGGCAATTCTGCCTCTTAACACCTGCAAACATTTATAATTATTATTACACTATAATCTTGTCACAGAGTACGACTTTCTATGCTTGAAAACCTTATGAAAATCCCTCCAGTAGTTTCTAATATTAGAACACACAGACTGACAAATCGGCGGAGGTACGTCTGTCTTATTACGCTAGAATAACACCAATACTATGTCGACACGGGCGGCAACCGTGACAAACACTGTCTTAACCTCAACCCTCTTCACAGTGGTGCCGAATTACTTTCTCACAGAATAACAAAATATATATAATCTCTGCTCTTTTTCCTTGTGACAGAAACAAATGAGATAGAGATATTCGCCAAAATCCGACCTTTACCCGGGAAAATTTTGCGTCTAAAATACCGTGTAATGTATTATTTTCCCTTTTGTCTCGTTATTTTTACTGACAGAATGGAAATGGTGTGTGAAACTGCGTGTGAGTTTTTTTACCATTTTCCTGAAAAATTTGTGGGCCGATTTTAATACGGGTTTTCACTGCTAAGGAAGTTCTAACCCGCTCTTATATATAGCTGAAGTAGGCCTCACTGGGTCAGCAACGAGTCCACAGCGCATAGGCTGGCATAGGGGTGCTGCAGTGATGTTTTTTTTGTCATTTGTTCAATTCTATAACCCGATTCTCAAGGAACTTTGCATATGAATTCCGTAACCATAAAAATATAAAATAAAATATAATCATCGGGCCCCAATTCCATCACTTAACTACAGTGTGATGAAATCAGGTGCAGTGATGCCTTTTTGAAGACTGAGGTGAGGACTGAGGGTATACCGACTTTAAACATTGTGGACTTAATGCAGTTTTTGCATTAGATAGGTAGGTATTAACTAAATTTAGTATTGCGAAGTTAGGTAGGTAAGTAACAATTATATATTATATATAATATATAATATATAATTGTGTATATATATATATATATATATATATATATATATATATATTATATCTATATCTATACTATATAATAAAGCGGAAGAGTTTGTTCGTTTGAACGCGCTAATCTCAGGAACTACTGGACCGATTTCAGAAATTCTTTCACCGTTGGATATGTAAATGATCCTTGAGTGCTATAGGCTATGTATGTACCACGAGCGAAGCTGGGGCGGACCGCTAGTATATATAATAAAGTGGAAGAGTTTGTTTGTTTGAACGCGCTAATCTCAGGAACTACTGAACTGATTCCGAAAATTCTTTCACCGTTGGATATGATCCTGGAGTGCTATAGGCTATATATGTACCACGGGCGAAGCCGGGGCGGACCACTAGTTATATATAATTATAGGTAATTTACAAACAAAAAAACAAAGTATTCGTACGTCCTTGATGGCAAACACTAAGAGAATATTAATGTATTTTAAAAACTACCTCGTTAAGAATTCATAAAGAAACGTAAACCGAGTATTCGAGATAAATTACCATTTCTCGAAGAAAGGATATTTTACCCAGACTCATAAATTATTACTAACATCCACTGTTTATCTACTTTCCTATCATTATACTCTATCACGAGTAGGTATCTAAGATTTCTACATTATTTTCATTCGGGTCACCCTGTGGTGACCTTTAATTCGGTCGTGATTTATATCAGGGAAAATTTTATTTGTGATTTAAGTATAAAACATTTTGTGGATTAAATAAGTACCTAAGTAAGCTGTAGTATTTTATGAGTTACCTCGATAAAAAACCAAAAACAATTCTTATGTAAACGACCACTCCAACAGTAATAGAAAGAAGAAAATTCTTCATCCTAAATAAACGTCTACAAAGTGCTTTCAAATCGTCAAGATAATCTAGCACTGATGATAATCTACCAGTGATGGAAAACGATTATAAAAAAATATAAGTACCTACATTGATAAATAGCGTCTTTACAATTATGCTTATCTTACTTTAAAATATTTATACTAGAATCTTTAAAGTATTTATGTAGTTTAGGCGCTACGGTGGTACACACAGAATGTGGCTAATTCTGTTGTACACAATCTCTAAACCTAAACTAAATTGACAGGTTTAAAAATAGTGCTATCCCCTTCAGCAGGGAGGATTTTGAAAGAGACAGGAATATATTTAGACCTGTCATTTTAGTTTAGATTTAGAGATTGTGTACAACAGAATCGGCCACAATCTCATACAAAAATCGGCCATAATCATCATACATACATAATATATACATAGGTACATACATACATACTTCCGTTTGGCTTTGCCGTAGTCGAGTAAAAAAGATCTTAAATCTAGTTTAGTCTAACCGACAATACTTTAGTATCCCAACATTATTTGACAAACGAAATTGATAAAGATCGACCAGAATCTCATGAAAAATAGGGAAATTAAATTTTGTAGTAAGCAACACTAGGTTAACTCGGCTGCCCTAGTGATAAACAAAGTAATTACATTCAGAACACCTTACCTGGGATCGTTTCAAGAAACGAAAAATCAAGCAACTGCATTTTAAATACAAAAACAAAGTAATCAACTTCCAATTACTTTGTTTTTGTGTTGTGCTTGTTGTTTACTTGGTTTTTGCATTTATATTCCGGGTTAGTGAGTGCAGTTACTTTGTTTGCGCAATTCAAATTTCAGTAAACGGTTCAAGTTATTTGAAATATTAAACTGTGGTAAAAAACTACTCGACATAAAACTTTTGTTAATGCAAAAAGTCAATTTCACAAACTAACCTTGGAATTTCATTTCCCTATTTTTCATGAGATTCTGGTCGATCTATACCTTTTTTAATTAATAACGTTCGATTAAGTGCCGTAATCAGACCAGTGGACATTATTTCACCCGCGGCATCGTTCTCTTTCCGCAAGGAAATATTATCTTTTTTAACTGCCGAATTTGCATGAAACAGATTCCGAAGTTTCGAGAAACGCGCTATGAAATTGTGTCACGAAATCAGTATGTTGAGAATTTATGATATCCTTTCAGGGGCCTTGACTCGCCCTGGCGGTATTGCCTCTCACCGACCTTGTTTGGAAAAAGAAAAGAAAGAATGTAGGTTCCTACTTCTACGTTTTCAGAATTCGAAAAGTAATTGAGATCACTTTATTTGTAATTTTGCTTATTGAGAGTAGTTCTCTCTGGAGCGCGCCCTATACAAACGAAGTTTTATAAATCAAATTGTAATTGCTAAATCTCTGTACTTGTATTATCTTCTTGTGTGCAATAAAGTAATATAAAAGTTATAAAGTAAACTTATTTGATTTCTAACTAATCAAACTTAATGAAATTTTGTAGACACGCTCTAGAACCTAATATCTATGTCGTTGCTTTGTAAAATATGTGGTTTCAAAGTTTCATAGGCTTTGAGATTTGTGTGAAATATGTACCTAAGTATATTGAATAGTTAGGTACCAATTATTGTAAAAACATAGACGGGGTAAAAATTGGTTTGATAAAAAATTACGACTCTTTGTAGACTTTTTTTTTAGTTATCAAAGGCACGACGGTTTTTAATTGGAGCTCTGAAATTTTGTTTTTCTTTCCCCATTTATTTTGCTGGTCGAGAAAACGACTGTATAGTATAGAGTTTTTCATGTTGAAAAAATTACCAACTTTAATATTTTGCGAAAATCTGCGGTCACATTGGTTTTGTGATCCTTGCATTATAAGTCGTTAATTTTCGAATTCATCGATGGCATAGTTTTCTTTAAAGGTAAGTAAATCTATATATATAAAACAAAGTCGTGTTAGTACGAACACTTATAACTCGAGAACGGCTGGACCGATTTTCATAGTTATTAATTTATTGTATTTGTCTATGTCCCTAATAGCAGAATAACTATTAAAAACATTGGAAAATTGACGAAAAAATAAAATAAAATAAAAAACATTTTCCCATACGAAATGTTCACGAGTTTCGTAACTGTCAAACATCCCGTCGCGTGGATACGGTAAACTCTCTCACCTGTAACTATATATAATTCTTCCGTAGGTACGTGTGTTTGTCATCTAACTCCTCCTAAACGGCTGGACCGAGTTGGATGAAATTTTGTGTGTATATTTCAATGGGTTCCTGGATGGTCTGAAAACACAATTACCGGGTACCTAGGTACAGGTAACCTACCGGGTCTCAGTAGGTGCCACCGATGTCGGTATGTCACCGGGCAGGACGAAGTCTGCCGGGTCCACTAGTACTCTTATAAAAATTATTTGTGCGATGTGTCGATCGCTCGTTTGAAGAACTTCTTTGAACTGAAGAAAGGGTCTATGAAAGTAGAACGATAACTGCAATGTTTCGGCTACCAGATGTCACTAACTGTCGCTTGGATTGCATAAACGACAGGCAGATGAGCTGTACTGTGGTGTAAACGATAAACACAATCTGGACGCTATACCCAGAGATGTGAGTTCGAATTCCTCCGGCTGGATTCAATTCAGAAACCTTCAAAGGTAGGTAAATATACCTAAATCGATATAAAAAGGTATAGCTAAATGTGTTGCTCAGCGCAAATCTTGAGATGTGATTCAATAAAAAAATACTTGAATAAAAATACTTCAGTTCGTTGAAATTCACTACAGAGAGAAAATTACCCTATTAATAGTTATTATTAGGTACTTCTAACCCAAATATGTAAAGGAAACAATTTCAACGATCATCATGACCAAATGCTACATCATTTAACTACTTGTATAATAAATAAATGTAATATAACCATTGTTGTATTTATAATTATAATATCTGAAATTATTGTATGCATCGCGTTGAAATATTCAACGAAAGAATATTTCATATAAAATTATTGACATACCATAGTTTCGCTGATTGCGAAACGAAAAGGCGATTAAAATACAGCAAATACTTTCGCGCTAAAATTCCTTGAATAATTAACCCCGATTAATGCATTCTCGAATAATTATAGTGGATATAAAAACATCTGAACATTTTAATTTAAAATGGCGTAGTTGTGGCGCCGCAGCAAAAGATAAAAAAATATTTTTCCATAATATATAGGTAAAAATATACTAGCGTACCCAGAAGACTTCGTGCTGCCCGGTGACATACCGGGAGCACAATAGGGGTTGGTGGTAGAAGGGTGAAAATTTAGGGTTCTATGTGTTTTGCCGAATCATAAAAAAATAAAAATATTTTTTTTTTGTCAAAAAATGTAGTATTCTATGTCTTAAGTCTGGGCATAATCTCTATTCAAAATTTTAGTCAAATCGGTTCAATAGATGCAGCGTTAAAGAGTAACAAACATACACACACACAAACTTTCGCCTTTATAATATTATACTAGCGGCACGCTATGATGGCCGGTTTGACACATTACAATAGTGATGTGGAATGTCAATTTATTCTCGAACAAAAAACAATTAAGTTTTGTTTTTGTACCTGATTAAATAGGTTTAATAAAACAAAAATGTATATGTTTATTTAATTTATTTGAACGAACTGAATATTTGAATGAAAATGAATATACATACTTTATATGCACACAAGAAACATATGAATACAAAAGATACCAAAAAAGGTGCCACAAAAGGCCATAATTAATCAGATTCGTCCATACTACTATTTTCACTGTCGTCACTGCTATCATCACATACATTAATAATTATATGTTCGTTTTCTATAATATTATCTATTTTCACATCTCTTTCATAATCTTCCCTTATTAATTTAACAGTTCTATTCACAACCTTTTCCCAGTCTCCTTTAGTCACATGTTCACAAGCTTCTTCTAATAATTTTAGCATTTTTTTTGTGGTAAATGGGGGTTCTGTATTGTGTCTTGCAGCATATCCCTTAATTTGAGCCCACACCAACTCAATCGCATTATACTCACAATGGTAAGGCGGTAACCGTATAACTCTGTGCCCATGTTCTAATGCTATTTCGTCAATGACGTATCGGATCTTGGTTGGTTTGTTTTCTTTTAAAAGACGTACTAATTCCGCTTTTAACATATTCATGTTTGCATCTACGCCATTTTTACGAAGCCATGCGACGATATCAGCTTTCTTTTGGGATTGGGCAGGTGGCTTGTCAATTTGCATCGAGTGGTATGGGGCGTTGTCCATAATTATAATAGATGGTTCAGGGAGACTACACAACATTGAGGTAAACCATTCAGTAAACTTTTCTCCATTCATGTCTTCATGATAGTCTCCAGTGGTTTTTGACGCAAAAGCCATGAGAGAACCTTCGACAAACCCGTTGATGGTTCCGGCGTGACAAATTATAAGTCGCGATCCTTTTCCTACAGGAACTTTGGAAGTAGATGCTGCTGTGTCATCGTTCCAAGAACGGCCTACAGTATGGTTAGCATTAAGCCATGTTTCATCCAAGAACACAACATTTTGCCAATTTTTGATTTCTTTCACTTGCCGTAAAAAAGTATACCTTGCCATCGCTATATCAAATCTTTCCATCAATATTTTGCGTTTGTTACATTTTTTGTATCGAAATCCAATGGTCTTCAAAATCTTCGTTAAAGAACTTTCCCCACCGAAGAATAATCCAGCTTCCTTCAGTGAATGCACCAACTTTTTTCTTGTTGGATACTCCTTCTGTAAATAGTAGCCGTAAACATGTCTTCGGATAGCATCGGCATCAAAGCTATCGATGCCTACGACTGGTTTTGCTCGTTTTCTCTTTTTTGGTGTGTGAAGTTTATTTTCTTCTGTGCCAGTCTCGCCATATTTTTTTAGTTATCCGTCTAACAGTTCGTTGTCCAATATTAAGCGCATCAGCTACGCGTTCAACCACTGACGTTATAGGTAAAATTGGCCCTCCATTTTGAGCTTCACGATCGAAATAGTTACGAAGGCGTATTACGAACTCACGTGTCTGACTATTTAGAACAGTTCTCTGCGTACGTTCGGTCATATCGACGAAATCCACAACAAAGGGCTTGAACAGAGTCCAAATTAACGAGCAAGGGTCAACAGTAATGCAGTATCAATATTTGAAATCCAAAGCCAGGTCAAAACTATATCACAATCGCATTGCACTGACAGTTTATACTTTTCGAAGCAACGTCAATTCGAAACTGCTTTGTTTTGCATTGAGCATTGACGCGAGTTTGCCGGAGGTAGTAGTTGTGCTAGCCAGCGATCCTATGTGACGATCGTATTAGATTCCATTTTTAAAAATTTATTGATATTTTTTTGCGATTTCAGAGGTTTGTCCACATAGTGAAAATTGTTCATATTCACAAGTACATTCACCCCTTAAATGGTGCAAACTGATTTTTCTACACTTGTATACATTTAAGAAATCAATTTAATAAATAAATTTTGAGTCCTAAACCTAAAACTACATTCGATAAAATTTATGAATCTCTGCACATCACTATCGTCAATAAAGTAATACAATTATTTCTTCAAAGTCGTTATCAATTAATACGGAACTTCATGAGCGGACAAACGTCAAACCGGCCATCATAGCGTGCCGCTAGAGTAGTGTGATTACAGTGCATAATATGTACGCAAACATAGAGGTTTATCCCTTTACTCTCATAGTGGGATAGGATGAGTGGATGACCGGAGAGAGATCAGGCGCAGGAGCAACGGTTTTACATGGTCTCTGAGGCACTGGGGTAATACTGACAACTTCCCAATTCCAGCCCGTTACCCATAATTCCTTGACAAAAAAACTCAATATTTTTGGCTCGAATCCGGGACTTCATAAATTAGTCACTAAACTCACGAGGCAGTCAAAATCTATCTATACATATAATAAAATCGTAGAATTGCCGTATCTGTACATTGAAGATTTTTGCAAAATAATAACTGGGGGATGTTAGGGATAAGTAATAGAACGTAAAAAAGCTATTTTTGAAATTTTTGTCTGTTTGTCTGTTTGTCTGTTTGTCTGTTTGTCTGTTTGTCTGTTTATCTGTTTGTCTGTTTATCTGTTTGTCTGTTTGTCTGTATGTTTGTGCGCGCATCACGTAAAAACTACTGAATGGATTGAAATGAAACTTGGCATGATTTAAGTTAATACTATGGAGTAACATATAGGATACTTTTTATCCCGAAATTCTGCACGGTTCCCTTGGGAGAGGGGATGAAAGGCAAAATGTGTACTTAGCTGTAATTCGTTAACGGGTGGTCCGATTTCATTCATTCTTTTTTTGTTAGAAAGTAGATACTTTAAAGACTACTGGCTAATCTCCGAAAGGCTGGACCGATTTTGATGGGACTTTCACTGGCGGATGTTTACATTTTGATGTACCTAAACATCCGCCAGTGAACTTTTAACAGTTTTTAGCAAGGTTTAAGCTCAAAGGAGCATAGGAAAAACAAAATGATTCCCACGGGATTATTAAAATCAATATCCACGCGAACGAAGTCGCGGGTATCCGCTCGTCCCTAACTATAAAGATAATTGCAAATAGAGATTGCGAACAGTTTAGAAGAGAAATGAAAGTCGCTTTTTAAATTAAAGTGTAACCACAATTTCGCAAAATAAACTGTTAACTAGAAAAATATTATATTTGATTTGAACAAACAAGATTTGTGCTGAAGCAATCAAAATAACATAATTGAATAGAATTTTAGAGTACATATTATTTTAGTGTTTTAAATGTTATTTTGTATGTTCATAAAATTCTTTATTTATTTTAAAGTTCTAATAACGTAATATGTTCTAAAGTTAAAATATAAAATACCTAATAATATATGTAATATCATTAGTTACTACGTGTTACTACCCTATTGACAAAGTTTTAGATTTTAGGTATGGGTACATCGCGAAAAAAATGATTTTCAAAAAAAAACGCCTGCGTCTATTTATTTCACTTTCAAATTAAAATGAACAATCGAATGCCAATTTATAGGCATTTCATCTATGAACCATTCACTGCAACGTCATCGATCATAAAATCCATTGAGCTAGTACCAACTGACCGGGACGCATGCGTGTGACGTCACATCCCAGTGATCTTGACACGGAAGCGGGTCACGATCGAGTCCCGCGCAGCCTGGCGACCTTGGGCCCTAGTAGCTGGAAGGTTCTGGACCGTGAATCCTATCAGCCGAGAATAACAAAACGAAGGTTGCCTTTGTCTTATTATCGTGGATTCTGTACCTTGTTTTTCGTCGGGAAGGTTGTTTGTAAAAGCTTTTTTCCGAATAGAATTAATTCAACCGCAACCTTGTCGGGTTAAATAATAAATATTCACGAGGCGAGTTTTCGTAATTCTGTAACATTACTTACTGTAAAGTTAAATAATAATATGAACATCGAAAATATCGATGGCGATTTAAAAAGCTTTTAAAAGTCAATTTGCTTTTAATAGATACCTAATTCGTTGATTTCGATTAATGAAATAAGACTTTATACTAATTAAGTACATCTATTAATACAGGTAAGCTGGATAGGCTATGGCCCTGCAAAATGAGCTGTTTCTTGTAGCGATCTGAAGCGCCACACCAATAATACTGGGAAATAAAATAAAATACTCAATAACATCACAATTCACAATCAATATTATAAAGGCGAAAGTTTGTGTGTATGTTTGTTCATCTTCTCCGCCGCAACTACTGAACCGATTTGGCTGAAATTTTTAATGGATACCTATAGCTTAACATATAGGGTACTTTTTATCCCGGAAAATTACTCCTGTGGGACTAAAATAGATATAGACCTCCAAAAACGCCATAGAGGGCGCTGACTGTTCTTAGGTAAATCACGCTCACATAACACATTATTGCAATAGTGTGCTATGTTGCATGGATTGGCAACACATAGGCTACTTTTTATCCTGGAAAAATGCACAGTTCCCATGGGATTTTGAAAACCCCGAAATCTATATCTACAGCTACAATCTACCTATGTAGATTACAGCGAACTTCCTTGATAGTAAGTATAAATGTTGGAAATGGGAGCGGGAACGGGAACCGGAAATCAACGATTCCCTCGGGATTTGTTCAAAACCGAAATTCACGCGGGCGAAGGCGCGGGCAAAAGCTAGTTTTTAAAATTCCGCGCGCAGCGGCGAGTCCATCGTCCGAAGCGCGGATCACACCGGACTTGACACCCGAAGAGCACATCTCCCGCAGTACTAGATACACAGGAAGAGACACCAGGCCATGAGTAGATATCCCTACAGAGAGGAAGCTTCATACAAGCGGCCCGTTGTATGAAGCTATAGCTATAGCGCCGCTCACGCACACATGAGCTCTCAGTTCTCACCAACGCAAACGGTTCACGGACGCTCCGTTGAGCTCAGTTGGGAGGCAAACGACAAGTGTGGGTTGTGCGCATTAAATTAATACTGAGAATAGTGTGTTTGGCGAGAGTTTAGACATTGTGTAAAATAGTGTAAATTATATAAAGTGTTGTGTTTAAACAAAAATGCGTAACCATTGTACAGTTAACAGTTTGTTTAAATTCACATACAACAGTTGACAACCCTATGAGAATAGGTATAAATTTTGGACTTTGTTAGAAGCTTCCCCTCTGTAGGATATCTACTCATGTGACACGCCATGAAGCCCTACACTAGGACGGCAGACCTTAGCCCACGGAAACCGGCTAAAAGGACATTCTCAAAAAGACAGACTAAAGGAAGTCATTACTCCCCGCGACCCGCCCGGGTAACGAGGCCATGGCTCGAGGACCGTACCCCCCGTAGCCTCACTGCCAACCGGAGAGAACCCACGCAGCTATAACATTTATCATAATTTACATTAATTCCGAGAATCTTACCTGGCTATATGTATAGTTCAAAAACAGCTAAACCACAGGGCCTAAAGTCCAAGACAAATTGCCGAGATGATGACAAGAATAAAGACGTAGAAAAAAACTACATTGTTTTGGCTAAGTAACGTACGTATATATATTATCCTGGCCAGTCAATCAATCAAGACTTTGCAATCGTCCGTTGTGAAGTCGACATCTCCTGAAGATGCTCCGGTGTCGGAGCGAAGCGATCGTCGAGTTAAAGTGGTGAATTTGTGTGGTGTTGTGCCTACAAAGTTAGCGGATTATAGCAAAGTAATTTTGTGTTCATTGTATAATATCATGGAATTCCGCAAAGTAACGCCTGCTTCTAGGTATTGAACTCTAACACTTTCAGTCACGAACACTAAATTTAAAAATATGTGATTTTTTGACTGAAGTAGTAATAAAAAAAGTATAAAAAAGCTACATTATCCACCTGTCAACTGAATGTAGAGAGGGAGATTATATTTTGTGAGATTAGATACGTACTTTGAAAAGAAAGTCTTTCAAAGGAACGAAAGTAATAAAAGGCTTTTGTGAATATTTTAATAGCTGAATTGGTGAATGCTAAGTGGTTTTATTATCTTCATATAATTATAATAAAGTCTATATAGTATACATAAATTGATGATGACAAATAAGTGGGCACATAAGGGGACAAATAAGTCCTTTTGCCGACCGCTTTCATTTATCGAGCTATTTAATATACTATAGTATAATATAGGACCTAGGCATTTAAAGGATTTAGAAAATTCGGGAAAAGAAGTAGCGAACTAAATCTTACGTTAGTAAGTATTATTGAAGTATCAGACTTTTACCCAACTTTTTTTATCTTCTAAACACTGCTATAATTCGCTTGTGGTAAAACTAATAAATATCTTTAGTTCAAGAGCATAATATATGAGGAGTGTCTGTTCAAAAGGTCCTATTTCTATGATAAACAAATTTTACAGGAAACAATAAAAACTATTTAAATCGTTCAATGAAATATAATTATAACTATTATTATTGTATTTAACGCAGATTAGGCTAATTGATATACATGTACATTTTATTTTTAGTTTTTTACTGTATTTCTAATTTTTTTTAATATTTTTTTTTGGAAATAGGACTTTATGATCGGAATTACCATAAATAAGTCTTTTTGATCAGAATATTCTAGAAATAAGACCTTTTGATTGGTAACTTTTGGAAATATGCCTTCATGGAAATAGGTCTTTACGGTTATTTATTCTAGTTCCCACATTTTTTTTTTTTTTAAAAGAGAAAACCCCCGATATGATGGTCGGAGACCTTGTTTAATATTTTTCTTTTTCTATGCCATACTTTTGTTTTTAGGTACAAAAGCACAATTCATAGGTAAGTAAGTTTTTATCCAAGTAATTTATTATATTCTTATAATATAAATACTACTTTAGATCTATACTTTTCATCTATGATTTATGTTTTGTTCCTATTTATCACTGACTGTGCAATTTTTGCACAGTATTCTAAGAATTTGTCCCTGGAGTCTTTGGCGGACACAATCTCGCATAGTGTATCACTGCTTATCCTTTTGCCGATACACATTTCCGTATCATACCTACGTCTTGCATGTATCGGGCATTCTGTTAGTATGTGTATGACGGATTGCTCTGTCTGACCGTCGCATTCACAGAATGGGTTCTCTTTGCACTTAAACCTATGCAAATATTGATTGAATCCGCCATGACCTGTTAATATTTGTACTAATTCTGGCGTCAGTGCAATCTTTTTTATGATTTTGAAAGCCTTTTCGGCGCTAGGGAAAAATAGTTTTGTGCCTGAAGCATTTGTGTGATTTGAGTATCTTTCCTCCCAAATTGCTATCGACTGTCTCCTTATTTCATATTTTATATATGAAATTGGGCAAGTTCCCACATTTAAGGTCTGTACTGTTCCATCACCTCCATCCATTTTTATAAAAACAGCGATTTATCTTTGTATTTTCAAATAATACAATCAAGACGCCTTGTATTTTGTATGAACGAATGTTCGTTTCCACACAAAGTAAGATATAAGCACAGATTATAACTAAATGTCATGTTTTTTTCTTTCACACTATAGACAATCTTTAAAACAATGGCTCTGTACAGTATATACTGCCAAAACATCGTTTTTATGAATCGAACAAACTCGATTTCAGCAGGCAAATAATGTATGGCAAAATTTAATTACCTTTTGAAATAAATTGTTTATTAAAACTTAATTTGTATGAGAAATAAGACCTCTTGAACGAAGTATGTTATATATAGAGAAATATGCCCATTTCGATCAGTACCTCAAAGTTTAATATTTTTTAAAATGTGATATACGTGCTTTTTGATCAGAATTTTATCAAATATAGATGGGATTTAAGTTACAGTTTCGGAAAAAAAAAATAAAAATTCATTTCTTTCTACAGTGAAATAGGACCTTTTGAACAGACACTCCTCATATGTAATAGTGGTTAAATCATTTACAAATTAGAGATATTGTGAAATGGTGATAATAAAAAAAAAACCCGTCTGAGTTTGTTGTGGGCTCTTCTCAGACCAGGGCGCGTTTGGAACCCTCGTAGTTTTAGTTTTAAGTTTCCGTAGTAATTATCACCATGACATCACTTTCATGTAGGTACTTTATAATATACTAGCTGACCCCCGCGACTTCGTTCGCGTGTTTATAGGTTTTATATAGGATCGGATCGGATCCCATAATTCTTTTATGTACCTAAACTAAATGTAACCTAAGTTACTCCCTATAACATCACCTATCTGCCATTGAAAGTTCCATTAAAATCGATCCAGCCGTTTCGGAGATTAGTTGGAACAAATAGACAGACTGACAAACATAAATTTAAACGCACACCAGTTTAAAATAAGCCGTACCTTCAAAGATCCGGGTCCCAAGTTATTTGAACCCATTAAATGTCTGTCATTTCTGAACTAAAAAACCTATGACCTTGAAAGTTTTATTATATTATAATATAATAAAACTTTCAAGGTCATAGGTTTTTTTCACTGTACACTTTTAAAAGTGTACAGTGTACCTACTTTGAATAAATGAAATTTGAATTTGAATTTGAAAAACAACTTAACGGGTAGGTATAGAGTATTATAGATAGGGAGTGCTCCCGCCAAGTCGAGCAAAAACAAAAAATCAAAGGCACAACCGTACTTACTATCTTTTCTCGAAGCATTTTAGGCCATTTTCGACCCCCTGTAATTTTGGTGCGGATGGAAGCTAGAAGCCTGACAAGTTGGCCTACATGCAATAAATTATTTTGTCAGTGATATTATAACTAAAAAAAATTCCTTTTTTTTGTTATGTTATTGTTATTTCTACTTTTACCGTAAGACTACTTAACTGAGTACTGCTTGTTTTTTATGTACCAAGCGTATAATAAATTGTTAAGACGTATGGTAAGGTTTATTCAGCTGCCAACTGAAATAAAGTAGAAGAGATGATAGTCTGAAGTGTTCTCTAAAAGAAAGTCTTTTTCGCATGAACGAAAGTAGGTAACAAAAAAGCTTTTTATTTTTACAGACAAAGCTATCCATCGGTAAGTGGTAATTCTTCTTTTCTCAGGTAATGGCTTTCAGGTAGGTACACCGACAGTCTTTATCGGATCATTCAAAGAAAATATTTTTATCGCTTTGCCGAATACTGTCCTAAAATTAAACTCAGTAAAGGTTAGTTTAGTTAAATTATCAAGCGGTTAAAGTAAGATTTGATCACCAAAAAATCCATTTTGGGTTAAACAAATTAATGGTTATTATTATTTTATCAAAATAATAATATCTATAATTGAGATTTAACATGGAAATACGAAAAGTGATTTGTGAAACTTGGGCTTGCTGCCAAGGCCCGTAAAGATAAATAACAGATACATACAAGAATATAAAAATATAGAATACTAGCTTCTGCCTGCGGCTTCGCCCGCGTGAATTTTGGTTTTTAGGGTTCCGTACCCGAAGGGTAAAAACGGAGCCCTATTAATGTCACTCAGCTGTCTGTCTGTCTGTCTGTCTGTCTGTCTGTCTGTCTGTCTGTCTGTCCGTCTGTCCGCCGGTCACAGGTCTCTAGCTCGCAGACGAAATGAGTTACAAACCTGAAATTTTGGTATTTAGTGTAAAACGTTAACCCAAAATCAAATATTGAATTAGAAATTGAATTAAATTATTATTTTTCAGGGGGGCTCCCCATACATGAAAAAGGAGCCGGAAAAAAAAAATTTCTTTACCCTAGCTTGTGGGGTATCATTGTTTAGAGCTCATTAAGTGAGTACAAATATATATTTTTTTAATTTTTATCTCAAAAAATAAGGGAATGGGAGGCCATCAAAGTTGTCAGTTTTAGACCATTTTTGTGACGGGGGCTATCTCAAAAACTAAACTAGTTGGGAATATGATATTTCAGTATATTATGTACTATATGCTTTATTTAAACAACAAATACTGAAAACAACGATTTATTAAATAGTTTATAAGCTGTGACCAAAATAAACGAACATTTTTTTGGGTTTTTCTTTCACGGTTTGTTGCGATGTCTAGCTCGGAAATTAAATATTTCTTAGACCCAAAATATTATATTGTTCATAATTATGTACGGAACCCTGAAAGAGCGAGGCCCGACTCGCACTTGGCTGATTTTTTACTATATACCGAACTACTACTAGGGTGAATGCTCCTAAGCCCGGCCCCCGCTCTAAAAGTCGGCACTTCGTCTATTTCTGTTAATATTAGTAGCATTTTGGTGCTAAACTGCTCCCTTATTTTAAAAGTATTTTCCCATATTTAGAGCAAGCTAAAAAAATAACCATTGTTCCTAAGCGGCATTATAACGCTAATATTGACAGAAATAAAACGGAGTGCCGACTTTTGGAGCGGGGGCCGGGCTTAGGAACATCCACCCTATATACTAAACCAATTTGGTTGAAATTTTGAATGGAGATAGATTATACCCTGACTTAAAACATAAGCTACTTTTATATTGGAAAAATCCACAGTTCCCGCGGGATTTTGAAAAAACCGAAATCTACAGCTACAACTTCCTTGAAAGTAGGCATAAAGGTTGGAAAGGGGAGCGGGAACGGGAACGGAAAATCCACGATACCCTCAGGCGAAGCCACGGGCAGAAGCTAGTCTTGAATAATTTTAATTTTATCATTTTTCTGATTTATATTACTGTATCTGATCTGCCTTGGTGGCCTATCATCCCTTCTTCCGCTTATGATTAATAAAATTTAATTTGATTTATATTCAGAGAATAAATACCTCTTAACATTATACACAGTTCTACAAAAACAAGACTATAAATTCTACTTTCTAACTCGCCCACTCCATTAATTCACGAGACCATAGATAATCTTTCATCCAGAAGTGGCGCGTTCCACAAAATCTCCGGATTGTGAAGAGAATATAATAGAAAAGTTTTTTATTTCAATAAACTTTTACAAGTACTTTTGAATCGTCAATTGAATCTACCACTGGTTCGGAATGCCGTGTGTTTTCAGACTGTCCCGGATATTTTTTGTGGTCACGTCATAAACTATCATGTGAACGAATGTTTACCAGTCACATCTGTCCATCGGGATCCATAGTCATTTGTCAGCGCAGTTGGCTGGTGCCAGGTGGTATTTATACCCCTTAAATGGGTTTGTAGGTTGAACGAGTGACTGTATTGTAAACCAAAAGGATTATAACAGGGTTTACTACGGCCCTTACCCAACTAACCACAGCTAAACGTTTGGGTATAAAGGTCGATTCCATACCGATTATAGGCTTAAATATTCTGGTATGTGATTCAGAAATGAGGAAATTAATATTAATCATCAGTTGGATAAGAAGGTCCAAAAGTCCTTTGTGGGAATGGGCGTAGTGTTCTATTATAAAATTCCACAAGCAATCTTAGACTAGCCTTTACACAAGTTTAAGAAGTCTATTAAAAGTATGCTCATAAAAAAGCATATTAATAGGTTGAAATTATATTTAAATGATAAAAATCGTGGATTTGAATCATTCCAGCAATGTGTGAAATGGCAATTCAATCACGTACTTATTAACATAAAATTGTTATATTGTTTTCTATTGGTTCTATTGATTGAAACCGCATTCCGAACCAGTCGAATATTTATTTTACAACATTTCTGCATGGGGCATGCATTGGCGAACTCAAACCTGAAAATAAGCCAGTTTAGGTCAATTTTACTCTGAGGTCATTGTGTTTCGATCAGTAGTATTTAGTAAAGTTTTCGAGCTGTGCAAAGTGAGACTAAGCATACTGGATCGTAAACTATTTGGCTATCAAGAATGTAAATTCTTTTCAAACGAAAGTATAATATCAAGAAAACCAAAATCCGACAAATCATCGTTTAAACTTTATGGAGTCCGAAAATATAGAATTAGTAAAGAAAAGGTTTAATCTTCCTTCGTGGTGGCAGTTTTAAGAGTCGAGAAATGGTGATTCACGTTTTAAGTATTATCTATGTGAAATATAAAGCCATTTTTCAAAATGAGCTAAACACGGCTGAACCGTTTTCCCGGCTGCCTCTGTAATCGATGAGACAGGGTGGTAGTAGGTGTACAGATTTTCCCTTTTTCCCAGCGCTCGTAATATAAAAAAAGTAAATACAGATTATCTGATAGGAGTACCAACGTGGGCGTGGCTGGCGTACGGGGGTTCCCCGCTATTCCCCACTTCAGAAATTAATTTGTAAATCGAACAGCAGATAAATCACTAGCATCTAATATATTCTACCATGTTTTCATGTACAGTAATAAAATAAAATTTACCTACTAAATTACAATTTACACAAGCTATAATTGAAGAAAAAAAATGACTTCAATATATTTACTGACATACAAAATAATTGAAAATGGATAAGTGAAGCTTAAAAACTACTAAACCGATTTCGATGAAACTTGCAATGGTCCCTAAGTTGAACTAAATGACAGCCAAAAAAAATTGGAGCCACACTGTTAAACTACACGCTTTGTATAGTCTGTTAATTTTCTTAAGGTCGCCTTTTGTGTCTCGCCGCCTCCGCCGCGCGGTGTTTTGCCAAAGACACCGCCGTGACTTCAAAGCATGCCGCGCAGCGTGTAGAGGCACAAGGGGTTTTGGCGTCTTATACCTACTCATATTTTTTAATTAAAATTCTCTTTCCTTTTTATATTTTTTTATATTCGTATTTTATTACAATATAACCATAAACATAAAATATAATATTATCATGAACACGGGTCTTCTCTCAAAATGAGAAGGATTTTAACCATAGTCTAGCACTCTGGCCAAGTGCGGATTGGCAGACTATTCGGAGATTCTGTTAGAATAGAAAAAAAAATTACAAACAGAAAAAATAAAATAAAAATAAAAGCAGAATACTAAGAGCACCTGCGCCTGTACTGACACTATGTTATCGAACGGACTATACTAGATAAATTCTAACTAAAACCTTTCTATAAATTCAGCAAATGACTTTGACTACTCATTTCCAACTAAACAACGAACATTTTAATAATAGTCCAGTAACTTTAGGATTTGCTAGTATGGGGTACCTTGCGTTAAATCGGGTAGTTCTGATTTTTTGCAGACGTGTTTATGATATTGACCCAATGATTAATCCAAGTTTGTGACTTCGAGCGACGAACGCAACTTTGGCAAAAATCGAAAAAACCGCGAAAATTTGGGATTTTTTTCAGATTTTGGCGATTATAACCCAAAAGGACTAGTTCTTGACACTACCTTTTCAGGGCGTTTTTAAAGTAGAATAAAATTGCTACAATTTAAGACCAGAACCAGCTCTGTAGGTACATTACTTACTGAGATGCTCGCGACTTCACTTGCGTGAATTCTTAATCTCATACAAACTTCCATCTCCCATTGTACCAACTTAGGGGTAGTTTTTCCAAAATTCCTTCAACACGTAATTCTTAATTTTTAACCGAAAATCTAAATCCCAATTTTCATATATATAACTTGATCAATGCCGAAAACGTGACGGGTTCTCATTTAAACTTTCATCCCCTACTTAACCCACTTGCGGATAGAAATTTCAATAATCCTGAAATTCATATTTTTTATTTTTTATGGAAAGTCCAAATACCAATTTTCATGAATATAACTTGAAAAATGACAGACTTTCATACAAACTTTCATCCCCTATTTAATCCCCTTAGTGGTGGAATTTCCAATAATCCTTTCCTATTGTACGCCTATATTATAAAAGGAAGCTACTGTGAAAATTTCAAGTTTCTAGCTTCAAGAAGCTTGTCCTGACTGACTGATCATCAACGCACAACCTAAACAACTGAAAGCTACGAACTTGAAATATTCACAGTAGCTTCCTTTTATAATTTAAGCGCACATTAAGAAAGGATATTTGGAAATTCTACCCCTAAAGGAGTTAAATAGGGGACGAAAGTTTGTATGAAAGTCTGTCATTTTTCAAGTTATATTCATGAAAATTGGTATTTGGGCTTTTGATAAAAAATAAAAAATATTAATTTCAGGATTTTTGAAAATTCTATCCGCAAGTGGGTTAAGTAGGGGATGAAAGTTTAAATGAGACCCCGTCACGTTTTCGTCATTTATCGAGTCATATCCATGAAAATTGGGATTTAGATTTTTGGTTAAAAATTAAGAAATACGTGTTGAAGGAATTTTGGAAAAACTACCCCTAAGTTGGTACAATGGGAGATGGAAGTTTGTATGAGATTAAGAATTCACGCAATTGAAGTCGCGAGCATCTCAGTAAGTAATGTACCTACAGAGCTGGTTCTGGTCTCAAATTGTAGCAATTTTATTCTACTTTAAAAACGCCCTGAAAAGGTAGTGTCAAGAACTAGTCCTTTTGGGTTATAATCGCCAAAATCTGAAAAAAATCCCAAATTTTCGCGGTTTTTTCGATTTTTGACAAAGTTGCGTTCGTCGCTCGAGGTCACAAACTTGGATTAATCATTGGGCCAACATCATAAACAAGTCTGCAAAAAATCAGAACTACCCGATTTAACGCAAGGTCAGATTACTAAAGTTACTGGACTATAAGCAAAAGCCATACACGTGTTACTTACGTATATTCACAAACACTGGTTTCAACAGCAATAAGCACTAAAGTTCAAAACTATAATAATCACAGTCTGACTTATACGAGATTTGCAACAAAACTGAATATCATTTTATACACGAAGGTTAAACGAAGGAAGTTCATATCCGTTGGATAAACGCTATCGCAAAACGATGTTGACTATATAAACTGACAATATTATGAAAAACTTTGTATTTTAGTTTATCTAAGTTTTTAGTTTATTACTCTCTAGCAATGTTATGAATTTGAAATTGTTATTTAGTTTGTCTGTTTATTTGTATATTTAAGCAAATTTTTCACAAATCCCGAGGGAATCGTGCCTCCAAACTTTATACCTATTTTCAAGGAAGTTTGCTATAGTGATCTACCTATAGTTGCTGCTGTAAATTGCTATAGCAAATTTCGATTTTGTCAAAATCCCCGGGAACTGTGGATTTTTTCAGGATAAAAGTAGCCTGTGTTAAGTCAGGGCATAATCTATTTCCTTTCTAAATTTCAGCCAAATCAATTCAGTAGTTGCGGCATTAAAGAGCAATAAACATACACACATACACCCAAACTTTCGCCTGTATAATATAAGTGTGAAGTGTGATTTAAGCTTCATGCATTTCAGCCCCTAAAGATACAACGGATACGCGAGCGAAGTCGTTAGCCAAAACTAGTCAATACATATTAGTAGCATATTAGCTTTTGCCCGTACCTTCGTCCGCATGGGGTTAGGTTTTAAAAATGCCGCGGAAATCCTTCGATTGTCAGGGATGAAAAGTATTTTTGTCAGTTTCTAGGGCTTTAACTGTAACCATGCAAAATATCAAGTCGAGCATTTGCTCAATTTCTGCATGATTGGACGACAAACCAACAAACAAACATAACCTCGCCTTTATAATCATATATTCAATTTAATCAGAGAGGGGCTTAATTTAATTCTTAATATCGCCGCCGTAGATGCTAATTATACCGAGACGAAATATAGATATTGCAATAATATTAATTAAAATTGGAAAAATGGTGTAAACTCTATGAAAGTTCCAGATTGAGAACCAATACGCCAAACTTTTGCCACTCTACTATTAAAAGAAATCTGTCTCTAAAGGTACCCGTACTAAACTCAATTTAATTCCAGACATCGCAAAACTCTCAGACCGATTGCCGGTGCAATTTATAAACTTTTTAAACTTTCAAACTAAACTCTCTAAACTTTTATCTTCTGTCAAATGGAAAAACACCGACATTTTCTTATTAAGGATCGAAAATAATATCAGGTATAATCTAACTTTATTTAATTAAATTTTAATTGAAGATGTAATCAATCAGCCCTTCGAAAACTTTGATACTTAAAATTCTGTCGGTTGTTAACCTTACCTTACACCAGTACGAAATTTTGATTCCAGATACCTAGAATTCATAACTTCTAGACTAGATTTCGTACACTAGACCAAAATTTAATATAAATAACTTTTTGTACCACTTATAATATTTTTATCGTACACTAGACCAAAATTTAATATAAATAACTTTTTGTACCACTTATAATATTTTTATACGGAAATTGAACAGGCCTGGCTTTCCCTGAAATCGTAAAACCAGACTTACCAGAAATTCTTATTGAAAAATAAGTTAATTAGAATCGATTGTATAGAACTAAATAACATTTTTTTTATAGAAACCTAAAAGTGAACAAAGTGAAATGGAATGAAAAAAATTAAACGTCACGGCAATGAAACTCGCCTCAAGTTTTGAGTAGCGCCACAGAATAGAGGTACAAGAGATAAAAAAAGATGCAGTTTTACATTTAAATTCTGAGTTTCGGTTTTTCACTAACCCCGAGGTAATCGTGGATTTCCGGTTCCCGTTCCCGTTCCCTTTTTCAATCTTTATACCTACTTTCAAGGAAGTTTGCTATAGTAAGTAATCTACCTATAGCTGTAGTAGTGTAGTGTAGCTATAGGTTTCGGTTTTTTCAAAATCCCGTGGGAACTGGATTTTACCAGGACAAAAAGTGCAAACACATCCAGATGCGTGCAACTATATGAGCGTGATTTACCTAAGAACAATCAGCGCCATCTATCGCGTTTTTAAAAGTCTACATCTGTTTTAGTCCCACAGGAATACTTTTCCGGGATTAAAAGTAACCTATGTGTTAAGTCAGAGCATAATCTATCTACATTCAAAATTTCAGCCAAATCGGTTCAGTAGTTGCGGAGTTAAAGTGGAACAAACACACACACACACACACACATAACTTTTGCCTTTATAATATTAGTGTGATAGAAACTAGAAACCCGAAAGGATCGCCTTAGCCAGACAGGATTTCACCGGCGCTGGCGAACAATATTTGTTAATTACCGAGCTACGAAGGAGCTTCGTATGGCCTAATTAAAATCCCTTTTATTTAGCACTCTACGGACCACGGATACATGGCACGTAATCACGTTAAGTGGTTACTTTGAACAAACCCCGATAGATTTCTTTTGGTTAATAAATAAATACCTGTCATTTATTCAGTCATTGTAGTTGTGTAATAATTGCCTGAAAATATAATAATAATTAAGAATAACTGAAAATAAATAAGAATAATAATAATTGGTCGAAATAATTGTTTAATGACAAAAATCCATGGACATAGATTGCTCTAAAAGCCAACAGTTCAAATCATTTTATGGCTATTATACCATATTGTAAGATGGTGATAATAAAAAAAAATAAACCCGGCTGAGTTTGTTGTGGGCTCTTCTCAGACCAGGGCGCGTTTGGAGCCCTCGTAGTTTTAGTTTTAAGTTTCCGTAAATAATTATCACCATTGCCTGTACCTAAATTGACGTTCAAAAAGTGTACAGTGTACCAATTTTGAATAAAGTTTATTTGATTTGATTTGTGAAGTGACGGGGGTGTGGTCATACTTATGCTTTTACTTGATACACTTGTCACCGATCGATACAATTAAGTTGAGTGCTTAGACTAAACAAATCCGGATAGAGTTTTTAGGTTAATTTGAGATATACTTTGTATTTATAATACGTTATTCCCGTTTATACTTTGACTGTCATACCCATTCCGGGTTAGCATGTTTAGTCGGCACCGTAGAAGTAATATCGCAATCAAGCACTAAAAAACGTTTATATGTTAACAAGTAAGTAAGTGTTAACAAGTATAAGTAACAGATATTTAATCGAAAAGATTCACTACGCACTTATCAGTCCCCTCGGAAATATACGAACCAATTTTGATGCAACTTGCACTGTTCCCTAAGTTGAAGTAAAAGTAAGCCAATAAAAAGAGTCGCAATCTAATCAATAGTTTCGGAGAAATCCACGGACAAACATACAAACATAAATACCTATTAAATTTTGTATATTTGTTTGGAAGTCCTTATAGATTTTCATAATATGTGTATATTTTGCAGTTCCAATAACTGAATATATTATGACATATACATATATTATTGTCGAATTGATAATCTCCTTTTTTAAGTCGGTTAAAAAGGCAACGTGTTGTAAGGTCATTGTTCCAGTTATCTCAATCAGTTCTTAACTATAAGAACCATTTAATAGGGTATTTGACTAATTTTTGGAAATTGTTTTAAATTATTCTTTATTACTTATTAATACACACTACATTGATATTTTTCGCAATATCTACAAAATTAAGAATTAAATCAATGATAAAGTTTAAGTTTTGAAAACCACGCCAAAAACGACATTTCTGATCACATGATACGCGTGACGTCACAAATCGCTATGCAAGTCACTTCTCTCGCTCGCTCCTTTTCGGAACTCGGTGCGTGCGACAGAGACGCTACGCAAGGCGACTGCTGTATCGTAAAGTTGTAAATTGTTATACCTACTCATTTTAATATCAATCTTATTCTTTCAAGTATAAAGTTTAGTTTCGGTTGACTTGATAAACTTCAATTATAACAACCAAGTTACGCGCAATCAATTGACGTCACAAACAATCCCAGAGCGTTCACGTTCCTGATAAAATTTCAAAAATTATTATGTTTTATTTCGTGCAAAATATCGCGTAAAATTACATAATTTAGTGTGATTGAGTGAAATATGTCTTTTTTAGGCTATTATCTGATAAGATGACCACAATCAATAGTATATTTTCAATGTTGTCAAATACCCTATTGTCTCATTATCACGAATACATAATCTAATTAAGTGTTTAATTATATAAATCCATGGGCTAATTTGAGCGTTCTCTCGAGTTAGTATAAAACAGAGTCGCAATCCGCGCTTGTCTGTGTTTATTTATAGTCATAACTTCTATTTTATTTGTATGCCTCGTCGGTCTAAATGTTAGCTTTTTATTCTGGAGATCAGATCACTTAGTTAAGTTCTGGTTTGGGTCAAAAAAAAAATGATTTTCTGACAAAAAGTGTCCGAAATTCGGTCAGGAGGATATTAATATTAGTAGATTTTCATCTTTGAACATTTCAAAAACAAGATTTATATGTATAACGAAGGTTGATATGGGAGTAACTAATAGCACGGCTGAATACCCATGTGATGTAAGAGTGAGTCAGAAAGAAAAACATAAACTCCTTTTATCAAATGTGTAACTTTCCTTTATTCCCCACTCTTAAATTCCACTCATAAATTATTATATTACATAATATTATAACATAATTATCCTCAAATTCACGGAATTTTCCCAAAATCCTTGTTATCCAAGTCCCCAGAGTAACCTAGACACACTTTTAATTATTTCAGCTGGATACATCCCGAACGTCCTTTATATTTTATCTGTAAATACCTAACTACGGTAAGTGCTACGAAGTCGCTACGCAGTCTACGTGGCCTCTACGCAGCCATCTAAGATACAATTTGTTCGGAATTGTATCTAAAAATCCTGAGTTCACGTGAGTATTGTTAGATTAATTATATTGATACTTCAAACACTAGTTAAATTTTGTTGTCAATTTATTTTAATTACATATTTGCATTAAATTGCCCGTAAAGTTTGCATCCTTGAATGAATGAATGAATGAATGATTAATGAATTATTTTGTTTATTTACTCCACATTATGCTTATTTATACTCTTATTTACAACATCTATATAAATAATGTCATCATAAAAGATTGTAACTTTACACTGTCTATTTTCTTCGCATAACAATTTTATCAAGTCACCCGACCCCTTTCCTTTCAAGATAAATCCAATCTACTTGTGCAAAACGTTATCGTTCAACTCATCTGATAAGAAATGATAACGTGTGGCACGCCATTTCAACGTCCATGTTCAAAGCAAGAATGTAAATGCGTCTTCAGCAAGCGCGGTATAACTTTGACTACATTGACATTATTTGAAAAAAGTCATTACTTTCCATCAGGCATAATACTCAAACGGAAGGATATATAAAAACAATCTACTACTAAGTGCTTAGTCTCAGTTTGAAGCGTTCCAAAACTAAAAGTATACTATAAGTATACTATTGATCGAATCACAAATGACTTCAGAGCAAAATGAACCCAAAGACTCTTATTTTAGGTCCATTTTACTCTGAAGTCATTGTGATTCGATCAATAGTATAAGTACTTATAGTACACTATAAAGTTTTAGAGCGCTTCAAACTGAGACTAAGCACTCTAGTCTAATGGCTCGCGCGAATTACAGTCGCGGCTACTACTATATTATATTAGTTTATTATCCATTATATATTATATTCTATTCATTCTATATTCATATATCAGCATTTTTAACCCCCGACGCAAAAACGACGGGGTGTTATAAGTTTGACGTGTCTGTGTGTGTGTGTGTGTGTGTCTGTCTGTTCCCCTGTGGCGCTCAAACGGGTGGACCGATTTGAATGCGGTTTTTTTTGTTTGAAAGGTGAATTAGTCGAGAGTGTTCTTAGCTATGTTTGATGAAAATCGGTCCAAGATGGCCGCCGCTACAAAATGGCGGATGATATATTTTTTCACAACTCCCTTGATATGGGTATCAAATGAAAGGGCTTGACTAGTAGAATAGCACTATTGCAAATTCAAGATGGCCGCCGCCACTAAATGGCGAATGTCGGGGGTTTTTTAAATTTTCAATTTACACTTGTGACGACCTTCCTCGCGCATTGGCGCGCGCTGTGGTCTTATCAGTGGGAGGTCCCAGGTTCGATTCCGGCGCCTGGGACGTATACAACGGGTTCCCCAGGCGTCCAGCACAGTCAGCGAGAGGGAACAGCCGTGGTGGTTTTAGTTAGGGTATACCCTTAGGGGGAGTCCCACATAACCCCCGTTCTGCCCAAAGAACGGGGGTAGCCATAAAGCTTTCCACCACGTCAAAAAAAAAAAAAAAGGTTCGATTCCGGCCTGTGCAATTTCTCTAACCTGCTCGACAAAGCCGTGCCGCCACAAGCGATTTCGCCTTCCGGTACAATGCCGCGTGGAAACCGATTGGGGTATGGGTTTAATTAAAAACTGCCATACCTCTTCCATCTTAGGCCGCTTTCATCTTAAGCAGCAGCAGGTAGTTTATCATCAGGTGAAATCGCTGAGTGCGGTTGCACCTAAGTAACTTTTAAATTAAAAAAATGTACGTATCGAGCCTAATCGATCCACGAGGGCGTTGCTCTGCGCCAGGTGAGGCTCGCCTCTAGTGTACGATGGTTTAATATAAAATTTATTAAAGTAATAAAGGAGGATTTCTGCAAGGCAGTGCGTTAGACCCGCTTGCCAACCCGCATTGGAGCAGCGTGGCGGGTCTAAGTTCTAAATCCCTCTATCCTATGAGAGAGGAGGCCTGTGTCCAGCTGTGGGACGTTAAATAACAGTTGTGGTAATGCGTTGTTTAACGCATTACCACAACTGCCCTAATTTGTGTGAGCCCTTAAATCTTTTTTTATTTACCTACAAGTTAGTAGACCTTGATTGTGATCTCACCTGATGGTAAGTAACGATGCATTCTAAAGCGGAAGCAGGCTAACCTGGAAGAGGTATGGCTGAAGGCAGTTTTTTTATTAAATTCATATCTATCCTTAACGTTTTCTACGCAGCATTGTACCGGAACGCCAATTCATTTTGCAGCACTGGTTAGCCGGTAGGGTGGACTAGATATTTTAAAAATTGTAGAATCCCAAATGCCTCTGCCGGGAATCGAACCTGGGACATCACACCTGCAATACCACAGCGCTCACCACTGTGCCATGGAGTATGGAGGTAGGTATATTAATTTCAATAAACTTCCAAACTGATAATACTCGTATAATCAAACTATTTGATATACAATGTCGCTTTCAGAGTTACGGGTAGCAAGATAATATATACGGACAGACAGAAGCTATCTACCGTGACGGGCTTGTTGCCAACCCGATAGACAACTTTGAAATTTCTAGACTAATATAATAATAATTGTATTACTACTACGACAGCCGTGTCGCAGGGGTGAGCGCTTTGTTGTATTACGTGGGAGGTCCCGGGTTCGATTCCCGATAATCCCGACAGGGGCAATTAGGTTGGGGATTGACAATTTGTAACTAGACTCAAGTCTAATAAAGGTGTTGATAAAGTTGTATTGTATCTACGTGCCGCGTGAATTACGGATGAGGAATTTAAGAAATTCGGAATTCGGTCGGGAGCAATTTAAAAAAAACATAGCCTTCGGGAATTTCACGCTAAATACCTATCTAGCGAAATATTTAATTCGAAGCAAAAATCCGAAAATGGTTTAAACCGTAGGACCTTAAACTGGCAAGTACCTCTTTCTAAGGAATATTCCGGACCAGTGATTTTAAAACCAGCTTTTTGACGACTCAGTAGACTTTGTAAAGTATTTGAATAAACCGCAATTTAAATTTAAAATTTAAAGGTCAAAATAAATCTTCTCTATAAAGTTAGTAAACTTATAATCATGTTTGGAAAATATTTAAAGGCAATTTTATTTTTAATCTCATCTTGAATGTTTCATCTTAACGTTTTGTTTTTTACTCGTAAGCATTCCTTACCATACCATTCATCCGATTACAATGAGATATGGTACGAGGGTACCTTGCATATTGGAAACGATATCTGAATGCTTTTCATCCCGGGAACAGCATTTTTCTTGCGTTCGTGTTTCATTGGTCCGACTGAGCCGAAACTTGGTACAACTGTCGATTTTTGGATACTTTACATCCCGGAAAAAAAATTCCTTCAGGAATTAATGTAGGTTATTTTTTTTAATAATAGTTAATTGAATAATTGGCCGCAATATATTATTATTTCATATGAAATCTCATAATTAATTAAATTTACTCATCTCGAAGTATAAAAATAAAAATGTAACAGGTCAAAAACATCGAGACTACAACGAGAATATCTTCAAAACCGCCAATATTGAAGCCTATATAATGTGAAACCTATATTTGAAACCATGCTATATATTGAGTGTCGGCTAATTACATTCCACTGACAATTTCGACCGAATAGTGTGTAATGAAATTCAAACTTTAAACAGCGTATTCATAGGTTTCCCTATAAGGAGCTGTTGGCAATCGGCAATTTTAATAAATTATATACACATACATACGTACTTAAATTATTGTATTATCTACAATGCTATCTGTACTATCTTACTAAAAAAATCGAGGCAATCATCTCTACAATTTTCAAAGCTCTATTCTAAAGAAACTATGTAGATAACAGCTATCATCCGAGATCTTCAGCCTTGCTTATTAATTAGAATATATATAAAAATCATCCCTTTGTATATTAAAATTATTAATTTTAAATTATATTAAATTCTTAAAACACCAGTAAAAAATTAAAAAATTAACACAAGATGAACCACTTATTACCATATTTTAAATTAAAAAAGTGACCCGTTAGCACGTTTGCTGAAGAACACAATTATAAAATAGAATGCTTAGAACGAAATCACAAAAAGTTAAAAGAAAAATATTTTTGTTGAGAATATTTTATGAATACGATAAATTTTTAAATACAAATTATTTCAAGACGATCCTGAGCTATTAAAAAAAAACACGCCTTATTTATCAAAATAAAAAACCGCACTTTGAGAAACGAAAGTAAAAATTAATCTTACTTTAGGTTTCGTTAAAATCGATAAAAACACACGTCGTTACTAAAACAAAAAAAAAAAGGTTTTCAAAGCGAAAGTGAAAACAAATCACGAATGTCCGACCAAACAATTCAATTTGAAGATGGAACGCCGCATATAAAGGGGGCACTAACCTTCGCTCGCACGCGCCTCTCTCGAGTCGTCGACGATCAACAGGTGGGAGCTCGCTCGCCCGAGCTCGAGCTCGGCTGGCGCGGTGCTACTGGCTCGCGGTACGCCCATCACTGCCGGCAGTCAGGGCGCGAATGAAATGGAACGCACCCTGTCCGCCAGCCGCCAGGCAGGTAGGACCTTGGACGGGAAAATTATTCCTTGTGCTGGTGCATTATTACAAAAAAAAGTAAAACGTTGTCTCCGTTCTCTTTACGATGCGGCGTAGTTCAGAGGGAATTCGATTTGAAATTGAAATTGAGCCTCTACTTTTGAAACAAGGAGTGAAGCCTGAGTGATGGACTCAACTAAAAATTCACTAAAAAGTACATCCAGCTTCCAGCATCCAGCTTTTGTGAGCTTAAAACTCGAATGTTCATTATTTTAATAAAGACATTGTTAAAAAAAAAGGAAGGATCCTTTAAATCATAAAAATTCTGTTCCAGCGTATAATGGAGTCGGTTTGGCAATAAAGCGCGGGAAAGAGGACATTTTGGCTTGACTGTTATTTTTTATATCTCGTCTGAGGGCAGCTTGTTACTTTAAAACGGAATTTTTAAAATTCACCCTAAATAATATTAGGGAGAACACAGTTAACGGTATTCGTTAGTTCGAATCCTGCGAAGCTAACACCGAGTTGATATTAATGGATTTAACAGACGATCGGATTTGTTCCGTAAATCAGTATAAACAATCTCTCTTTTGATTAGAACATAGAGTAAAACTTACACCGGCCTCGTTTACCTTCTTCGTATCGACCGCAAGTATAGTATTAATAACAAGCTGAAACTTCGTGAGTAGGTTCGATTCGACGAGACGCCCAAGTTTATTATCTGTGAAAATTCTCGATAGAGGTAGCTAATGTAGTGCGCAGCTATAAAACATGTCGATTTGGTGGGTGTCGAAATTGTCTTATTTATTTAATTAATCACTAAATATTTTGTTCGGCGGCTGCCGTACTATAAAGGATGCAGGCTATCTCATTAGGAAATTAACTTCCACCGTAGATTGCAGTACACATGTTGCTATAATATGTAAAACCACCACTACGACCTTTTAACATCCCACTGCTGCGCACAGGCCTCCTCTCTCATAGGAGAGAGGGATTTAGAGCTTAGACCCACCACGCTGCTCCAATGCGGGTTGGCGCCCAAATAACACAAAAGTGCTGCATATCAACTGAATCACCGTCCACATTGGAAACTTTAGCTGCAAAACTCCTATATAAAAGCTGAATAAAAGCTGATTAAAAGTATCCTCAGCAGATATAACTCTGATTTGGGCAATTGTACAGCAACTAGCTGATTAACTGCCTACAACTGCATTATATAAGCATTTATTAAGCATTAACAAAGGTAACAGTCGTAAAGGTAAGGTAAAGCCCGCGGGCTTTAACGACTATTGTCACATGATAGTAATAATAACAGGGACCGACTGCATAACGTGCTCTCCGAGGCACGGGGGTGAAACACCGCCGACTACCAACTCCGGGATGAACCAGCAATCGAAATTGGAAACTCTACAAAACAATACTTAGGGGAGATAATTTAACAAGAAACTGGATAGAATTTAAACACTCCTCATTTTCGAGTCAGAAGTCTCACAGGTAGAGATAGTTACTTGTTTATACATAGGTATAACTGCCTCGTTGGTCTAGTGGTCAGCGTGTTCGACTGCAAATCACGAGGGCCCGGGTTCGATTGGTCGGGCAAATAATTGTTAGGTATTGGGTTTTTCTGTCAAGAAATTTTCAGTGCTAGCCCGGAAGTTGGCAGTGTTTTTTTTATTCATCTACAAGTTAGCCATTGACTACGATCTCACTTGATGGTAAGTGACGGTACAGTTTAGTGTGAAAGCGGGCTAACTTGGAAGAGGTACGGCAGTCTTCAAACCCATGCCCCGACGGCCAATCTCAACAGAGGCGAAGACTAGTCAACTACGCAGGAGATACTATTAGTGTTTAAACACACTATACCGAAAATACGCGACCGAAGTTCGGCGTGACTACGCCTGCAATACGAATTTTATTACTGATGACACACCGAAATTACGTCGCGTTAAAGCGTACAGCCGAACTTCGGTCGGGCGTGAGTTTTGCAGCGATTCGGCGTAATGTTTTGTATAGCAACACATTATATTATGCGATCCAAGTTTCTGCCGCGTAATTTCGGCTCTCGTGTGTCATATTAGCCGAATCCGTCGGAACGTAAAATCAGCCACGGAAATTCGGTCGCGTATTTTCGGCATAGTGTGTTTAAACACTTATAGTGCCTCGAAAAGAAATATAACTTTAAAAACATTTCTGATAAATCTTCCTATCTCAATTTCAGATTCAAAGCAGTGCCTCACACCTTCCCCTGTATTGTGTTCGATGTGAAAGGCATTTATTCCATTACCGCGCTCTACAAGCTAACGGAAGCCTATGGACAGGTGTTCGCAGTACGACCTACATCTGTCTAAACGTACTTAATGTGAATCTGAGAGCTTTTCATTTTGAAATATTGTATGAATTTAAGATGAAATAGATAAAAAAGAGGTTAAATCAATGTATGTAACATTTATTGGAATCGCAACATCACTACATAGTATAAAAATAAAACAAAGTCGCTTTCTCTGTCCCTATTTCCCTATCTATGTATGCTTAAATCTTTAAAACTACGCAACGGATTTTGATGCGGTTTTTTTAATAGATTGAATGATTCAAGAGGAAGGTTTGTAAGTAGAAAAATTGGACCCGGTAGGTGGCGCTAATAGCGGGCAGGACGACGTCTGCCGGGTCCGCTAGTATTAACATATGTTAATCTATTAGGTATGGCTCCTTAAGCCTCAGAACAATGGAACCAAAAGGAGATTGTGAGCCTTTTACCTTAAAAGCTACATGAAGTAGGTACATGTAGGTAATATTATACTCTCCTTTTACGTGTAACTATTGATATTTCCTTTTCTAGGTTTATTGGAAGAGATCGCTTCTAAGGGCAGCCTTAGAAGCGATCTCTTCCAATAAACCTACAACAATAGTCTCTAATAAGGGATTAAAAGCTTTGATCTTGCAGTTTTGCAGTAGTTCTTTGCATTTGTTTATAATAATATAAAATATGGCGTCAAACATTGAAAAAAAAAACTTCGACATGTTTCGAACTACCGCAGTTTTGAGACAGCCTTTTAAACCGTTAAGCTATCGTGTATAGCTTGAGTCTGGATTTCGAGGCGTTATACCTGATCCCCAGCTTCATTAATGTTTGTCCGACTGTGTTAACAAAACAACCCTGAGATAGATTAGAATTTGCGTCTCCTCCGAATTGACCGCGTCACCCCTGCAACAATATATCACTATTACTGTCTTGCCTATGACAAGAGTTTTTAGTGCCGAGTTCAATGAAGTATTGGACAAACTAAAGGCGTGACGACAGCGACGCATGGTGTCCGCAGCACGGTAGAAGTTTACATTCAGAGTCACGTTGAAGCATTTACTAGGTACTTTTTAGAAAGGAGAGATACGTTGTGTTTCCATACAATCTGTCAATCGAAAAAGATCTCGACCAACCAACTTCTGGAGGAAGTCCATTGAAGCAAGTCATCAATATACTAAGAGAAAATGCCAGACGTTCCTTCTAATTTTTGTAAGGAGAAAATCAGAATCAATTCTTTTTCTCCTACCATAGGTAATTAGGAAACCAAAAGTTCTCCGTTTTGGAAATCAACACATCTGGAAGGAGAAAATCAGAACAAACATCTTGAGATTGTGTTCCAAGTAAACAAAGACGGGTATGGAAAACTATTGCTGTAGCTTTATTTTACACGGAGGTAGATACAAAAACGATTCCATCATCATCTACAACAGGAACTGCATGAAACAGGTTACACTGCAGAACGTTCTAGCAGCAACGTTCGACACGCTGCCACCGCGCGTAGTGTCTGACCAGAGTGCTTAGTCTCCGTTTGGAGCGCTCCAAAACTTTTTAGTATAGTATAAGTATACTATTGACCGAATCACAATGACTTCAGAGTAAAATGGACCTAAAATAAGAGTCTTTGGGTTCATTTTGCTCTGAAGTCATTTGTGATTCGATCAATAGTATACTTCTAGTATACTTTTAGTTTTGGAGCGCTTCAAACTTAGACTAAGCACTCAGAGCTTAAGTGATTAATTACACGAACAAGTAACAATAATATTCATTTCTCATTACTTACAGCGAATTAATCTTGTACTAATAGACCTTGATGACAAATGTTCTATTGTTTGATACCGAGCATTGAACCATTAGTAGACACCTTTATAAATGAGTATTTTAATATCTATAAACGCTCATAAAAATTTGGTATTTTTGATGCAATTTTGAAGCAGCTAAATCACACCAAACTCGGACATAAAAGTTTTATAATTTACTATAGTCTGATTTTTAATTCGGTGGAATTTTGACAGTTGTCATTTAAAAATAGAATATGAGTTATTTGTATAAAAACTGGGTTACCGTAACCTGAAGTTCGATTTTACACGCACCGAAAGTGTTACCATCCCCACCACTTGAATCATTGGCACACTTCGACCAAGCGTTGCGCAAGATCATTTCTTCCAAGGACTCTAAAATTGTGGACGTTAAAAAAGGCTATAATGGTGGTGGCTCACCATTGCGCCATAGGTCGTCATTTATCATCCTAAAATTGAGAATCTCGATTTATAATTCCTGTGTTCAGCAAATGTAGAATTAATTGAACTAAATTATTGTTTCTCTTTTATACCACAGGAATATTTTTTCCTTACTAAGAAGAAACTCTGCCGTGAAAAATACAATTATATCTGAAAGTTTTTCCCTTCTTTCTCAGTTTCCTTGTCTATTACGAGCTGTCTGAATAAAGGCATGAAAATATATTTCAATTACAGTTCTTATTGGGTTTCGTTTTATTTCCACGTGCAAGTAAAAGTGATTTTATTTACAAGAACTAGGTGTATATACTTAAAAATAAAAATTACAAATCAAATAAAACACTGTAACGAGTAAGGTGCCCAGAATGCTTGCTGCGTTACCTCGTTGAATGGCCAGACTAATATGCTGCCGAGGTAACTGCCAGCCCTCCGGTCACCCGTGGACTCTACGAGACGGGATGACAGGTCCTTAAAAAAGGACCTAGAATCCTCGCCCCATGAACCCATGGTCTCCACATCAAAAGGCACAAATATGAAATTATTTTCTATATTTTCATATTTGCGCCTCTTGGCCCTTTCCGCCTTAGTGGCTGCCGCTCCGGCCACCACGGAGGTCACCTGTATGTGAGACAGCGCCAGTGTATCCACACACGTGGCATCCCATACAAGCGACCTCCCTTCCTTCCATGGAATAAGAGTGGATAATAAATGTATCTTTTTTTCAAGGCTCATATTAATTGGTCGGTAGGATGCGTCTTTGCACCATACTTGGGTATTAATTTACAAATTATCGTCGTCCGTAACGTGCGCTGGACATACTATTTAGTAGACCTCCGCTATCGTGTGCCGCTTGTATTCAGCTTCCTGCGACTCGTGTGATGTCGTCAGTGCACCTACTGGTGGGGGGTCTGCCAACACTGCTCTTTCCGGGGCGGGGTCTCCATTTCACCACCACCACTACGGCGTTTTAACGTCCCACTGCATTGCACAGGCCTCCTCTCTCATAGGAGAGAGGGATTTAGAGCTTAGACCCGCCACGCTGATCCAATGCGGGTTGGCGGGCTTTAACGACTATTTTCATTGATAATGATAATAACCGGGACCGACTGCTTAACGTCTCCGTGGCACGGGGGGCAACACCGCCAGCTTCCAACTTCGGGCTGGCACTGAGAATTCCTTGACAGAAAAACCCAATGCCTAACAATTATTTGCCCGACCCGGGAATTGAACCCGGGACCTCGTGATCTGGAGTCGAATATGGTCTCCATTCCAGCACCTTGGAACCTCAAAGTTTATCGGTTCTTCGAACTATGGAAGTTACTAGAGAATGCCCGCGGCTTCGCCTGCGTGAGTTTCGGTTTTTCACAAATCCCGAGGGAATCATAGGGAATCGTGGATTTCCGGTTCCCGTTCCCGCTCCCTTTTCAACCTTTATATCTATACTTTCAAGAAAGTTTGCTATAGTAATCTACCTATAGCTGTAGCTATAGATTTCGGTTTTTTCATAATCCCGTGGGAACTATGAATTTTTCCAGGATAAAAAGCCTATGTTTTAAGTCAGATCATAATCTATCTTCATTCAAAATTTCAGCCAAATCGGTTCAGTAGTTGCGGCGTAATTGAGTAACAAACATCCACACTTTCACATTTATAATATTAAGTAGGATTTCACTAATTTCTAATTTAGCACAGTGTCTATTCATAGGCACGATTGACGAACACAATCGACTCTACTAGGAATTCAGATCACTACATATTATAAAACAAAGTTCCCCGCCGCTTCTATCTGTCTGTCTATTCGCGATAAACTTAAAAACTGAACGGATTTTCATGCTATTTTCATCAATAGACAGAGTAATTCACGAGTAAGATTTAGGTGTATAATTTGATAAAGTTTTGTGTAAATTGGTTATAATGTAACGATAATTGTTGAAAATGTCGGAAAAAGTCAAGCCACCTGGGAGCTTTCACAGTAAACGCTGCCCTTTGAGATATAACAAAACAATGTATGGTGGCATAGTAGCGGGTAATTACTACCCGTGATATTATACAATGAACACAAAATTACTTTGCTATAATCCGCTAACAGTGACAAATTTGTAGGCACAACACCACACAAATTCACCACAAATTTAACTCGACGATCGTTCCTCTCCGACACCGGAGCATCTTCAGGAGATGTCGACTTCACAACGGACGATTGCAAAGTCCGTTCTGCAATCCGTCCGTTGTGAAGTCGACATCTCCTGAAGATGCTCCGGTGTCGGAGAGGAACGATCGTCGAGTTAAATTTGTGGTGAATTTGTGTGGTGTTGTGCCTACAAATATGTCACTGTTAGCGGATTATAGCAAAGTAATTTTGTGTTCATTGTATAATATCATGGCATTCCGCAAAGTAACGCCTGCTTCTATTCAACATTCAATACTACCCGTGAGAAACCGGGGCAGGTCGTTAGTATTTGTATAAGACAGAGTGACCTCATGGCATCGGATATGCGAACTAGGAATAGAATAGAATAGAATGCGAACTAGGACAATTCATATTGAGACAATGCTAAATGCCCAATAAGACTAAAGATCCCGGCGTAGTTCCACGCACTAATCGGCCTAACGCAATTGTAATATAGCCAGCACCTCTGAATACGGAATACACCTCTGTATTCTGAGGCCAGTGTAATTAGTTTTGCATCTATAAACTACCATAGCTATTCCTAATACGTATCTCGCCGTGCCATCGGACTATGAAATTGAGGGTTATGCTAAAGTAAATAAAGCTTAGTTTGGGTTGTTATCAAAAAATACTGCTCTCTGACTCCACTAGCACATTCCATAGCATAATATTTTCTTCTATAGGAACCTATTGTACACGAAATACGATCGTAGTTTAGTGATGATTTAGGTGTATGGGACGAGTTAATTTTTTCAAATCGAAATTTGACTCGAGTCTATCTCGGTTTTATGTGATGAGTGAAAATTCCTGTTACTATAATGAGAAAAAAAACCAGCCAAGTGCGGGTCGGACTAGCGCAGGAAGGGTTCTTTAACATTATCTATAAAAACGGCACATGAGAAACCTGTGAACATTCTGGCGTTTTTTTTGCGTGTTACGCGCACACACAAACAAATTAACAAGATATCAATAGAGTACTTTACTTTTGATTGTTTACGAGTAACTACATTCTGAAATGGGTAAATAAGGATCGGAAAATACCATCATTACAAGCCACTACTTACCACAACTTCTTCATTATTTCCCTCCGCAAAATGTAATTAAGAAAACAATCAGAAATCACTCTTGTTTTCAGTGTTGTGGCAACAATAGAAGCCCACGTGAAACCATATTCATACGCTCTGATCATTTAGAAACGTTTAATAATATAAAGTAAAACCCAAAATACATTTTGCCTTGTTTCTTTTGTAAGACGATCCTGTATTCTACATAAATAGTGTGAAATAACAATCGGCTTCAGGCGCCACGCGTCACGCCCGCGGTTTGAACCGGTTTGTAATGCTTTTTGACACCCGGTTTATACTACATTTGGTAAACACTCACGCAAATGCAAAGCTGATCTTATGCCTCGCGAACTACATATCTTTAATGAATCTATTTCAACCTCTACATTCCCTGAAGCTTGGAAAAGTGCTTACATTATTCCTCTCCCAAAAAAGGCTCATGCCTCACATTTTTCCGAATTTCGCCCTATTTCTATTTTACCGTTTCTGTCTAAAGTTCTAGAGAAATTAGTTTTCCACCAATTGAACCTCTTCCTTAACAGAAACTGTCTCCTCAATCCTCTTCAGTCCGGCTTCCGGTTGGGTCATAGTACGACTACAGCGCTAGTTAAAGTCACTGACGACATTCGACGGGGCATGGATAATAAACAGCTCACTGTGTTGGTATTGTTAGATTTTAGCAATGCCTTCAACTCCGTCGATTTTGATATCTTGTTGAGTCTGATGCGTTCTATTAACATATCTCCATCAGTGGTGGGATGGTTTCAGAGTTATCTTAGAGGCCGACAGCAGCGTATTCGCATCGACGATAAGTTTTCATCTTGGTGTGAATTACGAGCTGGAGTGCCTCAAGGTGGTGTGCTGTCTTCTCTACTTTTTGCTATCTTCATTAACTCAATTTCCCAAAAAATTACTTCTCTCTATCACATGTATGCAGACGATCTCCAAGTGTACACACAATCAACCCTTGAGGACTTGCCTGCCGCTGTTTCCACTATTAATAGTGACCTGATGGCTATCACCAAATGGAGTAACTGCTATGGTCTTAAGGTTAATCCTTGTAAGACCCAGGCTATTGTTATCGGTGGTACTGGCATGATCTCAAGAATTGATTGGGATAACCTTCCGTCAATCTCATTGAATAACGTTGTAATACCGTACAGTACCACAGTAAAAAATCTTGGTGTCCATTTTGATACAACTCTCTCCTGGTCTCATCAAATAAAAGAAATCAGTAGGAAAACTTTTGCTGCCCTTGGTTCTCTCAGGCGTCTACGTTCTCTACTGCCTATTCCTACTAAAATTATGTTAGCACAATCCTTACTTCTCTCGATTCTCGATTATGCGGACGCAAGCTATCTTGACTTGACCGAGGACCAACTAAATAAACTTGAGCGAATTCAAAATCTAGCTATTAGGTTTATATTTGGTTTGCGCAAATATGACCACGTCTCCGAGTATCGTTCAAAGCTCAAGTGGTTACCCATTCGCTTCCGCCGGAATATGCATATTGTTTCTCTTCTGTACTGTGTATTGTTCAACCCTACGACTCCAAGCTACTTAAAGGAAAATTTTAAATTTCTTGGTCACGACAGGCCGAACACAGTTCTTCGTTCAGCCAGTAAATTCATTCTCTACGTGCCTACACATCGAACTAAGTACTTTGAAAGTTCCTTTACGTTTAAAGCCATCAGTTTATGGAATAAACTTCCTCCACAATTACATCACGCAAAAACCCTGAGCAAATTTAAGATTGACGTAAAAAATCACTACCTTTCTCTCTGTCATCAATAGCAACATTTATTTTGTTATTCTCGTATCTATTTGTATAATTGATATATATTTATTTATTCATATGTATGTCTATTGTATACATTATTTTGTATATATTAGTATATTTATATGTTATTATTATATTGTATGGTTTAGTATATTTAGCTATTAGTGTTTAAGTTTATCATATACACCACCTCCCACTGTCCACTTGTTCATTTTCTCCCTAGCGTTAAGGTTGTCTGGAAGAGATCGCTACTTAGCGATAAGACCGCCTTGTTGTACCTACGTTTTAAGTATTCTTTTATATAACATGTCCTCTGTATTCTGCTCTTATGTGGTGTGCAATAAAGTATATACATACATACATACATACATATGCATACATGGATAGTCGTAAGACATTCATAGTTGTTTAGGTCCGCTTTCATGTCACGGGGTTTAAGCCTGCATGCGGCACCAACGCGCATACCTTTTTTTTCTGGCTTCTATTTGCTATTTCAATTTTTTGTGTGACTCTACAACCGATTCAATTTAATACCGATAACAAAATATTCCGGAGAAGAGAATTGACTGGACATTTCTAAGCGATTAGAGTAACCTAATATCAATGTCGCCAACGGAACTTTCTTTTCATTATAATTAAATACAGCGCAAACATTGACCTCAGAAATTAAGTAGGAGTCATGGTCGAATTGCGCAGTATATTTTCGTACACTTAAGAGATGTCACCACCGAACGCTCCTCAGCTCGCCGTATAGAAACAAACTTTGTTCCTAAAATGTTATGTCCACGTTACGTCACTTTATTGTAGACACGCTTTAGAAACAACTATCTGTGTCTATGGTTTGTCAGATTTCTGCAAAAATATGTAGTACCAAAGTTGAGCCCGTGTCTCAAAGATTTTGTACATAAATCTTTCCCATGTAATTTTGAAACTAAAACACAGATATTAGTTCTTAAAACGTGCATATTTATAAACTTTCAAAGAATTTGCTCAATTCATATTCAAATAATAATAATAATAATAAAACTTCGTTCGTATTAGGCGCGCTACAAATAAACTTCTCTTACGAATTTCGTGAAAAGTAAACATACTTTTATGTTAATTAGCTACCGAAGATACTGAAGTTTCCTATCTATACTTTAACAAATATACTTACTTAACCCGGCGTGAGTGAGGTCGGGTATGTCATACCCGAGAAGTTTTTAAACGCAGATTATTTAATGTTACTGTTGCCATGCGAGTCCTGTCGTTTCAGTAGCTGGAGGTAAGGGTGCGAGGGTCGAGGTACAGTATCGAGTTTAGTGTTGCGCCGGCGGTGACGGTAGATATACGTACGTACATGTGGCTGGGGTACGTCACATCGTGCTCTGTAACATGATCTCATAAGACTTTTCAGTTCCTTTTTGATTTATAATAATTAGAAGACACTATTGTTATATTAATTTACCAAAGAAATTGAAATTTTGTTAGATTTTATGGGAAAAGAAGTTAATTACCTAAACTTATATTTTTTCAAAGAAAATTTAGATACTTTGTTATTTCAATAAAAAATAACGCTTTTTGTACTTAATGCTGGTATTTTATTTACTAATCTTGTTGAATGGACACTATTATTTACATAGTTCAAGCATAAATGCTAATTACACAATCATAGTATTAAAAATTGAACACCAAAATTTTGGGTATCTCATACCCACCTCATAGCTGGTGTAACAATTTCTCACCTCATTCACGCCGGGTTAAATGAAATTTAAAGTGTTTGTCTGATTTAGAAAGATTTTGAATTGATCTTGCCTCTTATTAAACTTATAAACTTATGTGATGGGTGATTATACCATTATGTACTTAATAAAAGTATAAGTACTTGTATTATAATGGTCAGAGGTAAAAAGAGGTGAAATGTAAAGTTTCCGGAACTTTTCAGAAAAACTAATAAAAACATGATATTTAAAATAACTTTCATGATTATTTTAATGAAAAAAAAAACTAATGAAAACAGTAAAAAACCTCTATTTTCTCTTTTAAATATTAATTAAAAGAAGTTTAAAAGCCATCAATGAATTAATGATAAAATAGTGACACGCTTTCAACAATCAAAAATGTTAAATCTGTTAAACACTGGAAGTTTCAAGTTTATTGTATTCAAATACTTCCTGTAATTCCGGAAACTTTGGAAGTTTTCCGGAAAATTATTTATGCGTTATTTTTGAAATAATTTTAAAGTATCAAAGGTAGAATATGAGAAAACTGCAACTTTTGCACACCATGTTAAGGATTAATTTACTGTGCTAACAATCACACAATAGATCTATACTTATTTTTATTCAAAAAAGGAAACTTTCTTGGAATTTTCCATCACTAATCCTGTTCTTAAAATAATCTATAAGTCTTTTAATCTGGTCCATATGGCTTGGGCGAGGCAGAAATTATATTAGACTAAAGTGCTACGCAATTGCTACGCATCTACGAACGCCTACGATGCTCTACGAGACGACGACACTTGTATGGTGATGACAGAGGCCTTATGCCGACTTTGTACATAGTGGCAATGATGATCGAAATTCGAGTATCGACACACAATGACTTCAGAGCAAAATGAACCCAAAAACTCTTATTTTAAAGTCGTAATTCAATAGTCCGAATATTTATTTTACAACATTTCTGCTTGGGGCGCTGGCTGTTTTCAAATGTTGAATGTATTGGCGAACTCAAACCTTAATATAAGTCATTTTAGGCCCATTTTACTCTGAAGTCATTGTGATTCCATCAGGTCGGTGTGATGTATTGAGTTAGTAAAATTTTCGAGCTCTGCAAAGTGAGACTAAGCATACAGTTGTGTACAAAGTTATAAACATAGAGCATGCTCATACGTATACAAACGTGACCTAATTGGAATAATTAGTATGTTAATGGTGTTAATTCTGTTGTGCACAAACTCTAAACTAACTTGACAGATCTAAATATACATACCTAATTCTATCCTTTTCACAATATTCCCTGCGGTAAAGGATGGCATAACATTTAAAGTTGCGAATTTTCGCCTACTATTGTTATTATTATGCGTATTACAGTTCCAGAAACTTTCTTACCCTGACTCATTTCGCATAATATCATAAAATCATTTTGCAGCTTGTATCCGTCGCATATCTATCTTCTATCTATATCTATCTATAATATAATAAAACTGTAACAGATCCAATTCTGTACATTAAAGATATTTTGAAAATTTTCTTTGGAGGGCACTCTATAATCGATACTGAATCCAAAACTGTAATTATTTTCAATTTTGTCTGTCTGTCTGTCTGTTTGTCTGTCTGTCTGTCTGTCTGTCTGTATCTTGGCCGCGCATTACGCCGTAACTACTGAATGAATTCGAATGAAACTTGGTACGATTTGAGATTATACTCCGAGGTAGGACATAGGATACCTTTTATCCCGAAATTCAGCACGGTTTCCTTAAGAGAGGGGATGAAAGTTAAAACGTGTATTTAGCTGTAATTCATTAACGCGTTGTTCGATTTCACTCATTCTTTTTTTGTTAGAAAGGTAGTACTTTATGTATTTTTTTGTAAATATTTCAAGGTCATAGGTTTTTTAGTTTAGAAATGACAGACATTACAATCCTCAGTATTGGGTTCAAATAATTTGGGACCCGGATCTTTGAACGTACGGTTTATTTTAAACTGGTGTGCGTTTAAATTTATGTTTGTTGGTCTGTCTATTTGTTCCAACTAATCTCCGAAACGGCTGGATCGATTTTAACGGAACTTCCAATGACAGGTAGGTGATGTTTGTGTTTAGTTTAGGTACATAAAAGAATTATGGGATCCGATCCGATCCTATATAAAACCTATAAACACGCGAACGAAGTCGCGGGGGTCAGCTAGTTGTTCAGTAAAACAGTAGAAAGTTCTCGAATTTTTTTTTCCAGGTGTAGGATCGATGAGGACTTTTCACATTTCATTTATAATAGTGTTTGTTCAAAACACTATTATAAATGAATAATCCTACCAATTTTCAGCCAAATGTGAATTTTTGTAGCCTTGGATGTCTAAATTGACCGGTCTATTAAATTTATGTTCAACTTAAAGTACTTAGGTAGAGGATCTAGATAGACTTATAGAGGAATAAAGATATTTCTTACATAAACTTGTTTTGTTGCAAAACATAATAAAAACAAAGAGATCAGGTAATCATAAGCCATAGGGCTCGGACCTTGAGCGAAGTGTATGAGACAGTATCCGGGTTAACGGCGGCCGTGACTAGGTTTACGAGTTGCGACTCGAGAACAACATAATACATACGAGTATACAGCATATGATGGACTGCTACCATGTGTTGAAGTCAAGAAGTGGAACATATGAATACTTCACGACTTCATAATTCTTTTATATGATTACCGAGCAAATAAGCAGGTGGGTCCCTCCAACATATTGTGAAGAACTTACAGTGATCCTGATTTTTAGCAAATTTATGAAAAAGGTTAGTAGCTAGACCACCTCGTACATAAATTATGAATATTTATGAGCATCATAAATTATGAGAATCAAACCAAAGCAATCAAATAAATAAATGGGCAAAAATCCAAACAAAAGAATAAACTATGATACTTAATTATAAAAAAAATACTACTATTATTTTAATCTCTTTTTAATGACTTCGTGTGTAAAACAAAACCCGTGGTAGTGGTCCAGTTTATAGTTGAAATAAGCACTATCATAATACCCGGCTGGGTTAGAAGTTTCTCGGTATGGCCACGTTTGTGCCATGTTGTGTTTGTGTTACGTACATCATATTATTTACTTATGCCGTATAGGTATACGGCGTAGTACGGCATAGGTACGGCGTAGTACAGCGTAGGTACGACGTAGTACGGCGTAGGTACAGCGTAGGTACGGTGTAGTACGGCGTAGGTACGGCGTAGCATGGCGTAGATACGCCCTTGATCGATAATTTTTGTTGATATACGCAGAAATAATAGCACAGAATACCAATTAATTAACTACATGGTGCTAATAAGTATTCTTTGGCCGTACTTGAAGTACGGCCAAAGAATACTTACTACACCTAAGCTTGTATCAAAAAGCCAAGTCAGTTGTCTGGTTCAGACGTGCTTACTTTAGAATCTTTACCTTAATTTTCAGGATTAAATGATGAATTTTAACGGCGAATATGCTCTTTTATTAGTTGATATTTTAAACACCATTTTATACAGCATTAAATCATTTGATTGTCATAGGATTTTTTTCTATTTTTAAAACTTTTGAGATAAATTATGGTTTTAGAAGACTTAGGAGATATTTATAGTGCACAAGTGTTAACACAGACAAAAATAAACCCCCTGTTTCATCACTCTCAATGTCCGATGGGAAGGCAACCCGACACGACCGAAGAGACCTACGGAGTTACGTGCTCTCTGAGGTACAGGGGGTGAGACATATCTTCTCTTTCCCAGCTCCAAACTTCTGAGCATTTCTGGACAGACAGCCCGTCTCTTGAACCCGAAAATATACTACAAGCTTTTCATCATCATAGTCATTATCAACTCATTGCTGGCCCACAACAAGCTTTAAAATGTAAAAAAATATATATAAAAACTTGTTATAAGTTCATTGGCTATCGACCTGTGTGAGGCAACGTAGCGTGTGCGAGTGTGGAGGGATGGTAAAAAACAACATTATCAACAGCAGATTGAATCTTGCCGCTTGGCAGCTTCGGCCCGGCCGGAGGAAATAGAACCTATCTACTGTCTGCGAGACTCAGAACTACTTAAGTAAGTAAGTAACCTTACTTACTTAAGTTACTTAAGTAAGTAAGGCAATATTGTAGTAGCAATTTTTTACTTAAGTAGTATGAACTGTAATTATGCTGGTAGCAAGTGAAGGGCATAAGGAAATGACAAACTGTGTCACACATAAAATGAATCGACAAATTGTTGATTATAATCCTCCTAAAAGATATGTATTGCATTTGTCGGTATTTTTGGCTTACATTCACTTAAACTTAGGTAACAGTATAAGTTTCATCAAAATCGGTTCAGTAGTTTCCGAGATATGGTTAAGTGTGTCGTGAAGGCAGTTTAACTTTTAATATTTTAGTTTATTAAAGAGCGATTTTTTCAGTGGCTTTGCTTGATATTGTAAACATTTTAGCATTTCGTTCTACTACTGTAATGTAATGCGTTTTTCTATTCAAGATTTTTGGCAGCTTGCATCGTGATAAGGTACCTACTTTTTATACGAAAATATTTTATTTATAAATAAGGAAATCACAAATTATACGCGGTAGAAAACGTGGACATCACTAGTCATCGATGAAAAACTTTTTTGCTTGTTTGCAACACCTATCGCATCGCATAGAATTCGCTGCAGATTGTTTCTATATTCGTTGACCTTATACCTGAGATTGTTTCTATTGTTCCTCGCCTTACAATACTGAAGCACAGAATACTATGACTAAAGGCTCCATCAATGTGTCTTAACGAGTGGATGCTATCAATATTTGTTTGTATTGCACTTTGAATGTGCCGATCACAAAACAGTTCGATCTAAAAAATATCTATCTCTTCTAGAAATAATACATCTTCTCTTAAAGCACATCTATTCTAAAATAAATACAAATCTATACTAATATAATAAAGCGGAAGAGTTTGTTTGTTTGTTTGAACGCGCTAATCTCAGGAACTACTGGACCGATTTCAAAAATTCTTTCACCGTTGGATATGTAGTTACGTGATCCCTGAGTGCTATAGACTATATATTATGTACCACGGGCGAAGCCGGGGCGGAACGCTAGTAGGTAAATAAAATTGAAATGTTCAGATTTTATGATTTATAATTAGGTAATAGATACCTCTCACTAAGTTCATAATTACGATTATTTGACCACAATAACCCAAACACACGATGTTAAATTTTTGCCTCTCTGTTTGTCTGTTTAATACTTCACTGACGGAGGATTATACAAGGAAGACCTCGAATAAATGTCGTGGCGTGTTAACAGTAAGGCCAGCCTCACACAGCCGGAATGATTCAGAATCTGAAATTTTCAGATTCTGAATTCCGGCTGTGTGAGGCCGGCCTCAGACACATTTGGTCAGATCGATCTGAAAAATTAAGAATCTGAAAAAATCAGAATGTGTGTGGGGAACAGTGAAATTGTATGCATTTCTGGGCTTTCTGAATTCAGATTCGGAATTCAGATTCTGAATTCCGGCGTTCATTCCGGCTTTTTGAGGCCAGCCTAACCGATACAACCGATATAAAAACATACCTATTATTTATCAATAAAAAATGTGGATCGATGGTAACGAGATCAGGAGAAGGGAGAATCGAAAGCAAATATAACGAACACTTAATAAGCTGTGCCGAAAATAAGGGTTCAGCTCAGCGATACTGCAATATAAAATATAAAAGTAGGTATAGAATCATAACCTTGTACAATGGGCAACAGAAGTTTTGGCACGGAATAAAATCCATACATTCACACTATTCATGCCTATTACGCAGATAAATGCGTCTGTCACTCTGTTATCTGTTAACCGGCTCTACTGAACGTAACGTTTTTAGGGTTCCGTACCCGAAGGGTAAAAAACGGAGCCCTATTAATGTCACTCGGCTGTCTGTCCGTCTGTCCGCCGGTCACAGGTCTCTAGCTCGCAGACGAAATGAGTTACAAACCTGAAATTTTGGTATTTAGTGTAAAACGTTAACCCAAAATCAAATATTGAATTAGAAATTGAATTAAATTATTTTTCAGGGGGGCTCCCATACATGAAAAAGGAGCCGGAAAAAAAAATTTTTTCTTTACCTTAGCTTGTGGGGTATCATTGTTTAGAGCTCATTAAGTAGAGTACAAATATATATTTTTTTAATTTTTATCTCAAATAATAAGGGAATGGGAGGCCATCAAAGTTGTCAGTTTTAGACCATTTTTGTGACGGGGGCTATCTCAAAAACTAAACTAGTTGGGAATATGATATTTCAGTATATTATGTACTATATGCTCTATTTAAACAACAAATACTGAAAACAACGATTTATTAAATAGTTTATAAGCTGTGACCAAAATAAACGAACATTTTTTTGGGTTTTTCTTTCACGGTTTGTTGCGATGTCTAGCTCGGAAATTAAATATTTCTTAGACCCAAAATATTATATTGTTCATAATTATGTACGGAACCCTGAAAGAGCGAGGCCCGAGCTCGCACTTGGCTGATTTTTCGACTTACTGGCACAGTGGTGAGCGCTGCAGAGCGGTAGTCTCATAAGTAGGAGTGGGTGGCAGGGGCAATTTGGGATTGTATAATTTCTAAATTTTCTCTGGTCTAGTCTAGTGCGAGGCTTCAGCCCTGGCTTGTTACCACCCTACCGGCAAAGCCACCAAACGATTTAGCGTTCCGGAACGATGCCGGCCGTATCGAAACCGATCAGGCGTATGCATACCTACCTCTTCCAAGTTAGCCCACTTTCATCTTATATATATTACAATATCTTAGCATCTTGCACACACTAAGTATAGATACCTATAATATTGTAGGTATGCAAAATCAATCACAGCTTATTTAGAAAAGCAATCAACCCGCCTATTTCCAATAAGTACCTACCCTACCTATACTAACAGTGAAAAGTTTCGTGTTTGCTTTGGCTGACTGCGTTGTAAAATTTTCATTATAATAAAGCGTAAACAATAGTTGATGCCCGCAACTTTGTCCTTGTGGATTTAGGTTTCTAAAAAATCCTTGTGGACTCTTTAGTTTCTGATAAAATATATCGTCCCCCTTTACAATGCCCAATATCTAGTGGGTGAGCCGTGAAAGGGTAACAGACAGATTTGGCATTTATGATATTACTAGAGAATACCCGCGGCTTCGCCCGCGTGAATTTCGGTTTTGCACAAATCCCGAGGGAATCGTGGATTTCCGGTTCCCGTTCCCGCTCCCTTTTCCAACCTTTATACCTACTATCAAGGAAGTTCGCTATAGTAATCTACCTATAGCTGTAGCTATAGATTTCGTTTTTCAAAATCCCGTGGGAACTGTGCATTTTTTCAGGATAAAAAATAGCCTATGTTTTAAGTCAGGCCATAATCTACCTCCATTCAATATTTCAGCCAAATCGGTTCAGTAGTTGCGGCGTGATTGAGTAACAAACATCCATCCACACTTTCACATTTATAATATTATATTAGTAAGAAGTACAACAAACTCGATTTAGTTATTTGTTCGTAGAATCGTCATTAATATTAAAATTAAAACGAGTGAGTTTTCTGTTTATTAAAACTGCGTGCATAGGATATTGAGTTAGTTCATTTTAGTTTTAATGGTAAAACTTCCAATTTAAATGTAACTTCATTTTCATACTGTTTATGAACGGAATAATTCGACGATATTAACCGGACCGCTTTTAGGAATCGCTCATTTAAATTCAAATAGTTTCAGATATACTTTATAACAATTTCAAGAACTATCTATTGAACAAGACCTAAGTTAGGTAGGGTACTTTAATTATTTCTTAGCTCCGCCTGCCCTATACCTAGTACCTACTAATCTGAAGGACGAATAACAATAACTTTGTAGCCGAATCTCACGCTTGATCGCTAGTCGCTACCCAGGCAAGGGCATATTTGACAGAATTATGATAAACCCAGTTTTTTATATATACCTGCACGAATAACGCTCAAAGAAGGTATATTTACACAAAACACGAGTAGCGAACACGAATAATGATCTTAATTAACTGCATCATCATAATACTGAGCAGCACCATGTTTTTGACGTAGGAATCTAAACGCTGTCGTGTAATAAAAAAAATAAGAAATTTAAATAATTCTGTAAGCGAGTTGCAAAAAATTAAGAAATCTGTGATCACAAACAGACAAACTATGTCGACGATTGTACGCGGCAACACACCTGTTTTCGGCTGCCGGCAAACAGGCGAGCGACGTTCATTATTGCAAACAAAAGCTCAACTTCCGACTTTATTGGGACAAGGGAACTGTGGAAACTCCTTACGCCGCCGCATGTTCTCACTTCTCACACTTGTATTGGTTGTCACGAAAGCCCCATACCGTCACGATCTCCATTTAAAACCTATGGCATAGCTGAAACCCAAGCTCTCAAGTGTCGATGCAGGAGTTTAAATCAGCGTGAATTATAGTAACGAGCACGGATCTAGAGGCATGACTGTAATAAAATGTAAGTACCTATTGTACCTAATAAAAACATAAATTCCATGTTAACGAAGTCGCGGGCATCAGCTAATAAAAATATATTTAAAGCAACTGTAGTGCTATGCAAAAAACGTCTGGTTTTACAATAGTGATATTTCAGAGTAGTCATCTCTGCGCGTCAACTAGCCATCATCGTCACGCTACTTTACCACTTATGTATAGTATATATACTTAAGTACCAATTCAATTTAAAAATGACGAAATACCAAATTACCCTTGCTGGAAATCGCACCCGGGATCTTCCTCATAAGACCATTCTCACCACTGCGCCAGGAAAGACATCAGGATATTTTGGCATTCTTTTAATATTGCGTCTCTAGGTATTTTCGTATGCCAGCTATGAAAACAATACAGCCATAGTTATAGGAAAAGAATGAGCTTCCACTAATGAGAAGCCGAAAACTGTTTGTGAAAAATGTACGAAGGTTATTTATTATTATAGAAAAATACTCTGCCATGTATAAAAACATTAGGTACCTATTTTTAAGCTATTTAAGACTCTACCTATATTTTCTGCATACATTTTTCTGCTTACATTTGGTCTACATAATAGCTAGGTATGTAACTGGGTAATTACTATACGTACTGACCTCCCTGGCGCAGTAGTGAGCGCTGTGGTCTTATAGTAAGTGGGAGGTCCCGAGTTCGATTCCCGGCAGGGGCAATTTGGGATTTTATAATTTCTAAATTGTCTCTGGTCTGATCTAGTGAGAGGCTTTAGCCGTGGCTGGTTACCACCCTACCGGCAAAGCCGTGCCGTCAAGCGATTTAGCGTTCCAGTACGATGCCGTGTAGAAACCGATCAGGGGATGCATACCTCTTCCAAGTTAGCCTGCTTCCATCTTAGCAGTCAAGAGCTAACTTGTAGTTGAATTAAAAAAAACTATTCATTGAATAGAAAAGATTCAGTTTGCGTGGGTTTCACATTAGTTTTATTTCGCCCGAGGCTTTAGATATGCGAGACAAGGGCCACTCGTCCTAAATAAGGTATTGACTACAATACTGATGAATAGAGGTCAAAACTGTGACTCGTGAAGTGCACAAAAAAGGCTCAATACGATAGTAAGTAACTTCAAACTAAACCCAATCGCTTTTCAGACTAAATTGTCCCATTCCGAGGGACAATTTAGTCTGAAAAGCGATTGGGTTTCTCGCGAAACAAGTGTAAAATAGCAATAAAACTAACTGATACTGACGCGCCTAAAATCTATAATATAATAAAACTGTAACAGATCCAATTCTGTACATTGAAGATATTTTGAAATTTTTTATTGGAGGGCACTCTATAATCGATACTGAAGCCAAAACTGTAATTTTTTTCATTTTTGTCTGTCTGTCTGTCTGTCTGTCTGTCTTTCTGTCTGTCTGTCTGTCTGTCTGTCTGTCTGTATCTTGGCCGCGCATCACGCCGAAACTACTGAATGGATTCGAATGAAACTTGGTACGATTTGAGTTTATACTCCAAGGTAGGTTATAGGATACTTTTTATCCCGAAATTCAGCACGGTTCCCTTGGGAGAGGTGAAGAAAGTTAAAACGTGTATTTAGCTGTAATTCATTAACGCGTTGTTCGATTTAACTCATTCTTTTTTTGTTAGAAAGATAGTATTTTAAGTATTGTCCCGTAAATATTTCAAGGTCATAGGTATTTTGGTTCAGAAATGACAGACATTTTTTGGGTTCAAATAACTTGGGACCCGGATCTTTGAACGTAGGGCTTATTTTAAACCGGTGTGCGTTTAAATTTATGTTTGTCGATCTGTCTGTTTGTTCCAGCTAATTTCCGAAACGGTTGGACCGATTTTGACGGAACTTTCAATGGCAGATAGGTGATGTTATAAGGAGTAACTTAGGCTACATTTAATTTAGGTACAAAAAAGGATTATGGGATCCAATCCGATCCTATATAAAAACCTATATCCACGCGGACGAAGTCGCGGGGATCAGCTAGTGAAACAATAAAAGTATTTCAGCCGGAATGGCGTAAACCTGTGTATAAAAGTTAAACGAGCCGTGAATGCGGGCGCCTAAATCCCTACGTTCCAAATGGCCACAGCTTCACGTAACTGACAAATTGAACATTGTAACAATTCGAAAACTGGATAGGTTTAGGACCTACCTATTTTGTACGTGGGATGAAAATCCGGAATTAAGAAATGCGTAGGAAAACAAGGCGTGCACTGAATATGCGCGCACCTACGCGTCGCGGGCATCAGCTAATAAAAATATTCAAAGCAACTGTAGTGCTATGCAAAAACGTCTGGTTTTACAATAGTGATATTTCAGAGTAGTCATCTCTGCGCGTCGACTGGCCATCATCGTCACGTTACTTTACCACTTATTAAGTTAAGTACCAATTCAATTTAAAAATAACGAAATACCAAATTACCCTTGCTGGAAATCGCACCCGGGATCTTCCTCATAAGACCATTCTCACCACTGCGCCAGGAAAGACATCAGGATATTTTGGCATTCTTTTAATATTGCGTCTCTAGGTATTTTCGTATGCCAGCTATGAAAACAATACAGCCATAGTTATAGGAAAAGAATGAGCTTCCACTAATGAGAAGCCGAAAACTGTTTGTGAAAAATGTACGAAGGTTATTTATTATTATAGAAAAATACTCTGCCATGTATAAAAACATTAGGTACCTACCTATTTGTAAGCTATTTAAGACTCTACCTATATTTTCTGCATACATTTTTCTGCGTAAATTTTACATTTTGGTCTACATAATAGCTAGGTATGTAACTGGGTAATTACTATACGTACTGACCTCCCTGGCGCAGTAGTGAGCGCTGTGGTCTTATAGTAAGTGGGAGGTCCCGAGTTCGATTCCCGGCAGGGGCAATTTGGGATTTTATAATTTCTAAATTGTCTCTGGTCTGATCTAGTGAGAGGCTTTAGCCGTGGCTGGTTACCACCCTACCGGCAAAGCCGTGCCGTCAAGCGATTTAGCGTTCCAGTACGATGCCGTGTAGAAACCGATCAGGGGATGCATACCTCTTCCAAGTTAGCCTGCTTCCATCTTAGCAGTCAAGAGCTAACTTGTAGTTGAATTAAAAAAAACTATTCATTGAATAGAAAAGATTCAGTTTGCGTGGGTTTCACATTAGTTTTATTTCGCCCGAGGCTTTAGATATGCGAGACAAGGGCCACTCGTCCTAAATAAGGTATTGACTACAATACTGATGAATAGAGGTCAAAACTGTGACTCGTGAAGTGCACAAAAAAGGCTCAATACGATAGTAAGTAACTTCAAACTAAACCCAATCGCTTTTCAGACTAAATTGTCCCATTCCGAGGGACAATTTAGTCTGAAAAGCAATTGGGTTTCTCGCGAAACAAGTGTAAAATAGCAATAAAACTAACTGATACTGACGCGCCTAAAATGAAACAATAAAAGTATTTCAGCCGGAATGGCGTAAACCTGTGTATAAAAGTTAAACGAGCCGTGAATGCGGGCGCCTAAATCCCTACGTTCCAAATGGCCACAGCTTCACGTAACTGACAAATTGAACATTGTAACAATTCGAAAACTGGATAGGTTTAGGACCTACCTATTTTGTACGTGGGATGAAAATCCGGAATTAAGAAATGCGTAGGAAAACAAGGCGTGCACTGAATATGCGCGCACCTACTAGTGTGCCCCGACCCTAATGGTGGACCCTGCATTTAATCTGATAGTTTATGCCTTGTTTTGTAGAGATAGGTGTCAATATGCCGTGAAATTTTTTGTTGACGCTTCGATGCGCTTCGACTCTGCGCGAGTATGCCCCGATCCTAAGCGACCAACGTAAGATGTAGCTCTAAGGATTAGCAAACTGATGTGGTAGTGCGTAGGGCAATGGCGAATTATCCTTTAGGCAAACTAGGCACATGCCTAGGGCCGCAAGATTACAAAGGGGCGCCAGAGGAAGGACACCCAAAGGTTCTAAGAAATAAAGAACTTGAAACAACTCAAACATTGACATATTGCCGATGAGGTGCTGCTTAGAGCGCTGTTGACATCTAATCCGTCACTGGCGTAGGCTACCTATCTGTAGCTGAGCAGAGGTCGTTGATTAGTCAGTCTATGGCATAGATGTGTTCTTGATGCTCCACCTTGCAGGTACTGGCTGGTACCGATAAACGGAATGTAGATCGATCTCCATGCCAATGCACCGACTAACAAGGTCGCGGGACGAAATAAGGAAGACGGAAGACCGAGTCTGGTAGCGAACTCTCTAAAAGGCTACCGGATCACGGCTATAATCTCAGAATAACTTATAGCACCAGTCCGTCGGTAAAAGCTTAAAGGTACGATATCGAGAAAGGAGCAATGAGCATACTGCATAGCAATCGTTGAGCGTTCAAAAAGTCTTGAAAACTTGCTCTCTCTATACTTCTATTCCAACATCAATTACCTCAATTTGAGTCCTAATCTAGGTAACAGAAATGTTGTAGGTAGGATGTCGTCTTACAAGCAAAAGTTCTGGGATTCAATTTAGAGAAAGATATTCACTAAAATAACCACAAAAATAACTCTATTTATCTATCATTAGAACTTGTCAAATTGGAAAGATAAGATCGTAAAATAGGGTGATGTTTTAGCTTTATCGTTTCACGGTTGACAGCTCTTAAGTAAATGTTGCTCCTCAGTTAATTTTAGATTGTTGATTTTTATGACCCCTACTTACTTTGGGAACGAAATCATAAAACTGAACAAAAAATTCCTACATTATTATGTAGGATTTTTTTGTTCAGTTTTATGATTATTATTAATATTACAGATTTTACTTTTTTTATGAGTATGACTTAGAGGTAGGTACTGAGAAATAAAATGAAACAACATTAAAATTATACGTCAATTTATTAATTATAGAAATGAGTATGGAACATATCCATACGAAAATTTTCTTATACACTAGCAAAAAACTAACATCTATCTATTTATCAAACTCCTATCAAATACCAAACGTTAACTCAAATATAACCTAAATATACATTTCTAAGAAATTATATACCTATATATAAATTTATTTTCAACACAAATAATGTAAGTGTCATTGGGGTTTAATTAACCTTAAAATGTTGGAATGTTGACCATCCATTCAAAATTATTATTCAAATTACATAAGTAGACAAACGCGTGTGAAAGATTTTAAATCGATATTATAATTATTATTGAGAAAATATATTATACTATAGTAAAATAATATACAGAATGACCCGAAAAATTAAAAAAAAACCTGTTATTTGGGTATAGTCACGCCTTAGAGGCTTTTAGTGATGTTTCAAAGTCAATGATGCCCGCAGAAAAAACAATTTCTTTGCAATATGGCGTGGCTTTTATTTTTCTGCTAAGGCTACATAATTTTTCACATACGAATATTCGTTTATACTCCTATGTCATAAAAACATGCCATGCGCGTCTGTTCATTACAGGAAAATTGTTCGAAGAGAATATTGTAGTATCGATACAATAGAATAATAAATAATGGTTCCTGAGATTGTACACAAATCTCAAAACTATTACTAATTTGGGGCACTCTGAAAAGCACATCACTACTTTTGTTCCTGCATAATATTATACCTATGTATAACACCCGTCACGTAAGTCGAGCGGTGACCTTCAAGTGCGCACAGCGTCGTACGAGTGAGCGGGACACAATACGATTGGAGAGCCAATCAGTGCTTACGAGGGATCCGCGAGAGCTAATCAGTGCTTACGAACGATCCCCACGCCCTCCCCGCGACCCCCTCACACCCCGAGATACCTCATTTTCGAATTCTGCGCATTGAAGGTCACCGCTCGACTTATTTTCCATGACTTATACTTATTGCAATTTCCGGTCTATTAGTACAATAAGTTCTTACGTATAGATTACTTGAAAGAGATCACTTTTAGTGATGAGATCGCCTTTTGTTTTCAGTGTTTCCTTTACTTTAGGTTAGTCATTATAATTTTAAGCAATAAGAGATAAGTACATAAAAAAACTAAAAAAAAAAATTAAGATTTGTGATATGCGAAGCGAAAATATCTCTTGCTTTGACGGTGAAGGAAACCATCGTGAGGAAACCTGCGCATCTGCGAGTTATCCGTAATGTTTTCAAAGGCGTGTGAAGTCTACCAATCCGCACTTGGCCAGCGTGGTGGAATACGGCCTAAACCCTCCTCACTCTGAGAGGAGACCCGTGCCCTGCAGTGGGCCGGTAATGGCTCGATCATGATAATGAGATTTGTGTATAACCGAATAAGCTGTTTTATTACGTGTTATCTATACTAATATAATAAAGCGGAAGAGTTTGTTTGTTTGAACGCGCTAATCTCAGGAACTACTGGACCGATTTCAAAAATTCTTTCACCGTTGGATATGTAAGTAATTCTTGAGTGATATAGGCTATATTATATGTACCACGGGCGAAGCTGGGGTGGACAGCTAGTGATCCTATAATATGAAATGACAACTTTGCAATACCTTCTAAAAACTAAAACACACATGTCTAAATTATTGCAATTTTGTACATTTTCACCTAGAATGATTTCTAGGCAGTAGCTTCCGTTATAGTTAGTATATTATAGTTAATGTGATCCAAGATATCTGTAAGAATAGGAATTTTAGATCGCCATTTTGTATTTCTGTCTTCCTCATGTAAGTAAACACTGAGCAAGAAAGAAAAAGAAAATGGCGGTTGAACATTCCCACTCGTTATCTTATCGCATTCTACATTTTCATGTATTACCATAATTCGTACGACAATAACTGCCTATAAAGTAGGACAATATTAAATAATAGATTAGAGTTTTTATAAAGATCCCTTACTCACACACAACTTTTGTTCATTTTAATCGGTCGATTATAATTTATGATACCGGTTTATGGACGCTCTGAATAAAATGTATGTAATTCTGTGGTGAGCACCACACCTGGCGTCCGCTTGGTTGCGCAACTATTTGATGGCGGCGGCCGAGATCACCCGCTAGTAGCGCAACCATGATGTCCTAGTGAGTTACTTGCCTTAGAGCAACTATCTCCCCAGAACACCAGTGGTTGCCCAACCAGTCGCGCTACCAACAAAATGTATACAGATCTGTGGTGAGTACCACATCAGTGTGGTACTCTCCACTTTTCTCGAGCAGCTTCTTCCAATTTTCTTGTGTATAGCTACCAACAAGATGTATACAGATCTGTGGTGAGTGCCACATCAGTGTGGTATAACTCCCGGCACTTAAGTCCAGCGCTGAGCGACAGAAATGCGCGCAGCGTCGTATGACTGAGCGGGACACGATACGATACGAGAGCCAATCGGCGCTTACGAATGATCCGCACGCCCGCCCCGCGACCCCCTTACCTCCCCCCCAAGACACCTTATTTTCGACTTCTGCGCCTTGAAGGTCAGCGCTAGACTTATTTGCCGCGACTTATACCCGCCACTTTTCTCGAGCAGCTTCTCGTGTAGCATGCTAGCCAGCCACACGGTGTCCGCTTGGTTGGTGTCTATGAGTGGACGCGACTAGTCTCGCGTCGCGGCGGTGGTCGCGCTCGTGGACGCGACTAGTGCCTCGCGTCGCGGCGGTGGTCGCGCTCGCGGTCGCGCTCGCGCTCGGCGGGCGGCGGGTCGCGGTCGCGCCGCTCGCGGTACCGCTCCTCGTAGTACGGCGTGGCGGCGGTGCGGCTCTTGCCGGTGCTCGCCTCCCCCGCGCCGCTCTCCACCACCGGCTCCACCGGCGACTTGCGAGGCCTACTGCAAATAATAACATATTCAAAACTCATTTCATGTAGGACTACTTGTGACGAGACTACCACCGGTTCGGAAAACGTATTCTGTCATGAAGGAGCGGCAAGTAACTCAGCATATAACGGGTGTACGGGGACCGCTATCGGAAACGAAGACAGCTGATAATAGTAGTGATGCTTAAAACCTGATGATGATGATGATAATGAAGAAAAAATAAGAAAAGATACCACAAAAAACGCGAAAATAATGTTCGCAATTTAATGCAATCAGCTGCCGCTTAAATACCCAAAGTTGTCGCCGCCCGCCGCCCTTGCATTGCACTCTTTAGACCCGGACTCCACCAGAGCGGAGATGTCCGGAGATGTTTGAAGCGGAGACAAGAGATGTTTTTCGGCAAGAGGGTGTGTCCACCGAAGTTGTGCGGAGATGTATACTGGGTAAAGCGGAGTTGTGAGCTGCGTGCGGCGAGCGTTCGATGTCGAGTTGAACGCACAGTTTAGAGCGATCTGACACGAAAGGCATCTCAGGAGGCGTCTCAGTAATGTCACTATTACAAAAACTGTATCTTCTTTTCCGCTCCGCTTTGTACCGCCGCCCAGCTCAGGCACAACTCACATCTCCGCATCGATCGTGTCATACAAATATACATCTCCCGCTCAGTGGTATCCACTATCCACTGAAGCGGAGCAGAGACGAGATGCGGGAATAACGAAATTCTATTGGTTGTTTGAAAACCATCTCCGCTTCGCTCATCTCGTCTCCGCTTTGGTGGAGTCCGGGCCTTACAGCAATGTAAAGTTAGTATAATAATAGCGCTAAGTTTTCGATGGCGGTCTCCTTATACCCTGAGTAAGGATGGTACTCCCCTCGGAGCACTGATCAATACACACCTCTCTTCAGTCCGGCTGTGTCCCCTATTGTAGTGCTCGGCGCGCTCGCGCTCCCGCGACCTGGAGCGGTCGCGTTCCCTCTCGCGGTAATCCCTGTAATACCTGCAAGGAACATTCACTCTGAGACAATACAATTTAATACAAATTCACACTCACACCAAACATTATCGTTGGTCCAAATATCTACATAATACTACAGTTTGGAGAGTTGCAGCTTAACATCTCGAAGCGCAAACAAATTACTGTGTTTGCACATTTCGACAATGTTTATTTATTTATTATTTATGCACTAATTGTAAATGAAGTGTACATTGGAAATGCTTATCTCTATAAGAGAGAACATTTAACTGCCTGTTTCACCACCTTCTGCTAAGTGTTGGATAGCCTAAACGTAAGTCACTTTCTTATTTTATGTCAAGTGACAAAGACAAAAGTTGTAAATAGCTATCGAATACTTATCAGAAGGTAGTGAAACAGGCCCGTATTACCGATTTTTATTTTTCAAGGTTCTTAGCTGTTGATGGCGAACTCAAACCTTAAAACAAGCTTCTTTAGGTCCATTTGTACTTTTATTGTTTCGACGCTCGAAATCGATCAATGTCGATTGTGCAAATTCAATAAATTGTCGCAATGTGCAAATTCATCCTTAACTCTTGAGTGCCGGATTGTCGTACATATCCGACAGACAAATATCTCCCTCAGGGCCGGCTGTCGGACCGGTGCGACAAGACTATGTTGTCCTAGTTTCGACCTTATAGTTTAAATTATTAATATCAGAATGGTTTGTATCGTATACTAAAAGAATGAGAACGAATAAACCTTTCCACTCAACAAAATTGCCAACATAATAAAACAATACTCATTCCGTGAACACCATTCGAGTTTCGGGTCTCGTGCGCTGTCGGCGGTCTCGACCACATGTTGACTTTCGAGTGTCTTTTGTTTGTGAAATCCTTCGAAGAAGTTAAAAAATGGGTATGTTCTCAATTCTTTATACATCTTTCTTATATTTAAAAGAAACCGTACACGAATCTATGCTTTAGTTTTTGAATAATTCGAATACAAAAAAAAAGTAAAACCTATAATTTTTCCGACTTTCCATTTTCCATGATTTTTTTTGTGATTTTTTTTTTGCGATAATACGATACAGTTTTGTCGTGATATTCAATATATGTAAATTACTGATATTTCAAACGAAAATTTGCTAAGATATATCTTATAATTATGACACAGGACCGTTTCGAAAAAACCGTTAGTCAGCCCGCGCGAATTGCTTCCGTCGCGAATTTTTTGCGTTTTCAAATAGTTGTAGTTTTATATTTACAATATTTATAAAAATTACCAATTTGTTTAGGGAATTATATGCATAATCTAATAAAAAAATGTTTTTTAGTGAAAATGACATTCGGTAGCTAATATATTCCATCTTTTCTACAAAAGTAGTTAATTTTTCAATTCTTCTAAGAACAAGCTCATATTTCCGCTTGAAATATAAACAAAACGTATTTATTTTGTGTTAGTCAGCTAGTTTATTTCATTAGCGTTCTGAAAATATAAACATTGTAGAGCTTTGTTTGTGTAAGTCGTAAAAAATACGTTAAGATCGAGTCGAGTGTCAAGTGGCGCGTGTCAAATTTCAAGTGCGACGGTACTGCCGCTATTGACGGTGCGGAGGGGGTCGGCACGCAAAGGTTAAATGAAGACGTGGAAAATATTTGGTTGTGGCATGTGGCGCTCTGACGCTCGGATGCCTCGAGAGGTGTCCGATTGGTTCATAGCTCGATAATCGCGCGCAATAGCGTAGCAAATACTACAACACAGTTATAAGTCGCGCAACGTAAGTCGAACGGTGACCTTGAGGTGCGCGCAGCGTAGTGCGAGTGAGCGGGACACAATACGATTGGACAGCCAATCAGCGCTTACGAGGGATCCGCGAGAGCTAATTAGTGCTTACGGACGATCCCCACGCCCTCCCCGCGACCCCCTCACACCCCGAGATAACTCATATTCGACTTCTGCGCATTGAAGGTCACCGGTCGACTTACGTTGCGCGACTTGTAATAATATGTTTGCGCCACAGAGCAATGCCTCATGCTGAAAAATTCGTGGTAAGAGAATGCCACACGGTAGGCTGCCAAAAAACACTTGTCACAGTACCATGGAGAAGTTCACTATTATTTCTTTAATGAGTTCAATAGAAATTATGAGCAAAATTAAATACAACTGATCTTTTTTATATACAACTTATTATATGTACTATATTATTATAATATCAACACTATGTCACTTCTCCATTGTACACAATCCGATAAAATTACTATAATACACCGCATGGCATCGCTGTAAAGTTAGAGAGAATTAAATTACTCAAACACAAAACTACAAACAAGCGAAGTTAAGAGGGAAAAGGATCGGAGGGATTTATATGTTACAGCTAGATATCGATATGCACCTACGTTGATTTTTCTTTAGTAGTTATGCATAATCAACTGCTTTTTACCTAAAGATCGGCAGTACAATATCGCTTCTAGCCGTAACATACATGCATGTAATACATGTATAAGGCCTATTTGTATGTAAATAAGGCTTACGCATCGCCACGGTCGCGTTCACGATCGCGCTCCCTCGACCTTTCCCTGTACCTGTAATCAAAGTGATTACATTGCATTCCATTCCAAAATTAATTACAGCTACTGCATTACGATATTCCGATTTAATTACCTACTGCAATTGGATATTCCAATTTAATTACCTACTGCAATTGAATATTACAATATAATTTACCTACTGCAATGGGATATTCCAATTTAATTACCTACAGCAATTGGATATTCCAATTCAATTACCTACTGCATTTGGATATTTCAATGTAATTACCTACTGCATTTGGATATTCCAATTTAATTACCTACTGCAATTGGATATTCCAATTTAATTACCTACTGCAATTGGATATTCCAATTTAATTACCCACAGCAATTGGATATTCCAATTTAATTACCTACTGCATTTGGATATTCCAATTTAATTACCTACTGCAATTGGTTATTCCAATTTAATTACCAACTGCATATGGATATTCCAAATCAGTAAGGGTAAATTAAATTATTATAAATTGTTTCGATTTAATAAATAGAAATACCGTTGAACGATAAAATATCTTACCTATATAATCTGTAAGTGGCGTGTACAATGAAAGCGTTACCACCGCTTTTGTCATACGTACGACGTAGTACGTACCTGGTAGCACTACTAAACCACCAAACGAATGAAACGCCAAATGGCTCTATACATATTAGTGGTTCCGCTACCAGCGGTTTTTCCCGGTCGGCGCTACCAAAACGGTTGGGCAACCAAGCGGACACCGGTGAGACACCCGCCACAGAGCTGTATATATTTTGTTGGTGATGCGCCGCAACTGATGCCTTAGTGAGATAGTGCCCTAACCTAAAGCCAATAATCTCACTAGGACACCGTGGTTGCGCCACCAGCGGGTGATCCGGATCGGCATCACCAAATTGGTTGCGCAAATAAGCGGACACCAGATGAGATACCCTCCATAGAGCTACATTTACATTTACATACATACATTTTATTGGTAGTCCGACTGGTGTCCTAGTGAGATAGATTCCTAACGATTCAGCGTATAAAACGCTTCTCAAATAGCGATATTCCGGCTTATGTTTTCGCAACATTTCGGTGGATGTTCACTCACCTGTCACGTTCTTCCCTGTCCCTTGACCTGTCCCTGTAGCGCGACGCGGAGCGCTCCCTGCGCCTCGGCGCGCGGTGGTGCGCCCGGGCGTCCCTCTCCCTCGAGCGTGACCGCCGTCTCTCCCCCCCGTACGACTTGGTCTCCACGCCGTGCAACGTGTCTTGGAGTGAGGAGATCAGAATCTTGCATCTGTCATCGTGGGCCACCTGAAAAGGTCCTGCATTTTAAACATGTCCAAAATCCCTACTTAATATTATAAATGCAACAGTGCGTTTGTTTCTTGGTGTGTCCCTCAATCACGCCGCAACAGAGTAAAGTTTGGCCAAGAAAGAAACACCTTCTTTTGTTTCGCGGTGATTTTTGCAAGAGTTTAGCAGTGGACGCCGATAGATTGGATGAGAAAACGACAAATACGAAGGATAGTGCATTACCGTGAAATACTTATTAGGCTCACCTAATCACCTTGCTCTGTTTGATGAGAGAAATAGCGGTGACCCGCGTCTCGTTGCAAACTTTATATTCACCTACAAAGCACCTCTGTTTCCATCGCGTCTTACAACGGAGTTTGCACCGAGGTCGGGTTGCGCCGATGTATAACCCGGCACGTAAGTCGAGCGCTGACCTTCAAGTGCGCGCAACGTCGTACGAGTGAGCGGAACACAGTACGATTGGAGAGTCAATCAGCGCTTACGAGGGATCCGCGAGAGCTAATCAGTGCTTACGAACGATCCCCACGCCCTCCCCGCGACCCCCTCATCACCCGAGATACCTCATTTTCGACTTCTGCGCATTGAAGGTCAACGCTAGACTTATTTGCCGTGACTTGTATTTACCTTGCTCTGCTTGATGAGCGAGATGGCGGTGACGAGCGTCTCGATGGCGGACGCGTACTCGCCGGCGGCCGCGTCGCTGACGGCGCGCGCGATGGCGCTGGAGGACACGGTGCGGTTGCGGCCCATCACCTCCTCGAACTCCGCCTCGCTGATGACGGGGTGCGGCGGGTGCGCGGCGTGCGCGGGGTGCGCCGCGTGCGTCGTCGGGTGCGCGCCCAGCGGCGCCGGGTGGTGCGCGGGCCGCGCCTCCGCAGCGCCCGGGTAACTCTGTAGCACACGATGCGCTTTTACTTATCTACCTATTTCTCAAAAAGTTAAGTGCAGGCTACGTTGGAAGTGAAACGAAACAAAGAGTTCTAAATAATGATAGCCCACATGCTAGGGTAAGAAAAAAAATCCAGCTCCTTTTTCATGTTGGGAGAGCTAGTCCTGAATAACAGTGTTCCACGACGGGTGAATGTGACTTCAAATCAAATAAGTACTGCCTGCGAGACTTAGATTTTGGATTGTTCGCTTTACGTAATTTCTTAAACTTCGTTAATTCAACATACAGAATTGAAAGTGGGTAGCAAGGCGAAATATTGCCCTATGCGTGCCTATCGGAGAGCGATTATGAACCTTACTCCCTTGTAATAAGTTTTTCAATATTAAAATGTATACATACTGCTGGTGGTCTGCCGTAGGGCTGTCGCGCGCCGGGCGGCGGGCCCTGCGCGGGCGGCGGGCCTCCGTGCGCCGGGTGACCGTAAGGGGCGCCTGGTCCTGGCGGCACACCAGGTTAATTTACGACGCTATTTATTTTATTGAAATGAACACGTATCTCTACTATTCCAGCATACAAGAAAAATATACAATTCCCAGTGTAGAAGTATACTTCCAAATATGGCCCTAAGCATAGCATAGCATATAGCAATACTTAGGGCCTGTTTCACCACCTTCTGATAAGTTTCGGATAGCTTATTCACAACTTTTGTCTTTGTCACTTGACATAAAGTAAGAAAGTGACAAAACTTCGTCTAGGCTATCCGACCCTTATCAGAAGATGGTGAAATAGGCCCTGAGGGTCTTCATATTTTTAAAACACCGGTAGCACTGTTTGTTTGTCCTGATTAAAATCCTACCGAGGATAATAAGTTTGATTTTTAATTTCGGTAATGCATTAGATATTCCAATTTAATTACCAACTGCAATTGGATATTCCAATTAAATTACCTGTTGCAATTGAATATTCCAATTTAATTACCTACTGGATTTAATATTCCAATTTAATTACCGACTGGATTTGGATATTCCAATTTAATTACCTACTGCAATTGGATTTTCAATTTAATTGTCTGATTTTTAATTCCGTGGAATTCTGGCGTTTTTTAATGTTACCAGAGATTAAACAGTTTCCACAAAAAATATAATAAATTCAAAAGTAATATAAATAAAAATCAATTGCCGAATGTAGATATTACAAATGCCTGACAGACACTTCCTGTTGATCATGTCATTCTTCTTCTTCATGACTTCCATTTTTGAAGTACTAATAATGTGGCTAATTCTGTGGTACACAATCTCTAAACTTAAACTAAATTGACTTTAAAGTTTTCGAGATGTGCAAACTGAGAGACTAACCATACAGACTTATAAGTGAGTAATGAGTATGTACGTACCGGGCGGCGCGGGCTGCGGCGGCGGCTGCACGGCGGGCGCGGGCTGCACGGGCGGCTGCTGGCTGAAGAACGCGGGGTTCACGTGCGGCGCCGGCGCCCCGCCTGCACACACCACCAAGTTAAACTACACGCGAACTGCACGCGAGCTACGCGCGAGCAACACGCGAGCTACGCGCGAGCAACACGCGAGCTACACCCAAGCTACACACTCGCACAGTGCAGTGAACAACCTACACTCACCGCCACTTCAAGTTTCAACACAAACCAAAACTCGAGTTTATTGTTTTCATTACTACGCTTCGACGCCACCACTACTACGCGCTAGCTCTTTTGTTGACTATTTGTGAAATACTAAGGACCTATTTCAACACTTTCTGATAAGTGTTGGATAGCTTATTTATAGTCCGTTTCAATAGAGCTGAGCTAAAATGTAAACTAACACACCTTTTTTTACTAAAAAACTACAGAATGGATTGAAATGAAACTTGGCACGATTTAAGTTTATACTACAAACTGAAACGGACCATACAACTTTTGTCTTTGTCACTTGACATAGTGACAAAACTTACGTTTAGGCTATCCTACACTTATCTGAACGTGGTGAAACAGGTCCTACAAGAAGTAAATTTAAAACTTATGATTGGACAATTAGGGATAAGGAATTAAATCTGCCATACCGGCTATAGATGTATGAAATAAACTCGGAACTTAAGACAATACAGTTTTAAGCTCCATCTTTAATTTTTAATTGACATTACATATAGTGTCGTACTAAGTACTAAGTACATGGTGTACATATTGTTATCTCCGACGAATGTTACAGTACCTGGATGCTGCGGCAGCGGCGCGGGTCCGCGGGGCGGGCCCTGCTGGTGCGGCGGCATCTGGTGGTGCGGCGGCGGCATTTGCCCGGGCGGCTACAAACAAAACACTAATCACTCATCACACTAATATTATAGAGGCGAAAGTTTGTGTGTGTGTGTGTGTGTGTGTGTGTGTGTGTGTGTGTGTGTGTGTGTATGTGCAGGGTTCGGAAATATCCGATATTTATTATAAATATCAAAATATCGGATATTTATGATATATATCGGATATACTATATCAAGTTTGATGTATATCCATTTTGTATGAAAGCCATATTATTATTTTATTGTATTATTTATGAATACTATCTGCTATGTTACTTAAACATACTAAAATTATCTAACGATTACTTTCTTTGTAAAAAATAATAGAATAATCAAGAAACAAGTATTGCAATATATTATTTAAAAAAACATTTGATATATACGATATATATCCATTATTGATATATATCCTCGAACCCTGGTATGTGTGTGTGTTTGTTACTCTTTAACGCCGCAACTACTGATGAACTACAGAAATGTTTGGGTGAAATTTTAAGTCGCAGTAGACCCAGACATTAAATTTTGCATAGGAAAAAAGGAACAACAGTCTTTGTATAGTAAATCGATCAAGTAGAGTAAGCACTTGTTTAAATCTGATTGAAATTTTTTAAACCAGCGTTAAACAATAAAACGCACGCAAAGCGCACAGTCGGGGGGCAGTTTCAATAGTTATGTCAATTGCAATAGAAAACGCATTAAAATTGCAGTCCGTCTGTATAGAAATTTGTCATTACACTAACCTGCCATATCCCTGACATGCACCGGCTATACAATCATCGCAGATCTTTTTAAGAACTCACGACTCGACAAACCACAGAATATCAGTACCGCAATGGTAGAGAAGGTTAGAGACCCCGCACAGCGAAGAGTGCCTAAACTTTATATTCACCTACAAATCACTTCTGTTTACCTCTCCTGTCGCGAACTCTTATCTCACCTGACGCGTCGGGACGACAGATTTGCACAGAAAAGTGAGATGAGTCACGTGACCTATCTCACTTTTCTGTGCAACTGAACGCAAAAAGATTTGCCACGATTGCATAGGATCATTCTTACCCACTGACCTCTGTTAGAACAAGTACGCTGGACTGACTGTGACATACAAAATGAAAGTTCTTTTTTGTGCCGATTCATAGCGCATAGAGGGGAGCCATGGAATTAATACTTGAGGCAAAAATATGTCACGGACACCATCATTGCGCCACCACATTGGTTGCGCAACCAAGCGGACACCAGGTGAACTACCCTCCATACTCTAGCAGCTAGAGTGTAGTGTGTAGTGGAGTGTGTGTAGTGTACACATCTCTAGCTGTATGTATACTTTGTTGGTAGCGCAACCGGTTGCGCAGCAGTGCCCTTTTGGTAGCGCAACAGTGCCAGTCTAGCGTGATCGTATTAACCGGGGTCAGGGTTCTTACCGCGCGCGGCGACAGCGGCGGCATGTGGTGCGGCATGTGGTGCGGCGGCGGGCCGTGCGCGTGCGGGGGCATGTGCGGGCGCGGCAGGTCGTCGCCCCAGTCGCCGCCGGGCCCGCCGCGACCGCCACCGCTCTGCGTTCGCAACAACCCCAATAATGAGCTCCACTAGCGATACAACACTCCAAGACACAATATTTTGACTGGGGAGAATCTTTGAACACCAATCGACGGCTGTTCAAATCCGCCCGAAAAAAAAATCTACCACAATTTGAGGTCCCCCGCCGCACACATGCGTACCTTTGGCGCTAATTCTTCCACTTCCCTGAACCGGTTCCAACTCGGTTCCTGCATCAAGCTTTTCTCGATCCCGTAAACCATAGTTGGGACTTTACAAACGTGCAATCCAAGTCATAAATCACTTGTATCAGACTTCTCGCTCGCACTTACAGGCCTTATGGAATTGGAATCAGGGTGGTTATTCTGTAACTTAGTTACCAACTGAAAATTGTTGTCAACGAATTAGTTCGATATACATTGCTGTTTTAATGTGTGAAATGAAATCACTGTTTAAATTTTTCACACACTAAAGCAGCAACGTATATCGAACTAATTCGTTGGCAACCATTTTCAGTTGGTAACTAAGTTACAGAATAACCCACCTGACCCTGTGGTGTTGTGTAACAATAATAAAGGATTTGTCGATACTCGATAACAGGTTATAAAAAATCAGCCAAGTGCGAGTCGGGCCTCGCTCTTTCAGGGTTCCGTACATAATTATGAACAATATAATATTTTGGGTCTAAGAAATATTTAATTTCCGAGCTAGACATCGCAACAAACCGTGAAAGAAAAACCCAAAAAAATGTTCGTTTATTTTGGTCACAGCTTATAAACTATTTAATAAATAGTTGTTTTCAGTATTTGTTGTTTAAATAGAGCATATAGTACATAATATACTGAAATATCATATTCCCAACTAGTTTAGTTTTTGAGATAGCCCCCGTCACAAAAATGGTCTAAAACTGACAACTTTGATGGCCTCCCATTCCCTTATTTTTTGAGATAAAAATTAAAAAAATATATATTTGTACTCTACTTAATGAGCTCTAAACAATGATACCCCACAAGCTAGGGTAAAGAAAAAATTTTTTTTTCCGGCTCCTTTCCGGCATGTATGGGAGCCCCCCTGAAAAATAATTTAATTCAATTTCTAATTCAATATTTGATTTTGGGTTAACGTTTTACACTAAATACCAAAATTTCAGGTTTGTAACTCATTTCGTCTGCGAGCTAGAGACCTGTGACCGGCGGACAGACGGACAGACAGACAGACAGACAGCCGAGTGACATTAATGGGGCTCCGTTTTTTACCCTTCGGGTACGGAACCCTAAAAGCGAGGGAGAGCCCTCACAACACTGTGATCGTAATGTTTTATGGCTCAGTTCGCTCGTTTGTAACGTCCCAACTATAGTGCGTCCATTTTCGTATAAGTTACTGTATTGGAGCTCCCTTACAGAAGTTTCAAAATGTTTTAAAACGTTTAAAATTTCTAAATGTTTTAAAACATTTGTCAAGACTGTGCGTAGTCAAAAGTAGAGGACTATTAACTAAAAGGTAAATTCACAAAGTTTGTAAAAACACGACAAGTTTTAACCTGTTACGTGTTTTAAAACAATGTTTATTTCTGTGAGGGCGCATCTTATATGTGTATATTATAGTGTACATACCCCATGCGGCGAGGGCGGGGGCATTTGGTGCGGCATCTGGTGTTGCGGGGGGCCGTACTGCGGCGCGGGGGCCTGCATGTGGTGGGGTCTCGGCCAGTCGGGGCCCCCTCGCGGGCCTCCCGGGGGGCCTCCGGGAGCGCGTTGCATTTGCGGCGGCCCTTGGAACTGGGGGCAATTAAAAATTTTATCTTGTTTTTTACCTTTTAAAAGTAATCATCAGAAGACAAAATCTGGTTTTCGGAATTCTGCATATTATGCTCCTAAAAAGTCCTAGTTTTTTAAAATTATTATTGAAATCGAGAAAGTAATTCAAGACAGTTAAGAAAAATTAGTAAATAACTAATAGTATAAAAACGATTTGCCACACTCACACAAAGGTAAGGTTCACAAAGGTAAAAAGGAAAAGAATTATTTTGTAGGTATTCCTTATTTAAAATTAAAGTCTAACTATGATCAACTTGCTTTCGAACTACAATTTTTTTCTCAATCGGTCCCGTAAACCTACCTATTGCAATTTTATGTTGGACATAGGGCTGCACCTATGGTACTCACCTGCATGGGTGGTCTATGTTGAGGGGGCCCCTGGTGCGGGGGAGGGCCCTGATGCGGCGGCATATGGTGCGGCGGGGGGCCCTGGTGCTGCTGCATATGGTGCGGTGGGGGACCGTGGGGACCAGGTGGGGGCCCTCTCAGCTGATGATGGGGGCCTGGCCCAGGCATCATCATGCGCGGGCCATTCATTCCCGGGCCGTTTGGTCCGCCACCAAAGAATTCTATAGATTTAAAAAATAAAAAGTCGGACCCAAGATTTTTAATTGCTATGTTAGATGCGCTAATTTATTTATTTTTGTACTGTGGTGTGGTGTGGCGATTGCTTTATGCAATGCGTGTCGGCCATTAAGAAGCGAATGCGGTCGTCACACTGTAGCGATTATTTTTAGATCAAGCCCCAGAATGATGACATTCGCCATAAATTCAGTCATTTATTATTCGTCGGAATCGATGAAAAATGGCCGCCTTACGAAAGCTTCGTGAAATTCACGAAGTATCGTGTTAGAAAATGTTTATGTCATATTACATTGGTAATTCCTCGGCACTGGTTCATAGATTTAATATAATGATTATAGGCCTACAGGGGGCGCTGCAATATGGGTATTTTCTTTTCATTGTAAATAATAAAATTGTACCTCCAGGGTGTGGTCCGGGCGGGCCTCCAGGGTGCGGTCCTCTCATGCCGGGATTGGGCCCGGGGGGCGTTGACCTCGTCTTCGACTGACTCTCAAACTGATTCAACGCCTGTGGAACGCACACCACACATCATCCTACATATTATGTACATACTACATCAAAATTAACCCGTTGTCCTAGGTAAACGACAAAAGCGACGCGATGCGACACGACACGACGCGACGCGAAACGACACGACACGACGAATACTACTCGACGCGACGCTGCGAACGCGACGAACGCGATCAACTCAACGGCATACCCTGCTTGCGGTCTATATGGCAGTCTGCGGCGAGACGCGACGTAACGCGTACTTGTTTTAAGGACGACGCGTAAATGATGGACTTCGCCAAATGTGTTTCTTTGTAAAAACATTATATTTGTTTTCTTTCTGTGTTTTTTTACGATATTTTTTTAAAAGTCTGTACTTTATATATGAAGTTTCAAGCAAAAAAAGGGTCTAGCCGGATAAGCATAGCGAATTGGCCCCCTAATGACAACCTATTTCGAAACTTATGTTTCAATATCCGCGGGGTGATTACGTAAAACTTTGCAGTAGCGATAGCAACACGACAGCAATAGCAATGCGACAGCGACCACTACGCGACCGGTCGCAAAATGTCACTAGAAATCGTATTACGCAAGCCGATCGCACGTCTATTGCTCGCCTGTCGCAAAATGTACTTTTGCCATCATTTTGCCATCGATAATTCAAAAATTAATAAAATTGCTTGTTAAATGTATGTATTTAAAAAAAACAGTAAACGTACTCGACAATTACTTACAACAAATCAACAATCACTTTGCAACAAATGCAGAGGTTGTTGCAGTTTGACGTTTCATTTTGCTTGGCTGTCGCTGTCGTATTGCTGTCAAGGAATTTTAGATAATACCAATTTGATGTTTGCAAAAGTGACGTTTGACAGCAATGATCGCGCAATTTACGCCTGTTGCAAACCTGTCGCGAGATACGTAATCACCCCGCGGCTTGATGTATGAACGCGATTGATATGAGTTTCACGACCGTACTCCGCTTTGACCTTGAGATATTAAAAAAAATGACTGCAACTATGACTTTCGTTCAAAGTGACATATCTCGGAAACTATTAAAGCTAGAAACTTAAAACCAACGTTATATTTTAGGTAACGTTTAAGAGCATATTTTATAATTTTTTAGGATTTTTTGAATAGTTACGAATATTTTTTTTAAAATAAATAAAAATATAATTATTATTATTCCTATGTTTCTTATGAGATACAATCACAGAAAAAATATATATTATAGTACTTAGGATGCACTAATATTCATAAAAAAAATCGTTGAACAAAAAGCACTGGAACACTTTGAAAAAAAAAATTTTTCGATCCGAAAAAAATACATCAAAGAATACGAACTTAACAAAGACACATATTATACGTATATAAACACTTTATAAAATATTATAATCATAAAAATTGTAAAAATATAAAGAAAAAACACACAATTTTTAATGTTAATTAAACTAAACTAAACAATTTTTTATCGTCATCGCTATTATAAAGGAAAAGTTTGTGTGTTTATGTTTGTTACTCTTTAACGTCGTAACTACTGAACCGATTTGGCTGAAATTTTGAATGGAGATAGATTATGCCCAGACTTAACACATAAGCTACTTTATCCTGGAAAAATCTACAGTTCCCACGGGATTTTGAAAAAACCGAAATCTATAGCTACAGCTATAGGTAGAATGCTATTAACTTCCTTGAAAGTACCTATAAAAGATTGTAAAAGGGAGCGGGAACGGGAATCGGAAATTCACGATTCCCTCGAGATTTGTGAAAACCGAAATTCAAGCGGGCGAAGCCGCGGGCAGAAGCTAATAATTAATAATAGTTGGAATATTTTGAATCTTAAATATCTTGATTAGTACATTAGCAAAACGTACACATACCGTGGTAGATTCATTTGTCGATTCAAAAGCACTTGTAAAAGTTTATCCGAATAAAAAATATGTCTTAGACTTGCCTTTACACAAGTTTAAGAACTTTCTTAAAAGTATGCTCATAAAAAAAGCTTATTATACAACTGAAGATTATATAAACGATAAAAAAGCTTGGATTTAACTCGTTCCAGCAATGCGCGAGACGGCATTTCAATCATGTACATTAATAATAATAATTGTTATAATGTTATTTTTAAAAAGAGCAACCGCCGAGTTTCTTACAGGTTCTTCTCGGCTGGAACTGCATTCCGAACCTGTGGTAGACTCAATCGACGATTCAAAAGCACTTGTAAAAGTTTATTTGAATAAAAAACTTTTCTATTCTATTCTATTCTACCATCAGTATGATAGCTGCTACATGATAGCAGCATCCCACTGTGCGTAAGGCAATTGCAATTGCACATTGTCATTAGGGCAATTGCAGCAATATGGCTGAATGCTGGTGTAACCAGTTTTTTCAAAGTGTTCCAGTGCTTTTTTTCAAACGAATTTTTTATGAGTATTAGTGCATCCTAAGTTCTATAATATATATTTTTTCTGTGATTGTATCTCATAAGAAACATAAGAATAATAATAATTATATTTTTATTTATTTTTAAAAAAATATTCGTAACTTTCGAAAAATCCAAAAAAAATATAAGATATGCTCTTAAATGTTACCTAAAATATCCCGTTGGTTTTAAGTTTCTAGCTTTAATAGTTTCCGAGATATGTCACTTTGAACGAAAGTCATAGTTGCAGTCATTTTTTTTAAATATCTCAAGGTCAAAGCGGAGTACGGTCGTGAAACTCATATCAATCGCGTTCATACATCAAGCCGATATTGAAACATAAGTTTCGAAATAGGTTGTCATTAGGGGGCCAATTCGCTATGCTTATCCGGCTAGACCCTTGTACTGTACTTCTATATGATTCAAGAAATAATGACCAAAATCACGTAGGACAGTTGTCGCGTGTAGCATCGCATCGCATTACGTCGCGTCGTGTCGCGTCGCGTCGCGTAGTATTCGTCGCTCACGCAAGACACCGCGTAAACGACAAACGCTACGCGACGCGATGCGACGCAATACGACTAGAAAACAACATAGAAAATGATAAAACTTATCTACGCGACAAGGCTCAGCTACCTACTATTTGATATTTTCGCATCGCGTCGTATTAGGGGCCATCCATAAATTATGTCACACAAATTTCATGACTTTTCAACCCCTCCCCCGTCCTTGTCACAGCTGGTCACATTTGTGAGACCCCACTCCGTAGTGTGACGTGACATATTTAGCAATTTTACATCTAGACATTGAATTAAGAGAGCAGTTTCAAATATTTTTAATTTTTTCTTTATGTTCATATTTCGTGTTTTAAAGCTGGGCATTGACGGTCAGTTTTTCGCGTCAGTCCAGACGTAAAACTGTGGCGTCACTCCAAATGGTTTAGGCCAACTAAATTTCCCCACTCACTGGCGTCACTCCGGCTCTTCAGTTTTCGATCGGCCGGGCTGTTGTTAGGAGGTGTACAGCCCATTTGGGTCGAAAAAAATGAATTCTGATTCCTCTATATTATATGACTAGAGAATGCCCGCGGCTTCGCCTGCGTGAATTTCGGTTTTAAACAAATCCCGAGGGAATCGTGGATTTCCGGTTCCCGTTCCCGCTCCCTTTTCCAATCTTTATACCTACTATCAAGGAAGTTCGCTATAGTAATCTATAGCTGTAGCTATAGATTACTTAGCTTACTGTAGCTATAGATAGCTGTAGCTATAGATTTCGGGTTTTTCAAAATCCCGTGGGAACTGTGCATTTTTCCAGGATAAAAAGTATGTTAAATGTATGTTTTAAGTCAGGGCATAATCTATCTCTATTCAAAATTTCAGCCAAATCGGTTCAGTAGTTGCGGCGTGATTGAGTAACAAACATCCAAACATCCACACTTTCACATTTATAATATTAGTAGGATTACTCTATGTATTTCTGATTCTTCTAGAGCTTTTTGTCGATTTTGTTTACTTTTATAATTTTTGTCAGTTACTTTCTACAAACCTTCAAATTTTTTATATTTTTTAATCTATTCTGTCGTAACGGCACGTCCAGAGGACACCGACGCCGCCATTTTTGAAACAAAAACCTATAAATACTATAGTCTTTGACAAAAACTACGCAACAACACGCTCAATCACCGAAGGCGCTGCGAGCGAACTGACGCCATTGGAGTGACGATCGCACACTCACGGTCAGTTTGGCGCGACACGCCGGGTTGGATTATGGTAGCCACGGAAAATATCCTGGCGCGTCGTCAGTTAAAACTCTGGAGTGATGATTCGACACTCACGATCAAATTTTGGATGGACGTCAGTTCAACTGACGCGAAAAACTGACCGTCAATGCCCAGCTTAATAGTACCTACTTCAAAAATTTTTAAATGTGACGTCACAAAATTTAGGGCTCCCCCCCACCCATTGTCAACAATGTCACAAGTCGTCAACCCCCTCCTGCCCCATTAACGTGTGACGTAATTTATGGATGGCCCCTTATTTCGCGTTCGTCGTTCACCTAGGTCCTAGGACGGGTAAGGCGCTGCTAAGATGTACACTTTTGTGTCAAGTTGACACAAGCCACCATTTTGAATATTTCATTTTCATACCTACACGCAATATGAAATCAACGAACAACTGCGCAAACATTGACACCGTTTGTATCCAGTTGCTTCCATTTGAAAATTGTTTGCAAATCAAAAAGTGTCTCGTGTAAACATTTAAAATTATCAGTTGAAGATACTATTAGTACTGGGTCGTGCCTGTCAAACAAACTAAATCGTCGTTTTAAATCTTCTTTTATCGATAACTGAATTGATGTCTTTTCTTCCCATTTTCTCTATTCAGAGTGTATAGAAGTAGAAACCGGACATAGCAACCAGTGTCCTGTGTTGGTAACAAAGTGCCTACATTTGCACAGCGCCTAAAGTAGTTCTACAGTACCGTGATGTATCGCAAAGCATTCTACAAATCAAAATTTCTCAAAATTCTTGGTGAGAAATACATTAAAAACCGATGATCGTATACTGTCACATCCAAGTTGCACTCGACAAAATTTTCATACTGAGGTAACGAAGGCCTACCCTCACTAATTTGAAAAGTTACCTAGAGGCTAGTGTAACTTTCAAGTAAACGTAACTGCATAAATCTGTCCTTTGGTATGAACATGTGATCATGGATTTTTTTTCTTTACGCCGCTCCCCACTCTTCGCTGTGCCATACCTACTGCCGCACTCGTCGTTAATAGCCACTTAAATAACTCATTAGTTAAACCTCACTCCCTAAAAAATTCACTCTCAGAGTCAGTTAACGCTTCATTAGTAGGTACAGCCTAATCAGAGCCAAATGACAGCTTATTTAGGACCTGTTTCATTACCTCCTGGTATGTGTCAGATAGCCTGAACGTAAGTTTTGTCACTTTACGTCATGGGACAAAGACAAAAGTTGGGAATAATCTATCCGACACTAATCAGAAGGTGGTGAAACAGGCCCTAAATGAGATGTTATTTGGTTCTGATTAGGCTGTACCTAAGTACTAAATGAAGCGTTAACTGAATCTGAGAGTGATTTTGTTAATAACTTTTACTAAAGAGTTATATATGTAGCCATTAGGCAAGGACTCTGAAGTGCGGCAAGATTTAATAATAGGTAGATAGTTAATGGCTCATTAATGGGAATTTAATGAATGCACTAATGCTAATTGCCGCATTCATCAGTGCCACAAGTTACTTAATTTTTCTAAAAAATAATTTGCGTACTGACAGACTAACGCAGTTTATCGTTTTAGCCAGAAATTCGAAATGCGATTAATAAAGCATTGCAGATCTTATAGTATTGTACGATCAACTTTAAATTCTGTACAAAATTTATTTTAGTTAAAATAAATTGTGTAATTAATACAAAATTAATCATCTCACTAAAGGTATTTAGATTATTTTAAATTAAATCGTATAAAATGCCTAAGTTGTCTTTTCTTCCCATTTTACTTTTTGGAATTGATATTTTAATGTAGATTGATTCCATTAGGATTAGTTTTGTTTTCATGTACCTACTATAATTCCATTTTGTGCAATAAACTTCTTAGGGTCGGGACATACTTGCGCAGAATCGAAGCAAATCGAAAAAAAATCACGTATAAACATCGGCACGCAGATCGAACACTGAAGGCAAGTGGAGGGGGTAAGCTATTGTATTACGTGCGTGACAGTTCCCACACGCAGATATCCCCTCCACATTTCGTTCAGTGTTCGATCTGCATGCCGCGGGTTATACGAATTCGTGTTTTATAGCACGAGAGCCCACGACAGCCAGACCTTCGTTATTTGATAAAGCTGAAAGTTTATCTGTGTATGTCTCCAACACAGGTAAGAACGACCAGCCACTATGAAGTTGGAATCATGGTTGCTTTGGGAGATAACAGGTAATAAAAGTGTTAAAAATCTTACATCAAAGTATAAAGTCTAATTTTTTTTATATTATAAGTCACGGCAAATAAGTCTAGCGTTGACCTTCAATGCGCAGAAGTCGAAAATGAGGTATCTCGGTGTGAGGGGGTCGCGGGGAGGGCGTGAGGATCGTTCGTAAGCACTGATTAGCTCTCGCAGATCCCTCTGTAAGCGTGATTGGCTCTCCAATCATATTGTGTCCCGCTCACTCGTACGACACTGCGCGCACTTGAAGGTCACCACTCGACTTACGTGCCAGGGGTTATACACCCTTTATGATACCCTATACCCTTATTATTATGCCCTTGAACTTTTAAACTCAAGGGCAGAGGGTTTCCACGACACTAAATGTCTGGCAATGCACGACGTGATTTCTAATACTATTCAAAAGAAAATATAAAAAAATGACTTTTATACTTGGACGTAAGATTTCTTACACTTTTATTACCTATTATCTCCCAAAGTAACCATAATCTCAACTTCATATTCGCTGATCGTTCCTCCCTGTGTTGGGGACAATACACACTTTAAACTTTCAGCTTTTATAAAATAACGAAGGTCTGGCCGTCGTGGGCTCTTGCTCTATTAGTTTTGACTTTGCGCTAATATGCCCAGACCCTCAGCCATCCGCTACGTTGAGCGGGTGTGCGATTCCCTGCAAATATCAACCAGATCACCTCTGTAATGTATATTTGCACTCGTGGAAACTCAACATAGCGTTGGCCTTATTATGTAATTACCTGTTTAGTGGGCAGCGTCACTACGGGATGCTGCCCGTGGATCTCCTTCTTGGACAGTCGCTCGAGGACTATCCTGGTGGACTGGTCGGAGCCCAGCGATATGACGCAGAACCCCTTCGACTGCCCATTTGCCCTGTTCTCGAAGAACTTCACGTCTTGAAAGTCCGTTACGCCGATATCGGCGACCGCGTTAGCTATATCTTGATCGGTCGCCCACTGGAAAACATACGCATCCAAAACTCAGGGAAATGCCATCTCATAGAACGCGAAGCGAAATAGAAAATACATACTTCACTGTGCATCGTTTCTAACCAGTGTCACCGATACCCCGTTTTTAAACTCGCCACGAGAAACCCTACACCGATATATTTTACCAGTATACCGGATGTCCCAAATATACTAATTCGACCGCGACTAGATTAATTTGCTTCACTATTTTTTAAGTCCTTCCCTAGAGAATACGCATTCAATATTCATCACGTTTGCAAATCGTTCAATCTTTCCATCTGACACATTCACCATACATTAATAATCCAATAAACGAAATAAACGAGATGTGTATTTATTAATTTTTCCGGTATGAAATATTGGGTGGAAAGGAAACAGTTTTAGTTTTAACCATTCTTTTATTTCATTATCACATCGATATTTAATTTTAATTATATTACTTCGCAGAGGATAAATAAAGCAGTAAACATGCTGCCATAAAATAACTTTAGCAAAAAGTGGGTAGGTACGATTTCCTTCGCCAGTATCGAAGGGTGGATTTTACAAATCTACAATGAGACAAAGACAAGACAATGTCCTTATTATTATTTACACTTTAAAAATTATTTAACAGCATAGATTAATCAACCATTTTAACTTTGATATATCTAAGTGACTTAGTAAAAGTTCAGATTTAATTTCAAGATCAACAATAGGTATTTGAAGAGTTATTTAACAAGATCGTTCTAAATTAAATATTAATACCCAAACACCGTCGGAAATGTCGTTTTAAACAATGCAATTTTCTTTGAGACCGAATTAATACTCTAATACAAATGGATTACAGTAGCTATTACCCTATTTATAGCTATATTGTAGCTATTATAAATAAATTGAATTATATTGGTTGATACAGGAAAGATTTACGCGAAACACAAGCCAATGTCGTTATAAATAATGTAGGTATGCCGCAATTCAAAACCGAAAACAGTTTGACTGAAATACATAAAATAAACATAACTGACACATTCCATAGTTGCACAAACTTACAGATGTTAATTCGCTATTCGAGTAATTTTAAATTAATCCCCCCCAAAGTATAACCTGACAAAATATAAAATATATAACCTGACAATCATGGCGACACAGAAAAATAAAATATAATGTAAGAAACTACAACTCCAACGCAGACAAGTCAGTGGTAATTCGAAAAACACAGGACATAATAAACATAAAAACAAAATTCAGTACACGAGAATTAATAAAACACTACAATTAGGTACAAGCATATTCTTACCTTGTTGATAACCTGATAAAGGAAAATATTAAGTTATGGTAATTTTTGACAATCAGAATTTTGGCTGCCAATTGAGAGACCTCATGCACACATCAACCAATATCCTGATTTAAAACAAAAGCTTAAAAAAATAAAGCACATTATCTACCTTTAAAAATATCTTTCGTCAAAATATATCCAGGGTTCCTATCCCCCCTAAGTGGTGGCAGGGGCGGTTAAATCACAGAGGAAAAACGGAATAAATGCTATCCAAATGATCCCTTTCGGCCAAAAATTATTAAAGGTGAAATATTTCTTTTTTATTACAAATTGGAATGTCAACTTCTAGGAAAAAAAATATAACGCAATAGTTTGTTTTTAATAAACTTTTAAATCATCGACATTTTTTTCTACAAAAAATAAAATGATCAACTTCTTGGCCAATTTTTGCCAAAGATATTAGAGATATAATTAATTTTTAATTCAATAGCATTTGACCGCCACTACAACACCTGACGGAGGTCGTGACCCCTATATATATTTTTAAACAACAGCCTATCACAAAAAGTTACTATAATTTGACAGATTTCCAATACAAAAACTGTCAAATGTAGTCAAATGTTTAATTTTTTGAGGAAACGAAAACGAAACTGAAACAGTTTAAACATTTCTATGTTTAAATAGTTTCAGTTTCGTTTAACTAATTCGACAATTTAGATGTAGATCTATTTACTTTTGAATAATATAAAAAAATGACAACATTTTCTAACTGTGAGGATATAGATTCCTAAATAAGTATTTAGTTCAATGTTTCTATATTCGCCTTAGGCCCTATATACTATGTTTATACGACGGTTACAAAACATAGTACATATTATCCAATTATAATTATTGGACACTTAATTATTATGCATTCAGAATTTTAAAAGTAGTCTGAAAATTAATAACTATTTAAAAAATAATTTATAAATAAATCAATGAATATATAAATAAATAAAGCTTTCCTCCTCATACTCTCATTGACACACACAAGTTCAGATTCATAAACATTCAAAATATAATCTACTACAGGCATTCAACCGCATAAACCGAGATATTTACAAATTCCTGTCATGGATTGTATACAATGGGACAACAAATACCTGTATCTAACACTAATAAAACAAATCAAAGTATACAGAAAACAATATAGAGTAACAAATTATACTGCTTCTCAAAAAAATATATATAATGCGCTCTTAGCTAATTTTATACACATTTGTAATTTTTTTCATATAATTTCCATTTCAAGTCTTTCAAACCATAACAATTAACAGAGGAAAGTGTAAATATCTCTTCTATCAATATTTGCCAAGTATTCTACTGAAAATGACAACATTATATTCTAAGTTTTGATATATATCAAGAATTCAATAATCACTGTAAATGTGGTAAATGGATCCTCATAAATATCCAATATCTTGTCAATTAGTAAGAAAAACGACATCATCTTTACTATCTCACTAATTATCTGTAATGATGAACACAGGTTCATACCTATTGCTTATTCGATAGAAGAGTGATATGACTAATTTTTTTAATTTACGATTTTTTTTTGTATATCTTATCATAGTAGCAAAAACAAGTTAATTTAAATATATTATTAAAAAAAGTATGTATTGCATTTCTTAAACAAAACTCAGTGCAATGACCATTTTACTTAGGTGTATCACAAAGATTAGCCTGCAAGACAAATACTTTATCTTCCCAAAAGCAATACAGTCAAATTAATAAGATTCCGATATGGTAAAATTAAGATCATTTCTGGATGGACATATACGATATATTCGCTGTGACATAACGTTTAGCGAGTGCTTATATTTAAATGATAAATGATTATTCCTTAAAACCGCGTCATGCGCTGAAATTGGATTCGCTCCATCATTTATCACCACAACAATCAAGAGCTTCTTCGAAATACATTTAGGAGGTAAGCTTTCAATTCAATTCCCAAGAAATGGCTTTTAGGTAAACCTAATGGTAACCTAATGGCTTTTATGTGTACCGAAAGCTTACCTTGGCGTGCCAAGGTAAGCTTTTGGTACAAGGCTGTTATGTGACACATGTCAAATAATACTATACCCAGGATATAAAATATAAATAAGAAACCTTGTTTATTGGGGATACTATCAGGTGACATGTTTTAACGCATGAAACACACTAGAAAGTATAAATATGAAATAGATATGTCAATATTCACCGCTTTTATATACCTACCTCTAAATATACATTTATAAATAAATTAAGTGTTAATTTATTTCTTTATTCCACGATTTTCATAAAACAGTGTTAAAAATTTGACTATTAGTATTACTTTTAAATCATGAAAATATTACAAAAAATTAAAACAGTTATTCACGAAATATTTAATCCAATATTTTAATTCAATGAAATATGAAAGAATTTCATTTATAGAAGAAAAATCATTATCATTTTAAACTTGTTTTTGCTTAAAATTGATATAGCAACATTTGACAGCTCTTAATTCAAATTCAAATAAACTTTATTCATAATTGCTACACTGTAAACTTAATGAATGTCAATTCATGCTCTTTTAATGCTATTCTTTTCTGCATTGTATAATATGAAAAGGATAGCAAAGATATCAAATAACCTGTCAATTTAATTTAGTTATAAGATTCTGTACAATAGAATTACGTTGTGACAATCGTTTTACATATTAAACATGTTTTACTGATATATACAATTTTATTTCTTTAATCTATACTAATATAATAAAGCGGAAAAGTTTGTTTGTTTGAACGCGCTAATCTCGGAAACTACTGGACCGATTTCAAAAATTCTTTCACCGTTGGATATGTATGTGATCCTTGAGTGCTATAGGCTATATATTATGTACCACGGGCGAAGCCGGGGTGGACCGCTAGTTCATTCATATATTGAACTCTACTTGAACTTTACAATATCTTAAAAAATCAAAAAGTTCTTAATAAATTAAAAAATCACAAATTTTCCTGAGCTTGCAAATTTTGCTATATCAATTAAAGTGAGATATGTATGTCAGTTTTAGCACAATTAATGTAAATATATATAGGCAAACACAATAGAAAATTGTATTTAGCCACATTTCATATTAATAATAAAATGTAATTGCACTTAAATTTCAATGGTAAATAACCAAATGAATGAGATCCCAGTTAACTTTTATACATATACAGTCTTGTAACATATTTTAAAGGTTCAAAGTTTCATGCTTTGTTATAAGCATGTACATACATAGTACATTAGGTATTGCCTATTATAATTATATATTTTTATAAAAGCAATGTTTCTTAAAATAAAATTGCAACTACAGTGTGGCTAATTCTGTTGTACACAATCTCTAAACCTAAACTAAATTGACAGGTTTAAAAATAGTGCTATCCCCTTCAGCAGGGAGGATTGTGAAAGAGACAGGAACATATTTATTTAGACCTGTCATTTTAGTTTAGATTTAGAGGTTGTGTACAACAGAATCGGCCACAGTGTTGTCTTAAATATTTGGAAACAAACTCTTTAGCCAAACGAAAGAACAATTTCAATTGTAGATGAGGTAGTATTATTAATTTATTATTTTCAATTAAATGTAAACAAGTGACAAAGAGAATCATTATTATATAACTTTTTTTACACATTTTTTTACAAGCTAATATTGCTATAATTTCAAGAAATCTTTTAGTACCTAACTGGCACATTAATATTTTCATCTATCTATGGCTAACTTAACATCACTGTTAATATTTTTCATACAGGATGAAAGCAGTTTTTTTTTCATCAAATTATATAAATTAAATTTATACTGATGTACCTATATAATCCAACTAAATTGATGCGACTGAGTAGCATTTGTTTGCATTGGTGGTTATTCAGTTTTATACAAATTCTTAACTAAATTGACAGAACTAAATGTAATACTTATCCTTTTCTTAAAAAGTTAAAAGTATAAAAGTATTTTTAGACCTATCAAATTAGTTTGAATTACAGATTGTGTACAACCAAACTACCACCATTATCTTGTAAAAATCTCATGATATTTAGTTCGTCAATTTAGTTCATTTATATGACAGAGAAAGAAATATTAGGCTTATATTATGCTAATATTATAAAATTAGTATCCACTAATATTAACTTAATATAGGCCCAATTTTTTTGAATGAATGCATTCAAATAGAAACAAAAAGTAAATCAACGAGCTGAACCAATGCTAAAAAATGTTACACAACACTACTTATTATAATGCTGTTTGAAGTTTATACTTTGAATAATTTAACAAGTTTTTATTAAACGAGAATAAATTCATTTGGTTATTTATACATAGGACTGCTACCTTTTGTTTTGTAGATTTAGTGCAATAAAAATAAAGATTTTGTTTAGACTAACTAGGCAAACCTAACTGGACTGAGAATTGGCAAATTTTAAGGCAAAAAAAGCAATATAGCATAACAGTATACAACAACAGTCTATCACTGCGCATTGTATGTTTGAAATCGATACATAAAAAATGGCGATATTATTATCAACCTATTTAAAAGGTGGCAGACCTAATAAAATCCGTATCAACGTAACAGATGTTTGAAAAATAATAATTATAGTAACGTCCTATATTTACATAATAATATAACTAAAGAGAAAAATCAGGTACAAACCCAGGTGAGGTTGCCGACGTAAAGTTGGAAGCGGCGGCCATGATGGCCGTGGCTTGGGGCGTTGTTGTGGTGGTACGGAGCCGCGCCGTTGGTTTCCTCCGGTGGGTGCTGGTGCTGCGGCGGTCCGGAGTTGGGCGGCCCGTCGCCGTCCTCGGGCTTCGACGTCGGCGCTGCGATCACGTCGTCGTACAAGTCGACATTTTCACCTCCGAAGTCGTCCTGTAATCCACGCCGTTAGTCGTGTTAAACGTTGCGCCGATCGCAAGTCGCAACATAAACAATACATTAATGGCTCTGAAAACGAATTTATATTCAATTTATTGACTCACCTGTCTATTAAAATCAGATTCAATATCGTCGGCGTACAAATCTATATCCACGCCTCCATCCGCCATTTTGCGAATTGAAAATTTTGAGCGGCGACGCGATACAATATTCTTCGCCAGTGTGACCATAGAGATAATAATAATATAGGTTCATGGTGTGACCACTCACCACATTTAAATTGGTCAATCTACTTCTGCAGCTTCAAAAAACTACCGAAATATACCACAGTTTTGGTAAAAACTACCACAAATCTACCTCACTTAATATGATAAAATAGAGATGAATCATGAAATAAAACTATATTTCATTAGAGTCTGGCCAACGAAAGTAGAAAATCATAAAATGCCGATAATTTTAAATAAGATTGTTGACGTCGTTGACGTGGAAGAATATTGCAATTGTAGGCTTTACAAAAGGCATTGTCTCCTTCCGATGATTTAGTCAACCACTTTGAAAATAAAGAGTTTTGCTCCCACTCCGTACGATATTGCCTTCCGTATTTTCTTTTCATGGCGATAAATTAAATTACAAAACAAAGAAATCGCTCTCGATATGTGCTCTTCAACTCATAGTACACGTAATCGACTATAGGTAGGTACATTAAGTTAAAAGTAGACGTGCCTACTTGCGAACGGGCAAAGAAGATTAATAAAACAAGACTAGCTATGACCTGTTATGGATGGAGAAACCCCGCCCCAAAAATCTTACTAAACAGAAGGTTGCCATATACTTGATCCAAAATCTACCAAATCTATCAGAGAAAAAATCAAAAATGTGTAATTATACCAAAATCTACCCAACAATTTTTAACTACCACAACAAGCCTTAAATCTACCAAAAAAGTAGAAATCTACCACATGTGGTCACGCTGTTCTTCGCAGCGATTCAACTTGGTCTATGAACTCTATGGACATTGGACTTGCCTTTAGTGTTGATTTGAACCACAGATCACTAATATACTAGTCTCATTTGAACTACCTACGTGATATCGATGGAAATGATTAATGTTCAATACAGTTATTGAAGGATCATGATTCATGTATCGATTATTAAGTTTGAGTTTGAACATATTTTAAGTTTTGAGCTACCTAGTATATATTATGATTTTGATGTTTTTATTTTTACATCCCTTTGAGAAACTTAGTATGTGTAATGAGTACACTCCTATTGACATTCGTTTTCTTTTTCAATCTAAATACTAAACTAAAGGGTGTCAAGAGAACGCTCTTGGAAACGAAGACAGGTGATAGTACCTATTTATGATTACTGATACGATAGTATAAAAAAGAACGTGAAAAAAAATCATGTTTACAAAAAAAAATTGCACTTTTTTTGCTATACCCGTTTTGGGGGGGGGTAAACAGAACTGTAAATGCAAAAAACTTATTTGTTGTATTTTTTAAAAGTTTGTTACGTAATCTTGCGTGTGTGTGCAAAAGCGCAGGGCAAGCAGCTAGTGGCGCCATCTGTTATGCGTATCCGAAACTAATGTAATAATCTAGAAAGGTCACTGTTCGATGATTTTCTTAAATAAAATGAAGCTTATGTCACTCGAACCATAGCAAAGAATCAATGGACACCTCATTCATCAAAGTTGGTCCAGTAGTTTAGGCGCTACGGTGGTACACACAGAATTTCGGTGTGTACCACCGTATATACATACATACATACATACATACATAGACTGCTAAAATCGTAACCCTTCCTTTTGACTTTGCCATAGTCGGGAAAAAATGATGTGGCAACAATTTACGTCTTAGTATTCTATAAAAATCTTTATAACATGAAAAAGTAATATAAAAAATGGTTGTCTTTAAGTCGGTTTACGGACGATAATTTTATGTGATCACGTCGAAAACAAAGACACAAGTAGATCACAAGCCAAACGCTTAGGCCAATCGTGCCTTCTCTATCGCTTGCTCCGCGCTCTCCCTTGCACGCGGTACGTGACAATGAGTAATGCTTTTTCGTTCATAGATTTATATGACGTTATCACGTCAAAAAGTCGAACATTTAAAATCGATGTTACATGCCTAGTTGCTTTCGCTCATCCCTAGAACAGACGCAATTTTTTTTTTCTAAGTATGTGGATTCTTGCTTTTTTGATATACGACTGAGTTTTTTGGATACCTTTTCATAATGATAAATTAATAAATTATAATAATTATGTACCTAGTTGAAATAATAATGTTATTATTAAATTATTGAAAACTGTTTTTTATTTTAGTAAAACATTAATATGTACCAGCTATGCTTTTTTTGATACCACAAGCAAAACCATCTAGCGCCATCTATATCGCATTGGTATTATTTTTTCATCGGAGTAGGTAATTTTTCGCCATCGCCAGTGCTGTCATCTAGTAAATATTAGAAAAATATTGAATAATAAACTGGCATGCGCGGGTCGAGAGGGGCGACAGCAACCAGCCCTCGCCATTTTCCGTCAACCTCAATCAAGTAAGCTTCTGTCAGTCGCCGTGTGTTTGTGTTGTGATATGAAAAATTATTAGTACCGATGAATATCAATGGGAAATCGTGTTGATTACGACGCCAGACCATGGCTCGTATATTGTGTTTGTGGCTCTAATGCAGCGTACGGTCAGTGATGATGGCCCAGTGATTGGTAAAGTGAAGTGATTTGTGTCGTATGCTGGGGTACCGCAGCATTGAGCTCCTTTCTTTGGATAACTCGTCCTCACGACGACGACGAAGGGCAGAGGGACGTGAAGGTGACGCACCATGTCGGCAAAAAACATTCCAGGAGACAAGGTAGGTGTGTTCTATGTAGTTGTGTCTGGACTCAACTTTCAACCAAAGGTCACTTTGTTTGTTACTGTGATAGGCTCCTTTCTCTTACGAGGCGTGGACGATTGCCAAAAAACTTGACTAACTTATTATACATACATGGAAAATAGTAAAGAATTTACTATTTTAGCGTCACAATAAATTCAATGTTAATTAGGTATATCTATTAGACAATGATAAAATTATCTATTGTTTTGTGTAGTAAGTAACTTTTTTGTTCATCTAAGTTGGTAGGCACTATTCATGATCAAATCATAATATGGGATTTAATAATGTCAATACCTACTTTGTTATCACAGACGTATAAAGAGAAGCAGACCTAACATAATCTTCACAACTACATCTAAGAGAATAAATAATATCTGCGCTTGTTTCTCTCCAACCAAAAATATATGACTCTATCTCTTTTTTTCTGTTGTTGCAACACTTACGCACTCATAGAAAAAATTGATCTTGAGGCAAACCGCTATGTTGCTAAGCTACAAACATGCTACAAATGGTGCTTATGTCAAAAACAAGATCATAACCTGCGAGTTGTTTATTATTTTATTTTTGCATTAAAATCAAGTCTTAAGATCCAAGAATACTAAAATAAAATGGTTAAGTGTAGTGCACCTCTGTGCAGCAATTCTTCATAAAGGAAAACACCTGAAATTTCATCATTTGCAATTAATGATTAAGGTGATTGTTAAATTTTATTTTGATTTAAGAATGAAGCATAATGCAAAGCAAAGCAATCTATCGGAATGAAATTATTAAAAAAAATAGTTTTGTTTAAAAATAAATAATTGAAACTTTTGTTTGTTTTTATTTATTTTACTAATTTTACATAGGTAAGGTAGGTCAAATGAAATAGTTAGGTAGTTAAACTAGTAAAAAGTTAGTTTGATAAATAGTTTACAAACTAGCGTTTCACTAGTTTAACTACCTACCTATTTCATTCGAGTGAAGTGTCACGTCATAACATAGAGCACGAAGCGAATCATAAATCAGCAGGCCTATTCTGTATCTCAGTGGTAACGAAAACGTTAGAACCTATGAAAATGTGCCCATCAAATAATTATCAAACCATCATTTTACATTGTGTAACATCTGATGATGATGAACTGCATCCCAGTTGGAAATTAAGGTTACAGAATGTAAAATAAGGGTTTAACAATTTGATGCCACTTTACCGTAGTTTTCAAATTAATTTCATCACAGATTAATGATTAGTATCTATACTAATAAATAAAATTGAAGTGTCTGTCTGTAATTTCCAAATAACTACCACATATTAAGCTCATATGGTTATTTGAACGATACCATAACCGAATCACACGTTTTTAAAATTTTTGTCTGTCTGTCTGTTTGAACGGGCTAATCTTCGGAACGGCTGAACCGATTTTGACGGGACTTTCACAGACAAGTAGAGGATTAACCAAGGAGTAACATAGGCTACTTTTTTAACCGACTTTCAAAAAAGGAGTTGTGTTGAAATGAATGTTAAAAACGCCCTGATAGATATTTTCGCTGCGCGCGACGGCCGACACTCGCGCTACACGGAACTCCCCGCACCGCGCGCGCCGCGCGCCCCTGCGCCCTGCGGTCGCCGTACGCGGTACCGCGGTACGCCGCCGCGCGGCGGGGGGCGGGTGGACCAGAAATCTACTTATCCCTCAGTATTTGTGAAAAACCGAAATTCACGCGGGCGAAGCCGCGGGCAAAAGCTAGTCTACGATAAATTTCATATCACAGATACTTAATTATAGGCCTGCAGGTCAGTCACTACGCTACGCTTTACTATCTATACTAATCTGGCAATAGTGTTATTTGACTATACTTTCAAGGGCCTAGTGACTCGAATAATAATCTCAATGTTCGCGCGATTATAGATACAAAATCAACCGCGCGATGACCGCGTAATCGCTTTCTAATACGGCGACAACGCCTAAGTCTGATTCCGCGTTACGAGTTCAGTCCCTCACCCTCGCTTGCATGAGTTCGGCCCTGTTTACTGTCAATGTGTACGTGAAATTTGTATGTAGGCGTAATTGGCACGCCAATTTTTTTGTTATGTTAGGTCTGCTTCTCTTTATACGTCTGTGTTTGTTATTTAAATACATAAATGTACATAAAATTAATTAACATGAATTGACTTGATATTTAATCCTACACCTATAAATCTTAACTGTGACAATGCACAGTCTATACTTGTGGACCTAGAGATTTGAAATTTGGAGGAAATATTCCTTGAGTACCTTTTTGGTGCACTAAGGAGGGATTTTTTGGAATTCTATCACAAAAGGGTGGTAAAGTTTGTATGAAGAGTAATTTTATTTAATCTAAATACCCAGTTGTTTTAGTTGACAAATACTATCACTATCAACTTACTACTGACACACTTCAAAAGAATTAATAATTTTGAGTGATTTTCAATTTCTGCTTGTTTCAAAGCTTGAAGGTTTGGAAGGCACTGCACAGGGCTCAGATACTTGAAAGTTTTTTTTTTATAATTAAAATATACATAGTTACCTGCATGCCACAAGCTGAAAACATTAAGATGTGTGCTCAGGCAATTATTTTCTCAATATAAGAGATATTAAGCTTGAATATTGGTACTAAAACCATGCCTGCATTGCCTGGTGAAAAGAAAAAAATATTTTTATAGAGAATTAATGCCATCACTCAATATCTTAATTTGGAGTGCTCTAATACAAATGGCAAAATAAGCTTTGCAGGCGATAATATTATCTTTGTAAGAGATATCAAGAAAACTGAATATGAGAACTTAAACAGCATTACCTGATGAGCAAAACTATGTTGAATACTTAAAAATAAATAAACATGACGATTTTAATTTTACCTACTAATCCCATACATTTACTAGGAATATCAGTTAAACCAATTTTTTTTTGTCAAATCTTTTACAAATAGTAACACTATTTGTAAATGTCAACTTGTTTACCAGGCTATGTAGTTTCAGTACCAGTTCTAAGTTTGGATGTCATAAATCCAGGAATAATTGCTTGCACACATATATCGTTTTTACTTTGTATGAAGAAATAGCAATTTAGAGATAAATTAAAACAGAATTTGCACTGAAGAATTCATTCTTATCTTTTAAATATACTTTGTATTGGCCATGGTCGCTATTCCCTTGATAATAGACCTTGTTAAGTGTGAAAAATAGATTGAAATATTAATGATAAGTAATATTCAGGGTTTGTGCAAAAATGCCTCGTTGGTCTAGTGGTTAGCATATTCTGCAGATCACGAGGTCCCGGATTCGATTCCCGGGTTGGGCAAATAATTGTTAGGAATTGGGTTTTTCTGTCAAGAAATTCTCAGTATCAGTCCGGAGTTGAAAGCTGGCAGTGTTTTACCCCCATGCCTCAGAGAGCACAGTAAGAAGTTGGTCCTGGTTATTGTCACTATCATATTTTGTAAGAATATCATTAAAGCCCGCCAACCCCTATTGGAGCAGCGTGGCAGGTCTAAGCTCTAAATCTGTCTCTCCTATGAGAGAGGAAGCCTGTGCCCAGCAGTGGGACGTTAAGAAAAGGCTGTAGTGGTGGTGGTGGTGGTGCCATTTGCCACAAACCATTTTTGGTTAAGTAAATTGCAGAAGTATCCTTAGGTAACCAAATGCTTCAATATTCCAGATGTTGAAGCATGTTGAAGCATTTTGAAGCATTTGATTTTTGACATAACTTTTTCATAGTAATTGACGATGCCATCTATTCTGAGTTAATTACTTAGGCTTAGGTACTTAATTTTAAATGTATGATTGTGCATATTTTATGTTAAATGGAATATTTTGTGTAATTTTGAAATAAAGGACAAAAATATTTGGAGTAGGTAACTTTAATTTGCCAAACTTTAACAAGAGACTTTTTTATGCTGAATTATTTTACATGTTGCTTATACTCAAGAGTTGGGGCAGTTCTTAATCTATTTTGCAGGAAATATTTTATTAAAATATGTAATTGTACTATATTTTAATTTTTACTTTTTGTAAAGCCCACAAATGATATTGACATAATTATGAACTACTCTACTTTCCTAGACATGGTGTCGCCAAAACATAACGTGCGAATCGGTAATAGCATGCCGCTAATGTGAGGTCACCCAGAGGTTACAGACATTGAGGAGTTTTTGTTATTTTACTTTTATCATATTATAGTCAGGCAGCCGAGGAACAAATTTTTTAGTGATTTATAACAAGCTGAACTGTCATAAGTAGGTTCGTTTCGACGAGACAACCAAGTTTGTTATCTACGAAACTTCTAGATGGAGGTAGCTACAGCTGTAGACATTTCATTATACAAGTATATTTACTAAGCTGCATAAAAAAAAATCAGCTAGTTATTAATCATTTTTATAACTTCATAATTTGGAAATATTCGGAGTGGACGATGATGTAGAATACTATTAATAACCAGCTGATTTTTGTATGCAGCTTAGTAAATACTTGAATAATGAAATGCATAATCCTACAAATTTAGTGGAACGATTTCCCACCCGAGCGAATCGAAATGTTTAACACCTACGCACTCGAGTAGCTACCTCCATTGAGAATTTTCACAGTTAAAAAATTTGGTCGTCTCGTCGAAACGAACATACTCACGAAAATTCAGCCTGATATTATTCACAAAAAAATTGTTCGTTGGCTGCCAGACCATATCAAGCCCAAATAAGACGGTTCATTTTTCGAGATTTTTGCTTTCATTTTCGAGGCTTCATCGATGAACCATCGAAAATGAACCGTCTAAACTTCGACCGTTCATCGTTCACAGGCACTTTGCCATAGTAAATATCGTATCATGCATCGTTCACCGCTAAAATGAACGATGAACGGGGCACCGTCTAATTTGGCCTTTAGATTTGGTAGATATGTTCAAAATGTGTGTGAGTATTATTTATATTTCCTCGAGAGAATTAAAAGAGAAACAAGTACAGGAATACATTACTTAGTGCCAGCCAGAGTAACAACAAAAAATTAATTATTACTAGTCATGACTATAATATGTACTTACGGAATGTGCGTGAAGTGGTCATATAAAAAACGCATTAAGTTAATTTAAAAATCATAATTGTTTTTTTCTATGGCACTGTGTTGAAATTCGTAGAAATCGAGAGTTGTTTCGCAAAATTAATTTTTTAAAGTGCCCACCTAAGTATTAAAGTAACGGCATATATGTATTCATTGTTATGACGTTTGTTTTTGAGAGTTTAGTCTTTCGAACCTATGACCTAAATTGTAAAGCCTAAATTAGTCGGTTCATTTTTCGGGATTATGCTTTCATTTTCGAGGCTTCGTCGATAAGTATTCGAAAATGAACTGTCTAAACGTAAACACCGACCGTTCATCGTTCACAGGCACTACCAAATCTAAAGGCCAAATTAGACGATGCCCCGTTCATCGTTCATTTTTGCGGTGAACGATGCACGATAATATGATATTTACTATGGCAAAGTGCCTGTGAACGATGAACGGTCGGTGTTTAGACGGTTCATTTTCGATGATTCACCGATGAAGCCTCGAAAATGAAAGCAAAAATCTCGAAAAATGAACCATCTAATTTGGCATTAAGGAATGTTTGTCTGTTCTAATCAGATGAGTAGAGTAGAGTTTACCAGTAGTGTAGAGAACCAGTAAAGTTACCGACATAGCTTATAGAGTCGCGAAACTGAAGCGGCAATGGGCGGGACAGTGCGAAGAACCTAAAGACGTTGGGGTCTCAAAATGCTCGAGAGGCGACCTCACACCGGTGAACGCAGGGTTGGAAGACTCCCCACTAGGTGGACGGACGAATTCAAACGTGTCTCTGGCAGCCGCTGGATATAGGCGGCACAAGATTGTGACAGACGAAAACATTTTCGGGTTTACAATCATTCGAAAAACTAATGCGGGTACATAAATAAAAGAATTTTATACTACTTACTGTACATAAACTTTAAGGTACAAAACCTACTTAAGACAGGATAAAATAATTGTTCCTTAATTTATAGTTGTATTGTTATTTCCACCTTGTGGTTGATTGATAGGATTAATCACAGCCGTAACATAATATTTTATTTTGAACGGTACTAACCAGGCCAAGGCATTCCGAGCAGACAGATTTATAACTTAGTATTCTGAATGAGAAGCTAAAGTTTAAAATAAAATTAAAAAGTAAAAATAACTTATGAGATTTTAGTTGGGTCTTGTATTTAATTACAATTTCAATGAGTTCGGTGAGAATTTAGTAAAATAAGTAACTTACCTAGTTAAAACCTACTTATGAGGAGCTTGCCTCTAGAGCGAGCGCCCTTTACAAAGGAAGTTTTATTCTTATCGATATTTAAATATTATGTAAATTTTTGAACTTTGACTTTTATTTTTACAGAAATCCGACTGTTTGTCAGACAGATATTATTGAGTATTGATTAATTTGATTTCATTGAGTATAACAATATTGATTAATACTCAAATAAGTATAAGCTCGAGATTGACTTCTCAGGCAGAGATCTATAGAGCGTATTCTAACTCTATAGAGCGTATTCTAACTGTCTATCCATGATATAACTCTATCTCAGGTGTGAGTAGAGTCAGACCAAGCTCTATAGATCTCAGCCTTAGAGTGCTCTTACTTTGTATAAGATATATATAACTGCGCTCAAGTACATTTGTAAATCTCGTTCTTCATCTGCATGTGGAATGTGCTGTCCGTCGGCAGTTGAGGTTCAGCTGTGTCAACTGCAATATAACTGCGTTCAAACTGCAATTTTGTAGTTGGCTTGCATGTCCGCGTCTGTCTAGGCGTGCATACCTATAGTTATAAATCTATGTAATCTATACTATCTATACTTAATATAATAAAGCGGAAGAGTTTGTTTGTTTGAACGCGCTAATCTCAGGAACTACTGGACCGATTTCAAAAATTCTTTCACCGTTGGATATGTACGTGATCCCTGAGTGCTATAGGCTATATATTATGTACCACGGGCGAAGCCGGGGCGGACCGCTAGTATACATATATGCACGCCTGAGACTTCTCCGTAATGTTATCACAGGCGTGTGCAGTCTATCAATCCGCACTTGTTCAGCGTGGTGGACTACGGCCTAAACCCTTCTCACTCTGAGATGAAGCCGTGCCTTGTAGTGGGACGATAATGGGTTGATAATGATGATAACTACGTATACTTATGTAATAGACTAATAGTATAGTTAGTTAAGCAAACTACCGCATTGCAAAATCAAGCAAATGTTTGCCAATTAACGCTCATTAGTCCGGACGGGTGCTGAGGTTAACGATCTTCAATGTGATTGTCTAAATCCATTCAGAAAGGCTCCACCGCAAGGTGGATAAACGTTCTGTCGCCCAGTTTGCGGACCTATATATGTAGGAATATTCTAGGACGGAAAGGAAATCCCTTACAATCGAAGCTTCATGCACTTTGGAAATAAAGTGCACAGTGGCTAAAGCCTCCCACCAGACCAGACCAGAGACGATTTTGAAATTATAAAATCCCAAATTGCCCCTCCCGGGAATCGAACCCGGAGCCTTCCACTTATAAGACCACAACGCTCACCACTGCGCCAGGGAGGTCGTCAACGTTGTTGGTTGTTAGAGCGAGGCCGCACTGCGAAATTTATTCGCGCGAATTTTTTCGCAGAATTCTGTGACATAATATGGAAATGTATGAAGCTGCCCGCACTTGCGATTTAAAATTCGTGAAAAAAATATATACTAAAATGCGGAAAATAAACCGCGCGAATATATTTTGCAGTGCGGCCCCGGCCTTATGGCCAACGAGCTAAAATAAACCATGATGTTTCATAGCTAAGTTTCTGACTCAAACTAGGATCTCATGTGCTATGCAGAGCCAGTCTTTCGCTAAGACAGTGCCATGTTACAGTTAAAAGTAAGTTTATTCATATATATACGTGTAGGTTTTAATCGGTACTTCGGAAGCAGCTCAGTAATTAATAATAGTCATAAATACGTAATAAAAACAATTAGGCCTGTATTGATAAACGCGCAACACCAAAAAAGTGGAAACATTAAATTAAAATACAAATTGCCGCAGACCGGTTTTTGAACACAACATTGACCTATTTAAGCGATAGAATATTTTAAATTTTTTAATAATAGATATCAATGTTTCAATTCTTATTCCTACCACAACACTATATACATATACCGATATGACTTTGCCACGTTTCGACTAGCGAAATAACTAGAGACATTCACGAGTAGTTACTTGATACTTAAGACATTTTAGAGATATGCGTATTTCATCACGCAAAGTATAATATAAGATCTACAGGCATCCTCGTCTCGAGCATAACGCACCGTACTGCAATGTTGTACAAATCACGGCAAATAAGTCTAGCGTTGACCTTCAATGCGCAGAAGTCGAAAATGAGGTATCTCGGGTGGTGAGGGGGTCGCGGGGAGGTCGTGGAGATCGTTCGTAAGCACTGATTAGCTCTCGCGGATCCCTCGTAAGCGCTGATTGGCTCTCCAATCGTATTGTGTCCCGCTGACTCGTACGACGCTGCGCGCACTTGAAGGTCAGCCGTCAGCGCCAGACTTACGTGCCGCTACTTATATGAAACAATGTGATGCGTGAAACAGAGCAACGTTTGCGTGTGCGTGACGAAATACGAATATTGTATCTGAAAAGATCCTAACAAGCAATTTGTTTATTTCATTACAGTAATTTTACAAGTATAAATTGAAAATTTAAAAAACCCCCGACATTCGCCATTTTGTGGCGGCGGCCATCTTGGATTTGCAATAGTGCTATTCTACTAGTCAAGCCCTTTCATTTGATACCCATATTAAGGGAGTTGTGAAAAATATGTAATCCGCCATTTTGTAGCGGCGGCCATCTTGGACCGATTTTCTTCAAACATAGCTAACAACACTCGACTAATTCACCTTTCAAACAAAAAAAAACCGCATTCAAATCGGTCCACCCGTTTGAGCGCCACAGGGTAACAGACAGGCACACACACACAGACACGTCAAACTTATAACACCCCGTCGTTTTTACGTTGGGGGTTAAAAACTAGGCTGCGTTCACACCGACCGCATTGTTAGCCGCCGACTGTGATCGCGAAGTCGGACTGCATTTTTAGTTCACACTTCACACTATGCTGACGAAACGCTGTAGCGTACCTACAATGCACCACTGATGTGAACAAAACAGTATGTTTCTGTACGTTCACTCTACATACGTAGGTACACTGCAGTTTCTCGAATAAATAAATGAATCGAATAAATTAATAAACGGACTCGATTCGTGTGAACACAGTGTTCGGCGCTGGGATCAGATATACGCTGTCGCGTTCAGCTAAGAATTGTAGGTTCGGTTTGTGAAACAAAAGATGTATACGAGTATGTAAAAGCTGACAAACGCTCGCTCACAGTCGGCGGCTGACAATACGTTTGGTGTGAACGTGGCCTTATACTTGCAAATTGCAATCACCTAGTCGGTGAAAAATTGCGGTCCTAGTCGACTAATTCAGGCGTGATTTTATAACGACCTTAGTCAAGACATAGTACACTGGTTGTATACCAGTAGTGAAACTACCTACAAAGGTTCGAAACAGTTCACTCACACAAACATGCGCATCGACGAGACCATTTAGCAGCAGTCGCTACTGACATCCACGCGAAAACCCGGTAGGGGTCTCGTCGATGCGCATGTTTGTGTGAGTGAGCCGTTTCGAACGTTTGTTGGTAGTTTCACTACTGGTTGTATCTGTGTACTGTGGTCAAGACTCGAGAGCCAACAGCGTGCTCTTTCTGTTCGACACCGTTTGACCTTTTTCTATTGTTCTAACACTTCGTCCTTTGTTTCCTCGCCGACTTCCATTTCTTAACAAGTATAAATTAAAAATTTAAAAAAACCCCCGACATTCGCCATTTTGTGACGGCGGCCATCTTGGATTTGCATAGTGCGATTCTACTAGTCCAGCCTTTTCATTTTATACCCATATCAAGGGAGTTGTGAAAAAATATGTAATGCGCCATTTTGTAGCGGCGGCCATCTTGGATCGACTTTCATCAAACATAGTTAACAACACTCGACTAATTCAACTTTCAAACAAGAAAACCGCATTCAAATCGGTTCACCCGTTTGAGCGCTAAGGGGGAACAGACAGACACATACACACACAGACAGACAAGTCAAACTTATAACACCCCGTCGTTTTGCGTTGGGGGTTAAAAACAGTTCGCTGGTAGCCTTGGCCCATGACGCTTTTCGCTCCAGATTATTGGAAAGTAGACTTTGTTATTAAGTAACAATAAGATATTAATTAGTGTTTAAATTACTCAACTGTTGCGCAGCAGTATAAGATGTAGGTAAACTTAAGTGAGAGGTTAATATGGGATTTCAATATCTGGCGACAGCCTCGGCCGTAATCCATGCAACGGGGTCGCAATATTGCAATTCAATTATTGTGGTACACACTTTCTGGTGGACGAAGTATAGTCCCTTTCCCGTGACTTCGTCCGCGTGGAGTTGGGATTTTAAAAATCCTGTAAAACCCCCGTTATCCCGTTACAAAAAGTATCCTTGGCGCTCTCTAGTGTCTGACCTAGGGTCTAGGTCATTAACTATGCCTATGGAAGATCACGTCGATTCGTAGCTCTGCTCTCTTGCGCCGTGGCCCGTGATTGAAAGACAAATCAACAAACAACGTTTTCGCTGGGTCTAGACTTCTAGAGTATTTTGGCATTCAACACCCTGTCAAATTTTTGAGTTTTGAGTTCAAGTATTCTGCCATTCATGTCCGTCTGTCCTGCGCTTGTTCGCTTCAATGGGATGTTCTTGCAGATTTTATGTTTTTCGTTCTGTCGTAACTGGAAACCATTTTTCGAAATGAGGCATTGTTTAATCATACTTATGCTGTACATTTATAAGCACACATGTGTCATATTATTAACAAGTGGAAACCCGCGACTTCGTTCGCGTGGATATTGGTTTTTAAAAATCCCGTGGGAATCATTTTGTCTTTCCTAAACTCCTTTGAGCTCATACCTTGCTGAAAACTGTTAAAAGTTCACTGGCGGATGTTTAGGTAGATCAAAATGTAAACATCCACTAGTGAAAGTCCCATCAAAATCGATCCAGCCTTTAAGAGATTAGCCAGTAATCTTTAAAGTATTTCCTTTCTAACAAAAAAAGAATGAATGAAATCGGACCACGCATTAATGAATTACAGCTAAGTACACATTTTGACTTTCATCTCCTCTCCCAAGGGAACCGTGCTGAATTTCGGGATAAAAAGTATCCTATATGTTACTCCGTAGTATGAACTTAAATCATGCCAAGTTTCATTTCAATCCATTCAGTAGTTTTTGCGTGATGCGCGCACAAACATACAGACAAACAGATAAACAGACAAACAGCCAAAAAATTCAAAAATAGCTTTTTTACGTTCTATTACTTATCCCTAACATCCCCCAGTTATTATTTTGCAAAAATCTTTAATGTACAGATACGTCAAGTCTACGATTTTATTATATGTATAGATATCATTTATAGAATATAGATTATATTTATAGACCTCACTGATAGTCAAGGTAAATGTTCAGCATGAACACAGACGCAATTTGTCACCCTCGATTCACGTCAAGCTCAGCGTCCCGATCCATTCATCGCGAACAATGCACGCTGAGAGAAAAGCTCGTCAATTTTCAGACGGCTAGACTGCCGAAATTGCGATAGTTTATGGCTCGTTCTATATTTAATACATTCTACGTCATCGAGCACGATTGGAACGGGCGCATGAACTCTTCTAGTTATTCCATACAGGATCAATTAACAGTAGTAAAATAGTGAAGGCCTAAATAGCGCAACGGATCGGGTGGACTGAAAATCGGTAGCTAAATCCCTCACATCGCACTATCATTGTATTACACCGACTCCTTGGCCCTTGCACAAGCTTGCGCTTAGTTGGAGGGGAAAGGGCATTTTTAGAGTGCGTCATCACGCACGCCAGCAAGTCTCCGCAAGTGTGAAAGTACATGTAGGTCTGCACGTACCTTGCATCCGGGAATATCCTACTCTACTGAAATGTTGCATGAAACAGTTTATCCGGGAATAACGCACTCTACTAAAATGTTGCATGAAACAGTACGATGCGCGGAACAATGCTTGCGGTTTTCACCACCTAGGACGTGCCCGCTTTCCTTTCCTACGTATACTTGCTAATTTTGCCCGGTCTTGAGCACCCAATTTTTGATTTTTGAGCCAGATTTGTGAGCTAACTAACGGATAGTTAGCTCACAAATTTGGCGCTGCGAGTATGGGATGTTGAGTTTTGAAACATTCCTACTAATATTATACATAAATATATCGCGGAAAAACGAATGGTTCCTGAGATATTTACAGCATTTAATGTTAATGATTGAAATACAAATCAACAAACAAACAGACTTTCGCATTTATAATATTAGTAGGGATCATCCAATCATGCAGGTGCGTTCGAAGCTTATCTATCAATCTATATATTATATATACACTATACAGTACAAAAACGCCCACACAGTCATTTACACGTCCTCTTCTAGAGAAAACATGAATCTTGATTTTTTTTTATGTCTACAAAATACAGGTCTATGTAGTATGTATCTACTGTGACATCGATATGAACGTATAAAGAATTGTGAAATCATCGTGTAGGTGGTCATGCATTTAGTCTTAACTTATTGACCTTTGAGTATTTATAAAATTGATATTGTGACCAATTCTGTTGTACACAAACTCTAAATCTAAACTAAATTGACGAGTTTAAAAATAGTGCTATCCTTTTCCGCAGGGAGCATTAAGAAAGAGACAGGAATATAATATTTAGACCTGTCATTTTAGTTTAGGTTTAGAGATTGTGTACAACAGAATTGGCCACATTAGCTTTTTAATAATAGACGTGTTTCATCTAAGTCGGTATATTTGCGGTGTGTTTATAATAGAACGGGATTTTCCCTTGTTCTGTACTAGGAAATTCCCATTTTCATAGTTAATCGTATTGGTGTGGTGAAGACTCTTCTCAGAATCCGTTTTCCGAGTCGGTGGGAAAGCCTTGACTTGTCATAAAAGCCATTTGTTGGTGAAATAAATAAGGTTGGATCTTAATTTTTTTTAATCTTTTATGATTTGTCAAAGCAAATCAAAATTTTTACAGCTAATTCATTAAACCAATAATTGTTGGACTTTTGACGTAAGTAACTGAAAAGTCTATTTAAAGCTATATTTCCTGAATTAATTTCTTCGCCGACTCTACATTTATAAGTTTAACAAAGAAAGTCTAAGCCCGAAAGGTTTAAATTTCAAAATTACACACAAAGTTTCTTAATCACAATACCTAAAAGGAGTTATTTTACTTCATCCAAGTTTATGGAAGTATTCGGAAACTCAAAGTTTGCATAATGGACCTAAGACTCGAACGAAACAATTTTGAATTAAACCTATCTAACTTGTTCATTAATTATTTTTGAACAAAACTAAATCACTACATAGTATAAAACAAAGTCGCTTTCTCTGTCCCTATATCCCTATTTATGCTTAAATCTTTAAAACTACGCAACGGATTTTGATGCGGTTTTTTTAATAGATAGAGTGATTCAAGAGGAAGGCTTATAAGTAGAAAAATTGGACCCGGTAGGTGGCGCCAATAGCTGGCAGGACGACGTCTGGCCGGGTCCGCTAATAATAAATAATAAATAGCGAGGAAACAAACATGCGGGTTATGTCAAGTGATTTTTCGTCTATGAATATCTGCATTACCAGAACTACCAATATGTTACCGTACAAGCTTACACAAGCTTTACGCGACTTTAACCTTAATTTACCTGTTTAAACAAGTATAAATTAAAAATTTAAAAAACCCCCGACATTCGCCATTTCGTGGCAGCAGCCATCTTGGATTTGCAATAGTGCTATTCTACTAGTCAAGCTCTTTCATTTGATACCCATATTAAGGGAGTTGTGATAAAATATGTAATACGCCATTTTGTAGCGGCGGCCATCTTGGACCGATTTTCATCAAACATAGCTATCAACACTCGACTAATTCACCTTTCAAACAAAAAACCGCATTCAAATTGGTTCACCCGTTTGAGCGCCACAGGGGAACAGACAGACACACACACACACACACACACACACACACACACACACGCACACACACACACACACACACACACAGACACACACACACAGACACGTCAAACTTATAACACCCCGTCGTTTTTGCGTCGGGGGTTAAAAAACGCAATTCGCAATATGTTGTCTTTCAAAATGCAGCCAATATTATTGCTTGGGGCTACCAAGGTGAAGGAGGTGCGGGTGGCCTTGAGAGGGAGGCTCTAGGGAGAAACGCTCATTCTGTAGAAGGTTTCCTTTAGCAAACACTTTAATATAGCACCGAGCTCTTCGTCCGTAGTCTATCCGAGAAATAAAAGGATGCGAACAAACATGAGTCATTTGAAGAAACTCTTTGCATTAGGTAGGTAGTTCTCTGCATGGAAATGAGCTGTTTTTAAGACCAAACGTTGAGTTTGCTTGAACTACCCTCACAAAATTATGTTTTTTTAACATAGGAGAAAACGAAACTCTGCATTCCGTTGCAAGAATCGTTGTTTTATTGTTGTCTGACTGAACGTATGCTCTTGATTAAACCACTAGTCATGTCAGTCAGTTAGTAGAATTGAATTAGGCCAACGAAAGGCATTTATTACCCAATGGGAAGGATTCTGGGTAATGCATCTCTGTCTGGCTAAGTCTGGGGTCGTACCGAGAATTTTTTGAAAGTACAATGTGAACAACTAGTGGATCTAATCTTTCAGCACATTTGTGTGACATCAATGATAATAGGGTGTAATCAGCACCATTTCGACGACAATACTGCAGTTTCCAAAAAAAGTAATGTTATGGTATATTTTGTTAAACTGTAAGATAATTCAATCTGAACACGCTGAACAATCTTTCGATAGGCCAGATGAAAAACGAATTTCCCGATCTAAAATCCGACGTAGTCAGCAAATGGGCTCCAATGTTCGACGGCATTAGAGAACACATAACTTAGGCTTAGGGGGTTGCGTTTTTGACAGGCCGTTAATACGAGCATTGCACCCTTGTTAGTTTAAACCCTCCGTTCGGCGTGTGGTGCACGAACGTGTAAATATGTTCCGTAACGTGCTTACGTACGTAGATTACAATAGGTATGCGCAATTGGAAATACTAGCCAAAACATGTAAAATAATGGAAAAGAAAATCCTACTAAATGCCATTTCACTAACTTGTACTAAATGATTTACCTAAGTACTGAACGACCGACGTTTAAGCTTCAACAAAGCTTTAAATTGTGGTATTTCAATTAGTAGGTATATATTCTGTGATACTAGCTCTAATTCCTTTGTTACACAAAACCAAAACTCAACTAAATGAAAATGTCAAGGGAATTTCGTCCATTTCCACAGGGGACACTGTGAAATGGATGATAGTAGTTACTTCTAGATTTATCAATGTAAGCTATGTACATTGACACATCTAAAAGTAGCTACAGCTTAGAATTTCTATATATACTTACTATAAACCAAATTCTAACGAATAAAGGTAACTAGGTAGCTTTGTCTTTAAAGTGGTCTCTTTTATCTATATATATAAAACAAAGTCGTGTTAGTTCGAACACTTATAACTCGAGAACGGCTGGAGCGATTTTCATGGTTATTGATTTGTTGTGTTTGTCTCCGTCCCGAATAGCATAATAACTATTAAAAACATTGGAAAATTGACGAAAAAATAAAAGAAACCCATACAAAATGTTCACGGGTTTCGTAACTGTCAAACAACCCGTCGCGTGGATACGGTAAACTCTCTCACCCGTACCTATATAATACCTATATAATTCTTTCATACGTGTGTTTATCATCTAACTCCTCCTAAACGGCTGGACCGATTTGTATAAAATTTTGTGTGTATATTTCAATGGTTTCCTGGATGGTTTGAAAACACAATTACTGGGTAGGTACAGGTAACCTACCGGGTCTCAGTAGATGGCGCCGATGTTGGTATGTCACCGGGCAGGACGAAGTCTTCCGGGTCCACTAGTTTTTAATACTAATGTTCCAAATTGATTTTTAAAAGGGGACATTTAATTTTAAATAACAAGGTATACCCACTTAATAATATACCCATTTAAATAATTAAAAGGATGTTCAATGTAATTGGTAGTTTTATGAAAGTTGGAACGAAAAACCTTTTAACTTTGTAAAACTCGGGCATATATTTTTTTAACAAAGTGTACTCTGTAGATAAATTGGACGTTTCAATATTACCGAATGCAATTTGTCTATTCTAGCCAATCGTATAAAAAATATGATAAGTAGGTTACATACAGAAATGAGTGCAGAATTGACGAAAACATTGAACACATCCTTACGTGTAAATCATGCGTGTCGAAGCAGGAATCTCGTTTTTTGAGATCGATAAACAAAGGAGCTGATGACATTGAGGCGAAGTCTTTCGAAGCTAACCTTGTTCCAAATCTGAATTGTATTTAAGTGGGTAATGCGTATTTGAATCGTAAGAAATTTTTCCACACGAAAATCTCGTTTAACTATCTAGACATGCTAAGGAGGCTTTGTTAAACGTTCATGAATAATATTTCTAAAATCATATCATGGCTACTGGTGGTCATCATGGTTATTGAACTAAATCCTACGTGGCTTTAATGTACAGGGTCGAAGCTTTGATGTACTCAGAATAATTTAAGGAATTAGTTTCGGTATTAGTCCAAGAGTCCGTTGTCAAATATCCTACAGGCCAAATTGTCTCGTCTCCGTCATCTCAACCGATGGATGTCCACTGCTGAACAAAGGTCTGTTGAAAGGATTTCTATACTCCAAGTTGTTTTTTCTGCGACTCGTTTGATGTTGTCAGTCCACCATGGATCGAGTACGCGAGACTAATCTTGTGGCAACAGGGGATAAAATTTTGGGGATAAAATGTTTTATCCCCTAAGTATATATTTTTTACTACTTTTTGTATTTATTTTTACTTTATTTGTATTACTACATTATTTGTTAGGTAAATTGAAATCCCAAAACGTTTATCCATTAGAGATTTCTTATGCGGTTAACCTCGCAAATGGCTTATGGAACCTTCAATTTCCATTAGATATTTCATTTTCTTCCATACAGTCTCTACCGCATAATTCGTCGATAAATAAAACCGCTAGTTAATGACATTGAAGTGAATGTTTTCCAACACGACCTTGTACTAAATTTGGAATGCGTAGCTGAATCATGCGACACATTTACACAACAAAAAACTCTAATGATACATTCTACAGAAGGCTTTGTTGGAACCGTTTATCTCTCTCAAACAAGATTTCACGTCAGAAACTCAATGATATAACGGTATATACTCGAATATGACGCGCGAACATAACAATTTATGTATATATCGAAACGGCAAAGAAAACGGAGCTTTGCCTTTTAAGGCATTAGGGAAAGGTCAAATTTGATTTCAGAGGCGTTCGATTATTATTTTGTCAAAGTCAAAAATTTTGACTAGATTTAAAAAATTACAGAGTGATAAAATTATACTTGTTTTGTTCAATAAAATATGCCTTTCAAGTTTCACCATAAGATATAATTTACTTGCAAGTATTTTTAAATACGTATATATTTTTTTCTGGCTTAGCACGTATCTATCGTCTCTTGGCGTATATGACATGATCCCTATGGTTTTGTGGAGCCGGCAAGCGTTTCATTGTAGTGGAGTAATCGGATTATTCTGTATTATTGGTGGAACCGTATTTTCCAATATGATCCGACGGTCGGTAACTGATAGTGACCTTTATGAACGCTGAGCAATTTTGGATTACTGCTTAAATATTGCTCAGGGTTGGGGATTTATTTTAAATCATGTATCCACGGGCCGAATTTTTTCCCGAATAAGAACGGTCAAGGAATTATGTTTATTATTTACTAGCAGATACCCGCAACTTGGTCTGCGTGGATTTAGGTTTTTTAAAAATCCCGCGGGAACTCTACGATTGCCCGGTATAAAAAGTAGTCTATTCCCTTCTCCGAGGTATTTCTCAGATCATTTCGTCAAAATCGGTTCAGCTGTTTAGGCGTGAAAGCATAACAAATAAAAACTCACTGTCGCATTTATAATATTAGTTTGGATTTGTTTTACAATGTGAACTAATTCATTGTAGAGGGTGCTTCAAGTGTGTTAGCGACTCGCATGTTCCCACTGAATCTTGTCATTATGTATCATATTTGCTTACCTGCTTTAACTTTAGACCGCTAACCAATAACTGTATATTGTGGCAGGTCGCCAAATTGCCTAGGCCTCAAATCCTAAATCAATTGATTTGAAAACACGGCATCACGTAATATCGTTTCCTCGTCCCCGAATAATTTTCACTGTAATAAGATTTTTCATTCTTTGTAAGAACAATCTTTAGATCTATGACAATAATTACAATAGAAACAAATTCATTTGGAACCACAAATTCATTTACACATCCATGAAACATTATACCGTACAAATTCTAATACTACGGAAATCCGAACATATTGAAAATTGACTAACCGTTCGCCTGAGCATGAAATCCGACATGAAACTAATTGACATGGGGTCACGACGTCATGCAAAGTCATTTGTCTATCCTGGTGACTTATCGAAAAGCGAGGGCTGTGCCTATATAATTTATTAACACGCCAGATGATCGTGATTGAGTGTACGGTTCCAAATCCAAAATTGAAACAACTTGTGCTACTAGTTACGAGCAATATGTTGCGTTGCACAAAAAATAATTGTCTTAACTATTTCTAATCGACTTACAAAAAGGAGCAAGTTCTCAGTTAGGGAACCGGATAGCCACGATTTCCTCGGGTTTTGTGAAAAACGGAAATTCACGTGCTCGAAGCCGCAGGCAGATGCTGGTTTATAATATATATATATATATATATATATATATATGTAGTAGCATGTACCTATATCATCTACTTACCCATTTTTATCGCTATGAGGAAAACAGGAAATTTTCCTCAAATCCATTTAAAAATGATCTCTCCACCCGTCGTGACAATGGAAGTTAACATGTCAATAGTCACTATTTGAACCACACACTTATTTTGGGTTCAAAACTTACCGCAAACAGGTTTTGTTGATTTCACAAGATTTCTGACAATATAGCATCTAAACGTAGTTACATAGAATACGCTAAACTGAAATAAAAGCAGTCTAACTATATATTCCAGAAGACGTCGTAAAATTGTTTACGCAATAAAGAATTTGTTGCCTTGAAAATACAGGAGCGCTTCCCGTACAAGCTAAAATGTGCTATCCCAGGGCTTGAAATGTATTAACTCAAAACCAAATAAAGTGATAATAATAATTGAGTTGTCTATTGAAGCTTGCAGTCACTAAAGCTTATCAAACTGATCGACAAATAGATTGCTTGATCAAATAGAACAAAATCGACATGCCATTATCGAAACACATAATAAGAGTCGTAAAGATTATGGCGGCTTATCAGGAAACCTAACGCTTTGTATAGAGATATACCAATAATCCCCACCGATACCCAGGGGTTTGTCGCCCCCTTTTTTCAATGTGCCTTCTTTCCATCTTATTGATAACTTTCTTCAAATCTCATCTCTATTTTGATTTACGTAAGGCTTATGTTTCCATGGGTTTGAAGTTAGCAAGGGTGCATTTTCAAGTGCAGGCACAATAATCCTTTAGAACTAGACAGTCTCGTGCCTTACGCGGTCTTGCGTAATTTTATTTATATCGCCTTCGTATTTTTTGTGCTACTGTCTATTTTTATCGCCGAAGCTAAAATGGACTTCATAATTTTATGTTTAAGATCTAAATCTGTCTGCGACGATAGATACGTAGGTATTCGGCGCAAAAGTGAGCGGAATTTAATAGCGGTAGCTTTTAAGTTGAATATGTTTTTCACTTCATCTATTTAATTCTCCTGCAGTGCCGATTCTGAAAATGGAGATGTATTAAGTTAAAGCACGATTCCTATTCGATAAACAAAAAAAATCTTCTCTTCGTCATCTACCATCACCAGCCAACGACAGTCCTTTAACGTCCCACTGCTGGGCACGTAGAGCCTTTTAGAGCTGTGACCCGCACCGCTGCTCCAATACGAGCTGGCAGGCTTTGACGACTTATCATCGGTCGGTTCTACGACAGACATGTCCTGCCCACTGTCACTTTAGTTGGCTTGCTAATTGTTTGGATTATGTCGATAACTATGGTTCTCCCATTTATTTTCTTTCTTATTTTTTCATTTATTTAGTTAATAGGTATTTTCTTCGCTTTATTTATAATAAATTTCGAAATTGGTCTCGTGCCCGTTAACTGTCGTATAAGGAAGTAAGATCATAACACCTACTTAATAAAATACAAGTTTTTCTTAATGAAAATAGATACTGCCTTTGTTTTGAAGGAAGTTGCGGAATTGCCGAAAATATTTTTTATAGACAATAACAAGGAAGAATAAAGATTAAGCACGTATGTAGCCATCATAAAAATTAATAACAAAACTGAACTAAAGGCAAACAAGACTGAAAAAAGGCAAATACATATTTGTTTTTATTTTTAAATAAAATATACGGTGTTAAACTTAGACATAACCCCAACAGTGACAAACTAGTTACAGTCGTCACAAATCAGTGTGCCTAACTAGACGATTTACGATTAAGTACGACGATTAAGTATATTTTCTTCAGTAGAAGTAATGTTTTTGGTTTGTATAATAACATCCGATTTGAAAATATGCGCTGATAACATTGCATTCAACCAACTGGAATATAAATACCGTAAAGATGCAAGCCACTGCAAATTGAATCGAACAATGGGTTAGTGGAATTTTATCAGATCCGCAGTATATCGTCCCTCGGGCGTAATGGCTACATAATTCGCGTCCGGCGAGCACCGCTGACGGCGTAAGACTACGGCCGAGATGGTCCGATAGCGATCGACGATAAAATGCGGGTAGTTTTATGGGCTGGTAGAAGCGTGTTTCCCGTTATCGCCGGCAGGGGGCATTAAATCAGGTGCCTCTATTCTTTCAGGGGTTTTTAGCCTGGAGGCGCGCTGATATGAGCCTTTGTTACGTGGTCGGCTTGTTTCAAATAACAAGTTTTTCCTTTCAAAGCGAGGGACTCGTATTGGAGTTTTTATGCCTACTTCTTTGAAGATTCAATGTCGAGTTTTTCTGAACAAAAGCAATAATATTTATCAAATACCAATCTCTGTATTATTATTTATTAAAGTAGGTTGACTTAAAGTACCTAGTGAAAAAAAATTGTCCGTAGGTAGTGCTCTTCCACCTGTTCGAAATGCAGGTGCTACCGAAATAAGCTGGTAAGATTATTATTATTTGGTGTCTTATCTGCGTTTCACATTTAATTAGAACATAATCTAAAATTCATTGGACAAAAAGTTATAAGTATTCTTCCTATTTACTATCAAAGTAGTAGGTACCTAAGTGGTTGTTTGTGGATTGATTTCGAAAACCGTTTGAGAGAAGTCCGCGGTTTACTAAGCCAAGTTGAGCATCAGGATTCCTTTGAGATTCGAACGACATTATCTGCCAGTGCCTTTGTAGCGCGCGCATTCACTTCGTTAAACTTAAATTGAAAGTGACGCCTGGCTATAAGTAGGTACCTAAGTAGTAAGATGAATAATGCGTTGAGAATTATGCTTCACATTTTTGTTAGTTTCGAAAATTACCCTTTTTACTGTTTCAAATTTCAAATGTTATGCAATTAAACTGCATCTAGTTGTACATGTGAATTTCCGAAATATGCAGTTCAAAGTATTACTCCGAAGCTGAATTTTTCAAAACGTCTTGACGCTCTTGAACTTCTTTGTCTGAAGATAAATCTGTGTACAAATTCTCAGCTCTAGGTCTTTTAGATTTGGATATTTCTGAATATATATATATATTTATTTACTGAGTGCTATAATTGGTTAACAAAGCTTTTTCTCAGACAAAGCCTGTCTAGACGAATGGACTGGTATGTCGCTGTATTCGTATCTAGGTAAAATTGTTACATTTATATATCCATTTCGGCTATTTATTACCGAAATGGATATATAAATGTAACAACTTTGGTATCATAATAAAATAGCTGAAACTGGGGGAGGCCTGTACCCGATTAATGGGACCTTTATCAAGATTAAACCATTAAAAATTATATTTATTAAAAGAAAAAAAAAAAACACTTACATTTGTCAAAATCAGAGGCGGCGGAAGGCAAGGGCGACGTGGGCCCAGGCCCACGGCCTCGCGCTCTGGAGGGCCTCGCGCCCCGGAGGTTACTTACATAGTATAGTAGGTGCCTACTTTGATTCTGTATGAATAAAAATTTCAGAGGGCCTCGCAAAGTATATCTTGCTCACATAAAATTTAGGTCTTGCCCCGCCACTGGTCAAAATAAATCTTGTATACCTACTATAACAATTATTTACTTATATTTACAATGTAAACTGTACACACAAAGTAAACTAACATTATTTTTAAGCGAAAAATTGTATGTAACTAGTTATTATATTATTGTAACTATTATATTATTGTTATAATAAAACTTGTATACTAACAATTACATATATTTACTTATATTTGCAATGTAAACTACATATAGAAAAAACACTAAATAAACTAATATAATTTTAAGCGAATAATTGTAATAAATAAGTACAGAGTGTAAGAAACCGTTTATGTAAAGATAAAGGAGAATAAAGGCTTAATAATAATATTATATCCATTTCGAGAGTGACTTTATCATTTTATAACCCAAGCAAGTGCTGAGCAAGGCTAATAAAATACAACAGTGTACATATAGAGAATGCAGAAAAAGTTAATTAAGAAGCTGAGGTCGGGACCGGGTGAGAGGGAGCCATAGAGGGGGACTCTGATTTCGCCCGGGATTATGTTAATGTTCTGTTTTGAGCTGATTCACGTTCACCCAATATAACGAGCGATGCGCTTGCAGATAAGAGAGTTCAAGGAACCCTTTATTTTGTTTTTTATATTCAGGTAACCGTACGCTCATTAGGGCGATTTCGTTAGAACGTAATTAACAAAGCTAATGCAGACTTGTTCAATTGCAATTTAACAGTCCTCTTGTAAAACTCGTGCTATACTATGATAAGTATAATATTGTATGAGTTGAATTGAAGATAAACTGAACTTGAACATAACTAAATATTATGAAAATAAAATAAAAAAATCACCGGGAAAACAAATAGAAAAGCTAAAAATAAAATAAATCCTTGTAAACTTAATGAAAACTTGAATCTTAAAGGTTCTTAAAATCAATGTAACAGACGATGAAGAAAATCGAGTAGCGGGATGCGCGAAGGCTTGTGTTTGTTTGGTTTGTGCCAACTCAAAATTGGGTACTTTCCATTTAGACCAGTGTCGATAGGAGGTTAGTTATTAAGATTGAAAAGATTTATTAAGATAACTTCTAAAAACTAACTTACCTTACATTATTACCTTTTTCATATTTAAATTAAGTGAGGGAAATAATCACACCAACTTCGAGGTTACCTAATAAAAATTCGGACTACTGTGTAAAAAGTTATGCTTAAAAATAATACCGCGTCGATTTGAGAACCGCCTTTATTTCGTCGGTAAAAGACACGGAAGAGCTGAAAACACAAAAGCTTTTAAACTATTTCAGGAGTGCGGCACTTTAGCACTTTTCTGAGAACTAAGCGGCTACTAAAACAGTTTTTCAGTGGCCCATGCTTCTATCTCATCGCCTCGTCGGGTAGTTACAAAATATGTACGGTATCTCGTATGAGGTCATTGTAGACCTTATCCATCTAGTTTTAACCCCCGACGCAAAAACGACGGGGTGTTATAAGTTTGACCTGTTTGTGTGTGTGTGTGTGTGTCTGTTCCCCCGTAGCGCTCAAATGGGCGAACCGATTTGAATGCGGGTTTTTGTTTGAAAGGTGAATTAGTCGAGAGTTTTGTTAGCTATGTTTGATGAAAATCGGTCCAAGATGGCCGCCGCCACAAAATGGTGGATAACATATTTTTTCACAATCCCCTCAATATGGGTATCAAATGAAAGGGCTTGACTAGTAGAATAGCACTATGCAAATTCAAGATGGCCGACACCACAAAATGGCGAATGTCGGGGGTTTTTTAAATTTTTAATTTACACCTACTTGTTCAACACTTTTCTCTCGTAATATCTTCGTTTCCAATTATAATTATTATAAGTTCAAAAACGTGTGCAATGTCAATTCTGATTGTTTATTTATGCTCACAGTGTTACGATTGATTACAATATACAGTATTGTTTCATTATTATTTATCAAATTACAATTACTGCTTGTTTAATGGTGCGTAACGGACTCTATAGTTTTGTTTTGTAATTAATTTTATTCCTTCCCTATACGATTTGCAATATCTAAATGTACAAAAATAATTTATTTCGTAATTATAAGATACAGAAATACTTCTAATCCGGGAAAACAAAGTGTTCTTAAGGAATTTTAAGTAAACCCTAATTTCACTCCATAATTATAGCTACTCAATAATAACGCACATTAAAAAAAATTGATTGTCGGTTTACGGATGATAATTTTACGTGATAACGTCTGATAACATTGCCTGTCTATCGCTTACTCCGCGCTCTCGCTTGCATGCGCTTGAACGCGGTACGTGACAGTGATTCATGCTTTTTCGTGCGTGCGACCGGCGTTCATAGATTTATAACACTTTATCACGTCAAAAACATTGAAAATGTCGACGTCACTAATAATAAATCAATTACTTTCACAACTGTAACATAGAAGTTGATTGATAAAAAAGTCAATTATGGAGATGAAAGCTTTCTTTTAACTAAAGTTGATGTTCTTTCAAGTAAGTAAAAAAAAAAAATGAAAAAGTTGTACAAAAAGCCATTCCCCTATATGAACGTGATCTATCTAAAGTCGGGACAGACTGCATGTGGGTTTATGAACGATAAAACGTCCAGGGGCGTCTATTTATGACGTTCTTTCCTATATTAAGTATTAAGGGGAACATGTGTTGATAATATTAAAGTTTAAACGACGAATAGAATAAAGGCTATTTATTATTGGTATTATTCAACTATTATTAATTATTAAAATCAAAAACTTGACTATGACTTAGTTTATTTTGAGACTAACTGCCGCACTCGAGTCATTTACTAATTTACCATTAAATCTCTGAAACAGCTGTCATTTGGGTCATGTTTGGCTCTAATTTGGCTGTATTAATTAAACGTTAACTAACTTTTGAGAGTGTTTTTTAATCTATATAATATATTATATATAGGTACTGGGGAGTTCTTTAGTAAGCACTCTGATTGAGGCAGTTAGCGATTTTATTAATTAGTAAAAGAGCGTTACGCCTTTTTCTTAAAAGTTGCGATATTATTAGTTAGATTTTTGGTTTTTGGCACTTTTGTGTTTTTGCGGCCAGGAATTTTAACAGATTTTGTGTAGTTAACTTACGTAAACTTTAATAAATTAAAACTGTTTCAAATCGTCAACATTCAATTGAACAGATTTTGCTCCTGTCAAGAAGATAACTTTATTTGTTACTGAAACATTCTGCATTGTAGTTTTTCGTTTAAACAAAATATAATGTGCATTTATTTTATATCCAACGCAAAGAACGGGCATAGCGAGTGTGAAATTGATACTAATAATAATAAATGCTTCCAAGAACAAAGACTAATTTGGTCCGTCTTTTATTTTTACCCGCCGCTTAAAGTGAACATAACTTCACAGATATTGTGTCACTCTATATTTGTCCGACACTAGCTAGTTCCTTCACTTGACACTTGCTAGCCACTTGAATGCACTTATTTTATACTTTTTAAATAATATATCGAGTGTTTTTTTTTTTTTTTTTTTTTTTGTTTTTTTACTCTTTACGAATAATTTTGTCAGTGCTTGTCTGCTAGCTTCATCTATTTTACCAACTGAGTACTCTTTGTTTCGATAGGCGTTATTTTGTCATAAGTAAACTCAAAAGTACCAAAATAGTGAGATAACCTTTAAGAAGTGTTCATTATTTTAAAATTTATGATAGGTAATTTTCTCAAAGCATTCTCTAAACTCTGTCTATATTTTAACTGCATCCATAAAAAAAAATCACGTCGATCCCCTAGCTCTTGCGCCATGATTTTAGGACAAACAAACAAACAGACACTTTCGCATCGTATTGCTGTGAATCGAATTTGTAAGTGTCGTTGACCGTTTCATGTTCCACGTCTGTATCAAATAATTTAAGTAGCAGTTCTATATTCACTCTGAATTCACTATGTAGTATAAGTAATATAAAAATCAGCCAAGTGCGAGTCGGGCCTCGCTCTTTCAGGGTTCCGTACATAATTATGAACAATATAATATTTTGGGTCTAAGAAATATTTAATTTCCGAGCTAGACATCGCAACAAACCGTGAAAGAAAAACCCAAAAAAATGTTCGTTTATTTTGGTCACAGCTTATAAACTATTTAATAAATCGTTGTTTTCAGTATTTGTTGTTTAAATAGAGCATATAGTACATAATATACTGAAATATCATATTCCCAACTAGTTTAGTTTTTGAGATAGCCCCCGTCACAAAAATGGTCTAAAACTGACAACTTTGATGGCCTCCCATTCCCTTATTTTTTGAGATAAAAATTAAAAAAATATATATTTGTACTCTACTTAATGAGCTCTAAACAATGATACCCCACAAGCTAGGGTAAAGAAAAATTTTTTTTTCCGGCTCCTTTTTCATGTATGGGAGCCCCCCTGAAAAATAATTTAATTCAATTTCTAATTCAATATTTGATTTTGGGTTAACGTTTTACACTAAATACCAAAATTTCAGGTTTGTAACTCATTTCGTCTGCGAGCTAGAGACCTGTGACCGGCGGACAGACGGACAGACAGACAGACAGACAGACAGACAGACAGACAGCCGAGTGACATTAATAGGGCTCCGTTTTTACCCTTTGGGTACGGAACCCTAAAAATTGTTCCACACAACATTGTTCCAGAATTGTTCCAGACTTTAGATTTAATAAAGAAAGAATATCCAACGAGATGGCTATTGAATACAGAGTGAATAACACAAAACAATGTAATGTTATCCTTTTAAAAGGTCTTTGCCCTGCAGGCACTAGCTGGAGAAAGCGAATACAATACATGATATTCAGAACAAAATTAGACGTCAGACGATATTATCTCAAAAAGACATTCTCAGGGTCAGATTTGATAGAATCGGCCAAGCGTGAGTCGGACTCGCACACCTATAGTACAATGTATGTAAGTGTGCATGCATACCTACACAGGTGCACTCTCTATAATATGTTACATATTAAAAAAAAACCCTCATAGTCCGGTGGCACGGCAACGCACACAACTGGAGAGAGATCATTCGCAGGACCGACGGGTTTATGTGCTCTCCGAGGCACGGGGGTGTATCTAAACACCTCCAACTTCCAACTTCGGGTTAGCACTGAGAATTTCTTGACTGAAACCCCAATACAGTTGAACCTGAATGAAAGAGAGTTCATGAGGCGGCGATGTATTTTCGCTTATGGAGGTTTCTCACCGGAGTTTCTAGCTTATAGAGGTATTAGATGTGGCCTTTCTCGCCTCATAATTTTTTTTGGCCGACCCGGCAATCGAACCTCGTGTTCCGCAGTCGACCACCAACACACTTTGGTCAAACAAAATAAAACAGCACATCAACCCACCAGCATCCGCTACATATTAAAGAATGCCACAATATCCTGCAGTGTCCGAGTGTTTGTTATATCGAGACATTCCCGCGTCGTTTGTCGGGCCCGTGTCGATTGTTTTGAGTTCTCCTTGATTCGGTTGTAGTTTATTGTTTTGCCCTTTGAGTCGGGAGTTAATGGTGAAGCGTTAAGATTTGTAAACATCCAGCTTGGGCTGCGAACGTGTGACGAAATACCTCGGATTTTATTTAAATACAAGCGGACACCCGCGACTTCGTTCGCGTGGGTATTGGTTTTTAAAAATCCTGTCGGAATCATTTCGTTTTTCCTAACCTCCTTTGAGCTCATACCTTGCTAAAAACTGTTAAAAGTTCACTGGCGGATGTTTAGGTAGATCAAAATGAAAACATCCGCCAGTGAAAGTCCCATCAAAATTGATCCAGCCATTCAGGGATTACCCGGGTAATCTTTAAAGTATCTCCTTTCCAACAAAAAAAGAATGAATCAAATCGGACCACGCGTTAATGAATTACAGCTAAGTAGCTTTTGACTTTCATCCCTTCTCCCAAGGGAACCGTGCTGAATTTCGGGATAAAAAGTACTCCTCCTATATGTTACTCCTTAGTATGAACTTACATCATGTCAAGTTTCATTTCAATCCATTCAGTAGTTTTTGCGTCATGCACAAACATACAGACAAACAGACAAAAATTTCAAAAATAACTTTTTTACGTTCTATTACTTATCCCTAACATCCGCCAGTTATTATTTTGCAAAAATCTTTAATTTACCTACAGATACGGCAATTCTACGATTTTATAGAGATCGATATCTTATGTATAGAGTCGAACGAACACGATATTTATTACCAACTGACGTTTAAAAAATCGGGTTAGGGTTAGGGTTCTTTTTTCTTCTTCTTCTCTTCTTAGGGTTCTTTACATAAATGTTCGTTATGTGGTCACAGCTTACGAACTAGATACATCATGAATTGGTGTTTTCAGTAAGTAGGTATTTATTGTTTAGATACAGTTCAAAATATATGAAATTTTCAAGTTCTTAAGTACTTTTAATTTTAGAGAAAGAACCCGTTCATAACAATGATCAATGATCTAAAGTTCTAAACTGACAACGGCTTCCAATTTCTTAGTTTTTGAGAATTAAAAATATATATTTGTTCAATTAAGTATTTTTTTTTTCAAGCAGCTTAAGCTAAAACGTTTTAAGCACGAGTCGATAACATGTATGAAAAAAAAAAAATGACATAAGAGGTCCGCATTCAAAAAGAAAAGTAACGACCAAACGTTATAATAAACCTTAAAGTTTTCTAACCAGAAAACTGTGTTAATGGGGAGGCGTACAGTATGATTCAAATCTCCACCGCGGTAACCTACTTGAATAACTCACGGAAGCGACTCGCACAATATATCTTAACCCCGACACGTATCTACCTACTTCGTACAAGTGCCATATTGTCCGCTTGAGTAATCTCTGACAGGATCGTAGTATGCCGCTCCGTATTTTCGGAACGCGGCCACTTTTTAAATAGTATATTTTCTACCCACTTTTTAACCGACTTCAAAAAAAAGAATTTTTAAGTTATCAATTTGACAGTATGTATGTCTATGTAATATTATTGGAACTGCAAAATATTCACATATGATATTTTATAAGGGCTCCCATAAAAATATACAAAATTTCATCGGTGTATGTATGTATGTCGCGAAATTTATTTTTTTATATGAATAGCGGGCAACCGAGCAAGCGGGTCACCTGATGTTAAGTGATTACCGCCGCCCATGAACATTAGCAGCACCTGAGGAACCACTAATGCGTTGCCCACTTTTGAGGAAGGGGACTGGCTCTTCGGCTCGCTGCCGGAACACACGCATGCTTTGCGGCAGATTACGGCTGAAGTGTGATCGCTAGCCAGGCGAATTCGGGGTAGAATCCTACCACAAACACTATTAATCGGATTGTGACCAATCTTTTTTTATTGGTTTACATTTACTTCAACTTAGGGAACGCAAGTGAGTGCAAGTTTCATCGAAATAGGTTCAGTAGTTTTCAAGATATGGACTGTTACGTGTGTGTTTGACTTTCAATATTTTAGATTATCACTTGTTTGTGAAAAGTTTCTTAGTAGGTACTGTTTCTGAGCGTTTGATCGACGATGGCATCGTAATTTAAATTTAAAAAAATGCATGTCAGCGGTCTAATTTATCGTACGCATTAAATACATAATATAATGCTGTAAGAGTACGCTTTTGTTTGCGTAAGACAAACTCTCACACACAAGTCAAGTGATGATGATCACACGCGTACGCTTATTGTTCGTGAGAAGAAAGTATGCGAGTTCGCAGCGTTGTGGATTGTGATGCAGCGCGTAGGCGCTTTGTTATCAACGTTACGTAAAACATTACGTTAAGATAATAATGGTAATTATTTTGATTAAATAAATATGTTAAATTAAAAAAAAAACGAATTTTTATTTTTCAGTATAAATCGGCAATTTCATACTTTAACCCCTAATATTACAAAACAAAGTCCCCCACCGCGTCTGTCTGTCCGTCTGTTCGCGATAAACTCAAAAAATAAATGGATAAAAGTGGCACAATACCTATTGTCCAATTGTTGTTTGAGACGATGACGACCAACATTAACATCTAAATAGAAGAAGTGAGGCCTTACAAAAAACTTTGCACTCAAACAGTTGCAAACGTAAAAGTCCACCAAGTCACGAGTTAGCCGCCGTAACATAGAATATTTTTTAGGGTTCCGTACCCAAAAGATAAAACGGGACCCTATTACTAAGACTCCGCTATCCGTCTGTCTGTCTGTCTGTTTGTCTATCTGTCTGTTACCAGGCTGTATCTCATGAACCGTGATAGTTAGACAGTTGAAATTTTCACAAATAATGTATTTTTGTTGCCGCTATAACAACAAATACTAAAAAACAGAATAAAATAAATATTTAAGGGGGCTCCCATACACCAAGTGTTTTTTTTTGCCCGTTTTTGCTCGATATTGATAACGGCAACAAGTAAACGCTTCAAATATTCACAGAACATTTAGTTGTATTTATATTCACTTTAAAAATAAATAATTAAATTAAAATAAAACAAATATTTAAGGGGCTCCCATACAACAAATGTGATTTTTATAGATAAATAAATAGTACGGAACCCTTCGTGCGCGAGTCCTACTCGCACTTGACCGGTTTTATTATTTGCATTAACCAGCTACCTCTGAACTGGAACGTTCAAAGTTTAACAAGCATAATGAAAGCAGTACGTCGTTTTGCATATTTATTGATACCTGGTCGACGTGAAATGAACGGAACGTTTCTGCAAAAACGTACGGCCTTTGGCGGAAACTCCAGCGATTGGAACAGAAACAATGAAGGTGAAACAAACGATTCGAACGACCTCTTTGGTTCAGCGGTGCGTACAGTCGCCTTGCAAGCTATAAGGTACCTACAAGTACTAGAAACACTAAAGATAGAAAAAATCCTACAGTAACGGAATGTTTTAACTCCTAGTAAAGTTTCGGCGAAAGAAAATATAAATATGTGATTAAGAGCGCTTTAATAAAGTTGCGAGCATCAGCTAATAACAAATTCTTTATTCAATCTGAAATTTATTAAGCAAATCAATCATTTTCTTCCTCCTTATCCTATTTATTTCCTCTTCTTATCAGGATTTTGAAAAAAAAAAGGTGTGTGGTGGTGTGGAATACCCGACAGAAAAGATGTTTAATTGTCTCGCTCACTTATACCTATGGGTATAGCCGTCTGTATCCCTCTAGGTCTAGACTCTAGAGGTAAAGAAGTCTATGCTGTAGGCAAAATTACACGCTGCCCAGCTAATGAGGAGCTTTTCATCTTCATGTTGGTTCGAGACGCGTGACGTGACTTTTGCCACTTTAGTCCCCATCCCAAATGTCTGTAAAGAAGACATACTTATAACATAAACATAAGTTCATAAGTTACCACATTAACTCGGCATAAAAAAACTCGAATAAGTAACTCATTTCTGCATTCGACACTGCAACTTGGTCGGACAGATCTTCGGACCGCTGCCATGTGAATGGGATTTAAGTTTCTGCGTTTCTCGGAGCGAAAAACCCTTTCCAAAAACCGGTCCACTTGTTGAGAACGGGTTTCATGTTTGTAACATTATTTTACTTTACTTTTATGGTTGCGTTAGTTTTTTAAAGAGTTAAGCTTACCTAACAGGTTTTTAGAACGCAGGTATACACTTTTATAATAAAAGGCTAAAGAAGCCATGAAAATTCTCGTACTGAGTAATGGGATCATGTACCAATGGGTTAAGTAACTCTGGATTTTCGTGATATTTGAAGTTAAAATATTGTTACGTGCTGGGGTTCGAAGATTTGGAATAAAACACCTGGTGACCCTTGATCAGACTTTATTCTGCACTTCCGTTTTCCACTTGGTACTCCGGATCTTCTTGTAGACTTCCTCTTTAGTCTTCACGTTTGTTCGCTTCCAATCCTCTTCGCTTCCGATCGCTTTCTTCGCTTGTATTTCGCTCGGCTCTCAGAACTGAACTGCCCTCCGTCAGCTCGCCGGTCCCTTTATATACCCGTTACCGCGTGACTAAGCGTTTTCTAGAAAGTTCCACCCCTATCGATGTTTATTCCAGAACAGCCGCGTTGTTTGTTGTTTACAACATGGGTTGTTAGGTATTTATTAGGTGACGAGCGATTATGAACCTTAATGCACTAGTAATAAGGTTCATTCGTAACACTGCCCCCCTCTTAGCGATGCTCGTCCCGAGCATCACTGTTGCTTCCGTAATGTTTTGCTAAGCGGTCGATGTGTACAACCTTAAATTTTCCCCTTGGTTGACGTTGAATCCTATACGTGACGTCGTTAATACGGGTAACCACTTTGTATGGACCCTCCCATCTGGTTTGCAATTTTGGAGATTTCCCTTTTCGACGAGTCGGATTATGCAGCCAGACTAAGGCGCCTTCCTCGAATCCGCTCGTGTTCGATTTCCGGTCGTATCTGGTTTTCATGTTCTCACTTGATTGCAATCCGTTTTCCCTGACTGTAGCATGTATTTCTCGCATTTTCTCTCTCAGATTGGCGACGTAGTCTTGTACGGTGCAAGGTTCATCCGGTGTCCCTCCCATCAATAAGTCTACTGGTAACCGTAGTTCCCTGCCATAATTGACTAACGCCGGAGTCGCCTTTATGCTCTCATGCTCTGCAGTCCTGTAGGCGAGGAGAAACAGTGGAATGTACCTGTCCCAGTCTCTTTGGTGGGCGTCAACCAACTTTGCCAAATGCCTTTCAAGCGTCTGATTGAATCTTTCAACCATTCCGTCAGACTGCGGGTGGTATGCAGTTGTGCGTGTCTTATGCAGACCTAAAATTTTGCATACTTCCTGAAACACTTGCGATTCAAAGTTCCTTCCTTGGTCTGAGTGGATTTCCAATGGTACACCAAAGCGACATATAACCTCCTCAACGAGCTTAGTTGCAACAGTTGTAGCTTCCTGGTTAGGTATCGCGAATACTTCCGGCCACTTAGTGAAGTAGTCCATAACAACCATGAAGTATTTGTTCCCTGATTCAGTCACAGGGAATGGTCCGGCTACATCAATAGCTATACGTTCCCAGGGTGCACCAACATTGTACAGCTGCAGGTTACCTCTACTCCTTGTCTGCGGTCCCTTCACGGCAGCGCAAATGGTACATTTACGGCACCAGTCCTGCACATCCTCCCGACAATGGAGCCAGTAAAACCTCTCCCGTACTTTCGTTAGTGTCTTCTTGACGCCAAGATGACCTCCCGAAACTCCGTCATGCACTTCACGTAGGACATCGGGTACCTTGGCTCTCGGAACGACTACCTGAAGATGGAACTCCCTACCGTTAGTCTTTTCCCATTTTCGGTAGAGTATTCCATTTTGTAGAGTAAGACTGCTCCACTGTGCCCAGTATGCCTTAGTGATAACGCTCATAGGTGCAACCTCACTCCATGTTGGTCTGGCGTCTCCTCTTTTCTTCCACACGATGATGTGCCGTAGATCCTCATCACCCTCTTGAGCCATCTTCATTGCATCATCCTCCCAGGGTCCTAAGGAACTCGTCCTGGTAAGTTTCAATGATAGCTCCGTCGACTCCTGTTTGATGCAATGTTTGCATTCTTCCGGGCATGGCCTCCGAGAAAGTGCATCTGCATTTCCATGTGACTTCCCGCTGCGATGTTGAGTCTCGAAGTCATATTCCTGGAGTTGTTCAATCCACCGAGCAACTTGACCTTCGGGATTCTTAAATTGCAGTAGCCATTTCAATGCTGCATGATCCGTACGTAGTAAAAACTTTCGGCCGATTAGGTACTTGCTGAAGTGTTGCAATGTTTTTACCACGGCAAAAAGTTCCCTCCGTGTCACGCAGTAGTTCCGTTCCGGTCTTGACAGTGATTTGCTGAAATACCCCATAACGACTTCTCTATCTCCCTGCTTTTGGGATAGCACTCCTCCAATCGCGGTGTTGCTCGCGTCGGTATCGACGATAAACTGGCCTTCCGGTTGTGGGTATCCCAAAATTGGTGTTTCACACAGGTATTTCTTCAGTTTTGAAAAGGAATCCTCACAGGCTTCATCCCAACAAAATGGTCTTTTCTCTTCCGTCAGTCTATGTAACGGTTTTGCGATCTCAGAAAACCCCTTGACGAAACGCCTGTAGTAAGAGCACAAACCCAAAAATGCCCTTACCTCTGTCTTGTCTTTAGGGGTAGGCCATTTTTTAACCACTTCAATTTTCGCCGGGTCAGTCTGGATGCCCTCACTTGTGATGACATGGCCGAGATAATTCACTTCTTTCCTGAATAGCTGACACTTCTTCGGGTTAAGTTTTAAGTTTGCCCCATGTATTTTGGCGAAGACTCGCTCCATGTTTTGCAAATGGTCCTCGAAGTCTCGACCCATGATAACGACGTCATCTAGATACACCAAGCAGGCATCTCCTACTAACCCTGCTAGCACACATTCCATGAGTCGTTCGAAGGTGGCAGGTGCGTTGCACAATCCAAAAGGCATAACATTAAACTGCCATAATCCTTTTCCCGTTGAAAACGCTGTCTTCTCCTTGTCTTTTGGATGGATTTCTACCTGCCAGTAACCTGATTTTAGGTCTAGAGTCGAAAACCATTTCATGCCACTCAAAGTATCCAGAGTGTCATCGATTCTAGGTAGCGGGTAACTATCCTTCTTTGTGATGTCATTGAGCCGCCTATAGTCCACGCAGAACCGTGTGCTTCCATCTTTCTTCTTCACAAGCACAACCGGTGAGCACCAGGGACTTGCGGATGGTTCTATTATTTTGTTCCTTTCCATTTCTTTCAGCATATCCTCGACTTCTTTTTCCTTCGCGATTGGTAGCCGTCTCGCCCGCTGACGGATGGGTCCCTCATTTCCGGTATCGATTCTATGCTGCACTAACGATGTTCTCCCTAGGTTTCCTTCTTGACTAGAAAAGATGTCCGCATGGCGTAATAGAAACTTCTTTGCCTTGATGCTTTGTGAATAAGTCAGGTTGCTTTTGCAGTCTTCAAGAAGCTCATAGACTGTAGGATCCTTCCCAGAACCTGATTTTTCCATGCTTGGCATTGAAGTGCATTTCTTCAGCCACACAACTTCTTCACACTTTCCGACGATGTCCCCCTGTGAGATAACCGTTGCTGGGGCTCCCTCCGTGCCAGCCAGTACTCGCCCCTTAGTCCTGGCTGTTACTAGTTTCCCTGATTTTGAGGAAACCTTGCATCCTCACTTCTCTTCGCAAGCTCCTCCAACCGTTCCTCTATTTTCTTTAGTCGGGACATCTGCGACTCTTTCTGTGGGCAATTCAGCTGCAGATGCCCTTTCACACCACATCTATAGCACACAGCGCCAAAGTTCTTCCTGAATGAGGTCTTAACCTCTTTCACCTCCTCGACAACTTCACGTAGTCTGCGAGTCTGCCGAATGTCGTGTCGAACTGCTTCGACCTCTAAGGCATGCGCCAATGCTTCTTTTAATGAGGCATGGTGACGAAGCCTCACGGCAGCTCTTACCTCCAGGTCTTTAATTCCATCGACAAAAGCTTGCACGATGTTTGCGGTTACCATCTTATCGTCGGCCGATGGATAAGCTTTCCGCACAAGCTTATCTATTTCCAACGCCCATTGCTGGAGACCCTCTCCAGATCGCTGGACTCTATCGCGCAGCTGGGCGCGGAACACATGCTCCAGATGTCGCTCCCCATACCTGGATTCGAGTGCATCCAACAGTTCCTTGTATCCACAGCCTGAAGTAGGAAAGGCCTCCAGAACAGTTAGAGCCTGCCCTCTCAATGCGACAGTGAGGGCAGTCAAGCACTGTTCGTCCGTCCATCCGTTGGCAGTAGCAACAGTCTGAAACTGTTGCCGGTACGCGGGCCAGGAGGTGCTACCGTCGTATGGGGGTACCTTAACATTAGGTCCCTGAACTGCGCCTATCGCTCCACTTGACGTTAGTCTTGTCGTTTCAAGACGTATCACCTTTTTCTGTAGCTCGTTGAGGCCAGTCTTCACACCATCTATGTCCGTTCCTAGGCAGGTGACTCGCTCGTCCATGAGGTCCAACTCTTTTCGCAATTTAGCCACCATGCCGCCGACTTCGTGAACGGCCGACAAAACAGTCCGCTGCACCCCTTCAAATTTGCAATCTTGATTTTCCTGTATCGCTGCTTGATTTTCCTGTATCGCTGCAAATTTGCAATCTTGATTTTTCTGTATCGCTGCAAATTTGCAATCTTGATTTTCCTGTATCGCTGCAAACTGTTGTTGCATTATCCGCATCAAACTCGACAAGTCAACGGTGGGCGTGGCTTGCTCAGTGGGCGTGGCCAGGTGGGTGTGGCCAGTGGGCGGGGCCTCCGGCTGAGTGGGCGTGGCCTCAAGGGGCGTGGTCTGGTGGGCGTGGCCAGTGGGCGGGGCCTCCGATTGGGTGGGCGTGGTCTCAGGGGGCGTGGCCTGGTGGGTGGGGCCAGTGGGCGGGGCCAGCTGGGGGGACCCACCAGGTGCTGGTTCCTCCAGGTGCTCCTCCACAGGTGCTCGGCTAGATTCCGCTGCACGCTGGGCCCTGGTCTTGACACCCTCGCTGCCGAAGTCGTCTCTCGGAGTCAATGGCATAGCTTCCAAATCGCACTTCTGTCACCAATTGTTACGTGCTGGGGTTCGAAGATTTGGAATAAAACACCTGGTGACCCTTGATCAGACTTTATTCTGCACTTCCGTTTTCCACTTGGTACTCCGGATCTTCTTGTAGACTTCCTCTTTAGTCTTCACGTTTGTTCGCTTCCAATCCTCTTCGCTTCCGATCGCTTTCTTCGCTTGTATTTCGCTCGGCTCTCAGAACTGAACTGCCCTCCGTCAGCTCGCCGGTCCCTTTATATACCCGTTACCGCGTGACTAAGCGTTTTCTAGAAAGTTCCACCCCTATCGATGTTTATTCCAGAACAGCCGCGTTGTTTGTTGTTTACAACATGGGTTGTTAGGTATTTATTAGGTGACGAGCGATTATGAACCTTAATGCACTAGTAATAAGGTTCATTCGTAACAATATATTATCTCTTACTAATTCAAGTAGACCTACAGTATTATGAAATGTGAGGGATATCGTTAATTTGCAGTAGTTTTTTTTTTTGCGATATTTCGAGTCTGTCTGTTTGTAGTGACCAGTTTATAGAGCAGATCCTTTTATGAAATAAACGATAATTTTTTTATAATTATTATACCAAAATAAAATTTTGGCTGTCACTAAAAACAACGTTTTGTTTATGCAATGAAACTACGAATAGCTCTACCCCATATAAATTTAATAGCTTTAATGTTACTTCGAAGTCATTAATTGCAGGATGCAGCAAAACCGAACTACAAATATAGCCAAGATCATTAATGGTCACTATTTCATATCGCATGGCTGAGTTGTAAAATTAGAAGCAGCAATTGATATTAGTTGCGTAATTGTAGCTGCAGTTATGGTCTCCCATCTACTCTAATCACTAGTGTATGAGACCACCGCTGGAATTAACTTGGATAGAAAATAGGATTTATTACAAAGAAACCTATGTGGTTTACAATTTAAAAAATAGTTATGAAATTATGATTCTACAGTATATAAGAATTAAGTAAGCAATAATATATATAATATGTAAGAATTAATTTAATAAATCTAATTGAAAAGGTTCTTTTGACATTTCACGTAAGCACAGACTATTTACTTTATGCCACCCATAAATAACAAATAAGATTTTAGTGAACTCTGACAAATCCTTAAACTTATAGTAGGTACTTTTTGAAAATCGTAATTTTATGTGACAAGTGACATTTTATGAGACAAGGGAATTTTAGACGTTGTATGTACATTTAGTTTAGAACGCCAATGTGGCTAATTCTGTTGTACACAATCTCTAAACCTAAACTAAAATGACAGGTTTAGAAATAGTGCTATCCTCTTCAGCGGGCAGGATTGTGAAAGAGACAGGAATATATATTTAGATCTGTCATTTTAGTTTAGTTTAGAAATTGTGTATAACAGAATTGGCCACATTATCTGTGTGCAGTTTAAAGAAACCGATCTGCACTACATGTCTGTTGATAATAATTTTTCTTGTCATAATTTCGTAAAAACTGTCAAAAGTTGTCTTTTAAAATGGCTCTACGATATAAATTATGATGCCACACTTTATAATTATCTATTCGTATACATATTTGGTTTTAATTTGCTTGCCATCTTTTGTGTAAACCGTTGCATGATTGCTAGATCTACACTAAAATGTACCTATTACTAGCGGACCCGGCAGACGTCGTCCTGCCCGGTGACATACTGACATCAGTGCAACCTACCCGGTCATCAAAGTACTAATATCGCTATTAAAAAATAGGGGTTGGTGATAGAAGGGTGAAAATTTAGGATTGTATGTATTTTTGTATGTTGTATCATAAAAGAATAAAAACTAAAAATTTTGTCTAAAAAATAAAAATAAAAATTTAGGGGTGGACTACCCTTAACATTTAGGGGGATGAAAAATAGATGTTGGCCGATTCTCAGACCTACTCAATATGCTCACAAAATTTCATGAGAATCGGTCTAGCCGTTTCGGAGGAGTATGGGAACGAAAATTGTGACACGAGAATTTTATATACAAAGATGAATGTTTTATTTTATTTTTTCTAAGTTTAATAAATGATATCTCAACTGTCTCCTAGCTTATGCACTATATACCTACTCCGACATCCGCCATGTCTGTTCGATGTATGGGAATATTCCGTTATTGCAATGTGTGAATGATAAAACTGACTAATTGAAACTAAAACTGTTACATATAATATGAGTGCTAGGTTATGTTATGGTTAGGTTATGAACTAACTGTCCACATGCGCAGGAATTAAGTTGACGAAACGAAAATTGAAATGAAAAATAATATTCTATTATCTCTATGTAGCTAAATATTGCTAAATGCTAATATTTTGTCTTTCTTTGATTTCAGGTAAAGATCCAGCCATCGTGTCATAAACCTACCTGCTCATAATAAGTATAAATCGTAAGTGAAGGTAGTTTTGATTCGACAAGTTAACTGTTAAAGCAACGATTGGATGTTGGTTAGTTAATTATCCTAACAACCCTGTAAATAAACGGAAAATGGGTGGCCAGACTGAAAAAAAATTTTACCATCAAAATACTGAAAAAAATATGATACTTACTATTAGACTTATTATATTGCCTTACGACGATTTTCCTAAGAGATATCTAACCTAGTTTAAGCTTCATCTAAAAGCATGTATATTAGTGGATAAATGGAGAATTTGTTATCAAATATTTTTTACATTGCGTAAAAGTTTGCGTTTAAATACACATAGGTCTGCTGTTGAACTGACACGGTTCCGGAGGTAGCGGACAGCAGCGCAATGCGGGAGGAGCGGTTAGATGCGTAGTTTTGATGGTTGAATAGCGGGAGGAGTGACAGTTTGCGTTGACCACCACTACGGTATTTTTAACGTCCCACTGCTGGGCACAGGCCTCCTCTCATAGGAGAGAGGGATTTAGAGCTTAGACCCGCCACGCTGCTCCAATGCGGGTTGGCGGGCTTTAACGACTATTGTCACATGATAGTGATTATAACCGGGACCAACTGTTTAACGTGCTCTCCGAGGCACGGGGGTGAAACACCGCCAACTACCAACTCCGAGCCGACGGGTTTTGAGGATAAAAATTAAATCGGTCACCCCTCCCGCGCTGCAGCTGCCTGAAAAACCGTCTTAGTTTGACCTACAGTCACATTAGTATGTCATCTGTCACGGTTAAAATACACAGTCGTAATAGCGAACAATGGGCGCCGTTACACATTTACTGGAGCGACAAATTGCGTATCTTGCTAGTATAGTAATTGGCTAAGGTCGTCCGTTGGCCGTTGACCCGGTGACAGATTAACCGTTAGCTTAGTTAGTCTCATCTCTTTCCGTTTTATTCGAATGATATATGTACCTATTCCGCACCTATGTTTATGTAAATTATGTATGTAACATTGTAGTGTTGTGTTCTACATTTATACATTTTAATTAAATAAGACTTTTTGTAAAAGACAAGACGTTCTGTTACAGCCCTACCTTAAGCATGTATCGCTGACATCGCTTAACACCAATTTAATTCATGTCACGACTCAGCAATATATGCCTATAAATACCGAATATCGAATAGAAATAGTCAGTCCGAATCAATAATTCTATATCGTCATTCTGCATCCCTCAGGACTCCGACTCGACGGTGTTGAAATAGTCCAAGTAAGAATTTTGTTAAGTGTATAGCATTAATTAATAAATATACTATAGATGACTTAAGTGGTGTTTTTCTATAAGACATCCACCTATCGTCTATAACATTATTGGTGTCAGAAGAAAGGGGATTTTTTATCCTCCCTGGTCGCCTACTCCTGACGACGACCTGTTGCCACACACTACCCGAAGAGCCAAGTTGCCGCCTGCCTGCCGAGTTGGTCACCTGCTGCCCGTAACGTTTCACTGACGATTTACGAGGCCGCCACCAAACATCGCCAGGACGCCGCAAACATCGTGTCGCCTGTCTGCTCAGTTGGTAACCTGCCGCCTCACCTCATCGTTTCACTGACGGTCTGAGAGGCCGCCGCCAGCAACATCGCGGACATCGTGTCACCGAGCTCGAAAATTTACACAAAATTCTACACGCGACGCTGACCTACATCGCACCGAGTCGTAAAAATCGCAACGCTGCATTTCGCCGACGCCGCATCGCCGCTGTATCTATGTCATCATATTGCATATTCAGCATCTTGTGAGTGTATTTTTTCAATTTATTAACTTATTTTGTATTGACCTGATTTTACGCGTGGGTTATTCACTTCATATCACGTTATAATTTTATTTCAAACATATTAATTAGCTATATTATTTTTATATCAAAATGGAAAACAAAAATGTCCAGGCACCTTCTCGATCTTCTATTTTACAGGAAGTAGATTTTTCGGTCTTAGCTAAATTCATAAAACCTTTCGACGGTGACAGAAATAAACTGTCCCCTTTTTTAAGAAATTGTGAGAATGCAATGAGCTTAGCTTCCCCATCTCAAATCAGTATTTTATTAAAGTATATAATTTCACAACTAGAAGGCAAAGCGGAAACCGCTTGCTCTTTAAAAATATTCGATAACTGGCTCGAGTTGAAACAGTTCCTAAGAACTACATTTGGTGAAACTAAACACCGAGATCACTTGCTATTAGATTTATTAAGCTGTAAGCAAAAACATAACGAAACAGTATCCGAATTCAGTCTCCGTATAGAAACATATCTGACGCGACTACAGACAGACATATCGCTCTCTACTAGAGACTCCTCAGAGATCAAAGGACGGATTGCCAGCACTGAAGACCTAGCGCTGCATACCTTTTTAATAGGGTTACCTAGTCATATATCTAATATATTAAGATGTCGTAATCCTACTACCTTATCTGAAGCTATCAACCTGGCTATTCAGGAAGAAAAATTTCAAAACTATGTTCAATCTTCAAAACCTATAGAGCCGAGGTTTAAATGTAAATTATGTGGAAAAAATAACCACCTAGAAAAAAACTGTTTCTTTGCTCACAAACGTCCCGTTCATTCTACGAATTTAAGTAATCAAGCTCAGCCCTCTAAATCCTTAAATCCAGTGAATAATAATACATCTATCATATGTAGGTATTGCTGGAATCGGGGTCACGAAATTAGTCAATGTCGAAAACGTCAATACAATAACTCGCGAAAAGATTTTTCCACCACGCAAATACATAACTCTGACTCACATAATAATAATTTAAACTAGCTTGCATTCCGGTTTTACGTCGTACGGAATGGTCGAATCAAACCGACGTATTAAAAAATCAAGTTTCTAAATCCGTGTCACGCGTCAACAACCAGGGTAACCAGCCCCAAATTCATGACCGTGTACACAGTCCCACTGAATCCGTGTCACAGGTCAACCAACAGGGTAACCAGCCCCAAATGCATGGCCGTGAACACATTACTAAATCAAAATCCACTGTATCTTTTCCAGCCAACCGACAGGGTAACCAGCCCCAAATGCATGGCTGCCATAAAAATAAAAATAACACTACTATATCTAACAACTTTACTAATTCTACTAATTCCAATATTACTAATTCTAATAATTCTACTAAATCTACTAACTCTACCAAATCTCCTTTATCCCATCCTCCTGTGCGTAGTATAAATAACATAAATCCTAAAAATGATCTGACATATAGCGATTTTCTTAAATCTCGATCCAAACCAACAGCCTTTACCACTCAAATCCATGAATTTAACCAAAATCTTTTAAAAACTTCATGTTCAACAATAGCTTACTCGACATCAATTGACCTAGACTCATCAAATCCCTATTGCGAAGATATTCTCGATTCTTTAGAAAACAAAGATACTTTTATAAGTTCTGAGAAAGAATTATATACCGTAAGACATACAAAATTCAAGAATAAATTATGTTTTCACATGTTTACTAAAGTACACCACTTTGACTCTAGTACCTACCAAGGAATATTCAAAACTTTAAATTCTCTTCGTAATGAACTAATTATGCATCATCCGAATGTAAAAGAAATTTCTATGTCCGATTTTTCTAATCCATTTGATAAACTCAATTTTACAATTATATACGAAATGATTTGCTATCTTTTCCATAACACGCATATCAAGATAAACATTTACCATAATAAAATTATATATCCAAAGCCCAACGAAATTCCTACAATATTAAAGGATAATCATGATTCCCCTATCGGTGGACACATCGGTTCCACGCGCTTGTATAATAAAATTAAAGGTATTTACTATTGGAAAAGTATGAAAAAGGACATCAAAACCTATGTAAGTCATTGTCCAAAGTGTCAACAAAACAAAGCTCTACGACAATGTAATAAAGCTCCAATGGAAATAACTTCTACATCTCATGAACCACTTCAAAAAATATTCACTGACATAGTAGGTCCCTTACCAGAATCTGGGCAAGAGAAATTTAGGTACATAGTCACTTTTCAAGATGATCTAACAAAATACTCTATGGCTTATCCAATTACTAATTCGACAGCTGAACAAACAGCTGATGCACTAATTAAATTCATCTGTCATTTTGGAATCCCTAAGACTTTGCTGTCGGACCAAGGGGTCCATTTTATCGCTGAAGTATATAAACGAATAACATCCTTATTCAAAATTAAACACCTGTTTTCTACCCCGTATCATCCTCAAACTAACGGCGCTCTTGAACGAAGTCACAGCACCTTAAAAGAATATTTAAAATCCTACGTCAACAATGATCAAAACAATTGGCATAAATACCTTCCTACTGCTCTCATATCATATAATTCGACTATTCACTCCTCCACCAATTTCTCACCCCACGAATTATTATTTGGCTGCAAACCACATCTACCAAGTTCCCTATACGAAATTGATCCGACAATCACTTACCCTGATTATATAAAAACATTGAAACAAAAGTTGATCAATACACGTAACATAGCCAGAGAAAATATCCTGCGTCACAAGGAACATTCAAAGGCGTATTACGATAAAAATGTCAGAACTACATCTTACAATGTCGGAGATATGGTATACTTAAAACAACACCATAGATTACGTAAGGCTCTTTCTAGCATTTGGAAAGGCCCTTACAAAGTCGTTGAAGTCCATAATAATAATAATGTCACGCTCTTAGTAAATCGCAGACATATAAGGTATCATTTTGATCAAATCAAGCCAGCTCATAATAGTTAATTCTTATCGTTTAATAATAACATTCAAAATCTCAGTAAAATCTTAGACACTGTTTCAGCCATTGCCAATATCGATTAAAAAATAATTTTTCACTTATCAATTTACTTTAAAGAATTCTTTTACTTTTAATCGACTCTATTCTATTTCTTTCATAATCCAGATAGCTCTATATTAATTAACCCAGCCGTAAAATTCATGGCAATAACACAAAATAAGTTAATAATATATTCCGTGTTACAAAACTTAAGTGAGTGTAAAGTGATAAATAAATAACTTGTGCAAAATAATACATATACAATCTCGTTCCGGAAATCCGATATGTGAAGTGATCATATTACCCAAACATGTAAAATGTATCCATGAATCATGTACTTAATTATAAAATACTTATAAGCAATTTTTATAATAATAATTGAATATGTATTGAAGAAATTTCACAGTTAGCCAAATGTTGTAAAAGCTTATCATAAGTTATTTTTATTATGTCTCAAGAACTTGAAACCAAAATCTATGTTCTATTATCCTACTTTTAATATAATCACTACTATTTCGGAATAATTACTACTATATTATCTGTGTCTGTATTTTCTTTTTATATAAATTAAATGTTTTTATTGTAATAAACATAGAAATATGAATCCTTAGTCCTTAATTCATGTTTTTGTATAAAATTTATAAATACTGTATAACTAAGTCTAAAACTGAAACACTGACTCTAATACTAGTTCTCCAAGAAGAAATCTTGAATTAATGTAGAATAATAATTGTAATCTTTATGAAATAATTCTTCGGATAAAATTTACCATTTCTTTGTAATTCAAATCTCAATGTTCTATTTACTATTTCATTGTAATGTTTTACTATATCCTGTGTTATTTTACTAGTAAGTTATATTAAGCTAAACTAATTTTATAATGTATAATCCGAAGTTATTTTTCCATGTCTTATTTTCCAATTCTGTTTCAATTTCTTTGTAATACTTGGACTATACTCACATCCTGGTTTATCCTGGGATGTTCCGTTTTAAAGGGGGAGGTGTTACAGCCCTACCTTAAGCATGTATCGCTGACATCGCTTAACACCAATTTAATTCATGTCACGACTCAGCAATATATGCCTATAAATACCGAATATCGAATAGAAATAGTCAGTCCCAATCAATAATTCTATATCGTCATTCTGCATCCCTCAGGACTCCGACTCGACGGTGTTGAAATAGTCCAAGTAAGAATTTTGTTAAGTGTGTAGCATTAATTAATAAATATACTATAGATGACATAAGTGGTGTTTTTCTATAAGACATCCACCTATCGTCTATAACAGTTCGTTAATTATACTTGCGTGCTGAAATATGGGAACTCTCGTTAATAAAACTTTGGTAGTGAGTTAGCAAGGCCAAGTATCTACCGCAGCTTAAAAGTACTATACGGTTAGTATAATATATGCGCCGGTTGTAATTTGTTAGTCACTGCGAGGTTGAAATACTGACCAGTGACTCTTAAGAGCTACCTTATCCAAATCAAGTCATTTCTTAATTGAAATACAAATAAACCCGTTTTTAAAATTATTTATGTCTTCTAAACTCAACTACCCCACTAAACTAAACACTAAACAGTTATTCCTCTGAAATGATATACATTCACATAATATTAATGACACATTCTGCGTATCGCTCTTCTAAAAACTATACAGTCCAGGAAAAATTTATATTCATTTATTCGATGTTATCCATTACACAGGTATGCAAAATTGACCTTTTTGAAAATTGTTTCTTTGAAATGTACATTTATTAGGTAATTTTGGGGCGCTGAATGCGAATATGCTATTGACTTTTTTTATCACGTAAGATTTTTTAGATATATGATATATAAAAAAATCATTTTATATGCCTCAAGACGACGTTTTATTAAAATTAAAAAAAACGTACAAAGCTTACGTACAAATTTACATTTTTATGACGTTAGTACTTAACTAAATTACTAAATAAACTACTATAAATCCTTGTAATACCTATTCCGTTTGTTATTGAAGCTTCTTTTTAAAGATTTTCACCTGTGTTCATTCTTCTCAGTATACCTCTGCAATAGTCTGAAATCATGTTAACATTGCATATCCCTCGACAATGTCTTTCCATAGCCTTTATGTCTTCATGGAATATTACTCCTTTTTTCCCTTAAATATTTTTATACATTTTTTGGAAAGAAGTCAAAGTGAATTTTCAGGAAATGCAATTTTAAGCTTATGTTGCATTCCAATTTTCTGAAATTTTCTAATATATTTTCCACAAATTCCACCTAATCTGAATAATTTTTAACAACTTTTTGTAAGAAACCTTCTCGTTTCCTTGCTTCAAAGTTCATTTATTTTTAAAATCTTCGTCTTTCATGAGTTTTTAAATATCTGGACCAAATAATATTCAATCTTAAACCTTGGCTTCTGAAAATTATTTATCACAGAGATATTTGAAACCCACTCCTTGCTTTGATAGTGGTTTCACAAATTGTTTCATGATTTTAAGTTTTATATTAAGTGAAGGTAGAAGCGCTTTAGCTGGATAAACCAAATTTTCTTGCAATTTCAGATTTCAATGATGCTCTCAAAGGCTAATCCTTTCGTATCCAGTGCAAATCTTTATTACGGCTATCCCGCTAATAAAAAACATGAAAATTTGACGTAATCCTGTTGTCCAAGCAAGAAAAATATAACTTTCAAATCGCCACATACTAGTTACTTACATATTTGTGATTTTGGCTAATTTTTTCAAGAATTAGAATTTATTTTATCACGTTCAAATACTAAATGATAATAGTAACAACAGTCAATCACATTTTACAACATATTTTTAATAACTACCCACAAATAAAATAAACATCGAATATAAGAATTGTTGTCACAGCAGATTTGTACTAGGGTAACATTTATTAAGATTTCTAAAAAATCTTACGTGATGGAATTTTTTCTTTATTTTTCCATTAATTAGCACCTCAAAATCTATAAGAAACCATTATTTGATTTCAGACAATTTTACCCATGCATACCTGTGTTATTTATAGGGGTCTTATTGTATTGCATACCTATATACCAATTTTACGGCTCTCTTTGTTTGATTTGCTGAAAATCTGACGCGAAACGAAACTAACACCAGTCACAAAAACGTATCCTTTCGAAATTGGAAAACATTAATTGAATTCGACTAATGTTTCCACTTCATACTTTTAATCTAATTCAGAGTTCGGGAATCTGTTTGAGCAAGGAAATAATTGATTAACTTGAACCCTCTCCCTCACGTTTTTAGGTCATCCCCATGGTACAACCGCCCACATCATTCTTCATTAGATACAATTGTAAATTGCGAAATGTATTTAGAAGATTTCCTAATATTACATTTTATCCCCTTTGGTCTTTAAGAAAGTTCAATTTTGTCCGGAATCCTGATTATGTTAACAATGACTCTTATGTTTTTACCTTATCAACTGGCCACTCGTTGTGTAATAACTACGGAACTTTTTTTAACATATGGCTTCTATTCCCATTATATACTCCCAATTACGGTCTTAATAATCCCGCATTCGCGTTTCACGTTGGACTTTTTGTTGAATTTAACCCATAATGCTTGATGATGGTTTATTCCCAACTGCGCGATAGCAAAGAGAGGGTATGTTTTTTATGCGTAACTGAGTATGTAGTGAGTCTACGTACGCATGTGGAATTCTTTATACCCTCGAATCCCAACGGCTGGATGGATTCAGTCTAAACCGCGTAATTGTCAGAGGTCGAGTTTTTGATTTTTTTTTTTCAATATTGTAACCTCAAATATTTTTGTGATAGAGTTCAAGTGATTTGGCATCATTGATCTTTATATTATATCGATGCATTCGATTACAGTGGTCTCGAAAAACATTATTTTAGACTCTTGAATGTTGGATTGACATTCGATATTTCTCAATCTATTCAAATAAATTCGGTATGTGATGTGGTGTAAAAACGCTACCATTTCCCCCATGTTTGCGGAGCCGTAAATCGCTGGTGCAGGACACCGCCCGCGTCTGTGTCATCACGGCGTGTTGGCGTAAGTAATAGCTTTCTATTGTCTTCCGCACTGCCGCTCTCCGCCGCATTCAGAAAAATACCTATAGGTACATGAAATTCGATGTTTTGAATGAACTGAATCTTTTGAATTGTGAATATGTACGAGTATTTTCTGTTCGTTTCTTATTTAATAGTGTCGAGCTTATAACGCATATGATGTTAAATGTACCGTGCCTTAATGGACTGAAAAATGAAAATCATCAAAGAGACAAAATTAGATAGGTACTCCAAGATTTGTTTGTCAAAAATGAAATGCCAAGTTTTGTGCATCTCACGTCGTCGTTATCATCGTCATTTCAACCAATAAACGTCCATTGCTGGCTAGGTCCCTTGAAAGGTCTTCCGCAGAATGATCATGTACCGCTCCCAGCGACTTCCTTAAGGTCGTTAGTCTTCTTACCAGTATCATCATATTTTTCTCCATGCGTTGCGATAGCATTATAGTAATCTTTGTCGCACAAATTAAACCGATTACCAATGCAAGTCGATACTTGTGCATTTTCCACTCGATTAAACTCTGAGTGGTTCCCGATGAGAAATTACGTCGGAACGCCAGTCACGTCGTCGTCTGCATCGCTACAAGGGCAGAGTTTAAAAGCGTAGCAACCGAGATCTTTTCAAATGTCAAGGAAATTGTATTGAAGCATTAGTAGAATACATTATTCTAACCATCAAGGCGTAAAGATTACGAATTATTACCTACATTGCGGTCATTAATTTTGCTATCTAGTCTTTCTTGCCTTGGAAACTTTGATTGGATGCCTACTTGGATGCCACAGATTTCATTTAAAGATTGGATGAATTGTGGATCGGATCAATAAGTCTCCAGTTTCATTCGAATTGTATAGTATGCGTTAGATTGATGGTGTATGGCGAACATAATGCAATTCTTCCGATTGACTGACACTTTTCCACTATGGGCCGAATCGAGCACTTATAGCAAGAGAACCGTAAAAGCTGATATACATACGTTCTGCAAAGTATTAAGGTGTTCAGTAGCAAATTAGTGGTAATTTATTGTACACAATATGTCTTCAAAAATCTTATCCTTTCGACAGGAAACATCTTGAGAAGAATAATACTATTTTTAAATCTGTAAATTTATTTTAATATGCCGATTCGGAGATCGGTCTTTAATTCAGCTTATCTAACAACCAAGCAAAAGTTTTTCCAATACAACTGCAAGTAAGGCTCATCGCAGATCATACATTTATCCAAAGTTTGTCTATCAGGTTATATTTAGATGGTTTAGAAAGAGCACCAGATCCCTATTTAGAGCAGCAATCTCGAAATTACCTTAATGATTGCCAACCTTCGTATGTAGACGGCACGTTAAGAAGAAGACTATTTCACTTCATCTTTATTATTCACAAATGACCAAATTACCGAACAGAAATGAAAGCGCCAGTAAAATCAACTGTTGCGAAACAAGCTCGTTATGTGACGGCGTTAATAAAACATAGACTTCAGAGCCACCGGTCCGGCAAAATGATCGGTTTGTCGACGACAATAATGTAGGCCCGAGCCGAGCTGCGCTCCGTGTTTCACTTCGGCTGGCAATTTTTTACGCTACACGTAACGTAATCGCGGACTTTCTAATGGTGTATTTTTGAATTTCCATAAGTTTAAAGCCTCTACTATATTGGTACGTTATCGTCGTTATCAACCAATCGACGTCCACTGCTGGAAATAGGTCTCTTGAAGGGACTTCCACATGCCACGGTCTATAGAATCTATATTCTAAGAATTTTAGTCACAGTGTCAGTATTCTAAGCAAGTGACAATATAGTAGTCACCAAATTCTTCGGTCAAAGACTAAGAGCGTAATTTTTTTTAGATATTTGCCTTAATTTGAAGCTTACTGAATTTAGTATAATCCCTACTTCCCTATTAATATTATAAATGCGAAAGTAACTGTGTGTCTGTCTGTTACACTTTGACGCCTGAACAGCTGAACCGATTTCGGTGAAAAGTAGAGAGATTTAACCTTTGAGAAGGACATGGGCTGCTTATTGTCGCGAAAAAAGGCTTAAAGGGTTTGAAATAGAGGGTGAGATTTGTAAGAATCCACGCGAACGAAGTCGCTGGCATCATCTAGTATTGAATATATCACAAACCAAAAACGAGTTAAAGCAAACAAGCAATGCATTTAACAATAATGTCAGCTGAATGCGTGCCAGGCGTCCATACCTGATAATAATTTCATGATCAATCTCTACCTCTCGGAGCGCAGTCGACATTGACCGATCATGGAGGCTCTGCCACATAAGTCGCGGCTAATTGCGTGATGGATGGACCATGAGGATTTCGAATTTTTGTTTCTCTTTGATTTTTGTGCTCTTGTGGAACGGGTTGCTGTTTTGTTAACATTTCTGTCTGTCTTTTTCTTGAGTTGTTGATGACACTGTTAGAAGCCTAGAAAAACTACGTTCTGCGTTCACTATAATTTATTTATTTTAAGGAACACTTACAATTTATAGTTGACCTTTACAATGATAAGATGCTTAGGGTGGGTTGTATGAGACCATTGGTTATCGTAAGTACGTTCGTTAAAATGTAACAGATACATTCGGACTTTAACATCTGTTAATTTACGAGGGTTGCTTCATTGTTAGAAAAACAGTTCGTCATTGTTATTCGGGTTACCTGCAAGCGGCCGGCTATTTTGGCCTAATATTTTATGGGGAATTTTTTTACTACTAGCAATATTGATGAAAACAATGTCATTCGAAGCATATTCTTCTTACAACCTTGACAACGGTGCTTTATGTTTTGTACGAAGGGTTATTAGTCGAGGTATTTTTAATTTTTGTTTTTAACTATATAAATATCAATTGAATTGCTGTTCGTTAGTATCGCTTAAACTCAGAAACGGCTTGACTGATTCTGATGAATTTTTGCGTATATTTGAGTGGGTCCAGGAAAGGTTTAGATTTATGATTGGACCCGGTAGGTGGCTCTGCAGTCGGGTTGTAAAACTTTTTATTTAATTACGGATTTTTTATGTTTCTTATATGTATTGAAGGTGGTATTGGATTTAGATTCACAATAATTGGAGCCGGTAGGCGGAGCTGCAATCAGTTTCTAGGTTCAGTTAATTAATTATTATATTGCATCATTTATTGTATATGTACAAAGTAGGTATAAACATTGAAATATAGTATTTGCGTGACTCGATTAGGTACTTTCAGGGAACTAACGCTACTTTCACTATATTTTGGACAAGTGTAAATTGAAAATTTAAAAAACCCCCGACATTCGCCATTTAGTGGCGGCGGCCATCTTGAATTTGCAATAGTGCTATTCTACTAGTCAAGCCCTTTCATTTGATACCCATATCAAGGGAGTTGTGAAAAAATATATCATCCGCCATTTTGTAGCGGCGGCCATCTTGGACCGATTTTCATCAAACATAGCTAAGAACACTCTCGACTAATTCACCTTTCAAACAAAAAAAACCGCATTCAAATCGGTCCACCCGTTTGAGCGCCACAGGGGAACAGACAGACACACACACACACACACACACACACACACACACACACACACACACAGACACGTCAAACTTAACACCCCGTCGTTTTTGCGTCGGGGGTTAAAAAGAAAATAAGGCAAGGTAAAAGAATTTAATCGATGAATACAATAGCATAAGTATTATTTACCTAAGAAAACCGACAATATAAACATTTGCAAAAAAGAGCATGGAATGCGATTAATACCTAGTTCATACTTCCTTTGACATCTGGAATTTATTAATAAATTCATCTTTTTGAAATAAATCGTATCTACTTTCGATAAATTCGCATTTTAAACACTTTTTTCTTTCTCACACCTTCTCTTTCATCTTAGAAAACTACCATTAAAAGTATTACTTAAATAAAATTGATTCCATTATAATTGGTAAGTTATTTAAAAATATGCTGCTTGTATAGAAAGTACAAAGTTACGAACAGATTTGACGATAACCAATGGTCCCAGCACTGGTTAACGTAAGCGTAACTTTTTAACGAACGATATGGCTAACAGATGGTGAAACAACGCTTTTTTTGTTTAACGTTCGTTAGCGCCATATTTAAAGGTTACGTGTCCGTCAAAATTTTCTGATGCAACTGGCCCTTAATCTTCGACTGTTCGGGGTGTAGTTGCTCATTTGAACGTTGTCTTCGATTGGTCGATTTTCACAGCGATACTTAAAATTTACATTACATAAATTGGAATCGATGCCAATTATCTGACTATTATTAATTAATATCAATAAAGAAACATGCCTAACTAATTTGCTTATTTTTAATAATAATTTTATTATAGTAATGCGTATTTTGTTATTACAACAAACAGCAAAAAAACTCAATATCCGTGAAAGCCGGTTTAGCTCAGAAAGTTATGCGCGAAATGCGGCCTTCCGATAATAATAGGCGGGTCGAAATTGGGCCAGTGATTTAATATTTATGATATTAGAAACTAGCCGACCCCCGCGACTCCGTCCGCGTGGATATAGGTTTTTATATAGGATCGGATTGGATCCCATAATCCTTTTTTGTACCTAAACTAAATGTAGCCTAAGTTACTCCTTATAACATCACCTATCTGCCATTGAAAGTTCCATCAAAATTGATCCAGCCGTTTCGGTAATTAGCTGGAACAAATAGACAGATCGACAAACATAAATTTAAACGCACACCAGTTTAAAATACGTTTAAAGTACGTTCAAAGATCCGGGTCCCAAGTTATTTGAACCCAATAAATGTCTGTCATTTCTGAACTAAAAAACCTATGACCTTGAAATATTTACGGGACAATACCTACCTAAAGTACTACCTTTCTAACAAAAAAAGAATGAGTTAAATCGAACTACGCGTTAATGAATTACAGCTAAATACATGTTTTAACTTTCTTCCCCTCTCCTAAGGGAACCGTGCTGAATTTCGGGATAAAAAGTATCCTATGTCCTACCTCGGAGTACAAACTCAAATCATACCAAGTTTCATTCGAATCCGTTCAGTAGTTTCGGCGTGATGCGCGGCCAAGATACAGACAGACAGACAGACAGACAGACAGACAGAAAGACAGACAGACAGACAAAAATGAAAAAAATTGCAGTTTTGGCTTCAGTATCGATTATAGAATGCCCTCCAATAAAAATTTTCAAAATATCTTCAATGTACAGAATTGGATCTGTTACAGTCTTATTATATTATAGATTCGGGTCAATTTGTTTTGGATCTTGAATGTCGCTGGCTTGGCCTAAATATCTGTTTTACTGTTTTCCTTTGACAGCGGAAAATGGATCACTCGGCTGGCTAGTTAATATTTAAATATATTAATCTGTACAATTTATTTGACACTATAGCCCACTCAATGAAGCAAAATCAGGGGAAATAATTCGTGTAAAAGCCATTTTTGGCATAGTTGTAGGGAATGGTGTCTGAAGCAACATACTCAAAGTACTGATGGGTGGGGGTGGAGCTAACGGGTAGGGGGGGTGAAAAGGTCCCTTTTTTACCCGACTGGTTTACCCGACTGGGTATATGTGTTTCACCTGTGTGTATGTATGTCCATTCCTATGTCCGCTTGTAACTAATAAACGGCTCAACGGATTTTGATAAATGATACGTCATTAGATTTGTCTCAATGACGCGAGTGTTATAGGGTACCTAAATTTAAAAAAAAATCAAAATGGCGGACTTTATGCGCTTTAATGTGCGAGCTGAAAAAAAAATTTTTCTTCAAGACCCTCGAGTGGGGTATCACAATAAAGGGATTCAAAAGGCAAATACGAAAATGTATAAATTTATATATTTGGAAACAATTTGGAGTGATAAATCGTAGAAAATGACCGTTTCCTATGTCAGTTCGTAACTACTTAACGGCTCAACCTATTTTGATAAATTATACGTCATTAGATTTGTCTTGACGGCGCAAATGTTACTGGGTACATAAAATTCATAAAAAATCAAAATGGCGAATGTTATGCACTTTAATGTGCGGGCTGAAAAAAATTTTTTTCTTCAAGACCCTCGAGTGGGGTATCAAAATAAAGGGCTTTAAAAGGCGAGTACGAAAATGTATACAATCTATATGTTTTAAATAAATTTGGAGTGACAAATCATGAAAAACAAAATAAATAACAACTACACTGTAAGTGGTACGGTGGTAGTTTATTAATTTTTTAGTTCGTTTTTTAGCATGGCAGTCGGGTTTTTTTAATTTTTAAATTATAGTTAAAGTTTATTGCTCATATCTCGAAAATCTCTACGACTAGTATTATGATTACTTCTGACAAAAGTTTTTAAATAAAATTTGCTACAAATTTGGTCCCATTCATTTTTACTCTAAGATTATTACTTTAGGAGCTACGGGTGTTTAAGTTAACAGAGAGACAAAAAATGGCAATTACGAATACCGCGTCTTTTACAAAAAATTATAGTCATTATGTATCGCTCATATTTTTAGTTTACAATAAGGAAGCTCATAGTCATCTACCGACCCAACATGAAAACTGACCAAGTGCGAGTCGGACTAACACACGAAGGGTTCCGTACCATAGAGCAAAACGAAAAGTTTATTGTATGGAGATCGTCTTTAAATTTTAAATTTATTTTATTTTCATTATTTTGTAGTTGTAGAGACTAAAATGATACTCACTCTCTGAAAGTTTCAAATATCTACCTATTACGGTTCAAGAGATACAGCGATTGTCAAGGTCGAGCAAAAAACGCCGAAAAAATCAAGTTTCTTGTATGGGAGCCCCCTTTAATTTTAATTTTAATTTAATTTTTATTAATTATTGTTATAGCGGCAATAAAAATATATACTCTGTGAAAATTTCAACAGTCTATCTTTTACGGTTCATGAAATATGCCCCGTGCACCTAGAATATAGTATCGAAAAAATCACGTAAATATTCATCACAGGCTATAATTTCATAAACCGTAATAGATATATAGTTGAAATTTTTACAGAGTATATACTTTTGTTGCCGCTATAATAATAAATAATAAAAGTTAAATTAAAATTAAAATTAAAGGGGGCCCCCATACAAGAAACTTGATTTTTTCGGCGTTTTTTGCTTGACCTTGACAATCGCTGTATCTCTTGAACCGTAATAGGTAGATATTTGAAATTTTCAGAGAGTGAGTATCATTATAGTCTCTATAACTACAAAATATAATGAAAATAAAATAAATTTAAAATTTGAAGGCGATCTCCATACAATAAACTTTTCGTTTTGCTCTATGGTACGGAACCCTTCGTGTGTTAGTCCGACTCGCACTTGGCCAGTTTTCATGTTGGGTCGGTAGATGACTATGAGCTTTCTTATTGTAAACTAAAAATATGAGCGATAATGAATATAATTTTTTGTAAAAGACGCAGTATTCATAATTGCCATTTTTTGTCTCTCTGTTAACTTAAACACCCGTAGCTCCTAAAGTAATAATCTTAGAGTAAAAATGAATGGGACCAAATTTGTAGAAAATTTTATTTAAAAACTTTTGTTAGAAGTAATCATAATGCTAGTTTTAGAGATTTTCGAGATATGAGCAAAAAATCGAAAAAAGGGACCTTTCAACCCCCCCCTACCCGTTAGCTCTACCTCCATCCATCAGTACTTTGAATATGTTGCTTCAGACATCATTCCCTACAACTATGCCAAAAATCGCTTTTACACGAATTATTTCCCCTAATGGGCAGTTTTTGGTCTTCATTGAGTGGGCTACTAGTAGCGTTGATTTCTGTAGAACTTTATTGTTCGAATTCTCCTTTTTATCAGGCCTTTTGTGCACGTGTTCCAATATAATCCTGCAAAGTTTGTACGTTTCTTAATTTAAATCACCTAGTTAAAGGGCTTTTGCTATGGTAACGGCCGACACCTGGTATTTATTGATGGTCACGCATCCGTCGAGGGGGACATGAAAAATTTGCATACTAATGTAACGAGCTGGGGAGGGCATTGCTCATAATGAAAGCCTTTTGAGGTCAAGGCTCATTTGCAAGTCTATAGAGTTAGTTTTTTGCTTTGTACAATTTATAAGCTCACGCTTATCTGCTGATAAGCTTTGAGGAGGTCGTTGCTTGTTTATTTCTGTTATTTAAAACGTCTGTTCACATTTTTTACAAACCTTTTAACAAAAACATAGATTTATATTGTTTGAGAACATTACAAAAGACTACATTAAATAAATTCTAAGCTATTATAATGACTATGTCTCTTTTGTAAATGAAATAAGTGGGGCTGTAAAAACGTTACAACAAGCATTTCAACCATAAAGTATTCGTCGTCGTCGTCGTTTCAACCAACAGACGTCCATTGCTGGATTTCCACATTCCACATCCCACGATCTTTTCGTGTCCAGCAACCGTTAGGAACAACTTGGATTTTTGATTTCGTAAGGTATACAAACGTACAAAAGAGGAAGAAACTACAGTTTACATTAAATCTACATCTTTTGCGTTCATCACGTTTTAAAATAAAAATTAAACATCTCGATCCCCGACCGTACCAATTATTTGAAACGAACGAAATTTGGATTTGTTAAAGAATTAATTGCCACGTGGATAGAGAGCGATACGGGGGTATCGACGCGACAACACGTTCGAGATTCATAGACTATTCATTGACATGTCCGCTCATGAATATTGATGCGACTTTCGCGATCACGTAATCCCCCTGTCGCATCCAATTCGTTCGTTGATTGGGTTCTGAGACCTTGTATTTGAATAACAAACCGTCTGGCATCGACGAGTCAACGTCTCTGAATTGATCATTGCATGACTATGTAGATGTCATCATAATTTTGTCCAATGGAATGGACGAGTCTCTTAGAATATTGTAATACTTTCGTAAACCTTTATTACGTACCTAACTACCAAAAACGTTCAAATTGCTTTTGTTAAACAGTTCGTTAAACGTGTCCTCTTAAACAGTTTTTGGTTGTTGTTCTGTTTTAATTTATGGTTTTCAGGTGTATTCCTGAATTATCATTTATGGAATCTTTGCAATTATTATTTCTCCTGTAGGTACTTGAAAAGAATACCTTTTGGGTACGTTGTTTCTCAATCGGAAATGTTTACTTTTCTACTTAATTTAATAGTTAGAAGATACTAGAACCTCGAAAGTTTTCTATGGGATCTGCCTACATAAACGAATTCCTGAGTGCGGGTGTTGCCTAATCCGAAACTACTCTCGGGAAGATCAGGGTAATGGAGAACTATGCACCCTCTCATGAATACTAAACATGTACGCTTCCTTTGGCATAGTCGACGATGCTAATTTTTTACGTACCTACAACACGACAGCTGATATTACTTCCTTGAGCAGATTTATCTAATAGGCTATTAATTTGGTAGTATGCTCCATATGTTTGATATTCTGTCAGTGTTCATTTGGATAGTAACGTGTATGTCTACGTTTTTAATTGTTAACTTCTTTCCGTTTTGAATTATTTTTTTATCTTCATCGGGAGCTTCCTATATTATGTTCTTATCTGCTAAATATAAAATGATAATTACGGTCGTAGGTCATAATAATCATATTTAAATGTCTAGTCATAGAAATTACTAAATATATTGAATACCAGACTCTTAATATAATGTTACCAAGTTTTTTAAACATTTGTCAAAAATTCAGGAGGGCGTTGTCCAATTTTAATTTAAAACATGTCCGCATAGTAGACGCTTTAGCACAAATATCGCACGAGTGCGGTGTATTAAATCCAAGTATGCGGAACGTGTTCGTTCCCTTGACCCGTGTCACGGTCCCCTGCACGAGAGGGGGTGGTGTCGCACGATTATTTTAAATTTTTTATCAGGTCATGCTACAAATGTCTCAAAATTCCTTCCTTTTCTGTTGTTTATCTATTTTCATCCCTGTCACCGTTATCTAAATCACTATACCATGAGAGTTTTTGTTTTACATTGACACATGACACATATGACATGACACAGAAACGTCTTGCTGGTAGAGCTATCTTAGAGATGCTATAGCTAGAGATCCAAACTTCCCACCAATATTAGATTCAATTTCAATATAGTATATATCAACGTAGTAGTTACCCTGATTTACTTCACTAGCTAAAAGATACAAAAGGGTCTTGATCTCAATTCTGGAAGCCTCGTGGCCTGTTCGTATCTATGCACCGATCTGTTCTTCGTGAACCGCCTCGCAGTTAGCCGCCTAACAAATCTTCTTACAAAATATTCGCAGCCTCTGGGAAGCGTATTTAGCTTGGTCTCTCATTTTCATCTTTCGCCAAATTCATTCAATCGAGACTTCTCATCTATACTAATAAATAAAATTGAAGTGTCTGTCTGTAATTTCGAAATAACTACCACATATTAAGCTCATATGGTTATTTGAACGATACCATAACCGAATCACACGTTTTTAAAATTTTTGTCTGTCTGTCTGTCTGTTTGAACGGGCTAATCTTCGGAACGGCTGAACCGATTTTGACGGGACTTTCACAGACAAGTAGAGGATTAACCAAGGAGTAACATAGGCTACTTTTTTAACCGACTTTCAAAAATGAGTTGTGTTGAAATCGGTAAGTACCTTTGTTAAAAAACGCCCTGATAGGTATTTTCGCTGCGCGCGGCGGCCGACGCTCGCGCTGCATGGAACTCCCCGCGCCGCGCCGCGCCCCTGCGCCCGCCATACGTACGCCGCCGCGCGCCGGGCGGGTGCGGTGAAGAGGGTGCATGCTCTAATCTCCATTTCGAAATCTGTGATTTCGAACGAGGGAGCTAATGCGTGCGGATGTGTCCTGCGATTTCGTAATTTTTATTTTGAATCGGAGATTTTGGGATTTGTGAAAAACCGAAATTCACGCGGGCGAAGCCGCGGGCAAAAGCTAGTCAAGAATAAAAGACTAGAGTCGTCTTTCTTAGAACTAGGCACAAAAATTGTTTCGCAATATGGCTCATAGAGAATGTCTCAAGTTCCAGATATGGCTCATTAAAAAAATATCTCAAGTTTTTAAAACATAACTGATGGATCTAAAACCCAAATCATGTGAACTAAATTTTGGTGGGGCGATTCTGGAAATTGTGTCATGAGAACTTCCTTCAATGCAATTTTGAAAAAGCAGTCGAGTATATCGCGAACAAATCTAGTACCGTTCAGCTTAACAATCGGTGTGAGTGACCTTGAGTGTAATAGCGATATCGCGAGTGGTCGGTAAGATCAATCTTAAATTCGCCATACGACCTGTTTTACTTTGGACATTGAAAGTCTATTTGAGTAATTAAATGACTACGATTACGACTAGCGATATTGTGAATAACCGCACCTTCCAATAACTTGCAAGAACTTGCAAAGAACCTGCAATATGTTCAGCGATCCACTCCTACAAGTGTGTGGCGACATACGAAACCACCGAAATGTATTGCTGTGTGTTTCACTGGTTGCTGCAATTATGTAGAAGCAGCTGTTCGTTATAAACGCACCTAAAGTAAAGAAGTAAATATCCCTGATATTGTACATTATAATTCACCTCAATGGGACTACAAACGTGATAGATAACTATATCTTCTACTCATCGGTTAAACATGTTTTATCTATTTAATACACATGCACTATGCAGCGAGATCGGATTTTTATTCGACATGTAATATGAACGTAACATATCTTGGTATAATTTATCATTGGAGATAATGATGATAAAGTTATTGTTTCTGTTTTTTATTTTTATGAAATTTTGGTTTCGTTTCCTATGAAATCTATATATAAGCCTTCCGCAACTGTGCTGTATTTCCGTCCTCTAAGACATAGAGTTCATTCATATGAGAGACATTCAGCGTTGTTAGGTCTGTCTCAGAATCGGCAAAAAGAGTTGGCGATGGTCTACGAAAGCACATCCAGTGTACAAATCTGGATTTCATATAGATTTTTAAAGCTCCAAAAATTCTGTTCTTTTACGTCGCTTTTTCAATTTTGCCTCATCCGCTTTATTGTTGTTTCGCTATTACCTCGCTTAGAACAAAAAAATTAAAACAAGAAGATTGATTGGCCGTATGATTTTTTTTTAACACATTTTCTCTCTAGGTATGGCATAGCATTTTAGGTCCATTGTTTGGACAAACAATGCCTACTTTCTGAATATGAGATATGAGTCAACACTGCGTATACGGCTGCAAAATTTAAGCTTTTTTCTCTATCTTTTCTTGAATTGGAATAATAAACATAGTATTATTTAATAGAACTACATGGAATAACTCTTAGATGAAAGAGCATATGGCTACCCTAGGTGCTATTATGTAATTTGTAGTGGACTAGTGGTCAAATTGCATAACGGTCGGCCGTATCGTTCTCTATTATAGGCGTGATCATCGTATGTGTTATTGCACAAGTAATCAAAGCAATTTTGTCGTTTTAGAGAAGTTGCAAGGCCGTTACTATCAATTGGTTCTCAATTATTTACTGTTATGAGTATTTCAGAATACATATTTATCTTAACAGATCATTTTCCAGCATATAGAAAGAAGGAAAGAAAACACGTTTAGGTATTTATCAAACATATTAATAGTAAATTGAAGGCACTGATTTAGGTTATTTTATTAAGACTATCGTATTTAAACCAAATCTCGTCTGTTAATCCCTAAGTAATGTAATTAATTATAAGACAGCAATAAAAAAATATCGAATGTTTCTTACTTTTATAACTTCCAACCAACAATCTAAATGTAACAAAGAGAATGAGTTTTAAGTATCATTTGATATCAAAAGATTCCTTTTGTTTTAATCTTAAGTAAGAAATAGTCTCTTAGTTATAGGAATACTGAACTTTCAATTCAATTGCTGAAAATTCAATGGGACTTGCAAACTAGTTACTTCTAGCTCCATACGCAAAAATTTGCTTTCGGTTTTCAATGCACTCTTTATCACGTTTTATCAGTGTCACTGTATTCCCGGAACGGTGGAAGCAGCAGGGCCCAGGCACACACGCACGATGGCTTCAAAACCTCCCGGGCGGCAGATGTATGCGTTGTATCTTTTATTTTCGTGTTGTCGTTGGCCAGTTATATTACATGAGCTAGTTGTGAGACACGTTTGCATTGCATTTCATAGGTCCTTATCCACTCATCCACTTATCCACTCACGTCGAAAGTTCACCAATATAAGCCCAAGTCTGGCCACCGTTGGTGCCTGGCCGTTCCAGTTTCTATTTTGATTCTTTCGATGCCTATTAAAATAGGCGACAGCAGCTACCATATAAGTTTTAACCACCAACTTCACCGTTTTTTTTTGGTGAGTCCGACCTTGGAACAATGATGTTTGCTCTGTTGAGATAACCAGGATTGTTTAAAACTGTGGTATCAATAACCCAGTGCGGTGTATACTCAATTAAGCAAGGTATTTTGTTCCTGAAATTAAAGCAAGACCTTTGACGGCTATTGAAGCCGCTGATCTACGTTGTTTTATTTATTGACACCAAAAGTCTCGTACTCTTTCGTAAGCATTACTGCAGGAACATCAAAAAAGCACGTACAGCTTGGTTCTTTAAGCAACCTTTCTTCTTTATTCTTCCAGATCTTTTTTCTTCAAGATCAAGGGCACAGCTGCAGTAAGCGTATCTTAACTCTTGATCTTCCTCGTGTATGTGATGACCCAAAAAAGGAAAACGCCTGTTAATATTTTACTGGTAGAACATAATACTGTTGCAATATCGTTTTTATTACAAGACACTTAAACTAGACTTTTAAATTCACAGAGTAGGCTTTATTTGCCAACATCTCGCCAAGAGTTGCCTGAAAAATTGTGTCAAGAGCACACGTTAAAGTTACGCTTAAATATAGGTTATGCAGCAGGTCCTGGTATGTTTTCGTTTAAAAGAAACGTTGCGTGAACAGTTATCGAATGTTTGATGAAATCCCACTCGGGACAATCATCCAAATATGCCGGCTTCGCTTTATTTTTGTTCGGCGAGCCATCTTTTTCATCTTTCAAGTTACGGGAACTTGAAAAATGGGAATGCCCGTTCATATTTATTTTTGTTCGTTCAACAAAATATTGTTGCAGTATCTTTTTTTATTATCACTGACACTTTGTGCCACATTAATGATTAGAGATTGTCAGATGATCTCAAATTCTCGGAGTAAGCTTTGTTTGCCAACAGCTCGCTAAGAATTACCTGAACAAGCGAAGTAGTCTTTTGTTCGACTAGTCTTTCTTCTTCATCTTCATCTTGTTCTTTTTCAATTTTCCGTTTTGATTTTTATTTTCTCGAACATTTCAATCGTTATCGGCTGGAATGTTATCGTCAAGGGATAACTAGGCCAATTCATATCCTGCATTATTTAATTAAATCTTTGAAGAATCTGCGAAAGAAGAAACAATTATAGTGTTTTTTTTTTTTCATTGTCCCTGGAGATTTGAGCGGTGGTAGAGCTACTTTTGACTCGAGATTGAAATACAAATGTGCGAAAATAGATACGTCATGCAACGTTTCGAGTGATTGAGCCCTTCGCACACGGGTCGTAAGCGTGGTCGTATCGTAAGCGTATCGTTACGACGATCTACGCGTACGAGACCGGCAGCGTTGCACAAACGAATCTTTGCGTAGGCCTATCGTTTTGGATATCAGTTAAAATATTGGCGTCCACAGCACCAGAAGTTTTGTATGTTCATGTGTCCACTTCATTTTTAACAATATTTATGCCCAAGCTTTGTCTGTAACATCTTTTCTTGAATATTCCCTTAATGAATGATTATATAGACAAGGGTAGTCTTCAACCTGTTTGACGAATTCAATTATTTTTTCCATCATATTGAAAGTTAAAAGTCATAAGAAATTGAAATTCACGTAAATTCAGGTGTTTTTTAAAGAAAATAATGAAAAGTCAAATTTTTACGCTTGTATTTTTACGCCAGTATGCTGCTACGCCTATCGTAATGACAATAAACACCTCCTACGATTCGCTACAACACCGCTTCGTATGCGGAATATGTTCATGCTCGTATTGCTCTCGTCGTACGCGCGGATTACGATACGCTAACGCTACGACGTCGTGAGCGAAGGGCCAATCTACCAAAACCAGTGTTACTACATTTATTTATAATTTAAAGAAATTTTCTTATCTTAGGAAGTGTTTTGAGATTTTATAATAAAAGGTTAAGACAGTATATTACCCGTACCGTACGAAGGCTCGTACTTGAGTATTGAAATTTTCAAATTAAATTGCTATTAAAGTCGTTACGTTGGTCTCAACTCTCAAACGATAGGCTGTTCATGTTTTATGAAGGTTATATTTATAAAAGCGATTCATTATTCTAAAGTTGCTCATTTAACACAAATTACGGTCTTCCGCGAATCAGCACCTTCTAGATTTTTTTTTACAAATCTTAGGCATTTTATAAATCCCAGCCGTGCCTTTCTTGGGCAACCTTCAACAGTTTTTCGGCTAAGATTAAACAGTTATCTCCCAGGAAAGCCGTTTGCTTAAACTTATGAATTTAATATGCAACGAAAATTTCGGTACAATCTTCGGTACTCCCTAAAAAGCTCGTACACATTTTTATTTGAGTAACAATGTGCTGCTGAACGAGCACATTCATTTGTTTGTTGCCATTTTGGCGGGGTTTTCATTTTGGTTGCGAAAACTATAGTGTCTTAATACTAAAACAAAAAGTTATAACAATAGTAATTGTAATCATTTCTTAGATATTGGCACTCGCTTGTTTCACTTACCATTTCAAAGATATACCTAGCTCAAATTAAATACCTTCTAGGTTATTTGCTTTGTCTTCCGTACCGCTGAAGATTGAACAGAGGTGTACACAAGGTTGGTAGAAACATTGTTAAAAACAATAACCTCAATTGACTGATTGAATTGATATGTTGAAAAATTAAAAAACAAGACTTTAAATGTTTACTAGTTGTTGCATTTGGGAACAATTACTAATCTTATAATTTTTTTCAAAGAAAAATGAACCGACTTCAAACGAATCGAACTAAAAAGTTTAAAATAATTTTTTATTCATTTAGATTGACGATTAAACTACCTAACTCAAATGATATATAATTTTTTGAAGTCGGCGCCAAATGGACTATTATGGTTCACCGCGCTCGCATTCAAAAGTGGATATTCTGATTTTACTTACATGAATTGAATGTGGTTTGGCGCCGACTCCAAAAAATTATATATCATTTGAGTTAGGTAGTTTAATCGTCAATCTAAATGAATAAAAAATTATTTTAAACTTTTTAGTTCGATTCGTTTGAAGTCGGTTCATTTTTCTTTGAAAAAAATTATTTTATGCCTTTTAGTGATTTGTTTTCTTTATATTAGGTAATAATAATAATAATATAAATGACAACTATGTAAAATAGATTATGACCTATATATTATTAATTATTATTAAATATCCTGTGATATATACATTTTATGTGTCATACTATAGGTGAGTGGTTTTATAATGTTCTAACCCAACCTAACCTAACTTCTGATCTATACAAGATTAGTTTGTATGCGTACAACTCTTGTATAATTTGGATAAACCGTAATTTATACGTAACCATGCACAAACTCCAAGGAATCACTCTATATGTAGCTGTTCTGACTTCGGCCCAAAACTTTTTGCAAAAGGTCAATGTTACATAGGCATAGCAGAGTGAAGTCTTTGGACAAAATAGCTATATCAGACTTCAGCAATAGATCTGGCAATCTCAGAGAACATATTAGTGACATATGTGTACATTTATGCTTATAACTTCGTACGTAAGGATGATAACTCGATGTGTTATATACTAAAACCTTCTTGAAAGTATGTAGATAACAATATTGAAACAATCATCAAAATCGGTTCATTAGTTGCGGAGATAATCGCGAACATACTTACATACATACATACATACATACGGGTCGAATACAGAACCTCCTTTTTTGAAGTCGGTTAAAAACTTACAACAAAGTGTAGTTATTCACGTAGTCGTGTTAATATACTTTTCCTTTCCATCTATCGATCGCAATAGTATACATCGAGGTCATAAGGTCGAGGTTATAGAATTTATTATTTGAAATAATACATACATAAAAGCCACAAGTTTTCCTACATGAAATAAATGATTTTGAATTTTAGAAATAATACATTATTATAATTTCGAGATAAAGATCTTGACGAATTTATCTGCTTAGAGATTTCAGCCGTGCTTAGTGCTTATCTTACTGGTAGTTAGTGGTTATCTTACTGGTACATTTTTAACCAAAAACAACAAAATTTTTAACCTTCCGGTATAATGCCGCATAGAAACCGATTTAATAAACTGCCATTCCCTTTCCATGTTAACACGTTTCCATTTTGTACTGCATCATTATCAATTATATCGTCACATGAGGACAACTTGTAATTAAACAAATACTAAAGATCTCTATGTAAGGTTCATGTATTCCATTGACCCAAAATATTGGCACAGATTTAAAATTCATTATGTTATCACGAGGTAGGAACAACGTTACATCATTTTAAGATTTAAAGCCAAAAGAGAATATTCAAATTTCTAAAGACGAAGGCAAAATTAATTGAGGGTCCCAACGGTTACCAGATGGTACGTTTTGAAACATTCACACCGGGCTTTTCCTTTCTTCAAGTTGGCTTTGTCTTTGGTGTAGCTGTGTATCGCAGTATCGATTGGACACGGGTCGTGGCACAAGGTCGCTACCACTGACATACTGTAGTCATCGCCGACCTTACATTTCCCTGAAATAGAACTTTGTAGTTCTTGAGACATGAGGCGTAATTTGTTAAGGTCATCAAATTGTGTTTTGTAACTATAGATAGCACAAGACAGAGACAAATGGTCTTCTCTGGAGGAGGCGTTCACCCTCACCTGAGGGGTTCTTGCGCACTTTACTATTTAAATAATTAGGTTAGTTTATCTTAAAAGTTTTATATTACCACTTTACTATTTACTAACTATTACTTGTATACTTACTTATTACTTTGCAAGAAATAAAAGGCGTTTTTATTTTTTATTTTATTTATTTATTTAACTATAGTTTCATGGAAGTAGAGTTCTCGTGCATGTTAGCTACTATATCTCTGTTAGTAGGGTTTGAAGGTTTATGTCAGAGTACTATAAATATAAGATGATTTTTATGCCAAACTAGCATGACGGCAATCATGCTTGGTGGAAAGAAATCATGAGTTGGAACAAGCTTGACTGGATGATTTAACTAGTGCAAGGAAACGTACAGGAAGAAGTCTTGTTAAAAGGTTGCTATGGATAAAAATAAAACGATATGTACATCTTCAGCGTTTTTGAAGATTTAAATAGCTAACACAGTGAATTTTGCTTCGTTATATACATTATACATGTTTATAAGTAAAGAATGTTTTAAAGTTTTAAAGAGTGTTTTAGTAAACGATTGGGACAATCTACGTATTATTTTGTGAAGTATACGAAAAACATTTTATCGTTGGTCTCCACAATAAATATCACTTTTCGAATCAAAGCAGATGTACAAAAGCATTCATCGTTAATTTAATTCCAGCATAATGAGAGAGTACCTATCCATGCAAAACAATTAACAAATAAATAATATTCATCGGGAACCAATCGGGTTGAATAAACATTCTGTAATTTTCGTTTTACATATTTTCACAGCTTGAACAATCAGGAACGATTGCTTGCCAAAATAAAACCTTATGGAAACCTATTGAATTGCTTCTTATGTTGATTGATCTGTTACGTCTAACCTGACAGGAGCGATATTCTGGACTGGAGAATGTTGGCTGACAATGATGCTGATTAGAATCATACCATACAAAACCTCTGAACTCTACATTTATTGTCAGGCAATTATTGCCACGCCTGTCGCAACGTTCTTTTAGGAAAAGGATGGCACTATTTTAAGACCTGTCCATATGTTTTACTGTAGATATGTGGAAAATAATAATAAAATAAGCACCAATATCGGTAAAAATACCAATCCGGTGGTCCTATTCTATAAGTATCTTCTTTGTCGAAAAAAAAATATTTGACCCACGACTTCGACGAGAAATCGCACTTTCTCCCGAGGTGCTTATAAATACATAGTGCTTTATACTACACCCACGATGAAAATAATAGACAAATCATTTAATTAATTATTGAAGTTTAAATTAATTTACAATTATTAAAGCTCAAGGAACTATTTTTACTGGACAGATTAATGGTTTTAGATGATGATGAGATAATTGGCTGTGCTGTTGGTACAGCGCTTGTGGAAGACTGGTTCAAAAGAGTCAACTGTTTGTATAGGTGATGCCTGTTGACATTGTAGATGGATAAGAATTTTCATGACATGTAGTTATTGATTTTGCTATTTGGTTATTAATTTTTGTTTTATTTTCAAAAGAATTTTCTATGTAACCTTCTGCGACAGCGGACGATTTCCCGCGCCGTGTCTTTTTATTGTGGTTAAATTGGCGCCAGTATCTGCGAGAATAGTTGCAGATGTTCTACGAAAACAATGGCCAGTGGTAGTCTTCGGGGGTAAAAGATATGACGCTATTTCTTTCGGCACTGAACTTATTTTATTTATTCCAATCACTTGTTTTAATACATTTCTTATTCCTCCTGAAAAACGTTTGGTATTCATATCATTAGGGCGAAGTTTTATGTATTTCTTCACAATATCATGAAATAAATTCGATATAACAAATGCTCGCTGAATTTTGGTTTTTGATTTAGGAAGCTTGACTATGATAACATTTTCATGAAATTCGATGTCATCTGTAGTTACATAAACGAGTTCTTGTGAACGACAGGCATCATATTTTATCCCCAAAATCAAAATAACCTGAAAATAAATCAAATATGAATATCTTAAAGGTTTCTGAATTATTACATTACCTAAACAGCAAATTATAAATCTTACCTTCATTAGCAAATATTTATCATCTGGAACACATTGCCAACAAGAATATACATCCTTTGTAGTAAAAACTTTTGATTTGTTACTACGGAATTCTTCTGATTTTCTTTTCAGAATCGCTGTCAATTTTTATACTCTATATAGACTCCGTATAATATTAATTTAATATGTCGTTTATTGACAATATAGTATCTTTTGACATTGAATACAAAGACCACAAGGTACTTGGCTTATGTTTTTGCCCTAATTTACTAAAATACGAGAGTAAACTTAAGAGAGTAAGTTTGATTTCAATATTCTGTTTCTGAAGTCTACAGAATGAACGCCGTTTGCTTTTAAATTGTTCTGATTCTCAAACTGTTATCCGATCTACAGATATTTTACAAACAATGAAAAAATCTACTTAAGCAATACTTTGCTTATTTACCTCTAAAAACTTGTCGTCTGATAAAGCTAACTTTTTCAAACAAGACCAGTTAAAATAGTAAATTCGAACCCACCTTAAATAAAATAATTTAAGGGAGCATCTATCTTGGGCTTTACTGTGACCATGGTCATTTGTCAATAGTTGTGTGCCCGGACTAAGCACTGTCTAGTTCCTGTCCAGTTCGTACAACATTGTACGAACTAAAATTATACCATTCTGACCGTACCTTTGCACCTTCTAAAATTATATTTAGCTGATAATAATACATATCTTGAATTACTTGATGTACGAAAAGCCTGCCTTCCAGAAATCCTTTCCAACAATTTTGTATAAGGAAACGTGACTCGAAACTCCTTCAACTTTAAACTTATGTTTATAAGCATACACGACGTGCGCCTAACCTTTGAATGTTGTCTTTCAATTCGAAGTCGTGAGTGACAGTATCGCGCACTCTATCTATCTCTAAAAATAAAATACATTGTTGTATTGTACTCCATTTGGCACATATCTAGTCTTTGTTCGTTTGTGAAAATTTTGACATACATATACTGCAGCTACAGTTGTTAATGAGCAACCGGTATTGACAATAATAATTTGTGCTGCGAACGATTCTGATATTTCTGAGTTTTGAGGGAATATCTTTTAATGTAGACATGATTTAGATTTTTCACAAAAAGATGTAGTAGAAGAAGATGAAAGAAGTGGTAGAGGATATTAACGCAAAAGATGTAGTGAGGTAAGTAGTCTAATGTGTAGTAAGGTAAGCAATCTTGATAAGGCATATATCCAGCATAATACTAAATACTAAACTAGAATACTAAAGAAAAATATAAGTACTTATTAATAAATTACCTTTGTGGCTAAATAACGATCATCGGGAGCTTCGTTCAAAAACTTTTCCACTTCATTCGATGGTAATATTTTCGACTTTTTACTTGTAAAACCGTCTGATTGTCGTTTTAAGAAAACATTTAATTTTGGGTATTCACTTATATCCACGTTGTTCCTTATTTTCAGCATACTTTTTATCATCGATAACCTCGACCATAACGTAGGTTTTAATTTTGCTGAGAGTTCGGAGAAGTATGCCAACATAACATTTTCTGAAAAACTATTTGCTTTTTTCTCCTCTCTCCACGCAATAAATTCCTCGTATGTAGATATGTAGCGACTTTTTGACTTTTCCGGTAAAATGTTCTCCGAAGCATTTTGTGCAATTATACTAAGTTCCGGTGGTGTTAATTCAAAAAACTAGGGTCGAAATTACTCATTTTGTACAACAAACAACTAAACTCACAAAGAAAATTTCTGAAAAATGGCGCCAACCGTAGAATATAAGCAGAGTTTTTTGTTTCACCCATTCTGGTAGGCAAAGGGAACTATGCCCATATAGCCAAGTCTTCAGTAGAAGTTTTTTATTGATATGAAATTAAAATGAGATGAAATGAAATGAAACCTAACCAAACTCATTCAATCAAATCATTAAATCTGATATTGAAACAAATTAGTAGCTTCTTTTTAGAAATATACGTATTTGCATGAATCATAAAAACTTCTATGAATTTTTTTAGTAAAAACTTCATGGTTGGTTTTTCTTTTTAATAGACATTATTTTGACAGTTGGGAAAGAGAACGCACGAGTTCGGGAAAGGTAAAAAAAAGCACGAGTATGTAATAATAGGTAATAGCCCACATCCCGAACGCTATACGTCCCTACAATACGCCACTTTTTGAGCAACTGTATTAAAAAGTCTATTTACAATAATTAGGTGGTTTCTTAAGTCGAAACACAAAATAAAGCATTGAACGTAACAACATCATATCATATCAATCATACAATAATAAAATATAACACTTTTACACTTTTGTTAAGGGAAAAATAAAACGCGCGCCGCTGACACCATGGAGCCCCACGTGCAGAGGGCCTCACCTCACGGCTTACCTTTGGTCGGCCTTAAAGTTTTTGAAGCCACAGGCGCCGGCAACGGCGGCTCCGGCCTTGAAGTTTTCGCCGGCGGCCCCTGCGGCTCCGGCCTTGGCGATGGCGGCCCTAGTGGGAGCGGCCCTGGCGTTGACGGCCTTGGCTGGGGCGGCTCTGGCAGTGGCGGCCAGGGTTGGTTGGGGTCTGTTGACGTCCCCTTGTTTTCCCTTTGTCGTCCCCCTGAAAGGTCTGCAGACCTTTCAGATGTAGATGTAGACGTAGTAGACTGCTCGGCGTCTGGACGTCTGTATGGAGCATATCTCACCGTTTGCCTGCGCCCCCGAGGACTGTCGTTAATTCGTATAACGAAAGTTTTCTGCTGCATACGGGATGAGTGTTTGACGTTTATTTCAGTGGTCGTTAGATCCTGCATTTCCTGACCTTGACTGTTCTCGGATTCTTCTGAATATTCGTGAGAATCCATTATGATACAGTTCACCGTGGCTTGCTATATATATATATATTCAAGATATATAATAAAATTCTTTTATGAAATTAACCCTGTCACGTATAAAATATAATAACTTCACTAACTAAAAGTTTTCATTGTGCCACAGCAGAGACATTTTCTGAATACCGATAGGTACACGGGCGACCTCTTTCGGAAATAGGTCACAGTGTCACCCTATTAAGGTTCGCTTTGTTTGTAGATTGATCCGCAGATTTGTCGAATGGTTTTACTCTACCTTTGGGTTATCTGTATGAAAGTTTAATATAAAATTATTACCTCCAGCGCTATTCTGTAGGGTAGTATTTTTTAATTGAGTGCTGACTCAGATATCTGTGACTTTATTTATCATTTTAACAGAAGAATGTAACAATAGTCCGCAGTGGATCGTTAATATATTTCGTTGCAGTTTTATCATTGTAGTCTTTCATGTTTCTTTCCCTGATTTTATGAAATAACTTTGTGATCGTAAAATGAATGAAATATGTGATACCAATATCTTCTTTATTGTATAATTTAAAAAGGCTTGTCCTGACTGACTGATCTATCAACGCACAGCCACTGAAGTTATAAACTCGAAGTTTTACTCAAAAACAGTAGGTACCTTTTATGGACGTCGGTACATATTAAGGCCGCTCTCTTCACGCACTTTTCCATACAAACGTATTACGCCTATTATTCTAATATTTGTCGCAATAGGTCTAAAGTTAAGCCCGATATCAATTTATATCTCCATTACCTATGCCATAAAATAAAAATATTAGTAAAATTATATTTATTTTGAAAGTTATGACGCTTGAAAAATCACTATTTTTGGGCAAATTTTGGGGCAACTTCGTGCGTAAATAAACTATATAAGAAACTAGAAAATTGAAAAACGACCGAAGTCTTATCATAGGTTACTTCATAATAATTACAAATGTCTTTAGTTCATGTAAAAAATTGCCAAATATTTGCTAAAATGGGCGAAATTCCAAACCTTGATTTGCATCTTTTTACTTTGCCGTTTTTCATTAAAAAATCATGATATCTCAAGCAAAATTTATTTATTTAATTAATTTATTATTTATTTATGTATATATTTTTAGTACTCTTCTATACTGAAGACGTCTCGCTCTCTAAATGCAGAAATCACTGTTTTAGACTCCACTCACCAACGATTTGTCGCTCCCATGGAGAGGGCTCTTAAGAAAGGGTTACTGGAAATTTCACCCTATTCAAATTTTAAAGGGGTTACAAATGGGATAGAATTTTATTTGGAAGTCTGTCATTTTTCAAGAAATATCCATGAAAATTGATATTTAAAGCTTTTGTTTAAAAATAAAAAATGGTCTGAAGAATTTTATAGACGTTTAGGGTCTATCAACATATCAATCGAATTAGGACTGGGGATCTGCTAAGCGCAAGTTTTGTAACTTTGCCCAGTCTATCTTCTGCATTTGCCGTTTAGATAAGAATTTGATAATGTGTCAGCACGTAAGCTGTGATCTATAAATTGGTGTTCTCGCTTACTCTCGATTATAGTTGTATTGTAACTACTTACTTCGATTTTAGAGCTTTGTTTCCACCTAGACCCTTGATCTATAATAACAAAACTCTGCGAATGTGATTTCCACCAGCTTGCGACTCTGTTTTACTAATGCAGTAACAAGTAAAACATTATTGTAACTAGAGATCTTCTGAGTTGATAAGCATGAAACTATTGGCGGAGCACTGGTTGATGTACCATCATTCTCAATAGGTTTCGTTGTACCTACTGGTAACTAGCTGTACGCTCGTTATTAGGGCACAAAATAGTGTGATGTTTTTTATTACTACACGTACTCGTTTTTTACACTGTAAAACTGTATGGTATCTGCCTAAACAGTTGCAATAAATTGAATTATTTGCTACAATATATTTCTTTTTTGAGACGTCTACGTCTATTTAGTGAAAAACATTTTTAATGTCAAGCTTAGTAAAATATTGAGCCTTATTTATCTTAGGCAAAAGCTGATACATGGTTGGTAATTCTCACAATTGCAGAATTTGCACGTCTCGTATCCGGTTATGTGTAACCGCAATTTCCCGGTATCCTTCAGAATAGGCACAACGGGTGAGATCCATCCCTTAGGGTTTAGATACCTCTACTTAAGTTTTCTCTTAAATTTTTTTCTCAATGCATATCGGTATTTTGTGGTATAATTGAGAGACAGGATTTTGTTCTTCATTGATAGGGATCTCCTCTAATATATCCTTAAATCTTGGAAATGAATTATTCTCAATTCAATGAACCTCGATACCCAACATCCGAACGCCTAGTCGAATAGCAGTATTTTTACCGAACAAATAGAGTTGCCCGTTCTTGTTTTTAGTTCACAATATTTGTCGTCTCAAATGAACCCTTAATTTTCAGTGGTATTTCACACCCAGAAGCGTATAATGTCTTTTGAAAGAAACAATTTTTTTTCCTACAGTTCATTATTTTGTACGCGGTATGGTCTGGTCCTGGGTCTGGTGGTATGGACCAGGTCGCGGTACAAACTGGTCGACGGACTTTATAAATAGGCCGACCAGTTTGTTTACCAATCGATGAACGAATCGCAACAGCATGAATGTCTGAAAGTAATCTTCATAACTTTCACTATTATCTGTTACTGTTCGCTTACTGCCATCGGCCTTCAACATGACCGCCCTGCATTGTGCAATCTTATTATGGGAATTGTTTTATCAAAAGTTTTTATATTCTTTATTTAAAAAAATGTTAAAGTTAAGTTTTCCCAAAAAATAAATAAGAAAATCGTAACTAGCTAAAAAACATGTAGAAAGAAAAAGTGATGCTTTCCGAATCCGTTGCGATCCTTGGAAAATTATAGAGCTTTTCTTCACAGTTTATTATTAAATCACTGATTATTTGTCTGCTCGAATAAAGCATTTAAAGATGGAGTTCAACTGCCAAACTCTTAACTTGCTAAAACCCATATCGATACAATCATTTGGCAAAATAGTATACATGTTAAACTTCTCATTGCTATACTTTCGCTTGAGATAACAGTTTGATATCTAAGACGAAATTGCATGAAAATGGAAATTGTCCTCAGAGCGGTATTGTAACAACAAATGGAACAACAAATGGAAAAATTCCGGATGACCGCTAAGACAATATCGTCCTCAGTAGTTGTTAGCGAGCGGAAATGACGTGCCGCGATCGGGCGGTCAGAGCCGTTCGATGTAACAACGCGATTTCGGGCAATCAGATGATAGTTTTGATTGCTTTTTGTTTACTCGTAAGGCCACACGAGGTACATGTCGCGAGACAAAATGGAGAATAATTATTCAACTTCTTTCCTTTATGTACCTTTATATCTATGGGCCAGATGGAAGGATTTGGAGGAGGCTTTTACCGCGTAAAGCGGTCCTTACAATAGATAAATAAGTTAAAATAAATAAACTTAGTTATATGTACTTAAAAACATACAGAAACAGTAGTAGTGGTGGTAGACGCCTACTTAAGGTGTAATCTGTGAAGTAAAAGGTGCTCGAAAGTAAAATGGAAAAGTGCGAAGAATGTAGACAAAATATTGTATTAAAAAAAAAATTGTTTTTAGAAACCACATAGTTACGAGCCTAGCAATAAGAAGTTGGAAAATGTTATTTTATATATATATATATATATATATATACCCCCTATAATTGTCAATGTTTTTGTAAATTATGTAATTTGTATAACTACTTAATTGTAAGGAATTAATAAAAAGCTATTTTATTTATTATTTATTTATTACTAGCGGACCCGGCAGACGTTGTCCTGCCCGCTATCAGCGCCACCTACCGGGTCCAATTTTTCTACTACTTTTATAAACCTTCCTCTTGAATCACTCTATCTATTAAAGAAAACCGCATCAAAATCCGTTGCGTAGTTTTAAAGATTTAAGCATACATAGGGACATAGGGATATAGGGACAGAAAAAGCGACTTTGTTTTATACTATGTAGTGATATCTATGGGGTGTATTCAACGTCTTGGCATGTTCCAGCGTGTGCTTGTGTGGAGCTTACACAGACCAGTAACCCTACACGTTACTCGTTGGTCTAGTGGCTAGTTTATCTTAACTTATTTTAGTTTAGCTTCAAGTCCCGGTCCAGTGTCCCTAGTTGAGGCAAAAAAGCTATTGAGGTTTTCTGTCAAGAAATTCCCAATAGTAGCCACGGAGTTGCTGGCGGTGTCACGACCCTGTGCTTTCGATATTGTATAGTTCGTTTTTCTTCGGTTTTTTTAAAGCGGTTACGATTGTCATGTTTCAATAGGGTGGTCATATCTACTGCATAGCTGAATACACTCAGTTGAGACTAGTTAAAAAAAGTGTTGTCGCGCCTTTTGTCTGTTAAGCAATAAAAATCCCTCGTGTGATACGCAAACCTTTCACTGTTTATTTTCCTTTGTTTCGCCAATTTCATCTTTATTACTTTTGTCATCATAGATACGTACCTACTATAAATTTTATCGTACATACACAGTCGCAACAAAAACGGATAAGCATTTTCTTTGTCGCCGTACAACTTTCATAAAATAAATATTGGATACGTATCCGAATTCCGAAATAATCTTCAATTTTCTTTGATGTCAGGCTTAAGCGAAACATCGTCGGCCGAGATCGCGGAAATGTTGAACTAAAAGAAGAATTTATACTGCTATTATTAGTTTAGAACTCAAAACTATTTTAGCTTTATTTGTCAGTTAAAATATCACATAAAAAACATCACATAAAAAATATTACAACTCTTTTATTAGGTCAAGTTTTTAAAAAAGCTGAAAAAAGCTTTCAGCTATGTTTTGTTTCAATTGATCGAATAAAACTCGATAGAAATCAAAGAGATCGGACTTTTCTAAGATTATAATCTTCAACTTTTCTTTGTAGTCTTAACCGGGACATCGGCGTGCAAGATTACGGAAACATTAAACTGTGAGGGGCGTTGTTTAGTTAACGGTTATTACGAGTCTGAAAGCGTTCCGATGTTAGTGGTGTTGTTGTTGTTATCAGAATTGAGTTTTCATAATGGATAGCGTTAAGATATCAAAGCCAGTGGGTCAACGAGGCGGTTTATAAACTATTTATTGCTACAGTTAGTTTGATGTTAACTAGGATAAGATATTACGATATTATCTTCTAGTTATGAATTGATGTTTTCAATGTTAATAGAGACTTAAGCTATACCTACAGTACCTAGCTATATCTTATTCATTCATTATTGCCTTATGTTTTAATATCTTGGAGCAACGCTAGGTACTAATTGTGAGACTTTCGTTTCTACTTTTACTTGTTTACAAGCGGACACCCGCGACTTCGTTCGCGTGGATATATATTGGTTTTTAAAAGTCCCGTAGGAATCATTTTGTTTTTCCTAAGCTCCTTTGAGCTCATATCATGCAGTTTTTAAACTGTTAAAAGTTCACAGGCGGATGTTTAGGTAGATCAAAACGTAAATATCCGCCAGTGAAAGTCCCCTCAAAATCGATCCAGCCTTTTAGAGATTAGTTGGTAATCTTTAAAGTATCTACTTTCTAACAAAAAAAGAATAAATGAAATCGGACCACGCGTTATTGAATTACAGCTAAATACACGTTTCGACTTTCATCCCCTCTCCCTAAGGAACCGTGCTGAATTTCGGGATAAAAAGTATCCTATATGTTACTCCGTAGTATGAACTTAAATCGTACCAAGTTTCGTTTCAATCCATTCAATAGTTTTTGCGTGATGCGCGCACAAACATACAGACAAACAGATAAACAGACAAACAGACAAAAATTTCAAAAATAGCTTTTTTACGTTCTATTTCTTATCCCTAACATCCCCCAGTTATTATTTTGCAAAAATCTTCAATGTACAGATACAGCAAGTCTACGATCTTATTATATGTATAGATAGATAGATTTGATACTTCAGAAGCAGATAGATCTACAATAGAGAAATTCACATAGGTAAGCGTCATTTAGATCTTTTATATAAAGATAAAATAGATAGGTACTAGGTTGCCTATTTCATTCAAATATTTTGGATTTGATTGTTTTGTTTTAACTTATCAGAATAAGGAACTACAGATCTTGAATTTAAATCTACTGATATGTTCATTTGTCCTTCCAGGTACGAAAATATATCGGATATTCCTTGACAGTGCTACGACGTTAATACGTTTGTTAATGTTTATGAATACTAATGCCCCCTAAAAAGGAAATCATGAAGCCATTTAGCGTTATAAGGAAACGTTTAGTTGCCAAGTGAGACTGAGGATACTGTTAAGACCGAACGATTTATGCAAATGAGGATAATGATCTTTTATCAATAGTCACTTACGATTTCATGTCATGCATGTTTCATCGATGATTATTGTTTATGACCATATTTGTTCATCACGCTTTTTTTTTGCTTTCACACGCTTCCATTGACTTACAATACACCTTATAATAAGTCAATGCACGCTTGTAATAAGTAGGTATAAATTAAAAATTAAAAAAAACCCTGACATTCGCCATTTTGTGGCGGCGGCCATCTTGGATTTACATAGTGCTATTCTACTAGTCAAGCCCTTTCATTTGATACCCATATTGAGGGAGTTGTGATATAATATGTAAACCGCCATTTTGTAGCGGCGGCCATCTTGAATCGATTTTCATCAAACATAGCTAACAACACTCTCGACTAATTCACCTTTCAAACAAAAAAAAAACGCATTCAAATCGGTCCACCCGTTTGAGCGCCACAAGGGAACAGACAGACACACACACACACACACAGACACGTCAAACTGATAACACCCCGTCGTTTTTGCGTCGGGGGTTAAAAATAATGAGTATTAAGTCAAAGAAGAGTTACCTGGACTTTCTATCGTATAATATGTAAGCGAACTCAACGCGACCGCGATGCGGTGCGTAGGCGGCGCGATAATTACTGCTTAGACGAACTGAATGCATTTTGGTTGTAGTTTGGTTGCAAAATTGCAGTTATATCGCAGCCCATATGACTGCATCGCAGCTGCCGTAACTTATAAAAAGGCTTGTCCTGACTGACTGACTAACTGCGTAACTGATCTATCAACGCACAGCATAAATCACTGAAGTTAGAAACTTGAAATTTTGACAGCAGATTCCTTTTATGACTGCGTCGTCACTTGCCATCAGGTAAGATTGCAATTCGCAGTCAAGGGCTGACTTGTAGAATGTATGTACATGAATCAAATAAAGATGTCATCTAATCTTCTAAGTTCATGTATTTTTTTAACAGGTCAGTTCTCGCTTGTCTTTTGTGTTTTTTCTTTATGAGTGAATTCACATTCTCTGCGGTCGGCAACCTGTTTTATCAGCCTCTTTTCAGATTTTAAATGCTCTTCTGCCGTCATTCATTCATTATCCTATGATCTTAAATATAAATATAGTCTCATCATAATCTCATATGCCTTGAATATTGCAGCGTTCTAAACAGATTAGAAGTACTCCCCCACGCACATACAGAAAATTTCTGCGGGCTGGCCAGTGCTTCGGTTGTAGGTAGTAGTAATCAAGTACCTAATTAATTCAGTTCGTTTGTATGGACTTTCGGGGGTGTATTATAGGGTGCATCGTGTTAACTACGAGTACGTACATACGTCCAGTTTTTAATTACTTGCGGAGATTGCGGTCGCCCGCGGTTTTCTGTTTGCCGCAGTTAAACAGGTTTTTCCCCCTTACTATATCTACCTCCGTACAAATAACGAACAGATTACTTAGTTTATATAGGTAGGTATCGTACTGATTGTTGCAAAGCAATTAAGTACTAACGCAAAAAGTTTTTTCTAAAAACTAAGGAAAAATCTCTTTCGGACTTTTCGCCTTGCCAACAAAAAAAAAATGAAAAACCCGAAGTCCTAAAAGGTGAGGATTCTTGGGTTTTTATCCGTTGATATAATCGGAACAGTTCTGGGAATTGCTTTCTTTGCATCAACGTTTTGTAATAAACGACTGTTCTTCCTTTCGCATTATGAAGGAACCACATGACTCAAGAGTGTGGGAGTTTTAAAAAAAACATAGTCTCTTGATAGAGATGTTTTACTTAGATTAACTTTGGAACACGGGCAAGAGATGCTGATGGGAAGAGGCCAAGAGGAAGTAGCCCCGTGCGTTGGTCTGATCAGCTCAGCACTTATACAGCGCACTCGATAGGTACATGTCCGCAATGTCGAGGAGCAATCGAAATGGAAAAATATCGTGCGTGAAAAGGAATTTAGTAAAGATTCTTCTGTACATATGGGAATAGCAAGTGTCACATCGTTTGACTTCACCAATTTACGGACCCTCATTTTGCATTTGAACTAATGAAATCATTTCATATCTTTCATTTGTAAGACGATCTTGTCAGACGTATCATTATGACAATATGAACTATCGCTATGTCAGTGTTCTCACAATTTATTGACACTTGGAAGCCGCGATGCAATCATGCCATCAGTATCGAAGTATATGATGAAGCATGGTCCTTCATAGAGACCAATTGAGAATAATTAGTAACACAAATAAACTGGCGTTCAACGAGCACGCGCCACCAATGTTCGCAGGATCAGTAGTTATTACTACATTCGACCTTTGAATGTGATAGCCAAGGATAGGATATAAATGTTCCTTATTGGTTTGCCTTGACGTAGGTAAGTGCTTACGTGCATCGTTGATAAAGAATATATCTAATCTATACAGGAAAAGGAACCTGATGCAGAACACCTTTACCAAAGAACTTCCGAGTAACTTAAAAGACCTACACTTCAGTAATTGCATTTGGTAACTAAACTTCAAGATCAAGTGGTTAGCAATACCTTAGGATTAGCGAAGACGTTACTTATAGTGGAAAAATCGAACTTCAATTACAGTTCTAGACTCTGTTATTAAGCAGTGCTTTTTCGTGAGTAGATCACATCATAGTGTTCCATAATAATGCTACCATACAACATTTGTAGTAGTAGGTATATACCTAACCACTCCAAGGAACCCCTATATATACAGGGTTAATTGTAAAATGCCAACAACCATCTAACGGCAACTTCTATGCATCAAAGTAAATAACTTTTGTTCCACGACTTTTTAAAATTCTTAAAAGAAAAAAAAAATTTTTTTCATACAAAAATAAAAATATTTATTTTTCTGATCTAAAATTTTAAAAACTCTACGCGGCACTTGTCAAAGGGAGTCAGGGAACCGTCGCGTCGGGTCGCCCTTGACCCTGCCGTGCGTAGCGGCAATCAGCATGCGGGGCGCGGCGTGCGGGGAACCGAAAACCACACGGCCGCGGCGCGTTTCAGTAGTTTTCGCTCGGTCGCACGCGCCGCGCGCCGTTGATATTCGCCATATGTACCTACCTACTGTGTTCGCAACTTAACGTAGGTTATGTTCTGTGCCTACTGCCTAGTGCTTAAACGATGGCTTATCATTATTCTAACATTGAATGCATGGAAATGGTGCGAGTGCTCGTGATATGTGGTGATAACGTTTCAGAAGCTTGCAGTACCTAAGTTGGCAAGGCGATTCCCTAACGTACCTACGTCGCGTAGGTCAAGCCACATGCCAGCTGCCTCAGCGATTAAGAGATCAAGGGCAATTCCAGTCTAGTAGATCAGCTAGGGATTGTGGTCGGCCACCTAGGCACACAGTGTGTGAAGAGGAAAACATTACAATTTTTGAAGATAATCCAGCGATGCAGTCCAAAGATGTCGCAGTAGGTACTTTGCTTGGAGCGTCCGCGTCATCCACAATGTATTTCCCATACCTACCCTTTTCATCTTCATCGGGTCAAAGAACTTGTCACTTTTAGGAAGTATGTACTTACCTAGGTAAGTGCTTACCTAGATAAGTACTTAATTAGTTTTACTACACGCGTTTTTTGTTGGCTAGGCATAACTCATAAACCTAGAAAGTAGGTAGGTAAGTAATAATCAGTCCGCTCCAATACAGTGACCAACTCCCAGCTTAATTGAACTCTAATAGGTAGGTAGTAGGTACCTACCTACCTAACTTTTTTACATTTTATAAAATAAATTGATAAATTATTTATTTAACACAGATTACTAGTGACTTTAATTTTAATTGACTGTAGGCATCGATGTAACTGTAGGTAACTAACTACCTTACTTAGGTAATTACTAGCCTCTCATTGCGTAAGTACCTGTGTATTGCAATAAATTATTATTATTATGCGGCAGAAATCAAAGAAATGGTAAATTCCAAGTATGTAGACGTACCTACCTAGGTAGAAATGTAATCAACCATTTCAATGTTTCAATATCATTTCAATAGTTTTCATTAGCGGCTGCGCGAGGCCGCGCGGCGCGGCGCGCCGTTTGAAGTCTCAAGGATAGTAAGTAAATACCTAATCAGGTGGTCCATCACGCGGTCCATCATTATTCGAATGCGACACAGAGTAGGTACTTAAGGTACTTACAAGTTAGTTATGACGTGGATAATAGGTAGATGTGTAGCCTAGTTTGAACTCCGCATTTTGCATATTAGTTATTTGCACTGGTCAAGTCACGTTGATTCGGACTGAATCGGAGGGGTAACCGACTTTGGAAGTTTGGAGGTCCGTTTTAAGACCTACCTACTTTTGGTTCTTCCATGCCACCACCACCACTCAGCCTTTTTACGTCCCACTGCTGGGCACAGGCCTCCTCTCTCATAGGAGAGAGGGATTTAGAGCTTAGATCCGCCACGCTGCTCCTATGCGGGTTGGCGGGCTTTAACGACTATTGTTACATGATATTGATAATAACTGGGACCGACTGCTTTACGTGAGGCACGGGGGTGAAGCACCACTAACTACCAATCCGCAACTGGCACTGAGAATATCTTGACAGAAAACCCAATACAAAATACCTTACAATAATTTGCCCGACCCAGGAATCGAACCCGGGACCTCGTGATCTGCAGTCGAATATGCTAACCACTAGACCACCGAGGCAGTTGTTTTTCTTTCATGCGTTCTTCCATGCCTCGGATAGCAAATTAAACTGTCCTAATTTTTATCACTAACATCTGATCTGTTAATAATAACATCGCTAGTAAATCGACATCATTTAGGTAGGTATGTTCTACCTTATACTCTTCCTTGAGCCGTATGGGAAAGTAGGTAGGTACCTACCAATTTGAAAGTGGAAACTGGAAATTCGCCGCATGATCCTTAGGAAATCGTTTAGATTTATGGAAATGGTTCACGACCCTCAACAATGAGGAATACGACGCATAGAGAGATGTTTAAAATATTCAAGTCTTGTACCTACAGATAGGTGTTTGTAGGTAGGTTAGGTGGTAAATAGGTGGTAGTTAGGTAATGCGTTAGGTAGGTAGGTTCGATGTTAGGTACCTTCGCAAGTTAGGTGGTGTTTTAAGTGTTAGTTAGATCAAGTTAGATTGATAGGTATCTGAAGCATTATGTAGGTTCGTGTTGAATGTTGAGAGTTTTGTAGGTACCTAGGGTAGGTGTGAAGATGGTAGGTAGGTAAATAAACTAATAAAGGATTGATAGGTAATAATTTTGCCCTTCTGTAAAAAGCGCGGGAAATTGCCAAGTAAACAATCGTGCTTACTTTGCGTGTATGTAGGTAGGTACCTACCTACTTAATGCCGGTCCGACACTCACGTCTGTCGCCGCGAGAAGTTTTTTTGTTTTTCGCGATAAACGTTAATCTAGGAAGAAATTATTGACCTGCAGACGTTAGCTTAGACCGAATATGGTAGTAATTTACACATCACAAAGCATTTGTAAATACGACAGCGGAGCGATAACTTCGGACGGCGGTTATTAGTAGTCGCAGGTGTGGAAGAGGCATTACATAAAATGACCATAGAGTTAAAAAAATTACAGACTCTTCAAGAAAAACTTAGAAATTTTTTTTGGTGAATTTATTGAGTTACGTGAAAAGTCGTTGAACAAATGTTGTTCAGTATCATGCATAGAAGTTACGTGTAGGAGGTTGTTGGTAAATTACGATTAACCCTGTATATATCTATCTGATCCCATCCACCCACGCGTGTGTGTTTTCCTCAATTATCATCTCGTTTCCGGATCGTCACAATTCGCAAACAGAATACAGAACAAAATGGCTGGGAAAAGAATAAAAATAAAAATGCTATAAATAAGAGCGATACCACACAACGCGTTGCGACTCCGCGACGCGACGTAGTGATTTCGTCGCAGTGCAGCGTCATAAGTGGCAACTGTTACAAGTAACATTTGGCAGCGCACCGTCACGTGGTGGCATACAATGGATTTTTCCGTTTAGGGCGCTGCAGCGGCGGCGCCAAGGAAACGGCAGCGACATCGCGCGACGCGCCCTGTGGCATCGCTCTAACCCTTTGTCAAAAGCGAGAACGCGACATAATACCACAGAGTACAGAGGGGAAGCTTCTACAAGCGGCCCGCTGTAGGTACACTCACACATATGTGCACGTTTGTCACCCAACTGTACCGGTTGGGGGACCGAGCGGGCGTCCGTGAACCGTTGGTGAGTGTGTTTGTGTGAGTGTACAGCGGGCCGCTTGTGGAAGCTTCCTCTCTGTAGATTTTCTACTCGTGTGATAATACGACGCGACGCGAAACATCAAACAGTAGCTGAGCCTTCACGTAGCCTATGTCGCGTAGATAATTGTCATTTTCTATAGAGTCGTATCGCGTCGCATCATATCGCATAGCTTCGCGTCGCGTTTGTCGTTCACCAGACAGCGGGGTAAGGTTGCCACTATTGGACCACTTAACTTAAAACTGCCATATCACCAAAAATATTAGAGTATATGGACATATGACTCAACAGTTTCTTAGGCCTTATACCCAAGTATTTACAGCTGTTATATCAGATTTTTTACTTTAAGCATAAATACACAAAATACAAAAAAATATTTTTGGGGTGGTTGCCTTGTTTGGACCACTGTCTCCTTGATTGAACCACCTAGTTGCTATAATTGGACTTAGGAAATTTTATGGACTGGTCCATTCATGGCACCCAAGGATTTTAGTAAATAAAAGGCTAAAGATCATTACTAAATACAGTCTTTATTTCTTTTTTGCAGTCTAATTGAAAAGTCTTTTACATTAAATAATAATCAACTATAACAAGTTTTAATCTATTTTTTAAAAAGTTTTCAACGACTATAAAATAGGTAGCTAGTTCAAATTGTATTTTGTGGGTTTGGTCGTTGAACCCCTTAACCTAATAAAAAATAGTATGTGAAACTTCGCATTTGCTGCGAGTATGCAAAAAATATCCTAATGCACCAACCACATTACACAAAATCAACATATGACACAAAATAACAAAGTAATTATTAGTAATAGTAATTAAAAGACTTTACTGTAACTTTTAACATAAACATTGAACTATGGTACTCAGTCAGTCAAGTCTTAAAATGTGAGATTGATTCATTGACAACCTAATACCTATTATAAGTTTGTAAAACATAACATTTGCAGAAATATGCAGTAAAGATATAGCAAAAAAACAACATTAAACACAAGTCACTGAATATTTTGAATTAAATTACAAAACTAACTTAAATATAATACAAATTTTGGTTTTTGAGATCAATCAGCGACATGATGGACAAAAATATTTCTTTATCCCCTTTTTTACACAAGCACACTCTTCATGCACCCAACATTTACATACTAGACATTGTATCATGTCTTCAATCGAGCATAAAACACAAATCTTACAAAACCACTTTTCCAACTCTTCTTGTGGAACGTCTTTAACAGCTTTAACTTTTTTAGTTTTTTGTTTAAAATTCGTTGGTTTTGATTTAGCTTTATTTTTGGCTGCTTCTAATTCCCTTTTGTATGGAGATGACGTTAGTTCTAACGCACGTTGGGGTTTACGGCTTCTTTTTCTTAGCTCTTGAATAACCTTCTTTGCACCTGGAGATATACTAGCTATTTGGAAATCGGAACTAGTGCTTGGACCTGGTTGTTTGCTGGGTTCTGGTCTGCTGGTAGTAGCTGTTGAAACTGACTGATCAGTAAGAGCATGAATTTCTGAATCTGAATGGGTAGCTGATACAAGTGGCTGAAGTTCATTTTCTGTTTGATTTTCAGAGCTAGTGCCCATATCAGGACAAGTTTGTTCCTCCAGAGAACATTGAATTTGTCGCCGTCTTACTTGTCTCAATCCTTGAATAGCTTTATTTGCACCTAAAGATTCACCTGTTATTGGTACTTCGGAGCTAGTGCTTAGAATTGATTGATTGTTTCGATCATGTGCAGTATGTTCAGCTGAATGAACATCAGACGCGATAAGCTGCAGAGCATTTTGTGAATGAGATTCAGAGCTATGACTTAAATCTGGATGGTTTTGACTTGGTCCTGGATTTTGCTCCATAAGCCTGATGGTATTTGTTGTTCTTGTAGCATCTGGTATCAAATAGAAGGGATCTACATCCATGTTCTCGTCATTACTTTGAACTTCATTATTGTGGTCGTCCGTTGTTGTGATGAACTCGTAGTCTTGGAAAATGTCTTTGTTTAGTGGCCAAATACCACATTTCTCAAATCCACTTACAGCATTTCCTACAGATGCTGCTCGGGCATAAGCTCTTCCAAAAAGCATCGAGATCTGAAATGCTGTAACGCATCGCCCAGGGTTACTGCGCAACCATTTTTCCGTCTCATCTATAAAATAATAGCTCAAAGGTCTGAAGAAAGATGTGTCAAGTGGTTGAAGTTTATTTGAAGTGTGTGCGGGAAGTGATAGTAGCACAACATTGTGGTTTTTCGCATATTCAATAGCTTCTTGGTTTTTTGTGTGGCTTGTGTGCCCATCAAGTATCAAAAGGACCTTCTTTTCAGGAGATGGCTTTACAGTTTCCACAAAGTGCTGAATCCAGACAAAGAAAATTTCTTTGTTTATATAACCACTGTCAGGATTAAATGCAAATATCGAGCCCGGCGGTGCACCATCTTGTAGCTCATCTTTAGCACGTTTCCGTTTGAAAATGATGAGTGGAGGAATAAATGCGCTTGCACAACATACAGCTGTTGTAGTGGTGCCACGTTCACCACTCGTAATAGCCCCAACTTGATGTTTCCCTCTCTGCGCCAGTATTTTTCTGGGTTTTCTTTGAACCGTAGAGAGGCCTGTCTCATCTACGTTAAAAATATTTCTTGGATCGTTTATACCATGTTCGTCCATAACTCGTTCTAACTTTTCAAAAAAGTCATTCACTGTTGGTTTATTAAAGGCTGTAGCTCTATTAAACGAAGTTGCTCTTGGTTGTCTCAGACTTATTTCAGGATGACGCTTTAGAAATCCATAATACCATTTTTTACCGGCCATTTCTTTTTCTTTATTAAATCTGTGCTTCAAACCATTTTTCTCTGCTATTTTAAAAGCCAAACTTCTGACGTCAGTTGGTATGATGCCGTATAAACAACGTTCCATCTCCAAAATATGATTTACTAACTTTTTTTCCAAATCGGGTGTGAGATCTCCTTCGGAGCCTACAATCTGCTTTTCCCCTTTAGCTTTCACATTCTTGCTGTCAAATCTTCTTTTTAACGTTGCTTTAGGCACACCAAATATCCTGCTAGCTTCATTCAAACCAGCTTCTTTCTTACTCAAAGCCAACAATGCTAATTTCATGCTGCCTTCATTCCACTTATAATAGTGGCCTCGCTTCGCCATGCTAAAACAAAAAAAAGAAGTAAAATTACTATTTTAGAAGTTTCTTTGATTGGACCGGTTCAATGGGAGAAACTTACATGGGTCCATTGATGGCAACTCACTGTGATCGCAATCAAAACAAAATTTAAAAATAAGTTTAAATATTTTGTGGCATGTTATTAGTAAGTTAGCCGAACAGATAAATATGCCAAGCTAATAAAAATAATTGAGTTGAAAATACCTTACAAATCTGTACTTACATGGTTAAGAATGTCGCATTAATTTTACATCGGGAGCTCGTGAAACACACCGACGTACGTCCTGCCTCAACGAAGCCTGCGGCGACACTGAAGGTTGAGGGGCCGGGTGCGGGGTCAAATAGCTAGCGTCTTGTTATAACGGACTATTTTTATGACTGTTGGTTTTAGAGAAACCTAAGTGGTCCAAACAAAGCGCTGGTCCAATGATTGCAACCTTACCCTATATCGGAATTACGCGTCGTATCCGGATTGTAACGTTCTCCTCCCGTAGATATACGTGTCACGTACGCAGCGTGACGACTGCTGCGAGACGAGGTGACATAGGTTTTATTGATTCGCCACTCGCCCTCGATGGTACACTCGCTGAATTCTAAAACTTCTCTCCCTGTTACCCGCAAAAATATATCAATTTTGTACTTTGACACAATTTTTTTAATTTAATTTAAAATTAACTGAAATGAGGTGGTGAGAATAACCATTCAACTAAAGCTACGACGGTTCCAGACAGGCCCTGGTCTGAGAAGAAGCCTTCATCAAATTCATTCGAGTATTCTTCTAAACAAAGGCGATCGACACTCTACCGCGAAACTATTGCTATCGTTTGCGATTATCGCTATTGGTTATTGGTTGGAATTATGGTTCAACGGTTTATGGTTTACAGAAGATAATAATATAACATGAGTATTGTAGTGTAGTACTGAATACTACACTACAGTACAATTATTTTGTTGGTGTGTGCTCGACAAGAATAGCTGGAGTAGAAGACTCATTGCAGAAGACGATACCTGTAATTAAACATACTAAAAGTTTGGACGATTTCGGCAAGTACCATTATGAGCCAAACGAAAGTTTACTTTACTGCGAAAAAATTCTCGATCTACTTTCTAATGCAAATAATATAGGAATATTTTTATACAGCCTAATGATTTATTAATAATAAGTAGTAAGCCGGAACTGACGTTTAGAGTCATTTCACTTGCAAATCGAACATTATGGAGCAATTCACGCTTCATAACTTTCATTCTCATTATCGCGAACGATGACCGATTTGCATGCCTCTCGTTGAAATAACATTCTTATGTTACATAAGAAGAGGGCTCATTTTAAGTTCGCTCTCATTTTAAACACGACAAATGCGTTGCGACACTTTATGGTGCATGCGAAATTTTACGACTCCAAATAGTGTGGTAATGATTTAAAAAATAATAATAGATAAGTACCATGTAAATAATTCTTTGAAAATCCCATTTGAAGACTTATAAAATTACGGTAGTAGCCCTTACCTAGTACTGCACGAGTAGACCTTAACTAATCTCTCGGATTAAGGACAGTAGATGACCATTCTAAAATAAGATCTCAGGCGGGATCTAGTTGCAGTGATTGGTTTCCTTACGACAACAAAAAAAATAAAATTCCTAGGTAAGCCTAATGGTCTTTTAGGCTTATCACGTTCAGGTTTAAGCGTTCTACTCGTGTCTTAAACTGTATTATCATTTACTGTCAGAGAGGATCGTAGTAAAGCACAGTCTACCTGAAATAATCCTAGATCTCAATCTAACCAATTAATGACGTGCCAAACTCAATTGAGATCATCGACTTCAACAAAGTGCGTCACAATCTGTTTACCACTATAATTAACCCTTAATCTAACACAAATTATCGCCTATAATTTGATTTCCCGCAGATAGTATTCGCTAATTACGCGGGTAATTTATGGTCCAGTTTCACCGAGCGTTGTGGTTGATTATTTCCTTTCCCTGATTTTTTGATGCATAATTTACTCATTTTTAATGTAATTTAATCCTTACCTGGTGTTTAAGAAACCGCGAACTAAAAACAATGATATTATCTCCTATTGCTCTATTTACCCAACCAGCACAAGTGAAATACGAGTTGAAGGAAAAAAATCAGGAGTTAGACATTTGAAAAGAGTCTCCGCAGCAACCTTTAAATCTCATTTTCAATTTAGAAGAATGGGTTTACATCACAGAAATGTTGTATAGCGAAACAACAATTTAAATAAGAGATTTTATATCGATGTATGACTCCGTATTAGGCACCGAATTTCCTTGAATAGGTCCGTGTTGGTTCGTGTTCATTAATAAAATAAAACGGAACGGGACAAATTCCTCGTTAGACCTGATGTGCGCCGAGCAATCAAAATTCTTGAACTTGTTTTAGTGCCTCCCGGCAATACTAATATATGGCGCGCATTATATTATAGAATTCGTATAGAAAATTCTTAGCCGTTATCCCAAGTGGGATGGGAATTTCGAAAGGACATTCCTCATCCCTCCTTCATATGCTCTTAGAGTTATGTAAGGGGTAATTTGTATTGCTTTAAATTAGGGGCTCGTTTGCATTTTTTTATTTGTCGTATCACTCTCCACTTATATGCTCTTAGGGTCGCCGCACACGGGCCACATACGACTGCCACAAGCGCTGTCACGAGAAGCTAGAAGCGGCCACAAAGGTGACTGAAGCGCGCGACAGCCACTTGTGGCCGGTGGCTGACACTTGTGGTCGGTGGCTGCTACTTTTTTAACCCTTGGGCAGTATCATAATGGACTCTGGCGAAGATTGAACTAATAAATACATGAAAAAAATCATATAAAAATGAAAATTCTACAGGTTCAATGTTATTTAAAATTAATTAATTACAAGTTACAAGCGGGGACGCTTAATGAGCATTCGCCACTTCTCCCTGCCAGCACTTGTTTCCATTATTCTCAGTGAAAACAGTGGATGAGCTCTATTATTATTATAAATTAAAAAATATTTATACCTATAGTCTTGTTTTATGTTAGACTGCATTATGAATTCATCGTTCACTCAAAAATTTGAAATTGTAAAAAAAATATGTGATGGGCTTTTTTAATCAACGGCTATGGCATGAGTTTCTCTAACTCAAAACCATTATCAAACTACAATCGAGGGTCTTTACTCATCAATTTAGGGCGAGGACGAAGGAAAGGGACGTGGATAAAGGGTCCAAGAGGGTCAAAATGCATCCGCTTTTGTGGGTTTCATTATAAGATAAGACACTTTGTTATTAAAGTGTAGTGCCCCGAAACCCAGATATGACTGAGTATCACTACATAGTATAAAACAAAGTCGCTTTCTCTGTCCCTATATCCCTATGTCCTTATGTCCCTATGTATGCTTAAATCTTTAAAACTACGCAACGGATTTTGATGCAGTTTTTTTAAAAGATAGGGTGATTCAAGAGGAAGGTTTATAAGTAGAAAAATTGGACCCGGTAGGTGGCGCTAATAGCGGGCAGGACGACGTCTGCCGGGTCCGCTAGTAATAAATAAATGAGAAAATAAACGTTTTCAAAAAGCTTTCAATTATAAATTAGAGATTTAAAAGAGTATAATTCGACCTTGCGCTGGCAAGAATCAAGGACAGGCGGAGGTTTTATTATTAAAACGTATAATATAATAGGTAAATGAATTCAAACACGATATGTCTACCGTTATCGATTTGGTTTTCCAAAGTGTGCTTGCCTTCGTGGTTGCAGCATCCGATGAAATTCTAATGATCCTATGGGTCTCGTCGTAGTCGCCGTCATCTCAACTTATGGACGTCCACTGCTGGACATAAGTCTCTTGAAAAGATTTTCGCGGTCTTGTGTTGTTTGTATTTATCTAGCAGCTTTCTGCGATGATATCGTCTGTCGTATGTGTGAACAGAAATTAAACTAGGAAAATTTAAAAAATGGGCAATCTTCTTACAAGATTCGACCTAAATTAACAGACTACCTAACATTGTAAGTTAAATAAAAGCTTTTAATAAAACTTGCTCCCGGCGAGAGATAAAAGAGCAGAAATTAATATCCGGAGCTGCTGGCTTTCTGAAGAATTGCCGTTTCTCACGACTTGGGTAATCCTAGTGAGTACATATTACGTTGCGTACAGTTGATGTTACATTGTACAAAATTACATTGATGTTAATGTTTGATAGCTGTCGCGACCTTATCGTGGGAATCCAAGTTCCAATTAATGCATTCTTGACATTCCGTCAGACGTCTGATGAAAACTATCGCTTCTGTTTGGGGAATCCTTGTATATAACGCAGCGTTTTCTTTCTGCATGTTATCCTCTGACATATTCAAGACTCTACCCTTATGGGAACACTTCGGTTAAACTCCATTACCACGATTCCAACCAAAGAAGAGATGGATCCGAAATCTCGAAACTTCTATTTCTTCCGCCATTTTGTGTCAACTTGAAGTTTGGACAAGTGTCTTCTTTCTTAATTTAATATAATCTATTTACCTGATTTTGCGTCTTCTGTTTTGAGCTCATAAGCTCTCATGTCTTTACGATATCCAGCTAATCATACTCCTTTGTGTATTACTTCATTAATAGCCAATTTAAAGAAAGCCACAATATGCTCAACTGTTCAGAGGTAAACTTGGGCGGGGTTCAAATCCCTCTCGTTGCACAATTATCGTATCAACTCTTACCACTAAGTTCTAGGTAAAGTTTGATATAATATATATACTTAAATATACATATAAATCCTGTTCATTTTACATAAAAAGTTTAAATAATTATTATTTTTCCGTCACAAAAACATCTCCATAATATATACCTAAAGAGGACTAAATGGCAGCACTAAATAAATGACCACTATAAATCGACGAGGCCATCCAAATCTGCATACGACACGCCTATTTGGCTTCCGCATAATAATCAATTCCGAAAAGCCAATAGTTTACCGCGCTAATCCTAAATGCGGAACTCTACTGAATAAGTACGTAATACTGTCATCAATTGTACACGTGACCTAATATTCCCATTTCCTCTAATGTTAAGCCTTGTACGAGAAATGAGGTGAGGAATGAGCAGTGGCCCAGTGGGTCTTCCACCGTTGTGTTATTGAGGCTTGCATGTGTGATTTTCCGTATTCAACAAAATTTCTAGCTCATATTATTTTCTAGTAGTTGTATCTGTACTTCACTTTTTCATGCATACCTCTTCATTCTTTACTTTGGAGTGAAAACGACATAGATTAACTAAAATAAATGAAAATAAAATAGCCTTTTATTTCTCCAAATAACTTAACTAATAATTTATAACATGACATCGCAAAAGATTAACAGCTATCTATCTATAGGTATCTGTAATAATATAAAGTACCTACCTTGTCCTGACTGACAATCAACGTACAGCCAAAACCACTGAAGTTAGAAACTTGAAATTTTCACAGTAGCTTTCTTTTATAACGTAGGCGCACACTAATAAAGGAATATTGCAAATTCCACCCCTAAGGGGGTTAAATAGGGGATGTAAGTTTGTATGAAAGTTCGTCATTTTTAAAGTTACATCCATGAAAATTGGTATTTAGGTTTTCAGTTAAAAATAAAGTGTAATGTAATTAAAGAATTTCGGAAAAACTATCCCCAAGTGGGTTAAATGGGAGATGAAAGTTTGTATGAAAGTCCGTCATTTTTTAAAAGTTATATCAATGAAAATCGGTATTTGTACTGTCGTTTAAAATTAAAGAATTACGTGTTTAAGGAATTTTGGAAATTCCACCTCCCAGTGAGATTTATAAGAATCCAGGCGGGCGAAGTCGCGAGCATCAGCGAGTCCTGACATAAATCTGTGGTGTATTTGGCATATTTTTCTTCTTTCTTTCTTTTCAATCGTTCGCATTTTTTTCCAGTTCTTTGCAACGTATGTCTTGGTGGTATCACGCTCCTGGTATGGAAACACAACTTCAAATAATGGATCAGATAAAAAAAGTACATGATAAATGCTATGGCCAAAATATACGAATTTATTGAACTACTCAAACTTAAAACGGTTTTGTTCAAACGCAATCTACAATCCCATTCATGTAATTTGCACTGGTGAATTTGCATAAAAGTCATTGTTACACATAAACAACGTTATTTATTTGTCTGTGCCGTGGACACATTAGGGATTCAATGGCCACGTTATCTGATGCGTCGATTTCAAAAACAAAATAAAAATAAAAAAGTGAAATGCGCAATGCTTTGTGAGTCGCGAATTTATTGCTTCTCTTTATGCAATTCCTAGTTTAATAAATAAAAAATTAAAAAATCATACAGCTGGACGAAGAACGAACCATAGCAAGGGTGCTTGGCATTCTTCCACTTCCCATTTGGCCCGATCATTTCTTCCGTGAACGTGCTAAATGTGGAATCAATTTCCTTCCACAGTCTCCGCAAATCTTGAATATCTTGCAATTTCGACAAAATCTCCCCTTTCTCGTGCGAAACAAATATTAAAAAAAAATATTTTTTAGAATTCAGTTAGGTAAACTACAAAACAAAAGCGAGAGATCTAAGAGTTGCGTCACATAAGCGATCAAGATCAGCGTTTGAATCATGACGATACGCTTTTCTTTTTACGCGCATGCTCACTGGAATCTATAGCCTTTACTTCCAAGACGTTATATCTATCTCTCACCAGTCTGTTTTCTCAAATTTATATCTTCATCATACCAGTGATATTGATATATTATAATGCAATCACATTCTGTCAATTGCCAGTATTAAACTAGCTACGGAGCTAATGTACCGACATACCAGATATACATATAAAGAGTGAAATGTATTAAATCCATTTGCTCGCTCTTCAGCCTTTATTACTTAATCCTTTCCCATTCTTGTCACTCCGAACCAGCAAAACCTGTCAGCTTCAATTTCGCGCGTGCAAGCAAAAAATATTTTAAAATCCGAGTACACTTTAGCACTAATTTGGTGTCAGTATTGCAGCACTGCAGTCGACTTCAATTAGAATAATCCCAGGCATTTCATCTACGCGATCCGCGTCGTCCCCCTGAATTTAATTATGTGTCGAGCGATGCATTGCACGAGCGTTGAAGCCGATACTAAATATCTGCAGACATTGAAATATTTAGCTACAAAATACAGTTTTTTTTTTTTTTTTCAAATAATATTTTTGTTCTTTACTGCAGCCTCCATGAATGGTAAAGCAGTACCATACCTGTTAGGTAAGGCGAAAATGGAGTTTAAGATAAAACTTGGCAGACATTATAATATGCAAAGATATTAAACTATTTGCTTAATCTTTTTGACTAATACCACCAAAAATTTTACAGTTAGTTTATTCTTTATAGCACATTCCGTTCTCGACGGTATCGTAACTTGTCATCTGGTGCGATCATGACCAAGCGCAAAAACCATGCAACACAAAATTTGATTTATTATACTGCTCAGCTTGGGCAAATTTCTACAATCGATTATTATAATAAGAGTTGATCATCATTAAAATTAATGACTACCATGGCTCCCTTGAGGTACTCGATTTCGCGCAAAACACTCACGCTTCTTCTTATTTTAACTACCAGTAAAACGAGCATTCAAGTATTAAGTTGGTGAAAAAGTTTCTTCGCATTTTTTAAGAAAATTCAAAACATTTTTTAATATAGTGTATTTACATTTAACTAAAGTATGTAGGTACCATTTTGTTCGATAACTTTTTGCCTTCTTGTAGGTAGGAACATAATCCCATTGCTATAGAAATTTTGGGGATTCTGATCAAAAAACCACGACAAGTAGTTTTGGCAGTCCTCTCGTGATGTTAATCTCACACTGCCTAAAGAATTCTGAAGAGACCGAAACAGGTGGAAATCTGAAGGTGCAAGGTTAGGACTAAACGGCGGATGCATTAACACCTCCCAGCCAAACTCCCTTAATTTTTGCTGAGTGGCTAAAGATGTGTGAGGTCTAGCATTATCATGATGAAAAACCACACCCCTTCTGTTGATTAATTCCGGCCGCTTTCTCTCAACTTCTTGCTTTAATCTCATCAGTTGTTCGCAGTAGAGTTCAGAATCGATGGTCCTACCTGGTGGTAACAGCTCATAATGAATAATGGCCTTCCAATCCCACCACACACACAGCATCACCTTGTTGCGAGTTAACCCGGGTTTCGCCACAGTCTGTGAAGCCTGACCGGCCTTTGACCACGACCTTTTTCGCACGTTCTTGTCGTACGTGATCCACTTTTCATCACCAGTTATCAGCTTCTTCAAAAGTGGTTCGGTTTCATTACGTCGTAATAAAGAATCACAAATGAGTACACGGTTCATTAGGTTTCTTTCAGTGAGCTCGTGAGGTACCCAAAGCTTTTTTGTGTACCCAGTTTTTTCAAATGCGCCAAAACTGTTTTGTGGTCAATTCCCAGTTCTTCAGCTACATTGTAACTACTGATATGCTGATATTGCTCCACTTTTTCAAAAATGGCATCCATTTTATCCGTAATAGGGCGACCAGAGCAAGGTGCATCTTTGACATCAAAATTTCCTACACACACATATACACATGTATACACGCTAGTTGTATACGTGTTACTGGTAGTTTGTAGCGGCTGAACTAAAAGTGTGTCCTGCGATGTAAGTTCGTTGTCCGCGGCTCTATTCAGTGAGTTCAAACCGACCGCAGACCGGGTGCAGATAAAGTTGTCACCGCTTGCTGACGTGACAACTTGCCGCCTGTGGCATGAGCGACCAGCGAATTTGCGTACTATGTGAGCACACCTTTACAAAATTATGATCAAGAACTAAAACCTGACTACTGTTATTATTATACTACTGTTTCAGCCTAGTAGCGTCTTACAAGTTCGTATATGTATAGGTATTAGGTACCAACAGTCTAAACACAGTGCTAAAATAATTTAAAAAAAATTGTCAGCGTTTGAAATAGACTACGGAACAAAAGTGATCTAAAACAGCGACTTGACCCCATGTCCTCAACTTTTGAATTAAAATTAAAATGTGAATTTGAAGTAATTGTTTTTTAAATCATTCAGAAGTTATATATACATAAGGCAAGTTTCATCTGCAGTACGTAACACAAGCCGCTTCATCTTTTCACTTGCTCCTCAAATATAAATTTCTGCGTCGTTTCCATGCAACTGGAATCGTAAATGAATAGAATATCCTTTCTGTTCCCGTTCCACCCTCCGAGTTTCAATAGTGTCGGGCATACAAAACGCGCTGAAGTTTGTCAGGCCTGCCACGAGAGCCTTTATAAACTTGTGTGTAGCTCGGTAAATAACTTGGTAGTGCGAATACACGCCGCTAAGTTTATTTACATTCACAGTTCACACGTATCGTATACGATCACCTATATGAATTGTAATAACGGCGTTGCATTCATTGGTTTGGTGCGGCAGCAACGTAGTGATTCTACCGGATTGTATGCCATACGGTGCGGTGCAGGGTAGCAAGTGAAATAAATAGTGGCAATTTTGGTTTAGATGAACTCTTTAGGTGGATCAATGAGAATGAAATAATCGAGTATTACAGCTTCTGAATAGGTAGGTTAGGTAAACAAGGTGACAAGGTAAAGTTTTTTTCCGGAAAATCAGCAAAACCACGCTCGCTGATCGCTATTTTGTCGATAAAATTAAGTTTAAAAATTATAACTAGTTAAAACAACTGTCCTAAATTATTTGCTGGTACTGGTTTTTAGTTTTAACAAGCGGACACCCGCGACTTCGTTCGCGTGGATATTGGTTTTGAAAATCCTGTGGGAATCATTTTGTTTTTCCTAAGCTCCATTGAGCTCATACCTTGCTAAAATCTGGTAAAATTTCACTGGCGGATGTTCAGGTAGATCAAAATATAAACATCTGCCAGAAAAATTCCCATCAAAATCGATACAGCTTTTCAGAGATAAGCCGGTAATCTCTAAAGTATCCCTTTCTAACAAAAAAAGAATGAATGAAATCGGACCGCGCGTTATTGAATTACAGCTAAATACACGTTTTGACTTTCATCCCCTCTCCCTAGGGAACTGTGCTGAATTTCGGGATAAAAAGTATCCTATATGTTACTCTGTAGTATGAACTTAAATCGTACCAAGTTTCGTTTCAATCCATTCAGCAGTTTTTGCATGATGCGCGCACAAACATACCAAAGATTTCAAAAATAGCTTTTTTACGTTCTATTACTTATCCCTAACATCCCCCAGTTATTATTTTGCAAAAATCTTCAATGTACAGATACGGCAAGTCTACGATTTTATTATATGTATAGATATTGTGGCATTGGTATACGAGAAATTGATTCGCAAGCATTTTTACAACTAGAACACAAACTAATGAAATTGTGCTGACATATGCATAGCACAAATAAATGACGCCGCAGTGGCGCGACGGCGCAGAAACAACGTTGCCATGCCGCATCTATATGCCATGCCGCACAACGCGCCGCGTCGTGTGGCATGGCATTTATAAGTTTAAAGGCTTTTGACCAACCGACGACGCGTAACGAAAACGTGTCTAACGCAGCTCCTAAAAGTTTTTATACTCTCACAAGGAATGTAAAGCACAACGTATAGATTTATGTGGAGTCGATGCGCAGTCTTTTTTTGATATTAGGTAACTTCAACTTTTGTTTTAATTTTACTAATTTCTACCGTATGTCTAAGTGAATAAAGCTGAGTTTGAGTTGTTATGAAAAAAGACGCTATGAAGCGAAGCGCGTGTAGAAGCCGCGCTAGTTCACATTCGTGTATTTAGATTGTTAACGTGAAGAAGTAATTAGAGATTACAAAACAAATTGGAATTTCGCTGTATTGTATCAAAACCTATGAAATGAAATCGAATTTGAAGGCTGATTGTTGTAGGTAAATTAGAATTTCGTGCGTAATTTCGATGAGGTTATTCTATTGCGTACATTACAACTACACTGGGAAATAATTTGTTTCGACCTAATACCTACAATAATTATAATTACTGAATAAAAATTCCCTCAACAATACATTGATTGAGTACTAATATATTATATACCCATGAAAATTTTGCTTGCCCTGCACTATCGAAAATCTTTATCTCATATTCTGTTGAATTGAAATGGACTTCATATTATATATGCTGTAAGAATACAAAGTTACAGTTTTAACTTTTAAACGAAAAAATACCTAGATTTATAGTGAATGAAATTAAACCGAAATAAAAAAATTAAACAGCATTTCGCCGCTAACGACTTTTTCATTTTATTTTCTTCTTGACTGGCAGCTATTGCTGACGTGACTGCTTTTTGTATGTATGTATGTAACGAACTCAATTGTCGCGGGGTCAATATTTTTAATTACGGTCACGTTTCTTGACTCCACGCCCGACAATGTGACCCCTTCGCCTGCGACGTGTCAATTACCCGCCAAAATAAAACTATGAGTAAATGAGTATATGAGTTACATGGAACAAGGATCGTTCGTGATGTTCGATGAACGATAGCGGATAGAGCGTTGTACCCTCAGTTGTACCCTCGTCCCTCAATAAGGTTCAGGTACCCCTACAACGAATTTTTATGAATTTTATTTCAAGTTACATGTATATAAGTTATATTTCAAGTTATAAGTTATATGTATAAGTTATATATACATGTTCAGCCAGGTGCCCCTAAGCTGTAACTTTGTAAACTACTAAAATCCTATAGATTGTACGATTTTTAAACAAAGAACTTTAGGTACCTACTCATCAAAACCATCAAAGTTTTCGAGATTGTAAACTCGTTCTAAGGGTAGGTATTATCGACTGTCAATAAAGCTTGGATAGTTTTAAAATACATGTTTTATTTTAAATTATTTTATTTTCAGCCAGACGGCTGTATTTTTTTTTAATTTTCAGTTAGAAATAGAAGTGATTTGTATAAATATGATAAGTAGTTTTTGGAATGGTAATATAAATATGTTTAGCTGGTGAAGGAAATAAAAAGACGACAAAATTTTTGTAGTCGTTTGACTGCGTTGAAGTTATGGGTATCTGCAGGTTAGAAACTTTATAAATTGCTATCATAATTATCATATTATTGTTCGAAGAAAACAAATAGTTTTCAGTTAGTAAATGTCGTTAGAGCCAGACAAAACAAATAAAAGCTTGCGGCCCATTAAACTTTCCCTACAAAGTTTTAATAGTGATATAAAACTCGTTTTAAAATAGTTCCCGGTCGGGTTGCGAAGTTTTATCGTAAAAAAGTTACCTTACAGGTGGATAGGATCGCCGAGTCCCTGTTGTACTACAGCAAAACTTCGAAATGGATGGACGCAGATTCTTACAAGTTTTTAGGGTTCCGTACCAAAATGGTAATGAAGCTGATGGTTCGACCACATTCGTCTGTCACAGCTGCTTGTTTCAGCAACTACTAATGCTACCGACTTATTTGAAATGGTTTTTTTAATAATGCGTGCAAGTGAAGAAAGAATTAATAAAAATTTCGTTGCCGAAGAGGGAAAAAAAAGGGGTTGAAAATTGGAAACTTTAAAGCAAGGGAATATCATATAGAGCAGCTTCCTTTGCACATTTTAAATTGGATTTTATTTTCTTTTCTGCCGCTTTTTGACTGATCATGAAAACATATGTATCTAAAACGATAATATCGTCCGTTCCATCGCCCAAATCTGAAATGAGTAGGTAGAGATGGTAAAAGTTTATGTAAACATAAAGCTACATCTCTAACTTGCATGGTATTTTGGAAATGAGCCTATACAAACAAGCTTTATTATTATGCGGTCCCAAACAAAAGGGATTTATTTTTGTGGAGGCTATCGAATAATTTAACTAAATTAATACCTACGAGTATTTATTTGCCGCGCGCCGTTCCGTTCCTTCTAAGGCACGTAACAAGAACCCTCATGATTCGCACTTGGCCGGATTAAGTTATTTTAAATTTGCCTTGCCTTCTTTTAGCTTTAATAACGAATAAATCGTCTAGTTCTAATCAATAAAGATTGCAAGCCACTCGCTTTTTCAAATTTCAGAAAAACACACTTTTGCTGTAGTAGGTACATACTTAACTGTGGAAGTTGAGAATTAAGCTATTTTTCTGATACATAATTATGAGTTATTTGTATGACAAGTACCTACTTAGCATTTTTCTAATTTTAGGATTGCCTTTAAGCAAATATTAGGCAGGGCGATTCTTTCAATTATATTATTTTAATATTTATCACTATCTCATTCCCTTCGTTGAATTAGATTTCAGGGTCACTTTTATTTAGTTCAAAGCATGTTCAGACATGTGCGATACTGTATCAACCAGACGCGGTTTGAATCCCGGATGCGCCAGTGTCACTGTGAACCTTTGATTATCCACATGCCCAGATTGAGCATGTAACTCACGAGCGCGCCCTAAAAAATGTACACTTAAATTGGTAGGATCGCTCTCACCTACTTCAGTGTCACTTAATAAACTACGCAGTAAACAGCTCCCGAAAAATAAAAAAATATGCCGGTTTGTGCGGTGAAATTATGTCGTAATTATCCTTCACAACAAAATAAGAGGTCGAAGATCTCATATCATCAGTAAGTTTTTACATTTGCGTATGTTTTTTTGAGAAAATAGGATTTTTAATTTCGATGTTTTATAGGTACGTCGAACTGGCCGGTGATACCAGCTCAGCATTGTGGTATTTTGCACATTATTGTGAAATTTGCACATTATTGTGCAAAAATATATTATTGTATGTTATACGTGTGTGAACATTAATAATTATTAATAAAATCAATTTGTTGCCAGTAGTAAGGTAATTTGCCACAAATATAGGGAAGTCCCGGAATATAGTAAATATTTATTATTAATATTATACTTACTGAATTTTGACCTTCAATAATTTTTTTAAATAATAATTATTCTAAATAATTATGATTATAAATATAAATTATATAAATAAAAATTAAAAATAAATTTTCTAATTAGTTTATAATTATTATTAATACTTAATGTAGATTTCCAACGGATCCAATACTAAGACATCGCTGGACAGCTGTCATCAGAAGGACACGACATGACGACTGTTGGAAACGTATTATAAAAGTATTTGACTAAATCAAGAAATAATTTTTATTTAGTATCTAGTGTTACGAATTTGCAGCGCCACCTACCGGATTCAATTAGGTATTATGAATCTAAACTCCCCAGGGACAAGAAACTTACAAAATTTGTTCGTAACAAAAAAAATCCTAGAACCTGACTGCAGCACCACCTACCGGGTCCAATTGTAGATACAAACTATCTTCTTACCCACACAAACACACACCAAAAATTCCATCAGAATCGGTCCAGCCGATATTTAAATAATGAAGTAGATACCTAATGAATATTCTGTAATCAAGTAATTACTAATGCTGTTTCCATGGCAAACTATTGATTTACATTAAACAAACAGTTTTACACACACGTAGATTAAAGATAAATAATTAATAAAAACAAAATTTTATCCTACACCATACTTGATTTATCTATAAAAATTGTGCAATTGTCCAAATAACCGGTATCCCTAGGCGCGCACACATTTGCGATTCGAGGTTGTATCGTACACGGCGCGATTACCGAGGTCACGCACACATTGGCAGTAGTCGCGGCCGTCTTGACGAGTAATAATATTTCGCGTTACTCCCTCTTGGGAACTCTTTGCTGTGAACCCCTAGTTGAGTTCAAATGCAACAATTATGTGATTCATCAATTTGAACGAACTAAAGATGCTTCATATATTATTATGAATGTGACCTCTACTCGCCTCTGTGTGGCCTGTGTCCTATATAAAATCTTGCAGTATTTTCTAATTTATTTCATTCATCAACTGAGTTTTTTGTATTGAACATGATGCAGCATGATAATATCGTACGAAAACTATGTACAAATTTTTTATGCGATACTATGTTCACATTTGGAACTGAATATTGTTCATACATTTCTCCTATATGGTCAATTATGTTAAAAGTAATTTTACGAATACTTTAAACGTGGTTCATTGTATTGTAGGCGATTGACTATGACATTTTTTTATCTTCTAGAAAATATCGTGCTTATTGTTACATTTTTATGATAGTCTCTAGCACACTGTTTTCAGTTTTTATAGTTTGTATCACACTGACCTAGGGCTATATATTACCTAGTCTACAAATTTAAAGTGACCTTCTGAAGTTAGAGCTTTTTGATTAATTATTATTTGATAAAGTAAATCATGATGAATTACAAAAATATTGTTAGAAAGTTCCCACAAAAAAAAAATCGTTGTAAAAATCAACTTCGCGTCGCCTGTTGAAAGTTTCAATTCATGGTAAAGCCATCTCTCATCTGTCAGCCTGTCATGCATCGTTAGTAAATATCTAAGATATTGTAATATATACTCTAAATAGATGTCAAGTTTACAGCTGTCTGTGGTCACAAGTTTTTTAATGACACGTGACGATGACACGTGACGTGCTAGTGATGTAACTATCGATATTTTGACTGTGAGGATCTATAGGGACACAATATGCGTGTTTAAATATGTGGACCATACTCTAATATTACATTATGCGAAAGTGTGTCTTTCTGTCTTTTACCTTTTCAGGGCCCATCCGATTTGGACGAAATTTTGTACACAGACAGCTTGCATCCCGGGAACCGATATCTAAGGCTACTTTTGTCTTGCAGTATCAAAGCGTTCCTACAAGATTAATAAAATAAAAACCTAAGCTCACGTGAATGAAGTCTCGGGCATCATCTTGTTAGGAAATACAAGAATAATATGTTTCATATTATAGTATATTTTTAACCGACTTCAAAAAAGGAGGTTGTATGTATGTATATATGTATGTATATAAGTATGTTCGCGATTATCTCCGCAACTAATGAACCGATTTTGATGATTTTTTCACTATCATAATCTACATACTTTCAGAAAGGTTTTAGTGTACACATCGAAAAATGTACATATATATATATATATATATATATATATATATATATAATTTAGATATGAGCGCCGCGCCGGCGCGCCGTCGTCGCCGTGAGTTCACACGGCGCGCCGCCGCCGATTGAAACATGCGGCGCGCCGTCGTGCCAAGTTGCAACTTGCTTTCCCGCTCGCACGCACTTATTTATTAGGTACACAGGGTTCAGAACCGGGAAATCCTGATCTTGAAAATACCGGTTCTTTTGTCAGTAAAAAAGAACCGGGAAATCAAATTTGATTCCCAGTTCTTTCGGTACTTTCCACTCCCACTCCCACTGTCCACTTGTTTATCTTCTCCTTAGCGTTAAGGTTGTCTGGAAGAAATCATTACTTAGCGATAGGACCGCCGTGGACCTACGTTTTAAGTTTTCTTTTATATAACATGTCTTTTGTGTTCTTCTCTTATGTGGTGTGCAATAAAGTATACACATACATACATACTGTCGGGAATTTTATTTTAATTACACACAGTGTAATTACTACATAAACTAACATTACTTTATACTTTCTACTGTTCAAAAGTTCAAAACTAACGTGAATTTGGCGCTTTAATACATGGCGTGAGATAACTTACAATTCTACCTTCTCTCACTCGCTGTTATAAGCGATCGCTCGATTACTCAGTTTTCGGATTGCAGTACGCGCAATATTTAACCCACTTGGGGATAGAATTTTCAAAAATGTTGAAATTTATATTTTTTGTTTTTTATCGAAAGCTCAAATACCAATTTTCATGGATATAACTTGAAAAATGACAGACTTTCATACCAACTTTCATCCCTTATTTAACAGTATTTTTTCACAGTAGCTTTCTTTTATGATGTAGGCGCACTCTCCTTCCCACGAACAAAGTTGCGCCATCTGTTCCGGCTTTCAGCGACGTGAACCGCTTCGGCAACTTTCATGTTGAGAGTGGTCAGATCTGGTCAGTCCAGAAAATTGGACTCCTCTACCTACCTCTCGATCACTTGCTGTTCATTTTCCCGGTAACTATAAGTTTTGTAGGTTATCGCCGGGTTTACGAGCGATATAGCCGAAGAAATCAAAGAAGTCTTCGCAGGTCCGGCGTATGATGCTCTCTCCGTAGATGTTAAACAGAATAGGAGATACGATGGATCCTTGACGAACTCCTTTGCCAAACGGGAAAAGTGTTGATATCGTCTTGTCGGTTTTTACTACCCCCTGACTAACTGAGTATACGCCTTGAAGCACTTCTACCAGATGTTTTGGGACTCCCATTTCCTGGAGAACTGTACATAAGTAGGAGCTTCCAGTTCACACAGTCAAAGGCCTTACTGTAGTCGACGAAACACATAATTACAGAGGTACATTGAATTCGGAAGGTTTTTCAACGTAGGCGCATACTAAGAATGGATTATTGGAAATTCCACCCCTATGGGGGTTAAATAGAGCATGTAAGTTTGTATGAAAGTCGGTCATTTTTCAAGAGATAGCCATGAAAATTGGTATTTGAGATTTCGATAAAAAATAAAAAATATGAATTTCAGGATTTTTGGAAATTCTATCCGCAAGTGGGTTAAAAAGGGGATATGAAAGTTTAAATGACAGTCCGTCATCAATTATGACAAATTCAAACTAAGCGGGTTGATTTGATTTTGAAACTTTGATTAAGATTTATGTTATGTTATGATAGAGAATTTTGCTCGCTTGTATTGTGTTTTTCAACTTTATCAAAGAAAAATTAAGTATTTGTTCTTCGTGATTGTGATGTATAAATTTTGTTTTTTATATATTTTTAAATTTAAGACAGATTCAAGCAAAGCGCTCCTATTTAAATTAACGTTATGTTATTATGGAGAATTGTAACTGCTTATAAAAGTAGTTAATAATTAAATGCAGGTAAAGAATTAAATTAACTGTTTACAAAAATAAAACTTTTGATTAAAAGTGTGATTTGTTGTTGCTAAGAAAGTAAAATGTAAGAATTAACGATTACCTACATTGTTTTTGTACCACGTATCTGTATAAGAAGAATATAACGCCTTTTTTAAACCTATAATATGGGTTTTTTAATATAATTTAATATTATATTTAAAAACATCGATCCCTGATAAAAACTTTCAGGCCCACGACCACGCCGCCGCGACGCCGCCGCCGCCGTGAAAATTTTCAGATCACGCCGCCGCCGTGGAATTGGCCATCGGCGCTCATATATATTATATATATATAAAAAAAACACAAAATATACATATCCTTCTAGAACCTTTGTTGTGCCTTCTAGAACTGAAATAAAATCGAGTCTTTTTGGAGTCGATGAAACTTTATAAACGGTGTTTCGAAAATACGATCATACAAGCTATTTTTAAGAAAAATTAAACCGACTTCGGTCCAGCAATCTCAGAGGAACCGCGGTGCACTAGTCAAAAATATTAGTGACATGTGGGTACATTTATGCGTGTAACATCGCACATAAGAATGGTAACTAGGTGTGTTATACATATACTAAAACCTTCCTGAAAGTACTATGTAGATTACAATAGTGAATTGTTTTGTCTCGAAATACAAAATATTAAACCTATTTATATTAATAGGTAGTAATATTATACTTCGTGCAATTTGCACATTGCACACGTTGCACATTGCACGAAGAACCGATGGACGTTGGGGTCCTAAGGTGCTTGAATGGCGACCTCGCACCAGCAAACGAAGCGTAGGTAGGCCCCCCCACTCGATGGACAGACGATCTCAAGCGAGTCGCTGGTAGCCGCTGGAATCAGGCGGCACAAGATCGTGTGTTGTGGCGATCCTTGCAAGAGACCTATGTCCAGCAGTGGACGTCCATTGTTTGAAACGAACGAACGAATATTATACACTTACTAAATTTCTTTGAACATTAATGTTTATACGTCACTCCGTTAATGTGCGAATGGAAACTTCATTGGCGGAATTTTCTTCTGCATTACAGACATCCATTGGTAACGGTTCTCTTGCCTTAAATTAAAAAAATCAGACGTGGTAGAACATTTTTCACGTTTCGCTTCAGCGTTTTTCATACACCAATAACAGCTTTTAGGGTAAAACTTTTAAAACGTGCCGCCTTGATATGGGTTATGGGATGGGGGGAGGGAGAGGGTAAATCATCCAGTGTTGAGGTTAGAATTGATTTTCGTTGTTTTCTTGAAAACGATGAACTACCTTATTATAAGAGTGTTAGCATTATACTCGTGGACCAAACATCTATCACTAATGACTATTTTATCTCTGAATTCGTGCCAAAGACTATTAAGTCCAACCCTAGTATTTGCATGTATTTTGCACCTTCACACAACACTAGCATGAAATTATGGTATTATTACAAATATTTGATATTATTATAATTACCAATGTGTCTATATGCGGCAAAAATAATAGCGTTTGCTTTTAAGCGCCTCCATTTTAAATTGTTTTTGGGCACAAATCAATTAAGTGTGAAGTGTTTTGAACAAATATGACTATGTTTCTGCGATGTCCAATATTGCGGTCTTATTCTTTGTGCCCATTCATTTCTTATTTTTGGGTTCTTTGGAAATCTGTAACAAATAAAAATTTAGCGATCATGATACAACAATCTAGCACGCGGAAATACACGTAAGTATTCATTGTGTGTAGTGGCTACGGAATCTAATGTTCAAAAATTAAAAAAAAAACCCGACATTCACCATTTTTTTATCGCGGCCATCTTGGATTTGCATGGTGTTATTCTACTAGTCAAGCCCTTTCATTTGATACCCATATTAACGGAGTTGTAAATAATAAATAATCTTGCAGCGATTTTCATCAAAATAGCTGACAACACTTTCGACTAATTCACCTTTCAAACAAAAAAACCGCGTTCAAATCGGTTCACCCGTTTTAGCGCTACAGAGGAACAGACAGACAGACAGACAGACAGACACACACACATACACACACACACACAACACACACACACAGACACATCAAACTTATAACACCCCGTCGTTTTTGCGTCGGAGGTTAAAAATTTTATCGCACGTAATCGATATGCAATTTTAGTACATCACTATGCTAAAAAACATAACCTTTATTAGTCAACAGAAAATATTTAAAAAATAGGCAAAAATGGGTGTAGAATTGAACACGATGATGGTTTCCAAAAACTACAAATAACGTTACATAATTTTAGATTATATTTACATACAAAACTATCAAAACTCACCGATGAAATGATAATATTTCTTTAAAATTTTCTTTTCGGCCCCTATAGGAATTACATTCTTTCACAGCACAGGACATTATAATAAAACTACGGAAAATTTATCAAAAATAACTTAAGATCAAACATTTATAAATTCTTGTAAGAAGAACACCAAAATAATAAACATTTATCAGCCTCGTGATTGATGTTTTTGGAAAATTATGATGCGACTAAATAAGGACTAAATTCAATTATGACACATCCAAAAACAATATAGTAATGATGATTTATGAGACATACCTATTTAATTTGGTAGGATTAAATTTATTAAAATATAACAAATAAGTCCATTTGACAATCAATTTAGTGACACGGTTAGAAATAATAAAAAGCAAGTGCGATTCGGTGTTTCATTTACACCTAGACAGGAGTCATTTAGGTTAGGTGAGTACAATAACTGTACCTCAAGTTAATTTTTAGCTTCAGATCTCTTAGTTAATAGATCAATGGTAAATATGACATTAATTGCTTGTTATCTATAGTTTTTCAAGTGGTGCTATTTTTAAACACTGATTCCAGTAGGTAATATCAGCTTTCTTTATCCGGTTTCTATCTTAATCACGTAGTGGTATTTTCATTAGTAAATTGATGGGTCTATTTTTGTTATATCCGGTTACTTTCCGCGTTTTCAACGCATTACTTACAAGGTTATCTTATTATGTTTACAACTGAATATAATTGTAAAAACTGACTACGGCCTCGATTTTAATCTATTACATGTCTACGTGAGTTCATACTTATATTTTGTAGACATCTTTAACTTAACTGTTTATTAACTTCATTTTTAATTAATTTTTATCAAACCATGACCTTTGTAATCATTACTTATTAGTACCATTTTTATCAAACCATGAATGACCCTTCTTATCGTATCTACAGTTATCAGTACCGTGTTATAATAGTCTAGCTCTGGTGTCATCAGAATATTTACACGATAGAATCGTACTGGCAATAATTATCATAATGATGGGTCTCGTGCGTAAAACCGGTTGTAATTAGATTGTGGTGATTACGCGCGGTGATTACTGAGCGCCGCGCCGTCGGGGACGTCCATCGCGCGCGGCGGGTCATCGCGCTGTGAATCATTCCGGGGCGTGTCTACTGTCTTTGGACTCGTGCGCGCCGCGACCCTGCGCGGGCGCATTGTCTACTGCAGCGTTGAAACCGGTACTCGCCCAGCGCCTTGTAGGCCCGTTCTATATTCAATCTTTGAAAGTCGTTAGTTATTTGTTTTAATTACGGAGATTTTCTATTATTTACGACCACTTTATTATTAGATTAGAAATTCAATAGATTATATTTTATTTAGTAAAATTATAATTTGTTTGTGCACAATATTTTGTCATCACACTTCACACTAATATTATAAAGGCGAAAGTTTGTGTGTATGTTTGTTCTTCTTCTCCGCCGCAACTACTGAACCGATTTGGCTGAAATTGAATGGAGATAGCTTATGCTCTGACTTAACACATAGGTTACTTTTTATCCCGGAAAAATATTCCTGTGGGACTAAAATAGATATAGACCTCCAAAAACGCCATAGAAGGCACTGACTGTTATTTGGTAAATTACGCTCACATAACACATTATTGCAATAGTTTGCTGTGTTACATGCATTGGCAACACATAGGCTACTTTTTTCCTAGAAGAATGCACAGTTCCCACGGGATTTTGAACAACCCGAAATCTATATCTACAGCTATAAGTAGATTACTATAGCTAACTTCCTTGATAGTAAGTATAAAGGTTGGCAAAGGGAGCGGGAACGGGAACCGGAAATCCACGATTCTTTCGGGATTTGTTCAAAACCGAAATTCACGAGGGCGAAGCCGTGGGCAGAAGCTAGTCCTTAATATGCGGTAAACGTCCATAGCATAAAACACGTTTTTGGGTGATATTCCACAGTATATTTATATTCCACGTTATCTATGCATCCCAGTGACGGCGTTTGCGGTCCAGTCAACATGTTCCGGCTGTTCGTAACAAGCCGCGGTTCAACGCTGGAGCCAATAGTGTATATATTTCAAGCGGCTTCCACAAAGCTCTCATTAACACGCTTTATGAGCTCTATTTATTATACTACAGATTTGATATAACAGCCATCTATATTGTATGGATAAACCGATATTATAATTACTTAATAGGCAAAAAGACGAATTTTAAGAGCGAATGCGTAGAGTGGTAATGGATAGGTAATATGTAGAGCAAAAAACGTAGTTATGTCTCTTCCAGATTAGCGCCTACTATCATAGAGTGCGTAATTGTATCCCATTATCTGTGATCATTATTGAGAGCAAACCAAAAATTATTTTAGATTTTTTTTTGTCTATGGCTAAGACACGATATATTATATAAATGTCATTGAAATCGTTAATCGGTGACTAATAATTTTCGATATATACAATAGCACCTCGACCTTTGAGAAATGAGTCATTATAAATGGAAAACGCAACCGTGAAAGGGTACGGATTTAGCCGCCATTGTCAAAGTCATATTAAAAGCCATTGCAAATCCCGGCCATTGTGCCCTCATCACCTGCGGCTCACTGTACTCCTAGTAATTGACAACCGGACAAGGGTACAACTAACGCAATATATTGCTTGTCGCCGCGCCGTGCCGAAAAAAGGCTTATGTACAATTTTGTAATGAAAAATAATGTCTCTAAGTCTTTGAAGAGATAAAATCCCTGAATTGTCTATCATTTTATATCATAAACACGCATAGTTGTATTCATTTACGAATATGTATAGTTTGGCCGTTATATCAGAGGCCAGTGTAACTTCTAAGTTTTAACATATGTACATATTATTGTACACGAGCGGATACCCGCGACTTCGTTCGCGTGGATATTGATTTTAATAATCCCGTGGGAATTATTTTGTTTTTTCTATGCTCCTTTGAGCTTAAACCTTGCTAAAAACTGTTAAAAGTTCACTGGCGGATGTTTAGGTACATCAAAATGTAAACATCCGCCAGTGAAAGTCCCATCAAAATCGGTCCAGCCTTTTGGAGATTAGCTAGTAGTCTTTAAAGTATCTACTTTCTAACAAAAAAGAATGAATGAAATCGGACCACCCGTTAACGAATTACAGCTAAGTAATTACCTTTCATCCCAATTTGCCTTTCATCCCCTCTCCCAAGAGAACCGTGCTGAATTTTGGGATAAAAAGTATCCTATATGTTACTCCATAGTATTAACTTAAATCATGCCGAGTTTCATTTCAATCCATTCAGTAGATTTTACGTGATGCGCGCACAAACATACAGACAAATAGACAAACAGACAAACAGATAAACAGACAAACAGATAAACAGACAAACAGACAAACAGACAAAAATTTCAAAAATAGCTTTTTTACGTTCTATTACTTATCCCTAACATCCCCCAGTTATTATTTTGCAAAAATCTTCAATGTACAGATACGGCAATTCTACGATTTTATTATAATTTTGCAAAAATCTTCAATGTACAGATACGGCAATTCTACGATTTTATTATAATACGTATGTATAGATAGAAGATATAGAAGATAGATATAGATAAATTAAAAAAAAATCATCCTAGTTCGGAGCTCGGACAGTTGACACGTCACAACTCACAATTATCACGGGCCCTAAATCGTCTCGCAGACTTTGTCTATCTCTTGAAGTGAAGATCGAATCAAAATCCCGTTAAAACCTACCTACTTACCTACCTAGTTTCTGAGAATAGCGCGAACTTTGCTATAAGTATATTATGTGATGTAGGTACCTACTTAGTGATACTATATTGCGTTTTGTTACCGAAATGCTCCAATACAAGAATATGATTCCTGGAAGGAATATTATGTGTGGAAATTGAAAATCTACTTATAATATAACTAGATGATGCCCACGGCTTCGCCCGTGTGGATTTAGGTTTTTAAAAATCCCGTGGGAACTTTTGATTTTCCAGAACAAAAAGTAGCTTATCTGTAGAAACCCGTCCCCAAAACGGAAATAATCCCGTGGGATCCCCACGATTTCGGAAAACAATTCCTTACAGCATCAGGGTTGAGGAGTTGGATATGTACCTACTCGAGTTCATTCAACGATAGTCTTTAATTGGTACCCCCAATATCAATTTAAATAACCGAAAGTTTCTACAACCCATTAGTTTTGGGGATCCAGGTCCCCTACAGCATCAGGATTGAGGAGTTGGAATCCAATTTTTTTATAGAACAGGGTCGCAATGTTTCTCTATCGATTAAAAAAAAATTACGCAAATCGGTTCAGAAATTTCGGAGATATCGGTGTACATAGGTAGAAAAACACAACTCCTCCTTTTTTGAAAGTCGGTTAAAAAAGTAGCCTATGTTACTCCCTGGTTAATTCTCTACTTGTATGTGAAAGTCCCGTCAAAATCGGTTCAGCCGTTCCGAAGATTAGCCCGTTCAAACAGACAGACAGACAGACAGACAGACAGACAGACAAAAATTTTAAAAACGTGTGATTCGGTTATGGTAGCGTTCAAATAACCATATGAGCTTAATATGAGGTAGTTATTTCGATATTACAGACAGACACTTCAATTTTATTTATTAGTATAGATATACATATTGCCTGGAAGAGAATAGATCGCTTCTAAACGATAAGGCCGCCAATTGTACCTATTTCTTTTAAAATGTTTCTTTTGTTTAATTTATGTTTTTTGGTGTACAATAAAGTATTAAATAAATAAATAAATAAATAAATACATGTGAGTTAGCATCTAACATTAATTAGTGTGGACGTTGAAGTGGAGTTTACATTGTAAAGGTCACATTTTTAATTAGAAGAGGATATTTATCTAATGATGATATACATAGTTAAAGATGCGCTGTATCGTGGTACAATGTTGTAATCTCTCATTTGGCATGTTTATCAAAGAAAATGATTAAAATGTAAACTTGTTTGTAAAAAAAACTACGCGGACAAATAAGCTTGGCTTACGAATATTTTATTTAAAAATTATTTTAAGAACTGTATACCTACTGCAATGCGAAATGTTTGTACGTATTGAACTTGGGAATCGATATGAATGTTTTATGTTAATGCACCGTACTCTCGTATCGGCTTCCGGCTTTAAGTTGAAAGGCAATGACCTAGATTTCCAATTAGCAAGTAACTCCGGTAACTCGGTTTGCGCATCGACGCTGCCGCAGTGGAACGGATTCTTACTCAAATGATTTCGGGCATAATACAACTCATTATTTGTAACAACTGACGCGAAATCGAGGGGGAATTTATCTTTTGCTTTTAACTTTATGCTGAAGTTGGATTTATACGAGACGGTTTTCGTCGCACGTAAATCGATCGTAAAGTTGATGTTGATATCTACACTAATATAATAAAGTGGAAGAGTTTGTTTGTTTGAACATGCTAATCTCAGGAACTGCTGGACCGATTTCAAAAATTCTTTCACCGTTGGATTTGTAAGTGATCCTTGAGTGCTATAGGCTATATATGTACCACGGGCGAAGCCGGGGCGGACCGCTAGTTTATACATATATCATGTAATTTAAAGTTAGATTTTAGTTGAAAGTCCGCGATTTCCAATTAGCCAGTAACTCGGTAGGCACGTGAGGATAAAACAAATTCTACTCAATGAATTCTTTCATAATACAAGTCATTATTTACATTAACTAACGTGAAATCGAGCGGGAATTTGCCTTTGCGTCGTCGTCGTCTTCGTCTCAACCAATAGACGTCCACTGCTGGACATAGGTCTCTTACAAGGATCGTCACAGAACACGATCTTGTGCCGCCTGTTTCCAGCGGCTGCCAGCGACTCGCTTGAGACCGTCCATCATTGTCTTTGCATTGTACCTAATTTATATCCTATTCGTATGTTCTTTGAGTAATGCTTGGGTAAAACTTTGCTCCTGCTACGCAACAAACCTACTCATGTTACATGTATACAATGTCTAACACAAAATAAAATGTAGTATCATCTGGTTCCATTTAACCTGTAAGCTATACTAAAAGTAGTGTTAAGTGGTAGATCAAAATTTAGTAGGTCAGTAATTCTCCTTAATTTATAGGAAAGGAAAGTTTCCAAGGCTCGACAAATTGGAATTTTGCGACGAGGGCCCTTTTGAATATTCATTAAAAACCTCGTTATATTTTTACAGCTTGTTAGATGTTGATTTATTATATAAATGACGTAGCAAGAACTGGTTGCTAAATTTGCAGAAGGCGGCAGAGCCGAAAAGGACGCATTTTTCAACATTGTACAATACGAGTGACAAATTCGGTCGCTTCGGTCGTTTCACAGATATGACAAAGTCATCGCTGACCGTAACTGGGCACACACATTTACAGAATTTTGAAATATTTGCGTATCTTGCGGCTTTTGCGCTTATTGCGAGTTGCAGGTTGTCTATTAGTATGCGATCAGGATCACTTTTAGTTCGTGATGAAATTTGTCTCTCGTGAAAGTTATAACAAATTTGAATTTCGGGCCGAGCCAAGTCCCACGAACTTTTAGTTCGTGGATAAATTATGTTTATAAATCGGGTGATGTAATCTTTTTAAACTGCAGCGACTTGATTTATTAGTATTTACTTATTTGCACTAGTTAAACAATAAAAAACAAAGTTATTAAATTATAAATTATAAACAACTCTGTATGGTAAAAGCCGTAGGTACAACATGTGCCAGGTAATTCGAACTTCCACAGTTTTGAGCTTGCTATGGGTTCTTCTCAGATCACGGCGCGGTTAGAACCCTAAAATTGATTATCACCATTTGCTCACTTTCACAATCGTATACTTCAAAAATTTTACAAATTACTTAACTATAACAAAACAGGTACCTTCTACAATAAGTTTGATTAAAATTGATTTAATAATACCTACCTGAAATACCAGTTGTCTTCAATTTAACGCGGACAAAATCTAGTTTATCTATACTAATAAATAAAATTGAAGTGTCTGTCTGTAATTTCGAAATAACTACCACATATTAAGCTCATATGGTTATTTGAACGATACCATAACCGAATCACACGTTTTTAAAATTTTTGTCTGTCTGTCTGTCTGTTTGAACGGGCTAATCTTCGGAACGGCTGCACCGATTTTGACGGGACTTTCACAGACAAGTAGAGAATTAACCAAGGAGTAACATAGGCTACTTTTTAACCGACTTTCAAAAAAGGAGTTGTGTTGAAATCGGTAAGTACCTATGTTAAAAAACGCCCTGATAGGTATTTTCGCTGGGCGCGACGACGGCCGACGCTCGCGCTGCATGGAACTCCCCGCGCCGCGCCGCCCGCCCCTGCGCCCTGCGCCCGCCGTACGCGGTACCGCGGTACGCTGCCGCGCGGCGCGGCGGGGGGCGGGTGTACCAGAAATCTACTTATCCCTCAGGATTTGTGAAAAACCGAAATTTACGCGGGCGAAGCCGCGGGCAAAAGCTAGTCTATAATAAAATTAATATATTATGTATTATGTATCTGTATTATATTTTAACGGTGTTAATGATAAAAACATGCAAAAAAATGTTGTCGGAAGCAGTCGTTATCGGTAAGGTTGCGCGAATACGTAGGTCAACGACTTGCTTTGTTTTCTGATGGAGAGTCATTGAAAAATAATATATTTTACCTACTCTTCATTTGATGTCAAATAATTTGACATTATATAAAAATCAATGATGTGTAATTAATATTACAAAAAAATAATGAAATGAAGTTGCAGGTTTGAGAATATTAAAGATGAAAATAGTAATATTTATAATGAGAAATTTGGCATAGTATTTAAGAAACATTGAGTAATACGTACTCATATTCAAAATTCCGCATGAGTTGAACTAAGTTTCAAGTAGTAAGTAAGCAACGAGACCAGTTAATTTAACTTGGCAAAATTAAATTGCAGTTGGATTCGATGTAACGAGTTCTTTTGATGCGATGCAAATTGCTCGACAAACAAGTCAAATAAGCAATCAAAACTACAACGAGAGAGCTACTGTTTGCGAAGAAAGTGATGCATAAAAAAGCGCACAAACTTTAAATAGGTATTTGCAGATTTATTAAACTTTAAAAGGTTTATAGCTGTAGAGTTAAGTAAGATACCTTTTTTTTTTTTTTTTTTTGGTATCGGATAGGAAAATCCTCAATGGAGTTCCTCCGCCCTCGGGGAAGGGCGAAGGGGCCTGTCAGACTCTTACTGACTAAAAACCAACCCGTGTTCCTCATGTACCCATGTGTCAGGGGGCGGGTATCGCCGAAGCATTCGTCGCTACCCCCCAACGGGTATTGACCCGCCAGATGGTCAGGCGGGCCCCGTCACCCACTGCGGCTGTCACCCCGGCCGCAGGACTCCACTATGAGGCGCGCGCGGAACACGACGCCGCCGCCTCTAGGCCTGCTGCTGGTCGGACGACAAGACGCCCCGAGTCTGCCGTCCGCAGGCCGCGCCCTACGGTGGCCGGAAGTCGGCCACCCTACGACGCCCAGTGCGTCTGCTGCGGGAGGGGAGAGAGGAGGCAGCCTCTCTCTCCCTTTCCGCCGCCTCCTTTGCGAGCATCACAGACTCGCAAAAGTTGGCGACGGCGCTCCACCCTGACTCGCTCCCGACCATGGTAGATACAACAGCCGGAAGCGAGAGGTTTCCCGCAGCACCTACGGCCGCGACCAAGTCACGGCGCTGCTCAGCCCAAGCTGGGCACTCCGCCAACGTATTGTTACGTGCTGGGTTTCGAAGATTTGGAATAAAACACCTGGTGACCCTTGATCAGACTTTATTCCGCACTTCCGTATTCCACTTGGTACTCCTGATCTTCTTGTAGACTTCCTCTTCACGCTTGTTCGCTTCCAATCCTCTTCTCTTCCGATCGCTTCCTTCGCTTGTATTTCGCTCGGCTCTCAGAACTGAACTGCTCTCCGTCAGCTCGCCGGTCCCTTTATATACCCGTTACCGCGTGACTAAGCGTTTTCTAGAAAGTTCCACCCCTATCGATGTTTATTCCAGAACAGCCGCGTTGTTTGTTGTTTACAACATGGGTTGTTAGGTATTTATTAGGTGACGAGCGATTATGAACCTTAATGCACTAGTAATAAGGCTCATTCGTAACACTGCCCCCCTCTTAGCGATGCTCGTCCCGAGCATCACTGTTGCTTCCGTAATGTTTTGCTAAGCGGTCGATGTGTACAACCTTAAATTTTCCCCTTGGTTGACGTTGAATCCTATACGTGACGTCGTTAATACGGGTAACCACTTTGTATGGACCCTCCCATCTGGTTTGCAATTTTGGAGATTTTCCCTTTTCGACGAGTCGGATTATGCAGCCAGACTAAGGCGCCTTCCTCGAATCCGCTCGTGTTCGATTTCCGGTCGTATCTGGTTTTCATGTTCTCACTTGATTGCAATCCGTTTTCCCTGACTGTAGCATGTATTTCTCGCATTTTCTCTCTCAGATTGGCGACGTAGTCTTGTACGGTGCAAGGTTCATCCGGTGTCCCTCCCATCAATAAGTCTACTGGTAACCGTAGTTCCCTGCCATAATTGACTAACGCCGGAGTCGCCTTTATGCTCTCATGCTCTGCAGTCCTGTAGGCGAGGAGAAACAGTGGAATGTACCTGTCCCAGTCTCTTTGGTGGGCGTCAACCAACTTTGCCAAATGCCTTTCAAGCGTCTGATTGAATCTTTCAACCATTCCGTCAGACTGCGGGTGGTATGCAGTTGTGCGTGTCTTATGCAGACCTAAAATTTTGCATACTTCCTGAAACACTTGCGATTCAAAGTTCCTTCCTTGGTCTGAGTGGATTTCCAATGGTACACCAAAGCGACATATAACCTCCTCAACGAGCTTAGTTGCAACAGTTGTAGCTTCCTGGTTAGGTATCGCGAATACTTCCGGCCACTTAGTGAAGTAGTCCATAACAACCATGAAGTATTTGTTCCCTGATTCAGTCACAGGGAATGGTCCGGCTACATCAATAGCTATACGTTCCCAGGGTGCACCAACATTGTACAGCTGCAGGTTACCTCTACTCCTTGTCTGCGGTCCCTTCACGGCAGCGCAAATGGTACATTTACGGCACCAGTCCTGCACATCCTCCCGACAATGGAGCCAGTAAAACCTCTCCCGTACTTTCGTTAGTGTCTTCTTGACGCCAAGATGACCTCCCGAAACTCCGTCATGCACTTCACGTAGGACATCGGGTACCTTGGCTCTCGGAACGACTACCTGAAGATGGAACTCCCTACCGTTAGTCTTTTCCCATTTTCGGTAGAGTATTCCATTTTGTAGAGTAAGACTGCTCCACTGTGCCCAGTATGCCTTAGTGATAACGCTCATAGGTGCAACCTCACTCCATGTTGGTCTGGCGTCTCCTCTTTTCTTCCACACGATGATGTGCCGTAGATCCTCATCACCCTCTTGAGCCATCTTCATTGCATCATCCTCCCAGGGTCCTAAGGAACTCGTCCTGGTAAGTTTCAATGATAGCTCCGTCGACTCCTGTTTGATGCAATGTTTGCATTCTTCCGGGCATGGCCTCCGAGAAAGTGCATCTGCATTTCCATGTGACTTTCCGCTGCGATGTTGAGTCTCGAAGTCATATTCCTGGAGCTGTTCAATCCATCGAGCAACTTGACCTTCGGGATTCTTAAATTGCAGTAGCCATTTCAATGCTGCATGATCCGTACGTAGTAAAAACTTTCGGCCGATTAGGTACTTGCTGAAGTGTTGCAATGTTTTTACCACGGCAAAAAGTTCCCTCCGTGTCACGCAGTAGTTCCGTTCCGGTCTTGACAGTGATTTGCTGAAATACCCCATAACGACTTCTCTATCTCCCTGCTTTTGGGATAGCACTCCTCCAATCGCGGTGTTGCTCGCGTCGGTATCGACGATAAACTGGCCTTCCGGTTGTGGGTATCCCAGAATTGGTGTTTCACATAGGTATTCCTTCAGTTTTGAAAAGGAATCCTCACAGGCTTCATCCCAACAAAATGGTCTTTTCTCTTCCGTCAGTCTATGTAACGGTTTTGCGATCTCAGAAAACCCCTTGACGAAACGCCTGTAGTAAGAGCACAAACCTAAAAATGCCCTTACCTCTGTCTTGTCTTTAGGGGTAGGCCATTTTTTAACCACTTCAATTTTCGCCGGGTCAGTCTGGATGCCCTCACTTGTGATAACATGGCCGAGATAATTCACTTCTTTCCTAAATAGCTGACACTTCTTCGGGTTAAGTTTTAAGTTTGCCCCATGTATTTTGGCGAAGACTCGCTCCATGTTTTGCAAATGGTCCTCGAAGTCTCGACCCATGATAACGACGTCATCTAGATACACCAAGCAGGCATCTCCTACTAATCCTGCTAGCACACATTCCATGAGTCGTTCGAAGGTGGCAGGTGCGTTGCACAATCCAAAAGGCATAACATTAAACTGCCATAATCCTTTTCCCGTTGAAAACGCTGTCTTCTCCTTGTCTTTTGGATGGATTTCTACCTGCCAGTAACCTGATTTTAGGTCTAGAGTCGAAAACCATTTCATGCCACTCAAAGTATCCAGAGTGTCATCGATTCTAGGTAGCGGGTAACTATCCTTCTTTGTGATGTCATTGAGCCGCCTATAGTCCACGCAGAACCGTGTGCTTCCATCTTTCTTCTTCACAAGCACAACCGGTGAGCACCAGGGACTTGCGGATGGTTCTATTATTTTGTTCCTTTTCATTTCTTTCAGCATATCCTCGACTTCTTTTTCCTTCGCGATTGGTAGCCGTCTCGCCCGCTGACGGATGGGTCCCTCATTTCCGGTATCGATTCTATGCTGCACTAACGATGTTCTCCCTAGGTTTCCTTCTTGACTAGAAAAGATGTCCGCATGGCGTAATAGAAACTTCTTTGCCTTGATGCTTTGTGAATAAGTCAGGTTGCTTTTGCAGTCTTCAAGAAGCTCATAGACTGTAGGATCCTTCCCAGAACCTGATTTTTCCATGCTTGGCATTGAAGTGCATTTCTTCAGCCACACAACTTCTTCACACTTTCCGACGATGTCCCCCTGTGAGATAACCGTTGCTGGGGCTCCCTCCGTGCCAGCCAGTACTCGCCCCTTAGTCCTGGCTGTTACTAGTTTCCCTGATTTTGAGGAAACCTTGCATCCTCACCTCTCTTCGCAAGCTCCTCCAACCGTTCCTCTATTTTCTTTAGTCGGGACATCTGCGACTCTTTCTGTAGGCAATTCAGCTGCAGATGCCCTTTCACACCGCATCTATAGCACACAGCGCCAAAGTTCTTCCTGAATGAGGTCTTAACCTCTTTCACCTCTTCGACCACTTCACGTAGTCTGTGAGCCTGCCGAATGTCGTGTCGAACTGCTTCGACCTCTAAGGCATGCGCCAATGCTTCTTTTAATGAGACATGGTGACGAAGCCTCACGGCAGCTCTTACCTCCAGGTCTTTAATTCCATCGACAAAAGCTTGCACGATGTTTGCGGTTACCATCTTATCGTCGGCCGATGGATAAGCTTTCCGCACAAGCTTATCTATTTCCAACGCCCATTGCTGGAGACCCTCTCCAGACCGCTGGACTCTATCGCGCAGCTGGGCGCGGAACACATGCTCCAGATGTCGCTCCCCATACCTGGATTCGAGTGCATCCAACAGTTCCTTGTATCCACAGCCTGAAGTAGGAAAGGCCTCCAGAACAGTTAGAGCCTGCCCTCTCAATGCGACAGTGAGGGCAGTCAAGCACTGTTCGTCCGTCCATCCGTTGGCAGTAGCAACAGTCTGAAACTGTTGCCGGTACGCGGGCCAGGAGGTGCTACCGTCGTATGGGGGTACCTTAACATTAGGTCCCTGAACTGCGCCTATCGCTCCACTTGACGTTAGTCTTGTCGTTTCAAGACGTATCACCTTTTTCTGTAGCTCGTTGAGGCCAGTCTTCACACCATCTATGTCCGTTCCTAGGCAGGTGACTCGCTCGTCCATGAGGTCCAACTCTTTTCGCAATTTAGCCACCATGCCGCCGACTTCGTGAACGGCCGACAAAACAGTCCGCTGCACCCCTTCAAATTTGCAATCTTGATTTTCCTGTATCGCTGCTTGATTTTCCTGTATCGCTGCAAATTTGCAATCTTGATTTTTCTGTATCGCTGCAAATTTGCAATCTTGATTTTCCTGTATCGCTGCAAACTGTTGTTGCATTATCCGCATCAAACTCGACAAGTCAACGGTGGGCGTGGCTTGCTCAGTGGGCGTGGCCAGGTGGGTGTGGCCAGTGGGCGGGGCCTCCGGCTGAGTGGGCGTGGTCTCAAGGGGCGTGGTCTGGTGGGCGTGGCCAGTGGGCGGGGCCTCCGATTGGGTGGGCGTGGTCTCAGGGGGCGTGGCCTGGTGGGTGGGGCCAGTGGGCGGGGCCAGCTGGGGGGACCCACCAGGTGCTGGTTCCTCCAGGTGCTCCTCCACAGGTGCTCGGCTAGATTCCGCTGCACGCTGGGCCCTGGTCTTGACACCCTCGCTGCCGAAGTCGTCTCTCGGAGTCAATGGCATAGCTTCCAAATCGCACTTCTGTCACCAATTGTTACGTGCTGGGTTTCGAAGATTTGGAATAAAACACCTGGTGACCCTTGATCAGACTTTATTCCGCACTTCCGTATTCCACTTGGTACTCCTGATCTTCTTGTAGACTTCCTCTTCACGCTTGTTCGCTTCCAATCCTCTTCTCTTCCGATCGCTTCCTTCGCTTGTATTTCGCTCGGCTCTCAGAACTGAACTGCTCTCCGTCAGCTCGCCGGTCCCTTTATATACCCGTTACCGCGTGACTAAGCGTTTTCTAGAAAGTTCCACCCCTATCGATGTTTATTCCAGAACAGCCGCGTTGTTTGTTGTTTACAACATGGGTTGTTAGGTATTTATTAGGTGACGAGCGATTATGAACCTTAATGCACTAGTAATAAGGCTCATTCGTAACAGTATGCAGCGCCGTATCGACGCGGCAATCACCACAATGGTGGCACTGGGATGTCGGCTCCCGGCCTATGCGACACAGGTACTTCCCGAAGCACCCGTGTTAAGTAAGATACCTTTTTTTTTTTTTTTTTTTTTTTTGTTATCGAAGAGGAAATGCATTTACGCATCCCGGCCGGGTGGGGGGACCGGCCGGGTATGTGGGACTCGACGGGGCATGACGGCCCCGATTTATAATACCCACTAAAACCTCTCCGGAAAAACTCATGTACTCATGTGTCAGGGGGCGGGTATCGCCGAAGCATTCGTCGCTACCCCCCGACGGGTATTGACCCACCAGTTGGTCAGGCGGGCCCCGTCACCCACTGCGGCTGTCACCCCGGCCGCAGGACTCCGCTATGAGGCGCGCGCGGAACACGACGCCGCCGCCTCGAGGCCTGCTGCTGGTCGGACGACAAGACGCCCCGAGTCTGCCGTTCGCAGGCCGCGTCTTACGGTGGCCGGAAGTCGGCCACCCTACGACGCCCAGTGCGTCTGCTGCGGGAGGGGAGAGAAGAGGCAGCCTCTCTTTCCCTTTCCGCCGCCTCCTTTGCGAGCATTACGGCCTCGCAAAAGGTGGCGACGGCACTCCACCCTGACTCGCTCCCGACCATGGTAGACACAACAGCCGGAAGCGAGAGGTTTCCCGCAGCACCTACGGCCGCAACCAAGTCTCGGCGCTGCTCGGCCCAAGCTGGGCACTCCGCCAATGTATGCAGCGCCGTATCGACGCGGCAATCACAATGGTGGCACTGGGACGTCGGCTCCCGGCCTATACGACACAGGTACTTCCCGAAACACCCATGTCCGGTAAGCACCTGCGTCAGCCGGAAGCTGAGGGTGCCGTGGCTCCTATTGAGCCACTCCTCTAAAACGGGCCTTACCGCCGCTACAGCAGCGTGCCCCGCCGTGGGTTGCGCTAAGCGCGTCCGCCACTCCGCCACTAGGACCTGGCGGAGCCTTGTCCTGCGTGCCTCAACCTGTCGAGGCACCAGGCACTCGCCCCGCTCGACCGCCTCCGCGCGCCACCAATAGAGCGACGCGAAGAGTTTTGCGTCGAGGTCCCAGGGCGGGGATCCGGCTAGGAGGCTCGCCGCCTCAAAGGAGATTGTGCGGTATCCCCTTATGACCCTGACGGCCATCGCGCGCTGCGGCCTCCGCAGCACGGCGACATTGCGGGCCGTCAGGGCCTCCGCCCACACTGGCGCGGCGTATAGCGCCATGGACCGCACAACCCCCATGTAGAGCCTCCGGCAGGAGGAGTTGGGCCCCCCCAGGTTGGGCAGCAAGCGCGAGAGCGCGGAAGCGGCGCCCAACAACCGGGGGGCGAGCCGTGTAAAGTGCGGCCCGAAGTTCCACCGACTGTCGAGGACGAGTCCAAGGTACTTCATCGTCGACTCGACAGCGATGGAGACCCCTCCCACAATGATGCTGGACCCCGGAGGCGGCTTCATCCTCGGCCCATGAAAACACAGGGCCTCAGACTTGTGCAATGCCACCTCTAAGCCCAGCCGCCGGATCCTACTCACGACGTGCGCGACACCAGCAGTCGCGCGTATGGCCGCCTGCCGGTACGACTTCCCACGCGCCGTGACTAGCGTGTCGTCGGCGTAACAAATGACGCCGACGCCGTGGAGAAGCGCACCGCGCAGAGCCCAGTCGTACCCTACGTTCCACAGGAGCGGCCCCAACACCGACCCCTGCGGAACGCCGCACGACGTCTCTCGCCGACCCCATCCTTCTCGACCCGCGTACACCACCGATCTCTCCGACAGATAGGCCCCGACAATGCGTTGGAGGTAGCCCGGCACCCCATGGTACCGGAGTGCCTCTCGGATGGTACTCCAGGGCAAGGTGTTAAAAGCGTTGGCGATGTCGAGCGACACCGCCAAGACCACCTCACCCCGGGCGACTGCCTCCTCCGCGAGGACCCTCACACGCATGATCGCGTCCACCGTGGAGCGCCCCTGGCGGAAACCAAATTGGTTGTCCGCCAAATCCGGCCCCACCGTGTTCATGTGCTGGACGAGGCGCCTGGCGATGATTCGCTCAAAGATCTTACACACCTCGTCCAGCAACACGATCGGCCTGTACGCAGATGGCGAGTCTGCGGGGCGCCCCTCCTTCTTGAGCAGGACCAGCTTACCGGTCTTCCACTGGCTTGGAAACTGGCCCCGCTCCAAACACGCGCTTAAGAGTCCCGCAAGTCGGGGCCCGAGAGCCTTCATGGCCAGGACCCATGCACGGCCTGGAATGCCGTCGGGCCCTGGGGCGGTGTTCCTAATGCGAGCCACCGCTACTCTCAGCTCTGCCCGGGTCACTTCAGACACGTCGTCAATGTCGTCTTCCGCGTCGGGCACATTGCGAGGCGGAACCATAGCCGGTGGTGTGTGCTCCGGTCTCGACGGAAACAATGCACACACCACCTCCTCCAGCAGCTGCGGTTGGAGAATCCGGGACAATGGGGGAGCCCATTGGCGCAACTTGCCCCGTACCATAAGGTAGGGGCGTCCCCATGGGTCTCGGTCCAGAGTCTCCAGCAGCGCTTCGTTGGCCTGGGCCTTTGCCCGGACAATGGCCAGCTGAAGGGCGCTCTTCGCCTCTCTATAGCGGTTGTATAGTTCCGCCTCTTCCTGTTCGGCCGCCGCTGTAAAGGGGCGACGGCGTCTTCCTCTTCGGCACCTTGCGTACCGGCGTCGCACCTGCACACAAGCGATGCGCAACTGCGCAATCGACTGCGACCACCAGTACACTTGGCGCCTGGATGGTAACGGCCGAACTCGGGGCATGCCAGCGTCGCAGATGTGCGACATACTCCCCCGGAACCATTCCGCCTCCTCGTCGATGTTGATTGGTCTGCCCGGAGAGTCCAGCCAGGCCTTGACGATAGAGGCCTCCAGGAGAGCCTCCTTGTCCAGCCGCTTCAGTGCCCAACGCGGGCCGTCTCCAACGCCCACCGGGGCCGCTTGGACTGGCCCAACCGAGGTCTGGGTGGAGACGCTGAATCGAATATATCGATGATCAGACAGCGTCTCCACCTCCTCCAGGACGTGCCAATCCTGGACAGTGCGCGCGAGAGCGGGGCTAGCGAACGACAGGTCCACTATAGACCCACCCAACTGCCGCACGCACGTCTGCACGGAACCCCGGTTCAGGAGAAGCAGGCCCTGCTCGACCGCCCACTCCTCCACTAACTCGCCCCGCGCATTCGTAGCCGGGGAACCCCAAGCCGTAGATTTGGCATTGAAGTCCCCCAGGACGATCACGGGACGAGGACGGCTACGACTGACGACCGTGCCCAACTCCAGGATGATATCTTCCATGTCGGCGAGAGAGAGGCTTGGGGCGAAATACACCCCCACGACCATGATATCTCCCCAAATTGCCGCGACATAGCCCCGCCCTCGGGTGACGGCCTCGAAGGGAAGGGTGTCGGCGGCGGACCTCATAATCAGTGCCACCGAGCGGTTCGTGTCGCACACCCAGTCATCCCTGGGTGGCACAAAATACGGCTCGGCGACAACTGCCACATCGATTGACCACTGCGCCATGCTCTGGAGCAAGAGATCCTGAGCCCTGGCGCAGTGGTTTATGTTGGCTTGGAGGAGACGACGTAGGGCCATTATTGTGTGTCCATGGCCGTTGTCTCCTCCCCAGCCCTCGGCGGATGTTCTGCCGCAACCGGCGGGTGAACCGGCTGCGAGGAGCTGGTTGCCTTCTTTGTCATATCCGGTGTACTAGCCGGCGGATGAACCGGCTGTCTCCTGGCATTTTTCTTCTTCTTGGGTCTGGCGCAGGCCTTTGACCCGGTCTGATGGTCAGCCGGCTTGCCAGATGCCGCACAGATGACGCAGTGCGGCGTGGCCGTGCAAGTGCCAGCTTTGTGACCGGGATGACCGCAGCGGAAGCACAATTGGCTGCGGTCTACCTCAGCGGTGCACCGTGCCCCCGCATGTCCTTCTTCCAAACAGCGGTAGCACCGATAGGGCTTGGGCGCTAGGAGCGCGACCTGCGCCGAGACCCATCCAACTAACAGCCGTTTACCTTTAATCTTTTTGGCCGCCGCTACTGGACAGCTGACAAGAATTGTCCCGAGACCGGAGACACCCCGGCGTATCGTGCCCGCCTTGACTTGATCCGGCGGGCATCCTCCGGCCTTGGAGATGGCAGCGGCGACCTCTTCTTCTGTGACGGAATCGTCCAGGCCTGAAATGCGCAGATCTGCGCTCTTGGTTGGCCTGGACACTTTGACATCATCCGGGCCTAGAGACGCCCTGAGTCTATCGGCGAGGGCGTCTGCTTTGGGACCACTAGTAGTGCCCGATATCTCCAGTAAGCGACCTCCGGTAGCAGTTGTTTTGCACCGGAGGCCCGTTATGCCAAGATCACTCAGCGAAATCTCAGCTTTCGCCTTTGCCAGGATCCCGGCATATGTGAGGCCCCGCTCCTCCGCCCCTGGCTGCAAGGTGAGAACCACTGCTGTAGAGCGGGGGGCACTGAGCTTCGCGGTCTGGCGCTTGGCCGCCGCTTGTTCCGTCTGGGCCTGTTTTTTGGCCCGCTGGCGCGCCTTTTTCGATTTTTTGGCGGCGCCCGCAACCGTCCACTCCGCCTCAGGTCTAGTGGCGGGATCGCGCGTTTCTGGCCTAGGAGTTTGTGCAGGCGGAGCAGCCATAGGCATAGCATTTGCCTTTTTGGCCAGTTTTGCCTCTTTTTTTAACTGCCTTTTTGACTTAGGCCCCGCAGTTTCTTTTTGCGAGGCGGCAGTTGGAACGGCAGCCGCTTGTGCCGGTTGGGCGGCACGGGGCGCTGCGGCTTGGGCCGCATATGTCGGCGCCGGTGTGCTGCGTTGGTCTGCAGCTAGGGGGGGACGTAGAATCCTCCCCTCGAGCACCGAGAAGCGCGCATTGAAACTCGCCATCTCCTGACGGATCAAGCGAACCAACTCCGTCTCCTGTGACGTCTGCTGCTTCGACGGCTGCGACGGCAACTGCGGTTGCGGTTGCAGTGTTGCGTGCGGAAGGCCCACCTCCCGCCTGAGGTGTTCGCGGCGGAAGTTGGCCATCTCCACCTTAAGCTCCTCGTGCTCCTTGCGGAGCTCCGCCATTTGCGCTGCGAGCTTTGCGTTCTGGGCCCGCAGCATCGCCGTCTCTTCTGTTGTGGTGCGGGCCAAAAGCACCTGAGCACTTTCCAGAATGGAGGCCGTGGCCTCTTTAAGTGCCTTCTGGCTGCAGCCGCTAAGGCCCTTCGAGACCTTGCTCACCCTTTTTATTGCTGCAACCGCGTCGGCCATTCTTTGTTTAAGGTCGGAGGCAGGTAACTCTTCGGCCTCGACTTCTGTATCAGAGACGGCTGACGACGACTCCGACCGGCGGGCAACTCTCCCTTTCGTCACCCTTTCCGTCAGTGCCGCAATCTGCCGCTCGTCCTCCTCTAGTTTTTCGGCGACTGCTGCGGCCTTCATTGCTGCCGCAGCCTCACGCCTGGATAGGCCGATACCGGCATATTTGCCGGTCGTTATAGCGAGCCTACTTCTCCTTCCTTTTTTGGCACCGACCTTGGGGTCCGGCACCGTTGTGTCGCTCAGGGCCGAGTCTGACCCCGAGTCTGCACCCTCTCTCGGGCGCTTGCGTAAGCGATTCGAACTCACGCTCACCACGCTTGCCACACTCATAACACTGGACGCGCTGTCAGAATCCGATAGCACGCCCATTCGCTCTACTAGTACCAGAGGTACTTTTTCACCCACTACATCATTTTTTGTTTTTATTTGTTGGTTCTCCATTTTGATCCCACGAGTATAAAGCAAAAGAGGTCAACCCCGGGCAGAGGCTTAAGTACCCGGGTAAGCCTACATACTGCTGGGGGCGGCAGGTACCAGCAGGTGGGAGCGCTAACGACCGTACCCCCTACGGCCATTCATCCCCTCGCCGCGCTCCCGAAAACTTGGGATTGGGTGGTTTTTTATCTTAGAGGTGTCCTTCCTCTGGGGCCGGGCGGTTAAGCCAAGCCCCCCGACGGCGGCATTGAAGCATGCCTCCGTCCGCTGTCCGGCCAACCCGACTCAGCGGACCCGCCGAAAGGTTTGTTCCTCAATGAATGAGGAGACAAACGAACCCCGCTTAGATGCCCTGCAAATAGGCGGGTGTGGTCGCGTCCTCACCTACTCGACTACGGCGACCCCTCCTGCAGAAGTTAGCTCCGGACAACAATACTCCTCTACCCTACCCCCCGCGAAGAGATTATTGTCCGTGACCCAGGGTGCACCAGGCCCAGCGACTGCCCTTCCCCCCGGACGTATCCGCAGGGGACCAGCAGCCGCCGAGCGCACGGGGAGGTCTTCTGCACGCACCCCTAAGTAAGATACCTACTTTATAATCTCTTATAGCTATGTAACACTGACTGGCCTGTTGCACTATGGAAAATGGTAGAACAACAGCAGCTCATAAATAGTTTTATCAGTGTCGCAATGGGCGTAATTTTTTAAATTTATTTAAAAGCTTGAGAGTCAAGCTAAACTATAATGTGGAAAGGAGATGTTTCAAATCTGGCTAAGTCTTGTACAGTACCATACAAATTAAGAAAAATCTGTTGTTCTCGGGAAAAATAAAATTATTGAGTTAAAATTAATACTTTAGTCGTACAAAAATATTTTTTATTCATTAATTATTGATCGATGTTCAATATGGCGTCGCTGGCGTCGTATGGTTTGACGTAAGCTGACAGCTTGTCACTTCAAATAACAATTGTCATTGTGATTGATATTCTGTCAGTCAATGGTGGACTGGTGGTCAATTGCAATCGATTTCTGTTTGATTTTTGAGTTCTTTTCAACAACTTCGCTTTCGTTTTCTGAATTTTGGACCGTTTTGCTCATCTGTTTACCTGGCTTTCATTTTTGGACTGTTACTCATGCCATCTGTTGACCCGGCGTTGTGCTACACGGACTTCGATTTTGCTTAGCGATTTGGACGGTGTTGATACGATCTAATGACATTTCTGTCAAAGTCAAATGTCAAATCGAAATGAAAGACATTTTACCGCCATGATGATTTTTTATTACGTGTTGCAATCCTAAGCAGAAATACTTGTTTTGTACAACCAAACAAAACCATTTTATAGAAAATATATAGTTAAAAACTGTTCAATGTTTTCTGGACTATATCCAAGTATACTGTACCAAGTCCTAGCCAAGGCCTCATACAGTGATGAAACATCTCCTTTGCACTAGTTATGTAAAGTTTTTTTTTTTCCAAGGCCACAATCTTTTTTCTTTTACCGGCGTCCATGTTATGCCTGTTCACTTCATCACTTTCAAAGTGATTTTTAAGTAAAACTTTGTAGGAATATATCTAAAGTATTATACATTTCCAGAAAGCTTATCTTCTGAAAATATTCAATCAACTAAATTTTTTATACTTTTATGTTAACATTAATGTTAAAATAATTGTTAAATAAAATAGGGTGAAAAAAAAGTATTTTTTAAGTTCATTGAGACTTTTAACAGTTACCCACGTCTCCCCACGCTTTACATTTGATGTCAATTTGTAGCCTAGTTATTCATAAAAAACATTTATTAAAATTAGCTGCGCATATTTGCGCCTTTTGAAGCTATCGGTGAAAATTTGAGAGAAGTCAGAAAACGGGAAACCATTATTAGTCTAGTCAACAAGTTCTTTTCAGGCCACCTTTTTTCAGGACTCTTGGAAAAATATGAATTAGGTGTCCTTCGATTCGGAATAGCATGTACCTAGTGGATTTAAAAAAAATCAAGTTTCGTTTACAAAAATTGCAAAAGTTGTAAACAATTAACTTAAAAAAGGAGGGTTTAGTTATTTGCAAATATCTCAAAACTAATTAAGATTCTTCCAATATAGAAAAACATTCAAAAAGAAGAAGATATTTCCTAAAAAAAATTGTTACTTCCGGAACTGTAAGACCAATATTTATAATGTTCCCAGAGGAATGAAAAAAATACGTCTAAAAACGGGTGCGGGAGCCACGCCTACTTCGGATATTTTATCAATAACAATAATTCAAACATACTAAATATAAAATTTAAGAAATGAAAAAATTCAGGGGCTTACTGAATAGCTAAATGAACAATAATCCGCGGAAATTTTTTTTTTATCACAATTTTTTCAATTAGTTATGCAATAGTTTAATTAATAAATTTTTGCTGCTTGAAAATGAACATTGCAAGTGTGATAATTGTTAAACTATGAACTTGAGATTTTTGTTCTTTGTTGGAGCTATTTTAGAAAGGCTTCAAAATAGATCCTCGTTGGAAAAATTAAAAAAAATCATTTTTAAATTTTTTACTAAAAATTTTAGTAGTTGCAAAATTAAAAGCTTAAATTAATCATCGAAAAAAAAACGATTATTCAAAGACTACTGGACCGATTTGGAAAATTTTTCTTTTGTTTTAAAGGGTATACTTCACAAGTGGTTCCACGATCATCAGGTTAGGATCTGATGATGGTATCCTAGAGAAATCGAGGGAACTCTTCAAATATGGTATATTGAAATCGGTTTTTTTTTTATTTTTATATATAGCTTGAAGTTTTGGAATTAGAAATAAAATTATTTGGTTTTGTACGCATTATAAATAGAATTTATAAAAAAAAATATGGTAATAAAGGTCATTTTTGGCACTCTGAATTTTATTTTTATTTTTTAATATTTTTTATTAAAATCAATTATATTATAAATACATCACATTTGAAGCCTTATATACTACTCTATATTTGTGCAAAATTTCACAGTAAAATCTTTAGTAATAAAAAAGTTATCGATTTTTGATCCGAAAGACACCTTTATTTTCCATAGTGCGTTGGCGCGGTTGGCAGTGACCCTGCCTACCTCTCCCGGGTCGCGGGTTCGATTCCCGTCCCGAGTCTGGGTGTATTTATGTAAGTATATAAGTATGTATTATATATTTATACATTTATTAAATATTTATATGTGTCATATATGTAAATATGTATATCAGTCGGTTGTTACCTATAACACAGGCATTAAGTTGCCTACTTTAGGAACAGCCGACCGTGTGTGTATGTGTGAATATTATTATATAAAAAAAAACATGTATTTTGCGGTTTTTACGGTTATCTACACGAATAAGATAAAGATTTAGCTACTTATATTCAGATTTACCGTGTCTGAGAACTTGAAAACGTAGGTTAGAATTCTGGAAAGGTACCTGTAGCTTAGCTGAAGAAAAAAATGAATTATTTGCGTTTTAAGCAATTAAATATAACTTGTTTTAACGGTGAAGGAAAATATCGTGAGCAAACCTGCATGCCTGAGAGCTCTGCATAATGTTTAGGTGTGTGAAGTCTACCAGACCTCCCTTGGCCAGCGTTTTAGAATACGGCCTAACTCTTCTCATTCTGAGAGGAGAGCTGTGCCCTGTATTGGACCGTTAATGGATTAATTATGATGATGATGAAGTAAAAAATAAAAAATATGGGATACATCATTTCACCATTTAAAACAACCAGGAATCCCAAATTAGGGCACCATTCAATATGATCTTTATTTGGTCACTTTTCTTCACTGATTTAGTAGAGGGGCATAGCCGAAATATTTCTCTGTATAGCCCTCGAATACCTATAAGTAAATAGTACCTATATATTTTTATGTGCACCCAGTTATTTTGAATAATCTCGGCAGCGTCCGCGTCGCTTTGATCGCAAGTCCGGTCGGCTGGAATATGGGAATATTTCCATCTGACCCGCGGGCTCGTTCGATGGGATTAGTGCCTCCGCTTGCGATGTTTCACGTTGACATATTATTTAAGTCCGTTTTGACAATGGCGCGAGCTTTGTCCAACACGCTCCGTTGATTCCGCGGCGAGATTATAGTTTTACTTATACATAGTTCTGCGTTCTACCGATTTTTTTAATATATTTCGGCGGTTGGTTTATAATATACGTGCTAGCCGTAGAATAATTCCCGGCGTTTTTCCAGTGACGTTTTTATTCCGAGTATTTGAATAAAATAAGCTTAGCCAACATTTGACAGCTACAGTGTAATATAATCACTTCGCATCGGCTGTTATTTGACACTATCACTACTGAATAAAATGCACAGGCTGTAGCAAAAAAAACCATTAAATGAGCCGACTGCAACAATTATTATCTATAACGATAACGACTATCGGGATGTGCTATAACCAACTTCAAACCCCCAAGCATTCGAAAACCTTTGTCGTGTGACGTGTTTATGATGCAAATATTGCAGAAATTGTATATGTCTTATGCAAATATCATGCGAAGCTTGAGGAATCACATAAATTATTTAAATGGGTTGTCCGCTAGCTCTACGTGGACTTGCAGTTCCGGGAAAAAAATTGAAAAAAAAAAAAACTTCTGTGAATCGTACTCGCCCTTGAGGGTTTCTTAAAACTTGCGTTATCGTCTAGCAACTAAAGGCCATTTTCTTTTAAAATGTTAATATATGCAGAACTTAGGCACATTTTAAACTTTCTCCTTTGTGTGTGACCACTCCTAGCCCTCGTCACGGCTTCAGAGATAAGTCCTCGTTTTCTGCATAAAATTTAGGTCGCCGTGATACGTCGCCTGAAGTCTAGATTCTATCTAGCCATATCTTAAAAGGAGGTCAAGTGCTTAAACCTCCAATGTATGTCTAATCCGTAAAATGTAAGAATTTTATAGTCTACATGATTGTAACGAGTTTGACTCGTAAAGGGCAAATTAGACGGTGCCCCGTTCATCGTTCATTTTTGCGGTGAACGATGCACGATACGATATTTACTATGGCAAAGTGCCTGTAAACGATGAACGGTCGGTGTTTAGACGGTTAATTTTCGATGATTCAGCGATGAAGTCTCGAAAATGAAAGCAAAAATATCGAAAAATGAACCGTCTAATTTGGCCTTTAGTGTAGGGGTGAGGTGAATCCGTGTCCGTGTGAATGTAAGCGATAACTTATTAAACATGAAGCGGAAAAGATCGGCCTAGCCCGTAGATAAGGACTCAGACAAATCACCGTGAAGATGAGTAGTTGTAATAAATAATCCACGATGTATAGAGCTCTGTTATATTTGTTCTCCGGTGACGAGACATTGTAGTGTGATTACTTTTCGAGGTGGAAGGTAGTGTGTTCAAACCTTTAAGTTTTTCAAGTAAAAAAACTTTCGACTAGGGATCTCATGATTTGTATTGGACTCATAAAAAGCGGTGCCAAGACTGCTAGCGGAATTTTCGCGCTTAATATTTACCCAAAAAATTATGATCATGAGTGTATTTTGTACATTAGGTATTATAATTTTCACACTGTCTAATGAACCTTCATCATCTTCTTCTATCGGCCTTTGTGGTCCCCAGGGATGTCTATTTATGAGGGCAATAAAGTTTTCCTTGACCTGAGATCACAATGGGGTGTGGAATATTTTGTATATCTATTTACAAGAATTCGTAAATACTGGGTTGCCTTCGCATTCATCTTCTCTATTATTGGAGACCTACATCATGCCTGTATAAAATTTAAATATGTGTCAGCCCTACGTATTACGTGGCGACTCCCTCGTTCGTTATAAAATCCAGGTCACTCTGATTAGTCGCCCGACGGCTGGGTTTAGTTCCGGCTTTATTTACCTCTTTAATCTTGAAATAAAATCTGCTAAATTATTTCAATAAGTACCAAGTAGTGTCTCGATGTAGTTTAAAGTTGATGAATAAAATGGAATTTATTTGTGTGACAAGGAAACGATTGAAATATTTTGATCGACGTAGTTTAGGCGATAAAGCCGTTTTACGTTAAGCCAAAATTAGATGGTGCCTCTTTCATCGTTCATTTTTGCGATGAACGATGCACAATACGATATTTGATATGTCGCAGTGCCTGTGAACGATGAACGGTCGGTGTTTAGACATTTTCGATGAAGCCTCGAAAATGAAAGCAAAAATCCAGAAAAATGAACCGTCTAATTTGGGCTTTATTAATCTTTTTATTCGTTCTTCTCGGTAGGAACGGCATTCCGAACCAGTGGTAGGTAGATTCAATGGACGATTCAAAAGTACTTGTAAAAGTTTATTTGAATAAAAAACTTTTCTATTCTATTCTTATCATAAAGATTGCCATAAACGCAAACGCATTTTGGTTAAATCAAAGTTTAGCAATAGTGCGTATAGTTTACGGAGATAATCTTGTTGATTTACAATGAATTGATTGATTGATCCTTTCAAGTATAACTTAATTATAATATTTCGTCTTTATTATTATATGTCTTTGTAACCTTACCGAGGATGTAAGCTTTAAATTTTTAACAAATTAACTGCGACATCCACGACCTTAATAATGTTTGTACTTTGTAGCTACCAGTAACGAGATGCCTCGTCTGTTGCGACTGAGCCAATTTATCAGAACTTGCGAAATATTCTAGACGTGCTCCCTGGAGTTCTTACTAGACGTGTGCGCCGCGCCGATCCGCCGCCGCCGCCGTCATTTTTTGGACGCCGCCGCCGCCGATCTGCGTATCGGCGTAAAATCGGCGCGAGTTCTAAATGTTTTAAAACACCCTCCAACATCATTCACCCTCTTCTATACCAAATAACCTAACGATTACACCATTCATATTCCATATTTTTATACAATAAATTATAATAAAATTTCGATTGATATGAAGTTACACCTGTCTATTCATAATAATACTTAACTAACTAACTTACCTTAAACTTAAGGTCTTAAACTGATTTATTATACGACTCCATGTTAATACACACGTAACAAGATATTATATTGGCAAAAATTCAGACCTATGCAGTTCTCACAAGAGACCTTTTAGTCCAGTAACTTTGAACATTCGAACTTGCGTCAAATCGTGTAGTTCTGATTTTTTGCAGACTTGTTTTAACCCTAAAGGACTTGCTTTTGACAATACCTTTTCAGGACGTTTTTAAAGTAGAATCGTCGTCGTCTCAACCAATGGACGTCCACTGCTGGACATAGGTCTCTTGCAAGGATCGCCACAGAACACTATCTTGTGCCGCCTGATTCCAGCGGCTACCAGCGACTCGCTTGAGATCGTCTGTCCATCTAGTGGGGGGGTCAACCTACGCTTCGTTTACTGGTGCGAGGTTGCCATTGAAGCACCTTGGGACCCCAACGTCCATCGGTTCTTCGAACAATGTGCCCCGCCCATTGCCACTTCAGTTTAGTGACTCGTTGAGCTATGTCGGTAACTCTGGTTCTCATTTCTGATTTGATCCCGTAGGGATACTCCGAGCATAGCTCTCTCCATCGCCCGCTGGGTGACCCTGAGCCTTCTTATGAGGCCCATTGTTAGCGACCATGTCTCAGATCCGTAAGTCATCACTGGCAACACGCACTGTTCGAAGACTTTCATCTTCAGATACTGAGGGATATTGGACGAAAATACATCTCAAAGTTTCCCGAACGCTGCCCAGCCGAGTTGGATTTGGCAGTTGATCTCTTTTTCAAAATTGGACCTACCTAGCTGGACCGTGTGTCCCAGGTATATATACTAGTCTACAATTTCGAGTGCCGAGTTCTCAACGATTACCGAGTGGAGCGGAACATGAGCATTAGACATGACCTTCGTCTTACTGATGTTCATTTTTAAGCCCACCTGTTGAGAAACTCTGCTGAGATCATTGAGCATTGTACTGAGGTCTTCCAGAGTATCTGCCATGCCATGCCATGGGTAGAATTTCCAATAATCCTTTTTTAGTGGGCCCCTACATCATAATCATTTACTTATTTATCATAAATGGATGTTATTGTAAACGTCCTGAAAATGTACTATCAAAAACTAGTCCTTTACGGTTCGCCAAAATCGCAAGGTACCCCATACTTGCAAACTTTAAAGTTACTGGACTATTTGGCAAGTTGTTGTTATTGCAAAAGTTTTATTTAATTGTACCTATCTGATTTTCAGTAAAAATAATTCTACAAGTTAGACAGTTTTATTTAAATTATCCGCGCCGAAATTACGCCGAAAACACGCCGCCGCCGCCGATTTTTGACCGGCGTGCGCCGCCGGAGATTATAGCATCGGCGCACACGTCTAGTTCTTACTCGCTTTTACACATTGTTACGAAAATTTAGTAACTCATACTTATTTATCTTTATTAAGAAAATATAAAATTGCTAAACAATCGGTATTTATTCGACTGTATGCAAAACTTATGAGTAAACTAAACAAGTTGACAGGACTAGAAGTGCCATCTTTTCACAGTTTTTCCCTATGATAAGGAAGGCATGACTGCAAGATTTCTATAAAGGCTGGTTTTCATTGGTCCAGTATTTGGTTCCAGCACAGCATTCCAGTGAGACTGGATCGATACTTGACCAATGTAAACAGTTTTCATTCCAGTCTAGAATCCAGTAATTAGCACTGGATTCGAATAGAGCAGCCGCTATCTTTTCATTCCAGTAACCGCGCCCCGCACCCCGCCTCCTTCATTCCAGTGCCACTGGATCCGTTTAAACGCATCGATCCAGTCGATGTCGTGTTATTACAAGGTAACCACATTCCCGAAAAATGGCAAATAATAAAAAGTGGACAGCTGACGAAACTTTAGAGTTCGTTCAGCTTAAAAGGCGAATTAAAATACCCCACAAGCTAGGGTAAAGAAAAATTTTTTTTTTTCCGGCTCCTTTTTCATGTATGGGAGCCCCCCTGAAAAATAATTTAATTCAATTTCTAATTCAATATTTGATTTTGGGTTAACGTTTTACACTAAATACCAAAATTTCAGGTTTGTAACTCATTTCGTCTGCGAGCTAGAGACCTGTGATCGGCGGACAGACGGACAGACAGACAGACAGACAGACAGACAGACAGACAGACAGCCGAGTGACATTAATAGGGCTCCGTTTTTACCCTTCGGGTACGGAACCCTAAAAAGGCGATAAAAGTGACTTAGATTCCTAAAAGAATTGCCTGTAGCCAAATAAGTAAGCGTTACTTCAAGCTTTAACTTAGCTGGCAAGGCGTCTCTCATAAACGTATTTTTACGCTGAATGGAGCTTTTGATCAATGACAATAATTCGTCAAAATTTTCTGGTGTCATCCTTAAAGCTGATTTGTACTCCTTCGGATCTTCTGACCTTAGTTGGTTCATGAGTAAAGCAGATTCTACAGAAAAATCTCTGTTATCTATCCATTTTCTAATCCATATTCGCTTTTTCTTTAATAATTCTACCTCTAACATATTAGTTAGCTCTTCAGAACATACAAAGTTTTTTAGACAATGCCTTAAGTTGCCTTCGCTTATCAAGCCGTGAGATACTCATAACTTCAAACGTGTAGTCACCTCAACAATATACAAATAACTACTGGACTAATCTAAACGGCGTGGATCCAGTGGCATGGCCGATCCAGTACATTATATTACTGGGCTGGAACCAAATACTGGACCAATGAAAACCAGCCTTTACGCCGTGAACACCCATGCCATGTCCGATTTACCGTAGAAGATCATATTTAGGCCCTGTCAAATTTTTCCTTTTCATTAGATAAAGCAACTGAGACCATTTCAATGTTTTCCGTTGTGACGTACAACGTGACGTACAATACAAAAGGCATTTATAATACACAGATAAAAAAGATGGAAAAAGCAGTATATATTTATAACCTTTGACTTTAAACAAGTGTATACTGCGGTGGATATTCGATGAAATAATGTGAGACGACCTTTATTCCCCATTCGCGTAGTCTCGTTTACATTTATGAATTTAATATCCGGCGCGGCTGTTACAAACACTGGCCATATTATTTTTCGCTTCCTTTTCCTGTAAAGAGCACAATAATGTTAACCTCTACCTATCTCTATGTCTGACGGAAAATTGCTGACCTTATTACATTATGTAATTAGTTGCCAATATTACGAGATTTCGAGTACCTTTAATTTGTTGTCATCGTCGCAAACCAATAGACGTCCACTGCCATCAGTCTCAAGTGCTAGATAACATTATTCGATGAAACTTGGTCAATTTAATTTTTTTCAATTTCATCATTCAAATCACTTTTTAAAACGGAATTTGTTACTATTCGGCAAATAAGGCAAATAGGGCCCATTAATTTTTTTTAGACTATGCGCCGATATCAATGAAATCAAAAAAGCTGTAATTACGTAACGTTATAGGTATTTCACAATCAAAAATGTGTACCTACTTGCACTAAAGCCCCAAACTTCGATAGTAGTAATAATAATAATTAGAGCTCACCAAAGATGGCTGGGTCATTTAATGTTACTGATTGAGTCACCGTATAAGCGGTGCCTGTAATTGCAAGCGCCATTAAAACGGACCGCAAGTCCTTACAGTTGTTTTGTTTGGGGCCTTATTAGGTCACTTGGCGTCAGTAATTCGGTAATTATTGCCTTAAGACGAGACTTTAATATGGTTTTTATTGCGGTAGGCCTTATTCGATTGTTTCGTGTAGGCATTGAATTTAGATTTAAATGCTGAAATTAATATTCTGAAATCGAAATTGAATTAAAAACAATGAGAGGTATTTATAGTTTTTTTTTCTTTATTATTCAAATTGTGTTCACGCAAATGTTTCATGTTATGTTTTCTTTGTTTCAGGTAAATATGGACTGGACTACGTTTCGAAACTATCTAAATAAACAAACCAACATGTACGATATATTCTAAAGTACTTATATTGACACTATCAACTTATGTGTATTATATAAATATATGTAAAAGAAAAAGTTAGGAAATATAATATATAAGTCATCTTTAAACTTAAGTCTAATTAATTTATACTGTAGTAGATAAAATCTTTCGGTTGATTGCATTCACACTTGATGATAAGTGATGATGCAGCCAGTGGAGTTCTTGTGCAAAAGATGGTATTATACTGAACAGTAATATTCATTGCTTAACATAATAATATTATAATCACCATTGTCATTCTAGTAATGCAAGAATAAAAAAAATATCATTAAGATTCTATTTAAAATCAATTAGTCTAACCATCTTTAATACGTTTACAAATAATACAAATAAGTAAAATTGTAGTGTCTGCCTATGAATTAGAAATAACTCTCTCTTAGTAAGATCATACGATTAATTATTATTATTTGAATGATATGGCACTACCCACGTTTTTAAAAACTTTGTCTGTATGTCAGTCTGTTTGTACGTGCTAATCTTCGGAACCGCTGAACCGATCTTGACAAAATTTGGTACAGGGATAGCTTGCATCCCTGTTGTTGACGGATGTAGACTTTTTACCCCGAGAAATCATAGTTCCCACGGGACTTCTAAATAATCTAAGTCCGCGCGGAATACAGTCGCGGGCATATCATTAAGTGACCCTATAATCGAAGCGATGACCTACCAAGAATCGTCTAATTGCCGATTGACCCCCGATCATCAAGTCAATCTCAATTTGGATAAACAACTTCCAACTGATTGAAATTGACTGCAAGTCTTAGAGGGGGGCGGAATCGGATTCGCTTGCGGAAATCTCCGAATGGAATTAATCGCTTTAAATTAAAAGGCCTAATTCAATGTCATCTTTAACCAATCATGTACTTCTTCATGTACATGTATCCAAAGACTACTTGGGGTAATTATTTTCCTTTAGTCACTAGTATTAAAAGTAAATATGCTCTGAAAATAGAGATCCTCTGGATACATATCGATTTAAGTTTGACAATTGCTAGGCCATATTAAATTAAATTAAGGGCCTGTATCACCATCTTCTGACAAGTGTCGGATAGCCTAAACGTTTTGTCACTTTCTTACTTTATCTCAAGTGACAAAGACAAAAGTTGTGAATAAGCTATCCGACACTTATCAGAAGGCGGTGAAACAGGGCCTAACTTAATTAATATGCCTTACTCCTAATCGCTGACGGAACGCTGAATTGCTTGGCATGAAACGACTTTGACCTAGACTAGACCTAGAGACTAGAGTCGGTTCAGGTCGTCACAAAGCAATATCTCAAGCTAGAATTTTAGCTATGGTCAATCTTTAAGAGACGTCATATTTGAGTTCGCACATTTTCCTAGTCTTCTTCTATCTTATTATATAAAAGGAAAAAGGTGACTGACAGACTGATCTATCAACGCAGAGCTCAAATTCTACTGCACACTGGACGGATATGGTTGTTTGGCATGCGCATTTATCTATTAAGACGTAGACATCCGCTAAAAAAAGAATTTTTGAAAATTCAACCCTAAAGGGGTTAAAATAGGGGTTGAAAATGAGTTGTATAAATCCACGCGGTCGAAATCGCGGGCATCGGCTCGTGACACATATCAGTACGGCATTTTCCCAATTGAATGGAAACCCAGCAGCTGGCACCACAACGAAAGTCGGAACACAAAAGCTTGTCGAATCACGCTTGTAAAAAAGAAATAGAAACACATTCTCAAGCCTACTCTAATATATTAGAGGGAATAAAAGCTGATGTAATCAAATTACAAAGCCGAGGCGGGTACCATAACAAAAGTTGCGTGCTCGAATGTCATGCTGTCTCTCGGATGCCAGCTTAGTCATTACACTCCGGCAATTATTGTGTGATTCGAAGGGAAAATGTTTTAACGAAAATTTTGGTTTCTGCTGACAGCTGAGCGACCTACTTGTGTTGAGACTTGGGATTCTCTCCAAATAATAATTTAATTGCCTCTTTAACGTCACTTAATATGTTTCTCAGACAGACGGAGACTTTGACTACATTAGATAAGTAAATAGTAAGGTCTTTAGCTTAAACTTTTTTGCACAGTAAATATGAATTGCCAAAAGTTGTTATGTAACCTAACTATTAAACATCACTGCAAATAATGCCCCTGGTCATATTAAAATATATTATAAAATGCATAAGTATCATATCTATCCCATCTAAACTCTATTTTTAAGGCCAAATATTTGTGGATTTTTATTCTTATAAAATGGTTCAGAAAACCGTCTCATTTCTAGACTTCCATTAAATCGCTTAATACTCGGTGTAGATTAAGTCAATCATATGAAACTATTACAGAAGTAAGTTTAGTAGGTAGGTACACTAACTGAACAGATTGCGTTGCAGAGGTACCACGTGGGTGATGAATAGCGTAGATGTAGGTTGTATTATATACAGACTACTGAGATGCAGGCGATCATTTGTATGCAAATCTCGATGCCGAAACTTCGGGAGTTTCTCCATTAGCATACGTATAGCCCGTGTTTCGCACGTATATCTTGCGGGCTAGGGCTCCCACACCTGCTGTCAAATGTATTCCTACTGATACTTCGCATAATAATAGATTTTTGTAGGGTCTGCAAAAGTTCACGTCCCCTCGTCTCCCAAGTTAGAAATCCATAGTGAAGATAAGAAAAATTGGATATTCAATATTTAAAATCGTCAATTTAAGCCAACTAAGCTTGTAGTTACTGGTATAAAAGTATTCTGCAAGGAAGATAACGTTAATCCTCTTAAACATCGTCAAAAGACTCTTGGCAATCCACTACAAGATGGAAATGTTTTTCATCATGAGAAAAACAGTCAAGAAGTTAAATACATGATTCCTCCTTTAAAATTCTTAGATTCTAACTTTAAGCTGCAAAAAAAATTTTTAGCAACGAGTTTGTTTGTTAGCAAAAAGTTTACTATATTATTTTTAGCAACGATGCTTTTCGAGTTACAAGTAGGTACTTTTTCGTCGAACAGTGACAACCTCAGTTTATGAACTGCAGTACTGAATACCAATTACGCAGGGTGTTTATATTCACTACGAGACGTCTTTATTTTGGGACTTAAAATTTTATGAACAGAGTTTGCGTAGTTTTGTAGTTTATGCTTTAGTCGTAAAATTGTGACATGGTATGCCTCCTCTCGTCTTATTAAACTTTTCATCAATCTAAGATAAAATAGACGTATGATATGTTAACCTAAATAGGCCAGTCAATAAGGAAATGTCCAGTTATATTTTTGATTTTAAAGAAACGTTGACTTTGAGCTTATCTGTTGTCTACCGAATCATGGCTCCGTACACCATAGTTAGATGAACTTTGGAGGTATTATGCATCTATACAATTTTAAGAAAACTTCAATTTGTGTATGTATAGATCTATTTTCTATTTATTCAGGCTTTTATGCATCACAAAATTCTTATGAAGCAAAAGCATTGTAAGCAAATCGAGTTAGTTAACACCTTTTTTTTCCACGAATGAACACCAGCGTACAATCCAATTTGTTCCAAACGTCATTACTGGCGTAAGGGCTTAATGCATCGCAAGTAACTTCGCAAGGCAGCGGATACATAATTTAATATGTAGGACGATAGCAAATAGGATTATATGAAAATTCGCATCTGCTTTTTGTCACAGTTTTTTTTTATTATTGCGAGAGTCTTGGCTTGTACTTGACGACAATCATGCCTGATTAAAATTAATGAGATCTAGGTTGGAGCGCGCTTGCCTAAAATATGCTTTTTCACGTATGTGTTTCCCTTTTTTAACCCCCGACGCAATAATGACGGGGTGTTATAAGTTTCACGTGTCTGTGTGTGTGTGCGTGTGTGTGTGTGTGTGTCTCTGTCTGTTCCCCTGTGGCGCTCAAACGGGTGGACCGATTTGAATGCGCTTTTTTTTTTGTTTGAAAGGTGAATTAGTCGAGAGTGTTGTTAGCTATGTTTGATGAAAATCGGTCCAAGATGGCCGCCGCTACAAAATGGTGGATTACATATTTTTTCACAACTCCTTTAATATGGGTATCAAATGAAAGGGCTTGACTAGTAGAATAGTACTATTGCAAATCCAAGATGGCCGCCGCCACAAAATGGCGAATGTCGGGGGTTTTTCAAATTTTTAATTTGTACTTGTTATTGCGAGAGTCTTGGCTTGTACTTGACGACAATCATGCCTGATTAAAAATTAATGAGATCTAGGATGGAGCGCGCTTGCCTAAAATATGCTTTTTCAGGTATGCATTTCAGCCTTTTCTGTCGAACCAACCCTTTTTATAGTCGCATTGCAGTTCCACACTATTTCATTTAGACACGTTATACATCACTTGTTATAGCGCTACCGGGATCATATTTCAAAACATCACTGGCAAACAAGTTGCATTCATTTTAATATTGCATCCTTTTGTTATGTGATCTCGCCACGAACAATAACTAGGGTCTCTACACACCGCAGTCCGCAACTGAGGTCTTTTAATTTATGAGTAGAGACGCCTGAGAAAAACGCTTCTATTAACGTAATGAACGATCAACTCTGCGTGTAACATTTTACTCTGATGAAGTCCTCGTCACGAAGCAACACTTGAAAAAGGACATAGCACTATTATCCTCTAGAAAGTCACGATGAAAATACAATTTAACGTCACACACTTGGTCAAAATATCATTCGACGCTAGAACACGAAGTAGAAAATAGAAAAAAACACGTCAACGATTCGCACACATTTTACAGTTACACCATACATTTTATCGACGCAGCTGTGGCCTGGCATTTTGACAAAGGGGAAAGTTGCACACATAGCGGTTCCATATCATTGCTTAGACTTCTTTCAGACGAGTGGAACTTTCTCGACTATAAGGTCCCTTGCAAGGAACACAACCTGCCGCTTGTGTCCATGCGACTCGCTTTTAATCGTCTGTCTATATAGTCTGAGGTATCCCATAACTTTGCGCAACGGTTCGTTTTTTAAGAACCTTAGGAGTCCAACGTCTACCGGGTGTTTCATTTCATTCTTAACCCCCGACGCAAAAACGAAGGGGTGTTATAAGTTTGACGTGTGTGTGTGTGTGTGTTTGTCTGTCTGTCTGTTCCCCTGTGGCGCTCAAACGGGTGAACCGATTTGAATGCGGTTTTTTTGGTTTGAAAGGTACATTAGTCGAGAGTGTTCTTAACTATGTCTGATGAAAATCGATCCAAGATGCCGCCACAAAATGGCGGATTACATTTATTTTTTCACAAATCCCTCAATATGGGTATCAAATGAAAGGCCTTGACTAGTAGAATAGCATTATGCAAATCCAAGATGGCTGCCATCACAAAATGGCGAATGGGTTTTTTAATTTTTAATTTATACTTGTTATTTCGTGCTATGATGTTCTCCTCATTTTTTTTCATCAATAATATGATCCGCAATCTTTATCCTCCGTAATGAGTGACTGAGTGAGTGAATATTGATAGAAATACTAAAAGGGAAATCAGACCACAATAACAAGGATATTCAAGTCCGGGACAGATATGAATTCTCCACAAATTGAAGAGAGCACTTATCCCTTGTATTATTCATGCCAAGTCTTCTCGACTGGAGTCGAATGGTACGGGTAACGGGACGGGGCTAGTTAGCACTTGAATATTTGGCACAATGAGCACTACTGAGTAGACTCCACTGAGACTTGTATATTCACGCTGCAAGAAATACTTGTGAAATTGTAATACAAGTAATAACATGCCGTAATGTCGTTAATCCGGTTCGAAGGACCTAGATCTATGCTAATATTATAAATTCTAGAGTCTGTGTGTCTGTTACCTTTTCACGGCTCAACCGCCGATCTTGATGTTTGTCACAAAAATAGCTTTCATCCTAGAAACGGAAATATTAGAATGCATTTTATACTGGAAAATCTTTTAATGCCCATGAGATTTTAAAAACCTAAATCCACGCGGATAAAGTCGCGAATAATGATCTGTTCCTATAAAACAGTATTGACTGACTGACTTACTACGCTCAGCCTAAACCTGTATACTTACTCACCTAGGTGGAATTTTTTTGAAATTCAATACCAAAAGGGGTGAATTTCTGAAACCTAATTCCACGTGACTTTACAACCGATCGTATCTATAAATTGTACTCATAACCGGCAGCGAAACTAGAAAGAAGAATATAATAGAAACTTTTTATAACATAGTGTATGATCATACGTGGGATTATGATTTTCTATTTTTTATCTTGCTACTAGCTGATGTCCGCGACTCCGTCCGCGTGGATTTAGGTTTTTTTAAAAATCCTTTAGGAACTCTATGATTTTCCGGGATAAAAAGTACCCTATGTTCTTACCCAGGATCTAGTCTACCTTTATACCAAATTTCATCAAAATCGGTCCAGCCGATCACGCGTGATGCCGTGAGTCGTGACCAAGGAAAATAGGGATTCATGTATATAGATGTAGATTATACCCACTCGTAATTATACAAAAGGCCACTGTTGAAAGAACTCCATTAATAACACGGCGACGAACAGTCAGGGTCGGTCCCCGGGGGCCCATGGCGTTCATTCTTTAATTAACCCTACACGACCGCGCTCGTGGTTCGTGAATTAGAAGAAATGGTGCGGGATAACTCGTCGGCTCATTTGTCCTTATCCCGCCGAGCGAGTCGCGGGAATCGGAATGAAAGTAATTTGGCTTTGAGGATAATCTCAGCGAAGCGCCGTCGATACGACTTCAGGGGACAAGTTGCTGGAATAATTTGTGAAAACCCGGACAAGATTTTTTTGAACGTAGAAATAATATTATTTACATAGAGCTTACTGACCTAAAAAGGATGGCGGAAAATGGCTCCGTGACGAATGCAGAGGGCTGTGCGGTGAATCGCTCACAAAAAGGGTTATTATATTATAGTGGAATTATAGGGTTAGGGCCCAGACTGTCTGTGGCGATGAATTGATGTCAAATATGTATAATGAGACTCGGAGAATAATAAATAGTATAAATAAATAAATAAATAAATACTCACACATGTTGTATAAAAAATATATTATACATTATTTTACGTATTTTACCCACCCAATATTGAGATTATATTCAATTGGGGCCTTATTAAAACACTAGAAACGCTTGCTTAAGGCCTTATTCGGTATGATATTCAAAATTTTGCTATTATGTATCCTACCTACCTATTTACCTATGCTTAAAACAAACGATTTTAAACAGTATCAGAAAGTATAATTATTATCATAATAATAAAAAGCGGGATTAAAATAATGTATTAATCTATACTAATAAATAAAATTGAAGTGTCTGTCTGTAATATCGAAATAACTACCTCATATTAAGCTCATATGGTTATTTGAACGATACTATAACCGAATCACACGTTTTTAAAATTTTTGTCTGTCTGTCTGTCTGTCTGTCTGTCTGTCTGTCTGTCTGTCTGTTTGAACGGGCTAATCTTCGGAACGGCTGAACCGATTTTGACGGGACCTTCACATACAAGTAGAGAATTAACCAGGGAGTAACATAGGCTACTTTTTTAACCGACTTTCAAAAAAGGAGGAGTTGTGTTTTTCTACCTATGTACACCGATATCTCCGAGATTTCTGAACCGATTTGCGTAATTTTTTTTTTAATCGATAGAGAAACATTGCGACACTGTCCTACAAAAAATTTGGATTCCAACTCCTCAATCCTGATGCTGTAGGGGATCTGATCCCCAAAACTAATGGGATTTAGGCACTGTCGGTTATTTAAATTGATATTGGGGATACCAATTAAAGACTTTATTGTTGAATGACCTCGAGTAGGTACATGTCCAACTCCTCAACCCTGATGCTGTAAGGAATTGCATTCCGAAATCGTAAGGATCCCACGGAATTTTTCCGTTTTGTGGACGGGTTACTTCTTACTACAGATAGGCTACTTTTTGTTCTGGAAAATCAAAGTTCCCACGAGATTTTTACAAACCTAAATACACACGGGCGAAGCCGTGGGCATCATCTAGTTCATAAATAAGGTCTCTAACTACATGACATCTATTCTATACATATCTATACTAATAAATAAAATTGAAGTGTCTGTCTGTAATATCGAAATAACTACCTCATATTAAGCTCATATGGTTATTTGAACGGTACCATAACCGAATCACACATTTTTAAAATTTTTGTCTGTCTGTCTGTCTGTCTGTCTGTCTGTCTGTCTGTCTGTCTGTCTGTCTGTCTGTCTGTCTGTCTGTCTGTCTGTTTGAACGGGATAATCTTCGGAACGGCTGAACCGATTTTGACGGGACTTTCACATACAAGTAGAGAATTAACCAGGGAGTAACATAGGCTACTTTTTTAACCGACTTTCAAAAAAGGAGGAGTTGTGTTTTTCTACCTATATACACCGATATCTCCGAGATTTCTGAACCGATTTGCGTAATTTTTTTTTTAATCGATAGAAAAACATTGCGACACTGTCCTACAAAAAACTTGGATTCCAACTCTTCAATCCTGATGCTGTAGGGGAACTGATCCCCAAAACTAATGGGATTTAGGAACTGTCGGTTATTTAAATTGATATTGGGGGTAAAAATTAAAGACTTTATCGTTGAATGAACTCGAGTTGGTACATATTCAACTCCTCAACTCTGATGCTGTAAGGAATTGCATTCCGAAATTGTGGGGATCCCACGGAATTTTTCTGTTTTGGTGACGGGTTACTACAGATAGGCTACTTTTTGTACTGGAAAATCAAAAGTTCCCACGGGATTTTTAAAACCTAAATCCACACGGGCGAAGCCGTGGGCATCATCTAGTATTATAATAAAATCGTAAACTTGCCGTATCTGTACAATAAAGATTTTTGCAAAATAATAATTGGGGGATGTTGGGGATAAGTAATAGAACGTAAAAAAGCTATTTTTGAAATTTTTGTCTGTTTATCTGTTTGTCTGTATGTTTGTGCGCGCATCACGCGTGGTCCGATTTCATTCATTCTTTTTTTGTTAGAAAGGAAATACTTTAAAGATTACTGGCTAATCTCTCAAAGGCTGGATCGGTTTTGATGGGACTTTCACTGGCGGATGTTTACATTTTAATCTACCTAAACATCCGCCAGTGAACTTTTAACAGGTTTTAGCAAGGTATGAGCTCAAAGGAGCTTAGGAAAGACAAAATGATTCCCACGGGATGTTTAAAAACCAATATCCACGCGAACGAAGTCGCGGGTTTCCGCTTGTTTTAAAATTATATAAGAAAAGCTTGCGTACTTCCGTGGCGTGCAGCGCGTCTACGCCTTCGACGACATCGACTCGCGCTGGTAGCTAGTTTGAGTAGGTAACACTGGTAAAAAAAAAAGTAAAGTCTGATAAAGTCCGTTCGGTAACATAGTGTCACACAGACGCAGGTTCTCTTATTATTCTGCTTTTATTTTTTATTATTTTTTACACTTTGTAATTTTTTTTCTATTCTAAGAATAAAACAGAATCTCCAAATAGTCTGCCAATCCGCACTTGGCCAACGTGGTAAGTAAACGAACGTGGTAAGTAAACGCACGTTGACCGTAAGTAAATGAACAGACTTTACACTGTACAGTAGAATATTAAAAACTCCGCGCATACACGCGGTATTGTAGCGGATCTTGAGCACTGAGCACGGTAACTGGGTCAAGTGCAAGCTATTTTAGTCGCGCTTTAATTCCTTATAGCTGAAAAACGTGAGAGCCGAAACGTTCTTTGAATGTGTGCGTTACGGAAAACGTTCACCCATTTTTGCGCCGCCGCGCCCCGCTGTTCTGATTTATGATCTCTTGGTAGTTTTGATATTATAAAGATAACTATGTTTAAAAATTATATATACAGGGTTAATTGTAAAATGCCAACAACCATCTAACGGCAACTTCTATGCATCAAAGTAACCATCTAACGGCAACTTCTATGCATCAAAGTAACTTTTGTTCCACGACTTTTTAAAATTCTTAAAAGAAAAAAAAATTTTTTTTCATACAAAAATAAAAATATTTATTTTTCTGATCTAAAATTTTAAAAACTCTACGCGGCACTTGTCATAGGGAGTCAGGGAACCGTCACAGAATATAACCAGAAGGGAAGCTACCTAAGAACGTCCAAAATTTATACCTATTCTGATAGGGTTGTCACCTGTTGCATGTGAAAAATTATGGGTAAAAATAAAAATATTATATACTAGTATATATTATGTATAGTAAGATATGTAGTAATGATTGGAATAAAATGTTTTTTAGTGAAATAAATGAATTAAGTAAGTACCTAGTTACTTAGGTAGGTAGTAGGTACCTACTAAAAGTAAGTGTGATAGCAGATGCGTAGATATCCCTAGTGACAATACCTAGATACTTACTTACTTTAGTAAATTGAATGAATTAAGTACCTAGTTGCTTAGGTAGGTAGTAACTAGTAAGTACCTACTAAAAGTAAGTGTAATAATAGCACATGCGTATATATCCCTAGTGATAGTAGGTACCTAGATACTTACTTTAGTAAAATAAATGAATTAAATACCTAGTTACTTAGGTACGTAGTAGGTAGGTACTTACTAAAAGTAAGTGTGATAGCACATGCGTAGGTATCCCTAGTGACAGTACCTAGATTACCTAGATACTTACTTACTTTAGTAAATTGAATGAATTAAGTACCTAGTTACTTAGGTAGGTAGTGACTAGTAAGTACCTACTAAAAGTAAGTGTAATAATAGCACATGCGTATATATCCCTAGTGATAGTAGGTACCTAGATACTTTAGTAAAATAAATGAATTAAATACCTAGTTACTTAGGTAGGTAGTACCACCTTGACTGTCTCGTTGGTCTAGCGGTTAGCACGTTCGACTGTGGATCACGAGGTCCTGGGTTCGATTCCCGGGTCGGGCCAAAAAAAATGAGGTATTGGGTTTTTCTGTCAAGAAATTCTCAGTGCCAGCCCGGAGTTGGAAGTTGGCGGTGTTAGATACACCCCCGTGCCTCGGAGAGCACGTAAAGCCGTCGGTCCTGCGCCTAATCTCTCTCCGGTCGTGTCGCATTGGCGTCCCATCGAACTATGAGAGTGAGGGAATAGAGAGTGCACCTGTGTATGCGCACACACTTGTGCACTATAATATCTCCTGCGCAGATGGCTAGTCTCTGCCTCGGTTGAGATTGGCCGCCGTGGCCGAAATTCGGTCAGGACATTAGTAGGTACCTACTAAAAGTAAGTGTGCACATGCGTAGGTATCCCTAGTGACAGTACCTAGATACTTACTTACTTTAGTAAATTGAATGAATTAAGTACCTAGGTACTTAGATAGGTACCTTAGATAGGCCCATCGAAATGGTCCATTGTGTACAGGAGCTATTTTAACTTACCTGGCAATGTTTTACCTAATTCAATTGAGTAGAATCTGATTTCCGTACCAGTGGTAGAGTCTTGACATAATATCATAAGTGGCACATGCTATCCTACAATAAATAAATTAATTTCATTTCATTAATTTTTTGTGTAGATAATCATATTATGTAAAGGTAGGTATACTTACTTCACTTGATCTCTAGGGTACAAAAAAAAAGAAATATCCTTATTTTTTATAGTGGAACTTAAACATACTGTACAATACTGAGGCATATTTGTCTAAACACAACACTTGATTTTTTATAAGTATAATTTACACTATTTTAAGTACACAATGTCTAAACTCTCGCCAATAACTCTCGCTAATAATTTAATGCGCACGCGACACGACCACACGACAGCCTTGACGTTATTCCACTAACTGTTCACTAGCGAGCGTCCGTGACAGCTCGTGTGTGCGTGCGCGGCGCTATGTGTGAGTGTGTTTACTGCGGGACGTTCTTAGGTAGCTTCCCTTCTGGTTATATTCTGTGGAACCGTCGCGTCGGGTCGCCCTTGACCCTGCCGTGCGTAGCGGCATGCGGGGCGCGGCGTGCGGGGAACCGAAAACCACACGGCCGCGGCGCGCTTCAGTAGTTTCCGCTCGGTCGCACGCGCCGTTGATATTCGCCATATGTACCTACCTACTGTGTTCGCAACTTAACGTAGGTTATGTTCTGTGCCTACTGCCTAGTGCTTAAACGATGGCTTATCATTATTCTAACATTGAATGCATGGAAATGGTTCGAGTGCTCGTGATATGTGGTGATAACGTTTCAGAAGCTTGCAGTACCTAAGTTGGCAAGGCGATTCCCTAACGTACCTACGTCGCGTAGGTCAAGCCACATGCCAGCTGCCTCAGCGATTAAGAGATCAAGGGCAATTCCAGCCTAGTAGATCAGCTAGGGATTGTGGTCGGCCACCTAGGCACACAGTGTGTGAAGAGGAAAACATTACAATTTTTGAAGATAATCCAGCGATGCAGTCCAAAGATGTCGCAGTAGGTACTTTGCTTGGAGCGTCCGCGTCATCCACAATGTATTTCCCATACCTACCCTTTTCATCTTCATCGGGTCAAAGAAATTGTCACTTTTAGGAAGTATGTACCTAGGTAAGTGCTTACCTAGATAAGTACTTAATTAGTTTTACTACACGCGTTTTTTGTTGGCTAGGCATAACTCATAAACCTAGAAAGTAGGTAGGTAAGTAATAATCAGTCCGCTCCAATACAGTGACCAACTCCCAGCTTAATTGAACTCTAATAGGTAGGTAGTAGGTACCTACCTACCTAACTTTTTTACATTTTATAAAATAAATTGATAAATTATTTATTTAACACAGATTACTAGTGAATTTAATTTTAATTGACTGTAGGTAACTAACGACCTTACTTAGGTAATTAGTAATTACTAGCCTCTCATTGCGTACCTGTGTATTGCAATAAATTATTATTATGCGGCAGAAATCAAAGAAATGGTAAATTCCAAGTATGTAGACGTACCTACCCAGGTAGAAATGTAATCAACCATTTCAATGTTTCAATATCATTTCAATAGTTTTCATTAGCGGCTGAGCGAGGCCGCGGCGCGGCGCGCCGTTTGAAGTCTCAAGGATAGTAAGTAAATACCTAATCAGGTGGTCCATCACGCGGTCCATCATTATTCGAATGCGACACAGAGTAGGTACTTAAGGTACTTACAAGTTAGTTATGACGTGGATAATAGGTAGATGTGTAGCCTAGTTTGAACTCCGCATTTTGCATATTAGTTATTTGCGCTGGTCAAGTCACGTTGATTCGGACTGAATCGGAGGGGTAACCGACTTTGGAAGTTTGGAGGTCCGTTTTAAGACCTACATACTTTTGGTTCTTCCATGCCACCACCACCACTCAGCCTTTTTACGTCCCACTGCTGGGCACAGGCCTCCTCTCTCATAGGAGAGAGGGATTTAGAGCTTAGATCCGCCACGCTGCTCCTATGCGGGTTGGCGGGCTTTAACGACTATTGTTACATGATATTGATAATAACTGGGACCGACGACTGCTTTACGTGAGGCACGGGGGTGAAGCACCACTAACTACCAATCCGCAACTGGCACTGAGAATATCTTGACAGAAAACCCAATACAAAATACCTTACAATAATTTGCCCGACCCAGGAATCGAACCCGGGACCTCGTGATCTGCAGTCGAATATGCTAACCACTAGACCACCGAGGCAGTTGTTTTTCTTTCATGCGTTCTTCCATGCCTCGGATAGCAAATTAAACTGTCCTAATTTTTATCACTAACATCTGATCTGTTAATAATAACATCGCTAGTAAATCGACATCATTTAGGTAGGTATGTTCTACCTTATACTCTTCCTTGAGCCGTATGGGAAAGTAGGTAGGTACCTACCAATTTGAAAGTGGAAACTGGAAATTCGCCGCATGATCCTTAGGAAATCGTTTCGATTTATGGAAATGGTTCACGACCCTCAACAATGAGGAATACGACGCATAGAGAGATGTTTAAAATATTCAAGTCTTGTACCTACAGATAGGTGTTTGTAGGTAGGTTAGGTGGTAAATAGGTGGTAGTTAGGTAATGCGTTAGGTAGGTAGGTTCGATGTTAGGTACCTTCGCAAGTTAGGTGGTGTTTTAAGTGTTAGTTAGATCAAGTTAGATTGATAGGTATCTGAAGCATTACGTAGGTTCGTGTTGAATGTTGAGAGTTTTGTAGGTACCTAGGGTAGGTGTGAAGATGGTAGGTAGGTAAATAAACTAATAAAGGATTGATAGGTAATAATTTTGCCCTTCTGTAAAAAGCGCGGGAAATTGCCAAGTAAACAATCGTGCTTACTTTGCGTGTATGTAGGTAGGTACCTACCTACTTAATGCCGGTCCGACACTCACGTCTGTCGCCGCGAGAAGTTTTTTTGTTTTTCGCGATAAACGTTAATCTAGGAAGAAATTATTGACCTGCAGACGTTAGCTTAGACCGATGTTAGTAATACACATCACAAAGCATTTGTAAATACGACAGCGGAGCGATAACTTCGGACGGCGGTTATTAGTAGTCGCAGGTGTGGAAGAGGCATTACATAAAATGACCATAGAGTTAAAAAAATTACAGACTCTTCAAGAAAAACTTAGAATTTTTTTTTTTGGTGAATTTATTGAGTTACGTGAAAAGTCGTTGAACAAATGTTGTTCAGTATCATGCATAGAAGTTACGTGTAGGAGGTTGTTGGTAAATTACGATTAACCCTGTATACTTATGTGCCATGAATTGTTTACCTTAGGTAAACGGATAAAGTAGGCATTTTCTTTTAACTTACTATGGAGAGGAAAGAAAAATTGGTTGTCTGTAAAGTCGGTTTACGGACGATAATTTTACGTGATAACGTCATTTAAGAAAACATTATAGAACACATATTATATAGGCCGATCGTGCCTCTTTATCGCTTGTTCCGCGCTCTCGCTTGCACGCTCTGCTCAGGCGGAACGTGACAATGAGTCATGCTTTTTCGTGCGTTTAGCGTAGTGCGATTTATAAAACGCTATCACGTCAAAAATATGTAATATTTATGTATAGTTGTACCGATTTTAACAAGGGAAAATAAATGTTGAATATAGGTCATTACCGCAACGGTCACGACACATGCAATTAATGCTAACTTGTTTACACTCTTTGCCAGTGACAAGGCAATATAGACGGTACTTCTATTTAATATGCAACACATCGCGCGCGAGCCGCGACCCGGGTTATAATTAGCAAGGAACCCATCAAAGGAGCAGGGGGCCTCATTGCCTTATTAGAAAAACATGTCCCATGTTTACGACTTTATAGGAAGCGAAGCTTAACAACACAAGTTGAATTTACTGTAGAGATTTTTTGTAAATAAACAGAAATGGATTTAAAATTTTGCGTCGTATATATTTATATACGAGCGGATACCCGCGACTTCGTTCGCGTGGATATTGATTTTAATAATCCCGTGGGAATCATTTTGTCTTTCCTATGCTCCTTTCCTTGCTAAAAACTGTTAAAAGTTCACTGGCGGATGTTTAGGTACATCAAAATGTAAACATCCGCCAGTGAAAGTCCCATCAAAATCGGTCCAGCCTTTCGGAGATTAGCCAGTAGTCTTTAAAGTATCTACTTTCTAACAAAAAACGAATGAATGAAATCGGACCACCCGTTAACGAATTACAGCTAAGTACACATTTTGCCTTTCATCCCCTCTCCCAAGGGAACCGTGCTGAATTTCGGGATAAAAAGTATCCTATATGTTACTCCATAGTACTAACTTAAATCATGCCGAGTTTCATTTCAATCCATTCAGTAGTTTTTACGTGATGCGCGCACAAACATACAGACAAACAGACAAACAGATAAACAGATAAACAGACAAACAGACAAAAATTTCAAAAATAGCTTTTTTACGTTCTATTACTTATCCCTAACACCCCCCAGTTATTATTTTGCAAAAATCTTCAATGTACAGATACGGCAATTCTACGATTTTATTATATGTATAGATGTATAGATTTTTTTCTATTTCACTGTTCAAGAAACGTATAACAGCACAGTTGTAGATTAAGGATAGCATCAAAGGGTGGGGATATAATATAGGACTCTAGGACTAGGACTGATGAATCTCGAAGTCGTCACCTGCGCAGTTTTACCGCTTTTATTACTTTTCCGAAACTTAAACCAGCTATTATAGGATTAAATATTTTAATGATAGCATCGTAGGTATAATACTCGGTACCTACTTAGTAAACGGTGTAGTTTTACGGGAATCGCCCTAATTCCACGTGTATTTAATACCAACTCTAAGTACAATACAATAAGTCATTCGTGTACGAATGTAGGTAGCACGCACGTGGACAGTTATGCGGCCGTTTCTCAAAGTTCACGGAAACTTTTTTAATTTCAAACGAAATGGCACCGGTATGTACGTGCACGGTTTTTTATTAAAATGTTTCCAGTTAAGATTTAATGCAGACTCTAGACAATTGTAGTGTCGTGCCAGACCGTTGCACGAAGTAATGCAACTGCGGTTCCGTGCTGATCAAGAGGACAAGGGGAGGTTGTTTTAGTCCGTGCAAGTCGGACATGCCCTGCCAACAGGCAGAAGTCCGGAGGGATTTTTTTCCTCCCCAGAGAAAAAAAAAAGTGTCGTGCCAGACACTGTCGGCCGGCGACTTGACATAATTAGATACTTCATATAATAGTCCGGCAGCCCTGAAACAAAATTTTTAGTGATTAATAACAAGCTGAATTTTTGTGAGTAGGTTCGTTTCGACGATACGACCAAGTTTTTATCTATGAAAATTCTCGATGGAGGTAGCTACTCGAGTGCGCAGGTGTTAAACATTTCGATTCGCTCGGGTGGGAAATCGTTTCACTAAAGGACATGGCCGGAATTTGTATGGAGCTGTGCCCTTGAACATGGCCGGAATTTGCTCGATTAATCGAAAAAAAACTCAAATAAACATAAATGGAGGTTAATTATTCATATGTGAAAATTGTTTTTAAAATAAACTAAAATAGGTATATCGCGGCAATTACATTTCTCCAGCGCAGGCGTGGAAAAAACACAAAAAATAAGAATGTTAATTGTTATTGGTTTTTCTAACTTTTCTACGGTCATATCGCGTCCTCCACTCCGAATATTTCCAAATAATGAGGTTATAAAAATGGTTACAAATTATACTTAATACTATTGGACTATAAATATTGGTCGGAGTTTAGCTCCAACGATGACGTGATAAGTTGATATCGGAATATGAAGTCTACTTAGATTTGATGAATCAGTTAAGTCAACTCAATCTAAACTGCAATTTAGTCGTCGGCGTACAACCCGTCAATCTAAATATTAAAAAGTTTAGCTTTCAGTCTTATGTCTGCGCTTGATCACAAGTCTTGTCGACTTTGTCCGCTACGAAATTAATACCGCTCCCCGTGAGTTTGTTCTGCGAGATAGAGACAAATGGTACGACGAGATATCTGCGGACATTCCTACCTTTTAATTTGCTATTTGGATGCGAGGCGAGGGTTAATTAAAACTGAAACAATGTTAAAAGTTAGTAGTAACTGCTACGCGGGGTATCGCAGTGTTGATGGAGCGACGGTGGTTATCTGTAGAGAATGGTGGAAAATGACTGGTTGACGAAGACAGAACATTGTGTAGTAGCTACTAGTTTTCGAAAAGGCACTATGTCCAAGAATTGAAATAGTACAATGTCCATCAATTAATATTCATTGATGACAAATATGATGATGATATTGTTATGGAACTTTTGACTGGTACCTATATACTGCTATACAACAGTTATACGATGATAAGTGCTTGCTTGATGATGATGATGATAAGTTCTGAAGATTGAAACCCGAAATACGGAGTAGGTACATGTTTTGTTCAATAGACAATAAACCTACTGATTTGACTGGACAATGATGTTAAATCAAAACAATATTAGGTACCTGCTTAATTGAATTATGTCCAATAAATTAATATTGAACATAACGTAACAATTACACAACGTCTAAAATGTAAAAGCCAAGCGGTTTAGTCAAAAGAAACCAGTCCTACTTTCACTCGAAACTAGGTAGATACCTACAATTCAAAGCGACGCGCGACGATGCCTTATGCCACCAAAACATTATAAAAACTGCTTTCACTTTTCCCAACGTATTGCCAACTTTCAAAGTCACGACAAAGGATCTAAATTATAAAACTCAACAGACGACCTTTAATTGCTGTCCATCAACAGCAACATGGCCGGACTAAAATCTCATCGAAGAAAGTTTCTCGAATAATTTAGATCGAACTTCACACACATGTAAGTTTCTTTGATCATCAAATTAACAAATGAAGCATCTTGGTTGATAGCGACCACGGGACCTGGCATAACCACATGGACTATTCGAATATAATGGCCGATTCAAAATGAAGCACGGTTTGGTGGTTTGTAGCAACTTTATTGGATGTTCCTCCATGACCACTAAAATTGATTGTTCTCACATTGTTGGTAATCACAGCCTCACTCCTCAGCCAATATACATCCACTGTTGCACAAATGCCTCTTTTAAGTGGCGCCAACGTTTTCCCTCTCGGCTCTTCGTACCCAATCGACTGGTGATCTGCAAGAACTAAATTGGATGGTCTGTTAGTGCTATTAGATGAATCCGCGTTTAACTGTGTCTATTTATTAGAAATCAGTTATCTTGGTTGATAGCTTAATAATAATAATGTCCTCCTGACCGAATTTCGGCCACGGCGGCCAATCTCAACCGAGGCAGAGACTAGCCATCTGCGCAGGAGATATTATAGTGCACAAGTGTGTGCGCATACACAGGTGCACTCTCTATTCCCTCACTCTCATAGTCCGATGGAACGCCAATGCGACACGACCGGAGAGAGATTAGGCGCAGGACCGATGACTTTACGTGCTCTCCGAGGCACGGGGGTGTATCTAACACCGCCAACTTCCAACTCCGGGCTGGCACTGAGAATTTCTTGACAGAAAAACCCAATACCTCATTTTTTTATTGGCCCGACCCGGGAATCGAACCCAGGACCTCGTGATCCACAGTCGAACGTGCTAACCGCTAGACCAACGAGGTAGAGGTTGATAGCTTACGACGAATATGTATGTACCTCTGCTTACTCCTTTATACTCGAATCATAACCATAAAACATACTTAACTAATAAATCTTGGGTCTAAAATGGACCAAGAGTGGCTAGGTCGACATAGTCCAAAAGTGACTAGACATAGTCCGAAAGTGTTAAAATTATTTTGGTGAGCATTTAAATTGTAGCCAAATCATTCCAATTGGGACTAGCGCAGCCTCTGTTTGCCAGAGACTAAATAAACATGATATACAACTAGATGCCTATTGCGATATTCGAGCAGGCACCACTACATACACAGACAGGACGTAAATTTCCAAACGATGTATATTAATGAACCGTTTCCTCTCCTATTTCGTATATAACTAGGTGCGTGCAATAAATGGCCAGCCCGATATTCCAACTGCTGGATTAATTATGTATGTACATACATCTATTCCGGGTGAACTCGAAAACACGGTTGCGTGCGAAGTTGGAATATATATCGAAGTTGTGCTTTATTGTTCGTTTTGGGCCAAATTGGCAACTTAATCAGCTAAGTTTACTACTTAGGTCAAAACTATAATTATGTTTTTACGTCACATGTATGGTAATTGCTTATTTTTTCTCCCCAATAATATAATATGTTCGTTTGGAAGAACCTCTATTTTTACCCAACTACGGCAAAGCCAAAAGGAAGGGTTGTGATTTTAGCAGTCTATGTATGCATGTATGTATGTATGTATGTATGTATGTATGTATGTATGCATGTTTGTGGCCGATTTTCGTATGAGATTCTGTGTGTACCTACCGCCGTAGCGCCTAAACTACTGGACCGATTTTGACAATTAATGAGGTGTCTATTGATTCGTTGTTATGGTCCCTGTGACATAGGCTACATTTTATTTACTGAAAAAAATCGAGAAGTGCGGCTTTCTAGATTTTAAAATTAGTTTCGGATAGGCATAACAGATGGCGCCACTAGCTGCTTGCCCCGCGCTTTTGCCCACTAAATTATTAATTATTAAATTATTAAGCGTAGTCGGGTTTTAATTTACGAACTTTTCTTGTTCTATTAATGTTTTGGTACTATGAGGTTTGATAAACCATTTTCATCTCATAGTTTAAAATGTGATACCCATTACCTATACAATGCCTATACAATTATACATATAAAATAGAAACATACCTATCATAAAAAATCTTCAACGATATTTTTTATTTGGCGCTAAACAAAACATACAGCAGTAATGCAAAACAATGTCATGTCAAAGCCGAGTTTGTTCGAGGATTTTACCGTGCTTTCGTTTTTACCGTGAAATATATTGGAGAGAAGTCCCGAAAAGCGCCTAAGTATATCAGTTTATTCACATATCTAACAGAATGAATCTCCCATTCGGCCTCTGGATTTCAGAGGGAATATATTCTGTTTACCCGTTTCCGTTAAATAGAAAGTCCAAGGTGTACACTGTACAGTGAAAAATTCAAATATACGGCCATTGGAGATAGAGAGAGCTTTAGCAAAAGGATTTCCATTGAGATGGCCCCGGAGGAGGGCCATTTCAGGCATGCTTAAAGAGTTTAGCCTATACACATTAGTACATTGTGATACAAGGGTGGAATGTTGGTTATTGCAAACGAGCTGTCATTAACAAGCCCGAACCGAAGGTGAGGGTTTTTATTGTCACGAGTTTGCAATAACCGATACACCCGTGTATCACACGACGTTTTTCAATACAGTTGTGGGAAATAGTAAAAAAACAAATCGAAGAATCAAATGTTTATTTCAACATACATACGTACGTACCTATCTTTGTCGGAATCTTGGGGGCAAAATTCCAACTTGCGTAATTTTTGCCCCAGATAAAATATCAGGTGAAGTTAATTCCATAATATCACTTGTACTTGAACTCATATTTACAAAAAATAATCAATTTATCACACAAAAAATGAAAACTTTCAGAAAATGGCGCGTTTTAGCAACTGGACATTTTAAAACGAAACTAGGCAACGGTCTACGCGTATACAGCCTATTCGATTTTTGAGATATGTTAATGTGAAAATATTAAAAATGGTAATTAAATATATAATTAACTAGATGATGCCCACGGCTTCGCCCGTGTGGATTTAGGTTTTAAACATCCCGTGGGAACTTTTGATTTTCCAGAACAAAAAGTAGCTTATCTGTAGAAACCCGTCCCCAAAACGGAAAAATCCCGTGGGATCCCCACGATTTCGGAATACAATTCCTTACAGCATCAGGGTTGAGGAGTTGGATATGTACCTACTCGATTAATAAAAAAATTACGCAAATCGGTTCAGAAATCTCGGAGATATCGGTGTACATAGGTAGAAAAACACAACTCCTCCTTTTTTGAAAGTCGGTTAAAAAAGTAGCCTATGTTACTTCCTGGTTAATTCTCTACTTGTATGTGAAGGTCCCGTCAAAATCGGTTCAGCCGTTCCGAAGATTAGCCCGTTCAAACAGACAGACAGACAGACAGACAGACAGACAGACAGACAAAAATTTTAAAAACGTGTGATTCGGTTATGGTAGCGTTCAAATAACCATATGAGCTTAATATGAGGTAGTTATTTCGATATTACAGACAGACACTTCAATTTTATTTATTAGTATAGATTATAATAAACAAACATTTAAAAGAATTTTGAGAATTCAATGCTAAGACGTACGCATTTATTAATTTTTTCTCGTATAAAATCTATCCAATTTTATTCTATGTATGAAAACTCCTTGCTACTGAACTTTTTAAATTGTTGACTTATAAATTTAAAAATAAACTGCAAAACAAAATGATCGAGCTCGTAAAACAAAAGTCACGACCGCGTAAAACAAAACATGCCTGTGCAAAAGATTTAATTTTCGAATGATAACTATAGCCTCTGAAAGTACGCCATGTTAAACAACTGTATTGAAAACACTTTTATCTACTCTCATATCATAAAATTCCGAATATGAAATCAAAATGTGTCATATATTGGACTACTTTATTCACATACATCTATAATATTTAAAAAAAAAATTAAAAAAGTTCATTATAACACTACTTTGTTAGGAAATTATTGCAAAACGATGTTAAAAAATAATTTTTTCTACATTATAGTACAGGCACTGGGTTCTGGTATTTTTGAGCCATGCCGGGTGTTTATTATTATTATTATTATTTAATACTTTATTGTACACCAAAAAAACATAAATTAAACAAAAGAAACATTTTAAAAGAAATAGGTACAATAGTTAGTTTACAATAGTTAGTTAGTTTAATTTTGTTACTTACAATGATTATCCCGCTATCAAAGTTACCCTATTACTACTACTGCGAAAGTGTGGCGGTAGCAAGATGCGGCCAGAGGACAGAGTGTAGTGCTACCATAATTGACCATAGACGCACTGCACGCACCGCACATTCGAAATTGACAATTGAATTTTGGCGCCTATTATTTAAATTTTTAATTTATTATTTATTTACTATTCAGTTTTTGTAACTCAAAATTTTGCAAGTGATTTTGGTTGCGCGGAAAAATGTCTAACAGTGATACTGAAGAGAATTTAACTCCACCAGACATTCTGGAAATAGCATCGGGAATGACAAATAATCTTTTGCCAGCAAAATCAAAGAAAATTTACGATAAATGTTACCAAGATTTTATGAGTTGGAAAATTTTGAAAAAAACCACTTCATTTTCAGAAAATGTAATGCTAGCATATTTCCAAGAATTATCAAATAAATTTAAGTCTTTGTCCTTATGGGCTAAATACTCAATGCTCAAAAGTATATTGAGTATCTACAACCAAATCGATTTATTTATACACAAGACTGATTGCTGTTTTAAAAAGAAAATCGCAGGGCTTTAAGGGAAAAAATGCAAAAACGTTCTCCCCTGAAGAATTGAGTACATTTATAAATTGCAATATCCAAAACATGAATACTTATTATAATAAATAATTTTGTTAATTTCTTAGTCTTTTCTTTTATACGTAAGATACCTATTGATGAGCTTAGATAAAGTAGTGTATGAAACTCTACATAATTAGTTATTAAAACACTCGTGTAATACTATTAAAAAACTCGCCTGCGGCTCGTTTTTTAAACTAACACTCGTGTTTTAATAACCTCTATTATGCAACCGTTTCATAAACTACTATTACGATATTTCGCCTATTTTATACACGGCGCAATGCCACCACGGTAAGTAGCTTTCTCCAGACGTTTGAATAATTTTATTAGCTCGAAAAAGGAGGATGGGCAAAAATGTATGAACGTTGGTCTACCTAATCAACACAAACGCCCTCTATGGAAATAAGAAGCTAATAAGTAGTTAATCAAATTACGTATAGCGTTTATGCTAAAATATATGGGAGTTTTTCAAAATTCACAAAAAAATAAATGTTTTAAAATTACTCTATGTTAGTAATTCTACTATGAATTTAATTAATAGTGCGTAGCGTTCTACGTTAAACTGCCTCTTAGGTCTAATGGTTAGCATAATCGACTGCAGATCACGAGGTCCCGGGTTCGATTCCCGGGTCAGGCAAATAATTGTTAGGTATTGGGTTTTCCTGTCAAGAAATTCTCAGTGCCAGCTCGGAGTTGGTAGTTGGCGCTGTTTCACCCCCGTGCCTCAGAGAGCACGTTAGGCAGTCAGCCCCGGTTATTATTACTATCATGTGACAATAATCGTTAAAGCCCACCAACCTACATTGGAGCAGCGTGGCGGGTTTAAGCTCTAAATCCCTCTCCTATGAGAGAGGAGGCCTGTGCTCAGCAGTGGGACGTTAAAAGGCTGTAGGTGGTGGTGGCGTAGCGTCTAGAATTAAATAAATTGGTCAAGTTGGCAGCAGGGGGCACAAAACCGGCCTAATGTCGGGCCCAACATAACGAATAATAGTAATAAGTCGAGATTATTAGCACACAAGTAGATAGGTACAGAGGGAAAGCTTCATACAAACGGCTCGCTGTAGGTACACTCACACAAACACTTACCAACGGTTCGGTGTCAGTTTGATGACAAACGTGCGCATATGTGTGCGTGTACCTACAGCGGGCCGCTTGTAGAAGCTTCCCCTCTGTACCTATCTACTCGTGTGATTATTATCTTGATCGTGAGAAAGCTGCGAACTATTCCTACAGTTACTAGGTGGCATATTATGTCCTTCATAGCCTAATACTTCTATATTTTGCTGTCATAAAACAGAAAATAACGTAAGGGGCTGCATTATGTTTTTCTCGAAAATCTCTTGAACCCCAAGACTTACAGCTTTGCTTCCATATAATAAAATTAAGTAATAAAAATAAGCTTTTCATTGAAATAGGTTTCATTTGTGTTGAGTAGGTAGACCACTTTGCCCATCCTCCTTTATCTTATCTATCTATACTCTATATACCTACATATAATAAAATCGTAGACTTTCCGTATCTGTACATTAAATATTTTTGCAAAATAATAACTGGGGGATGTTAGGGATTAGTAATAGAACGTAAAAAAGCTATTTTTGAAATTTTTGTCTGTTTGTCTGTATGTTTGTGCGCGCATCACGCAAAAACTACTGAACGGATTGAAATGAAACTTGGCATGATTTAAGTTCATACTACGGAATAACATATAGGATACTTTTTATCCCGAAATTCAGCATGGTTCCCGTGGGAGAGGGGATGAAAGTCAAAATGTGTACTTAGCTGTTATTCATTAACCAGTGGTCCGATTTCATTCATTCTTTTTTTGTCAGAAAGGAGATAGTTTAAAGATTACCGGGTAATCTCTGAAAGGCTAGATCGATTTTGATGGGACTTTCAGTGGTGGATGTTTACATTTTTATCTACTAAAACATCCACCAGTGAACTTTTAACAGTTTTTAGCAAGGTATGAGCTCAAAAGAGCTTAAGAAAAACAAAAAGTTCCCGCGGGATTTTTAAAAACCGATATCCACGCGAAGTCACGGGTGTCCGCTTGTTGGTAATAATATCTAAATACATATGGTCTAGGATCCCACCTTAGAAATTTCTACCCTCATCTGTTATTTAAACGAATTATATGTCAAATGAAAGATTATTTTATTCTTAATCGAACCGTATTTGGTTGCCTGGTCAAAAGTGGTGCTAAATCATGGTTGCCTGGATTTTAAGATATAAAATGTTCGGTGCGAGTGTTGAAAGTGACAGAAACTGTTTCTGTCACTTTCAACACTCGCACCGAACATTTTATATCTTAAAATCCAGGCAACCATGATTTAGCACCACTTTTGACCAGGCAACCAAATACGGTTCGATTAAGAATAAAATAATCTTTCATTTGACATATAATTCGTTTAAATAACAGATGAGGGTAGAAATTTCTAAGGTGGGATCTCCTACTAATACTTTTTCGTGTGTTACATGTAATATTTTCTAGCTACGAAATTGAACCCCTAATATACTTTGATATGGATGATCTCTAAACTAAACATCTAATTCATATATTCAGGCTGACTACACTTTGATAGCCAATCTATCAAGCTTTTGATATTCGCTCGTTAAATATATTTTCATAGACTATGTTTTTCTTTGTTCATTGGAATTAATTTTCTAAAACTGTGTTCCTTATAAATTGTTTTTACACCCCAGTTTCCATATTTAAAATCGTTGATTTACTTTTACGATAATCTACACAAATATATGCTTTGAATACGAGTTAAAATAAAAAAAGCTATGTAAGCATGATCCACTAATAATATGTTTTAACGGATTGCAGAGTTTTTGCGCGCAAAATACGGTTTAAACGCATAGAATCGGTTAAAATTTCACTAAAATGCCACCATTCAGAGCTCATTGTGACTCATGTACATACAAATAAAGGGCAATCGAGTGGGAATCACTTGAATAATACATGAGCGGCTAAAAGGACGCATTTGGGCTTTTATCGCCAAATTGGAGTTACGCTGGAAAAATTATTGCTCCGTGAATACGACGACGTGATTCGATGTGACATGTGTAAACCTGCCTTTATGGAGTCATAAATATGTTGTTACTGTAACTCAAAGAATTGCTATATTTGTTTTTAACTATCTGACACCATCAACCCATTTCCGGCTCACTACAGAGCACGGGTCTCCTCTTAGAGTGAGAAGGGTTTTGGCCATAGTCCACCACGCTGGCCAAGCGGATTGGCAGACTTCACACACCTTTGAGAACGTTATGGAGAACTCTCAGGCATGCAGGTTTCCTCACGATGTTTTCCTTCACCGTTAAAGCAAGTGATATTTAAATACTTAAAACGCACATAACTCCGAAAAGTTAGAGGTGCGTGCCCGGGATCGAACCCACGACCTCCGATTAGAAGTCGGTCGTCCTAACCACTAGGCTATCACAGCTTTTTTTTAACTATCTACTTATACCTAATATAGTTGGGTCTGAAATAAATAGTGAGTTGCATAAATTGAAAGATTTTGAAAGAATTGAAACTAGCTAGCCATAGCCATACAAGCACTCGAAATCGAAACAACAATCGAAAGAATCGACTGCCGCGAGAACTACCTACTAGACGGAGAAAATAGGATCCATATAATATTCTGAAAATTCTATGGAGTAGCGACGTATGTATATTAATTAATATATTAATTTTACTTTATTCTGATGTAGGTACTATTAATTAAACGCGCATTTACTAATATAAGCAGGTAGGTACTATAGATAACTGCTTAAACATAAAAAATATAAAACCAGCATTGAATCAGCTACTTACCAATTTTCAGTGTGATTTTTATGTTATAGAATAGAATAGAATAGAAAAGTTTTTTATTCAAATAAACTTTTACAAGTACTTTTGAATCGTCAATTTGAATCTACCACAGGTTATAATTAACTAACTAGCAACTTGTTACATTGTTGTTGTTGTTACATGTTAAAAAATGTTATTAATAGTTTTTGTCCCACTCTAAGTATCAAACCATTTTAAGATCATAATAAGATTTTTTGTCTTGATATAACATGCTCCCGAGTAGATTAAAAAAGAAGGTTAACTGCTAACACTAGTTACATTTACATACTTAGGGCACATTTTTGTGAGTATTAAAAACGTATGCCAGTTAAATGCATTAACACTATACAAACCAATTAGATCTAATTTATACCTATATTCCGAGGCTGAGTCGACTACATAAATCTGTACCGTAACAAATCTCACAATGAGCACAAACAACGGGACAAAATAACAAAAATATGAAAAAGAGCAGTAAGGGCTGAGGGAAATACCTGTATAAAAGTGTCTGTCTACATACAAGACCGACTTACGCTGCAACTTTCAAACTAGGAATTATTAAAAAAGTAATTTCGTTCTGCATACAATCCCAATAGCGGCCACTTTGCAGTGCAGCTGTACACATCGTTTTAAGGACTCAATAATTGAGGGTCGATTTTACCTGACTTTACACTTCGTGGCCGCCAATTTATAATATGATTATTTAGCCATTAATATTAATTTACTATGTTAAAACATTTAGTTAGAATGGAATTTGTTTCTGAGTGTTTATAAAAGAATCGCCAGACGTAAGGTGGACCTCTCGCCAACTTAGTTATTACTAGGTATGTTGGAATTGAAAGTTGGAGCAGTAATTGGTTTTGTTTGTAGTCGCAAAAGGCGAGTCTGTTCGGTTACCACCTAAAAGACCAGGGGAATTATTGGGGACATAAAAAGGGGGGAAATAGGAGACAATGGCGGAGGGAGCTTGGCTCGTTATGAAGTCCCCGAACGCAAATAATTATGTAGTCAGGGTATTTCCGAATCAACCTAATATTATTGCATTTTTTCAAATAAAATAATGTCTTAAAGAATGAAGCAGGGCACGTGTCTCTTCCACAGAACAGGTATGGTCAATTGGTCATACACCGAGGACGAGGCGCGAGCGTGACAACGTGGTGCCGGCATACTTGTTCTGTAGTGATATATTGTGTCGGCACCATGTCACCGTCCGCGCCACTTCCATGTTAAAGCTGCACCACGCCATATTTTAACTTTTAAGCAATTGAATATCACTTCCTGTAATGGTGAAGGAAAACATCGTGAGGAGTGGACACCTGCAAGCCTGTTAGTTCTCCATAATGTTCTCGCACTTGGTCAGCGTGGTGGACTACGGCTTAAACCCTTCTCATTAACGGTAATGGGTTGATAATGATGATATGGCCTTATTCTTCGTTATATTTTAGAAAAAAATCTATATACTAATATAATAAAGCGGAAGAGTTTGTTTGTTTGAACGCGCTAATCTCAGGAACTACTGGACCGATTTCAAAAATTCTTTCACCGTTGGATATGTAATTGATCCTCGAGTGCTATAGGATAGGCTATGTTATATGTACCACGGGCGAAGCCGGGGCGGACCGCTAGTAGTACCTAAATAAAAGGGCCTAATCCTTCTGAAACATCTCGTAACAGCGTCTTAAACAATAATGGTCACTACTAAAATATGAGTAAAATGACATTTGACGTTTGACAGTTTTTGTACTGGAAATCTGTCAAATTGTAATGGTTTAAAATAAACACCTCTTTAACGCTTGTTTAAATTTTTTGTATCTACTCTAGCGGCACGCTATGATGGCCGGTTTGACGTTTGTCCGCTCATGAAGTTCCGTATTAATTGATAACGACTTTGAAGGAAATAATTGTATTACTTTATTGACGATAGTGATGTGCAGAGATTCATAAATTTTATCGAATGTAGTTTTAGGTTTAGGACTCAAAATTTATTTATTAAATTGATTTCTTAAATGTATACAAGTGTAGAAAAATCAGTTTGCACCATTTAAGGGGTGAATGTACTTGTGAATATGAACAATTTTCACTATGTGGACAAACCTCTGAAATCGCAAAAAAATATCAATAAATTTTTAAAAATGGAATCTAATACGATCGTCACATAGGATCGCTGGCTAGCACAACTACTACCTCCGGCAAACTCGCGTCAATGCTCAATGCAAAACAAAGCAGTTTCGAATTGACGTTGCTTCGAAAAGTATAAACTGTCAGTGCAATGCGATTGTGATATAGTTTTGACCTGGCTTTGGATTTCAAATATTGATACTGCATTACTGTTGACCCTTGCTCGTTAATTTGGACTCTGTTCAAGCCCTTTGTTGTGGATTTCGTCGATATGACCGAACGTACGCAGAGAACTGTTCTAAATAGTCAGACACGTGAGTTCGTAATACGCCTTCGTAACTATTTCGATCGTGAAGCTCAAAATGGAGGGCCAATTTTACCTATAACGTCAGTGGTTGAACGCGTAGCTGATGCGCTTAATATTGGACAACGAACTGTTAGACGGATAACTAAAAAAAAATATGGCGAGACTGGCACAGAAGAAAATAAACTTCACACACCAAAAAAGAGAAAACGAGCAAAACCAGTCGTAGGCATCGATAGCTTTGATGCCGATGCTATCCGAAGACATGTTTACGGCTACTATTTACAGAAGGAGTATCCAACAAGAAAAAAGTTGGTGCATTCACTGAAGGAAGCTGGATTATTCTTCGGTGGGGAAAGTTCTTTAACGAAGATTTTGAAGACCATTGGATTTCGATACAAAAAATGTAACAAACGCAAAATATTGATGGAAAGATTTGATATAGCGATGGCAAGGTATACTTTTTTACGGCAAGTGAAAGAAATCAAAAATTGGCAAAATGTTGTGTTCTTGGATGAAACATGGCTTAATGCTAACCATACTGTAGGCCGTTCTTGGAACGATGACACAGCAGCATCTACTTCCAAAGTTCCTGTAGGAAAAGGATCGCGACTTATAATTTGTCACGCCGGAACCATCAACGGGTTTGTCGAAGGTTCTCTCATGGCTTTTGCGTCAAAAACCACTGGAGACTATCATGAAGACATGAATGGAGAAAAGTTTACTGAATGGTTTACCTCAATGTTGTGTAGCCTCCCTGAACCATCTATTATAATTATGGACAACGCCCCATACCACTCGATGCAAATTGACAAGCCACCTGCCCAATCCCAAAAGAAAGCTGATATCGTCGCATGGCTTCGTAAAAATGGCGTAGATGCAAACATGAATATGTTAAAAGCGGAATTAGTACGTCTTTTAAAAGAAAACAAACCAACCAAGATCCGATACGTCATTGACGAAATAGCATTAGAACATGGGCACAGAGTTATACGGTTACCGCCTTACCATTGTGAGTATAATGCGATTGAGTTGGTGTGGGCTCAAATTAAGGGATATGCTGCAAGACACAATACAGAACCCCCATTTACCACAAAAAAAATGCTAAAATTATTAGAAGAAGCTTGTGAACATGTGACTAAAGGAGACTGGGAAAAGGTTGTGAATAGAACTGTTAAATTAATAAGGGAAGATTATGAAAGAGATGTGAAAATAGATAATATTATAGAAAACGAACATATAATTATTAATGTATGTGATGATAGCAGTGACGACAGTGAAAATAGTAGTATGGACGAATCTGATTAATTATGGCCTTTTGTGGCACCTTTTTTGGTATCTTTTGTATTCATATGTTTCTTGTGTGCATATAAAGTATGTATATTCATTTTCGTTCAAATATTCAGTTCGTTCAAATAAATTAAATAAACATATACATTTTTGTTTTATTAAACCTATTTAATCAGGTACAAAAACAAAACTTAATTGTTTTTTGTTCGATAATAAATTGACATTCCACATCACTATTGTAATGTGTCAAACCGGCCATCATAGCGTGCCGCTAGTGTAGTAAGGTCGCAAGCGTCTAATTTTTGACCACACAACAAAATATATCTAAAACAGTCGTCAGTATTAAGAATTAAGATGTTTCAGTATTTGACCTTTAGTAACACATTCTTATTTGTACGGTCAACAGATAGAGAGCGAACCAAATTGTTCTGTTGATAATGTCTACGGCGGGCAAGCGAAATTAAAATAAATTGCCCTCCAGTGTATCGGAACGGGGAGTAGGTAGGTAATACAATATACCGGGATAGTTAAAAAAACTGTTTGCGCCATACGAACGAGGCGATAATGTTTGGTAGCTAGTTTTGCTAGCTATTGATTAGTTCCTGCCATTGATATAATACTGAACCAAGATATGCCAGTATTACTAGTAGGTACCTACATGTTAGTAAAATTGTTCTTAAAAGTGTTAGTATAAAATAAGTGCTAATAAGGAAGGGTTATTAGCATTTATTTTACTAACACGGTAAAATAAGTGAAGGGTCATTACATAGGACAATTAGGCTACATACACTGGTACAATTTTCTTTTTTTATAATTAAAACTAGATGATGCCCACGGCTTCGCCCGTGTGTATTTAGGTTTGTAAAAATCTCGTGGGAACTTTGATTTTCCAGAACAAAAAGTAGCCTATCTGTAGTAAATAGTAACCCGTCCACAAAACGGAAAAATTCCGTGGGATCCTTACGATTTCGGAATGCAATTCCTTACAGCATCAGGGTTGAGGAGTTGGACATGTACCTACTCGAGGTCATTCAACCATAAAGTCTTTAATTGGTATCCCCAATATCAATTTAAATAACCGACAGTGCCTAAATCCCATTAGTTTTGGGGATCAGATCCCCTACAGCATCAGGATTGAGGAGTTGGAATCCAAATTTTTTGTAGGACAGTGTCGCAATGTTTCTCTATCGATTAAAAAAAAAATTACTCAAATCGGTTCAGAAATCTCGGAGATATCGGTATACATAGGTAGAAAAACACAACTCCTTTTTTGAAAGTCGGTTAAAAAAGTAGCCTATGTCACTCCCTGGTTAATTCTCTACTTGTATGTGAAAGTCCCGTCAAAATCGGTTCAGCCGTTCCAAAGATTAGCCCGTTCAAACAGACAGACAGACAGACAGACAGACAGACATAAATTTTAAAAACGTGTGATTCGGTTATAGTATCGTTCAAATAACCATATGAGCTTAATATGAGGTAGTTATTTCGATATTACAGACAGACACTTCAATTTTATTTATTACTAGCTGACCCCCGCAACTTCGTTCGCGTAGATATAGGTTTTTATATAGGATCGGATCGGATCCCATAATTCTTTTATGTACTACTAACTAAAATGTAGCTTTAGTTACTCCTTATAACATTAAAAGTTCCATTAAAATCGATCCAGCCGTTTCGGAGATTAGCTGGAACAAATAGACAGACCGACAAACATAAAATATAAACGCACACCAGTTTAAAATAAGCCGTACGTTCAAAGATCCGGGTCCCAAGTTATTTGAACCCAATAAATGTGTGTCATTTCTGAACTAAAAAACCTATGACCTTGAAATATTTACGGGACAATATATAAAGTACTACCTTTCTAACAAAAAAAGAATGAGTGAAATCGAACAACGCGTTAATGAATTACAGCTAAATACACGTTTTAACTTTCATCCCCTCTCCCAAGGGAACCATGCTGAATTTCGGGATAAAAAGTATCCTATAACCTACCTCGGAGTATAAACTCAAATCGTACCAAGTTTCATTCGAATCCGTTCAGTAGTTTCGGCGTGATGCGCGGCCAAGATACAGACAGACAGACAGACAGACAGACAGACAGACAGACAGACAGACAGACAGACAGACAGACAAAAATGAAAAAAATTGCAGTTTTGGATTTAGTATCGATTATAGAGTGCCCTCCAATAAAAATTTTCAAAATATCTTCAATGTACAGAATTGGATCTGTTACAGTTTTATTATATTATAGATATATATAAAGCTACTTGAAGTTACGGACTGATCACCTCTCCTGAACAATTTTGTATGGAACTTTTTCACCATACTTTCCATGTGTGTAAAATTCAAAAATTCTAGGTCACCAAAATTATAGAGAGAGCTGAATGTGGAAAACTGACTCGAGTGCCCTAGGGGATCTCGAAAACTATCAGTCGGAGAGGTATTGTCTCGAAACAAAAAATGTTCAAAACCTTGGGCCATTGGGTGAACCGGTAAAAAAATATGGCCACCATACAAAAAAAATTTCGACTCCATACAAAATTTTCAAGAGGCTCTCCAGAACAATTTTGTATGGAACTTTTTTCCCTACACTACTTATGTGCGTAGAACTTATGGGTCTTCCTTCAGAAAATTATGAAACGTCATGAATGTGGAACATTTACCAGAGTACCTCATGGGTCCTCCAAAACTACCAGTCATACAGACATGGTCCCAAACAAATGTTATTAAAGACCTTGGGCCATTAGGTGAACCGGTAAAAAAAAGATGGCCGCCGAACAAAAAAAAAAATTCTCTCCATACAAATTTTTTGGGTAATTTTCAAGAGGCTCTCCAGAACAACTTTGTATGGAACTTTTTTCCTTTCACTATTTATATGCGTAGAACTTATGGGTCTTCCTTCAGAAAATTATGAAACGTCATGAATGTGGAAAATTTACCAAAGTACCTCATGGGTCCTCCAAAACTACCAGTCATACAGACATGGTCCCAAACAAATGTTATTAAAGACCTTGGGCCATTAGGTGAACCGGTAAAAAAAAGATGGCCGCCGAACAAAAAAAAATTTTCTCCATACAAATTTTTTGGATTCTTTTCAAGAGGCTCTCCAAAACAATTTTGTATGGAACCTTTTCCCTTAACTATTTATGTGCGTAGAACTTATGGGTCTTCCTTCAGAAAATTACGAAACGTCATGAATGTGGAAAATTTACCAGAGTACCTCATGGGTCCTCCGAATCTACCAGTCATACAGACATGGTCCCAAACAAATGTTATTAAAGACCTTGGGCCATTAGGTGAACCAGTAAAAAAAAGATGGCCACCGAACAAAAAAAATTCTCTCCATACAAATTTTTTGGGTTCTTTTCAAGAGGCTCTCCAGAACAATTTTGTATGGAACCTTTTCCCTTAACTATTTATATACGTCGAACTTATGGGTCTTCTTCCAAAAAAATTCTGAAACGTCACGATTGTGGAAAATTTACCAGAGTACCTCATGGGTCCTCCAAAACTACCAGTCATACAGGCATGGTCCCAAACAAATGTTGTTAAAGACCTTGGGCCATTGGGTGAATGGGTAAAAAAAAGATGGCCGCCGAAAAAAAAAAATCTCTCCATACAAATTTTTTGGGTTCTTTTTAAGAGGCTCTCTTAGACATTTTTGTATGAAACTTTTTCCTCCCACTACACGTATAAGTAAATAGAACTCAAAGATTTTTTCACAAAAAATACAAAACGTAGTGAATGTGGAAAAATTACCAGAGTACCCTAACGGCCCTCAAAAACTATCAATCATAGAGGCATGGTCCTGAAACTAAAAATGTTCAAGACCTTAGGCCCTACGGTGAGCCAGTAAAAAAAAAGATAGCAATGGAACAAAAAAAAATCGTGTCCATACAAAATTTATTTTTAATTTTCAAGTGGCTCTCCAGAACATTTTTGTGTAGATCCTTTTTTTTCCACTAAACGCATGCGTAGAACTGATTAGTGTCCTTTCAGAAAAGATACGAAACGTGACACCAATATTTATTTCTATCTTTCAAGACACTCTCCAGAATATTCTGGTATTTGGTATGGCCTCCCATTTCTTTATTTTACGAATATTGAAGAGACTACAAGGCCCGCGAGCTGCTTGCAGCTCGCGCACCGAGCGCAACACTAGTTAGTATATATAGATAATATATGCCATTCCTTTAAGATCAACATTACTAATATGTATTCCTCGTTTCATTTCGTCGTTGTCGTCATCGTGAACCCATAGATGTCTCTGCTAGAAATAGGTACCTCTATGAAAAGGAATTTCACACGCCACACCTGCATGTGGCCTACGTTGTTGCGTGGACAAGTTTGTAATTTTCTATGGAGTCGAATCGCGTCGCGTCGTATCGCGTCGCGTCGCGTAATATTCGTCGCTCACGCAGGACACCGCGTAAGCTTTCTTATGAGATTAAATTTTGTACTACTTTGGTACTTCTGTTTTGAAAACAGTGTTCGTAATCTACAAGAAAGTGAGAGTTACCTTTAAGGAAGTGTTCCTCTTTGACCGTTTTAATATCAACAGTTTGATCCCCTGTGTACCAGCGGTCTGTATCGACGTTACGTATTTATTTCCCCGGGGGATGAAGCGGGGTGATGAACTCGGAGCTTTTAAATTACTTTGCTTCGTTATTGAGAACTAGAAAATAAATATACTTTCGGTTTAACTTGGAACGCCATGTAGCCGAAACTTTTTTTCGACTCCCAATATTATGAGTTATTGAAGAGACACAACGCGGTTTCTAGACGTTATAATTTGTACAAAGAAACTGTACGAAAGTGTTCACATTCAGAAGTGCGTTGGAGCCGCGTTCAATTCCTTGTATCACAAGTAGTACACGCGTTCAATGATATACTAAAATAACCGGCCAAGTGCGTGGCGGGCCACGCGCAGTGTAGGGTTCCGTAGTCACAATCCTCGAAAAACAGATATAACTCCTTAACCTGTGAACCCTACTTAGCCATGATAGTTTTCCTTTAAAATTGATTATATATACTACTGCTGCGAATTTTTTCAAGTTCCTATATACTGCCATTTGGCAGATGGCTGACACTTGACTCTAATAAAAATTTACACTTTAAAACATCATATTTTACAAACCGGTCTAGAAATCGAAAAATGATGTTCCCATACCCACAGTATTTTTAAAAGACCTATTCAACGATACCCCACACTATGGGGTAGACGTACGGGACTTTACATGTACGGGAGCTACCCTAAAAAAAAATATTTATCAAAATTTTATTTCACCACTTTGTCGGCGTGATTAATATTTATACCCATGCCAAATTACAGATTTCTAGCACTAATAGTCTCTGAGATTAACCGAGGACGGACGGACAGACAGACGGACGGACATGGCGAAACTATAAGGGTTCCTTGTTTACTACGGAACCCTAAAAATGCGCTTACTACGCTTGCGAATTGCGATTATATTGCTTCGTGAATCAGGATTGTACCGACGCGGGAAAAATTCCGCTTTAATTTAGAAAACGTAGTTACATAAGTCACAAATTAGATACGTAGGTAGGTACATTATTTTAAGGCGGGAGCATATATTTCCGTTGCGGATCCATGGCAGCGGAACTAAATTGATAGATGCATATATACTCAAATGTCTGCATTAGATAAGGTAGTTTCGTTATATTATATTCTATTCTATTCTAAAGCAGACATTTGACTATGTAGGTATCTATCTTTTTCATCCCACTGGCTTCTGGCATTGTTACTGGCATGGCTTCAGGGCGGAGATATTCCTACCATACCATAAAACCTTTATTTTAAACGATTATTTTAACCTATTTCTTATACAGATTTTATTATATTTTTTAGTAATAATAACAAAAATAAGATTTTTTTCGACAAGGCTAAATTCAAACAAGGGTTCAATTATATTATTCTTTGATCGGGCGTCCCTTCCAATTTAGCTTCCATCCTACGCTGAATTATTAAAAATGCTTTGTGGACTTTTCCACAGCGCGATCTGAACCGGAAACTCCGTGTAAATGAAGAATATTTTTTAAATTATACCTACGCTTAAGCACAGTTTAATAAAATCAGACTAGAAAAGCATTAAAAATGTTTTAATACTTTATGTATTCATCCAATATAGGTATCTACTATTACTACTACTATTATTGCTGAATCAGACAAGATGTGTGGAGATACTTAAACCGTTGGTTTATCTTCGCACCCTCTACTCCTAGCACAAATGATGCATGTAGGGAAAAAGAAATAATAACCTGTATATATACTCGTAAAAATAATAAAATACGTGCCCAAAATCCATTTCAAAAATGCAAGTCAGATAGGTTTTATGTATAGCTGACGCCTTAATTAAGATTTAAGGTTTTTAAAAACCCCTTTTGATTTTTGGAGATAAAAACTAGTCTGTGTCTCTATCAAGCAATCTCTGTGCCAAACGCCAAGCTCTGTTCAGCGGTAGGTTTTAAAAAGCCCGTGGGAATGATTGATTTTCTGGGATGTAAAATTGTCTTGTCGAGGTTGCATCCTCGACAAGACCACAGACAATTTTACATCTCTATCTTTTTGCCAAATTCGTCAAGATCGGTAACAATTATAAATTAAAAATTTAATAAACCCCCGACATTCGCCATTTTGTGGCGGCGGCCATCTTGGATTTGCATAGTGCTATTCTACTAGTCAAGCCCTTTCATTTGATACCCACATAAAGGGAATTGTGAAATAATATGTAATCCGCCACTTTGTAGCGGCGGCCATCTTGGAATGATTTTCATCAAACATAGCTAACAACACTCTCGACTAATTCACCTTTCAAACAAAAAAAAACCGCATTCAAATCGGTTCACCCGTTTGAGCGCTACAGGGGAACAGACAAACACACGCACACACACACGCGTCAAACTTATAACACCCCGTCGTTTATGCGTCGGGGGTTAAAAAGATTGAGCCGTGAAAAGGAAGCAGACAGACAGTTATTTTATAATTTTAGTAGTCACTTTTACGCTGCACTCAGTTGCATTGCGTGTGCAATTCACGATAATAATCCTTGATACACTCATTTACCTGCCCCCTTTTGAATTTTAAAAGGTCCTTTTAAGCCTGAATCGTTTGAGCGATTCAATTTATCGCCACTCGACTTCTGCAGTGCCACTCCGTTTTAAAGCGTATTAAGCTTTTTATTTAAAGTTTATTTATACCAAAGTTGGAGGAGTGAGGGTAATAATGTGTATTCTTCAAATGTATACGGATTTCTGAACGATATTGAATTAAAAACATTTCCTATCTTTTTTGATTGGGGCGCTTACGCCCAATACATAGAGTGGCGCCTAGGTGTAGCGTCTTTTAATTATAAAAAAAATAATCTTAGCTTTATTTTCTAGTGAATAGTTACTACTGAGTAGTTGTTATCGAATAAGAAAAAGTTCGTTTAAAACCTGACTACGCTTAATAATTTAGTTTAATATAAAATAGTAATTTAATGCGAAAGCGTGGGGGCAAGGAATTAGTGGCGCCATCAGTTATGTCTATCCGAAACTATAATTTCATAATCTAGAAAACCGCGCGAATGTCACTTCTTGATTTTTTTCGTAAATAAAATGTAGCCTATGTCACCCGGACAATAACAACGAATCAATAGACACCTCATTCATCAAAATTGGTCCAGTACAGTACACACAGAATCTCATACGAAAATCGGCCACATACATACATACATAGACTGCTAAAATCATAACCCTTCCTTTTGGCTTTGCCGTAGTCGGGTAAAAAGACGGTGTGCCTCGGCTCCACTTCATTCCGTTGGTGTGTGTGGCACCTTATACTCAATGACTGTTAGGAATCAAATCTTGTCGTAGGTATTGGAAAGAAAAAAAAACAACAAAGTCTACACCCCATGCACATATAATATGCATAGTTTGCATCAAGTAGTTTTAATACATGAAACTTTGTACCATGGTTCCGCTTGGCGCTCCAAGTTCCGAGCACATTAAATAGAAAAGAAGAAGCGTCTTCCGGCGCACTCTAATGTGAAACTTACATCCTTCGATTAATGACTCTCTAGATAGAGTGAAGCGCTGTAGTCGCAACAAAAATAACGGGCCAACTTTGAAAGCGCTGTGTGCGTATTACGCACACACGTGTACGTAGGTACGCGTGTTTAACAAGCGCGCTGATTCATGTGGGCGTGCGCTGAGTGATACCAGTTCTTGAATATTTCCCATCAAGTAGTGGAATAATATATTTTGATTTTGAGGTGCATAATTATTATCTGTAGTTTGTTTTAAATTTAATTATTTTACATACTTATTAGTTTTTTTTACAGTTTATTTAAACACTAGCATCTGCCCGCGGCTTCGCCCGTGTAAATTTCGGTTTTAAACAAATTCCGTCTTTTTAAAAGCTGATCAAGGTTTATATACTATCCATGTATGTGGACGTATGTTTCACAAACGGAAACTCTAAGTATGGACTTATGGGAATATGGACGCCATTTTGATTTTTTTTGTTAATGCACCGAATTCTCTCAAAATCGATATCTGAAGTTCTTTGTGATCATAAAAAGAAAACTGATGTCAAAATAGCAAAAAATATACGCCATTTTGATTTTTTTTGTTAATGGATCGAATTCTCTCAAAATCGATATATGGGGTTCCCTGTGATCATAAAAAAGAAAACTGATGTCAAAATAGCAAAAAATGGACGCCATTTTGATTTTTTTTGTTAATGGATCGAATTCTCTCAAAATCGATATATGGGGTTCCCTGTGATCATAAAAAAGAAAACTGATGTCAAAATAGCAAAAAATGGACGCCATTTTGATTTTTTTGTTAATGCACCGAATTCTCTCAAAATCGATATATGGGGTTCCCTGTGATCATAAAAAAGAAAACTGATGTCAAAATAGCAAAAAATGGACGCCATTTTGATTTTTTTTGTTAATGCACCGAATTCTCTCAAAATCGATATATGGGGTTCCCTGTGATCATAAAAAAGAAAACTGATGTCAAAATAGCAAAAAATGGACGCCATTTTGATTTTTTTTGTTAATGAACCGAATTCTCTCAAAATCGATATATGGGGTTCCCTGTGATCATAAAAAAGAAAACTGATGTCAAAATAGCAAAAAATGGACGCCATTTTGATTTTTTTTGTTAATGCACCAAATTCTCTCAAAATCAATATATGGGGTTCCCTGTGATCATAAAAAAGAAAACTGATGTCAAAATAGCAAAAAATGGACGCCATTTTGATTTTTTTTATTAATGGATCGAATTCTCTCAAAATCGATATATGGGGTTCCCTGTGATCATAAAAAAGAAAACTGATGTCAAAATAGCAAAAAATGGACGCCATTTTGATTTTTTTTATTAATGGATCGAATTCTCTCAAAATCGATATATGGGGTTCCCTGTGATCATAAAAAAGAAAACTGATGTCAAAATAGCAAAAAATGGACGCCATTTTGATTTTTTTCGTTAATGCACCGAATTCTCTCAAAATCGATATATGGAGTTCCCTGTGATCATAAAAAAGAAAACTGATGTCAAAATAGCAAAAAATGGACGCCATTTTGATTTTTTTTATTAATGGATCGAATTCTCTCAAAATCGATATATGGGGTTCCCTGTGATCATAAAAAAGAAAACTGATGTCAAAATAGCAAAAAATGGACGCCATTTTGATTTTTTTCGTTAATGCACCGAATTCTCTCAAAATCGATATATGGAGTTCCCTGTGATCATAAAAAAGAAAACTGATGTCAAAATAGCAAAAAATGGACGCCATTTTGATTTTTTTTGTTAATGCACCGAATTCTCTCAAAATCGATATATGGGGTTCCCTGTGATCATAAAAAAGAAAACTGATGTCAAAATAGAAAAAAATGGACGCCATTTTGATTTTTTGTTAATGTACCGAATTCTCTCAAAATCGATACCTGAAGTTCTTTGTGATCATAAAAATGGAAACTGATGTCAATATGTGAAAAATGGACGCCTTCTCGAAATTATTTGTTACTATACGAATTCTTTCAAAGTCGATATCTGGGATCTCATTTTTTTTTCCTTTTTCAGGATACCTATTGATCCTATAATTAGAAGTCGATGGGTGGACGTAATAAGAAAAAGCCGTGGAGAAGAATTCTGGAAACCATCCAAAGCTACGGTGATATGCTCTGAACATTTCCGTGAAAAAGATTTATATTGCAAATAATCAAGGACGTCGAAGATTGAAAAAAGGAGCTATTTGGCTGAAATTTTGAATGAAGACAGATTATGCCCTGACTTGACACATAAGCTACTTTGTATCCCGGAAACGTATTCCTGTGGGATTAAAATAGATATAAAGTTCCAAAAACGCCATAGAGGGCGCTGACTGTTCTTAGGTAAATCACGCTCACAACACATTATTGCAATAGTTTGCTGTGAGGCATGCATTGGAAACATATAGGAATTCTAGATATCGATTTTGAGAGAATTCGGTGCATTAACAAAAAAAAATCAAAATGGCGTCCATTTTTTGCTATTTTGACATCAGTTTTCTTTTTTATGATCACAGGGAACCCCATATATCGATTTTGAGAGAATTCGATCCATTAATAAAAAAAATCAAAATGGCGTCAATTTTTTGCTATTTTGACATCAGTTTTCTTTTTTATGATCACAGGGAACCCCATATATCGATTTTGAGAGAATTCGATCCATTAATAAAAAAAATCAAAATGGCGTCCATTTTTTGCTATTTTGACATCAGTTCTCTTTTTTATGATCACAGGGAATGAGCGAACCCCATATATCGATTTTGAGAGAATTTGGTGCATTAATAAAAAAAATCAAAATGGCGTCCATTTTTTGCTATTTTGACATCAGTTCTCTTTTTTATGATCACAGGGAACCCCATATATCGATTTTGAGAGAATTTGGTGCATTAACAAAAAAAATCAAAATGGCGTCCATTTTTTGCTATTTTGACATCAGTTCTCTTTTTTATGATCACAGGGAACCCCATATATCGATTTTGAGAGAATTCGGTGCATTAACAAAAAAAATCAAAATGGCGTCCATTTTTTGCTATTTTGACATCAGTTTTCTTTTTTATGATCACAGGGAACCCCATATATCGATTTTGAGAGAATTCGGTGCATTAAAAAAAAAATCAAAATGGCGTCCATTTTTTGCTATTTTGACATCAGTTTTCTTTTTTATGATCACAGGGAACCCCATATATCGATTTTGAGAGAATTCGGTGCATTAACAAAAAAAATCAAAATGGCGTCCATTTTTTGCTATTTTGACATCAGTTTTCTTTTTTATGATCACAGGGAACCCCATATATCGATTTTGAGAGAATTCGATCCATTAATAAAAAAAATCAAAATGGCGTCCATTTTTTGCTATTTTGACATCAGTTTTCTTTTTTATGATCACAGGAAACCCCATATATCGATTTTGAGAGAATTCGATCCATTAACAAAAAAAAATCAAAATGGCGTCCATATTCCCATAAGTCCATACTAGTTTCCGTTTTTGAAACATACGTCCACATACATGGATAGTATATAAATCTTGATCAGCTTTTATAAGACAACTTTATTTATTACTATTGAACCATACGGGAAAATTCGCAATCCAAACCTGACAACACCAAAAAACGACGCGTTGGTTTTGTGAAAAAATGTATCAATGTATTAGTTTTGTTTTTGTAAATTACTATTAATTTTGAGTTACTTACTGATGGTAGGAGATTTTGTTCGTTGCTCGTAAACGTCCTCTGTAATTTCTGCAGATTTTTATCGCGCAAATAGTCATTTTCATCAAAATAAACGAATGCAAAAAATAAGCCGTACGTCCGTATCTCTTGAGGTTTCAATCGACACTGCGGAGCGGAGAGCGCTTTATGCGCCAACAGTTGGCAGATATTTTTATAGACGTTGTTGAGCCGCGTCACTATATCTAGGAGTAGGTAGATAATCAAAGCTTACATCCTAACAAATTTAAAATGCACCACCGACAAGTTCAACATATTATGCACCCCATCCTGTTGTACGCCTATACCTACTATGGTAAGTTCATTTGGTTTAGTTAGTCCATTCCACAGAAACCGCAAACCCGTAGTTCCGTTCAATGCTTCGTCTAGTTTTAACCGCTTCAACAACTTTGTGTTATAAACAAGTATAAATTGAAAATTTAAAAAACCCCGACATTCGCCATTTTGTGGCGGCGGCCATCTTGAATTTGCAATAGTGCTATTCTACTAGTCAAGTCCTTTCATTTGATACCCATATCAAGGGAGTTGTGAAAAAACATATTATCCGCCATTTTGTAGCGGCGGCCATCTTGGACCGATTTTCATCAAACATAGCTAACAACACTTTCGACTAATTCACCTTTCAAACAAAAAAACCGCATTCAAATCGGTCCACCCGTTTGAGCGCCACAGGGGAACAGACAGACACACACACACATACACACACACACACACAGACACGTCAAACTTATAACACCCCGTCGTTCTTGCGTCGGGGGTTAAAAAGAGACAAAACATCCTCCGGGGTAAGTAAGTAGGTACAGTGAAATTTTTCATAAATTCTAAAAAAGAAGCTAAAGAGCCATTGTTATTGGAGTGAATAGCTATCGTGTACTTGGAATAATTTTCTTAAATTATAGCTTGTTGGTTGATAAAGAGTCGGAATCATCCTACTATAATATTATAAATGTGAAAGTGTGGATGTTTCGATGTTTGAATGTTTGGATATTTAGATGTTTGGATGTTTGTTACTCAATCACGCCGCAACTACTGAACCGATTTGACTGAAATTTTAAATGAAGATAGAATATGATCTAACTTAAAACATAGGCTACTTTTTATCCTGGAAAAATCTACAGTTCCCACGGGATTTTTAAAAAACCGAAATTTATAGTTACAGCTATAGGTAGATTACTATAGCAAACTTTCTTGAAAGTAGATATAAAGGTTGGTGTCTAAGTTCATAGTGTTAAAGTCTGAAAACTGCCAATAGATGGCGTTCAACTAGTCGTGCCTCCCGCTTTTGCAGAACACGTGACATGCCAAGTATGGCGTCTGATTCACAATTCAATCAAACGGAAAGTCATGTTGTAATTTTTTCTGTAAACAAATTAGTAGTTATAACAATCAGAGTAACGTATCGAGTTGTAAGTTTTTTAACCAAAAGTGAATCACAATAAATATATAGAAAAAGTGCAAGAGTATTAATTGTGTGCCCTAAAAATTCAACATGAAACAAATTACGAAATTAGTGAGTACTGTAATAAACAGTTGGAAAAGGGAGCGGGAACGGGAACCGGAAATCCACGATTCCCTCGGGATTTGTGAAAAACCGAAACTCACGCGGGCGAAGTCGCGGGCATTCTCTAGTATTTCATAAATCATGAGATACGGATTCGTTACAATATTTAGCATTAAATAGACCTTTCTATATTATATCGATAACTCAGTCTAATTACAACCGGATTTAAGATCCTGTTATCCTGTGTTAAACACAATTCGCCCTTGTCAATTATCCGCTTCATTAAAATGAGTAAACATTTCCCGACGCCCCGAGAAAGAAGCAGGAAATTGGGTCAATGTGTATCGAGTAGCTATTTAGCGGAGAGGCCTCGCACATGGCTGAGTGGCGTTGAGAAAAACAGCGCCGGAATTATCGAGGGTAGTTAGAAAAACAACGTAAAAAGGCTCTTCCGTAACGTTCAATGGTTGCTTACGGTTTTTGAAGCTGTGAAGTTCTCTCCATAGATGAAAGGAATAATATTAAGAAATACATATAACAACTACCTTTTTTAATAAAACCTTTTGAACCTTTCTAAAACTTTGTCTCTGCGCTAGGGCAAACGATCTAGAATATTTTAGAACACATTTTACTAGATTGAAGAGATGCTCTAGCTAGAGTAAACTCTGCACATAATATTGTGCGACTGATGCTCTATTAACAATTTATGCTGTCTCTGTACCTTTGTGTCAAAAATATATAAGTTAGGGCCTGTCACCACTTTCCGATATATGTCGGATAGCTTATCCACAACTTTTTTTTTGTCACTTGACATAAAGTAATAGAGTGACAAAACATACGTTTAGACTATCCGACACTTATCAGAAGGCGGTGAAACAGGCTCTTAGTATCAAAAAAAGTAATTGCTTTGGTTACAAATTAGTCCTCAAGAAATCAACAATTTCCGAATGCCAGTCGCGCAACTGATCTCGTAATTCGTATCACATATTAAATTAGCTTCAGTGAACAACTGCAAATAAGAGAATTTTCAAAACAATGCGAACTGAAGGATCGCTGCAGTGTACATTAATGAAGAGCATAATAATATGTATGTACTTCTGTTAGACTGATGCCAATGTTTGCCCAGCATTCAGGAGTTTTGGTATAAGTAAGTGGTCGTTGGAAAGTTGCATGAATCCAGGGCGAATAGAGAATTCCATTGTTTAAACTTTAAACCAACCACTACCACCACCACTTCAGCGTTTTAACGTCCCATTGCTGAGCACAGGCCAGGCCAGGCTGAGAGATGGATTAGAGCTTAGACCTGCCACGCTGCTCCAATGCCGGTTGACGGGCTTAGACGACTATATTGTCACATAAGTGACAATAGCCGGGACCGACTGCTTAACGTTCTTTCCGAGACACTGGGGTGATACACCACCAACTACTAACTCCGGGCTTGCATTGAGAATTCTTGACAGACAAACTCAATACCTAACAAATATTTGCCCGACCCGGTAATCGAACCCGGGATCTCGTGTTCTGCAGTCGAATAGCTAATCACTAGACCAACGAGGCAGTTTACACGTTACAGTTTTAAACTTTAAACACGATAAAGTAATTATTATAGAGACCCAGATGCAAATTTATTCATCCGATAATCATAATTTGAGAATTCTAATTAAGCCGCAACTCCCATGCGATGTTGTTTATCCTTTTTCATTCGGGCGCTCTCGACTGGCCCTTCACCAGCCGTCCACTTTCACGAAATAACAGAAACATTGGTCTCTCAAAGGGAACTGTGTACGACGTACGTACTGCCTATTTATACCACTACACTCGTACAGCGGTCTGCTGCACGCTGTGTCCGCAAATTATGCTTATTCGGTTTCCGCCACTTGATTTAACGAGCACTTACTTTATGGTTTTAACGTTACTGAATAATAACGTTATTGAATAATTTTATGGATGTTTCCCTTAAGTAAATTGCTCAATCTCCGGGTAGAATAGTTCTATTCTAGAATAGAAAAGTTTTTTATTCAAATAAACTTTTACAAGTATTTTTGAATCGTCAATTGAATCTACCACTGGTTCGGAATACCGTTCCTATCGAGCGTCTCGATGGAAATAATAATTGTAATTTTATTCTTAACGCACGTATCGTTGAATGGAAGCAGGCGTTACTTTGCGGAATTCCATGATATACAATGAATATAAAATTATTTTGCTATAATCCGCTAACAGTGACAAATTTGTAGGCACAACACCACACAATCTTGTAGGCACAACACCACACAAATTCACCACAAAACAAACTCGACGATCGTTTCGCTCCGACACCGGAGCATCTTCAGGAGATGTCGACTTCACAACGGACGATTGCAAAGTGAGTTCGTGTCGAATGAGCGGTCTTATATATACTATCCCCGCTTAGTCATCTACCCTCCTTTCTCTTTCTCTCTGGCCACGCCCCCTAAATATGTTGAGCAACGGTGAAGATGACACATTTATTTGCTCATTCAGCAATTCGACACTTCTACCGCTGTGCCCAACTATTTCCAATTGTTCCAACACGCACAGTCTTAAACTTTTACAGCATGTGTGTAAAATTTCAAATGTATGACCCTCGTCTATCCTATGTCCACTATCCAAAAGATGTTTTGCGAAATGAGATCATAGAGGCTGGTTGTTTCTAAAGGCAGCCATATGTTCTTTATATCGAGTTACAAAATTGCGCCCAGTTTGACCAACATATATAGCACTACATTCGGGGCACTTGAGTTTGTACACACCTGACTTTTGTCCATTATTTAATTTATCTTTACCATTACAAATTCTTCTGAGCGTATTCTTCTGAGAACAAATAATACGCTCAGAAGAATTTGTAATGGTAAAGATAAATTAAATAATGGACAAAAGTCAGGTGTGTACAAACTCAAGTGCCCCGAATGTAGTGCTATATATGTTGGTCAAACTGGGCGCAATTTTGTAACTCGATATAAAGAACATATGGCTGCCTTTAGAAACAACCAGCCTCAAAGATCTCATTTCGCAAAACATCTTTTGGATAGTGGACATAGGATAGACGAGGGTCATACATTTGAAATTTTACACACATGCTGTAAAAGTTTAAGACTGTGCGTGTTGGAACAATTGGAAATAGTTGGGCACAGCGGTAGAAGTGTCGAATTGCTGAATGAGCAAATAAATGTGTCATCTTTACCGTTGCTCAACATATTTAGGGGGCGTGGCCAGAGAGAAAGAGAAAGGAGGGTAGATGACTAAGCGGGGATAGTATATATAAGACCGCTCATTCGACACGAACTCACTTTGCAATCGTCCGTTGTGAAGTCGACATCTCCTGAAGATGCTCCGGTGTCGGAGCGAAACGATCGTCGAGTTTGTTTTGTGGTGAATTTGTGTGGTGTTGTGCCTACAAGATTGTGTGGTGTTGTGCCTACAAGATTGTGTGGTGTTGTGCCTACAAATTTGTCACTGTTAGCGGATTATAGCAAAATAATTTTATATTCATTGTATAGCACGTATCGTTATCGTAGTTTGTCTTAACTAATAGGTAGGTAGGTACTTTTAGTAGGTATATCAACTTCAGATCTTATTTTGGCGCCCAAAATGTTACAGACCTCATTTTGGGCGCCAAAAAAACGCCAAGATAATGTAATCACAAAACTGAAGAAAATTGCAAATAATTTAAAAATGTGTATTGTTCTCATCTATCTATAATATAATAAAACTGTAACAGATCCAATTCTGTACATTGAAGATATTTTCAAAATTTTTATTGGAGGGCACTATATAATCGATACTGAAGCCAAAACTGCAATTTTTTTCATTTTTGTCTGTCTGTCTGTCTGTCTGTCTGTCTGTCTGTATCTTGGCCGCGCATCACGCCGAAACTACTGAATGGATTCGAATGAAACTTGGTACGATTTGAGTTTATACTCCGAGGTAGGTTATAGGATACTTTTTATCCCGAAATTCAGCACGGTTCCCTTGGGAGAGGGGGTGAAAGTTAAAACGTGTATTTAGCTGTAATTTATTAACGCGTTGTTTGATTTTACTCATTCTTTTTTTGTTAGAAAGGTAGTACTTTATATATTGTTCTATAAATATTTCAAGGTCATAGGTCTTTTAGTTTAGAAATGACAGACATTACAACCCTCAGTATGGGGTTCAAATAACTTGGGACCCGGATCTTTGAACGTACGGCTTATTTCAAACTGGTGTGCGTTTAAATTTATGTTTGTCGATCTGTCTATTTGTTCCAGCTAATTTCCGTAACGGCTGGATCGATTTTGATGGAACTTTCTATGGCATATAGGTGATGTTATAAGGAGTAACTTAGGCTACATTTAGTTTAGGTATAAAAAAGGATTATGGGATCCAATCCGATCCTATATAAAGCCTATATCCACGCGGTCGAAGTCGCGGGGATCAGCTAGTAGAAAATAATATCCTAATTAGGTCTAACAGGAAATAGAACTGGGAATTCGCACCGTAGCTTCAAAGATTGTCATGAAGACACTAATTTAGCCATAGTGCTACCATTAACTAAATTACCTATACCCAGTGATAATTATAACTGTTAGCAAGACTACTACACTGCAACAGCGTTGTTTAGTTATCATACAGTTAGGTAACAAATTAATGTTCTTTAGTAGCCGAGTATGAGAGGTCTTAACTTAAACAAGGTTGTTTTGGTATAAGTATTTAAATCCAGTATCTGTGTCCAGTGAGTCTGAGTAACTCTATCGAGAGGTCCATTTACTTAGAGGAAAACCTCCCAACGCTTTGCCACAAGACCAGTATGTCTGTAAGTCAGTAGAGACATAACATGCATATGTTCAGTAGAATATATAGAATTGAATGACGACCCGGTGGTATAGTGCTATTATATCGGAGTCTGATTTAAGCCGTGAGGCCGGACGGGCGCCGTCCGGCGCGTTATCCATACAAAACGTGAGTTTCCACGGCGCGGCGCGGCGTGTTAACAAGAGGTCTGACAATCGCTAGGAAAATGGAAGTCCTACTGTAAGATTACTAAACGGTGGCAACAGTTGCAGTTCGTCACCGTTAATCTAGGTAGAATTTCTTACGGTTTCTAATAGATCTATATTGGTCACGAGGTAGAGGCCGATTACATCTCAGATCCGTTTAGCGACAATTAACCTAATATTCCTATTTCCTACAGTAAAGAAAATAATATACCTAGATGGGCAATAATATAATATTTATTTACGTCGCGGCAAGCGTTATTACAACTGTACACGACTTCGTTAACATAAACTTTGAAACAAACACTTACGTGCAGTTGCGTACAAATTACAATCTATAGAATTAGGTACTATTAGACACATTATGAAGATACAAGAAAATGTATCGTGAATATGGCGAGTACTGATTTAGATCTATAGTAAAACTTGTTACTAGCACAGTTAAAATAAGTGTATTCAAGTTACTTAAATATTGTAAAATCTGGACTTGAATGTCTTAGATACGAATAGCCTCGGATGAGTTTTTGGACGATGCGACGCCATAAAAATTTTTTTGGCTAATAAATTGCGTCGTTTAGAAAAGTTAACAAGAAAATTTCTTCTTCTTTCCTTCTAGTCCAATCTCTATTTTACTCCGTTCTCTATCTTACTTCGTTTAAGCTATTTATTTCTGCACGATATCACTTAAATCTATCTATCTAGTCTGATACTAAAGGGTAATGCCGACTAGCCACTTCGATGTTTAGCTAGATATTTCTGGCACGATTGTGCTGGTCTATTTGAATACATTTGTTTTAAATGGAGGTAACTTCGAGGTAGCGAGCGACCGCGGGGCATCGCAGTGAGGTATCTTCGGTGTGTGTGTGTGTATGTGTCTGTCAGTCTGTTCCCCTGTAGCTCAAACGGGTGGACCGATTTGAATGCGGTTTTTTTTGTTTCAAAGGTGAATTAGTCGAGAGTGTTGTTAGCTATGTTTGATGAAAATCTATTCAAGATGGCCGCCGCTACAAAATGGCGGATTACATATTTTTTCACAACTCCCTTAATATGGGTATCAAATGAAAGGACTTGACTAGTAGAATAGCGTTATACTTGTTACCCTAATGCTAAATTACGTAAGTGGTCTCGTAATCTGTTAATCTGAGACCCAAGTCAAGTTACACTATTAACCGCATATCAAACCACGTTCCAGACGAAACAAACAAACAATAATATATCACGCAAACGGTAACCAAGCCGAATTTCAAAATTGTAACTTGCAAATGTCAATCTTATTATCCACAAAGCAGAGTATAGTTTGGATTGTACGATATGTCTCTGCATTGAGACTGCTTTGTATGCAAGAGGTGGAATGCATGCGCTGTTGTGTGCAAACAATTCTGTTTGCATTGTTAAAAATGTCGGTGTTATGTGATCCATTTTAAATTGGATCATTAATGCTGATTTATTTATGACAAAAAGTGATTTTATGCTACTACAAATCTTCCGTACTAATATTGTAAATCTGACCCCGTATATGTGTGTGTTTGTTTGTAACTTTTTGCCGCATTAACCACTGAGCCGGATTCAATGAAAGACACTAAGATAGATACTCGTAGATATATGATAGATATAGGAAAAATAAAAGATTCTCCTTGAGGCGCATTTATGCGACGCGTCTGATGCGGCCTTGTGCTGACTTGCCTGACTTGTGCTGTTTACTTTTAGTCCTAATTTTTTTAATTTTCTAATTTAAGCCTCAAAATAGATAGCCTAAAAATGACCCCCATATTAAAAATCATTTATTTACGTTACACGTATATGTGTTTGAGTCACAGAAATACATAATTATGTGTACCTACCAACCTTTCAAGTTTTAGATTGCGAGCTAATTGGCTGTGGCAGATGGACAGATAGACTTACGAGTGATCCTACATAGGTTCCATTTTTTTATTCAGACCTACGCAACCCTAATCTGATGGCGGGTTAGTTTTTAGATCAGTTTTTTTAGAGCATTGAAACTAAAGCTGATCTTATTTTAATGTTAACCAATCGGTTATTTTTTATACACGCTCTAGAAACTAATATTTTGTGTTTTTTTTTTCAGATTTCCTTATGCAGTAGATATGTAGTTTCAAAATAACTTAGGCTTAAAGATTTACGTAAATCTCTTTCAACTCTCAAATAAACTGTGATTGCGATAGAAGTGTTGAAGTATTTCACAATTTTCTGTTAAAAATAATATCGTAGCTAGTCGTGGCAATAAATGGGAAAACTATATCTTTGCAAACTTATTGGAAAAGTTCGAAGCTTCCCCGTGTAACTTGTTGAAACTTGTAAAAATATTGTAAACGCTTGAGAGCTTAAAGTTCCTAATCCTTGAAATAGCTACTTGCAATATTTTCCAGAGTTTCCCTTCTTATTTCCAATCTCTTAGAAAAGCAGACGTTTGGGTTTCGCACTAAGGATTAACAGATATACTAATTTGAAAATTACCAGTAGTGGCGTAAAATACGCGTCGTTGTTTTGTGTTACATGAGTAAATTCCCTTCCAATGAACCGTTAAACTTGTGTTTTACCAAAATTTTTAATGAACGGATGGCATTTGAACATACGACTTCCTTTAAGTCCAAACCTGTCGCAAACAAATCGCAAATATTTATCAATTTTAAATTGGTACTGTTTAAATTACCTGTACTGCATATAGGTATTAAATTTTTAATCTAATACATATAATAAAATCGTAGAATTGCCGTATCTGTACATTGAAGATTTTTGCAAAATAATAAATGGGGGATGTTAGGGATAAGTAATAGATTATAGAACGTAAAAAACCTATTTTTGAAATTTTTGTTTGTTTGTCTGTTTGTCTGTACATGTTTGTGCGCGCATCACGTAAAAACTACGGAATGGATTGAAATGAAACTCGGCATGATTTAAGTTCTTACTACGGAGTAACATATAGGATACTTTTTATCCCGAAATTCAGCACGGTTCCCTTGGGAGAGGGGATGAAAGTCAAAATGTGTAGGTACTTAGCTGTAATTCGTCCGATTTCATTCATTCTTTTTTTGTTAGAAAGGAAATACTTTAAAGATTACTGACTAATCTTTGAAAGGCTGGACCAATTTTGATGGGACTTTTACATTTTGCCAGTTACCTAAACATCCGCCAGTGAACTTTTAACAGTTTTTTAGCAAGGAATGAGCTCAAAGGAGCTTAGGAAAAACAAAATGATTCTCACGGGATTTTTAAAAACCAATATCCACGCGAACGAAGTCGCGGGTATCCGCTTGTATTATAATAATATACGCAGACTTAAGATCTGCGAAGGTGAAGGTGGAAGGTCTCAGATCAGAGAAGGTGATAAGATTGCAGAGTTCAGAAAACTCACCAGATCAGTGTGTGCCTACTATCACCTCAATTATGTAGATTTGGTGCTGAATGACTACTCACAAGCTCTACTGTTCGTTATATTATATCAGTTCAGCAAATATTGACATTCAATAACACTCGTGCCGCGATACTCGTGTATCGTCACAAAGGATTTATCGACCTTTCTTAAGGTTAAGGCGAGACGTGAAGATTTACCAATTTTCTAGATAATATTTACATTCAATCTGAAAGTACGAGGATTTTCACACACTTACTCACCTCAAGTGGGTATTTCGTTTACGTCTTGAGTTCTATAGGTAGGTAGATATATAATGTGATCTGTAGATAATATATGTACCTACTTATCATCATTATTGCTCTACTGCCCGATCCAGACTCGCGAGGCGCCTCCTAGAGGCTCTCGGCACGAGTCTTAACGAGTGGAGGCTGCAGGAGTGCTAGCCTTCAAGACTCTCGGTCCTCGCGTCTTTTGAATCGCGCCCGAAAGTCCTCGCCTCGCCTCACTGTCGCTCCATACAAAGTGGAACGACACCGAGGCAAGGCGAGGAAAGACGAGCGCACCGTCGTCACTCTCGCACTCACGTTGCCTCGTGTAGCCTCGTGGAGAGTCTGAATCGGGAATACAACTCAGGGCCCTGCTACTATACCTCGCATTTACACATTCGCTCGTGTCTCGCCTCGCCGTTAATGTCAACGGTATGCACGTTTCGCTCTCGCCGTTTCGCGAGCGTGAAACGGGAGACGAGACACGACTATGTGAATATACTTCTCGCCGTGTAAATAAGCCTGTAAAGTATTCATGACAGTTTAGTATAGTGATGACAGGTCGCGACTGCAGTTGCTATGACGGCCCCCGCGTTGTCCACTACGACTAGTGCCACGACTAGTGGCCTCCACAAGTCGCGGAAGAGATTTTTCATACATTTTATATGGTACCACCGCACACTGAGCGCTCGAGTGGCCGCGTTCGAGCCACAAGAAAATGTATGAAAAATCTCTTCCGTGACTTGTGGCGGCCACTAGTCGCCATCTAGTGGCTCAGTGTGCGGCGGCTGTAAGTCAAAAGATTACAAACCTGCATGCAGGTTGGGCGATTGCTATAGCAAACTATATCGAAGAGTTCGAAGGCGGCTTCTTTTCTTCTAAGAATTTACAATCATCATCATCATTATCAACCCGTTACCGGCCGACTGGGTACGGATCCCCTCTCAGATTGTGATGGGCTTAAGCCGTAGTCCATCTTGCTGGCCAAGTGCAGATTGGTAAATATCACACGCCTTTGATAACAAAATTTGCAATATCTACCCTCAATTCTCATTTAAGAAGTTCTGGTTAAGTTTACAATCGCTATAAAGGATTTTAGGAAAATCCTCTGGTTTTAAATCGATCTAGATGGAATTGCAGGTAAGGATCTAATATTTGCGTTCCGTCCTTGTAACCTGAATTCTTTCATTCTTTCGTTCGCTCGTGAAGTATTTCGTCCACGTCTCGGTTTCATATCTTCGGCGATCGGTGAGCGCTTTCGACGGCACTGCAAATATTGGACGCGGAAATTGGATTCTCAAGTAAACTACAAAACAGTTCTCGTTACATTTATTTATCGTATGTTTGCGTACCTATTCTTTTTGTAGGTACACCTACTTATTTACAATGAAATAATTATCTAGACGCACAGTAGTGCGTCAGGCAAGTTGCGGCCTTGATGCATATGATTTAGTTTAATGTATTATTTAATCCAACTACGTTTACCTAACGATTTCTCTGGTAGAACGAAATGGATCTGTTATTTTTGTTCGTTTAAATATTATTAGAAACAACTAAGGACCCAAATGTATACCTACTAACAATTTTTTCTTTTGTTTACAGGTAATGACTTGCTAAATTATTACAGACAACGCTGCAAATAATGAGTAAGAGTAAACTACTTAATATTAAAATAGAGTATTTTCTAGGAAAGCGGCACTTAAAAGCGACGTTTAGCTATACTTACGCGTCGCTACGTTAGTTGAAAAACATTAAAATTGATCAGACTAAAGCCTCATAAATTGCAAATGACTAAAGACCCCGACCGGATTTGAAACTAGCCAGACTTACGCCGATTATCTATACTAATATAATAAAGCGGAAGAGTTTGTTTGTTTGTTTGTTTGTTTGTTTGAACGCGCTAATCTCTGGAAGTACCTGTCGGATTTGAAAAATTCTTTTTGCATTTGGGAGTCCAATTTTTGGGGCAGGTTATAGGCTATTTAATATCCCTAAAATCCTCCCCTAAGGGGATAAAATGGGGGTAGAAAGTTTGTATGAAAGTCCTATGTTTTTAAAGTTACAGACCTGAAAATCGGCATTTATATTATTAGTTTTAAATAATAAAAAACTGTATATTTTATTTTAAAAAATCTTCCCTTAAGGGTGGTAAAATAGGGGATGAAAGTTTTAATGGGAAGTTTTAATTATGTTATTGTTATTATCAACTTGAAATTTGGAAAGTAGGTTCATTCTAAGGCTTAGATATCAGCCTAGAAAAGGTTTCACGAAAATCCTCCCCTAAGGGGGTAAAATGGGGGTAGAAAGTTTGTATGAAAGTCCTATGTTTTTAAAGTTACAGACCTGAAAATCGGCATTTCGATTATTAGTTTTAAACAATAAAAAGCTGTATATTTTTTTTGAAAAATCTTCCCTTAAGGGTGGTAAAATAGGGGATGAAAGTTTTAATGGGAATTTTTAATTTATATTATTGTTATTATCAACTTGAAATTTGGTAGGTAGGTTCATTCTAGGGTTTAGATATCATCCTAGAAAAGATTTCACGAAAATCCTCCCCTAAGGGGGTAAAATGGGGGTAGGAAGGTTTATATTTTTGAAGTTATGTTGTGTTTAGTTCAAGTGCTTAGTGAAAGTGTTTAGTGCCAGTATTTAGTGCCAGTGTTTAGTGCAAGTGTTTAGTGAAAGTGTTTAGATTCAGTATTTAGTGCAAGTGATAGCGCAAGTGTTTAGTGCCAGTGTTTAGTGCAAGTGTTTAGTGCAAGTGCTTAGTGCAAGTGTTTAGTGCCAGTGTTTAGTGCAAGTGTTTAGTGCAAGTGTTTAGTTCAAGTGTTTAGTACCAGTGTTTAGTGCAAGTGATTAGTGCCAGTGTTTAGTGCAAGTGATAGTGCACGTGTTTAGTGCCGGTGTTTAGTTCAAGTCCAGTATTTAGTGCAAGTGATAGTACCAGTGTTAAGTTCAAGTGTTTAGTGCAAGTGTTTAGTTCAAGTGTTTAGTGCAAGTGATTAGTGCCAGTATTTAGTGCAAGTGATAGTGCCAGTGTTTAGTTCAAGTGTTTAGTGCAAGTGATAGTGCAAGTATTTAGTGCCAGTGCTTAGTGTCAGTGTTTAGTGCAAGTGTTTAGTGCCAGTGTTTAGTGCAACTGATAGTGCAAGTGTTTAGTGCCAGTGTTAGTTCAAGTTATTAGTGTCAGTATTTAGTGCAAGTGATAGTGCAAGTGTTTAGTACAAGTGATAGTGCAAGTATTTAGTGTCAGTGTTTAGTGCAAGTGATAGTGCAAGTATTTAGTGCCAGTGCTTAGTGCCAGTGTTTAGTGCAAGTGTTTAGTGCCAGTGTTTAGTGCAAGTATTTAGTGTCAGTGTTTAGTGCAAGTGATAGTGCAAGTATTTTATACCAGTGTTTAGTTCAAGTGTTTAGTGCAAGTGTTTAGTTCAAGTGTTTAGTGCAAGTGATTAGTGCCAGTGTTTAGTGCCAGTGATAGTGCAAGTGTTTAGTGCCAGTGTTTAGTTCAAGTGATTAGTGCCAGTATTTAGTGCAAGTGATAGTGCCAGTGTTTAGTTCAAGTGTTTAGTGCAAGTGATAGTGCAAGTATTTAGTGCCAGTGCTTAGTGTCAGTGTTTAGTGCAAGTGTTTAGTGCCAGTGTTTAGTACAAGTGTTTAGTGCAAGTGATAGTGCAAGTGTTTAGTGCCAGTGTTTAGTGCAAGTGTTTAGTGAAGTATTTAGGTTCAGTATTTAGTGCAACTTATTAGTGTAAGTGTTTAGTTCAAGTGTTTAGTGCCAGTGATTAGTGCAAGTGTTTAGTGCCAGTGTTTAGTGCAAGTGATTAGTGCCAGTGTTTAGTGCAAGTGATAGTGCAAGTGCTTAGTGTAAGTGCAAGTGTTTAGTGTAAGTGTTCAGTTTAAGTGCTTAGTGCAAGTGTTTAGTGCCAGTGTTTAGTGCAAGTGTTTAGGTTCAGTATTTAGTGCATGTGTAAGTGTTAAGTGTCAGTGTTTAGTGCCAGTTTTAAGTTACTTTGCTGTAATAATTCCAGGTACGTTTGTATTATTATATATATACTAGCTTCTGCCCGCGGCTTCGCCCGCGTGAATTTCGGTTTTGAACAAATCCCGAGGGAATCGTGGAGTTCCGGTTCCCGTTCCCGCTCCCTTTTCCTACCTTTATACTTAAAATATCAAGCAAGGTCGCTATAGTAATCTACCTATAGCTGTAGATATAGATTTCGGGTTTTTCAAAATCCCGTGGGAACTGTGCATTTTTCCAGGATAAAAAGTAGCCTATGTGTTGCCAATGCATGCTACACAGCAAAGTATTGCAATAATGGGTTATGTGAGCGTGATTTACCTAAGAACAGTCAGCGCCCTCTGTGGCGTTTTGGAGGTCTATATCTATTTTAGTCCTACAGGAATACTTTTCTGGGATAAAAAGTTACTTTATGTGTTAAGTCAGGGCATAAGCTATCTCCATTTAAAATTTCAGCCAAATCGGTTCAGTAGTTGCGGCGGAGAAGAGGAACAAACATACACACAAACTTAATAACTTAATAACGCCTTTATAATATTAGTGTGATTGTTATTTTCCTCGCTAGAAAGCTCCGATACTCGATAGCATACGCGTCCGATCGCTGCTAAATTGTGCGTTGTGATAAAATATGTAATCCGCCATTTTGTAGCAGCGGCCATCTTGGACGGATTTTCATCAAACATAGCTAACAACACTCTCGACTCATTCACCTTTCAAACAAAAAAAACTGCATTCAAATCGGTCCACCCGTTTGAGCGCCACAGGGGAACAGCAGACACACACACACACACACACACACACACACACACACACACACACACACACACAGACACGTCAAACTTATAACACCCCGTCGTTTTTGCGTCGGGGGTTAAAAATGCTATAGGTCGTAAAAAAGTAAATGACAAAAAATGTTATTGTGGGATATCCATAAGAGATAGACATATACCATCGCGGAGTTTTCTATAGACCTTTTCAATGTGTACAATACTTAGTACATTATATTGATAAATCTCGTACGGTTCAGCCTGCGTTTGCAATGTAAGCGGAAAAAATGTAATTATTTACGACATCACATTAGAAACCTCAAAAATAACAGTATTTCTCCACTATTTAATGGATGTTATCATACATATAAACCTTCCTCTTGAATCACTCTATCTATTAAAAAAAACCGCATCAAAATCCGTTGCGTAGTTTTAAAGATTTAAGCGTACAAAGGGATATAGGGACAGAGAAAACGACTTTGTTTTATACTATGTAGTGATATACGTACATTAATGTATCACACTAATATTATAAAGGTGAAAGTTTGTGTGTGTCTGTATGTTGGCTGAAATTTTGAATGGAGCTACATTATGCCCTGGTACACATAGGCTACTTTTTATCCCGGAAAAGTATTCCTGTGGGACTAAAATAGATATAGACTTCCAAAAACACGATAAATGGCGCTGACTTTTCTTAGGTAAATCACGCTCACATAGCACATTATTACAATAGTTGCATGCAACTCTTGTCATACGCATACAGATGCACTTTTTATCCTGGAAAAATCCACAGTTCCCATGGAATTTTGAAAAACCGAAATTTATAGCTACAGCTATAGGTAGATTAGGCTATAGCAAACTTCCTTGAAAGTAGCGGGAAGGGGAACCGGAAATCCACGATTCCCTCGGGATTTGTGAAAAACCGAAATTCACGCGGGCGAAGCCGCGGGCAGAAGCTAGTTTATTTATAATTATAAATAAAAAGTGAATTGCAGGCTACAGCGGTTTAATTAATACAATTAGGATTAAACTTTCAACGAACGTAAGGTTTTATTACCTTACGTATAAGTTTTTATAAAAAATCTTATTTTTGTTTTGTGTTTGCTCGACTTGGTAGACGCACTGCCGTTCCCCCAGATCACAATGTAAAAGACCACTTTAATGACAAAAAACCTTGGGAATAAGTTGCTCTAATAGCTAGTAGTTCTAAAATATACTTACGGCCTGTTTCACCACCTTCTGATAAGTGTTGGATAGCCTAAACGTAAGTTTTGTCACTTTCTTACTTTTTATGTCAAGTGACAAAGACAAAAGTTGTAGATAGCTATCTGATACTTATCAGAAGGTGGTGAAACAGGCCCTTAGTCTAAGCGATATCGTGTGATGGTGATAATATCAAGAATATCTATTTGAATTTGTTCTGTGCTCTTCTCAGACCAAGACGCATTTGAAACACTCGTAACTTATATTTAAGTTTTCGTAAATAATTAACCTCACTTTCTTAAACGTGTTTAACTGACATTAACAGGTATAAATTAAAAATTAAAAAAACCCCCGACATTCTCCATTTTGTGGCGGCGGCCATCTTGGATTTGCAATAATGCTATTCTACTAGTCAAGCCCTTTCATTTGATACCCATATTAAGGGAGTTGTGAAAAAATATGTAATCCACCATTTTGTAGCGGCGGCCATTTTGGACCGATTTTCATCAAACATAGCTAACAACACTCTCGACTAATTCACTTTTCAAACAAAAAAAACTGCATTCAAATCGGTCCACCCGTTTGAGCGCCACAGGGGAACAGACACACACACACAGACACGTCAAACTTATAACACCCCGTCGTTTTTGCGTCGGTGGTTAAAAAAGTGTATACGAATTGTACGCATGTACGAGTATATAGGTACTTATAGTAACAGATAAAAGCTAGGAAATGGACATTTTCCGATAGTGGACATTACCTAACATACTAACATAAGAGCCTCGAAATCGAATCCCATCAGTCATAGTCGGTTCGTTGTGAATTACGTCGCTCGACCGATAACGGGCGCGGCGGACATTCCTGTGGGAAAATGGCCCTTTGATGGCGCTGATGACGCGTCATTAGCGATAGCGTCACACTGGCTCCCGTGTCTAACTGTAGCTGCAAGTGGCGTGTTCCACTTGCAGCTACTATGCTTGACCACATTAAATCTACACCGCTACAAACGGAACACTGTTAATTAACTTTCGAATTTTCAAGTTCTATGGACACGAAAATTACCTACTGCGTAGGTCCTAATAGTATAGGACCACCAGCGAGGCGGATATAGTGCGCGGAGTAACCTCTCAGTTTTTCAAATTTTCATTTAGTGACTGATTCGAACCGTGATCGCTTTCTATGGGCCTGATAAGAGAAAGCTCAAAGTCATAACCAGTCTTTAATTTTTTTTTTTAAATATTATTACTTTTATTTTTTGTTCCGCTAAATATGTTGGCGTGTTTAGTAGGAAGATTAGGACTAGGTACTCTGGAGTAAATAGTTACATAGCTAATCTAATAATCGCATTGTTTGAATGGATACATTTTAATACAAATCGTCAATTAGTTTATCACAGTGATAGCAACTAAAGGGCGGAAAGCTCGTATTAGTAATCGGTTCAAAAGACAAAGGAAGGGTCTAATAGACCCCGAGATACGTAGCCGTCGTGAACAATAGAACTTTATTCAATTTGAATAACTTACAGTTATAATTTGGTGAGTTTGGCGATACTGAATATTGATTGTTCTGCCTCGCGGTGGTACAGTCACACAAAATAATTTTAATTAAATATATATTTTTTAATTTAATTTAATTAATATACGAGTATGTCCATGTCCATGTACCTACGTAGCAATGAGTTGTTATTTTAGTTTTTTTTATAGCATTCGTTGTTACTGAAATGAGATGTTTTGAGATAGATGAACGAATTTGGTACGGAATGTTTTTTTTTTTTTAATTAAAATTATTAAATTAATAAAAAACTATAGTGACCAGCGTTAGTCCGCGTAGATTTTTAGTACTTACTTTAATAATTACTAGCCGACCCCCGCGACTTCGTTCGCCTGGATATAGGTTTTTATATAGAATCAGATCGGACCCCATAATTCTTTTTTGTACTTAAACTAAATGTATCCTAAGTTACTCCTTAACATCACCTATCTGCCATTGAAAGTTCCATCAAAATCGATCCAGCCGTTTCGGAGATTGGCTGGAACAAATAGACAGGCCAACAAACATAAATTTAAACGCACGCCAGTTTAAAATAAGCCGTACGTACAAACATCCGCGTCCCAAGTTATTGGAACCCACTAAATGCCCGTCATTTCTGAACTAAAAAACCTATGACCTTGAAATATTTACGGGACAATATATAAAGTACTACCTTTCTAACAAAAAAAGAATGAGTGAAATCGAACAACGCGTTAATGAATTACAGCTAAATACACGTTTTAACTTTCATCCCTTCTCCCAAGGGAACCATGCTGAATTTCGGGATAAAAAGTATCCTATAACCTACCTCGGAGTATAAACTCAAATCGTACCAAGTTTCATTCGAATCCATTCAGTAGTTTCGGCGTGATGCGCGGCCAAGATACAGACAGACAGACAGACAGACAGACAAAAATGAAATAAATTGCAGTTTTGGCTTCAGTATCGATTATAGAGTGCCCTCCAATAAAAATTTTCAAAATATCTTCAATGTACAGAATTGGATCTGTTACAGTTTTATTATATTATAGATAAAATTGTTTTCTTATGAAACGATATAATATAGAGACTTATTTATTCGGAGGAGCGAAATGTACAACAAAGAGATCAGTGAATAACTCATGACTAATACAATAATAAAAGTTTCCAACTGTTATTTATACTTTTAATTAAGTTATATCTGCTTCTTGGAACTGGTCATTGTATTCATTGTGTTCATATTATAATTATTCACATTAACCACCAATTAAATTATAATTCCTGTTAAAACGATACAAAACCGCAACAGTGCGCATTGACCTGTTCGCACTTGCATTCATCTATCTGTTCACTGCCACAGCTTATTGGGGAATTATTAATATTAGTGCAACATGAAAAATTTATTAATTATTGTATTGATGTACCTACTACCTAGTGGGGAATGCGGTTTGTGGGTGAGGTGAAAATTCGACAATCATTTCGCCATTATTAATTTTATTGGCAACCTGCGGTCAGTTTCATATGCTATACAAAAAGGAAAGGGCGATAATATTGGCGGGGCACTTTTTAGCAAATAGGGTGTGTACGACATTCTATATTCAACCTACCCAGTATTAAACTGTTAGCTTGGAATTGTAAAAGCGTAACGGTTTTTAGATAGTATATAAAAGTCTTATTAATCTGGCTTCCTATACTTAGTTGTTACAGAGCAGAGAAGAAAAGAAAGCCAGCCAGGTCTATTTTGCTACTTTCTCGGACTTTGAATTTTCTTTAAAAAAAAAATAATTAATTATTATACGATTATGATTTACAGAAAAGCAAAAGAATTATTTTTTTTAAAGTACCATATACATTGTACACGTATGTATGTTTGTATGTGTTAATACTATAGAGGTGATTAATGATAAATAATTATTTCTATGGAGGTGATGCTATTTTAAACTTATCCAATAACTTACTTAGCTAAACACGAAGCGTAGGTAGGTACCTACAGCTTTTCGTGAACTAGGAAATATTATAACGGCCATTTCTTTGATGGTTTTCTTGAGAGCCCGCACTTTTCCGTAATAACGTCCCACAATGTTCCCTTTGTCAATGTAATTGCTCCGACGTTTGCGAGTGGCTTCATTTTACACCTGACCTCAGCGCCAAATTCAGCAAAACGCAATTTGTGCGGTCGACGACACCCCCCTTTGTAATCTCGGGTTTCTAGAGTATTTACTGGATGATATGTGCGTGGTATAGTCACTCTTAAAACTATGTGTTTATGGCACATAATGGTGTAAGGATGTCTCGATTGATATGCGACCTTGGGCATTGTTACGTGAAGATTGACTATCTCGTCGTACTTGTAGGAACTATTGGGAAATTGCTGAAAAATCTAGTTGGAATATCGAGGGCTTTGATATTTTGTCTGGTAGTCTGAAGGAGCTCGACATTTAACGCCTATAAAAACCTTATATTTACACTATATGATATTCTAAGAATATTAGCTGATCACAAAATATACAGAGTTACCATTCAAGACTATTTCTAGAAAACTTTGATGATCCACTTGATAGACAATTCTCGTAACTCAATTAATTAGGTTACGTGTGATTGCATTTGCAGTGATGATTTATATCAATGCCAACACTAACTATTTGAAGTCAGACAGCATGTTCGTGGAAAAATATAAATATAAATAACGAGCTGTCACCGGTGACTTCGTCCATGCGGATTCATATATCTCATAGAAATTTTCAACCCCTATTTAACCCCCTTAGGGTTTGAATTTACAAAAATACCTTCTCAGAGGATGTCTACGTCATAATAGCTATCTGCATGCCAAACAGCCCAATCCGTCCAGTGGTTTGAGCTGTGCTTTGATAGATTAGTCAGACAGTCAGTCACCTTTCCTTTTATACTATACATATTTAGAAGATTAGTGTCCCCGAAAGAAAGTCCATTTTCATCCTGGGAAACCATCTAATGGCGCGAACTCGATGCAAAGCTGCTAATCACGAATAATCCAACATGAAGGTTCCTGTGGTAATTTGTAGATCACGGCCCTCACATTTAACCCACTTTCGAACTAAACTTCTATATATGGAACTAATCCATTTGATCCATCAATTTCGCGTGCACGCCAACCGCCTGTTTGTGTTGAGACTTAATAACTGCCTGAGCGCTTTTGTTAAAGATAGGGGCGATTATTAACGTCGCCGGGCACATAAATCATCGACTTTATCAGTGTTTTATCCTGTGTGCTTAGTCTAAAGCGGAGCACTCGAAAACGAACTCGAAAACTATTGATCGATTTCAGAGTAAAATAGACCTAAAATGGCTTGTATTAAGGTTTGAGTTTGCCAATACATTCAGCATTCGAACAATGCTGAATGTATTGGCGAACTCAAACCTTAAAACAAGACATTTTAGGTCTATTTTACTCTGAAATCGATCAATAGTTTTCGAGTTCGTTTTCGAGTGCTCCGCTTTAGACTAAGCACACAGTATTACCATGTAATTAAGTTAAAATCCCTCAACTACGAACCACCACGCTTTTGAGCAAAAATGTTCCGTGTAAAAAAACCTACTCGAAATTCAAATAAAAACTTCTCCCCGTGTAGGTGGTTAATTACTTAGGTACCTACAGTATATTGAATCGAGAGATGTTAATAAACTAATTACATGATTTTATTTTAATTATTGGCAACATATTTAAACCGTGTAATTAAGTTGTAATTCCTAACCGAGAAACAACAATAATTTGGAGCAAAAAATGGTCCGTAAAATGTTATTTATTAAGAAAAAAGCTTTTACGAATCAACAAGTGAATCTACTACTGGTTCGGAAGGACGTTCCAATCAACTAGCAAAAAAACTCAGATTATATTACTTTTTGTGCTAGATATTAAATTGATCTAAGATCTTATCTAATTTAGTTAGGTATATCATCCTGTATGCTTTATGTCGTTATTACCCACGCACATGTTAGAAATTCCGTCCAATCATTCGACTTTCGATCGAACTTCTACACTTTATTAACTTGAGGGTTTATTGAATGTCCGACCGTATTCAGTATTTCTTCCAATTCAGACAAACAACATCAAATTCGAATGTTATACAAGGTTTCGGAGGTCACCTTCAATAACATTGGCGTCCTGGATCATATAAAAGACTCCAGTCTTGAATGTTTCCCAGATAGCCATTATTTGGTCAATTGATGCTGAACGTAAACTGCTGGGTAATGGTCTCTTTTAGGGACATCCATGCACCGCGATTTTGTGCCACTTGAATCCACTGTGACTGTTTGGGTAATTTTTAATTTAATTACTTTTGGTCACTTTTTATTTATTTAGTCTGTTGATCTTTCTATTGATCTTATAAAGACGGCCTCTCTGGCGCATGGATGAGCGCTGTAGTCCTGGGAAGTGGGAGGTGAGGGAGGAAAGTGGGAGGTTCTAGGTTTGATTCCCGGCGTAGGTAATATATGAATTTATCTTATACCATGACTAACGGACAAAGCACAGTCTAACCGGTGGTCTTTTAAATTTAAAAAACTTTAATCCCAGAAACCTAAAATGTGAACCTATATAGATTAGGGATATTGTTTTTATTTAGCGCAGCCAACGACTTACTTGTCGTGGAATAAATAAGAAGTTTTATGTCTATTGAAGAGATCCACTAGCTATTTAATTGCTGTGATAATTGTATAAAATTATACAGTATCTACTATCTACATGTGAATGTTATTCAAGTTGACCTTAATCCTTTACGATTAAAAAAAAAAATCAGCCAAGTGCGAGTCGGGCCTCGCTCTTTCAGGGTTCCGTACATAATTATGAACAATATAATATTTTGGGTCTAAGAAATATTTAATTTCCGAGCTAGACATCGCAACAAACCGTGAAAGAAAAACCCAAAAAAATGTTCGTTTATTTTGGTCACAGCTTATAAACTATTTAATAAATCGTTGTTTTCAGTATTTGTTGTTTAAATAGAGCATATAGCACATAATATACTGAAATATCATATTCCCAACTAGTTTAGTTTTTGAGATAGCCCCCGTCACAAAAATGGTCTAAAACTGACAACTTTGATGGCCTCCCATTCCCTTATTTTTTGAGATAAAAATTAAAAAAATATATATTTGTACTCTACTTAATGAGCTCTAAACAATGATACCCCACAAGCTAGGGTAAAGAAAAAATTTTTTTTTCCGGCTCCTTTTTCATGTATGGGAGCCCCCCTGAAAAATAATTTAATTCAATTTCTAATTCAATATTTGATTTTGGGTTAACGTTTTACACTAAATACCATTTCAGGTTTGTAACTCATTTCGTCTGCGAGCTAGAGACCTGTGACCGGCGGACAGACGGACAGACAGCCGAGTGACATTAATAGGGCTCCGTTTTTTACCCTTCGGGTACGGAACCCTAAAAACGTTGCCGCTGGATATATTCCAGACAGTTTTTTCATTGTCTATGCTCCTTTTTCAAGTCTAGCCACATTATTTTTGCACACTGACTTAATTTTCTTTGTTTGCTACAGACTGTTTTTTATGGTTTTTCTCTATCAAAGTAATCTATTTAAATGGTCAAATCCGAATTAGGTATTGTGGTATTGAATTATATCATATAAGTACCCATAAGCCAACCAATAAAAAATGTCTGTGTACTGTGCTGTGCGCGCGGCCTCATAAGAAGGCTCAGGGTCACACAACGGGCGATGGAGAGAGCTATGCTCGGAGTATCCCTGCGGGATCAAATCAGAAATGAGGAGATCCGCAGGAGAACCAGAGTCACCGACATAGCCGCGGTCGCGAAGCTGAAGTGGCTATGGGCGGGGCACATTGCCACTTCAGCCACGCGCACACACGAAGAACCGATGGACGTTGGGGTCCCAAGGTGCTCGAATGGCGACCTCGCACCAGTAAACGAAGCGTAGGGAAGACCCCCCACGCGATGGACAGACGATCTCAAGCGAGTCGCTGGCAGCCGCTGGAAGCAGGCGGCACAAGGTCGTGTGCTGTGGCGATCGTTGCAAGCGACCTATGTCCAGCAGTGGACGTCCATTGGTTGAAACGAACGAACGAACTGTGCGCGCACAAGCTTTTGAAATGCATTATAGAGACAAAGAAAAATAAAGTAGAAGTTTATATTTTGCTCGAATATAGGTGTTTCAATAGGTGCAGGCCGCAGCGGAAGTGCCTCGGAAGCGTTTGTCCGAGGGTGCATGCTGCATATTGTATCATACAGACTTTTTTGGTAATATTTCGAATGTTTCACATGTCATTGTACAAAAACGGAGAGTCAAATTAAAAAGTTAGCACAATTTTTGGCACGGGCGCAACAAAGGCTGTGTTGTTGCATGTAACATAACCTATTACACGACGTCACGTCGTCGGCTGCCAACTGGGAACTAGGCCAGCGGGGCCCGAGCGGCCCTCAGCTCCGCCACTAACAGATGTCCCTCGCTTGCGCCTCTGCGACTGTCACCACTGTCCTTTTACAAGCGGAAGCGTTTTCATATCACAAAGCTCTTGTGTACCCCGACTAGAGAACATGCATGTTTTGTGAGGAGAAATATTGGAATTATCCCTACTTCATATTATAAATGTGAAAGTAATTTGTCTGTCTGTTACGTATTCACGCCGAACAGATTTTGATGTAATTCGGTACAGAAATAGATTAGACCTTGGAGAAGGATATAGCCTACTTTTTATACCGAAAAATCAAAGCGTTCCCACGATATTTTCAAAAACCTAAATCAACGCGGACGAAGTCGTGAGCATCAGCTAGTCTACTCTAAGATGACCTAATTTGGTAATGAAAATACTTTATCAATAAAAAGGCCGTTTTTGGAAACGTACAGTACCTATGTGTAAAAACGTCGTTGTGTCTATCTTGCCTGCGTAAACACGATGTTTTGCATTAAATGACGTCACGTGGTAGTATCCAGGCCAACTGGTTCTCGGGCTTGAACAAGCCTCTGCTGCAGCTGAACAACGGGTTTGCCTAGGCAAAAATTTACTCGGTGAATGTGCGAAATTGGGGATTATCGCTTATTTTATGAAATTACCAAGTAGTATCAGAAATGAAGTTATGTTCATTTTGATTGGGACCCTAACCATGATGGAATAGTCAGCATTAGAAGACTAAGGGCCAGTTTCACCACCTTCTGATAAGTGTCGGATAGCCTAAGGGCGTTTGTGCACTTACTCGTTTTCGATTCGTTTTCGATTCGTGTTCGTTTTTTTAATGAACATCATAAAAACGTATACGAAATTCACGAATGACATTTGTGCACTTAATCGTGATTTCACTATACGTTTTAAGCATTTCGTAGATAAAACCGTGTTCATAATGTGTGCTGCATTTAATCGTCGTCAGCTTTTCGCACTTCTTTTATACATTCGTAGGCGTCGGAGAATAAAAAAATACTGGATACATCCTTTATTGATAAACAGAAGTATTCGAGGAGCATTTATCGATCATCACTTAATGAGACATCATGAAAAAACTTTTTTTAATTACTATCGAATGAATGTTGCTACTTTCGATTTAATATTGTGTCATATAAATGGACAGATTTCTCGGCAAGACACACGTTTTAGAGAATGCATAACTCCAGAAGAAATGCTGGCAGTAACACTAAGGTAAGTGATTTATGAATATTTCACACGGTTCGGTTAGTATCAAAATTATCTAAGCATACGTCATATATTTTGTGAACATCCCAAGTGGACATTACGCTCTTGTAAGAAAACAGTAACAACTAAGTATCAGAAATGATATTTTTTATGAAATGTTCATATTTTGCTGATAGTTTTTGACTACCAACCACAGGTATGGAAATTTTGATTATACTACAATATTTAGGTATTTTACTCGAAGTAAAACTAATTTGAATGAAACAAACGATTTATTTTAATGCCAAACTAAGTAGGTATTAATTTTTAATAATAATCAACTGCGTTGAATCATGTTTTGTTGGAATTCAAGAAATGCAAATACCTATGTTTTCCAAATACCTTACAACATCAGGACTCATCTCTGCCCTCTTTCCACACACCATTCCACTCGCGTCCTTATTTTAAAACGATTCGATGTGAAGAATTCACGAATATATAAACACGAAAACGAATCGAAAACGAGTAAGTGCACAAACGCCCATACCGTGTGCTTAGTCTAAAGCGGAGCACTCGAAAACGAACTCGAAAACTATTGATCGATTTCAGAGTAAAATAGACCTAAAATGTCTTGCATTAAGGTTTGAGTTCGCCAAAACATTCCAATGCTGAATGTATTGGCGAACTCAAACCTTAATACAAGACATTTTAGGTCTATTTTACTCTGAAATCGATCAATAGTTTTCGAGTTCGTTTTCGAGTGCTCCGCTTTAGACTAAGCACACAGTTATAAGGAAGGCTATGTCGAATCGTGTTTTCACGAAACACGAAAACGAATCGAAAACGAATAAGTGCACAAACGCCCTAAATGCCTACCTACCTTTTGACTTGATTCACGCTTGAATTGGTTCTATCTGCAAATATTTAGATTTTTAGGGTGTAAATTGCAAAAAAAAATCTTTGATTTTCAACTTCTAGAAGGTACCTAGGTATGTTGAAAACTTCATGGACGATGTCACTAGCAAAAAACTAGTCATTTTATAAAAGGGTATAATTATTCAATACTTGCTAGAATAGCCAAATGTAGCAATAAAATAGTTTCTAGGTTAAAAGCCTAGTATCGAAAGCTGCTTTAATTAAGCATAGTACAAAGAAGAGAGTTTTGCCCCAGTTAGCGTGGAGCACCATTATTCGGTAGTGAATGGCCCCGGCTAAAGCTTAATCTGCATTTTTATTACATTGTAGCTTTATTCTTCTTGGTCTTAGAACTGTGAACTCTTTAAATTATAAGAACGTCTTACGAGGCACTACTTGAAACTCGCCAATGGAGACGATAGTCTTGTATTACTTTCCAGTGGGAAGTTTTGAGGCTTCTAGAGTCGAATGCTATAATTTTTAAGTGGATGTCTGTGTGTGTGTGTTTGCAAGTGTGTGCGTATGTGCGTTCAGAATTATTTTTCGTCTCGATTATCTCGCAAATTAAACATGATATTGACATGGGACGGAGTTCATTCGACGCTTGAAATTGATTGGATTTTCAGCGGTCCAGCCATTTTTTGTGAAGAATCAAGAAACTTAATAAAGTAATGAGTTTGTTTATACTTCCCACTGCGAAGTTAGTCGTGTGGAGCTTTTGAGGGTCACACTCAGACATTCACTCAGACTACTTTTTTATGGAGATTTTGTTCCTACCATCGCCCTTTCGTCCAACCGACAAAACCAATGAAATTGTCAATTAACAAAAGCACTTAAGCAGGAGTTGCTTAAGAGGGGTTTATCTCTAGTTTATATTTAAACTAATAAATAAAATTGAAGTGTCTGTCTGTAATTTCGAAATAACTACCTCATGTTAAGCTCATATGGTTATTTGAACTGTACCATAACCGAATCAAACGTTTTTAAAATTTTTGTCTGTCTGTCTGTCTGTTTGAACGGGCTAATCTTCGGAACGGCTGAACCGATTTTGACGGGACTTTCACATACAAGTAGAGAATTGACCAGGGAGTAACATAGGCTACCTTTTTTAACCGACTTTCAAAAAAGGAGGAGTTGTGTTTTTCTACCTATGTACACCGATATCTCCGAGATTTCACAACTGATTTGCGTTACACGTTTGTTATGTTGCGATTTCTGAACTCGAGTAGGTACATATCCAACTCCTCAGCCCTGATGCTGTAAGGAATTGTATTCCGAAATCGTGGGAATCCCACGGGATTTTTCCGTTTTAGGGACGGATTACTACAGATAGGCTACTTTTTGTTCTGGTAAATCAAAAGTTCCCACGGGATTTTTAAAAACCTAAATCCACACGAGCGAAGCCGTGGGCATCATCTAGTATTTAAATAAGAATCAAACTTCGTTTGTATGGGCCGCTCTCGGAAGCGCTCGAGGTAACTTCTCTTCGTGGATTTTAGTATTTTAGCCAATAGCAAAAGAATGTCAAGGATTGCGATAATAGCATTGATTTGATTAAAGTTTCGTAATACTGTGGCATTATTATAGGCGTTCGTATTACGAAACACGAATAGTAGCGTATTGAAAGTTGATTACGCGTATTACAAAGCGTAGAGGAGAGTTTTGCCCCAGTTCGCGAGTGCCATCATTGTTCTATGTTCCACAATACACAAACACAAATATAATACACAAACACGAGTGAATCATAGTTCCCTGGTTGTACGCCACTCGTAGTTCAACGGGTCGCTGAGCTCTTTGATTATTTTCCTGGATAAACTGAAGTGGTAATATGCGCGGCACATCGGAACCGATGGTCGATGGGGTTACAAGGCGTCAAACCGGAAAGCGCAGTGTAAGCAGACCGCCTTAGATGGACAATCGACATCAAACGTGTCGCAGGAACCCGCTGATTACAAGTCGCGCAAGACCGAGATGTGTGGGACTCTCTACACGAGAACTATGTTCAGCAGTGGAGGTCTATCTGTAACTACAACGACGCCACGCGTGTTGGCAGTGACCCCTTAATATTTTACAACAAGGAGATTTCCTTGTTTTACGTTGTAGTGGATTTACTAAGGTGGTTGTTTCAATGTATGGTTTTGAAGGTAAACCAATTTTTTTTTTGTTCAAATCAAACTAAATTAATGTTTACATTAGTTTGTCCACATAAAAGTGTTCCTTTATATGTAGAGAGTTTACACTGTATTTAAATTATGCCATTTTCCCCTCTAACTAAATGTAAGCTTGAGCTAGAAATAAATACGACATAATCTAACGGCCTTAGATGTATCTAGAATGAAATATCTCCACGCAATCTATGTCTACTGATTTTAATTACGCTCCCCTCTACGATGATGAATGTAATGTATATATTATGGTACATAGGGTAGGCATATAGGGTGGTTGAAAGCCAGTACATTCAGGACTCGGGTTACGTAGCAACCGGTAGGAATAGGGTGCATTGCATCACATAATTTTCATACACTAATTGCAATACTATCTACTATTGCGATATTCCATTGTTTGATATCTATCTATCTATCTATCTATCACTACATAGTATAAAACAAAGTCGCTTTCTCTGTCCCTATGTCCCTATGTATGCTTAAATCTTTAAAACTACGCAACGTATTTTGATGCGGTTTTTTTTAATAGATAGAGTGATTCAAGAAAAAGGTTTGTAAGTAGAAAAATTGGACCCGGTAGGTGGCGCTAATAGCGGGCAGGATGACGTCTGCCGGGTCCGCTAGTAATAATATAAAGAGGCTTGTCCTGACTGACTGACTAACTGACTGATTATCAACGCACAGCCTAAACCACTGAAGCTAGAAACTTGAAATTTTCACAGTAGCTTCATTTTATGATGTAGGCGCACACTAAGAAAGGATTATTGCAAATTCCCACCTAGTTAAATAGGGGATTAAAGTTTGTATGAAAGTCCGTCATTTTTAAAGTTATATCAATGAAAATTGGTATTTTTGGTTTGTATTGTGGCTTAGAAATAAAAAAAACTGTTTCAGGAATATTGGAAATTCCATCCTCAAGTGGGTTAAATAGGGGGTGAGATTAATAAGAATCCAAGCGGACGTAGTCGCCGGCATCAGCTAGTATAAAATAAAATATCAAGATTCTTGTTGTTGAATGATAGGTAATAACAATTTATTGAAACTTTTCGAATTTTCTAAAGAAGAAAATATTGCGACTACAAGTAGGCATACTTTGGAGGTAATAAACAACTTGTAAACCTAGAGATTCGATGCCGAAAACGGAATTGGGTAGGGTGAATTGCGTCGACTCAGGCAAGCGTTGGATTGGAATACGCAAGGGCAACTTTTGTAACAAAGGTTGCAGGCTACATCGGCCTCACTTGAAGTGAGATCAACACTAAAGACCACTGAGAGATTAACTTGGGAGAAAAATAGTGTCAGAGTTCGGTAGATGTAGGGCTGTGAAGCCCGAATTCCTCCTTCGTTGTCAATATTCGTCGCGTACGTCAGTCGTGCGAATACACAATATGTGCTATTAAGCACAATGGCCACACCCCTGAATCTTCATACAAACGAACCTACTACTGTGCTACTACTGCCAAGGACATCGCTCTGCCACAGAATACTTTATTAAGTATTCTGTACACGTACAGAAGACTCAGTCCATACAAAAATTTAAATAAAAAGCTACTCTTGATTGCAGTTTACCTCGCATAGCGATGAGTGCCTAAACTTTATCATACCAACCACCAACAAAGTAAGTATTTACCAACAAAGCCCTCTTTTTTTATCGCGTTATTTGCACATCACATAAGAGTAAGGGCCTCAGATGACCAAAATAGTCAAACTTCAACTTTATATTCACCTACAATGCCCTGTCTTTAGATCGCGTAATTTGCACATCACAGAAGTGAGGGCCTGACCAACCAAAATACTCACAACTCCAATAAAGATTATTTGTACTTTCATAATATAACAGTGTAATGGAAACACATTCCTTCCTGGTATGTACGCAACACAATAGAAAACAAACATTACTTAGCAGAATTCCCGCGCCGTGAGTTTGAACAATATCCTCTATAGTAGAGATTCCCTCATTAGGCTTCGACGCGTATAATGAATTTCCATACGTCGCGCGGCGGCGGCGTGATGTATTGAACGGCGGGAAGCGTTCAGGAGCTCGGATGATTAAAGGGTTTGGCGACGAGTGATTACTCAAACGACTTCACAAGATACTATTAAAGACATTTAATATTATCCTATAGGTAGAGCACCTACAGCTCATCATCATCGTCAACCTATCGTCAACGTCTATTATACCTACTGGACGTAGGTTTCTAATACGGCTTTGCGCCGGGTACGGGTTTGTTGTTATAGGAACTTCCACACTTCACGATCTTGCGCCGCTTGTATCCAGCCATTATTTGCGTTTGGTGTTGTATAGGTATCCATCTAATGTGGGATCTTGTATGCGGGTGCGAGGTCGCCCACCCAGCACTTCGGGACCCCAACGCGTCTTCCAACATCTAGGTCAAGATAGCTTGCTTGAATTCGGACTTCGGAGGTCGAGGACTATTGTTTTGAGCTTTGAATCCTAAACTCTGCCTAAATACTATAGATCACCTTTTACGAGACGAAGCTATTTATTATTTGTTAAAGCAACGGAAAAATAAGCGCCCTCTTTTTCAGTTTTCCATATTACGTTCTATACCTACTTCAGTAGCCATGTGTTTCTTTCCTTAGTCCTTTATATATTTTTCATGGTATTAATAAAATTGCAACTCATCACAACCTGTCAAATCTCAAAACTTGGCGAAACATCTGTCTTGACAAATTATGTCAAGACAGTTGTTTTGTGTTTTGCCAAGTTTTGAAGTTCAGCTGAGCTGTACACCCAGTCTGAGTGGTGTCATACTATAGAGAATGAAGTATCTTTCTTTCTTCTTTGGAGTTAGTCAAGTTGTGCTGCCTGTACTTGCAGTACATCGCCATACTTGCGGTTGGCAGTAAAACATCCAAGATTCTTCAAAAATGTACATTTTCTCTTTGTCGTACCTACCGTAAATAAAGATAAAATGTAGTAAAAGCAAAGTCTTAAGAGATATTGTTACAGATGGTGTGATATCATCCAGTCCGCTATGGTCCCAGCAGAATTGAGGGCAATATATCTTAAAACATTACGGTACACGGGCCACTCTGCCCGCTGCAGAGTTCTTTCTCCTTGCCGCAACATTATCTCGCAGCTACAAATTCGAGTCACGTCCTCGGCTGTATTTTTCTCCATATTTCAAACACGATGCATGCACCAATAAAAGCTACGGTCCTCGGTCTGAGTTAAATAAATTTTTCAGGAAAATGTCTTCTTAGCGGTTAGTTTATTGAAAATTTTAATTTTAGTTCTCTAACAATTATTATTTTAGGATTTTATTATCCTTAGACGTACTGTTGCTTTACTGTTTACTGAACCATCACTGGTTCTTTTGCAAATAATTTGTTTTGTTTGTTCCGGTTCTCTCTTCTGCTGGTTAAACTGCCTCGTTGGTCTAATGGTTAGCATATTCGATCACGATGTAGATCACGAGTTTTCGGGTTCAATTCCCGTGTAGGGCTAAATAATTGTTAGGTATTGGGTTTTTCTGTCAAGAAATTCTCAGTGCCAGTTTGGATAGTTGGCGGTTGGCGTTTGGTGGTAGTTGGTGGTGTTTCAGCAGAGAGCACGTTAAGCAAGTTGATCCCGCTTATTGTCACTATATCATGTGACAATAGTCGTTAAATCCCTCTCTCCTATGAGAGATGAGGCCTGTGCCTAGCAGTGGGACGTTAAAGGCTGTAGTGGTGGTACAACAGATGAACATATTTAGCCACATAGATTAGTACTAGCGTGAACTCGACCTTGTGCCAGCCGCCGCCGGCCGCAGGTTAGTAGCTCGCGAAATGCACTTGGGCGCGGCGCGGCGCGCACTCGAGCACGCTCCCGCACGCCCGCCTTCGATTCGAGACTACACTCCACTGCACTCCACTCCGGCCCAAGGTTACGAAGCGATTAGTTCGATGTTTCATTATTTTATAGCTTTTTTTTTCGCTCGACAGATAGTGTGGATAATTCTGTTGTACACAATCTCTAAACTAAACTAAATTGACAGGTTTAAAAATAGTGCTATCCTTTTCCGCATATATAAAGAGATAAGAATATATTTAGGCCTGTCATTTTATTTTAGTTTAGGTTTAGAGATTGCGTAGGTACAACAGAATTAGCCACAGTGTTGTTTTAATCATAAAGATTAGATAAGTTCAAAAAACTAAATCCGGACTACTGAAAACTCCCGATCTAAAAAGTATGAAACAAGAGAATATTCATATCTGAAATTGTTATTTACCTACTTATAAACTATTCAATATTTATCAATTTTCATGATTTCATGTCCTCCAGAGGGCCCCCATATTTATTTTAATGTGACGTCACAAGCTGTGATAGCCTAGTGGTTAGGACAACCGACTTCTAATCGGAGGTCGTGGGTTCGATCCCGGGCACGCACCTCTAACTTTTCGGAGTTATGTGCGTTTTAAGTATTTAAATATCACTTGCTTTAACGGTGAAGGAAAACATCGTGAGGAAACCTGCATGCCTGAGAGTTCTCCATAACGTTCTCAAAGGTGTGTGAAGTCTGCCAATCCGCTTGGCCAGCGTGGTAGACTATGGCCAAAACCCTTCTCACTCTGAGAGGAGACCCGTGCTCTGTAGTGAGCCAGTAATGGGTTGATCATGATGATGATGATGATGATGACGTCACCAGCGGATGATCAAGATGCTTCCAATGATATCTCGTTTCAAATTATGATGCTTAGAAATTCTGAAGGAACAGATGAACATACATGTATATACCGGTCAAAATCATAACCCTCCTTTTTACTTTGCCGTAGTCAGGTAAAAAGAAATGTAAAAAGGCTAATTATTGTTTTTAAAGTTTCAAGCTTTGTTTAAATTTCTAACTCAACGATATAAGTCTCTAATTTAAGACCAAGATGAGGATAATCATAAGATGCATAGATTCGGGTCTTCTGTTGAATGGAATTTTGTCATACCGTAAAGGTTTCCGCACAGTCGAAGGGAATAAGGGGGTTACTTTAATCACTTTCTTCGCTTCCCTTTGTATGTTCGTTTGATCATCCTGACTAGGAATAAATTGCCCTAAAATACCCTATCGTATTGTTAATGAGTCATACATGTTAGTTATAACATTTTCAAAATCAAGTTCAAGAATTGAACCAGGGTTATGGATACAAATTAGATGTCTAACATTTTCAAAATCAAGTTCAATAATTGATCCAAGGTTATTAGTAGATACAAATAGATATCTATAACGTGCTAGAATTCGTTATAACAAAAATCGATTCTAAACTAATAGTCGGACTGATAGACGCATTAATTATTTATTTGAAGCACCGTTAACGAATATTCAGTTAACCGGTAATACGGTTAAATTGTATGGGCGCAGTATTCTTGCGTGCCAATAATTGGCACGTTGTATCCATTGGCACTATTTATGAGTAATTTCAGGCGCACTGTTAATTTCGAAATTCAGTGACTTGGGCTAATATATTATGTCTGACACGCCTTTAGCCCTCATACGCATTAGCGGTCAACCGCGTGCGCGGCTAACCGCGCGGCTAGCCTCTTCATAGAATTTCGTCGCGGTTTAGTGCGTACAAAATGAGCGGTTGCGTATAAAAATATAAAAGCGGCTAGCCGCGCGGTCAGCCGCGTACGTGGTTGACCGCTAATGCGTATGAGGGCTTAGTGTTCTCTTCTATTACGCTTTAGCGTTAAGCTCTGATCACAAATACCTACCATGCCACGGTACGGTGAAGGCCAGTGTACACGTTGCAATGTGTATGATACAGACAGCGACAGAATCACAACCCTCGTCAATGATTTATACAACGTCGAGAGACAAGCCTTGGCTTCGCACGGGTAGTTCTATAGTTATGATTCGAAAATTAAATCTTTTGCACAGGCATGTTTTGTTTTACGCGGTCGTGACTTTTGTTTTACGAGCTCGATCATTTTGTTTTGCAGTTTATTTTTAAATTTATAAGTCAATTTAAAAAGTTTCGTAGCAAGGAGTTTTCATACATAGAATAAAATCGGATAGATTTTATACGAGAAAAAATTAATAAATGCGTACGTCTTAGCATTGAATTCTCAAAATTCTTTTAAATGTTTGTTTATTATAATTAATTATATATTTAATTACCATTTTTAATTTAATTATATTCACATTAACATATCTCAAAAATCGAATAGGCTGTATACGCGTAGACCGTTGCCTAGTTTCGTTTTAAAATGTCCAGTTCCAGTTGCTAAAACGCGCCATTTTCTGAAAGTTTTCATTTTTTGTGTGATAAATTGATTATTTTTTGTAAATATGAGTTGAAGTACAAGTGATATTATTATTACATTATCATATTATAATATATCATATATTATACAGATTCCGGCACAGTGAAAAATATGTCTTTCTCTATGAACTAACACTGAAACACTGCGTCGTCACTGATACGGACAGATGTGAACGCATTCATAGAGAATGTAAAGATTAATTTTCACTGTGCCGGCACTGATGCTTCACTGGTATGTGCGAATCGGCCATAACTCCACCTGATATTTTATCTGGGGCAAAAATTACGCAAGATGGAATTTTGCCCCCAAGATTCCGACAAAGATAGATATAGTCTGTTCGTTTTCTTACGGTCACCTTTGATCGCGCCGCCTCGGCACGCGCGGCGTCTTGTCAAAGGGACCGCCTGCGACTTCAAAAGATGCCGCGTGGGGTGTACAGGTACAAGGGGTTTTGGCGTTTTATACTTACTCATATTTTTATATTAAAATTCTCTTTCCTTTTTATATTTTTATATATTCGTATTTTATTACAATATAACCATAAACATAAAATATAATATTATCATGAACACGGGTCTTCTCTCAAAATGAGAAAGATTTTAACCATAGTCTACCACGCTGGCCAAGTGTGGATTGGCAGACTATTCGGAGATTCTGTTAGAATAGAAAAAAAATGACAAACAGAAAAAAAGTAATAAAAATAAAAGCAGAATACTAAGAGCACCTGCGCCTGTACCGACACTAAGTTACCGAACGAACTATACGTACGTAGGTATGTATGTTGAAATAAACATTTGATTCTTCGATTTGTTTTTTTACTATTTCCCACAACTGTATTGAAAAACGTCGTGTGATACACGGGTGTATCGGTTATTGCAAACTCGTGACATTAAAAACCCTCACCTTCGGTTCGGGCTTGTTAATGACAGCTCGTTTGCAATAACCAACATTCCACCCTTGTATCACAATGTACTATTACCCTATTTACACAAAACCTTAACAAATTATATACCTTAACCTTCCTCATGAATCACTGTCCAGGGACTGAATAACCGGAATTTAATGGTAGTTTTATTTAGCGGTAATGGGCCTACCCTTTTAATAAAAGTACCGGATTGTTTAAATACCTATAATTTCGGTACCGCTTCATTTCGGTACCTCTTTATTTCTGTACCTTTATATTTCAGTTTACCGGTACCGAAATAAAATTTCGGTACCGAAATAAAATTTCGGTACCGCTATTTATATCGATATTTTTATCTAATAAGGCTTTACTTTGATGTGCCGTTGAATGAATCCCACCACTTCGGCATTCTATATTCTTTAATATTCTTATTTTTAGATTAAAATAAGCATTTGGAATTTCTTAAAATCCTTACGTTTTAACAAACACAGGAACCGACGGGAAGCGGGGGACGCGCGGCGCGCGGCACGTGGTCAAATTCTTCACCCCCGCGCGCGCACCTTTTCGTATTTTTTCGGTACCGAAATCGCAAAGCGGTTAAATAAAGGTATCTTTTATAAAGGTTGAGATTTCGGTACCTATTTTGTACCGGTATGATAACGGTGGTATGTACCGGTATGCTCTACCGCTTTCAGTCCCTGTCACTGTCTATTGGTGAACAAATGTGAACACAACAGTGAACAATATCTCTTTGAAAAATTAGAAATAAATATTTTTTCTATTAGGTAGGTATACTATATCATTATTTTTTTCATATTTCCATTAGGTACCTAATACCCATGAATAAACGTAATTGGCTTCGACAGAATTAGAAACTCGTGGGACGATATTGACGGTCACGGGTCAATACAACTTTATGCCTACAGCTTAAAGTTAACGCATGATTGGACAGCTAGAAATATTATTATTATTATTATCGTCTGAAAAATATTTCTAACATCATTTAGTAAAAATGTGTAATATCTATACATATAATAAAATCGTAGACTTGCCGTATCTGTACCTACATTAAAGATTTTTGTAAAATAATAACTGGGGGATGTTAGGGATAAGTAATAGAACGTAAAAAAGCTATGTATTTCTGAAATTTTTGTCTGTTTGTACGTTTGTCCTTCTGTTTGTGCGCCCATCACGCAAAAACTAGTAGTAGTAGTAGTAATAGTCTTTATTGCAGCACAGTAACACAAAATGACAAACAGAGAATAGGTACACTACTGCATGGATTGAAATTAAACTTGGCATGATTTAAGTTTATACTATATGGAGTAACATATAGGATACTTTTTATCCCGAAATTCAGCACGGTTCCCTTGGGAGACGGGATGAAAGTCAAAATATTGTGTACCTACTTAGCTGTAATTCATTAACGCGTGGTCCGATTTCATTCATATGGGCCCCTCTCTAACTAAGTACAGCTCGTATTTTATAAACTCTGAACGTTTAGACATTACCAACGATACACAAACATTTCATCGTAGATCAGTAAACAAATTGGTTAAAAAATTAGAATAGTAAAAAATTCAACAAGGTTTATGATTATGATATTCTACACTCTACCATATCCTTTCTTTGCAAACTGTGCTTCTATCATAGACGCTGCGAGTACCTATCTATTATGTTATTAGACGCATCGGGAACAAGTTATCTTGTTTGTTAGAGGAACTTAAACTACATATGTGCTAACTGCTATTATCGTTAGTTTGACGTAGCCAAACTTAACATAGACACTATACCCTTTAGCAGCAAAGGGCTTGTTTATTCTTCCAAGTAAGTAATTCAACGCTGTTTCATTAATACTAAACATTCACTCCGAGCTTACTAGATATTTGGTGCGATCTATAATTAATTAAACGACATCGTCATACAAACAGAACATAAACATAGTTTATTATTATACACACATTTATGCAAACATACATTGATTCGTAGTGATATTACGGGAATGGTGAAAACGCTATTATTCTGAACCTGTGTACAAATGTTTGAGAGATTAAATACATATTTGGTGCGAACTAAGTACAATAATTATGTGATAACTGATAACCTTATACAAACAAATCGTAAACAGTGTTTAAAGTAGCTAAACGTACAGTTTACGAGTAGGTATGTGAAATACAGTCTTAGCAGGATTACGGTAAAAGCTAAAACGCTGTCCGATGAAAGCGTCCCGGGGGAGCGAGGCGGCGCGAGGGGGGAGTGGGAAACAACATGGCGGGCAAATAGGAGAAAATGCGGTGAAGTGCTCCTTTGATTAGGATTCATTGCGCCTTTGTACGCACTGCGGTGCGCGGCGCGGCCCCGGGCCCGCCGCCTGGAATCACATCGCACTGCATTGGCTGCAACTATGATCACCATCGGCACGTAGCGGAAACTAGGATGTGTGCCCAGAAGGCCTACTACAATCTTTAATCTAACGATCCAATTCCGATGCTATTCAATATCGGCGCTTAAAATAAATCGCATTGAATTCGTACCATGAATCTTTTTGTTTCTATATTTTTATACTAGGTTTTTGTTTCGTTCATGACGTCATGACGTCTATTGATCGGATAAAAGAGTTCATGGTACGAAATAGCGATTCAGTTCAGTTTAGGTCTTTAATTGAGTCGCGATTATAGTTGATGGTAGACCCACTGGCCTTACGTAGGCCTAGCTTTAACTGGTTCGCTTACCGCTGCACTGGCCGCGTTGACGGGACATGTTGAGATATAATGTGTTTTTAGTAAGCCGAAACGTCAAAACTACAAAGATTATGACTTTAAATATAATATCTATGCTTTGTGGGACTTTAATCTAAATTCGCTTTGAAATATAAAAAAGTTTTGGAAATATTTATCAGGAAAAACTTTTTCATGCATTTCATTTGCATGCTCCAAAATTTTGTCTTATATTTTATCTGTGTAAAAAATTACAATTTCCAAAGTTGACCTGATTTTTTTCTAATTAGGTAAGTACTATATTTTATTCTTAAAAATCATATAATTAGATTTTTTTGTTCATGTTGTATCTAACTTGCATTAACTTTCTTTCTGGATTCAAGAGAGAGATAAATCGATTCTTGTCACATTTTTGTGGTCAAAAATATCCGCGTCAACAACTTTTAACAGATAGCAAAATAGAAAATCCGAGAAAAATGAGAAAATTGGCAATACTATTCGGTTGCATGCTCCGCATCCCTATCACTTTGTGATGACTGCAGTTCAAACGCTCGTGGACCGTGCAGCGGACCTAACGGTTATGGCTGCGCAACTACTATGTTATTGAATTTTATCAAAATATGTACGATCCAATCTGCAGAGGTCATTTACGCTCTCTCTGGCATCGGAGGCTGGACTGTGTATCAACTCCCAAACAAATGGTCCCCAGTTTATTTATTGGATGTGTTTATTCTCATACAGCGTCTTCCGGGTCATATAAAATAATTATGTGAATGAAAATCTAAGGAGTTTGTGAAATAATGAAAAATATATAGTTACAGATATACCTAGGTTAGATTGCCAAACAATGCCGAAAATATCCCGCCGAAAGCGCTGAAAACTAGGTCAAACCGAAATGGAAACCTGAAATCCTAAACCAAATATTTCTAACAACTATGTTATGTAACTGAAATGCAAAATACAAAACTAATCTCAGAGCCCGCATAGCGCTGCAGATCAGTGTGTGCATTACGAAACTTGATGCAATCAATGCGGTAAATAAATAATCATTGTTATTGCCAAATATTTTTAGCAAGAATAGGTACCTATCTGGAATTTCGTAAAATCAAAATATATTTACCTACATGAAAGACAAGTTTCGGCAATAAAGGCAAGACAGTCTAGTTCTTGGTTATGTTTACGTTGATTAAAGCAGTTAATAGTGTGAATGACCTGTCTTTAATTAGTGTCCATACCAAGTCTGCTAAATGTGGATTAGAATTAGGTAGGTATATAAACGGAGAGTAGGTCAGCGAACTGTTATTGTTCCGCAAAAGGTACAAAGTCAAAGTTAAATTCAAAATCTACTTCATTCAGTATGACTTTTAAGATAAGTTCTTTTTTTTTTCAAATGTCAAAGGTGAATTTAGAATTAGAAAGTTTTATTCTAGAACCATCAAGAAAAGTAGTAGTCGGTTATTTTAATTAAAATTGCACTATTTTAATTATTTGACATTATCCCAACACTGCAGCATAATAGTAGCTGAATTTCATGACAAGCATGGCCTGTCCGTTGCCATTTCAGTAGGTACCTTTTCCGATTGCTGTTAGCAATAAGGTGTTCCTGCTGGTGTTTCTATCCGTATCACTTTTCCTAATACCTACTGTAAATTAGAATGCCACCGAAACTGTAGTCAACTGTACTATGTGTGTTTAAATACACATAGTACAGTCGACTACAGTTTCGGTAACACGTAATTAAAAGAAATAAGAGAGTTGGCGGCGCGCCAGGCCTTGTCGAACTGCAGCATAGCCTCAAAGGGCAAGTCAATACGTGCCTGAGAATAATCCCTTTCTCAATTCGTTTTTGTATAGCAGTTAGCACATAGCTTCTCGCTAGTGTCGACGACTATAGAGGTGGCCGCCACAAGTCGCTGGAGAGATTTTTCATACATTTTCTTGTGGCTCGAACGCGGCCACTCGAGCGCTCAATGTCCGGTGGTACCACATAAAATGTATGAAAAATCTCTTCCGCGACTTGTGGCCGGCCTCTAGTTGTCGCCACTAGAGGCCGAGTGCGTGGGGGTTGTTACAGTGATTCTGTTTACTAATCTATTCTACTTGTCTATTGCTGTAGGAAAAATTATCGAGTTTCTTCTAGGCTCCCCATCTTAGACTTATAGCGACTTACATCGGTCATGATGGCAGTCAGGCTCTAGTATACATATATTAAAACAAAAACATACATTTACTGCTTTTAATATTGCTTCCCCCTAATATCAATACTTATTATAGATATTATTTTTCTGTTATTCGGTTTCTAGAGCTCTAGATAGTTTCTCTATAAAAGAGAGTCTAGAAAATTCTGCGACAGACAGTAAGCTTCGATAGCAATATAATGTTCGCTATCTTTTCTTCTCGAAGTGAACGTATCAAGTGGGATTTTGTGTTTCGTAAGCACGGTCTGTAGACATATCAAGAGATTTTCTGAGAGTCATCCATAAAATTGTCTGAAAATTGTTTCTATTATTTGGCGACTTCGACAAAATACTTCGTGTAATCTTTTTTAGATACAAGTATAAATTAAAAATTTAAAAATCCCCCCGACATTCGCCATTTTGTGGCAGCAGCCATCTTGGATTTGCATAGTGCTATTCTACTAGTCAAGCCCTTTCATTTAATACCCATAATAAGGGAGTTGTGAAATATGTAAACCGCCATTTTGTAGCGGCGGCCATCTTGGATCGATTTTTATCAAACATGGCTAACAACACTCTCGACTAATTCACCTTTTAAACAAAAAAAAACCGCATTCAAATCGGTTCACCCGTTTGAGCGCTACAGGGGAACAGACAGACACACACACAGACACGTCAAACTTATAACACCCCGTCGTTTTTGCGTCGGGGGTTAAAAACAATATATCTAACATGGTAACGCGTCACTGGTAAATATATGGTATGGTAAATCCTTTGTAAAATGAGGTTTTCGGTTCAATACGATTTCTAGCTGTAGGTCAGCAAGGTAAAGAAGATTTCTAATCTGTTTCGACGGCTGGCTGTGCGTGGCTAGTTATCGCTGCATCTGCAAAACCATAGTCCAAAAGTTATAAAAAATATTATAACAGTAAACGTGAAGGAAGCTCTAAATATTTATTTCAAAGTAGGTACATATGGATATACTTTACACTTCGTGAATGCCAATCACTTTTCAAGCTTAAGGGAGTGAGGTAAATATGGTAATTAAGTAATTTACGTCAATTTAAAAATAAACTTCGAGGGTCCATATACATACCTACATACATATATATTATTATTAAAGACTCCTTTGATAACATTAATAGTATCTCGAATTAGTATGTGGCAGCTGAGACCTTTGGTTCTCGTTGGTTCTAGCTGCAGACAATGACATGACAGGCGTAAGCCTAGAGACTGATGCTTATTGTTGCTTTTCTAACTACACTAGCGGCATGCTATGATGGCCGGTTTGACACATTACAATAGTGATGTGGAATGTCAATTTATTCTCGAACAAAAAACAATTAAGTTTTGTTTTTGTACCTGATTAAATAGGTTTAATAAAACAAAAATGTATATGTTTATTTAATTTATTTGAACGAACTGAATATTTGAACGAAAATGAATATACATACTTTATATGCACACAAGAAACATATGAATACAAAAGATACCAAAAAAGGTGCCACAAAAGGCCATAATTAATCAGATTCGTCCATACTACTATTTTCACTGTCGTCACTGCTATCATCACATACATTAATAATTATATGTTCGTTTTCTATAATATTATCTATTTTCACATCTCTTTCATAATCTTCCCTTATTAATTTAACAGTTCTATTCACAACCTTTTCCCAGTCTCCTTTAGTCACATGTTCACAAGCTTCTTCTAATAATTTTAGCATTTTTTTTGTGGTAAATGGGGGTTCTGTATTGTGTCTTGCAGCATATCCCTTAATTTGAGCCCACACCAACTCAATCGCATTATACTCACAATGGTAAGGCGGTAACCGTATAACTCTGTGCCCATGTTCTAATGCTATTTCGTCAATGACGTATCGGATCTTGGTTGGTTTGTTTTCTTTTAAAAGACGTACTAATTCCGCTTTTAACATATTCATGTTTGCATCTACGCCATTTTTACGAAGCCATGCGACGATATCAGCTTTCTTTTGGGATTGGGCAGGTGGCTTGTCAATTTGCATCGAGTGGTATGGGGCGTTGTCCATAATTATAATAGATGGTTCAGGGAGGCTACACAACATTGAGGTAAACCATTCAGTAAACTTTTCTCCATTCATGTCTTCATGATAGTCTCCAGTGGTTTTTGACGCAAAAGCCATGAGAGAACCTTCGACAAACCCGTTGATGGTTCCGGCGTGACAAATTATAAGTCGCGATCCTTTTCCTACAGGAACTTTGGAAGTAGATGCTGCTGTGTCATCGTTCCAAGAACGGCCTACAGTATGGTTAGCATTAAGCCATGTTTCATCCAAGAACACAACATTTTGCCAATTTTTGATTTATTTCACTTGCCGTAAAAAAGTATACCTTGCCATCGCTATATCAAATCTTTCCATCAATATTTTGCGTTTGTTACATTTTTTGTATCGAAATCCAATGGTCTTCAAAATCTTCGTTAAAGAACTTTCCCCACCGAAGAATAATCCAGCTTCCTTCAGTGAATGCACCAACTTTTTTCTTGTTGGATACTCCTTCTGTAAATAGTAGCCGTAAACATGTCTTCGGATAGCATCGGCATCAAAGCTATCGATGCCTACGACTGGTTTTGCTCGTTTTCTCTTTTTTGGTGTGTGAAGTTTATTTTCTTCTGTGCCAGTCTCGCCATATTTTTTTTTAGTTATCCGTCTAACAGTTCGTTGTCCAATATTAAGCGCATCAGCTACGCGTTCAACCACTGACGTTATAGGTAAAATTGGCCCTCCATTTTGAGCTTCACGATCGAAATAGTTACGAAGGCGTATTACGAACTCACGTGTCTGACTATTTAGAACAGTTCTCTGCGTACGTTCGGTCATATCGACGAAATCCACAACAAAGGGCTTGAACAGAGTCCAAATTAACGAGCAAGGGTCAACAGTAATGCAGTATCAATATTTGAAATCCAAAGCCAGGTCAAAACTATATCACAATCGCATTGCACTGACAGTTTATACTTTTCGAAGCAACGTCAATTCGAAACTGCTTTGTTTTGCATTGAGCATTGACGCGAGTTTGCCGGAGGTAGTAGTTGTGCTAGCCAGCGATCCTATGTGACGATCGTATTAGATTCCATTTTTAAAAATTTATTGATATTTTTTTGCGATTTCAGAGGTTTGTCCACATAGTGAAAATTGTTCATATTCACAAGTACATTCACCCCTTAAATGGTGCAAACTGATTTTTCTACACTTGTATACATTTAAGAAATCAATTTAATAAATAAATTTTGAGTCCTAAACCTAAAACTACATTCGATAAAATTTATGAATCTCTGCACATCACTATCGTCAATAAAGTAATACAATTATTTCCTTCAAAGTCGTTATCAATTAATACGGAACTTCATGAGCGGACAAACGTCAAACCGGCCATCATAGCGTGCCGCTAGAGTAAACGTATTGTCGTGTAGGGGATTACGTATACTTTGTAGCTATTGCGTTGACATTCTGTCCTGCGTTATGTTCTGTCGTTTTTTCCTAGCTTTTCTTTGCTTCGCCTAATTAATAGTATAGCATGTGTCTTACAAAAGAAAAAGTTTCTATGTCTTATCACTATTTTTTTTTACTTAGTTAAGTTACGTTATTATTATTTTCTGTGTAGACAAAATGAAAAAATCCTTCTCTGGATCTACGGAATCAATTTCAAATTTTTTTTTTACAAGTGGTTAGAATGTTCTTTTAGGATATGTATTTTTTGATACGGCAGAGGCAGTGTTTTTTGAAAGGCGTGGCTTATGTGTCCACGCTTACTTGACTACACTCAATTTCTTCCAAATGAATCCTAGGGTAACCCCTTCCAAGGAACGCATGCGTTACCGGTCACCGAGAACAATATTTTGAAATGTATGGTGTTTAAATACAAAACTACTATAATTTGATACTATCAGTTGAACGATAACAGGCGCGCGCGGCTAGTGGAGGCTACCGCAATTTTGCGGCCTTTACACATTTCACTTATTGACAGCGAACAAAATCGATAAGTTTGGCACAGTAAGCTATCTGATAGGGTTGCCAATAATCATTAGAAACAAACTTAAACCCTGATTCTGCCTTACACTTAAATAGTAGGTAACTTAGCGCGTAGCTAATTTATTTTTAACCGAGAAAGAAGGGGGTGCCTACTCATTCAGCGCGTATTTTTTTGTGACGTGATTTTCGACTTCACAAAAAATAGCCGTTACGATGAGAAGTTCAAGCGAATAAGGTTCTATCTAGTCTGTGGTATTAGTAATTTTTTTTAGTAGGCATGCCTTTCTAAATAGTCAGAGGTTGTGGCCTTTCTTTGTTATGGTTATGTTGAATGAATTGCTCCATGAAGATCTCTCATTTGAGTCATTTGTGAAGTAAGGTATTTTTTCAACCAAAGTAGGTATTATCGAAACATAAAAAATGCATAAATTAGCAACCCTAGTTCGACCCAGTTCCCCAGTGGGCCAGTTCTACTCACCCTGACTCTGAAATTATAATGTAGCCAACCGCATAACCTCGATTAGATCAATTTTATGAATGGTTCTGTTTTTACTGTACATTTCTATGTATGCTATGTGATAGCTATCTTATGTACAGACCTATACCTACTATGTATTACATTAAATTAGAGTCAGTAATACACGCATTTAGTACCTATCCGAAGCTATTTATGTATGCAGCATAGATATTAATCTTAAAAGTGGTTCTGGTGAAAATGATCCGAGATCATCCGTAGAATTGAGAGTTAGTACAAGTAACAGCAAAAGACTTATCATTGGATTCTATCCTTAGCTTTCTGTTTCCAGTTGCTTTTTGGCCAGCTTTTTGGCATTCGCATTTACACCATCCATCCATCTCAGTTCAGCTATGCCATTGCTTCATCAGGCTTGAAGCTTCTTTGATACGTGACCCGCTCCCATCTTTTCTCGAATAAAAAGACCTAGCCTACCTTTTCTATTGTAGATTTATTAACTCGTGTTCGATCTTTTCGATCGTTCTATACATACGTATTAAAAACAAATGAATCACGAACTTTTACTTCGTTCTGTTATTTATAACTTTGACATGCCACGATACCGACTCCAAGTATTATACAGCAGAGCAGGGGGGTTATTCTGTAACTTAGTTAGCAACTGAAAATAGTTGCCAACGAATTAGTTTGATATACATTGCTGCTTTACTGTGTAAAATTATGAAAACACTTTATAATTCCCACAGTAAAGCAGCAATGTATATCAAACTAATTCGTTGGCAACTATTTTCAGTTGCTAACTAAGTTACAGAATAACCCAGCAGATTCGAGCCGATGTCTCAAGCCTATAACCACTATTATTTCCTGGCTTTATTTTTTTAGCCACGACGAAGCGAATAATATATCCTTAAGTTATTAACCTTTAATAAAAATTAAATTACGGCTTTACCCATGGTATAACAATACATACTTAGCATGAAATATGGCGATGATTAAAAATTCATTAGTTGGTAGGTAACGCGTTAAAAAGCGAACGCGCCGAGTGCCGACCCCCGAGAGCTATTCCATATTATAAGTTATAACCGATGCCATGCGCGTTAATTATTATATTGCCCGATAAATTATTCTACCTTATTAATTAATTGGCCCCTTCCCGTATCTAAAATGGGATTAGGTTTTTAGTCGCGAGGCTATAATTTTTTTGTGCTAACTCTAATTAAAATACATTTGTTAAAATAATTGTTTGTTTATTATTTTTTTTTAAATCTCGTGAGACCTTTGTTTTCTCGGAATTTTAGTCTTTTTCATTCTACAGGTCCTCAACTATACCCATGCAAAAACCCCGTCGATGCGTAACTCTGTTGTGGCATAATTGAAGGACAAACTAACAAACACACGCATTTTTTCGACGCGGGAATCGAACCCGGGACGTCGCGATCTGCAGTCGTATATGCTAACCACTAGAGCAACGAGACCACGTTCGACAGTAAAAATGAAATAGGCAGATAATTGCATAGGAGGAATAGGTTGCTCATAAAATAATGGTAATTCCTAAAACAGAATAATAGTTCTGTTTTACAAGAGTTGTAATAAAATTGTAACCACCTGTATAATTAATTGCTGTGTTGCATAGTGATTCGAGTATATCACTTTTAATGTACCTACCTACCCAATTCCAAAAGAGCAGATCTAATAAAGTTAAATGATGTGCCTTGTTATAACGTAACAAAGTACCCTCAATATCCACTTAACAAAGCGTTATTAAATTGTTGAGATTGAAGAAAATCTAATCTAAAAAATAAAAATTAACTTCTGAATACGATGTGAATACCATATAATGTTTATAGTTGATAAGACTTTCTCTTTTCTCTAAGACGTTTATAATCTTTGACCCTGTTATATCAAGTGATGTTGTATTATTAATTTATTTACAGTAACAGTATATTCTTAATGTCAAAACAATACACCGCGGGCGCTGGATTATCTGAGTTTTAATTTTAGTTCTCTCTCAAATACATCTTTAGTTACTGTCCCAATTCAATTACCTCAAGTCCTCTACAAGTCTAACAGAGCTTATTAAAATTCCGCCAGCGAAATTATTTTGGAGGCAAATATTGTTACTCGAATTTCAGACTTCCAAGCAGCGAGTTGTTATATTATGAGAGCAGAAATGCTCCACGAAATGGACTCAACCTGTATTTAAAGTTCACTAGTCGTGCATTTTGTCATTTAGTAAATTGGCATTGAACCGGTCAATAATATGACCTAACTGTATCATAATATGACGCAACTAAAGGGATACAGTAAGTATAGCCGTTCGGCATTAGACAATTATGGATGCGCAAAAAACTTTTTCTGCTAAATTTTGAGGTCCTCTTAGATTGGTACAAATTATTCGTAATTTCGACGAAACAAATAAACAATTCACGCACACCATTTAATTTGTGATCGTTAATCATGAATACGCTAAATCCCGTTGCTGGCGGATGGTTTTTTTGACACTAATGATATATCTATGGGATTTGCTTTTCCATGGTCTTTAACTCAATGCTTCCAGGGGTTTAAGTTGGTCCCTCGGGGGGCTCCTCGGCGAAAATGCTGTGGGGAAAATATAACGGAGTAATCATTGGTTGAATTATGAGTTCCCGAAAAACAGGAACCGGGTCAATAGGCGCTTAAGGCACGCCCTGATTTATGGCACTACTGCCCACCTCCGCCTGAAGATGGCATTTTCCTACACTTATTTCATATCGGTCGAACAAATTTCGGACATCTTTATTTCCAGATATGTTTTCGCACAATTCTTTTATTTCGACCTTTCTAAAGCTTTCTTTGATGCTTCGTTGTTGTTTTACCCGCATTGGAGCAGCGTGGCGGGTCTAAGCTGTAAATCCCTCTCTCCTAAGTCCTATAAGAGAGGAGGCCTGTGCCCAGCTGTGGGACGTCAATAGGCTTTAGTGGTGGTGGTGGTGTTGTTTTATTAAACGATGGACGTCCAATGCTCGACATAAATCTCTTGGCCGCTCTACATTCGCATGCGAGGCCTCAAGCCGCGAACCGAGCGCGAAACATGAGTGTGGAACAGTAGGTATCGCATATTTTTCGCGATTCGCGACAGGTTCACGTTTTGTTCCCCGATTTTTGGCAATTTTTTGCTACGCGATAACAAAGTAGTTCGCGGCTTTGCGGAAAATTAGCAATTAGAATGTGGAGAACGAGACAGTTATTGCCGCGGTCTGCGGCGTGATACTTGACCTGTCAGTTCAAATTAGTATTGGTGTACAAACGAAATAGTATCTACTATTTACAATTAAACGAATCTATATCTATCTATACATATAATAAAATCGTAGAATTGCCGTATCTGTACATTGAAGATTTTTGCAAAATAATAACTGGGGGATGTTAGGGGATTGTTAGGGATAAGTAATAGAACGTAAAAAAGCTATTTTTGAAATTTTTGTCTGTTTATCTGTTTGTCTGTATGTTTGTGCGCGCATCACGCAAAAACTACTGAATGGATTGAAATGAAACTTGGCATGATTTAAGTTCATACTAAGGAGTAACATATAGGATACTTTTTATCCCGAAATTCAGCACGGTTCCCTTGGGAGAAGGGATGAAAGTCAAAATGTTTACTTAGCTGTAATTCGTTAACGGATGGTTCGATTTCATTCATTCTTTTTTGTTAGGAAGGAAATCTCTTAAAGATTACTAGCTAATCTCTGAAAGGCTGGACCGATTTTGATGAAACACTGGCGGATGTTTATATTTTGATCTACCTAAACATCCGCCAGTGAACTTTTAACAGTTTTTAGCAAGGTTTGAGCTCAAAGGAGCTTAGGAAAAGCAAAATGGTTCCCACAGGATTTCTAAAAACCAATACCCACGCGAATGAAGTCGCGGGTGTCCGCTTGTATATATATATGGGTCATAATTTGACAAGTACTTACCCATTTGTAATTTCGTAAAACTTTTGCACTATGTAGGTACATTGTACACACAGTAAGTGGATTATCCAGAAGCGTTTTAATCTGTAAGTTCCCGATTGAATGCAGCTTTCATTTGGCGTGAAACGTGATTATCTAGTCGCGTGCACCAGCTCGAGGGTCTATTGTTATCGCTCCATGTCACGGAAATAGAAATGATACGATGAATACGATTGGTTTTTTTTATGAAATTCAATTTGTTGATAAGGTCACCCGTTTGAGTGCTTTGAAGATGTTTTGAAAAACAGATAATTGCACTCTATCATATTATTACTCAGATTGATTTATTTTCCGAAACATTTGAGGAAGTATGTAAAACTTGCATTGCATTGTACCTACCTACTGCCGGCCGATTAGTGGGATAGTGTTAGGTTGTTATACAGTATGTATAGCTATTAGCGTAACCTTCGAAACTAAATTAAAATGGCTCAAATTTTAAATCACATCTTAAATCATCACAAAGTAAATATGTCCTTTACATATTACAGATTGCAAAGGTCTTTAAAAAAACCTGTTAAACATTGTAATAATACCTATATACTGTCTGTCTACCACATACATAGGTACATACATAGGTACCATCACTTATAACTTGGCGGTCATATTTGAGATAAAAATACTAGACGCTCCTCTTTTACTACGTCCGAAGATTACAACTACGTTTACTAGACGATGTTTTATTGTTTGGCAAGATTCCAATCTGAGATCAACATTAGATACTAGTACTCTACATTACGGTAGAGATGGATCGGATTTTAGGACACAAATATTTGTTTACCGATTCGCGATTTTATATTGATTTGAAATCTGAAACCATCTGAACGCATTGCTGTAGCGATGCGTTCAGATGGATCTGATTTTGCTGCCGTTATCCTGCAGTTATGCCGCATATTTACAATCACGCTTTGTCTTACCACTTCATACGCTTTTCAGGCGGCTTTCCTAATGCATCCTATATACGTTGTAAAATTAAGACCCCCGTTAAATTAATATAAGACATTTGCAGTAAACCTACCTACATTTCGTCCATTATGTGTAGTCTAAGTATGAACAGTTTTACTATAGCTATTTTTGTTGTAGTATTGCTAACAGCAGAGATAAGAAGTCGTTGGAAGACCCCTGTTATGTCGCGAGTGATCTCGAGTGATGATCTGGCAGCCGCTGAATACAAGCGCCACAAGATTGTGTCCTATGTTTGAGTCGCCTATAGGTGCCTATAGGTTGAGAAGACGACGACTATAATATAAATAAAATAATGATACGTATATATAAATAAAAGGTGTAGCGACATCGCTGACAGCTGTATAAGTAGGCTGGGTGCACTATGAGAATTTATTAACTATAATATGTTACTATATTGTCGAAATTAAAAATAGACGTTTGACCCAGAAATACCGGGAGTTATTCTTTAGTTCCTTCTTCGCTGTTTAGACATTTGCAGCTGGCGTGCGGCCAGCGCATGCGATAGGCGAACTTTGTCCGCTAGGAATAATTCAGCGAACACGGGCATGGCATGGCCCAAGTCGGCGTGTATGTGTGTCCATCAACTAAGTACATTACCATATACAAACATTAACTAGCTGTTGGCCAAGACTTTTTGGGTTGAATTTTTTATTTTAATAATAATATATGTATACCAAAACCCCCATAATCTTCAGTTGCTGTGTAAATTCTGTTTATGACATAATTAGTCACTAGGCGGCTTGTCAAATGTAACGATTGTACAGTCGTTGCTAGTTGTAAATAATGTCAAAAATATAGCTATGTACTAATTTCATCCACAATATTTAGGTTTTTTTTAGAAATCCGGACGATATCTACGTCCGTCTCCAGAGGGCAAGCTATTTTTGTGTTTTTCGTTAAGATTCAGTAGTTGAGCCGTAAAACAGACTGACACACATTTCTTCTTCTCAATCGTGCACTCTTGACAGAGTGGTCGTGGCTGCTAGGATGATAGGCATATCAGTCGTCATCGGCGTTCTTGGTTTTGGGTCGCACCGCCTCCTGCGCGATGCTTCTCCACTTGTGTCTGTTTATTGCGTTACGGGAGCACACCACAGTTTTCCCACAGTCCAACACTCCACACACTTTTGCATTCATAATATTAGTATGAATAATCGCACGAGAGTTTTCCACGTCATGTCAGAAATTACAGCGAAAATGCGTTGGCGGTTAGCTTTAAATAGTTATGTACGCGTGTAGTACCTACCTATACATAAATAGCTGATCGATCATCAACCCAGTAAAGGTCAGCTAAGAAGTAAGTAAGTGTAGTAACCCACACAAATGATTGATTCCTATTGCTTCCAGAACTCAGAATGTCATCTCAAACATCGAGTAATTCGCTGTTGATCAAACGTTGCTAAGATTAATGTAGGTAATAATATAAACGACGGAATTTTTACTAGGTAGTTCTTCAGATGTTCCTCATTTGCGAAAACTGGCAGCATGCCAAAGTGAATAATGCAATAGGTCAATTTTATACAGTTCGAGTATTTCAATAAACCTACATTCTATCGATATATTTTGTCTATTAGGAGGATATTTTGTGTATAGGAGGAGCGGAGAATTGAATGCATCTAAAACTTTTTTTAATAGTAATTATTTAGACTAAAATGTAATTTTATTTAAAAGTATTTATTTAACTTGTCTGCCCTTTCTCTTTCCCTTAGACTTATAAGGCATACCTGAATTGTTCAGTCTATTGTTAAAGTTGTTTACTTTACCTTATTAATTAATTTGACTCTTCGAAATGCCTGCTCTTCACCATCGCCGATGGCATCGCCGGCAATAGTCACGACCATCGTGCAAGCATCCACACGATCGTCTGTGATCGTTAATGGAGCGGCTAGCGGTGCGAATTTCCTTTGATGTGTGCCCGAAAACCGACAAGTCGCCGATCGCCACTATTGCTGACGATTGTGACGGCGATGATCGGCGACTACAGGCGATAAGCCCTCCACACGATCGTACATGCGTGGAATCGTCTACAGTCGACGATTGTGAAGAGGCTTTAAAGGAGAACGGTCACACCCCATAGAAAAAAAACCCAGACCTGACAGAAACGGGACATATCTCATTTTTTTTGTTATTTTTTATAGAGTTAAATTATATATTTTTTATATTCGAAATCAATGGCTAACACCAAAATATTGCCTTATGTTTTTGTTCAGGCGTTACACAAAAAAAAAATACAAAATGCCTATTTATCTACAAAATTCGTAAATATATGTAACTAAATGACGAAACAATAGCTATGGAATGTAACAATAGCTAGGTGACCTGGATATGCAGCTGGATTATGTAATTTTTAAACTCCTAGTAACTCCCCGCTCTGCGCCATTGTTGTTTTAATGAAAGAGTGAGATAGCATGTTGGTGTCTGTCACCACCAAGCTACCTGAGCCATAGCATGCAGGCAGTACGTGACCGTTTTTATAGATATAACTTCCTACTATGCAAGAAATCATCGAATACGATGATTTTAATGAATTCAAAGTTGATTGTTGTACTAGGAGTTCAAAAATTATATAATCCAGCTGCATCTCCAGGTCACCTAGCTATTGTTACATTCCATAGCTATTGTTTCGTCATTTAGTTACATATATTTACGAATTTTCTAGATAAATAGGCATTTTGTATTTTTTTTTTTTGTGTAACGCCTGAACAAAAACATAAGGCAATATTTTGGTGTTAGCCATTGATTTCGAATATAAAAAATATATAATTTAACTCTCTATAACATATCAAAAAAAATGAGATATGTCCCGTTTCTGTCGGGTCTGGGTCACAGATGACCATTCTCCTTTGTAGCGTCCTTGATTATCTCAAGGTTGAAGATTTATGCAGCAATATTACGAGTTACGACTAATTTGAAATCCACGCTCACGTTCAGCTCGAAAATACTAATCGGAAAATTTTCAGAAATTCCTTCTTGCCACCACCGGTTCAAGCATTCGAAACTTTTGGCGCGTTGCCAACCACAAGCAGTAGGCGAAATGTGTTCACTTCGGTAATTCGGCAAATGCGGGCGGATTTGTTTCCATGCGAAGGATCATTTTTACCATGATTCGTGATAAATTTTGAACTAGTAACAGCTTGTTCTTCTTTTATTGAACCGCCTTTCAGGTGCTGTATAACGAAACTTTGGTTACCTTTTTTTAGGCTTCCGTATGTCCGAAACAATGAACCTACTTATCTCTATCGCTAGTGTCTGTCTGTCCTTCTGTCACAGTCTTGCTTTGAGTCTATCATTCTTATTATAATATATCTTCTCTAATGAGGGAACATAGTACATTCCATCACCCAGCTGTAGGATATGAATAGGAAGTAATATCTCACGGCCGGCAACAATAATTCAGAAATATTCCTCTCCCCATGTAAGTACGTGTTTTTACAGTTGGAAGACACGCTCGTTCCGATCGAGACGGCCATTTATCTCGACGGTAACCTAATAAAGTGGCAACAAGAAGGGGGAACCATTCGCAAAATACATAACTGTCCAAAAGTGTCTGCTTGAGCAATTTGCACGATAAATAACAGGGGACCTCTGGCTAAACACTGCAGCGTTCCGCCGTGCTCGCGCTGTACCGGCGGTATGACCTCGTTTGTAACAACTACTGAGCACTAAAAGCCTTGTCAGATACAAAGCGACGCACGACGGCAATATAAACCCCCGGCACATAAGTCCGAGCGGTGACCTCCAAGTGCGCGCAGCGTCGTACGAGTGAACGGTACACAATACGATTGGAGAGCCAATCAGCGCTTACGAGGGATCCGCGAGAGCTAATCAGTGCTTACGAACGATCCCCACGCCCTACCCGCGACCCCCTCACACCCCGAGATACCTCATTTTCGACTTCTACGCATTGAAGGTCACCGCTCGACTTATTTGCCGTGACTTGTACCAATCTAATTAATACCTTTCGACGACCTCCCTGGCGCAGTGGTGAGCGTTGTGGTCTTATAAGTGGGAGGTCCCGAGTTCGATTCACGGCAGGGTCAATTTGGGATTTTATAATTTCTAAATTGTCTCTGGTCTGGTGGGAGGCTTCAGCCGTGGCTAGTTACCACACTACCGACAAAGCCAAGCGCTTTAACGTCCCGGTACGATGCCGTGTAGAAAGAAACCGATCAGGGGTACCTATATGCATACCTCTTTCAAGTTAGCCCGCTACCGCATCCCTCTCACTTAACATCAGATAAATTTGCATTCAAGGACTAAATTGTAGTTGAATTAAAAAAATACAAGGAATCGTATGAAATAATAGACATTGCGTAGCGCAACGGCAACAGCACATGACGGCAGCAGAGCGCCTCATTTTATGCGCTCAGTAGTCTGAACGGGCGCAGTAATCGCCAATATTTATGGCTGCTCTGAACACAACCACCTTTCGATGTCCAGAACGCTTTCGGGTATCAACGTGACGTAGTTAAGTGCAGGGCAGCTGATTCCTCCTGCACGCGTACCACTCGATACTCAATGCGCAAGTTAGATCCCAATTGTTGGTTGGTGTTACTTGCCCCGTGTTCAGAGAGGCCTCAAAGATTGGCGATAACTGTCAGTACCATGGTTTCTTGTGTGTTCTTCTAGGTTCTTCTAGTGAATTTGTTCTTCTATGAACCGTTTTGGATTGTTTCCGTCACGTGTTTTCTATGCCCAAGCCTTAAGTGTAACAACTAGCTAGTGTATTGTCGTAAGTGTTCAGTAAAAACAGCTGTATGGGTTATACAGCTGTTTTTACTGCACAGTAAGCGCTCGTGCTTTAGTTTCGTTTGATATACAACCGTGATGTAAGTAAACTGTATCGTAAAGTTAAAAGTGAATAACGAGCTTCAGGCTTTTGAATAATAAACTCATAGTTTATATGCGACAAAAATACCTAAGACTTGAAAGTGCCCAATTGGTCATCAGGGGTCGTTTAGGCCAGCTCCATATTATCAGAAATATTAAAAAAATTCTGACGCGCATTCTGCTTCTACATTTTGTATTAGATCCTTCAAACTAGCTATCAGAATTTTACCGGATGCACGAAAAAGAAAATTTTAATATAGTAGTTTTATTATGATTGGTAAAATGAACTTAAACAATTTTTTTTTTTCATCAAACTTTTTTAAAGTAGTCATAGGCAAAAGTGTTAGGCACAAAGTTCGTAGGAATCGCTGTAAAAAATCCGCCTAGATGTGCAACATCAGATACGTTGAGCGGTTAATCACGTTTTGATTGGCATTCTGACACCTAGCCCGATTGCCAGCGCCAAGCAGCTAGGGTTGCCAAGAATACTGTTATTACACTTTATCCCCCTCTATAATGTTTAGTACAATAATATAAATAAAGTGTAGGTACTCACAGAATACTGTTTTCATCACCGATGATGGTTAATACTAAAATTGTTATTACTTAAATAAAAACTGTTAATTATTTCACTGTTCCACTTGAAAATACGCAATTACACATAAATGTTCGCCAAAATTCTCGAACTCAATGAATTCTATAACTTGTCAAATCACATTTCAATGTCAGTTGTCAACAATAAATTAATGTCTTTCATTTTTTTTGTGCACTCTCATTAATACTAGCGCCATCTAGTAGCAATCTTGCGAAGCTCGCGAACAACTGGTACGCAGAGCCAAATAAAACCTTATAATATAATATAATAAATAGCCAAAAAACAATTTCATGGTGCATGCACCGGGGGCACGGAAGCAGCGTGCGGGAAAGCTCTTCTTTGCGCAAAAATAAAATATAGCTCAATATAATTTATTACTTGTACAAAAATTTGGCAACCCTACGACTAGCTGCCCAAACGCCGAACAACATGGACTTACCGGTTTCATGGAAAAATTTATAACTTTTGTTTATGGTTCTTAGTTTAAAACCACACTTGCCGAATTGCTGGCTTTTAACCTGCAGTATTGAATTTTTGACAGCGCTTGTGGCGACCGCGTCTAATTAGATCAGATTCAATGACTCTAGTTATTCAGGGAGAATCCATGAAGCGGTCGTCATATTCAATTCATAGGGTTTGCTTGTATAACTCACCATGGCTGTTAGGCAGCAATAGGCCCTCGAAGAGATCTATTCTGCATCCCCCGGCTGCCTGTTCTGTAACCCAAATAATTAACCGGGCAGACATCACTCTACGAGTGATGCCTGCGTCAGGCCGCCTCCACCATCTCTGTCGCCTAACCGGCTGGCGACAGAGATGGTTCTTGTCTTATCAATCTGTCGTGGCGCCGCGAACATATGTAGCTCACGAGTCACGTGTAACACCATGAATCAAGCACAACGGCGCGAGTGACTAAACTTTATATCTTAAACCTCAAGTGCGCGAAAGGGGACCCCCGCGGGGTCCACTAAGCCCTCTTAAGATGGGGGGTGTGTTGCAACCCCTGAGTGGTTTCATGATGAGCGCGAGCGAGGTCTAGCCATTCGCAGGGTCCCTTACGTGGGCCACCCTATTGTCTCCCTAGGATGAGGTGTGTTGCAACCCCGGAGACTCCCACGGTGCGCGCCAATGGGGTCCCTCTCGGGGACCACGCTTAACCACTCAAGAAGAGGTCCGCGCACCGCCTTGTAAACAGGGCCTACGGCACGCGGGGTTATGACCATTTCTGCGGCAAACCTCTGCGCGCGCCGTCTGGGCAGGTATGCATAGCATAGTTAAGCTATCCGTATTTCTTTCACCGTGACTCGTGTCTACCTTAATATAATAACGTTAAACTTTACTTTAATCCAAAGCTACTGACCTTATTCTGCAGAAAGGGGGGGGCGCCGGGTTAAGCAGACGACATGAACGACTCGCAAGATAAGGGACGCCGACTTGACAATACATTCGGCGGGAATTGTGGAAAAGTCAAAGTGTGTCAAACGTCACTTAATGTCAACTTACCATAGAATACTTCTACATTCGCATGACGTTCCGGTGGACGCAGTTCCATGGAAGTAGGAATACACTTCCATGCATAGTTCACTTTCAATACTCGTTCTATACTTTATATTTAAGGTTAGTTCACACTACTTGCACAATTTATTAATGACTGTCTGACTTTAGGGTTTACACTACTTTAACTAAATATAATTATAATTCGTGACTGAAGGTCACGACACTCCCCAACGCGAGAATTAGTGCAACAATACCACTAGATTTTGTGTCCATTCCTTAATTTTTTCACGAGCCTTGATAGCAGCCTCTCTTCTCGGCCTCGCATCACCGGAAGGAACGATGGTTTCTTCATCTCGGGAAGTTTGCTCCAGCAGCGGATTAGTTTCTTGTTGAAGCTCCCTGCTTCCGTGCATTACCTCAGTATGTGCTTGTCCAAACTCATTATTTCCTTGTTCGAACTCATTATTCTCTTGTACAAACTCATTATTTTCTTGTACGAACTCATTATTTTCTTGTACAGGCTCATTATTTTCTTGTACAGGCATATTGGTATCTTCTTCAGGTGTACTGATTTCAACGGAAGGTGTCTTGTCTAATGTAGATTCACAGTTATGACTCGCCTTAGATTTATCTGTTCTATATTCAAATTCTTGTTCGTCCATCTCAAGAGGATACAAATGAGAAATGGACCTTATGAACTCTGTGTTCCCTACCTTCACTTTAGCTACTCTACAGAGTCCATCTCTTCCCTTAATAAGCTTTACTATTCTTCCAACATGCCAGCCTTCTCGGTTAGGAGTATTTCCTTTTATTTGAACTATCTGACCTTCTTGAGGTTCAAGGTTTGAAGTTACTCTTGGTTCTTTATGTGAATGGTGACTTCTTTCACGAAGACTGAGTAAGTATCGGTTGGAGAACATTTCTTTAAATTCTTCTTGTATCTTAAGAGCTCGTTTCCAACCCTTCACAAGCTCCCTTCTTGTGACAGTTCCTTGTATCGACGGTTCTCCATGGGTATTTTCGACCGTTACGCATCTTCCCACTGTCAAGAAGTCTATTGGTTTTAAAATGTGATCCAATTCAGTATCTACATGAGTAAGTGGTCGTGTATTGACTACAGCTTCAATTTCCTTTATTACAGTAGACAATTCGCAATCCTTTAGTAAGTGTTTCTGTAGTGTCCTCTTCATACAATGTTTCACTATTCCCACTAGACGTTCGTAAAATCCACCGAACCAAGGTGCTAGGGCCGGTATAAACTTCCATTGAATTTTATTTTCTATGCAGTAGGGTTGTGATAAAATCTCTGACATCAATTTAAATTGAGAAGCATTATCTGAGGTGACGAGCGTTGGCAGTCCCCTAGCAGCTATCATTCTCCTTAGAGCTCGAAGACCTTCTTCAGCCGAGAGATCTTGAAGTACTTCTAAATGTATAGCTCGTACTGCTAAGCAGGTGAATAAGCAAATCCATCTCTTTTCTGTGCTGTTTCCATTGCTTACCAGAATGGGTCCAAGACAATCAACTCCCGTGAAAGTGAAAGGTGCACTGTAATTAACTCTCTCGGGCGGTAAAGCTGGTGTCGGTGGTAGCTTGTAGGGTCCTCCTCCGTGTTTGACACATGTTGAACACTTCTTCAACAGTTTCTGTACTTGACGTTTTCCTTGTGGAATCCAATATGTTTCGCGTATGATACTGAGTGTATGATTGACACCTACGTGATAGTTTTTGTTATGTATCTCTGTAATTATCTTATTCGTTAATTCTGAATCCTTGGGTAATAAGATAGGATATCTCTTGTCAAAAGACCAATTTGCATTCTTCATTCTTCCTTTACATCTTAGTATACCATCGATGTCAAGAAATAATCCTAGACTTCTGCTCAATTGCGTTTCTTTCCCGATTACTTCATCTTCAAAATGTTCCCTTTGTGTTTTCTTTATCTCTTCTAAGTTCGTTTCTTCTAAATTTCTCTTTTCGTTTACACTCACTTGATTACAATCATTAATTTCATCTATTTCCTTGTTGCAGTTTATAGGAGTAGTTAACTCATTCATCTCAACTTCATCACATTCGGTTTCTCTTAACGGATCTTCTCCTAAAGAAAAACAATTGGTGATCGAAGTCATCTGTGGCCACGTTTCATTCCCTTGCGACAAGAATTGTGGGCCTGTTGACCACTTCCTTTTGTCTTCAGATGTGCAGGATGTTCTCGTTGCCACATCTGCTGGGTTGAGTTCTGATGGGACGTATCTTATAATTAACTCCTTGTTTTGCTTAATCTCTTGAATCCTTCGTGATACAAACGGTGGTAAGAGCTTGGAAGATTTACACCACTCAATTACTATTTGGCTATCAGTCCACATAAATTGATGTGTTATTTTCATGGGAAGAAATTTCAGTGCAAATTTTATGAGGCGACTTCCAATTAATACTCCGAGTAATTCCAGTCGTGGAATCTTCAAGTGATCTTGATCCTTTATAGGTACAAGTCGCGACTTTCCAATGACAAAGGCTACCTTGTTTCCGTTTACTATATATACTGTGGCGGCATAAGCTGTAAGAGATGCGTCAGAGAAACAATGTAATTGATAATTTCCATCATTGGTAATGACTGCGTAACATCTAGGTATCGTTATTTCTCTGATTTCATCTAATTGTCTACGTATCATTAACCATTCTTCTGCAGTCTGTGTTGTAAAGGTCGTATCCCATTTAGTCTTGTTTTTCCAAAGCCTCTGATGAAACAGTTTTGCAGATAAGACGTATGGGGCTGCGAATCCACACGGATCGTAAATAGAAGCAATCACTCTTAGAACTTCTCGTTTGCTGTTTGCATTAGAGTCAATACTGAATCTTAATCGGAGTGAGTCTTCCTTCAAATCCCAATTTAAACCAAGTATTTTCACACATTTATCCTTAGTTGCGTCTGGAATCTGAGCCATAAATTCCTCCGAATTGGAACTCCATTCTCTCAAGTTCATAGATATCTGTTGAAACGCTTCTTTAGAGTCGTTGTATAATTGTAGGGCTCTTTCAATAGATTCAGTGCCTGCAACTAAGTTGTCTACGTAGATGTTGTTGGAGATATCTCGGATTTCCGGTTTGTCACTGTTGGATAGATGAAGTTTTATTGTAGCATTCAATAGAAATGGGCTGCTAATTATCCCAAACGGTACCCTGCAAAATCGCATATGTATAATATTAGCCTTCGTAGGTGGCTTAGACAAATCTTTAATCCATAGAAACCTTGTTACATCTCTATCTTTATTATGTAATGCGATTTGCAAAAAAGCCTTTTCTACATCTGCTGATAATCCGATGTGATGATGTCTAAATCTTATTAGCAATCCCGTCAAATCCTCTAGCATCATTGGTCCGCAATACAAACATTCATTTAGACTCTTGTTATCTTTTGTCTTAGCAGACGCGTCGTACACAATTCTAATAGACTTTCCCTTTTGGTGGACACAATGGTGTGGCAAATAATGGATTGGATGTCCTTCATCTGTAATGTGTTCCGTTACGATTTCTATAATGCCTTTACGAATTTGTTCTTTCAGAATTTCGTCGTATTCTAATAAAGTATCTGGGTTTAAACGTTTCAGTAATGAAATTAATCGACCTAGGGATAAGCCGTAATTAGTTGATAATTCTTCCTTTCTAATATAGTCCTTCCAGGGCCATGATACTGTATATCTGTTGTCAATGAGTTTAGTATTTTCGTTAAAGTTTTTAATTGCTTCTTCATCGCCACTGATTTTAGGTGAGTCAGTAATTCCTATAGATTCTAAGTCCCATAATACTTTGATATTATTATTATCCAAGGGTAAATCTGGTCTATTAAGTTTCGACTCTGCACAAGACAGAAAGTAGGTGAGTACAGATAATTCATCGACCGGTTTGGGCTTAGACTCTCCTGATAATATCCACCCTAAACTTGAATCCACCAGGTACAAATTTCCTCTGATTTGAATCTTTTCGGTATTCATGATAGTATAATAATAATCATTTCCAATCAGGATATCCACTTTTGATGATAATGATCCATCATCAGCTAAAACTGTTTTATTCTTCCAATGTCCCAATTCTATATTAGGGTGCGGAACATACTGTGCTATGTAAGGTACAACGTTGGCCCAGAGTAATAATGTTTTATTAATTCTGGTTTCAAGTCGTATTTTTACTATGGGGCTGTTTATTATTTGTGGAGTCTTCGATCCAAATGTAAATACGGATAGTTTACTTTCTTCTTCCATTGGAAGTTTTAACTTATTCGCCACCGATTGCGTTATATAGGTGCGTTGACTCCCGGAGTCCAACAATACACGGCATTTGATTTCTATGTAATTATTTTTCTCATGTTTGGCCTTTACAACAGCTGTTTGGAGTACACTATTACTTTCAGTATTTCCTAGTCATAAAGAGCTGGTTGTTCCAGCCTTATCTGAATATAATTTTGGGCACAGTATTCGATGGTGTAACCCTGTCTTTCCACAGTGTGTACACTGCATTTGAGATTTGCAATTAACTCTAGCATGTCCTCGTTTAAAGCACACGTAACACCTGTCTTTCAGTTTCATTCTCCTTTCTTCAAGTGTCTGATAGGTTTCACATCGGTCATTGTAGTGAGGTCCTAGACAAAAGATGCACGAGAATCTTTTCCTTTTGTCATATTGAGTTGTCCTAGTTTCTTCTTGACTATTTAATTTTCTCTTGTGATGCTTCGCATAACCCTCTCGGGAATTTCTGAATGGTTCACGATTTTTATTCTTCGAATGTGATTCTGAATTTGTAAATCTTCTTCCATAATTCTTTGTCGAACCGCCAGCTCTGTTGTTTCGATTGCCCTTCTGAGTATTTACAAATAGAGCTTCAGTGCTATAGCTCTCAGGGGGATTGTCCTGGCCGATTCTGATAGCATCTTCTTTAGCAGAGATAATAGCTTCTAAACAATTCCGTATCTCTTCAATGGATTCGGCACTTATTTTCATTCTCATGTCATAGATGATCTCCTTTGGAAACTTCTCCATGATCAGGAAACGCAAGTGGTTCTGGTTTGTATCCTCGCCAAGCGATTGGAGCACTCTGAGATGTCTCTCTATCTCGTCGAAAGTCTTCCTTATTTCTGATACATCTGTGCCTGTCGCAGGCTTCATGCGATACAATGCGGCATAATGAGCGTCGATTACGTGATTTTCTTTCCCGAATCGTTTCTTTAACGTTGTCAAAGCGACGCTGTAGTTTTTATTGGTCATTTCTAGTCCTTCTATAACTTTCGCTGCTTCACCTTTAAGCGATGCCTTCAGATACAATAACTTGTCCACTTCCGTTAAGTTTCTACTGTCAATGTTGGAACTGAATTGATCCCAGAAGGTTGACCAATTGAGTACATCCCCGTCGAATTCAGGTAGACTCAGTTTAGGTAGTCTACTATTCGTATTGTAGTTCACAGCTCTATTATCTTGGGTCTTGAGTTCCGTTATCTTAAGCTTCGTTTTAATTTTAACGTTAAGTTCACATAATATCTCTTCGGCTTCCAGCTGCACAGTGGAAATTTCAGATATATCATCTGGTGCAGGATCTTTGCTCAGCCGAAAATAATTCGTCAACTCCGAACTCAGTCTGTTTAATAAAGCTTGTACTTTTGAAGAGATGATCTCCGCTTCTTGTATAACCGTTGAAGATTCTTCAGTCAAATTATCAAGGGTTTTTATCATTTGAGATGCGGTCACTGTTAAGCCTTGTAACTTTGTCTTCATCAAATGTAAAATAGTTAAGAGACTTTGATCCATCTTGAATGAACATATATACCTACCTATATAACCTTACCCAATATAACCTTGCCTGTTTATAATGAGTTTGTATTGTTCAAGTGATTAAATTCGATGTTGAGTTGCAATAAGTGGAATCCCATCAGCCGGTTTTCTATAAAGAAAATGATGGGCTATTCATTATGTAATACATCAAAATTAACTATAACCCTGATATGACCTTAATAACTCAGTGAGTCTTCTCAGATTTCAAAACTATATTGATATATAATGATGAGTTAAATAAAAAAAAAGAATGGGATGGATGAGAGAAAAAAAATCTATCAACCTTGGTTGATGTTAACATTCATATGATATGTGGGAAGTCTACTAATTATTTCCAAATCTAAGTCCAAATTAATGTTTGAATTAAGTGTCTATTTTCATAATAGTTTATGACACTATCATTAATTTATTAAAATCATTTCAATTTTCATCAGCTTTGTTGATTATCTTCCAAACTAAGTGACTATCACAGGGTAAATTGATTGGCAGACTAAACCAATTCAAAGGAATACTGGCCTCTTCATTCATATGTTGGTTCATAACCTAGTCAAAATATTCATCTCCCCATCTAAGGTTTATATTGAATTCAAGATATCCATATCAAATGGATTGAATCAAAGTCAATTCTAAACTCCTATAATTATAGGTTGTTAATATTATTATTATTTTTTTTTTTTTTTCAAATTTTGCAACTATGGAATACTATATCAATTCGTCAAACTTGTGGACACAACACAAATCTTATACACTTTGGAGTATCTGTATATCCAACTAACCTGAACTCAATTAATTCAACACAAAGTTCTAGTCAACCGCTTAAATCATAACCTTAAATCTCATTGAAAGTTCAATTGGTTCTAAACCTTAACTTTTATATAGTTCTATTTAATCAATCACTCATTGGTTCAAGCAGCACAAAGTTGTAGGCATCTAGAGGAAAAAACCTTTATCCAGCAGTATATGTTCATTAGTCAATAAAGAGAGAAAGAAAAAATCCTCACCAACTGTGGAATAATCTGTCAGTTACCTGGTTACTAACAACCCTTTAATCCTCAATTTATTATAATTCCTCTTAAAGTATTTCACTCTGTATAGTAATGCACTAAAATCTAAACTTATGTTATGTCGAGAGGTGTAACACAATTATAGGTAATAACAATAGGTATGTGTAGCAATGGGTGTCTATGTGTGTGATGTAAGATGTGTGTATTCCTTTATGTACCTAATTCCTGTACAATATTGTATATCACAAAACAATTGCCATACCCTTTCATTTAGAAATAAAAGAAATCTTCCTTGAATCTTCTAGTATGGAACAACTTAACATTCGAATATTGTTATTTCATAATTGGATGATTACACTCTTAGGGTATTAATTACTTCCATCGAATCTAAGCGAACAAGTAATCAAGAAATTCACACAGTTTCCTATGATTATTTTCCATAATGAATTTTTAAAAATTAAGTAAGAGCCTTATGTGAAGCAACAATCAAAAAACAGTCCCTATCGAGTTATTTCAAGTAAAAATAAGTAGATTTGCAGTCTGAGTATCACTTAGTACTACTACTTTACTAAGTATTACCATCTATTATGATAAGTGAATAAGAACTTAAACCAAACTTTCACTAATTCAGATAATCTTTGTTGTTAAAGTTCCATCTCAGTAATCTTGTTAAAGTAAAGTGACGATTGACACACACTCAGTCAGTCAGACAAATTGAATTAAATTTGGGATGGTATAATTACTTACTCGGTTTGGGGAAGGTCAAAACACTGTGATACAGTTCTAACTAGTACAGGGGTTGACTTGCCTTATTTTTATGATTATTACTAAAACTATTATACATGTTATTGTAAGACATCAATTAATAAAGTTATTATTATTATTAATGAGTACACAAGCAAACCAATCTCCCTACATCAAGGATGATACTCCATTTTATTGTATTTAATCCCTTTTATCGAGTGGACAGAACTTTACTGACAGTCGGTGTACCATCATTCACCAACTACCAGCACCGTCCCACTATGGTAATGAGATGATTGTACAGAACATCCCATCACCACTCCACCATGTGTTCGATCCCAGCATCTCCACCATGTGGCGACCGCGTCTAATTAGATCAGATTCAATGACTCTAGTTATTCAGGGAGAATCCATGAAGCGGTCGTCATATTCAATTCATAGGGTTTGCTTGTATAACTCACCATGGCTGTTAGGCAGCAATAGGCCCTCGAAGAGATCTATTCTGCATCCCCCGGCTGCCTGTTCTGTAACCCAAATAATTAACCGGGCAGACATCACTCTACGAGTGATGCCTGCGTCAGGCCGCCTCCACCATCTCTGTCGCCTAACCGGCTGGCGACAGAGATGGTTCTTGTCTTATCAATCTGTCGTGGCGCCGCGAACATATGTAGCTCACGAGTCACGTGTAACACCATGAATCAAGCACAACGGCGCGAGTGACTAAACTTTATATCTTAAACCTCAAGTGCGCGAAAGGGGACCCCCGCGGGGTCCACTAAGCCCTCTTAAGATGGGGGGTGTGTTGCAACCCCTGAGTGGTTTCATGATGAGCGCGAGCGAGGTCTAGCCATTCGCAGGGTCCCTTACGTGGGCCACCCTATTGTCTCCCTAGGATGAGGTGTGTTGCAACCCCGGAGACTCCCACGGTGCGCGCCAATGGGGTCCCTCTCGGGGACCACGCTTAACCACTCAAGAAGAGGTCCGCGCACCGCCTTGTAAACAGGGCCTACGGCACGCGGGGTTATGACCATTTCTGCGGCAAACCTCTGCGCGCGCCGTCTGGGCAGGTATGCATAGCATAGTTAAGCTATCCGTATTTCTTTCACCGTGACTCGTGTCTACCTTAATATAATAACGTTAAACTTTACTTTAATCCAAAGCTACTGACCTTATTCTGCAGAAAGGGGGGGGCGCCGGGTTAAGCAGACGACATGAACGACTCGCAAGATAAGGGACGCCGACTTGACAATACATTCGGCGGGAATTGTGGAAAAGTCAAAGTGTGTCAAACGTCACTTAATGTCAACTTACCATAGAATACTTCTACATTCGCATGACGTTCCGGTGGACGCAGTTCCATGGAAGTAGGAATACACTTCCATGCATAGTTCACTTTCAATACTCGTTCTATACTTTATATTTAAGGTTAGTTCACACTACTTGCACAATTTATTAATGACTGTCTGACTTTAGGGTTTACACTACTTTAACTAAATATAATTATAATTCGTGACTGAAGGTCACGACAGCGCTTCCGCTGTTGAAAAATCTATAAAAATAAATAAATGACACTTCAGTTTTACTTCTATGTCTGCGGTTATTACCTGTCTCTCATATTATCAATTTTCTCTCATATGATTATTTCAAATAACCCAAACATGTTTTAAAACTTTTGTCTGCTTATGTGTTCGTCCAGGCTAATCTTCGGAACGACTGAACCGATTTTGACAGGACTCTCACAGGTAGGTAGAGGACTATAAAACGAAGAAACTAGGCCATTTTTTGGGCGGCGCCAGCATATAGTGCTTAAATATAAAAAATACCTTAAAGTAATCAGAAGTTTTTAATTTTAATATCAAAAAAAAGTAAAGTGTACCTACCTACTTCTAGAAATTATTTATTAGTCATAATGTTGGTCATAATAGTAAACAGGAAATGCAGACGTCCTAAATATCAGTAGGCTACTACATCAACCTGTCACCACTCACCACCCTGACACTGACAGGCGCAGGGCAATGCAGTGACTGGCTTCCGATTTCTCCTCCAGTAATAATAATTTATGCTAATTACATCTAATTAAATGTAATACTATCTTTAGACACGTTGTAAACTGTCTTTCTGTTTAAATTTAATTTCTGTTTAGTACAATTTTGTTTATGCAATAGACCTACTTAAGCTGTGGTAGCCTAGTGGTTAGGACGACCGACTTCTAATCGGAGGTCGTGGGTTCGATCCCGGGCACGCACCTCTAAATCGGAGTTATGTGCGTTTTAAGTATTTAAATATCACTTGCTTTAACGGTGAAGGAAAACATCGTGAGGAAACCTGCATGCCTGAGAGTTCTCCATAACGTTCTCAAAGGTGTGTAAAGTCTGCCAATCCGCTTGGCCAGCGTGGTAGACTATGGCCAAAACCCTTCTCACTCTGAGAGGAGACCCGTGCTCTGTAGTGAGCCGGTAATGGGTTGATCATGATGATGAATAGACCTACTTACATTTACACGTCTAAGCCGTTATTCCATATCGGTATTTCGGCCGTGTCTAGTTCTTTCTTTAAAAGCTGTGCCGCCAAGTGATTTAGCGTTTCGTTACTATGCCGCGTAAAAACCGATTTGGGGTATGGGGTTTAATCTGTCATACCCCTTCCAGCTGGGTTATTCTGTAACTTAGTTAGCAACTGAAAATAGTTGCCAACGAATTAGTTTGATATACATTGCTGCTTTACTGTGGGAAATATAAAGTGTTTTCATAATTTTACACAGAAAAGCAGCAATGTATATCGAACTAAATAGTTGGCAACTATTTTCAGTTGCTAACTAAGTTACAGAATAACCCCCCAGGTTAGCCAGCTTCCATTTTAGACTGCATGATTACGAAAAAAAAATCAAACAAAAATACCAGCGGGAATACAGTTTTGAAATACATTGACAGTTTCCTGACGTTCTCTCTGCCTCTGATTCTCTTCTTTAAAAAGTGAGAACTTTTTTTCATTTCCCGATTACCTACCTACCGAATCGGAAAACTGTAAAATTTCTATCATAACCGGGAAAGGAAAAATTCTCTTCTGAAGAAGAATCCTTTTGGAATACGTTTCTCTGTGTTTTATTGTGTTGCAAATAGTGTCAGCCATTTGGGCTATTTCCCAAAATCTTTTAATAAATAAGTAACATTACTAAAAGTACCTAACTACTACCTACTGCTTGTGAGTGACACTAAAATAACTAAAACTAATTAAAAAAAATAGGTATCAAAAGCTTTTTATATGACCGCATACTTTTAGATATTTTTATTAGATAGGTATCGAATACAATTTACGTGGGTTGTGAAGGATAAATGAATCATTATTCATTATACAAAGGGACTTTTTTCGTTCTGTGATGTGAAGCAAGAATAACAATGGTGAATATGAAATAAAAATATGACAAGCACGCGGGGCGTCCCTTGCGCCGTCCACATTCTACAGCGTAGATATTTTTATTTTTAGTCACTAATTAAAGAGCTGTATTTGGCTAATTTAAATCGTCATCGTTAAATCTCATTCTACGTAACACATACGTACGACATAATATTCTCAGTTAATACCCATGGAAGATTAGAGTCTAAAAATATACTTTTAAATATGTGCTCAATCGAATTACATAATAAACAAACAAATATAGATTACGCGTTACATAACGTTCAAGTATTTTGGTACGTTGTCTACCGGCCCTGTGGCGCAACGGATAACGCGTCTGACTACGGATCAGAAGATTCCAGGTTCGAATCCTGGCAGGGTCGCGGAAATTCTTTTTTTTTTGTTTTTATTTTTTTATTTTTTCTTTAAGAATAATTTTTTTTTCTAAGAATTTATTATATAAAAAAAATTGTATTGTTTCAGATAAACCTGCGACTAATTTTGGTGTCTGGAAAAACGAAGGAGTTCGTGTTCAGCCCGGTAGACTCAGCCGGCGACATAGCAGTTCACGTTTACGACAACTGGCCAGAAGGTAAAGAAATAAGAATACCTGCTTCTACATTAATATTATAACACAGGGCTACAAAAAAAAACTTTTTTTTTCTGCGGCGTAAGTTTATGGAGTCAATTTAGATACATATGGTTATGAAGTACTCAGCCTATAAATTATTTTGTTTGAATTGACTCTGGTTCTCATGATAAACCGCTCTATAAAAAATACACATTTTCTAGTAATCTACCTTCGTTAACCTATCTTTTTCGAAGTATAACTTGATAAAATCTTATTGTTGTCTCAGATTTTAACAAATAACACTTATTTATAATTTTTGAGTGGTGAAAAATTACATTTGATTATAATATTTACGTTATTAGGGTGTTATTGTTCCAAAAATTATGAGTTTTTCACGCATGTCTCCTGTTAATAACCCCGACCATTTCTGCTACATAATAAATGGTAAATTTTATCAAGAAAAGCAACGGAAGAATATAAATAGTTTTGTGAAACAAAGTAAGCAGTGATAGCTTAGTGGTGAAGACTTTGGCTTTCCTTTCGAGGGGACTGAGGTCATTCCCGACGCGCGCCTCAACTTTCGGGCTTTAAGCGTTTTAAGCAATCAAATATCACTTGCTTTCACAGTGAAGTAAACATCGTGGGCAAACCTACTTATACCACATATATGCAGGTTTCATCTCAGGCCTTGTGAATTCTCCATAATATTCTCAAAAGCGTGTGAAGTCTACTAATCCGCGCTTGGTCATTGTGATGGACTACGGCCTAAACCCCTAACTTTCTGAGAGGAGATCCGTGCCCTCTAGTGGGCCGGTAAAGGGTTAGTAATAGAAACAAAGTTATTGGACATATTTTGTAAAAAAAAGTTGAACAACAAGACTAATGATCTTGCAAAGTGACAATCCGGTCAAAAACACCCACTCACCCTGTAAATCCCATAAAAAACATTTTTCTTGACTCTCATTGATATTTTTTTGTTTTTTATGATTAATTTTATTATTCTTTGTATTAGTGAATGAAATCATTTGATAATTTTAAAATAGAACGATTACAAAAAAATATTCCCCTCTCTAATAAAATTTAATTTTCAGTATAAGGGTAATTCTAAGTTATGAGGTATTTTCAACGGCAACAATAAAAAATCATATATACATATTTAATTTATTTGAAATAACACTGTTATGTCATAATAGTTACCGCTTTCTATATGGTCACTTAAATTCACCAATTAAATGTATGTAATTTAGTCGCAAAAGCGCCTCAAATATGAAAAATGTATCTCCCCTGCCATGTCCCCTAACCATATTATGTTAGTCAATCGATAGTTTTAACTAAATTTAAATTATGTAGTAAATTAAACTTTAATAATTTAGAAATTAGACTAATTAAATTAATGCAATCCAAGAAAAAACAACACCTAACATTTTTTTTTTCATATTAACTATAATGTCTACATTTGTCCCTCATATTTAGCGTCTCTTCCCCTGGCATTATGTATTAATTTAAAACTCATGACTGTTTACTTTGCTGCGTAAATTGCGACCTTCAAAACAAAGCATTCAACGTGAAGTTTGCGGCAAGCATTCACGACGCAAGCATGCGGTCATTTTGTCCGCCATTTCAGTGAAACTACTTGCTAGGAGTAGTTGTGAATCAGTGAATGTGTTCTCTCCCCTGGTAAAATTTTTTTCGCAATTATAAGCCTAAATACTTTATTTTCTTTAAATAATTACTGTAATTTATGCATAGAATCGTATTCTTCTTTGTTAATTACGTATAACAAAAACTTTGACGTTTATACCTGTTTTTTAACAGAAAAGTATCTCCCCTGCCTTCTCTCCCCTGCCTCTTAAGGTGCCAGGGAAGATGCTTACTGTCCAGGGGAGATACAAATATGTCGTATTGGAGTATTTTTACAGCCGATACGTGTACTGTTTTCATAATTTAGTGAATACATCCATATTTTATAATCTTACTCTATTCCACTTTTTCTTAACATTATAATTTCACTTAGGTACTTAATGGAACATCGAACAATGTTTTTGTTTGAATACCGATTGCCTGATTGTTAACGGTGGATTTATTTTGTCCCAGGAAAATCAGTCAGTTAGTCAATTATCACGGATCGTCAGGAACAGTATCAGAATAGAAAATAAAGTCCTACCCTGTACGCCTTATATCTCCCCTGTATTTAGTATCTCCCCTGGTCCATTATAAAATAACAAATAATAAATTAATTGACTGGCTGCTTTTCAGGTATGAAGATAATAAGTGTTTCTATAAAGAAATACTACAATTGTTTTAACATTCTATTATTTTTGTCATGCCGCCTATCCTAATAACTTAGTACCTGTTAACTTAGAATTACCCATAAATGGATTGTCTTTATCTCAAAAAGTAGAGTCAATTCCACAAAACTATTATTATTTTCGTATTCAGCAGACCAAAATTACCTAAAATTGACTAAGAAAGTCCATGCCGCAGAATCAGTGTTGCCCTGTTTATTATAATAAACACGCAAGGAAACCAGAATACGTAGACCCAAATATTTTTTAATTGTAACGCCTGCTCGATAAGATTTCAATTATGTTACATATTATGGTTTAATTTTATACGAGAGTATTAAGTGGCATTGGACGGCACATAGCGCGAAGAACCGATTGACGTTAGTATATGCTCGAGTGGCGACCTCGCACTACGAAACGCAGCGTTGGAAGACTCCCCACTAGGTGGACGGATGATCTCAAGCGGTCGCTGGCAGCCGCTGGATACAAGCGGCGCAAGATCGTGGTCTCTGTCAGTCCTAGTAAGGGAACGATGTCCAGCGGTGGAACTTTATCGGTTGAGATAACGACTACATAAGTGTTGTTTCAGATATTTCTAGGATTAATCACATCCAAAAAGGATAGTGTGACAAGTATAAATTAAAAATTTAAAAAACCCCCGACATTCACCATTTTGCGATGGCGGCCATCTTGGATTTGCATAGTGCTATTCTACTAGTCAAGCCCTTTCATTTGATACCCATATTGAGGGCGTTGTGATAAAATATGTAATCCGCCATTTTGTAGCGGCGGCCATCTTGGTCCGATTTTCATTAAACATAGCTAACAACACTCTCGACTAATTCACCTTTCAAACAAAAAAAACCGCATTCAAATCGGTTCACCCGTTTGAGCGCCACAGGGGAACAGACAGACACACACACACACACACACACACACACACACACACACACACACACACACAGACACGTCAAACTTATAACACCCCGTCGTTTTTTCGTCGGGGGTTAAAAACCATAATCACCAGATATTGTTAGTCGTTGGTTAATCTAGAATCTCCGCTATAATTAAATTTATTAATTCAAAGGATGGTAGGTACTAAATTCTGAATTGTCTTCACTACGGGTTTAGATGTTGTTGTTTATTTAAGACTAGATGATGCCCACGGCTTCGCCCGTGTGTATTTAGGTTTGTAAAAATCTCGTGGGATCTTTGATTTTCCAGAACAAAAAGTAGCCTATCTGTAGTAAGTAGGTAGTAACCCGTCCACAAAACGGAAAAATTCCGTGGGATCCTTACGATTTCGGAATGCAATTCCTTACAGCATCAGGGTTGAGGAGTTGGACATGTACCTACTCGAGGTCATTCAACAATAAAGTCTTTAATTGGTATCCCCAATATCAATTTAAATAACCGACAGTGCCTAAATCCCATTAGTTTTGGGGATCAGATCCCCTACAGCATCAGGATTGAGGAGTTGGAATCCAAATTTTTTGTAGGACAGTGTCGCAATGTTTCTCTATCGATTAAAAAAAAAATTACGCAAATCAGTTCAGAAATCTCGGAGATATCGGTGTACATAGGTAGAAAAACACAACTCCTCCTTTTTTGAAAGTCGGTTAAAAAAGTAGCCTATGTTACTCCCTGGTTAATTCTCTACTTGTATGTGAAAGTCCCGTCAAAATCGGTTCAGCCGTTCCAAAGATTAGCCCGTTCAAACAGACAGACAGACAGACAGACAGACAGACAGACAGACAGACAAAAATTTTAAAAACGTGTGATTCGGTTATAGTATCGTTCAAATAACCATATGAGCTTAATATGAGGTAGTTATTTCGATATTACAGACAGACACTTCAATTTTATTTATTAGTATAGATTCCGTTGTTGCCAGTATTAGACTTGATCATTACTTAGTTGGCTAATTCCTGTTGAAATACAAAACAAAGGAATTCGTGCTTCACTTAGCTTCTCGACTAGTCGGGCAACAAGTACGATGGTATATCTACTAATTATAACACAGATTAGCAAGTACAGTTATACAATGACTTCGGTGCGGTCAGAAATAGCGATTGGTCGAGATCTTTCATATTGAACGAGTTTTTGGGAAGTGACCAAGCTGCTTTGTACAAATACAGGATACAAGGGGACCGCTGTCGAAAACTTAGCGCTATTATTATACTGCTTAAACACAATCCAATACCAATAACCATTTGTTTTATACTTGTACTATTAGTGATTTAGTATTTAATATTTTTCAAACCGGCGAAGATTAAGTACAAAACGTGGCAACTTTACGTATTTACCCAACGTTCGTTGACCTCTAGCGTCAGCTGATTGAATTACATTGCGAACTTTGAAGAAGAAAAAACAGAAAATATTGGATTTTTTTTCGCGTTTTTTTAAACCAAATTTGAACGATTGAATACATAGAATCCTCTTTTTTGTTCACCACAAAAGGAAAATAATATAGAGAAGAACAGATAGGCACACTAACAGAAGTAGTAGGTTTACAAAGTCTCGAATAACTAAGTACATATTATACCAAATTAAAGAAAGAAATAATTTATATATTAAATGATAAATAAATTTTTGAATCAAGGTTAGGTAATCGATATAACTTAAAATAAAAAGCAGACGGTAATGAATACAGATTGAGCTCAAAATTTCTTTTCATCTTCGCACACAAAAAAAACATCATCGGAATTCGGTAGTGAACAGACTGCTAATACGCGTTTTTACAAAGTTTCTTACGGGCCATTACCGTCACGGCATTGGCGACGGACACCGTGCCCGCCGGAGCATGGCGTGCCCGTGACACACTCATTGAAACTTTTTTTTTTTTTGACGTGGTGGAAACCTTTTATAGGTACCCCCGTTCTGCGGCCGAATGCGGCAGAACGAAGGTTATGTGGAACTCCAACCGGGTATACCCACTAAAACCACCACGGCATGACCCTCATGCTGTCTGTGCTGGACGCCTGGGGAACCCAAAGTATGCATCCCAGGTGTCCGGCAGCCGCCCCAGCTGGGGCTCCCGCTCGCCTCTGGGCTGTCCCTCCAGAGGCTCGCGCCCTCCCGTAATTTTTTAACGAGGTTTTCTTCCTCCCGCGATGGGCATCGCTGCCCCCCGCCCCGGGGTGTCTCACCCCCAGTTTCATCCGCAGTGCCCTCTGCTAATCAGAGGGACACGCGGAGAAACCTCCCTCCGCCAGGTCATTGGCCATGGCTAACAATATCCCCGTAGGAAAATTATTAACCATGTTACCGGGGTGCACCGGCCCAAATACTGCTCTTCCCCTCGGACGTATCCAAGAGGACCAGCAGCACCCAGGCACACTTGGAGGTTACCTGGCTAGCACCCCACACTCATTGAAACTACGCCCTAAGGTAAGGTACCTATCAATTTGGTGTTTTTGCAATGAGACCATTGATATACGAAACCGATAGATAGGGATAAATACAGTTTTGAGGCCGACACTTATAGTTATAGGCACACTTGAATATGCCCGCGACTTCTTCCGCGTGAAAGAGTAACAAAAATCCATACATTAATACATACAAACTTTCACGTTTATAATATTAGTAAGATTCTGCGAAGTGTTGCTATCCTTGAAAAGCGTTATTTTAAGAGCTTGTTACTTTAGAGATTTTATAAAATTGAATTAGCACCAAACTTGCCGCTAAACGCTTAACACTTCTCAGAATCACATAACAGTCGCAGAGTGAATCGGCCTTTATGTGTGGCTGGAAGCTGATAACTTGAAATAAATTAATCTTTAAATACATTTTTATAATTTGACTTGCTTATGTCATATAAGCAACTCAAATGTCAAATTATAAGCTACTGAAAGTTACTGAAGTGCAGCTAAGCTGCTGAAAGCTACCTATTACCTAGCTGCCAAGGTGGATTGAATGGTGCCATCTCGACGAAGAAGATGCTATAATTATTTTCATTAATGTATGAAGATTATTCATCAATTTTCGATAAGTTTAATTTGATTTAGAAAAAAAAATGAGCTTTTAGATCAGTCACATTAATAAAGAACTGTGAGTCTTTGGTGTTCTTATATCAACGTAACGGGAGCGGTAATGGGGTATCCAATGGTGCGATTTAATATTCCGCTTAAAAGAATGAATCTCGCCGCGCTAATGGCTCGGGAAATAATTTATACGCGCGCCTGTTATTATTAAAGGAGCCATATTTCTCTTGCCAAGTCATTTTTCAAGTTGCGTTGGAACTCGCACGCTTATTACGGCCAATGTAAAATTTTGCTCATTTGTACTGTAGAGTGTAGGTACGCAAACGTTCATTTATTTCTTGGTTCAATTTTATAACAACTATGATGTGGTAGGTATGTTTTAACAACCGATAAAGCTTTGTACTTCAACTAATATGATACGAAAAAATAATGATATATATGAGAGTAAAAAATTCTCAGTTTATAGTAAGTTGTAAAAATTTCTTACGCTACAAAAACTGTGTCTAAATCAAGCAACCTTGGTTAACATACCGTGACTTGGTCCAGTTGTCTTAATCCGCGTCCCACCGCACTCAGTCTACAATAATTATTGTTGTTCAACAAAGATAGAAGGCATTTGTTGCTTTAATTTGATTGAAGTCAACTCAAACGGTTCAATTGGCATGCGGTTTAGCAGTTGATCAACTAGGTACTACTAGCTATATTTTAGGAAAAATTAAACTGACATCAAGGGCGTCGCCAGCCGATGGCCAAGGGGGGGGGGGGGGCAAGTTGATGATATTATAGTATGGGAAAAGTACAAAGTATTGTTGGTACAGTCCAGAGCTTTGAAGCTGGTTACGAGCTCTTAATTTATTTTCGAACTAGCTGACCCCCGCGACTTCGTTCGCGTGTTTATAGGTTTTATATAGGATCGTATCGGATCCCATAATTCTTTTATGTACCTAAACTAAATGTAGCCTGTTACTCCTTATAACATTGAAAGTTCCATTAAAATCGATCCAGCCATTTCGGAGATTAGCTGGAACAAATAGACAGAACGACAAACATAAATTTAAACGCACGCCAGTTTAAAATAAGCCGTACGTACAAAGATCCGGGTCCCAAGTTATCGGAACCCAATAAATGCCTGTCATTTCTAAACTAAAAAACCTATGACCTTGAAATATTTACGGGACAATACTTAAAGTACTACCTTTCTAACAAAAAAAGAATGAGTGAAATCGAATAACGCGTTAATGAATTACAGCTAAATACACGTTTTAACTTTCATCCCCTCTCCCAAGGGAACCGTGCTGAATTTCGGGATAAAAAGTATCCTATAACCTACCTCGGAGTATAAACTCAAATCGTACCAAGTTTCATTCGAATCCATTCAGTAGTTTCGGCGTGATGCGCGGCCAAGATACAGACAGACAGACAGACAGACAGACAGACAGACAGACAGACAGACAGACAGACAGACAGACAAAAATGAAAAAAATTGCAGTTTTGGCTTCAGTATCGATTATAGATTGCCCTCCGATAAAAAATTTCAAAATATCTTCAATGTACAGAATTGGATCTGTTACAGTTTTATTATATTATAGATTAGAATTTTTCACCGACCTCGTTTCCATTTGCGCCAGGTTTAATTTAGATACTTAATGCAAAATGTAGTATATCTATATTTTTTAAATCTCTAGGGGGGGGCAGCTGCCCCCCCCTGCCCCTACCTGGCGACGCCCTTGTATACGATCAAATTGAAGAGTTCTCTCGATTTCTCCAGGATGTCATTCATCAGATCCTGACCATGAGACAACCTTTTCAAAATTAGGCCCAGGCGTCTTTGATTAATCGGGCAACATACATAAATATTCCGAATTGAGAACCTCCCCCTTTTTTTGAAGTCGGTTAAAAATGGAACTGTGTGAACTTTCTGAAAAACGTATTTAAAAAAGGATTCCGACGAATCGACAACGTCCTCCTCTTTTTGAAATCGGTTAAAAATCTTAAAAACTTTCTATAACGTAGGACACGAGTGTTTCATATTTTCGCGCTTTCGCATCGAGTTCGCCCATTCGACATGTACCTTTCATAAGCTGCACGTAAACACTTGACTTTCAGAAGAAACGAGACAATGGGCCTCCTTGCGACTGCGAGCTGAGACGCCGCGCCGCCGGCTGTAGGTCGCAGTGAAAACTAGTGACACACTTTATTCGCGCTTTTGTCACGAGAGCACTGCTGAAACAACACTGTTGCGCGCTAATTATGCCGTTAACTATTAAACGAATGCAAGGAGAGAGCAATGTAATCAAATATTTTGTTTTAAAAAAAAATCTAAATTATTTATTTCATTTAGGCAGCTTTTGGTTCTTATGGTATGCTGTGGCTGCGGCTGTGGCTGAAACATTTCGTTTTGACCGGATTCTCATGAGCATTGATGAACCCGGTCAACTATGGAGCGCTGTAACAGCGTTTTAAATGAATGAAATAAAAAAAAATTGATTGGTCTGAGGTAATTTTTTTGTAAAATGTATAAAAAAAAAGTTATAGAGCAAAAAGATTTTATATAAAATTTCTCACTTTTTGCTTATAACTTCTTTAATTTTTAATTTAGGGCAAAAAGTTATATAAACATATTTGTAGGCAAAACAATTTGCTACAAATTATGTCTTTACGAATTTTTTGTAAGACGCATAGTTTCCGAGATATCGCGAAAAAAGTGTTTTCACCCCTTTTTCCAAGATGGCGGCCGGGGGGACAAGGGTGGCGACCCCACAAACTTGAGGTTAAGCTTCCATTGACATATGTCCTAAAAATAAAATTGCGTCCTCTAAAAAATGCAAAGCTCATGTAACATTTCAATTGACATTAAATAAAAATTTAAATGACAGATGAATTCACTGACGACGTTATAAGTAAAAAGGAAATTGACACCAAAGGAAAAGATAAAGTAAACATTGGCGCAAAGGAAAATAATTATTTATTATCATATTAGATTGATAAAATACCGTAATTACCTAGTTATGTATATAACTAAACAAAAAGTTAATCTTTAACAAAATATGGAACCATTCCATAGGAATTAAATTTTCAAGAGAAATTATTATCTTTGGTAGCGCCCGGTAAATTCACTGAATACTTTGCAAGATAATAAATTTCTAAATAGCCAAAAATGTTTGACTGTGCGAGTGTATATAATATGTATATATATCCACTTCGACTATTTAAGTCAAAGGAGAGTTATTTCACAACAGTGGACGAGTTAAAAGCTCCCGGAAACCGGATAGGATCCCTATCCGGTCTCCGGTAGAATTGTTAAAGTTTTGCGATTGTAGGTACTTGTTACGGATTTAAAACAAAAAATGTTGAAATGTCTTATCTAAATTTTTAAATGATAGACTTTCATATAAACTTCCATCTTCTATTTAACCCTCTTGAGGTGGAATTTCCAATAACCCTTTCTTAGTGTGCACCTACGTTATAAAACGAACCTACTGTCAATATTTCAAGTTTCTAATTTCAGTTGATTGGGCTATGCGCTGTTAGATCAGTCAGTCAGTCAGTCACGACAAGCCTTTTTATAAGTATAGAAGACTACATAGATGATGACCGCGACTTCGTCCGCATGGATTTAGGTTTTTTTAAATCCTGTGGGAACTATTTGCTTTTCCGGGATAAAAGTTGCCTATGTCAATTTCCGGGACGCAAGCTGCCTCTGTACCAAATTTCGTATAAATCGGTTAAACGGGTGGATCTTTAATTTTCCGGGATAAAAAAGTAGCCTAAGTCCTTCCTCGGGATATAAGCTAACTCTACCAAATTTCATCAAAATCGGTTAAACTGTTGGGCCGTGAAAAGCTGTCAGACAGACAGACACAGTTTCGCATTTGTAGTAGTATGGATAGATGTTCGCCAAGTGCTCGCGTCAGGCGGATGATCAAACATAACTTCACTGTCTGCATAAAACAAACCGTCCAAGTGGCACTTGAGTGCATCCTGCGCGTTGGTAAGAGGTATCAGTACCTCTTCAGGGTACTCGGCTACTAGCGTGTCCCTGGATCGAATGCGGGTGGGCGGATACATGTTACCCACTCGCACTTGGAATTCATGTTGCACAAGGAAGGCAATGAGAGAAAAAATACTTCCGGACCCTTTCTCGAAACTCGTCTCACGGTTCTCTGATCTCTGCAACGAATATCGGATACTTACGCTTGTCATGAAGGAAATAAAAAGTTATAATCAACATTTATTAATTGATTGAATATAAATTAAAAATTTAAAAAAACCCCGACATTCGCCATTTTGTGGTGGCGGCCATCTTGAATTTGAATAGTGCTATTCTACTAGTCAAGCCCTTTAGCCCTTTCATTTGATATCCATATTGAGGGGGTTGTGAAAAAATATGTTATCCGCCATTTTGTGGTGGCGGCCATCTTGAACCCATTTTCATCAACATAGCTAAAAACACTCCCGAAAACCTTTCAAACAAAAAAAACCGCATTCAAAGCGGTTCACCCGTTTGAACGCTACGGGGGAACAGACACACAGACACGTCAAACTTATAACACCCCGTCGTTTTTGCGTCTGGGGTTAAAAAACAAGATAGCAACTACTAGCTAATGATAAATAGCATGTATTTATTAAGAGTTTCAACAGTAATCAGCTTAGGATTGGACACTTTGTTGGTTTGATTAAATACTGACCAGAGAGAAGGCCACAGCCACTGCTTAAAATAGTAGTAGTTGTACCGACATCAATAACTATACCTTAAAATTAGTACCATTACTAACTGACTGAGACACAACGCTCAGCCTAAAACCTTTGGATTTAAAGATTTTAAAGATAATTCTAAAAAATGAGCATTCGAATTAATAATAAATGAACTAAGCAGGAATTTTTGAAATTCCATTCCTTTCATATTTGAAAATCCTAGATCCATGCGGACGAAATCGCAGCGAGTGGTTGTAAAATATCATGGATTTACTTAGACAAAAGATTTGACTCTGATATTTGGCAACGAATTTGAGACTTGTCGTCTTGGGGCACATAGGCAAAGTTTGTATTAATTATCTTTTGTATTGTCATACCAAAAACGCAATTTATATTTTCGTAAATAGAACTCAACTTTTTTGAAACATTTGCTGCTCGCTCGAAAAGTTAGATAATAACAATAATAATTAATTATAGTCGTAGGAGTGTTTCAATATACTCGAAATAACTCAACTTCAAGCGCAAAATACTAAAAAGAATTCAAACTTAACTGTTATTGTACGGATAATTAAGAAAATTCTTCTGTAGGGATAAGTTTCACATTAAATGGTCTTATTCCAAAGTTTGCCGCTTATTAAAGTTTTACAGAGCGTTTGTAAATGTAGCCGGAAAGTTGGACATTACAGATCACTTCGAGCGGAATGGAGATATCCAGACAAAGGAGGAATACTAAAGTGTTCTTGCCATGAAGAAGAGAATTTGGAATAATACCTACGAGTAAGATAGCGGCAATTGGAGGCAATTTTATGTGAGCCTACAACTAAAATATAGTACATACAAACAAAGAATTTGGATAATAACACTATTAATATTTGTACCCTCGATCGATAGATGACATCAAAGGAGTGGTTAGGATCCGTTGGACACATGCGGCCCAAGACCGTGAAGTGAAAATCCCTCTCAAATGTTTATATCATGTATGTATGTATGTATGTATCATGTATGTCAGCAACAGAGACATTGGTTGAGACAATCAACGTCGACGATTTTAAACTTTAATAATTATTAGTTTTTAGGGTTCCGTACCTCAAAAGGTAAAAAAAGGAACCCTTATAAGATCACTTTCTTGTCCGTCTGTCCGTCTGTCTGTCCGTCTGTCCGTGTGTCACCACCAATTTTCTCAGGAACGGGTGGACCTAGCAAGTTGAAATTTATACCAAATACTAAGGTCTATAGTCCCTATTAGGTGTATAAAAATTAAGGTCCTGAGTCCACACAATAAAAAGATATAGGCAAATTTAGATTTTCACGATAACTTGTAAGTACCAATATTTACCTTAATTTTCAACTTTTTTTATTTTTCGGAATTTTTCCTTTATTTGATCTGTAAGACCTTGCTTTTGACCAAAATTGACAAATCTAGGTCAACCGGAAGTACCCTATAGTTTTTGCATCGAAAACCTAAATTGTAGTTCCAGTTGACCTAGAATTACGAATTTTGGCAAAAAGCCAGGTCTTACAGCATAAATAAAGGAAAAATTCCAAAAACTAAAAAAAAGTTGGAAATTAAAGGGTGGGGACACCCTACACATACATACATAGTTGAGTCAATTAAAATAGACCTCTGAGTTGTATGAGTGCTCATACAATTTAGAGGCCTAGCTTAATTAGCACCTTACCTTTTAAGACAAACTAATGAAAAACAGATTGTACTTATACTTCTGGAGTACGGAACCCTCGGTGCGCGAGTCTGACTCGCACTTGACCGGTTTATTAGAAAAAAGTAAGAAATAACTTCACTGAACAACACTAAATAAAAAATAATTTTTAATTATTTATATTTGAGAATATTGTAACTTTTTCACATTTGCATTGTGTAAAGTTGAAAGCTATGTGATTTATTTAACGATGATAAGTTTGAAAAGGAAGAGTGGGTAACATTTTACGTAAAATAATAATAACGAATGACTCGGAACAAAATTGCGAACAGTTGTGGAAAAACATGGGGCGAAACAATTAAAACAAACAGACTGCCAGGCTGCTGATGCCACACGCAGTATCATCCTCGTTTGTCATTGTAAATGCGAATTTATTGTATTGATTTACATATATACTTCGTATGTATGTCAGTCCTCTCGAATACGTTGAAAATGTTGAATTGAGAGCAAAAAAACTAAATATAATATAGTATGTAATAAAAGTGTATGATTCTATGAAAACAGATTCATTTACTGCTTTTCTACTAATGTAGAGATACATACATATTTCACATTCCAAGTAGGTACGAGGGATAATTGGAGAGGTGCACACGAGGTCGTCCGCGTGGGATTAGGTTTTCAAAAATTCTACGGGAAATCTTTGATTTCTGGGTAGAAAAATATCCTATATTTAACCATCTCCACGCTGGAAGCTATCTACTGAGATAGCTAATTTTGTTAAGGTGGAAGGACACAAATGCTATGGAACCCCAACTCGCCATGAGATAAACACGATCCGCAGTCGTATTAAGGGACCGAATCGATCGAGAAATCAAATAGAACAGATCAATTTCATTCTAATCAGAAAACATTTCAATCCTGCTTCCGATCGGGACCCGGGAGGTGACGATCCAATCTTTTGTTTGCGCCGGATCGCTTTGATTTCTAATATCGTTTGACGCTGATTGTGACATCGTCTCGGATCCTCGAGCTATGCTAATTCTGTCTTTGTCTGTTCCAACAAACAAGCCCCTTTGAATCAAGGAACCTTTGGCGTCTCACACACATTTGCCATTTCTTTTTGTATTTTGATATCTGAGCTTTCGGTTAAAAATAAATACATGTTTCAGACAAAGACATTCAAATGATGGGAGGAAAGTGAAAAGTGCTGGTAAAGTTTGCATGAAGACACATTTTTTGAAAACTAAAATCCACGCGAATTCGTGGGCATCAACTTATCTCTTATCAACTCATCTATAATATCACTTTTTCCTACGGTATTTTCTAAAGTGTAATAACGCAAATTAGTTTCTTCCTCGGCTGTAACAGGGAATATATTATTATAATAGTCTGTACTCTACGTGTTTTTGCTCTTCCGTAGTCTATGTGCTTTTCCCTGAGGCATTTCGGTTCTCGGTAGCAATTCTCCGCTTCACACGGTTATTTCCCACCAACACTCCTGCACTGCTATTCTGTAAACCCACACCCTATTATAATATTAACGTAGCATCGCATCGGAACATTTGACACTAAGGTTAAGGCCTGAGACCTATCAGCTATGAAGCGAACTTAATCTATACTAATATAATAAAGCGGAAGAGTTTGTTTGTTTCAACGCGCTAATCTCAGGAACTACAGGACCGATTTCAAAAATTCTTTCACCGTTGGATATGTACGTAATCCTTGAGTGCTTATAGGCTATATGGCTGTTTCTCTACTAACGGGAAAATCGTTGTACCAAGCATTTTTTTCTTATTTGGCTATAATAATACTAATTTTTAATATCAATAATGATAGTACACTACCTAATCTTAAAGGAGGCAAGTTCATTTAATAATATAACATTGTCATATTCTATCAAATTCAGTTGAAAACCTCAAAATACAGTTCTTGGCTATGTCCTATTTCCAGAATGACAACTCTTACGATGAATATTTATTTCCTTTATTAAAATAGACAAATTTAAACATATACAAGCAATAATAGGATACAGATAGCATGTTTAGAAAACACAATGATAATTCTAGGTTTATTTTTGATACTACAAACTGGCACTCGAATGTTGTCCGCACGATTTTTGATTTTTCTCCGAATACAATTTGAATATCACGTCAAAAGCTTACTATGCACTACTGAGATTATTTATGTCGTAAAACGCAATGAAACCAGTGTGAAGTTCGTTCGAAAGTAAAGTACAAGGTGCCGCGGCCATTTTATTCAGTTTTATCTCTGTTTGTGTAAGAGAATCACGTGTCTGGGCAGCTTGTTTAACAGTCCTCTGGAGAGTTGTATTTTTAGTATTATAAGAGATTCAATTGTAATAATTTTATACAACAATAACCCAGTGCGAGCATTATCACTTCTTACAATAATATTAAACAAAATCTTAAATGATTTAATTCTATGACACTTTTTATGTAAAAAAAACAGTCCTCTGGGCAACAGTCCTCTGGAATTTTATAGCACAAATTACCTGTTTTATGCTACAAAGACCTATTTTATTTACTGATAATGTCCATTAAACGTGCAATAAGATGAAAACATTTAAATTTAGAAAAATAATAATACGAAAAAATTATTTTTTTCATACAAAAAAAAATTTTGTCAAAATTTCAATTGTTTTTTGGGGATTAGTATTTACTTCATTACTACTTCTCGAAAAATATATATCATTTCTTAATTTTCAAAAAAAATAGAGTCGGGACAACTTTGTATGGACGAGTTTCCAGTTAGTAGAGAAATGCCCATATATGTACCACGGACGAAGCCGGGGCGGACCGCTAGTACATAAATAAGTAAGTAAATACGCATACTATTTTACAAACTGCTGCGATAATAACAGCGCGATTATATTAGCGGCACGCTATGATGGCCGGTTTGACACATTACAATAGTGATGTGGAATGTCAATTTATTCTCGAACAAAAAACAATTAAGTTTTGTTTTTGTACCTGATTAAATAGGTTTAATAAAACAAAAATGTATATGTTTATTTAATTTATTTGAACGAACTGAATATTTGAACGAAAATGAATATACATACTTTATATGCACACAAGAAACATATGAATACAAAAGATACCAAAAAAGGTGCCACAAAAGGCCATAATTAATCAGATTCGTCCATACTACTATTTTCACTGTCGTCACTGCTATCATCACATACATTAATAATTATATGTTCGTTTTCTATAATATTATCTATTTTCACATCTCTTTCATAATCTTCCCTTATTAATTTAACAGTTCTATTCACAACCTTTTCCCAGTCTCCTTTAGTCACATGTTCACAAGCTTCTTCTAATAACTTTAGCATTTTTTTTGTGGTAAATGGGGGTTCTGTATTGTGTCTTGCAGCATATCCCTTAATTTGAGCCCACACCAACTCAATCGCATTATACTCACAATGGTAAGGCGGTAACCGTATAACTCTGTGCCCATGTTCTAATGCTATTTCGTCAATGACGTATCGGATCTTGGTTGGTTTGTTTTCTTTTAAAAGACGTACTAATTCCGCTTTTAACATATTCATGTTTGCATCTACGCCATTTTTACGAAGCCATGCGACGATATCAGCTTTCTTTTGGGATTGGGCAGGTGGCTTGTCAATTTGCATCGAGTGGTATGGGGCGTTGTCCATAATTATAATAGATGGTTCAGGGAGGCTACACAACATTGAGGTAAACCATTCAGTAAACTTTTCTCCATTCATGTCTTCATGATAGTCTCCCGTGGTTTTTGACGCAAAAGCCATGAGAGAACCTTCGACAAACCCGTTGATGGTTCCGGCGTGACAAATTATAAGTCGCGATCCTTTTCCTACAGGAACTTTGGAAGTAGATGCTGCTGTGTCATCGTTCCAAGAACGGCCTACAGTATGGTTAGCATTAAGCCATGTTTCATCCAAGAACACAACATTTTGCCAATTTTTGATTTCTTTCACTTGCCGTAAAAAAGTATACCTTGCCATCGCTATATCAAATCTTTCCATCAATATTTTGCGTTTGTTACATTTTTTGTATCGAAATCCAATGGTCTTCAAAATCTTCGTTAAAGAACTTTCCCCACCGAAGAATAATCCAGCTTCCTTCAGTGAATGCACCAACTTTTTTCTTGTTGGATACTCCTTCTGTAAATAGTAGCCGTAAACATGTCTTCGGATAGCATCGGCATCAAAGCTATCGATGCCTACGACTGGTTTTGCTCGTTTTCTCTTTTTTGGTGTGTGAAGTTTATTTTCTTCTGTGCCAGTCTCGCCATATTTTTTTTTAGTTATCCGTCTAACAGTTCGTTGTCCAATATTAAGCGCATCAGCTACGCGTTCAACCACTGACGTTATAGGTAAAATTGGCCCTCCATTTTGATCTTCACGATCGAAATAGTTACGAAGGCGTATTACGAACTCACGTGTCTGACTATTTAGAACAGTTCTCTGCGTACGTTCGGTCATATCGACGAAATCCACAACAAAGGGCTTGAACAGAGTCCAAATTAACGAGCAAGGGTCAACAGTAATGCAGTATCAATATTTGAAATCCAAAGCCAGGTCAAAACTATATCACAATCGCATTGCACTGACAGTTTATACTTTTCGAAGCAACGTCAATTCGAAACTGCTTTGTTTTGCATTGAGCATTGACGCGAGTTTGCCGGAGGTAGTAGTTGTGCTAGCCAGCGATCCTATGTGACGATCGTATTAGATTCCATTTTTAAAAATTTATTGATATTTTTTTGCGATTTCAGAGGTTTGTCCACATAGTGAAAATTGTTCATATTCACAAGTACATTCACCCCTTAAATGGTGCAAACTGATTTTTCTACACTTGTATACATTTAAGAAATCAATTTAATAAATAAATTTTGAGTCCTAAACCTAAAACTACATTCGATAAAATTTATGAATCTCTGCACATCACTATCGTCAATAAAGTAATACAATTATTTCCTTCAAAGTCGTTATCAATTAATACGGAACTTCATGAGCGGACAAACGTCAAACCGGCCATCATAGCGTGCCGCTAGAGTAATGTATGAAAAGATACCGCAATAACGCAACTCGACTTTATCGACCAATTAAAATACACTTCGAAATTTGGAAATCCCTATCTTAAACTTTGTATCAAATAAGTGTAACAAAACGGACTCAACGATGAACACAGCGTTGTACAGAATAACAACAGGCTCGCTCGTTACATACGCCCACGCCGGGCCACGGGTGCGCAAAATAGAACAATTAAGTGATGTTAAATGATGTACCGAGTCGTGCACGCCCGTCAGTTGGTTGTCTCAGGTCAGTAACCCTCGCGCGGATGACGCTAGGTATTTGTGAAACCTGATCTTTACTTGAGATGTTGAAGCCTGGACCGTCATAAAGCGCAGGCCACATTGGGAGCGAAGCGAAATGAAACGCCTGTTTCGTTTCGCTCATGTCACTAAACTGTGAGAACTGGCAAGTTTGCATCGCTGGCTTTGTTGAGCACTGTAGTTCGCGGTCTGAATCGAAGTATGAAAGTCCGCGTCAGCAGCATAACAAAACTTAAAACGGCGTCCTAATTGGCGATCTCTCGCAGGCACAAATGATAATCGCAACGCATTATTCATACGAACTCGCATCAAACATCGCGTCTTTATCGACTGCCGCACTTAGAAGCAGGGATGTCATTTTGCTGTCATTTGGTTGTACTAATGAAGAATTGACTGTATTTGAGAGTGAAAATTTTTAAAATTACATCTACATACTAAGGAGTTCTTTAAGTAATCATTAAAGACGCTGAGTGCGGCAGTAAGTGTCCTTATGTTCGCGCGCTGAGTGCAGTTTTGTAGCAGCATTTTAAACCGCACGATCAATTAGTACCTATCATATATTTATGCGAGCGATTGCCAATTAAGACGCTGACGTCGTCGAACACTGAAAGCGTGTACGACATGAACGAGTACTACCAGTAACTGCATGAGGCACAGCAGATGCACACATAATGATGGGCTCTTGTCTTATGGTACTCAGAGTCTTAAAACTCCATCAATCATTGCTACAATCTCGATTATGGTGATTAGCCGAATTTATGGCACTCTTACTGCACCAATGCATTTTAGCCAATAGTGTCGGCCAATAGAGGTGGGTGCGATCTTAACACTGTAGTTGTCATTTTTAGACGATCGACACCCGGCAATGTTGTACAACTTCTACACTGAAAGAAATGTTTTGTATACAGTTACAAAAACTTTGGTTACTGTTTACACAAAAAAAGTGACTTGCAAACTATGTTTTATTAGCTACAAAACAGACTTTTGCTATTTGAGTTGAGGTACTAGTTGCTAAAGTTATTTTGTTGAAGTTAATTGAACCGTTTTACTGTTTTTAAGCAACCAGTTTATGAACGTATAACACTCCATCTTCTAGTTAAGTACTTTTCGATTTTGTATCTTTTAAGCAACCTGCGCCCTACTGGTACCTTTATTGTGCGTTTGTTATTAACAAGTCGATATGTTGTTAATAGACTAAATATTTTGTATCTATTTAACAAACTGTTTAACTACTGATAGGCTAATGGTGTGTATTATTGGTTACAAAACACTTTGTCAACGGATTACTATTTTTTATTGTTACTGATATGTGAACAGTGTGATTGTTATTAAGATATCTTGGTGTGTTAGTAGTTACCAAACTGTTTAGTAATATTTAACTAAATTAGTTAAGTAATGGTAGGGAACTGTTCAGTAATAAATAAGAAACCTAGTTGAGTAATGGTACCTATTATGGTTCATGAAATCTAGTTTATAGTATTTACATACTTATTTTTTGCATTAGATATAATTTGCAAGCTAAAATGTAAATATATACCAATATTGTGTCTGTTTGTTCAAAAACCAACAAACACATCATTACATTTACATTTTAGCAACAAACTACATCTGTTACGAAAAAATAAGTATAGATACTATTACAAGCTAGATTTCATGAACCATAATACCATTACTCAACTAGGTTTCTTATTTAGTACTGAACAGTTCCCCTCCATTACTTATCTAATTTAGACTACTAACACACCAAGATATCTTAATAACAATCACACTATTTACATATCAGTAACAATAAAAAATAGTAATCCGTTTACAAAGTGTTACTGATTTAAAATAAAATTATACATTACTTTTGTACTTATTTATTTTTCCTCTCATATACATAGGTACAAGTATACTTAATGTATATATCTCAAAATACCATATTAAAAATACAAACCTATAAAACTTACAAAGATGAAACTATCTACTCATAAACATAGCTTTTACTATGAGACAATTTTCCAGAATAAAAAAGGGCTGTTTCATACATTTTCCAATGAGCAGTGGCCTCTTTTACGAAACAGCTGTTTTTTTGTCCTGGAGGATGATTTGACCCGCTTCAGTATTATTTATAACATAGGTAACTTCGAAATAGCATTTTACCTTAATTATTAAGCAGTTCTTTGAGTTACAGTCATAAAAACATATTTTTTTATTTTTTTATAAATTCTACAAAAATTAATAATATTATGTCAAAATATACCTTAGTAATAAATCAGTTCTTTGAATTTAATTTATTACTCAATGTGTTAAGATTTTCGCCAGTTAATGTTATATGTATAAAGCTCATTTAGTTCAGAAACTAAAACTTTTAATAAGTCACAGCTACGTTTGTTAACTGTGTAACACATTACTAATTACAATATTTTTCTCACAGAACGTTGGTATAGTTTCTTCTATTTCAGCGGCAGTTTTTACATGGGTAAAAAAGCCGCCCTTCTTGCACCTCTTGTTTCGATGGCCGCCACAGACCCTTAGATTTGTTTGATTTTGTCTTACTAACATTTGCAGTGGTCATCAGAAGGGAAATGGCCATAAAAGCAGCTACGTCCATTACCTCATCGCTAGCTGTAAGCAAAAACAATTAGTGTTATACAGGATCTTCAGCACATAATAATGATAAGAATGTTATTGAAGAAGTATTTGATAATACTTACCATGATCGGTGTCTTTCATAATATCTTTCAACATTGTATCATTAAGTTTTTTGACTAGATCGATCATTTTTGGTCTTATTGTAAGACAGTTTTCAATTAGTTTTTGGTCGCAATCCGGGTAGATACTTTTGTAGTCTTTTAATAGCTGTAAGACAAATCAACAGAATAATATTTATAAACAATACTATAGAAGCTTGTTGAACCATCACTTTGATCCTGGATGGCTTCGAAAACTGTTGCAATAAGTGTTGGAGGGTTAGTAGAATATTAGAATGATATAGAGAGAAAATATTAGGTTGATTACTGTTTCTTCGGTTCTCAGATACTTGGAAATGTTTTTATTTTAAGAATCTAGCAAAAATAACAATGGCATATGAATCTTTCTTAATTTGAGATATAATTATGTTTTGATAATAATTCTTGTCTTAAAATTGAGTAAGATTTCATGTGCCATTGTAAATTTTGCTAAATACTTTAAATTAAAAAATGACACGTTTCTGAGAATAGAATATTTTCCGGGAGAGTCAACCATTAGAACAATATTAGAATGCTTACCAAGAAGATGCTTCCTTGCTGGTTCAGTGCTTTGAACTCATCGTAATATGGCAGAAAAGTTAAATCTTTCGACTGTTACGGGTTCAAGCGATATTTTGTGGTAATGGTCCAGTATTGTTCAACCATTTCCCATGAGTCGCAACAGTTTTTCAGTCATAATATCTTTTTATCCAGGAGGCACTCCTTTTGCTGACTCTAAATAAACACACACACTGATCACTGAATAAAATTGAAAGGTTTATTGCGCCAGTGACCGTTGACGAACAGGAATCTTTTCTCGCCTCGCCAATCAAAGTTTGATTGATATTTTTGAAATTGTTAGATTATTTGTAATTAAAGTTTGACTATATTAATACAGCATTTAGTAAAGTTGTTATCAGTCCAATAAATAGGGTATCATCTGTAAAACCTTTGTAGATAATAAATAAAGTAAAATGTTATTATCAAACTTATTAAGCTTTCTAATGTCTACAAAAGTTTGGTAATTCATTAAATGTGCACGTTTTGTAAAATATGATCAAAGGTTTAAGTAAATAATAAACAATTAGTTATGTTATGTATTAGACATCGGTTTTGTTGCTATAGAAAAACTAATTTGTTTACGTTGTTTCAGTTACTAGTAACCAAACATTTAATAACTTATTACCTAATAAATTAACCCAAATGCCTTTGAGAACACACAAGTAAACTAGTTATGTAATAACTAGTCAAAGTTTATTTATTAACGACTAAAGTTTGTTTAAAATTCAAGCAACAAAACTAGTTTGGTTGATTATTTTTTTCAGTGTAGGAGCCTCGTTGGACACGTTTCCGTCACGCGTTGTGTGTGTCCAAGGCTTTCGTAGTTACTTGTAAGTTTTAAAAGTCATTGCCGCGAACACGATACTGTGCAATCTCAGTTACTCAAAGGTTCTCTTTGTTGCAGATTTTAATCACCTGAGGTGTAATGCAATACTTATAGATAGATATACCTTTACATAGATGGCTGGTATTACGTAGGCGGATAGTTTTTTTTTTTATATTCATCTACAAGTTAACAAAGGTAATGATTTATGAACCACCACCACCACCACCTACAGCCTTTTAATATCCCACTGCTGGGCACAGGCCTCCTTTCTCGTAGGAGAGAGTTTATAGCTGCTCCAATGCGCGTTGGCGATTTATGAACGTCAAGTAGGTATTAATTGTAAAACTCGGCCAAGTATTTGCGTAGGTACACACTTGTTCACTAGGTATATCTTCTGCGTAGTTAGCTAGTCTTCATTGATGTTGACCGCCCTGGCCGAAATTCGATCAAGAGAACATTGTTATTATTTATTACACATCATCATCATCATCATGATCAACCCATTACCGGCTCACTACAGAGCACGGGTCTCCTCTCAGAGTGAGAAGGGTTTTGGCCATAGTCTACCACGCTGGCCAAGCGGATTGGCAGACTTCACACACCTTTGAGAACGTTATGGAGAACTCTCAGGCGTGCAGGTTTCCTCACTATGTTTTCCTTCACCGTTAAAGCAAGTGATATTTAAATACTTAAAACGCACATAACTCCGAAAAGTTAGAGGTGCGTGCCCGGGATCGAACCCACGACCTCCGATTAGAAGTCGGTTGTCCTAACCACTAGGCTATCACAGCTTTTTACACATAGTTAACGATAACTTGAATAATAACACAAATTAGATCCTCTGATATGTATGTAGGTAGGTACCTACCTACTACCTACTAAAAATGCTTAGCAACCATCGTCGTCTACATTGCATCCGTACTGATAAGTTTTATTCCTTGAAATAGGCCAGCGTGAATGTTTGTAAATACAAACGCGAACAGCCCTCAGCGAGATGGGTTCGTGCGATTAGCTCCGCCGCTGCCGCAAATCAGCCGATAGCCGCCGATGGCGCCGCCCGCGCGCCTTCCGACCCCTGAATTACATGATACATCCATAGTCCATACCACCCCACACGCCAAACCCTTTCTCGACCACTCGTGTTACAGAGTAGAATAACCCGCGGCACGTAAGTCGACCGGTGACCTTCAAGTGCGCGCAGCGTCGTACGAGTGAGCGGTACACAATACGATTGGAGAGCCAATCAGCGCTTACGAGGGATCCGCGAGAGCTAATCAGTGCTTACGAACGATCCCCACGCCCTCCCCGCGACCCCCTTACACCTCGAGATACCTCATTTTCGACTTCTGCGCATTGAAGTTCACCGGTCGACTTATTTGCCGTGACTTGTACCGGATTTTCCCACGTGAGCGAACCTAACTCGCGACGCGTGCGGCGGCCACACGAAACGCTAGCAACCGTATTGGAGTGTGTCCTACGTAATAGCGGGTTCGCACGATTCGATTTTAGTTGTTCAACAAACTTAAAATGCATTGCTTCAATTTGATTAAACGCCTGTTCTAATAATAATAATAATAATAGTCATTTATTTCAGGCTATTTCTACCCATTTCAATACAAAAATACAAAAATGTAAACAATAAAAAATTAAATAAAAGAGAAATTAAAATTAAAATTGCCCCCAAAAAGGGGTTCGTACTCTTTGATAAATTACTCTTTTATCAAAGTTCGTACTCTTTGATAAATTACTCTCAAGATAGAGTGAAGCGCTGCAGTCGCAACAAAAATAACAGGCCAACTTTGAAAGCGCTGTGTGCGTATTACGCACACACGTGTACGTAGGCGCGCGTGTTTAACAAGCGCGCTGATTCATGTGGGCGTGCGCTGAGTGATACCAGTTCTTGAATATTTCCCATCAAGTAGGGGAATATTATATTTTGATTTTGAGGTGCATATTATCTATTATTTGTTTTAAATTTAATTATTTTACATACTTATTAGGATTTTTTTTACAGTTTATTTAAACACTAGCATCTGCCCGCGGCTTCGCCCGCGTGAATTTCGGTTTTAAGCAAATTAAAAAAATAAAAGCTGATCAAGGTTTATATACCTACTATCCATGTATGTGGATGTATGTTTCAAAAACGGAAACTCTAAGTATGGACTTAAGGGAATATAGACGCCATTTTGATTTTTTTTGTTAATGGACCGAATTCTCTCAAAATCGATATCTGAAGTTCTTTGTGATCGTAAAAAAGAAAACTTATGTCAAAATAGCAAAAAATGGACGCCATTTTGATTTTTTTGTTAATGGACTGAAATCTCTCAAAATCGATATATGGGGTTCCCTGTGATCATAAAAAAGAAAACTGATGTCAAAATAGCAAAAAATGGACGCCATTTTGATTTTTTTTGTTAATGGACTGAATTCTCTCAAAATCGATATATGGGGTTCCCTGTGATCATAAAAAAGAAAACTGATGTCAAAATAGCAAAAAAAGGACGCCATTTTGATTTTTTTTGTTAATGGACAGAATCCTTTCAAAATCGATATATGGGGTTCCCTGTGATCATAAAAAAGAAAACTGATATCTAAATAACAAAAAATGGACGCCATTTTGATTTTTTTTGTTAATGGACAGAATCCTTTCAAAATCGATATATGGGGTTCCCTGTGATCATAAAAAAGAAAACTGATGTCAAAATAACAAAAAATGGACGCCATTTTGATTTTTTTTGTTAATGGACAGAATCCTTTCAAAATCGATATATGGGGTTCCCTGTGATCATAAAAAAGAAAACTGATGTCAAAATAACAAAAAATGGACGCCATTTTGATTTTTTTTGTTAATGGACAGAATCCTTTCAAAATCGATATATGGGGTTCCCTGTGATCATAAAAAAGAAAACTGATGTCAAAATAACAAAAAATGGACGCCATTTTGATTTTTTTTGTTAATGGACAGAATCCTTTCAAAATCGATATATGGGGTTCCCTGTGATCATAAAAAAGAAAACTGATGTCAAAATAACAAAAAATAGACGCCATTTTGATTTTTTTTGTTAATGGACCGAACTCTCTCAAAATCGATATATGGGGTTCCCTGTGATCATAAAAAAGAAAACTGATGTCAAAATAGCAAAAAATGGACGCCATTTTGATTTTTTTTTTGTTAATGGACAGAATCCTTTCAAAATTGATATATGGGGTTCCCTGTGATCATAAAAAAGAAAACTGATGTCAAAATAACAAAAAATGGACGCCAGTTTGATTTTTTTTGTTAATGGACAGAATCCTTTCAAAATCGATATATGGGGTTCCCTGTGATCATAAAAAAGAAAACTGATGTCAAAATAACAAAAAATGGACGCCATTTTGATTTTTTTTGTTAATGGACCGAATTCTCTCAAAATCGATATATGGGGTTCCCTGTGATCATAAAAAAGAAAACTGATGTCAAAATAGCAAAAAATGGACGCCATTTTCATTTTTTTTGTTAATGGACAGAATTCTCTCAAAATCGATATATGGGGTTCCCTGTGATCATAAAAAAGAAAACTGATGTCAAAATAACAAAAAATGGACGCCATTTTGATTTTTTTTGTTAATGGACCGAATTCTCTCAAAATCGATATATGGGGTTCCCTGTGATCATAAAAAAGAAAACTGATGTCAAAATAGCAAAAAATGGACGCCATTTTGATTTTTTTTGTTAATGGACCGAACTCTCCCAAAATCGATATATGGGGTTCCCTGTGATCATAAAAAAGAAAACTGATGTCAAAATAGCAAAAAATGGACGCCATTTTGATTTTTTTTGTTAATGGACAGAATCCTTTCAAAATCGATATATGGGGTTCCCTGTGATCATAAAAAAGAAAACTGATGTCAAAATAACAAAAAATGGACGCCATTTTGATTTTTTTTGTTAATGGACCGAATTCTCTCAAAATCGATATATGGGGTTCCCTGTGATCATAAAAAAGAAAACTGATGTCAAAATAGCAAAAAATGGACGCCATTTTGATTTTTTTTGTTAATGGACAGAATCCTTTCAAAATCGATATATGGGGTTCCCTGTGATCAAAAAAAAGAAAACTGATGTCAAAATAACAAAAAATGGACGCCATTTTGATTTTTTTTGTTAATGGACCGAATTCTCTCAAAATCGATATATGGGGTTCCCTGTGATCATAAAAAAGAAAACTGATGTCAAAATAGCAAAAAATGGACGCCATTTTGATTTTTTTTGTTAATGGACAGAATCCTTTCAAAATCGATATATGGGGTTCCCTGTGATCAAAAAAAAGAAAACTGATGTCAAAATAACAAAAAATGGACGCCATTTTGATTTTTTTTGTTAATGGACCGAATTCTCTCAAAATCGATATATGGGGTTCCCTGTGATCATAAAAAGGAAAACTGATGTCAAAATAACAAAAAATGGACGCCATTTTGATTTTTTTTGTTAATGGACAGAATTCTCTCAAAATCGATATGGGTCAAAATCACCAAGGTGGCGAATTTTCAAATGTGAACTTTTGTAAAAATTATCACGTCTTAGAAATTCAAAAAATAACTTACAATGACTACGCTATTATCAATAACTACGCTGTAAAAGAAGCGCGCAAAATATACACATTTTATTTTTTTATCCAGGATTTCAATTTTTAAGTAATTCCAATCACTACCTACTACAATTTATGAATTTAATCATTTAATTAGTGTAAATTTATGAAATAAAAGTACTTAAAAGTAAAATCCTAAGAAAACATTATTTTTGAAACGGGCGTTTTCATAGTTCCCGAAATGAGTCATTTCGGGAACGTTCATGAAATGACCGTTCCCGAAATGATTTTTCAACGCATCGTATTATTTTAAATAGTCGTAGACAATCTTGGACGCCAATATACAACACTAGCGGAAATAGAACAGCATTATTTAATGGAATTAAGACTAATTATCTTCACTTATTGTTATGTTAATAATTTTGAGCCGTTCCCGTTATGATGGTTTATTGATGTACGGTACCAAAATACACAATTGAAATATTCATAACAAAAAAATTATTATTGAAAACTGCCATAAAACAACCGAAAGCTGTGTACATCCAAGAGATTCAATCGTGCGACTGCACAATAGCTCCTCGCTTGACATGATTGGGCACAATTTTTAACAAAATAGAGTGCATCCACGATGTGACCTACAAACTATCGGACAGAGTTATATGTAATACTGTACTGTACTGTAATACAAGTGTATCAAGCATGATTCAACATTTTATTTTTAAATCAGTATTTCAATGTTTTGTGAACATTTCAAAATACGGAAATGCGTTTTGGGACGCGTTCCCAAATGACATTTTCACTTGTTTTATGAGGAAAAAAAATGTGTTAGAATAATTTTGCAAAAAACAATGAAGGGTTTAGATAAAATTAACTAAATCTGATAATTTAAAATAATTGTGACCCAATTATTTCAAAGCTTTATTAGGTAAAATTGTGTCAGAACCAAATTTCCCACCTTGGTGATTTTGACCCATATATGGGGTTCCCTGTGATCATAAAAAAGAAAACTGATGTCAAAATAGCAAAAAATCAAAATGGCGTCCATTTTTTGTTATTTTGACATCAGTTTTCTTTTTTATGATCACAGGGAACCCCATATATCGATTTTGAAAGGATTCTGTCCATTAACAAAAAAAATCAAAATGGCGTCCATTTTTTGTTATTTTGACATCAGTTTTCTTTTTTATGATCACAGGGAACCCCATATATCGATTTTGAGAGAATTCTGTCCATTAACAAAAAAATCAAAATGGCGTCCATTTTTTGTTATTTTGACATCAGTTTTCTTTTTTATGATCACAGGGAACCCCATATATCGATTTTGAAAGGATTCTGTCCATTAACAAAAAAAATCAAAATGGCGTCCATTTTTTGCTATTTTGACATCAGTTTTCTTTTTTATGATCACAGGGAACCCCATATATCGATTTTGAGAGAATTCGGTCCATTAACAAAAAAAATCAAAATGGCGTCCATTTTTTGTTATTCTGACATCAGTTTTCTTTTTATGATCACAGGGAACCCCATATATCGATTTTGAGAGAATTCTGTCCATTAACAAAAAAAATCAAAATGGCGTCCATTTTTTGCTATTTTGACATCACTTTTCTTTTTTATGATCACAGGGAACCCCATATATCGATTTTGAGAGAATTCGGTCCATTAACAAAAAAAATCAAAATGGCGTCCATTTTTTGTTATTTTGACATCAGTTTTCTTTTTTATGATCACAGGGAACCCCATATATCGATTTTGAGAGAATTCGGTCCATTAACAAAAAAAATCAAAATGGCGTCCATTTTTTGCTATTTTGACATCACTTTTCTTTTTTATGATCACAGGGAACCCCATATATCGATTTTGAGAGAATTCGGTCCATTAACAAAAAAAATCAAAATGGCGTCCATTTTTTGTTATTTTGACATCAGTTTTCTTTTTTATGATCACAGGGAACCCCATATATCGATTTTGAGAGAATTCGGTCCATTAACAAAAAAAATCAAAATGGCGTCCATTTTTTGTTATTTTGACATCAGTTTTCTTTTTTATGATCACAGGGAACCCCATATATCGATTTTGAAAGGATTCTGTCCATTAACAAAAAAAATCAGAATGGCGTCCATTTTTTGTTATTTTGACATCAGTTTTCTTTTTTATGATCACAGGGAACCCCATATATCGATTTTGAGAGAATTCTGTCCATTAACAAAAAAATCAAAATGGCGTCCATTTTTTGTTATTTTGACATCAGTTTTCTTTTTTATGATCACAGGGAACCCCATATATCGATTTTGAAAGGATTCTGTCCATTAACAAAAAAAATCAAAATGGCGTCCATTTTTTGCTATTTTGACATCAGTTTTCTTTTTTATGATCACAGGGAACCCCATATATCGATTTTGAGAGAATTCGGTCCATTAACAAAAAAAATCAAAATGGCGTCCATTTTTTGTTATTCTGACATCAGTTTTCTTTTTATGATCACAGGGAACCCCATATATCGATTTTGAGAGAATTCTGTCCATTAACAAAAAAAATCAAAATGGCGTCCATTTTTTGCTATTTTGACATCACTTTTCTTTTTTATGATCACAGGGAACCCCATATATCGATTTTGAGAGAATTCGGTCCATTAACAAAAAAAATCAAAATGGCGTCCATTTTTTGTTATTTTGACATCAGTTTTCTTTTTTATGATCACAGGGAACCCCATATATCGATTTTGAGAGAATTCGGTCCATTAACAAAAAAAATCAAAATGGCGTCCATTTTTTGCTATTTTGACATCACTTTTCTTTTTTATGATCACAGGGAACCCCATATATCGATTTTGAGAGAATTCGGTCCATTAACAAAAAAAATCAAAATGGCATCCATTTTTTGTTATTTTGACATCAGTTTTCTTTTTTATGATCACAGGGAACCCCATATATCGATTTTGAGAGAATTCGGTCCATTAACAAAAAAAATCAAAATGGCGTCCATTTTTTGTTATTTTGACATCAGTTTTCTTTTTTATGATCACAGGGAACCCCATATATCGATTTTGAAAGGATTCTGACCATTAACAAAAAAAATCAAAATGGCGTCCATTTTTTGCTATTTTGACATCAGTTTTCTTTTTTATGATCACAGGGAACCCCATATATCGATTTTGAGAGAGTTCGGTCCATTAACAAAAAAAATCAAAATGGCGTCCATTTTTTGCTATTTTGACATCAGTTTTCTTTTTTATGATCACAGGGAACCCCATATATCGATTTTGAGAGAATTCGGTCCATTAACAAAAAAAATCAAAATGGCGTCCATTTTTTGTTATTTTGACATCAGTTTTCTTTTTTATGATCACAGGGAACCCCATATATCGATTTTGAGAGAATTCTGTCCATTAACAAAAAAAATCAAAATGGCGTCCATTTTTTGTTATTTTGACATCAGTTTTCCTTTTTATGATCACAGGGAACCCCATATATCGATTTTGAGAGAATTCGGTCCATTAACAAAAAAAATCAAAATGGCGTCCATTTTTTGTTATTTTGACATCAGTTTTCTTTTTTTTTGATCACAGGGAACCCCATATATCGATTTTGAAAGGATTCTGTCCATTAACAAAAAAAATCAAAATGGCGTCCATTTTTTGCTATTTTGACATCAGTTTTCTTTTTTATGATCACAGGGAACCCCATCTATCGATTTTGAGAGAATTCGGTCCATTAACAAAAAAAATCAAAATGGCGTCCATTTTTTGTTATTTTGACATCAGTTTTCTTTTTTATGATCACAGGGAACCCCATATATCGATTTTGAAAGAATTCTGTCCATTAACTAAAAAAATCAAAATAGCGTCCATATTCCCATATTCATACTTAGAGTTTCCGTTTTTGAAACATACGTCCACGTACATGGATATAGTATATAAACCTTCATCAGCTTTTATAAAGACAATTAATTACTATTGAACCATACGGGTAAATTCGCAATCCAAACTTGACAACACCAAAAAACGACGCGTTGGTTTTGTGAAAAAATGTATCAATATATTAGTTTTGTTTTTGTAAATTACTATTAATTATGAGTTACTTACTGATGGTAGGAGATTTTGTTAGTTGCTCGTAAACGTCCTTTGTAATTTCTGCAGATTTTTATCGCGCAAGTAGTCATTTTCACCAAAATAAACGAATGCAAAAAATAAGCCGTGCGTGCGTATCCCTTGAGGTTACAATCGACACTGCGGAGCGGGGAGCGCTTTAAAGACTAGGAGTTCCCCCATAATTTTATCTACGCTGTGGAACCACCGTCGCTATATCTTGAGAGTAATTTATCAAAGTTCGTACTATTTACAATTGCTGTCTCGATGTACGGCAAGCCAGTACTTCAGGAAGGGATTTTCAGGACACTCGGAACATACCCTAAGTTCTGTCGGTTCAAATGGTAGCATGGCAAAAGCTTCGTCTCGAAGAACAAAAAGTTCTTAAATGTATTAAAGATACGTACCTAAATTAAACTTTTTTCTACTAAACAATTTTCCGAGTAGGTAGAACCTAAATGCCAGCCAAAGCTCACCTCAGTGTCGAAAAAACATTATGAATGATGGTTACAAGGTTTAATTTTATTGAGTAATTAGTGAGATATCTTCTTCTTGCCTTAATCGTTTTTTCTTGTCGTAATTTATTTTTAAATAAACATTTTGTTTATTTAGAAATAGTATGGCCATAGTTACAGACTTTAAAAAATTTGAAATCTCAAGTTACATTACTCCATTGTAATACAATGTTTAAGCAACGCCATCTATACGTAGACCCGTTACATTACTTCATCATTTGTATTTGTGTGAAATGTGAATAATAAAGCAATACAGTGGTGTGCGTGACTGGTCCGCGCGTAGCTACAAGTCAATATTTACGGCAACTCAGCCATCAGCCTCCATAGCTCAGGGGTTAGAGCACTGGTCTTGTAAACCAGGGGTCGAGAGTTCAAATCTCTCTGGGGGCATCAAACTCATTGAAGTGCATTTTTATTTTCTTTTTTTATTTCATGTTTTTTTTTTCAATTCTGCTTGTTTTAACCAATAAAATATTGAAATTTGAATATAAATCGTTCATTCTGGAGAATTCCGTATGTTGTTTTAAAATGGAATTGATTGCTGTTTTATTGTATTCAATTTATAGTAATTAACTAGATGATGCCCACGGCTTCGCCCGTGTGGATTTAGGTTTTTAAAAATCCCGTGGGAACTTTTGATTTTCCAGAACAAAAAGTAGCTTATCTGTAGAAACCCGTCCCCAAAACGGAAAAATCCCGTGGGATCCCCACGATTTCGGAATACAATTCCTTACAGCATCAGGGTTGAGGAGTTGGATATGTACCTACTCGAGTTCATTCAACGATAAAGTCTTTAATTGGTACCCCCCCAATATCAATTTAAATAACCGAAAGTTTCTAAAACCCATTAGTTTTGGGGATTAGGTCCCCTACAGCATCAGGATTGAGGAGTTGGAATCCAAATTTTTTATAGAACAGGGTCGCAATGTCTCTCTATCGATTAAAAAAAAAATTACGCAAATCGGTTCAGAAATCTCGGAGATATCGGTGTACATAGGTAGAAAAACACAACTCCTCCTTTTTTAAAAGTCGGTTAAAAAAGTAGCCTATGTTACTCCCTGGTTAATTCTCTACTTGTATGTGAAGGTCCCGTCAAAATCGGTTCAGCCGTTCCGAAGATTAGCCCGTTCAAACAGACAGACAGACAGACAGACAGACAGACAGACAGACAGACAGACAGACAGACAGACAAAAATTTTAAAAACGTGTGATTCGGTTATGGTAGCGTTCAAATAGCCATATGAGCTTAATATGAGGTAGTTATTTCGATATTACAGACAGACACTTCAATTTTATTTATTAGTATAGATTATTACGTCTTAATCATAATTGGAATATTATAGATGTGACATGTGAGTTATTGGATTTTATTCATCATGTTTTTGTAGATTATTCGTACTATAATTTAATTGATGAATTTCTTATCTCAAAAAGTTCCCAGCTTTATCACAATCATTTATCAATTTAACATAAAGGTATACCCACACTAAAGCTGGAATAAATTTTATTAATGGCGTTAAAAAACAACGAAACCTATATAAGATTGACAGGACTATAATAATTAATTAATTAGTTATAAGTTATCTTTTGTGAGAACATTTTGAGGAGAGTGGCTTATTATTATTCGAATGACAATGTAGTTTGTATTTAAGTGTCAGCTGATTGCGTTACATTGCGAACTTACGAAAAACACAGAAACACGTTTTTTTTTGTGGTATCTTGTAGGTAATCATCACTACTATTACCTGTCTTCGTTTCCGAAAGCGGTCACCGACACGTTGTATTAATTTTTTTTCTGAATTTGTTTTTTTAATTAATTAGCGTAAGAGGCCTGCCGCAACTCTCAACTCAAATAAATTAGTCAAACAACGTAAAGGTGCGTTCACACTGTTGTATCTGTTCCGCAGCGGACTGGGCGACGGAGTGCGTGTCGCGCGCGGAGATCCTGCGGCTCATCTACCAGGGCCGCTTCCTGCACAGCTCGGTGACGCTCGGCGCGCTCGGCCTGCCGCTCGGCCGCACCACCGTCATGCACCTCGTTCCGCGCGAGCATCTACCCGAACCCAACTCACACGGTGGGTGCACACCTTTATTTACAGAGGCCCTATAGTCTCATTTTTAATTCGATGGAATTCTGACTGCAGTCATTTCATGAATGAGTTATTTGTATGAAGAACAGGGTTACCACCCGAAGTTCGATTTTACCCCAAACTAAAGTATGAAGTATCTGTCAGGTATTTGTCATATTATCTACATGAAGTGATTGATTTTTATTTATATTTGTAAGTTTTGTATTTATTATCTTTTTTGTGGAAACTGTTTTATGTTTGGTAACATTAAGAAACGTCAGAATTCCACGGAATTAAAAATCAGAGTATAATGTAACTCTTCAGGTGACATGGGTGTCATTTAGCATGGACGGACAAACGTACTTTTGACATGCTTTGTTACTTTCATGGTGCTTATTTGGTTATGGGTAGATATACCTAATCTCTAAACTAAACACTACACACATTGATATATAGTACTCTCTCTGATGACGAACACGAGACTGAAGTGAAGATTGGAAATCTATACGCGTTTTGGATCTCTCTAGGTTCGGACAATTTTTAGCGCTGACCATTTGTCCAAGTACTATAAGTCAGTGACTACACAGGTATAAGTGAAGTATTAATATACTGCAGGGAGCATTGTGAAAGGGATTTGGGTATATGTTGATATAGTTAGTTGAGTTTAGACATTGTCTACTACAGAATCACGAGTAGGTATCACGAATATTTTAATTAAACTTACATTAACAGCTGCAAAGATTGTACTGTTTGTACTTATTGTACCTTTCACAAAGTTTACAGCCGGAGAGGATAGTAATATTTTTTAGACAACACAATTAATATTTCAATTAGGTACATTGGGTTCTTGGACTTATTTGATATTTGTACATCCCGAATAAGTACCAATACAATATAAATTTAAACTAATGCTAAGAAATTTTACAGAAGTACGATGGATTTGACGTTGCCTGTACCCGCATTTCCCATACCTCTATCTTTTCCCTTCCGATATGTTTGTAAGTGAACTGATAAAATAAAATTAATAGTAAAATCTGTCCTTGCTAAATATTCTTATAACTTAATTAAATATTATGTACAGTAAGGTATTTCATTGCTGTAAGGTAGTTTACTTACATGACTTTTTATTTTTTCATCTGTATGCTTAATTAGAAAAGTTACTGTTTTTTATTTAGGTACATTTTATATTCTACAGTTAGATCATACAAATAATAATTATAGAGATACATTATGTCGTATTCTAGAGATAAGAACTTTAAACTTTAATTTGTCGAGTGTTTCCATGATTTATTGTATTTTTTATTTACCAGCTTCTATTTAAATCTACCTATATTTAAAAAAAATCTACCTTCATTTATCCCGTTTCCCCTTACGTTTTTTTTTCGCTTTATTACATACTAGGTAGTAGGTACGTATAATTGAATGCAATAATTAATAAGGATGATTAAGATGAACATTTTGGAAAAAAAAATATTTGAATACCATACGGCATAGATTAAATTGCTTACGGTCACAATTTTAAAGAAGCAATTACTGTATGCGTATTTTTAAATGTAGGTACTAAAATTTGACAGATTTTAAATTTGACGAAACCTGTCAAAAGTAAAAAATATTGTTGTTTTTTTTTGTGTTAAAATCCGTGTTTTTTTTGTTAATATGTTTCTATTCTCAATTCCAGATCAACGACAAAAGAGTAAAGGCGGCTCGAGCAGTTGTTGTTCGGCGTCCTGCTGCATATTGTAATGGGTGGTGCGAGCGAGACGGCGCCACACCGCACCGAGCGAGAGAGCGAGACGGGTGATACGCGACGCGGACTATGTGTTCACACTCAGTGATGTAGAGTCAGGATTCCATTCGCCCTAATTACCCTAGTGTTACATTACCTTTACGACTAGTGTTGCCAGGTGGTGACGTCCAAAAAATCCAACAGCGATGTAGGTAGAACATACTTAACATGTGATTAATTCCAATAAATGTCATTTGTAACAACGAAATCTGCATTTTGGGGATTTTCGGCATAATCTGAGCTCTTAAAACTTCTAAACACATACGCGTGAGTGCCGAAACGGATTAAAAGCAAGGTTGCTAAGTGTTAAGAAAACGAAAGTGTCAAGTAAACAAACGTGCCATCAAGTCAACGTAAAGGTTAGCGTCCACTACAGATGAATTGAGACGTTGAATACATAAAAATAGATCGGATTCGGCTCGGCGCGCCGCGATTGGGCAATGTAGATTAGAAAAGCCAAAAGTAGGCTAGAAATATTGTATTGGGAAGAGGAACTCTAGTGTTAACAATAATGACTTGTTTGTTAACTTGAAACTTTCACTTAAGGCTATGGACTCGTATCAAATAGTGAGGTCATCAAAAAGTGACATACATACCTACAAATAGGGACGTTCCCAAGAGGCAACAACTGGCAACACTGTTTACGACTTGTGATGTTTTTAAAAGACTCGCTTCTATTCTATTTAAGGCGACACTCTTTGCTATTTTTGTTTCTTTTCATTTCTTAACTATTCGCTAGCACCTTACTTTCGGCCAGTTTCCATTTTGCACAAATTGTACCAAAAAAAAAATTAAACGCACATTTCGAAGGAGTTTTTAAAAAATATCGCAAGTGCAATTCGTTTAGGAAATTTTCGTCATAACACTCACAACAGTGAAAATTAATTCAGGAATAGCTTTACCAATACCTTGTTCGGGGAAACAAGTTTATCGTTAATATTATAGCATTGTCTCATTGAATCGTATGGAAATAACAAGGACAGGGGAGCGTTTGAAATTGTCGGTGTACGCCACAAACACACAAGCGACTGACTGACAGACTTAAGTAATTTTTGTTTTTCCGCGACATGTAAACGCAACCTTACTTTGTTATTATCCAATAGCGTTCGAGGATTTTTTTTCTGTTAACTTTTTACAAGATTCCCCGAACGGAATATGAGGCTCAAGGCACATTGGCGCAGAGTCGAAGGAACGGGAAATGTCAATTGTAAAATATTTCAAAGTAAACGTTCGCGCATTTTGGTGGGGCTCTTCGCAAAGCATTGCATTATTTTCATATATTTTATATAAATTATCGAAATGAAGAAAGGTGGACCGCAGCACAGCGCTGGCAGAGTGATTAGGTTCTATCAGCTAAGAGATAAAGCCTAATATGCTTCGGCGCAATTTTGCAATGCGGCGTGATGTGTCTGTAATTTGCGTGAATGAATCTTTAACTCCTCTAATTCTGTGTACAAAATGAAATTAATAATTTATTCCTCACAAATGACTATGTACCTACATTACGCATTGTAAGTGATAATGCAGTGCATATAACGTTCAATTTACTTTGTAATATTTTATATGGGACGCGTCGCGTGGCTTCGTGGCTGCTGCCGCAATGTGCCTTGAGCGTAAGCGAATGTATAACTCACCGCGTAATTTATAGCTCATTATTATAGATACATATATTGTGCTGCCGAATATAATATGTTTAAAAGTAGGATACCTATCTATGCATGTAATGAAAGAGTTGGTAATATATGTCTGTACATTGTAAAAGAACGAAAAAGGGTGATAAAAGTTTCAGCCATAGAAGAGGTTAATGTGAACTTGCGAAATTAAAGTTAACGTTAAGACGGGAAGTTAATCACTATCAATAAAGACGGAAAAAGTATTTTTAAATTAATAATGAAATTATAATTTAAAGTATTTAAATGCAATTCAAAATCATTTAACCGTTTCCCAGTCTGGTATTAATAGGTGCGTGCGGGGAACACGGGCGACCCCCGCGCCTCATACCTCGCCCGACTTCCTGTCTTTACGCGAACCGGTATAAGGAGACCGCTTCCGAAAACTTAGCGCTACTATTATACTACGTAAACACAATACCAGTAACCATTTATCTTACAGGGTAGGTATCGCGAGCAACGGTAGGTATCTACCGCACGCTGGAGGTCAAGGTAACGCAACGTTCGTTGACCTCCAGCGTCAGCTGATTTTATTTGAATTACGTAACGAACTTTAAAAAAATGCAGGAAATATTTTTTTTTTTGCAATTACAGTTCTGTTTAACGTAAAAACGATTTTTTTCACGTTTTATAAAATCTTATACTGTCATCAGTACTATCACCTGTCTTTGTTTCCGAGAGCGTTCTCCTGACACCCTGTATAGTTCAGTAATAATGCAGTAATATAACATGGTCGAAGTCGTCGGCATCTGCTAGTACGGAGTAAGAGATAAGGGTATATAAAAATTTACGTATGCGTATTGTTTGTACGGTTAAAAGGAAGGTATGAATCTGACAGGTATTTTGGCTAGCGCGCGCGCCGCCCGCGCCTTCGTCGACAGAGTAAATTATATTATTAATTAATTATTTAGTATTATTTAGGCCATCTACATGAATTTATCTATATGACGTTGATACGGAGATATTTATAAAAGATTTAAAAAATGACAAAATATTATGTAGCTAAATAGTCTCGCGGTTCAGCAATCGTACAGATGGGCAACGGATGCTACCCCGCCAAAGTGGTATTTCGTTTGTGTCCAAATGAGCAGCCTCGACTTGAAACAAACTGAGAGAGCTCACAGGTTCACAGAGCACAGAGGTTCCTGTGAGCGCCACTAAAACCGGTAAAATATTAAACAGCTACAAAAAATATAAATACAACAATACGTTGCGCTCTGCGATTACCTCATGGTGCAGCCTTAAGAAACAGTCAGTCGTATTGTGACATTTGGAAGCGTATCGTGTGGCATACCGCGGATTTTACTATGTAGGACGCCGCAACGGTGCCGCAGATGCAACGCAACGACACGGCAACGCGTCATGTGGCAGCGCTCCCAGAAAGTGCACACGTCTTTACCCGAGTGTCTTTAGTGGATATTAAATGAATGATATTCGACTAGGTTTCGTGCCTTCGGATCGACAAACTAATTCATTTTACGGCGAATAATTCCTGCTGTTGTTATTCTTGAAAATACACAGTTCCCTAACTGTATGATTGCTAAACGGTGACTGTATGGAGTGTGTACATTTCTCTCGTTTGCATTGTAAATAGTGTATTTGATATCTATCCGAGGGACTATAACGGGCTATCTACTTTCTTTTGTGATAAGTTCTCGCAATATTTGGATTGTTTTTAATTGTAAAGAATGAAATAAACGCTATTTTATCGCGCTAGTTGTAGCTTATTGTATCAAATTATAGCGGCTGGCCGACAGCATGTTTATTTTTATTTTTAATGCTGTTGTAGCCGAAGATACACTCAAAAATCTTAATTTTTTTTAAATTTAATCATGTGCGTAATTTTTTTATCAATTAAATAATTTTATTAAAAAAAATGGTAAAAGTAGAATAAAATTACAATCTGATATGCACAGTACAAGCAATTTAACAGTTGTATATGTAACACAGGACATATTTTGGCGGTCATCACTTTGGCTACAACAAGCGACTGTTTATTGGAAGATGCTATTATACATTCTAAGTGGTAAAACGAAATGATAAAATATGGTTGGATTAAGTAGTTTGTTGAACACATTCAAAACGGCCGCTTCTGACTTAATATGTGTGCTGTACTCGGTCTTATATTTTATAACATTTTTTCCATACTTCTATTGGATATCAATGCCTCCTAGCCATTGATCGTAAATGAAAACTAGATTCACTATCGAAAAATAAGTAAGCTTGCCCAACTGTGTGATTACTAATCGGTGGCAGACAAACAAAATATATTCCAGTATAAATAAATATTATAGGTATTTAAAGGGAATTCTGAATAATGTAATATTTTGTCGATATCATAAATTATTATAATTTTCGTTCATTATAGTACATTGTGATACAAGGGTGGAATGTTGGTTATTGCAAACGAGCTGTCATTAACAAGCCCGAACCGAAGGTGAGGGTTTTTAATGTCACGAGTTTGCAATAACCGATACACCCGTGTATCACACGACGTTTTTCAATACAGTTGTGGGAAATAGTAAATAAGCAAATCGAAGAATCAAATGTTTATTTCAACATACATACCTACGTACGACGTACGTACCTATCTTTGTCGGAATCTTGGGGGCAAAATTCCATCTTGCGTAATTTTTGCCCCAGATAAAATATCAGGTGGAGTTAATTCCATAATATCACTTGTACTTGAACTCATATTTACAAAAAATAATCAATTTATCACACAAAAAATGAAAACTTTCAGAAAATGGCGCGTTTTAGCAACTGGACATTTTAAAACGAAACTAGGCAACGGTCTACGCGTATACAACCTATTCGATTTTTGAGATATGTTAATGTGAAAATAATTAAATTAAAAATGGTAATTAAATATATAATTAATTATAATAAACAAACATTTAAAAGAATTTTGAGAATTCAATGCTAAGACGTACTTACGCATTTATTAATTTTTTCTCGTATAAAATCTATCCAATTTTATTCTATGTATGAAAACTCCTTGCTACTAAACTTTTTAAATTGACTTATAAATTTAAAAATAAACTGCAAAACAAAATGATCGAGCTCGTAAAACAAAAGTCACGACCGCGTAAAACAAAACATGCCTGTGCAAAAGATTTAATTTTCGAATCATAACTATAGCCTCTGAAAGTACGCCATGTTAAACAACTGTATTGAAAAGTATTTTTTTAAGGTTTTTGGGCAACGGTTGTGAACAGTGAATGTAGTTTTTATGCAAGACCAATGGCCCTAGTGTTACCAGATCCCGAAAGATTATTGTAAATAAATAACGAACAAATGCTTCTTATTAATTTTCATTTTACGTCAAACATTATGTATCTGCTGCCTTAAGTTTTAGTGGCGCTTAATTTAGGCTATATATTTTTTTTATTGGTTTAAGATTTGGCTATTATTTTTTTGGCTAAGCCGTTAATTTCTTCCTTTAGTTGATAAATTAGGGAATCCTTGTTGAAATTTATTGATCGCGTTGTTTAGAATTTCGAAAATCCATCCCGTCGTTTTTAACAAAGATGCGATATATTTTGTGATATAGTACAAATAAAATTATTTACACATTGAGACAGCAAATACCATGGGCTGAGTGAAATTTTCGAGCAGTATTATGTGGTAATGAAGATACTTGATTTCGTTATCATTGTTATCAACAAAGAAAAAAAAAGCGAAAAAAATGTTTGTGCATTTGTTTTGAAAGTGACTGAGAAAAATCTTGCCAACTTTATTACATGACACAAAGCAAAGGGAAAATGCATAGGAAAAGAGAAACAAAAACAAATCTACCAACATTTGATTTCGCGCGATGTTCCGATGCCGTACGACTGTTTTTTTAATTTTAATTTTTTGGTTATTCCGTTTAGTTTGTGTATGTATGTATTTTGTTAAGTTGTGTAAAATACCTAGTTGATAATTAAAGTAAATTTACAACATCACACGCATGTTTTATTTTTGTTTTCGCTTCGCCATCCTTTGTACATAGATAGATGTCGCTTTCGATTTGAATTGGAATATCGAGTTTTATGGCCGGTTCACATTATTCGAGTCACATTCCAGTCATATGCGATTCGATTTCGGCATAGATAAAAGGAAACGTATATTGATTTCGGTGAGCAATCCAGCCCGATATTCTATTGGCTGTCAGACATTTCAATCCAGCGCAACTAGTAGGTAAAGATACCGATTTCAAGGCAAAATCCAAAGTGTTTGCAACTCAATTACCTATAAAGGACTTATTAATAAATAAGTAGGATTTAAGGAATAAAGTAGGTATTAGTTCGAGACAAGGCACGCGTTTTGTTCCGGTATGTCCGCGTTCCACATACGGGTCAATTAGACATTGACCCGTATGTGGAACGCGGGCAACCCTCGTGCCTGACGTCACCCGCACTCTCTTACCTTGTCGCGAACTATATAAAACGCCATCAAAACAGCGCTGGAATGAGCCGACTTGATCCAGCGACATGCAATAATGTGAAACGGCCATTACGAGATAGCGGCGCTTTTGTGAACATCTCAAACGTGTATAGTCGGGTGTAATTGTAGTTGGAATGGCTAAGGTGATGTCGTATGCGATAGAACGATGTCTTCAATGTATTTTAATATTTCCATAGACTAATAATAAATAGCTCTTAAATTTAATCGAATCAATGAAATAATTGTTTCTACTACACGCTAATAGCATAAGTCGTGTCATTGCCAGCTCTTGGACATTGTAGCTATTCTTTATCCTTCCAAAAACATGGTGGAGGGGGTAAGCTATTGTATTACGTGCATGACAGTTCCCATAACCAGCTATCCCCTCCACGTTTCGTTCAGCGTTTGATGTACGTGGCGGGGGTTATAATTTAGGAGAAAGGTGATGCTGTTATTTTTGTTTTACGCTCAGCTAAGTTAGTTCTATTTTTATTTTGTCCTATAAAAATATTCTTAGTTGTGTAGATATATCCGGAGAGAATCTATGACGTCATCGCGTTTAATAACGATTATTAACGCACAATAGGTTACGTTACCATTAATGTTAATTACCATGATCGATTTTAATGCTCAATTTTGATATTGACACTGCATGGAGCGATGACGTCTACGGACTAAGACGCATGTCTTACGGCCTTAAGCATGCCTTACGGCAGAATACTGAAGTGCATCTTATGTTTTCACCAGTGGTACTGGTACCACTACTTAGGTAAACCACCACCACTTATCTACTTTGAGAATCGGTTAGGTGCCCTAAGGTCTGTTGTTCACACGCCGTGAAAAATCACGGTTTTGTATGGAGCACGGCGCGGCACCGTACGGCGTTATCCATACAAAATGTGATTTTTCACGGGCGTGAACAACAGGCCTACTAAACGATTCTAAATGATCCCTTACCTTAACCTTAGTTCGAGTTCATTCTCAAAGATGTCGCTCGGTCTGCGATGAGCAGTAAACGTCACGGCCGCTCCATTTTCAAAATTGGCATCTTTGAGTCCGAGTTTTTAATGGAGTTTATCCTCTTTATTTTTCATTGGTCTGGGCGATTTCATAAATAGCTCAAAAAATATAAGAATTATAAGTAACAATAACCTACTAGTAAAGTTGAAATTAGGGTTATTAGTAAAGAAAGCTATACTCTCTCCATACGCGGTAGTGACACGAGGCGGACGCCGCGACGAAATGTAAATAAACGATATCTTTTATTTAGTTGAATCTAGAATTATTACAAACTAGCTTAAATATTTTTCATAACCGTTGTATGTGGTTTTTATAGGTATTAGGTACATAAATATAAATCATATTTTTACCTTATTCAATTAAAATTTAAATCATAATCCAGCTGTTCTTAATTTTTTTAAATATAAGTAAAGCTTATAAAGCTAGGCGTCCATTAGCCATATTATATGTATGGTTACGATCTAAATTTTATGACACCTAGGTCTACTTAGTTATTTTATGAGGAGATCAGTGGGATATTATGAAGTTAGAAGCTTCAAGCTATTTAAGCATTATTTAACGACGTTATTAAAGAGTATGGTATGGAAACCAATACTAGGTAGTAGGTAGGTATTTATCAGCTTTAATTTTATTGTTAGAGGAAAAAAATATACAGAATCTTTGAATGTAAATATTTTATACAGGTCTACTGGTTTCAGTTTTATTATTTTCAAAAAATAACGTAAATATATTTTTTTCTAAATACATAGCATGAAATTAAATACAAAAGTATAAATATCTACCCACATACAACGGTTAGTATAACTGTAACAAAATCCAAATAATAGGTGTCACTTGTATAACAGGTTTACTAACATAATATTATATAATTGTTAATAATAAATTAATTATAACGATGTTGATTATTATCATTTCGATTACGAAAACTAACTTCAGGGTCGTTTTAATTTTAACGAATTTAACCATTTCAGCGAAAATAGACAACCTTTTTATAATATCATCCAAGTGAAGAAAAGAGTTTTAAAGGTGCATTGAACAAACCGCTCATCTCTTCAATTGAAACTACATATTCCTATAATTATCGATGTTGATGTATTTATACATCATCATCATCATCATCATCATGATCAACCCATTACCGGCTCACTACAGAGCACGGGTCTCCTCTCAGAGTGAGAAGGGTTTTGGCCATAGTCTACCACGCTGGCCAAGCGGATTGGCAGACTTCACACACCTTTGAGAACGTTATGGAGAACTCACAGGCATGCAGGTTTCCTCACGATGTTTTCCTTCACCGTTAAAGCAAGTGATATTTAAATACTTAAAACGCACATAACTCCGAAAAGTTAGAGGTGCGTGCCCGGGATCGAACCCACGACCTCCGATTAGAAGTCGGTCGTCCTAACCACTAGGCTATCACAGCTTTTTTGTATTGTATTTATACACAAGTGTAAATTGAAAATTTAAAAAACCCCCGACATTCGCCATTTTGTGGCGGCGGCCATCTTGGATTTGCAATAGTGCTATTCTACTAGTCAAGCCCTTTCATTTGATACCCATATTAAGGGAGTTGTGAAAAAATATGTAATCCGCCATTTTGTAGCGGCGGCCATCTTGGACCGATTTTCATCAAACATAGCTAAGAACACTCTCGACTAAATCACCTTTCAAACAAAAAAAACCGCATTCAAATCGGTCCACCCGTTTGAGCGCCACAGGGGAACAGACAGACACACACACACACACACACACACACACACACACACACACAAACAGACACGTCAAACTTATAACACCCCGTCGTTTTTGCGTCGGGGGTTAAAAAATTAGAAATTTTAAAGAAAAAATTAAAAGCGAAAACTCGGTAATCATACTTATCCAACTCGTTTTTACTCACGTGTATTGTTTTAAGAGAATAGAAATACCTTGCTCAATGTAAGACGCGAGAAAAAAATACATAAATGGAAAATGCCGGTTTTAAATTCTTGTGCTTATCACTTTGTGGTATAATATTTGATGCCATTCCATTGTGCACGAACTCTAAACTTTCAGCTCTAAATATAATGCTATCATTTTTCACAAATAAAATTGTGCAAGAGATTATTTAGATGTCATTTTAGTTCAGAGGCTGTGTATAGAAAAAAAATGTTACTAATGTGCGAGTTAAATTCGTTAAAATTAATCATTATTTTTAAACATGGATTGTGAAAACAATAGGATTAAATAAAAATAAATTAACTTCGATATTCCAGGGTAGTTTGCTTCGAGTTGCGCGAGTCGGTGTAGATAGCGGATTTTGTAACGGACAGACAATCGGTTGTACAATTACAATATTATAATTACATACCTACATTGTTTGAGTGCATTGAGTTTCGATGGGGTCAAATAAAACTCTAAGAATGTAACAAATGTCTTTTATTTACATAACCCAATTGTATCAATTAAGTTTTACACAATCTCTAAATGAAATTGAATGATTTAAATATTATCTACATTCTGTCTTTATAGTGTATTCTAAAGATAGCACTATTTCCGAATGTAATTTAAACAATATATCATAAAAGATTAGAAAGTTCTATTTAGGATTTCTTTAGAGTAATAATTACAAATTATCTCACATCTGAAATAGCCATTTACCTATATATTTTATCTGCAAAAACAAATTCAAAATAATTACTTACGTAGACGTTTGAAAAGAAAATCCACTGAATTCGTTTTTGTTGTAGCAAATGCACGTGTTTGATTATTTGATCGCAAATAATAAGATTTTGTATCTTTATAAGCGTTTTACTTATTTTTTGGGCTTTTCAATGATTTCTCGAGTTATTTGCTTGACAGATTATAACACCTTATTTAGTCGGTCGCTTCGTATTTATGACACTAGACGGCGTCGTCGATGAGCTAAGACCCCCATACACGGGGTATTCCGCGGTCCTGCTATACACATATGGTACTGTATTCAGCAGTCCCGCTATATTCAATATACATGGTACTGTATTCAGCAGTCCCGCTATATTCAATATACATGGTACTGTATTCAGCAGTCCCGCTATATTCAATATACATGGTACTGTATTCAGCAGTCCCGCTATATACAATATACATGGTACTGTATTCAGCAGTTCCGCTATATTCAATATACATGGTACTGTATTCAGCAGTCCCGCTATATTCAATATACATGGTACTGTATTCAGCAGTCCCGCTATATTCAATATACATGGTACTGTATTCAGCAGTCCCGTTATATACAACATACATGGTACTGTATTCAGCAGTCCCACTATATTCAATATACAGCGGTCCCGCAATACTACTGTTCAACAGTTCCGCTATGACGTAGTGTGCTTGCTACCGCGGGTAGGCGAAGTAGCAGGTGAGCAGGAACAGTGCCCTGTCGAGCTCTATCTCCGCGGCGGCCAGCGTGCGCAGCCGCGCCTCCGCCGCGCCCACCGCCGCCAGCTCGGGCGGCGTCAGCGTCTCCAGCACCTGCCAGCGAAAGGGAATCAGTGTATGTACTAGGTATGTCATTACTTATATGCGACCTGTCACCGGCAAACGCAGTGTTGTTAGACCCCCCACTAGGTGGACTGACGACATCAGAAGAATCAACGACGAACTGTCCCGGCTTCGCACGGGTAATAATTATCCACTACTATCTCACCGTACATTATTTTATTTGTATGTCTCAAAGCGCAGCATTTTCGATGAAAGCTCCCAGGCGGCTTGACTTTTTTCGACAATTATCGTCATATTTCAACCAATTTATACAAAACCTTAACAAATTATACACCTAAACCTTCCTCATGAATCACTGTGTGCTGGTGAAAACCGCATGAAAATCCGTTCAGTTGTTTCGAGTTTATCGCGAACAGACAGACTAACGCGGCAGGGGACTGTTTTATAATATGTAACTCACATCGTCGATGTTCTGCTGCGGCTCCCCGCGCACCCGCATGCCGTGCACTATGGAGCGCACGCGGCGCTGCTTGTCCAGCAGGCGCGCGTGCGACGCCCGCACGTGCGCGCCCACGGAGATAATGTTGTGCAGAGCGCGGTAGCACATCTCGCGCACCGTGTGCGCTACCTGACATACAGACAAGTTATAATTTTAAATATGTATAATTTATTTTCAACATGTATTCAACTATGTGAAAGTCTTTCCTATGATGGTAAATTTGGAGCATGAAATCTTAGATTTTTCTATGCATCTAAGCGGGCTCTTAAGAAAAATTAAACTATAAGAATTGAAATAAGCTAGGCCGTCACACTTAGACGTAGCAGTTCATATCTTGAAAACTACTGAACCTATTTTGATGAAATTTGCACTGTTCCCTAAGTTGAAATAAATGTAAGCTAATAATTTTTTTTATTACAATCCGATTAATAGTTTCGGAGAAATGCGTGAACATGCGTACAATGTACATGCGTACGTACGTGGTATGTTACATACATACATACACCTATGAAATTTTGTATATACTTAGAAGCCATAATTTATCATTTATGTGAATATATTGCGGTTCCAATAATATTATTTGCGTGTCAAATTGATAACATCACAAAAACAGTACAATTTAACCTAATTGGCTTACAAAAGACCTGTTGTTTATGTTGATAAAGATTACAGAAAAAATATATGAGCCCATTTATTTAAACGCATGCACATTCCTTGATATAATAAGATAACCTAATGAACTCTTACCTCGTGTATTTTGACGTGGTACAAATAAATAGCTTTCGCCGTGCCGCCGGCAGAGGCTGCCTTCCTCATTGGCTGCAAATATTATGTAAAACAATTTATTATTATGTTAATCTAGTAAACATTTTTTTAATTTTTTATTGTTTCTTTATTGAAATTCAGATTTTTACTGAAAATCTGCAATTTTGTTCACGCGAAATTTAATTTTTTTTCTACGACTTTTATTTTATTTTTTATTTTTATTCCTAATTTATTTTAATCTCCAGGAATTCTATATTATCTCTGATTGAATAACAATAAAATATAAATTATGTTTGTGTATATATCTTAGTTAAAATTGTAAATATGTGATATTAATATGGATATTACATACTATAGATTACTCATTTACCTGCACGCTAATGAAATGTTCTTCTAGGAGCTTGTAAGTCAGTTCTTTGCACTCCTTGTTGGGCAACATTGCGTTCTTCTGTATGTCCTCCTCTTCTATGTATTTCTTTGAACGAATTAACCTGAAAAACTGTACGGGTCAAACGAGAGAGATACATCAAAATAATGTATTTACTAAAGAATTGCAGTTTCTCAAAAAGTCCAGAGACAATTCTGCGATATTATGTCCATCTCCTAATCAAATTCCTAGGTCCATTCCACGAGTCAAACTTCTAGGGAACAAAATACTCGCACCTCATTGGAATTTGGACGTTGCGCGCGACTAGAGATAAGTGAAAACGCTCCACTTTAAAGCCAAGGTTTACATGCTGGCAGGGAACTACTATGCATTATATTTTTTTATTAAAATAATTTGTTCGTAAAACATCATTTTTAATGATTGAGTGTTAATTGAGTAATAATAATATTATGTGTGTTATAAATATATGTATTCACTTCCAAGTTCACAATAACAGATATTTTAAATATTTTTCACTAACATGCACGTCTAACCACCTCAAGAACTATGAACGTACTGCGAAAAATCCGGCATGTAAAGACGATCCTAAAAACGATTCGGCTAATGAAGGTCATGCACGTTAATCAATGAGCGCACAAGGGCAAATGTCCTTTGGGAGCTTATTTCGTGGAATGGACTATACATACATTCTTTTTCAAACATTAATGACACCACATGTAAATTGGATCCATGCGAAGCCTTAGCGGGGCCGCAGTCGTAGTCAGAGTCGTAGTCCCCTCGCATAGGAAAGCGCAGTGTTGGAAGACCCGGCCACTAAGTGGAGCGACGACATTGGACTACTCGCAAGGAGCAATAAAAGTCCCAACAAGAGAGTTATGTCCAGCGGTGGAGGTCTATGACTCACCTGAATATCCGGTGCGCCTTGGAGCCGAGGCGCTCGGTGACAGCATGGTCAAGCAGCGCGCCCAGCAGCTGGTCGGCGGCGGCGCGCGCGCACACCGCGTACTGCCCGCCGCCCGCGTCCCCGCAGCGCCGCGCGAACCCCGCGCCGCTCTCCTCTGCCGGTCACACAATCGGTCATGTCCACCACCAGGTCACACTACCGCTCATGTCCACCGCCAGGTCACACTACCGCTAATGTCCACCGTCAGGTCACACTACCGCTCATGTCCACCACCAGGTCACACTATCGCTCATGTCCACTGACAGATCACACTACCGCTCATGTCCACCGTCAGGTCATACTACCGCTCATGTCCACCGCCAGGTCACACTATCGCTCATGTCCACTGACAGGTCACACTACCGTACATGTCAATCGCCAGCAGCGGCATGTAGCCTATACACGCTAATAAGCATTCAGTGATCAACCGGAACAGAGACTGTTCAGAAATTATAATACTGATAATAAATAGTGAAAAAAAAAACTTCCCTAGCGCAGTGGTGAGCGCTGTATTAGTTAAGTTTATTTCGGTCGACAACGCTACTCACCGATAACTTTGAGGTACTGGTCCAAGTGTTGCTGCAGCAGCGGCTTGTCGGCGAGGCGGCGCGCGCTCTCGCGCAGCTCCACGGCGGCCACGGGCGTGGACTCGGCCGCCCACGGCTGGGACGTCAGGTACATCTGCTCCAGCAGCAGACGCATCAGCTCACCCGCTGGAAGGAAGCGGTGATAGCCTAGTGAAGCGGTGATAGCCTAGTGAAGCGGTGATAGCCTAGTGAAGCGGTGATAGCCTAGTGAAGCGGTGATAGCCTAGTGAAGCGGTGATAGCCTAGTGAAGCGGTGATAGCCTAGTGAAGCGGTGATAGCCTAGTGAAGCGATGAAAGCCTAGTGTCTCACAGCCGAAGATCTTTTTATTTATTTATTTATTAAGCCTCGATCAGATTAAACATTGTTATGCATTGTACAATTTATTTCTAATTTTCCCCCTAATCTGTGTGCCTTTTGGCAAAGGCCTCCTCCAACCTCTTCCATTCTCCTCTATCTGCTGCCCTTCTGGTCCATGTTTTTCCCCCCACAGCAGCTATTTCATCAACCCATCTTTTAGTCTGTCGACCTTTCTTCCTCTTTCCTTCCCTGGGGTACCACAAACTAATGGTTTTGCTCCACTTATCCTCACCCCGAATGATGTGGCCAGTCCATCGCCATTTAAGGAGCTTTATTTTGTGTATTACCTCTTGTGTTCGTGTGGCTTTTCTGATTTTGGAATGAGGTATTTTTTCTATTTTCCGCTTGCCCAACATGCTTCTTTCCATGCTACGCTGGCAGGTTCTGAGTTTGGATAAATGAGCCTTAGTGAGCGCCCATGTTTGGCACCCATATGTCAGTATAGGAAGAATGCAGGAGTTAAATAGTTTACCCTTTACTATAGTGCTCATTTTCGGATCCTTCATTACTTCCCTAAATGACCAATATTCCAAGAGAAGTATGAGTTTTGTAAATAATCATACTTCTCTTGGAGCCCAAGCTCTTCAGTTTCAGTGTTGTAGTTGTTAAGTTGCTTTTTTAGATTTGTGTTAACTCTTGGTAGAATTCCTCCTTTTAGACATTGATTGGCTTTTATAATATGTTTTCTCGAGTTTCTATGCCGGTTTACTTTAAGTTTAGCTCTTACCATCCGGTGGTTAGTATTGAAGTTTAAATTGCATACTACGCCACAATCATGAAAGGCTTTGCGACTGTTTGAGAGAATAAGATCTATTTGGTTTTTGTATTTACTATCGGGAGAGATCCATGTCCATATTGAGTTCTTCCTCTTTTTGAACATACTGTTCAAAATTGTTAGGTTATTTTCAAGACAGAGGTTTACTAGCTTATCACCGTTTCTGTTTCTTTTGCCTATTGTGTATGTACCTATGATGTTGCTTTCACTTTCGAGACAGCTGCCAACTTGAGCATTAAAATCTCCCATTATTATTAAGTTTTTGGACCCATATTCATTTATTGTCTTAGTTATTTGATGATAGAAGTGTTCTATTTCATTCTTATTTGCTTGGGCCGTTGGTGAGTAAACGTGAATGATGGTCCATTTATCTTTATAGGATGGTAAGTTTATGTTTAGAACTGCTATCCTTTCAGAAATTCCGACTATTTCCTCTATACAGCTCTTTAAGTGTTTCTTTATGATAAAGCCCACTCCAAATTTACCTTTTGTTTCCCCTTTGTAGTACAGAAGGAATTCCTCATGCTCTTCTATTCTGTCTCCTAATCTTCTCACCTCACTGAGACCGAGTATATCCCATTTTACGTTCTTTAAAGCCATTAATAACTCTTGTAGACTATCTTCAGTTCTCAATGTAAGTGTGTTTAATGCGTTTATGTATAGATATTCTGATTTAGTTCTGTTTGTCTGTTTGGAATTTTTGGATGTGGTTGGAGGGTGGTGGTCGAATTGTTCCTCCTCGGTGACCGGCCGGTATGGAGGAATACTTGGGTTAAATTTATTTTTTGTTGTTTTTTCTGAATTTATTTTCCGATAACCGAGGTTTCTAATTAGTTTTTTGGCGTATCTTCAGCTGTTGACTGTGATCTGTGTCTGGACAGGAAATTAGCCATACTTGTTCTGCTCACTCTTTTTGCTTCTCTTTTTCTGAAATCTTCCTCAGTGTTTGGCGATTTAGGAGGGTCTGATATTTCCCGCTTTCTTTTTTCGCATATTTTAGGAGTTTTCACTATGAGCTTATCATATTTCAAGTATGCAATATTTCCTTTTTTCCTTTCTTCCTCTAGTTTTGGCTGTAGCTGTCTTCTAATCTCCAGTACTTCTTTAGGTAGGTCTTCTTTAATATTTACTCCTGTGGGGAGATTTCGTTTGTTTTTTAATATGAGAAGTTTTTTCCATCTAGTTGTAAGGCACACTACTATAGGACGCATTTTGCCTGATTTCGCTCCAATCCTGTACGCTTTGCTTATTTCATGATCTTCTGTGTTTACTCCTGTCTCTTCATAAACATAACATAACATAGCTTGAGCGACTAGTTCGCATTCATTTTTTTCTTTTTCTTCAACTCCAAATATTATTATATTATTTTTCCTCTTCTCTTTTTCCATGAAATTTACTTTTTCTTCAAGTTTTTCTACCTTTAGTTTTAGGTTTTTGTTTTCTTCCATTAAGTATTTCATCTTTTCATCAAGAGCTTCCATTACATTTTTGGTCACAGCATTGGTTATTATAGTTGTTTGCTTATTCATTTTTTCATCAATTTTTTCCAACAATGTGTCCAAGTCCATTTTTGGGGAAAAGTGTTTTATATGGCAATACTCTTGGTCGAAAATGCAAGTGTCCAAGGCGAATAATTGTCTATGGTTATACAGTCTGAAGTAAGCGTTAAGTTCGTTAGGTTGGCACTTCCACTCTTATTTTGACATTTGGCACTTCAGCTCTTATTTTGACATTTAACTTTGTTTTAACGTATCTATTTTCACACTTTGAATTTCGATTTTCGACACTTATTCCTCTTCAAATACTGTCTTCCTTCACAAAACGCACTGTTCGGATGGAATCCTTTGTTTTCGTCAACACTGCAGTGTATTCCGACAAGTATTTACCACTATTTACGAATAAAATCACGAGAGTCACAATCGTACGTATTCACCGTTCTCTCACCGGAACCGGATATCAAAAACCGGATAAAAACCGATAACGGTTCAAACCCCACCCGTTACACTATTATCGTACCCACTCCTAACTAGTACAAGTTTGCGCTTAATATTAAGGGGAATATTAGTCATGTTCATCATGGCTAATATTCTTAAAAAAAAATCAAAGTAAGCTTTGTCATGGAATTAAGTAACTTTTTTTATCTATGGCTGCGTTTAGTGTTCACTGTAATCAATGTGACACAAAAATAGTCAAATAGGAGACAACAACTATATTTTAAACATACCTCCAATCGACTATAATCGACGACAAAATCATGAATAAGTATAAATATCCTATACTTATAAGGCCGAGTGGCCTGCAGACTCCTCGTAAGAGGTATAAAATAATGCTCTTACCGTTTTCATCAATTCGCCTCGTGATAGCCTTTATCATAACATCGTCCCGAAAATCCAGATGAAATCTGTCGTAGTTCACTTTCCAGTACACGTCTGTAAAGAAAACAAAAATTAATATATACACATCATTATGTATAAATAACATTTACGTATTTTATATTGGTGGTTGCTTTAATAGCTACTTGCGGTACATTCTACAATCCAAGAAAAATAATAACTAATTTAAAAAGATACTTGGAAACCAAAGCAGAAGACCGAGGATGACAATTACAACAAAATAAGGTTCAGTAGTTGCGAGATTAACAAACATACAGACATACACACACATACATACACACAAACTTTCGCTTTTGTAATATTAGTCTGGTAAGTAAAAAATGTACATGGGTACAACGATTTTCCCGTTAGTAGAGAAACAGCCATGTATATCTTAAAACATACTATCTTTGACATCGGCCAAGTTGCCGGTCATGGCCTGCATGAGGGCCCTCAGGTCCAGCTCGGGCGCCTGGGTCTCGGCGGGCACGAGCGCGGGCACCTCGCAGCCCTCGCGCAGCTCGGCGAGCGGCGCGCGCTGCACGTAGCCCGCCGTCACGAGGCTTACGAACGTGTCTTTGAGATTGATCATGTTCAGGTTCTTTTCCTGGTAGCGATAATAGAATATAAGTGTGGTTTGAATCGAGTTCAAATATGTATTTTTTCTCGTTATTTTTATCGCCAGGATTTCTAACTCCACGCAGATTTTTTTTTATACGTATAGCGGGCAACTGAGCAAGTGGGTCACCTGATGTTAAGTGATTACCGCCGCCCATGAACATTAGCAGCACCTGAGGAACCACTGCGTTGCCGGCTTTTGAGGAAGGGGACTGGCTCTTCAGCTCGCTGCCGGAACACACGGATGCTTTGCGGCATATTACGGCTGAAGTGTGATCGCTAGCCAGGCGGATTCGGGGTAGGATCCTACCACAAAGCAGATGAAGTTGCGGGCTATTTTCTTTTCTTCAATGGGGCGCGCTAAAAGCGGATGGACTTTACGAATCTTTGCACTAAGTTGTTGGCAAAAGCTAGTCATCATGATCAACCCATTATTGGCTCACTACAGAGCACGGGTCTCCTCTCAGAGTGAGAAGGGTTTTGGCCATAGTCTACCACACTGGCCAAGCGGATTGGCAGACTTCACACACCTTTGAGAATGTTATGGAGAACTCTCAGGCATGCAGGTTTCCTCACGATGTTTTCCTTCACCGTTAAACCAAGTGATATTTAAATACTTAAAACGCACATAACTCCGAAAAGTTAGAGGTGAGTGCCTGGGATCGAACCCACGACCTCCGATTAGAAGTCGGTCGTCCTAACCACTAGGCTATCACAGCTTTAAAAGCTTCAAAAGCTAGTAACATGAGAAAAAAGAGTGTCTGACTTTAGCTATTGCAATTAATTAACAGTTAAAAAGAGCAACCGCAGAGTTTCCTGAAGTTTTCTCTTGGTTGGACAAAATGAAAGGTCAGAGAGAGAAACAGCATCCCATAAGAGTAAATTCACTTGACGATTTGAAACCACTTGTAAAAATTAATTGGAAAAAAAAATCTTAAAATTGATTTGAACCTTATCATCTTTATATTTGTTGATGAGGGTGACCAGCAGCGCGGTGGCGGAGCAGCTCGCCTGCTGCAGCAGCTCCTCCACCAGCATCTCCGCCTCGCTGCCGTACTTGCTCTTCATCTGCAGGAGATACCTGGCAAAAAAAAAATAAGTATATGTATTTTAAACAAATCAGTAATAATAATTGGGAAGTAATTATTCGTCAATGAATTGTATCTAACAGTGTAGAATTTTGATTAAATTGTGTGGAACATTGAATACTTTGTATAATAGTCTTTGGAAATGAACAATTCGTCGGCTTACCGCTAGAACTCATTATGTGACATATTCACAACTTTGAGTAAACGAGGTTTAAACAATTAATTAGTTGTAGTTGTATTGATTGCCTAATATCTTCTAAAATTATGATAATCATAATTTTAGAAGACATAATCATAATTTTACAACTACAGCTAATTAATTGTGTAAACCTTGTTTACTCAAAGTTGTGAATATGTCACATAATGAGTTCTAGCAGTAAGCCGACGAATTCGCAAATGAATTGCAACAGAGCTTATTTTCATATGCTGTATTATAGGCAAAGACAAGAGAGTGCATACAAATAAGAATATTCCTAGTCACATCAATGCCTAACAATGAAACTTCTACATCTAAGCCAAGGCAACTTAGGAAATTACAGGCAATAACAGGACACTGATTTCTTTAAAAATACTTTTCATTTTAGGTACATATATTACCAACAGCCTGTGCAGGGCAATTTTATTTATTCACACACAAAACTTATGGTACTTACACTTAATGCAATAGATAACTTGACATAATATACAATACATACAATATATTATACAATACATAAAGTCAATGTCAAATATACATACAGCATATCAGTGGTAGATTCAATTGACGATTCAAAAGTACATGTAAAAGTTTATTTGAATAAAAAACTATTCTATTCTATTATATTCTTACAAGTAATTTAAGATGATATTATTATGTAACAGTTAAACGATTTTAATAAATGAAATGGAATAGACACCCAGCCCATTATAAGGAACCTGAGCAAAAAAATACTTTACCTTGGATATCTTAATAGTAACAGGATATTATCAGGCAGTAATTTGTAATCCACAATAGTATCCGTGCCCTCATAAGTCGCTAAATCAAACTTCAGTAAAGTCCTCAAACTGTCTATGACCTGAAATTAAAAAAGAGGATTATAATTACTCATTAAAACAAATTATCAGTCTTATTTATGTGTACATAGTAAGAAAATCGTAGTAGGTACTCAGCTGCCACTAATTACTAATTGATTTTTCACAGAAATAATGATAAAAATGAAAAAGGTTAAAAATAACCTCACTTCGGTTATGTGTAAACACAACACGTGTTACCTGCGTTCGAGGGAGTCCCGTCGTCTTTACTATCATATTAATGGGTTTACTACCATATAAAAACAGATCGTGGCCGACATTCTGTACTATTTCGCCAAAATATCGATGAAGAACTTGCGAAACTACACGACCGAGTTGATGCGACATATTTCTGTAGTGAAACGAAATACTGCAATAAATAATATTTCAATTTAAAGACACTTTCTCATGCAAGTTTAATGTAATTTAATTATTTTATGAAATATCCTTTGTCCCTAGAAAATAAATATTGTAAAATGTAAATTGTAATAGGTACCTACAATAACAACATTTTTTTTTTTTTTTAAACTGGTTTTACGGCTCTGGGTTCTAGCCCTTTTGAGCCTTCAATAACAACAACAATCTTAAAATCACAGATCACTAATATACTAGTCTCTAAGACAGATGGGACAGTGGCAAAAATTTACAGTTAGTTCCGTTGCCTTCGCAAAGCGCTAGTGTCGCAAGAAGAAGTGATGGGACACAATCCCACCTTAAAATATCGATATCGATAGTATAGTGATGTCCCATGACAAACGTTGAAATGGGGTACCACTACATTTTTTATTCTTTTTGAAATTGGGTTTAAAATAAAACAACTTACTATATTCAATTTTATATTTCTTTTTTCTTAATCTATACGCTTTATATTTATCAAAAGTAATTTTTGAGAAAAGCATATATTTTGTTTCTTAAGTTTTTCTTGCACACCTCTCAAATTATATTTATTTATTATAATATTACACCAATTATTATACAGATCGAGGCATAAAATTAAAGTAACATAAAATACAGAATATATAAAAACTATTCTAAGAGATTGTTTCCCACTTATTTATATCCACAAATTAACATTGCCAACATTTTCCTCTTCTCATCCTGCTATGGAAAATAAAATCTATTTTATGGATGTCAGTACAAAGTGATAAAGTAATGACTTTGTGTCTCTGTGCAGACCATCACATTAATTTGTCTTGCATAGACTTGTGACAGTGGCGATGGAAAGGTAAAAATATTATGTAAATCTTGATTATTCACAACTGGGCAATATATTAAAGCATCATGTACAAAAATTTTGTTTACAATCAGAAACCACCAGTCAGATATTGTTTAAACCTACCATCAATTATTTATCAAACTATAATAGCATAATTGTGATCACTCTTTTAATCTTTGGCTGAAAGTAAGATAATATCAATAAATTCTTTTGCAGAAATATAAAAGATCACTAATATGAATAGTCATAATTAAAGATGTGTTCGCAAGAAGAACGACAAAAGTTACTAAACATGGAACAAATATTTTTTTACCACCAACAGTACAACCTTTTAACATCCCACAGTTGGGCACAGGCCTCCTCTCTCATACGAGAGAGGGATTTAGAGCTTAGACCCACCACGCTGCTCCAATGCAGGTTGGTGGACTTTAGCGACTATTATGATGATAGTAATAGTAATAATAAATAAACAGGACAGCCTGCTTTACATCCTCTCCGAGGCACGAGGGTGAAATACTGCTAACAAACAACTCCGGGCTGGCCCTGAGAACTTCTTGAAATAAAACCCAATAAAACAATCAGTAAAACCTGTCTGTTTAATTCATCTTCACATCTGAATATAACATAGTTCACATCTGAAAAGAAACAAATAAATTTAAAAATAATTAATTGGTACTAATTATTACAAATATATACCATATATGAATAGTAGTATTTTTACTACCCTATAGGTAATAAATAGTAAACACAAAAGGTGGGCTACCAATAAATTTTTTTCCTCACTAGTGGTATCTGCAATATCTGGAAAATGGTTGACAGTAACACAGCAGGAAACTATAGACCTAAGCCAACTTAAGCACACCTGTTGGTATCACTATAAATATCAAAAGGTGTGCTTGTGTCTGTTTATGGATAATTTATGGAGAATGAATTTTATAACGTATAGTATAAATCTAGTTAGGTTAGGTTGGTTATACGTACCGCGCAAAATTCCAGCAGGTTTAGGAAATCGAAACAATTTAATGTTGTTTTGTACTGGCGAGCAGCCACATTTCTCCTTGTTTTCTTTATGTCAGGTCAGATATTTCAAAAAACAAAACATAGGTACGAGTCTTGTTTCAATGAAACAAAAAAGAGTCAACAACGTGCCAAATATAAATAGCACTACAGTATAAAACACAAACACAGGAACAGAAGCTCGACTCGACGTATTTAAAGGTTAGAAGATTGCAAGAAATCAATAATTATTTTTATTTTTTTCGAAACACAACAACAACGAAGACGCCATTTTGAAAAAAACAATAATTACCACAGAAGTCAGAACACTTTAATTATATGACCAAGAAACATAGAACCTGAGCACCACAGACCAGGAACAATCCAAACAAAATGTTGAAGCAAAGAAATATGGTCTTGAACAGGCTTTGTCTCATTCTCAACAGACTACTTAAATAAAGTGTGTGAGATAATTTTGACTCTGGCAGAATAAACTTTATTATTATTTTCTCTATGGAATAAACTGACGATTTAAGAAAGTGGCAGATTTCAAGGAAATCCTTATTATTTTTGAAATAAAAAGAAAAAAACTCATGATTTTATGTTTATTTACTAAATTTTTGTATGATTTAAGTAGTTAGTAGAAAATTTTACTGTTATAAAAATTTTTACCTGTTAGAGAAATCTGCAGATGTGAATCTCAAACCTCGAATTCAATCTTTCCTTCAAAGAACGCAAACATTTTTGACTAAACTTGCATTCAATTGCACGTTTATCACTGAGCAATGTTTTTATAAAACAGTTTTCAGATCCACATGTTGTTTAGAAAGAATTTGTTTCAATTATAAACATTACAAATGAATTTCTTAATAGAGTAGATGACAATAATCTTCAAAAAGGAGACGAATTTCGACAAAATATTATGAAATTCGATAAAAGTGTAGGTAAGCGATTTGTTAGAATCTGGCGGAAGTGGCACCGTGTGGACAAATTCTGGAGAGCAATTGGGAAAATGTGGGATGCAAATGGAGCTCCAAAATATCATAATGTTGCAAACTTTGTAATTTAGCTCTCTTATGTTTACCAATGTCAAACGCCTAATGTGAGAAAATAGTCTCCGAATCACTTAAATCAAAAATAATAAACAGATTCCCAAATAAACATGTACTATGTACTGCTGAAGGTACTTATTAATTATACATATAACACAGAGACTGTATTTCTTCCAACGAACGAAATGATTAAAAAGATGTTAAAATCATTGTAGTAATGAGAATAAACAAAATTAAGAATTATAAACAAATCTTGACGCAATATTATAATAGTAAGTGAAACAATACAAAAAAAAAACCAGAATTTTTTAGTACTTATTTTTATATTCATTCCAGTCCCCTTAAGAAGCATTAATAAGATGCCATATTTTTGGCATTTTTCGCAATCGAGTTGGCAGATTTTGACAGATTTTTTTGCCAGTGTCACTACTCACTCGGGCAGATTCACCATTTTTGAGATGGTCACACTGGTGTATTATCTATGGATAAAAACGACGATGGTTGATGGTTCAACTTTCAAGATCCTATATGTTATTGGTCTGTGCTTTCAAGTTCAATTCAACCGTGATTCAACCTATTTTCAATTTTTTTATAAGTAATAATAAATAATAATTTGATTTTATTGTTCGCTGGAGACTGGAGTTTATCCGCCTAAATAGTACCTACTTAATCATTTTAAGTCAAAAATAGTTTAATTTACTATAAAGTTTTGATTGAAGACGTCCAAGTACCTATTTTGTAATTTGTCTTATTTATAAACATGAACATAGAAAGTGCTGCAGTAAATATTTTGAAACGAGGTGTGGATTTGGATACAAAGAAACGTTACACAGAGGCTCTTGTATGTTATCAGGAAGGATTGCAAGTATTAGTTGATAAGTTGAGAGGTAAATTAATATTTAAATACTCTGATCCTACCATCTGTTCCTACTGATCAATCCTTTTCATTTTTGAAATTTGAACATGGTGATAAAATGGTTGTTTGATTATCTTTTATGTCCAATGTTTACATTTTGACATTCGGCTAGTATTATATATGAATTGGGTATAAAGATTTTTGAGTAGTAGGTACATAAGTATATAATATAAGTAAGTAATATAAGTAAGTAGTAAATATAAGTAAGTAAGTAGTTTTGCTATTGTAAAAACAATCTATTTTCAAATGAAAGACCACTGGCAAGACTAGAGAAGAAGAGAGATACTTTGTCTTAGTGGCAAGATTACTGTACTGTACCTGACATACCATCACATTGTACCATCAGCAATTAAAATTTTTGCTTAATTTAATTTATATTTGATTTACAGGTGAAAATGATGAGAACAATAAGAACTACTTGAGGAAAAAAGTAGAAGAATACATGAACAGAGCTGAGGCAATAAAGAAGCTGGTTCTAAAACATAAAGAAGAGGGAAAGTTCCATGAAGAGGTGCACATAGAGAATGACTCAACGGGTCACGGATATAAGGCACTGTTTGGGAGGTTTCTTGACGAAGAAGTGGAGTATGTGGTTGTTGAGGACCCTTATATACGGAGTTTTCATCAGGTAAACATGTACAATTTTTCTTGACTACATTACCATCTTTGGCATTATTATTCTTCTGTATTTAGAACTGAACCAATCATAAGGATTGTTATTTTTACCAACTTAAAAAAGGAGATTCTGTATTCGACCTCTATGTATGTATGTTTAAAAAAAAAACAATTATTTCAAAAACAAATGAACAGATTTTGATGTTTTTTTTTACTATCGTAATCTACATACTTTCAGGAAGGTTTTAGTTTATAACACAACTATTTAGTTATCATTTATATATGTACAAGGTTACATGAATATCTAACCTAACCTAACCTAAATTATGAAGACACTGAGGCTTTACTCGAAGTTATCACCTGAAAGAACTACCTGCGCGCGCATGCATGCACAAACACACACACACACACACACACACACACACACACACACACACACACACACACACACACACACACACACACACACACACACACACACACACACACACACACACACACACACACAAACACACTCACACATACACACACACACACACACACACACACATACACACACACACACACTTTTAGGATATTTAATTTAATATTGTATTTAATTTATATCTTAAATATATTGTAGTTACTTCATTTCTATATATAAGATTTTCATAAAGATTGTCTACGGAAGAGCGGGACATCCTGGCACAGGTATAAAGGACATGGCCGGAATTTGTATGGAGCTGTGCCCTTTGACATGGCCGGAATTTGCTCGAAATCGAAAAAAAAACTTACTTAAATAAACATAAATGGAGGTTAATTATTCATATGTGAAAATTGCTTTTAAAATAAACTAAAATATATCGCGGCAATTACATTTCTCCAGCGCAGGCGTGGAAAAAACACAAAGAATAAGAATGTTAACTGTTATTTGTTTTTCTAACTTTTCTAAGGTCATATCCAAGAAGGTTATATACTCTATATAGACACTGGAGAGTGCGCCTGAAACATTGTAGTTAAGATAAATTAGTCATTTTATTTCAAGGTTCTCTCTCGAGTAAAAATGTCTTATCTAAAAATATTATTTAGGTTACCTACGCACAACGCAGATTGCAGAAGCCAGCCAGAAACATCAAAATAAGGATGGCGATCTGAGATCGATTAATCGGAGAATCGATTTTTGTGTACGTAGTGCGTAGGTACCACAGAATACATTACTCCTACCGTAGAAAAATGAAAACTCCATAGTAAAAAAATGAGAACCATTCAGCGCCATCTAGATTCAGCCCCCAACAACTCTTTGACAGCGGGAGATTCAAATATGGACGTTCTATACTTAACCTAAATAATATTTTTATACCCTGATTTCTAATTCCGTGGAATTCTGACAGCTGTCATTGTCATTTACAGATGAGTTATTTGTATGGAGAACAGGGTTAACATCTACGAAGTACGATTTTACCCAAAACTACTTTAATTCCCAGTCATCATAAAAAGCCATATGCCGAACAATAATATTAGACGTTTCGCCCTAAAATAGAAAACGGCAAGAGTGGAAACTAGAAAGTGCACACTAACAGCAATAGAAAACAAAAGAAGCACATTGAAAAAATTCATTCAAAAATGGAAGTCAAATGACATTCTCACCATGAAGTGTCTGTTAGGCATTTGTCATTCTACATGCGGCAGTTGATTTTTATTTATATAAGTTTTGAATTTGGTAATCTTTTTTGTGGGAATTGTTTTATCTCTGGTAACATTACGAAACGTCAGAATTCCACGGAATTAGAAATCAGGGTATAGATAAGGAATTTTGACTCGAGAGAGAACTGGTAAATAAAATGACTATTTTGTCTTAACTACAATGTTTCAGGCGCAGTCTCCAGTATCTACATAGAGTATATGAATAACCTTCTTGGATATGACCTTAGAAAAGTTAGAAAAACAAATATCAGTTAACATTCTTATTTTTTGTGTTTTTTTCCACGCCTGCGCTGGAGAAATGTAATTGCCACGATATATTTTAGTTTATTTTAAAAGCAATTTTCACATATGAATAATTAACCTCCATTTATGTTTATTTAAGTAAGTTTTTTTTCGACTAATCAGGGCAAATTCCGGCCATGTCTTTTACCTAAAAGGATGTCCCAACAACTGATTAATATTTTGTAAAAAAATCTTTTTTCTATGAATAAATCATTTTCATTTTTTTTTAAAAATGAATACCCATAATATGTCATTAATATTATCCATTGGTTCACAGATTTCTCTGAGATTGCTGGACTGAAGTCTGTTTAATTTTTCCTTAAAAATAGCTTGTTATTTTTATTGTTGACAGTGTCAGAACTTCCTTCGCCTGTGTGAATTAACTGTAAAATCCTGTGACAACCTGAAGCAAATTCATTTAAAAACAAGCACAGATGCAAAATCTGGGGCCAACCAGAAAGAGTGGTTCTATAACTTGAAGACTGACTTACAGAAGTATGGTGTACAACTCACGGTCATGTACTCTGACACATTGCATGACCGGCAAATTATGTGAGTATATTCTTAATATTTATGAAGTCCAGCAGGGTTATTCTGTAACTTAGTTACCAACTGAAAATAGTTGCCAACGAATTAATTTGATATACATTGCTGCTTTGTGCGAAATATAAAGTGTTTTCATAATTTCACACAGTAAAGCAGCAATGTATATCGAACTAATTTGTTAGCAACTATTTTCAGTTGGTAACTAAGTTATAGAATAACCCTGCTGGTCAGTCAGTACCTCAATATGTTGATGGGACAGTGCATATCAGTTGATTGCTCTAGTCGAGCAATATAGACCAAAGACGGTAACTAAATGGGTGACCAACTTTGCAGATTGGGATTTGCCCTCCTGATGCAGAAGATAGCACATTGAGCAGTCAAGCCCGGCTATTATCACAATCATCAGCTGATAATAATTATTCTAAATCTGACTCTAAAAGCTCTAACTCGTTAGCCGTTCCAAACAACCCCAGCCCGACACAAACAGGGCATGGGTGTTATAAGTTTAAACAGTTTATGTCTGTCTGTGTCATTTATTCAAATGTTCTTTTCATCTTCTTCTTCTTCTACGTCGTTGCCTCATGACTGAGGGTCGTGGTCATCATGAGCAGCTTCGACTAATGACTTCCAGGCTTTTCTGTCTTGTGAAAGTCGGATGGATGCGTGTATGCTGGAGTTACACGCTTGTTTAACAGTATCGGTCCAGCGGGTTGGTGATCTCCCTCTACTTCTCTTTCCTTCCACGTGGCCGACCACAATCAGTTTTTCTAAGTTATCAGGGTCTCGTCGAACCACGTGACCGAAGTACTTGAGAACCCTGCGCATACATATAGTAGAGAGACGGGTTCGGATCCTGAGTTCCTTCAGTATTGACGCGTTGGTGCGATGCGCAGTCCATGGGATACCCAACATTTTGCGCCAACACCACATCTCAAACGCGTCTATCCTGCTTCGTACTCGAGACTTCAGAGTCCAGGTTTCAGAAGCATAAAGGAAGATAGAGAAGACCAGGGTGCGCATAAGCTTTACTTTGACCCTTCTGCTTATTCCTCTGCTCTTCCATATCCTCTCCAACCGCTTAACTGCTGCCTTTGATATCTGCCCTCTACGGATAACCTCTTGTTCGCAGTCACCATTACTTGTGATCAGCGAGCCGAGATACACAAACTGATCCACTGCATCGAGATCTTGAAGCTCGTAAGTTCTTTGAAGTGCGTGAGCTCGGTCAACAAACATCAGCTTGGTCTTGTTTCGGTTTATCCGTAGTCCGTATTCAGCGCTTACGATTTCTACTCTTTGCAGAAGTTCGGCAAGTTCCTTTTCATTAGCGCCTATAATAGTGGTGTCATCTGCAAATCGTAGGTTGTTAATCTGATGTCCGCCCACACGGATGCCCCCCTTCCAGTCATCCAAAACTCTACGCATAATGTGTTCCCCAATTAGGTTAAATAGTTGCGGTGACAATATACAGCCCTGTCTGACACCTCGTTCTGTCCTAAATGGCTGCGATTCGGTATTATCAACTAAAACCTTTGAATGACCTTCTAGATAAAGATTTTGAACAAGAAAGGAAAGATGGTTAGGTATGCCCATCTTTTTCATGACTTGAAACATCATTCTCCAATTAATACAGTCAAAGGCTTTGGCGTAGTCAATGAAGCAGAGAGCCATCGGTATGTTAAATTCTCTACTTTTTTCAATAAGCTGTCTTATATTCAAAATCTGTTCTCGTGTGCCTCTACCTTTGACGAATCCTGCTTGTTCCTTTGCAATTAGACCGGAGATATAATATTCAAGTCTTCTATTGATTATATGCAATAGTATCTTGCTTGCGTGTGATGTTAGAGAGATGGTGCGGTAGTTTTCGCATTTTCTTGTTGAACCTTTCTTGTGTAAGGGTATCACAATTGATTCCATCCAATCAGTCGGCCACTGTCCCGTTCTCCAAACTTTTTGGCATATTGAATGGAGGATCTTAGCTCCCTGCGGCCCCAGGTTCTTTATCATCTGGGAAGTTATTCCGTCGCCACCATTAGCTTTCGGTTTCAAGCGTGCAATAGCTGTTTCAATTTCTTGAAGCAGGATATCGGGTTCTCTCTCCGTGTAATCGAACCTTTCTTCATTTGTGCTGTTATTCTCACAGTATAGTTGTGTACAGTATTGCCGCCATCTTTCTACAATCTGGTGCTTTTCTAAAACCAATTGACCATTTTCATCTTCAACAGCCCAATTTTTCATTTTAAATTCCTTCGTAAGAAGTCTCACCTTTGCAAACATGTCTTTGGTGTTGGCCGTCCTTGAGGTATTTTCGATCTCCTCGCATATATCGTTTATGTATTTATTCCTGTCTCTCCTACAGATGGATTGTACTTTCCTATGGAGATCTCGGTACTTTTCCTTGTCAGAAGCCGATTTGAAACCCGCTTCTTTGACAGCTTTTCTCTGCAAGATTACTGACCATGCTTCTTCGCTCATCCAATTTGCCCTAGGTAAAGTCTCCTGCGCAGTCTTTGCTAGTTTGGCTGTTTCCAGCGTCATGTGTTTTAATTTGTCCCAAGAAGCTTCAGCTGACTCAAATGGGTCTAGATCTAGTTCCTTTAGACGAGGTTGCACAAGACGTTCAAAATGCTTCTGTGCTGCCGGAGTTAGATGGTAAGTTTTATTCGGACGGGACTTATTAGCTGCTTTTAGACGTACATTGATATTACGTATAATATCAATGTACTATATACAGGGTTAAATAAAAAATACCAGAAAGCTCTCGGCACGTAATTGTTATCATTAAAACTAACAACTTTTGTTCTACGACTTTTTTTTTAACTCGATATTTTTTGAAATATTTGATATTCAATATTTTACATAGATTCTCTCCTTGCAACTACTCTGTAACATCGGCAACGCCGCACGAACCACACGCACGTGTCTTGGTCTCGACTCTCGAGTCACGACTTTCTGTGCGCACAGAGTAATGTCACTTTAGAGAAATAACATAATTTATTAATTTTTTTGTATGAAAAAAATTAATGCGGAATTTTAAAAAGTCGTAGAACAAAAGTTGTTAGTTTTAATGATAACAATTACGTGCCGAGAGCTTTCTGGTATTTTTTATTTAACCCTGTATATAGTACATTGATATTATCTTTTCATCAGAGGTGTGTTAAATAGGGACTGTTCTAAGCTATGTTTGATGAAAACTGTTCAGCCATTAAAAACTGTTTTATTAGATGGCCCTCAGTCATACAATTGCTATTCATGTTACCTCCAATTAAGTGTCTAATCAACTTTAAAGTAATAGTAACCTGGACCTAATGCTACACTCTACAACTTACAGCAGATTCATCAATTTTGGGCTAGTTGATTTGCCCTTGGTGTTGATATACATGATAAAGTGATCAAGTTTTCTGATGATGGATCAGGAGGGTGGTTGACGGAACACAGTTGTATATATTATGTGTATGTTTATATGTCCACCGAGTTTGAACTTATTGGAGTAGACAAATAGTGATCAAAGTCCTATGTTGGAGCAGTGGATTTATGTACAAGTCACTGCAAACAAGTCGACCAGTGATCTTCAATGCGCAGAAGTCGAAAATGAGGTATCTCGGGTGGTGAGGGGGTCGCGGGGAGGGCGTGGGGATCGTTCGTAAGCACTGATTAGCTCTCGCGGATCCCTCGTAAGCGCTGATTGGCTCTCCAATCGTATTGTGTCCTGGTCACTCGTACGACGCTGCGCGCACTTAAAGGTCACCGCTCGACTTACGTGCAGGGGTTATAGACCCACTCGTTTTCACAATTTTTTATCTATGCTTGTCAGTTATTTTAAACTATAATGCATTTGCAGCTTAAGTTCGGGCTGGATTATCAAGATAGGCAGAGGACTGGACTTCTACAAGGCACCGAACAACAAGTTCTGTCTAGGAGTGTATGATCTAGACTTGAGGCAGTGTCATGAGACTACCGTGGACATTGTGCACTCAAAGAACGTGAAGCAGTCTTATGGATAACACTTTTATTATTTTTATAATTATTTTAAGAGGAGTTTATCTCGAACACGCTCAATACGAACTGTTTGATTCAGAATATGTTGAATATCTATACTTAATATAATAAAGCGGAAGAGTTTCTTTGTTTGAACGCGCTAATCTCAGGAACTTCTGGACCGATTTCGAAAATTCTTTCACCGTTGAATATGCAATAAGTGATCCTTGAGTGCTATAGGCTATATATAAACCACGGGCGAAGCCGGGGCGGACCCTAGCGGTCCGTTTTATAAGTTTAAAACCAATCAATGAAAGCTTTACATACATACAATTAATCTTTAAGCATATTGTGTTAACTTTGAAACTATATATTTTTAAGGAAGCCTAACAAACAACAGACTCAGATGAGGTATATATTTTTCATTCAGTTTGATCTGTTAATAATCAATGAAAAATCAAATTTCGCTTGTATGGGGCGCGCTCGAGGGAGGCTTCTCTTAAGGCGCACACATTTTCCTATATTGAAAATGCGATTGTCAGCATCAGACGCGCCGTAAAAATGCGTGAGTCTACTCGGACTCAGAGGTCGGCCGGACTCATATAAATATACCTACATGGTACAGAGGTAAGTACCATGCATGAGTGTCGACCTCTGTTGAAGTTATCAGCATTTCTTGGATGCTGATAAACTGAAATTGTTATAATTGTTATTGAATACTATATTCCTAGTTTTGTGTTGAATTTATTGCTGTATTTTTGTGTTCTGATAATCACCTAATTTTATTTTTAGTTATGACACTATTTTTTAAATTAAATATTGGAATGCACTGTAAAAGCAAACATTTGATGTTTACGTAGCCTAGAATAGCGCAGCCTAGCGTAGAATAAGCCTATTCCAATGAATTAAATTCAATTGAATTTGTTAACAAAAAACGGTTATTGCAATAAAAATTATAAAATTATTTTAACGTTAAAAATAAAGCGTTAACTGTACAGTATTTAACGTGCTGTTGGGCACAGACCGGCTCCTATAATTTCTTATAGGAGAGGGGGATTTAAGTTCAGAACCGCGATGCTGCTGGGTTTTGCGAGCCGCATTGGGTTTGGCGGGCTTTAACGACTTTCACATGGTAGTGATAATAACCAGGACCGACGCGCGCAGGTCGACGACATAACGTGCTCTCCGAGGCACGAGGGTGAAACACCGCCGACTACCAATTCCGCGCTGGCCCTGGGAATTATCGACAGAAAAACCGAATAAGTAGCTACCTGCCAATTTTTAGCCCAAACCGGGACTCCAACCCAGAACCTCGTGATCCGCAGTCGAATATGCTAACCTCTAGCGGCTAGAGCAACTAATCAACTTTTGTCTTTCATCTGTATTCTGAGACGAAAAAATATTTATAAATAAATAGATAATGGGGTAAATTACAGCCACATATGATTATTATTAAATGAAAAATAATTTGTCTGTTTTTTCCATCTCTTCGCAAGTTTTCCAATCGAAGTGAGTAGTGACATTCGAAGACTTCACTAAAATACAAACGTTACCCTATATGTATTTCAATATATTTTGTGCTAAACGTCAAATACTGTTAAAATTATCAGTTAACGTTTAAATTTTTACCGTTAATAAGTAAAGTAATAGGTTACACTCGATAGCGACTTTGGTCGACGGCGGTCGGCGACCAAAGTCGCTGTAATATTTGCTAAACGTTGCCTGATACACGCCGCAATTTTAGCTTTGTTTCTGAAATCTGAATAATGAAATTAATGTTTTCTACATGTAAACTACAGTTTCCCAAACATATTACATTGTCTATGATCGAGGAAGTCCCAACTAGCTGGAGTCGGAAATGCTACAAATAATAAAAATAAACCATTGTGTTGTGGCTAATTCTGCTTAAACACATTACACAACACAATCAACTCGTTAATTACTTAGTAAGTTAGTAATGAATAAATATTTGAATACGCTCTTTGATTTAAACAAATAAGTTGGTATACCTAAATGAGCACACTGCACAACTGCTTCGTTAGTCCGTTACTACAGCTGTAGAATAAGTTGGAGGCAATTTAAGTCGAGAGTTTTGTAATTTTCAAATATCATGGCCATGGAAAGTGCTGTAGGAATAATTATGAAACGAGCTGTGGATTTGGATGCTAAGGAACGTTACACGGAAGCTCTCGTATACTATCGGGAAGGACTGCAAGTGCTAGATGAGAAGATGAGAGGTAAGTAAACACTATTTAAGTATACTTTCACCCAAAGACTTTCACCAAAGCCCTAACCATCACATCATCTCATCAGCTTCTTAGTGGTAGTGGGCAGGCCATACGTCTTATAAGAGTGATAACGAGTGGTAGGTAGGACAGGTAAGATCAAAGATCATACAGTCGTCCCATCAGTTGTATAATTTAAACTGTTACAAAACATTAGCTACCAAACAAGGTAGGCCCAGCACAATCCTCTGCCTTCCTCATGCACTCGCTTCGTGCCATCTAACCAGGTTACCACTCCATTGGACTTGAGATTGTCCCACACTAGGCAGTCTGAACTAGCAGCCATTGTTCTGCAACAACATAGTCTGCCTGCTGCAACATCAGCAAATCCTTTAGCAATGTCTCCTTGAGATTGTCCCACACTAGGCAGTCTGACCCAGCAGCCATTGTTCTGCAACAACATAGTCTGCCTGCTGCAACATCAGCAAATCCTTTAGCAATGTCTCCTTGAGATTGTCCCACACTAAGCAGTCTGACCCAGCAGCCATTGTTCTGCAACAACATAGTCTGCCTGCTGCAACATCAGCAAATCCTTTAGCAATGTCTCCTTGAGATTGTCCCACACTAGGCAGTCTGACCCAGCAGCCATTGTTCTGCAACAACATAGTCTGCCCGCTGCAACATCAGCAAATCCTTTAGCAATGTCTCCTTGAGATTGTCCCACACTAGGCAGTCTGACCCAGCAGCCATTGTTCTGCAACAACATAGTCTGCCCGCTGCAACATCAGCAAATCCTTTAGCAATGTCTCCTTGAGATTGTCCCACACTAGGCAGTCTGACCCAGCAGCCATTGTTCTGCAACAACATAGTCTGCCCGCTGCAACATCAGCAAATCCTTTAGCAATGTCTCCTTGAGATTGTCCCACACTAGGCAGTCTGAACCAGCAGCCAGTTCTGCAACAACATAGTCTGCCTACTACCACATCAGTTAATTCTTTAAGCTATAATATCTCCTATTTCCTTGTTCTGGATGTATCACTGAGAAAGACACCTAGAGGCCAGATCTGCTGCCAACCTTTGTTTCTAATTTGCAATTAAGTAATAATTTTTATTTAAAGGTGAAAGTGATGAAAATAACAAGAATTATATAAGCGACAAAATAGAAGAATACGCAAAGAGGGTGGATGCTATAGAGGAGCTAGTGGAAAAGCGGAAAAAAGACAGAATTTACAAGGAAAAGGTGCATATTATAAAGGTTATTAAAGATGTAGGTGATATAGGTAGAAAATCAAATGCGAGTATAAGAACACACTATAGGTTTTTCCTGCTCAGAGCAGTGCCTTGTAGCTAGCCATTTTTCTTGAAATATAAAAATAAAATAATTTATTACCTACTCTTACTTTACTTTTGATTTTATTAAAATACTGCTTGTATAATCACTGTGAAATGGTAACTGACAAAGTGTGTGGTTGAATTGTATAACTGAATTGAAAGTGTATAACTGCCATACCCCGTCAAGGTTGGAGTGCTTCCATATTAGATGCATGGTTGTCAGTGTACTACAGGTGAGGTAGGAGTCAGGAGTAATTTGTCATAAGACAAGTATAAATTAAAAATGTAAAAAACCCCCGACATTCGCCATTTTGTGGCGGCGGCCATCTTGGTTTTGCATAGTGCTATTCTACTAGTTAAGCCCTTTCATTTGATACCCATATTGAGGGAGTTGTGATAAAATACGGAATCCGCCATTTTGTAGCGGCGGCCATCTTGGATCGAATTTTATCAAACAGCTAACAACACTGTCGACTAATTCACCTTTCAAACAAAAAAAACGCATTCAAATCGGTCCACCCGTTTGAGCGCCACAGGGGAACAGGCAGACACACAGACACGTCAAACTTATAACACCCCGTCGTTTTTGCGTCGGAGGTTAAAAATACTTATATGTAATAGTCTAAATTCTAAAACAGGTGCAGATAGAGGAGGATTCCACAGGTCACGGGTATAAGGCCCTGTTTGGAAGGTTCCTAGATGAAGCGGTGGAGGATGTGCTTGTTGAGGACCTTTATATTAGAACTTTCAATCAGGTGAGAATGTGCAACAGTATTTTAATCATCCATTTACCAACTTGCATAATGCAAATCCAGATGGAGTGGGGCCAACTCGCAGAATTGCTTTTGATAACAATTGTATGAATTGTGTACGAAATTATAGGACTGGCATCTTAAAGAGTAGGTACCACAAAATACAGTACACAATGTCTCACTTCAAACGAACATTTCAATAATACATTTAAAAAAAACTTTATAGTAAGCTACCAAGCTCGCTCTTCTATCGCGTAATCTTTTATCTGATGCTGTTGGACCATTGAATGTTCACCGACGGCGAATCGCGCCGCTGCGATGGACTTACAGCTCTGTGAATTACTTATCACCCAGCAAACTGAAACAGGCTAGAAGCACAGAGTACCTACAGAGGGGAAGCTTCTAGTAAGCGGCCCGCTGTAGGTACACTCACACATATGCGCATGTTTGTCACCAACTGTACCGGTTAGTGGAACGAGCGCGCGTCCGTGAACCGTTGGTGAGTGTGTTTGTGTGAGTATACCTACAGCGGGCCGCTTGTGGAAGCTTCCTCTGTGTAGATTTACTACTCGTGTGCTAGAAGCGCGCATATGCCTTCTTTTGCACACCCGAGCATGTGCCTTGTTTTGTTTTTATCATACCAATTTCAACCGTGAGTTAAGTAAAAGAAAATAAAGCTAAGTTTAAGTTCATCATCATCATCTTAAGGTCCGAAGGTCGTTTGTGGGAATGGGCGTAATGTTCTATAATAAAATTCCACTAGAAATCTTAGACTTGCCTTTACACAAGTTTAAGAACTTTATTAAAAGTATGCTCATAAAAAAGCATATTATATAAATGATGAAAAAGTATGGATTTATCTCGCTCCAGCAATGCACTAAACGGCAATTAAAACATGTATATAAATTGTTATATTGTTATTTTTTAAAAAGAGCAACCGCCGAGTTTCTTACTGATTCTTGGTTGGAACGGCATTCCGAACCAGTGGTACCTAGATTCAATTGACGATTCAAAAGCACTTGTAAAACTTTATTTGAATATAAAACTTTTCTATTCTATTCCTCCCTAAGCTACGCTGCGTTTGTTGGCGCAGTGTCGCTATTCGTGTCCCTTGGGAGCATAACGTCTATCGTTTTTTCGAGCTATGCGCCCCGCCCATTGTTACTTCAGTTTTAGGCTGTGATCTATAGAATGTACTCTGACTACTCAAATTCAAGACAGAGTTAAAACGGGACATAAATGTGCCCTTGACACAGGGCCGGATTATCCATAAGGCGAATTAGGCAACTGCCTAGGGGCCCCACGCCGAACAGGGGCCCACGGGGGTCCGTAGTGTAAATGTAGAAGAGATTGAAATAACAGTATACCAAAGGAGTCGATCTGATCGACTCGACTTTTGTGATAGAAAAAATATATTTTAAAAAGTAAGAAAAGGGTAAAGGAAAGGGGCCTCGAGAATTGCATTGCCTAGGGGCCCTGATAGGGTTTAATCCGGCCCTGCCTTGACATAAATCTGTCTCATTTTAAATTTATCTTGAGTCTGAGTAGTCAGAGTCAAAGACTATATTATAGTGAGTAATAATATATTATAGTGGGTGTAGTCAGAGTATGCTCTATAGATCTCACCCTAACATGTTCCTTACAGTGTCAGAACTTTTTGTGGTTGTGTGAATTATTAGTGAAATCCTGTGACAACCTGAGGCGAATAAAATTATTAACGGGTAAAGACGCTGAATCTGAAGCTAATCAGAAAGACTGGTTCTACAACCTAACAACTGACTTGCAGAAGTATGGCGTACAACTCACAATCACATACTGCGAAAATACATTTTTTAAAAGCAGAATTATGTAAGTAAACTGTTGATTCTCAAACCTCTTCACATGGTAGGTTGTCTTTAAATCCCATAAGAACTATTTTTATTTAAAGAAATAAAAGTAGCCTCTTTGTCTTCATCTATAAACAAGTATAAAGTTCGTAAATTAAAACCCGACTACGCTTAATAATTTAATAATATTTTAGTGTGCAGAAACGCTTGGCAAGCAGCTAGTGGCGCCATCTGTTATGTCTATCCGGAAACTAATTTAATAATTTAGAACGCCGCGCGAAGGTCACTTTTCGATTTTTTCGTAAATAAAATGTAACCTATGTCACCCGGACCGTAACAACGAATCAATTGACACCTCATTCATCAAAATCGGTTTAGTAGTTTAGGTGCTACGGTTGTACACACAGAATCTCATACAAAATTGGACTCAAACATACATACATACATAGACTGCTAAAATCATAACCCTTCCTTTTGGCTTTGCCGTAGTCGGGTAAAAACCTAAATCCACGCGGACGAAATCGCGGGCATCCTCTAGTACAATATATGATATATTGTGAAACAATGAACAATATAATATAATGGTAGGTATACTCAACAACTTTTTCGACGGTTTTGCAAGCTTTGAGCAAGAGTCTGGAGTCATGTCATCCCCATACAAAACTTGACAATTGCTATGGGTTTTATCAATAAGACAGTATTACTACTTACAGCAAACCTCACTTTGAGAATGATAGTTGCAATAGCATATTATATGACAGTCGTTTGTGCGGGGAGTGGTTCTCGTGTCTAGACTAATGAAGTCTATGAAAAACTGCTACACTTACTTTAAGGATAGAAATTTTTAAAATATTCATCTTGTTTCTCTTTATTTTCAGCTTAAGTTCGGGCTGGAAGGTCGAAATAAGGAGAGGTCTTGATATATATAAGGTGCCAAACAATAAGTTCTGTCTTGGCGTATGTGATCTAGACTTGAGGCAGTGCCACAAGACTACAGTGACCATAACGCACTTCTATAAAGGACTGGCTGACTGGTGGTCCCCCAGTGACGGACAAAGGGCGACGACAAGTCGCCCACAGGGTGTCCGTCCCAGACACAATACGCGGTATTCGACAGCTGAATCAGCAAATCATTCCAAAAATTCAGCTGAAAATGGGAGGGTTCGTGCGTCTACAGCTTTTAAACCAAAACCTAGGTTATAAATTCATTTTTTTTAGGTGGTCTATTACACACTTTGTGTGAAATTAATTTCATGAATCTTTTTTTTTTCGTAAGTAGACATTACAAAAACTTAGAGATACGTAGGTACTTACTTACATGTTATACTTAAATCTTTTGTTTTTAACCCCCGACGCAAAAACGACGGGGTGTTATAAGTTTGACGTGTCTGTGTGTGTGTGTTTGTGTGTGTGTGTGTGTGTGTGTGTGTGTGTGTGTGTGTGTGTGCGTGCGTGCGTGCGTGCGTGCGTGCGTGCGTGCGTGCGTGCGTGCGTGCGTGCGTGCGTGCGTGCGTGCGTGCGTGCGTGCGTGCGTGCGTGCGTGCGTGCGTGCGTGCGTGCGTGTGTGTGTGTGTGTGTGTCTGTCTGTTCCCCTGTGGCGCTCAAACGGGTGGACCGATTTGAGTGCGGTTTTTTTTGTTTGAAAGGTGAATTAGTCGAGAGTGTTGTTAGCTATGTTTGATGAAAATCGGTCCAAGATGGCCGCCGCTACAAAATGGCGGATGATATATTTTTTCACAACTCCCTTGATATGGGTATCAAATGAAAGGGCTTGACTAGTAGAATAACACTATTGCAAATTCAAGATGGCCGCCACCACAAAATGGCGAATGTCGGGGGTTTTTTAAATTTTCAATTTATACTTGTACTAGCGACCCGCCCCGGCTTCGCACGGGTAGTAGAGCATTTTATGCGTAGGTACTACCCGCTCAGGGATTAGGCAGCGTTTTCGATGAAAGCTCCCAGGCGGCTTTTACGACTTTTTACGATATTTTCCACAATGAACTTACTATATCTCACCTTATACCCGAATTACTAATTCCGTGGAATTCTGACGTTTCATAATGTTACCAGAGATAAAACAATTCCCACAAAAAAGATGAAAAATTCAAAACTTATGCAAATACAAATCAACTGCTGCATGTAGATATGACTTTCTAGTTTCCATTCTTAGCAATTTCTATTTTAGGGCGAAACAATTAATATTATTAAGCGGCTTAGAGCTTTATATGTTGACAGGGAATTAAAGTAGTTTGGGGTAAAATCGTACTTCGTAGATGTTAACCCTGTTCTCCATATAAATAACTCATCTGTAAATGAAAATGACAGCTGTCAGAATTAAGTCGATATTAAGTCAAAAATAAGGAGAAAAACTAAATATTTCAAATCAAATAAATTAGTGTATTTGGGACATAAGAAAGTAAGTTTTCACCAGATTCCGTGAAAAAAAAAAATATTTTAAAAGATAAAAATAAAGAACCAAAAACTTGGTTTTTTGAACTTTTCACATAAATTTTGAGGTTATGTGAAAAAAGTGTAAATATAAAAGTTGTAGATCTTTTTATTACCTACAACTTTGCCATTTAATTTTTTTCCATAGGACTTCTAGTTTTGCCGGAAATCGAGATAAACCGTTTTTTACCCTTAAAACTCCCCCCCTTTTTTCCCGAGCTCAGATCGCCCGCAAATTATTTTTCCTTGTATTTTATAATATTCTCCTCCTTTTCCAATGGGTTTCATCCTACGTACTGTGATTTTTTTTTTGGTTTCAAAAATTATCGACAATGGGCTATAGGGAGAACCGCGGCCGCCGACGCGCTTATAGGCACGCTCCCGCGCCGCCGCAATTTTTAAATCTGTAATATCTTCGAAAGTATTCATTTAAATCATATGCTGTAAAGGGCCATATGGATTTATATAAAATCAACAATGCATTTAAGGTATTTAATTAGATAAGGATTAATGCTGTATTGGTTGAAATCGCTTCGAAAATTAGCCATTATTTGTCGTAAAAAGTAAATGACAAAAAAATGTTATTGTGGGATATCCATAAGAGATAGACATATACCATCGCGGACTTTTCTGTAGACCTTTTCAATGTGTACAATACTTAGTACATTATTTTGATAAATCTCGTAGGGTTCAGCCTGCGTTTGCAATGTAAGCGGAAAAAATGTAATTATTTACGACATCACATTAGAAACCTCAAAAATAACAGTATTTCTCCACAATTTAATGGATGTTATTATACATATAAACCTTCCTCTTGAATCACTCTATCTATTAAAAAAAACCGCATCAAAATCCGTTGCGTAGTTTTAAAGATTTAAGCGTACAAAGGGATATAGGGACAGAGAAAACGACTTTGTTTTATACTATGTAGTGATTACGTATGTTTAATATTGTTATGACACAATTTTATGAATTCGTTTGTTATTTAATTAAGTATCTTGATTGCATGATATGATAGTGTTTGTGTAGACAAGATTGTTTAATATTTTTATAACACAATTTTAAAATTCATTACGTACCTATATTGAATTAATTTCAACTTGGTGTAAAGTTACAGCATACAGTTTACATGGTCACATACTCACACACGCACAATCCGTCCACACAAATTTTGTGTCACAAAATGGCGCATATTCATTATCATGTCACGAATTGTGCCCGTGTGTTATAACATCTAATAAGATATTTACATCTTTCACACGGTTCGATTTAAATGTTTATCTATACTTGTTGTTCAACAAAATTGAAGACGAATTTAAATGAACATCTGACGGTTCAATTGAAATTGATTCAATATTGGTTACCTACCAAGATGGCGGAAAGTGTAGATTCAGGTCGCCTGCATTAAACAGGAGGCTTTCAACAAGAGACTTGAATTAACAAAAAGTTGAAGGCCAGGAGCGACGCAAAAAAACCGGTCTAAGCCTCTAAGGTTACAATGCACACGCCAAACAGACATGACATAGTTCTACTTCGTGTCATAAATATAGATCGACCAGAATCTCATGAAAAATACGGAAATGAAATTCCAAAGTTAGCAACAGTACGGTTGCCCTAGTGATAAACAAAGTAACTGACATTTTTTGTGAAATTGACTTTTTGCATTAACAAAAGTTTTATGTCGAGTAGTTTTGTACCACAGTTTAATATTTCAAATAACTTGAACAGTTTACTGCAATTTGAATTGCCCAAAAAAAGTAACTGCACACACTAACCCGGAATATAAATGCAAAACCAAGTAAACAACAAGCACAACACAAAAACAAAGTAATTGGATGTTGATTACTTTGTTTTTGTATTTAAAATGCAGTTGCTTGATTTTTCGTTTCGTGAAACGATCCCAGGTAAGGTGTTCTGAATGTAATTACTTTGTTTATCACTAGGGCAGCCGAGTTAACATAGTGTTGCTTACTACAAAATTTAATTTTCCTATTTTTCATGAGATTCTGGTCGGTCTTTACACTCACACACGCATACACGCACAATCAGACGACACAAAATGGCGGTTGAAGTTATCAGCATTCCTTGGTGCGTGCTGATAAATTAAAATTGATAGTCAATACTAAATATTATATTCCTAGTTTTGTGTTGAATTTATTGCTGTACTTATATTCTGTATTCTGATAACCACCTAATTTTATTTTTAGTTATGACACTATTTTATTTTAATAAATAAGTATTGGAATGAACCCTAAAAGCAAGCATTTGATGTTTACGTAGTTTAGCATAGGTTAAGGGCCCTTTAGATTTGGCTGGATTCAGTGCACTAAATGAAAAAGACTCTGGAGGAAGACAAGTGTAAAGGCATTCAGACAGTAAGACACACTAATTAGACAGTTAGAGTGGCTAATTCTGTTGTACATAATCTCTAAACCTAAACTAAATTGACAGGTTTAAAAATAGTGCTATTACCTTCAGCAGGGAGGATTGTGAAAGAGAGAAATATATTTAGACCTGTCATTTTAGTTTAGATTTAGAGATTGTGTACAACAGAATCGGCCACATTGTCGACACTGTGGCCAATTCTGTTGTACACAATCTCTAAACTAAACTAAATTGACAGGTTTAAAAATAGTGCTATCCTTTTCCGCAGGTATCGTTGTGAAAGAGATAAGAATATATTTAGCCCTGTCATTTTAGTTTAGGTTTAGAGATTGTGTACTACAGAATTAGCCACACTGCCGATCTAAATCAGTTAGCATGCTGAATCCAGCCAAATGTAAAGCGATTTAGCCAAAAAAATACGTTCAGTTGTCCGCTGACCGCCACTCGAGGTGGAGTGCACACACATCCAGTACCTATAATATCGCTTCATTAGTCGCCGAACGCAGCGCTTTTGAGGAGCGTTATCTATAATAATATACAGAGGCTTGTCCTGACTGACTGACTGACTGACTTATCATCAACGCACTGCCTAAACCACTGAAGCTAGAAACTTGAAATTTTCAGAATAGCTTCCTTTTATGATGTAGGCGCAAACTAAGAAAGGATTATTGCGAATTATACCCCTAAGGTGGTTAAATATGGGATGAAAGTTTAAATGAAAGGCCGTCATTTATCAAGTTATGTCCATGAAAATCGGTTTTTGTACCTATTGTCAGTTAAAAATAAAGAATTACGTGTTTCTGGAATTTTGGAAATTCTACCCCCAAGTGGGTAGGGGGTGGAAAGGGTAGAGGATGAAATTTATAAGAATCCAAGCGGACAAAGTCGCTGGCATCAGCTAGTGTATACTACATTTACTTTTTGAGCAGCGATGTCGAAAGAAAAAATTTAATAAAATATACATATAATTCGTTGTAGATAGTTTTTGTCTTAAAAGCAAATATTTTTTTCATCCAACACTTCCTGCGTCTTTTTTTATTAATTAAAATCGAGATCGACGCAACCATAGCCAAGGCGAGCCCTATTCTTTGATATTTTGATGGTCCCATGAGAGCTCTATAAATACGTGCGACATTTTCGGAATCCTTGGTTATACTGAGTTAGCTAGCTAAATGCTAATTAGATCAAGTGTAAAGAGCAAGCTCTAATTAGCCACGCTTAGTGTCTGAATTCAGTCACACTGAATCCAGCCAAATGTAAAGGGGGTATTAGGACTGGTTTTTGTTCACAAATTCAAATAAATTTGTGATCAAAAACCTAAATAAAAATTTAAAAAATTATTTTAACGTTAAAAATTAAAGCGTTAACTGTACAGTATTTAACGTGCTGCTGGGTACCCCTACAGACCGCCTCCCATAATCTCATAGGAGAGAGGGGTTTTAGCTCAGACCCGTGATTCTTCTGCATTGCGGTTTGGTGGGCTTTAACGACTATTATCACATAGTAGTGATAATAACGGACCGACGCGCGCAGGCCGACGACATATCGTGCTTTCCGAGGCGCGAGAGTGAATTTGTTAAATTAAATGTTGTAAAAAAAAATTATCGACAGCAAAACTCAATGAGTACCTACCTACCAATTTTTAGTCCAAGCCGGGACTACAACCCAGGACCTCGTGATCTAACATGTTAACCGCTAGGCAGCTAGACCCTTCATAAACTGTAGTCTTTGGCTATGTAGCGGAAATCAAACAAGTGGCTACATCTTGAATACAATAACTCCGTATATTTTGTGATAAACAATACAACAATAAATGGACCAAAAGGATTTTAGGGCTCCGGTCCGGACAGGAGATTACTCAGGTATATGCACAGTACAAGAAACATAATTGAAGTGTCCTCTCGTAGCTAATTCTCGATTGCGGCTTCGTAATTCGAATTCTTAAAATGTTCTCATTGACAAACTCTTTTCTTCTGGTGTAATTGGCCAGCGCACACGAATTAACAAAGGTTGCATACCTCGACAGCTAGACCATAGACCAACGAATCAACTTTTGTCTGTCATCCGTAATTCTGAGACGAAAAAATATTTATAAATAAATAGATAATGGGGTACCTAATAAATAGATAATTAGATGACACAAATGAAAAATAATTTGTCTGTTTTTCCATCTCTTGACAAATTTTCCAATCGCCGCCTTATCAGAGATTTTCCGCTGATTGATGATACTTACTGTTAAAATTATCAGTTAACGTTTAAATTTTTACCGTTAATAAGTAAAGTAGGTTATAGATCGACCAGAATCTCATGGAAAATAGGGAAATTAAATTTTGTAGTAAGCAACACTACGGCTGCCCTAGCGATAAACAAAGTAACTGACATTTTTTGTGAAATTGACTTTTTTGCATTAACAAAAGTTTTATGTCGAGTAGTTTTTTACCACAGTTTAATATTTCAAATAACTTTAACCGTTTACTGAAATTTGAATTGCCCAAACAAAGTAACTGCACACACTAACCCGGAATATAAATGCAAAACCAAGTAAACAACAAGCACAACACAAAAACAAAGTAATTGGATGTTGATTACCTTGTTTTTGTATTTAAAATGCAGTTGCTTGATTTTTCGTTTCGTGAAACGATCCCAGGTAAGGTGTTCTGAATGTGATTACTTTGTTTATCACTAGGGCAGCCGAGTTAACCTAGTGTTGCTTACTACAAAATTTAATTTCCCTATTTTTCATGAGATTCTGGTCGATCTTTACACACGATAGCGACTTTGGTCGATGGCGACCAAAGTCGCTGTAATATTTGCTGTGTGGACGTTGGCTAATACACGCCGCGATTTTAGCTTTGTTTCTGAAATCTGAATAATGAAATTAAAGTTTCATTCTACAGCTTATAGGTAAACTACAGTTTCCCAAAAATATTACAATTGTCTATGATCGAGGAAGTCCCAACTCCCAACTACCTGGGTCCGAAATGCTACAAAAATAAACCATTGTGTTGTGGGCTGTGGCTAATCAACTCGATATTTATTATTTAATTAGTTAATGAACAAATAATTGAATGCGCTCTTTGATTTAAACAAATAAGTTGGCATAAATGAGCACACTGCACAACTGCTTCGTTAGTCCGTTACTATAATACAGCTGTAGAATAAGTTGGAGGCAATTTACAAGTCAAGTTTTGTAATTTTCAAATATGGCCATGGAAAGTGCTGTAGGAATAATTGAGGAGCGTTGTTTCAAAACTCATTTTGTCCAAAAATGTGTATTTTTCAAAAATAGCCGTTTTTAATTTATGCCTTTTTCTTAAAGTTATATGTAGAAATAAATTTACCATGCTAAATATAAAGCATAATATAGCATGTCTGAATAAAAAAACAAATAGTGTTCTATAGTTTTTTATTAAGTTAATTAAGCATAAATATTGGACAAAATATGTTTTGAACCATTTGTATGGACATAATACATTTTGAAACACTGGTTTATGGACACAATACATTTTGAAACACTGGTTTATTTTCAAAGCATATTATGTACAAAGAAATGATTCATATTTTGTCCAATAATACCTACTAAAAAATAAAAAAACGCTTATGGCCTATATTTTATGCACAGAGTATGCATAAAATAATGTTTTCACTGTATTAAATCAAATTTATATATAGCACAACATATATTAAATCTTGAGTTATTATGAATGCATGGAATTATGAATGACAAAATTGTTCAGTTCAGGTACCTTTATTTCATAACTGAAACAAAATAAATTCATATTGTAGCCAGAATCTTATAACTGCCGATAAAATACAGTTAGAGTCGTATAATAGTACAAAGAAACAATAAAACGATAATTTAAATATTCCTCGCCTCTTTGTTTTGATGTTTTGTGTCTTTTTTTCTTGAGCAAACTGAATGATTTCCTACTAGGACTCCTTGCTCCATGCTTGTGCAACAATATTAAAACAATTTTGTTTAAATTACTAAGGGCTTGTTTCACCACATTCTGATAAGTGTCGGATTTTCGGATTAAGTCAAATGACAAAGACAAAAGTTGTAGATACTTACCTTACTTATCAGAAGGTGGCGAAACAGGCCATTATTTAAATAATCGTACAGTTTGCCGCCACAGACAGACCATAATAAATTGTTATTTTGCTAACAGGACCTGTTTCAAAGAAGTGGATGCTAAGTAGTGATGTGCGTAATCGATTATCAATAATCGATTAATCGATTATTAAAATGATCGATTGCAATCGATTATGATTTTGGATAATCGATCATGATCGATTATAAAGATATACGTTAATTACCAAACTTTACTACCAGCTTTCTGTTATTAATTTGCTTGCTAAAATATAATATGGTTTGGCAACCCTATCATTGCAAAAAGGGTATTCCCTCAAAGTTAGTTTTAGGCTTTGTTCACACCAAACGGATAGTCAGCCGCCGACTGTGAGCGAGCGTTATGCAGCTTACAGCTTTTTCATACATACTCAACTTTTCGAACACACCGAACCGACGATACGCCTTTACCAACTGTAGTGAAATTACCCCCGCTATGAGTATATAAGTACAAGCTGTGCCCCGCGATGTTACCCGTGATTAATAAGTTTGTACAGTGTACACATAAAAAATATTTTCATCCCATCTATTCGAAAAGGACGACTTGGTTCGCCTTTAAGTGCACCCAAAGGTGGTGTTTGCGGCGTACTTATTTATAAGTGCGCGTAAATAGTAGATTGTATCATAAGGGAGCAAAATAATATTTTTACGGCGAGGGCGCTTTTTTGAATCCAGAGCGAAGTGAGGGATTGTATAGTAGAATCCCGAGCGTAGCGAGGGATTCTTTAGTACAATCCTGAACGTAGCGAGGGATTCAAAGTACGTCGCCCGAGCCAAAAATATATTGCGCCCGAGTGATACACTCTACTTTTCATCACCCTCTATGAGGAAATAAAAGGCGCCTCATATTTTTAACCTCCGACGCAAAAACGACGGGGTGTTATAAGTTTGACGTGTCTGTGTGTGTGTGTGTGTCTGTCTGTTCCCCCATAGCTCTCAAACGGATGGACCGATTTGAATGCGGTTTTTTTGTTTGAAAGGTGAATTAGTCGGGAGTGTTTTTAGCTATGTTTGTTTGATGAAAATCGGTCCAAGATGGCCGCCGCCACAAAATGGCGGATTAATAATACAAGTATAAATTAAAAATTTAAGAAACCCCCGACATTCGCCATTTTGTGATGGCGGCCATCTTGGATTTGCATAGTGTTATTCTACTAGTCAAGACCTTTCATTTGATACCAATATTGAGGAAGTTGTGAAAAAATATGTAATCCGCCATTTTGTGGCGGCGGCCATCTTGGACCAATTTTCATCGAACATAGCTAAGAACACTCCCGACTAATTCACCTTCCAAACAAAAAAAAAACCGCTTCCAAATCGGTTCAACCGTTTGAGCGCTATGGGGGAACAGACAGACACACACACGTACACACACACAAATGTCAAAATGAAAGGTCTTGACGACAAGACCTTTAATTTGATACCCATATTGAGGGAGTTGTGAAAAAATATGTAATCCGCCATTTTGTGGCGGCGGCCATCTTGGACCAATTTTCATAAAACATAGCTAAGAATACTCCCGACTAATTCACATTTCAAACAAAAAAAACCGCATTCAAATCGGTTCAACCGTTTGAGCGCTACGGGGGAACAGACAGACACAGACGCACATACATACACATCCCACTTCCTGGAAAGAAGCACAAATTACTCCTATCCCCAAAAAAGCAAATCCCTCCAGTTTTTCCGACTACCGCCCCATCTCCATACTTCCATTCCTTTCGAAGGTTTTTGAGAGAATTATTCATCGACAATTGAGTCTTTTTCTATCCAGATGGAGCCTCTACAATCCTTTCCAATCCGGTTTCCGTACTGGTCATAGTACGACTACTGCCTTAGTCAAGATTACCGAGGACATTCACGTTGGTATGGATAACCAGTGTGTAACGGTGTTGACATTACTCGACTTTAGCAATGCATTCAACAATGTCGATTTTGATCTTTTATTAGCGATACTAGTTTCTCTTAACATATCTTCTGAAGTGATTGACTGGTTTTATTGTTACTTGTATGGTCGCCGGCAACGGATACGTGTTGACGATTCGTTCTCTAACTGGTGCACGATCAATGCTGGTGTACCTCAAGGTGGCGTGTTGTCTCCTCTTCTTTTTTCAATTTTCATAAGCTCTATTACTCTCCGATTATCTTCTCGCTACCACCTGTACGCAGATGATCTCCAGATATATGTTCAGGCTAAACTGGTGGATCTACCTAAAACTATAGACTTGCTAAATGAAAATCTTGATTTAATAGTGGAATGGAGTAAGTCGTATGGTCTTAAGGTAAATCCATCTAAAACCAAGGCAATAATAATAGGCAGTCAAAAATTGGTCACGCGTATTGATTTGTCTACTTTACCCGCTATCATATTTGATGGGACACTCGTGCCATACAGTGACACCGTAAAAAATCTTGGCGTTACCTTTGACAAATACTTATCATGGGGCCCACATATAAGTGAGGTGAGTAGAAGGGTATTTGCGTCGATTGGATCTCTCCGCAGATTAAGCAATTTCCTACCCATGCCAACCAAAATTGCACTTGTACAGTCACTCCTTCTACCGATTCTCGATTATGCTGACACTTGCTATCTCAATTTAAATGAGGAGTTGCTAAATAAACTTGAGCGCATTCAGAATCTCTGTATTCGGTTCATATTTGGACTCCGAAAATATGACCATATTTCTGAATTTCGCAGAAAACTCAAATGGCTTCCGATTCGCCTTCGCAGGAACACCCACATTCTTTCTCTTTTATACTCTGTACTATTCAATCCTACCACGCCTCCTTACCTTAAAGAGCGGTTTGAGTTTCTAGGGAACACCCACAGTCTGTCTCTTCGCTCTGATAACAATCTTATGTTAAAAATCTCTTCCCATAATACTTCATTTTATTCTAAATCCTTCTCCATAGTAGCCGCTCGGCTCTGGAACTCCTTACCGTTTCATATCAAGCGTGCGCAATCTCCTGCCATATTTAAAAGACTTGTCAAAACGCATTTTTATCCTCCCTGAACCTTTTACCTCAGATAGTACCCAGGTAGGTACTACAAATAGTTAACCATCATTCCTGGCGTGTTTTGGGCTTTATTTTACAAATGTTTACTCTATATATATATATGTATTTATATATATATGTCTAATATGTATATTTTATGTAATTTCGTATGTAAGTATTTGTATGTCTATTATTCGTATATATACTTTTAATTTTCTCTAATTTTAGCGTACACCCTTATACACTTCTCTAGTTTTTATATTCTCCACAACGAGGTTGCCTGGAAGAGATCGCTTCTAAGCGATAAGGCCGCCCATTGTACCTATTTCTTTTAAAATGTTTCTTGTCAAATTTGTTTTTTGGTGTACAATAAAGTATTAAATAAATAAATAAATAAATACACAGACGTCAAACTTGTAACAACAATAACAACAATCGATACTATCGTTCGCGCCTAGCCCGGTGGGACCACGGGCCCTTCATCTTCAATAAGTGCGCCGCAATTATCTTTTAGGCGCACTTATAAATAAGTGCGATTAAAAGATCTTTTACGCGCACTTATAAAAATGCGCCGAAAACACCACCTTTGGGTGCACATAAAGGCGAACCAAGTCGTCCTTTTCGAATAGATGGGATGAAAAGATAATTGCGGCGCACATAAAAATAAGTGCGCCGCAATTATCTTTGCCGCGCACTTTTTGAAGATGAAGGGCCCGTGGTCCCACCGGGCTAGGCGCGAATGATATCGATTGTTGTTATTGTTGTTACAAGTTTGACGTCTGTGTATGTATGTGTGTCTGTATCTGTCTGTTCCACCGTAGCGCTCAAATGGTTGAACCGATTTGAATGCGGTTTTTTTTGTTTGCAAGGTGAATTAGTCGGGAGTATTTTTAGCTATGTTTGATGAAAATTGGTTCAAGATGGCCGCCGCCACAAAATGGCGGATTACATATTTTTTCACAACTCCCTCAATATCGGTATTAAATGAAAGGTCTTGTTGTCACGACCTTTAATTTTGACGTCTGTGTGTGTATGTGTGTGTGTCTGTCTGTTCCCCCGTAGCGCTCAAACGGTTGAACCGATTTGAATGCGGTTTTTTTTGTTTGAAAGGTGAATTAGTCGGGAGTGTTCTTAGTTGTGTACGATGAAAATCGGTCCAAGATGGCCGCCGCCACAAAATGGCGGATTACATATTTTTTCACAACTCCCTCAATATGGGTATCAAATGAAAGGTCTTGACTAGTGGAATAACACTATGCAAATCCAAGATGGCCGCCATCACAAAATGGCGAAATTCGAGGGTTTCTTAAATTTTTAATTTATACTTTTATTATTAATCCGCCATTTTGTGGCGGCGGCCATCTTGGACCGATTTTCATCAAACATAGCTAAAACACTCCCGAACTAATTCACCTTTCAAACAAAAAAACCGCATTCAAATCGGTCTATCCGTTCGAGAGCTATGGGGGAACAGACAGACATACACATACACAGACTTGTCAAACTTATAACACCCCGTCTTTTTTGCGTCGAGGGTTAAAAATATGAGGCGCCTTTTATTTCCTCATAGAGGGTGATGAAAAGTAGAGTGTATTACTCGGGCCGTCGGGCGCAATATATTTTTGGCTCGGGCGACGTACATTGAATCCCTCGCTACGTTCAGGATTGTACTAAAGAATCCCTCGCTACGCTCGGGATTCTACTATACAATCCCTCACTTCGCTCTGGATTCAAAAAAGCGCCCTTGCCGTAAAAATATTATTTTGCTCCCTTATGATACAATCTACTATTGAACAAAATCATCTAAGAGTAACTTAGCAACGAGAACGACAGCAAATTCATGCAAAAGCATACAAATGCATGCAACGACAGCAAACTGTTGCAATAATTTGTTATGTGAGTGCGTAGACAGTGTGAGAGTGATGTACCTAAGAACAATCAGCGTTTAACAGTACCTATCTCGTTTTTGGAAGTCTATATCTATTTAAGTCCCTCAGGAACACTTTTCCGGGATAAAAAGTAGCCTATGTGTTATTCCAGGACATAACCAGCTATCTCCAATCCAAATGTCAGCCAAATCGGTCCAGTAGTTGCGGCGTTAAAAAGTAATAAACATACACACACACACAAACTTTCGCCTTAGTGTAATAAATAGGTACCTAATAGGTATGTATATTTAATTTTGATCAATTACATTATTTTTTAATTATTCTATTTAATTTTCTAATTTCAATTTCAAAAAATTTAAAAAATAGTGTTTGTTTTTCTTTTTTCAGAACAGTCTAAAAGGTTATAATATAGATGTTGCTACTAAATGCAAGGGTTCAGAATTTTTTCCAGAAAGTAGAATTGTTTTTTCAGTTCTTTCTAAGAATTATTTCATAATCGATCAATAATCGATTAATAATCGATTATTATTTTATAATCGATTAATCGATTATCAAAATAATCGAATCGGCACATCTATAATGCTAAGGAACGTTATACGGAAGCTCTCGTATACTATCGGGAAGGAATGCGAGTGCTAGATGAGAAGATGAGAGGTAAACACTAAGTACTTATTATACTTTCACCATACTTTCACCCAAACCTAAACAATCACATCCCATCATGCTTTAACTTTTAAAGTAGTAGTGGGCAGGACATACTTACCTGTCTTGAGCGATAGCCAAGCCGAAAAGTCCTAGACTAGTAAGCTTTACGTGGGGCGCCGTGCCGTCCAGCATGATCAATGACGGACTGACGATCACAGTGGATGAAGGATGTGATAGCGCTCAAAAGGAAAGGTTTAAGATCAAAGATCATACAGCCGTCCCATCAGTCTACTTGTACCTATATAAACTTACAAACAAGGTAGGTAGGCACGATCTTCCGCCTATGTACCTCATCCACTTGTTTCGTGCCACCTAAAGGTTACTATTCCATTGGACTTGAGATTGTCCCACATTAGGCAGTCTGAACCAGCAGTCATTGTTCTGCAACAACATAGTCTGCCCGCTGCAACATCAGCAATATCTCCTACGGATTTCCTTGTTCTGGATGTATCACTGAGAAAGACACGTACAGGCCAGAGCTGCTGCCAACAAAGTTGTTTCAAATTTGCAATTAAGTAATGATTTTTATTTAAAGATGAAAGTGATGAAAATAACAAGAATTACATAAGGGACAAAATAGAAGAATACACAAAGAGGGTGGCTGCTATAGAGGAGCTAGTGGAAAAGCGGAAAAAAGATGGAATTTATAGGGAAAAGGTGCATATAAAGATTATTAAAGATGTATGTGACATAGGTAGAGAATCAAATGCAAGTATAAGACCACACTATTTATAGGTTTTTCCTGCTCAGAGCAGTGCCTTGTAGCTAGCCACTTTTCTTGAAATATAAAAATAAAACAATTTATTACTCTAAGTGCCATAACCCACTGTCGCTACACGTCGTGCGCGGCAAGCCGCGGGTTGTCGCGCGCGTTTTTATTTTCTATACAAACTCTATGCAAACGCTTGCCGCAAAACCCACTGGCGCGGCGCGATTTCGTGCCGCGCCAGTGGGTTTTGCACGTCAGTTTTACATAGAGTTTGTATTGAAAATAAAAACGCGCGCGACAACCCGCGGCTTGCCGCGCGCGACGTGTCGCGCCAGTGGGTTATGGCACTTAATTTACTTTTGATTTTATTAAAATACTGCTTGTATATAATCACTGTGAAATGGTAACTGACAAAGTGTGTGGTTGAATTGTATAACTGAATTGAAAGTGTATAACTGCTATACCCCTCAAGGTTGGAGTGCTTCCATATTAGACTGCATCATTTTCAGTTTACTACAGGTGAGATAGGAGTCAGGAGTAACTTGTCATAAAAATACTTATAATAGTCTAAATTCTAAAACAGGTGCAGATAGAGGAGCATTCCACAGGTCACGGGTATAAGGCCCTGTTTGGAAGGTTCCTAGATGAAGCGGTGGAGGATGTGCTTGTTGAGGACCGTTGTATTAGAACTTTCGATCAGGTGAGGATGTGCAACAGTATTTTAATTATTCATTTACATAATGCTCTCCAGATGGAGTTGAGCCAACTCGCAGCATTGCTTTTGCCAACAAATTGTGAATTGTGTACGAAATTATAGCAGTGCAGGGCATCTTAAAGAGCACCACAAAATAGTGCACAAGTAATATGTACATTAATTGTACAGAAGACTCATTTCACACAAATTGTAAATAGGTACATTAAATGTATTATTATTTCAATAATACATTTAAAAAAAACTTTATATTAAAACTACAAAGCCCTCTTTTATTGCGTAATCTTTTATTTGATGCTGTTTTCACCGACGGCGATGGACCGGCGACCATTGACTTTTCACCGACGGCGGATCGCGCCGATGTACTTACAGCTCTGTGAATTACTTATTACACAGCGAACTGAAACAAGCCTGGCAGCGCGCATATGCGCGCACCCGATGCGGCGCATATGCATGCGCTGTTTTGTTCTTAGTGTTTTTATCATACCAATTTCAACCGTGAGTTAAGGCTCTCCAAGTTACGAATGGCCTTGTGCGTTTGGCTACCTCTTGTCCCCCCTACACCTCTACATATTTACGTTAATTTTTTACCGCCATCTAATGGCGGTGAACTGTACTACGACATACCAAGTCAACAACCACATTAGGATGAAAAGAGCCGCGAGATGGCATTGGTGCGCTTAGTTTTTTTTTTCATAGAGCAAAAGCGTGTTAGAAGCGGCAATAGAGAAAAATTTAATGTGTTATATTATTATCGTAAATAACTGTTTAAAATATTAATTTTCTAAAAAATGATATATTTCATATCATTTATTAAAAAATGATATGAAATATATCTATTATTATATGAATTAAATAATATATGAATTATATTATGTGTTGTTATTATGTTAAAGAAAATAAAACTAAGTTTAAGTTCATCACCATCATCTTAACTGATAGACATCCAAAAGAACTATGCCCAGCCGCTGGGCACAGTTCTTTTGCAAGGATCGCTCCAGAACGCGGTCTTGTACCGGTTGAATCCGTCGGCTAGGTACCCGCCGACTTTCTGATTGTGCGTTCACCTAATGGTGAGTCCTCCCTAAACTACGGTGCGTTTGTTAGTGCAGGGTCGCTATTCGTGCCCCTTGGGACCATAGCGTTCATCGGTTTTTCGAGCTATGCGCCCCGCCCATTGCCACTTTAGTTTTAGGCTGTGTTCTATAGAGCGTACTCAGACTCAAGACAGAGGTAAAACGGGACATAAAAATACCGTTGACATAAATCTGTCTCATTAATATATATATAGCTGCTCGTGCTGATTCATTGACTGACTCACTGATTGATCACCCCTCCTGTAAAATTTTGTATGAAAACTTTTTTTTTCACAAATGGTTTCGTATAGAGGACAAAAATTCATTCGGAACAAAAATATGGAGAAAGCTGATGATTGAGGATTTCAGAGACGAGCGAATGGCACGCTTAAGGTATTGAAGATAGGTGGGGGGTGCTCGAGCAAATGTCACTCGAAACGTCATCCAATTGGCAGTGAGCTGAAAAAAAATTCAAAATGGCGAAAAAAAGATGGCCGCCATACAAATTTCGTCGGTCTCCATCTCGGAGGGTATAAAAGATGGAAGAGTGGTTTCTTCGCAAAAGATGATGAGGATCCAAAGGTCTACTTGACGAATTGAAAAAAAAATCAAAATGGCGGAATTTATTTTTCCATAGAAAATGTATGGCGAATATTGTACAGACTACAAGTTGTAAACTATGCAAGGCTTTACCGCAGTTCTTTGAAGAACTCTCAAAGAAAAATATGGGAAGACATGATGATTGAGGGTTTGGAAGATGGATGAGGAGCCCGGGAAGGGTATTGTAGATAGATGGGAGGTGCTCAAACAAAAATTACTCAAAACCTCATCCAATTGGCACTGAGCGGAAAAAAAAACAAAATGGGGAATTCAAGATGGCGGCTATACAAATTTCGTCGGTGTCTATCTCACCAAGTATAAAAGATGGAAGAGTGGTTTCTTGGCAAAAGATTATTAATACCTAAAGATCTACAGTTTGATGAACAGAAAAAAATCAAGATGGCGGAATTTATTTCTTTCACACAAAAAGTTGTTTTCATTGATGTTCGTATAGAAGAAAAAATTCATGCGGAGGGAAAATATGGAAAGAGCTGATGATTGAAGATTTTGGAGATGGGTGAGGAGCACGGTCAGGGTATTGAAGATAGGTGAGAGGTGCTCAATCAAAAATTACTCGAAACCTCATCCAATTGGCAGTGATCTAAAAAAAATACTAAAATAGCGGATTCAAGATGGCGGCTATAAAAATTTCGTCAGTGCCTATCTTTACCAAGTATAAAAGATGGAAGAGTAGTTTCTTTGAAAAATATGATCAAGAACTAAAGATCTACTTGATGAATAGAAAAAAAAAATCAAGATGGCGGAATTTACGTTTTCAAACAAAGTTTTTTTTATTGATGGTTTCGTATAGAAGACAAAAATTTATGCGGAGGAAAAATATGGAGAGAGCTCATGATTGAGGATTTTGGAGACGGGTGAAAAGCACGGCTAGGGTGTTGACGATAGGTAGGAGGTGCTCAAACAAAAGTTACTCGAAACCTCATCCAATCGGCAGTGAGCTGAAAAAAAAGTCCTAAATGGCGGATTCAAGATGGCGGTGATAAAAATTTCGTCGGTGTCTATATCACGGATTATAAAAGATGGAAGAGTGTTTTTTGGCAAAAGATCATCAAAACGTGATTTACTTGATAGTTAGATCGAAAAAAAAACAAGATGACGAAATTTATTTATCTATACAACATGTACGACGAATATTGAAGATAATCATCATCATCATCATGATCAACCCATTACCGGCTCACTACAGAGCACGGGTCTCCTCTCAGAGTGAGAAGGGTTTTGGCCATAGTCTACCACGCTGGCCAAGCGGATTGGCAGACTTCACACACCTTTGAGAACGTTATGGAGAACTCTCAGGCATGCAGGTTTCCTCACGATGTTTTCCTTCACCGTTAAAGCAAGTGATATTTAAATACTTAAAACGCACATAACTCCGAAAAGTTAGAGGTGCGTGCCCGGGATCGAAACGACCTCCGATTAGAAGTCGGTCGTCCTAACCACTAGGCTATCACAGCTTCTTTTTTTTATAAGAATATGAAGATAATGCAAGTTGGAAACTATGCAAGACTTTAATATAGTTTCTTTTCAAAATTTGTTTTTATGGAAGAACTCTCATTATGACAAAAGAATCGGAGAAAAAATATGGAAAGTAATAATGATCGGGGGTTTGGAAGATAGGAGGATTGGAGGCTGCTCAAGCAAAAAATACCCGATAATGAAACCTCGCGGTCCGCTTTAGCGGGCCGCGCACCCACGCGCCATACTAGTTTTAAATATAACTTGAGTCTGAGTAGTCAGAGTAGGCTCTATAGATTTCATCTTAATAGATTTCAGGCTATAAGGCCTCTTGTTAACACGCCATGTTTTATATTGATAACGCCGCGCCGCGCCGCTCTGAAAACGTGAGTTGCCACGGTGTGTTAACAAAGGGCCTTAGTCGGTATCTTTTAATTACGCAGTGCCCCATATGCATTGGGCCATATGTGTAGGCTGAGCAACCTACTGATATATTATTTTGTTTTTAACAAATATGTACTATCTTCGTTGGCTCGCCTTTGTTACTTGAAAAAGAAAATCATGTTTTGCATATATTAAATTGATTAATAATAATAATTTTGTTATCATGCTCCTTACAGTGTCAGAACTTTCTGTGGTTGTGTTAATTATTAGTGAAATCCTGCGACAACCTGAGGCGAATAAAATTAAATACACACAAAGACGCTGAATCTGAAGCTAATCAGAAAGACTGGTTCTACAACCTAACAACTGACTTGCAGAAGTATGGCATACAACTCACAATCACATACTGCAAAAATATATTTTTTATTAGCAAAATTATGTAAGTAAACTGTTGATTCTCAGACCTCTTCACATGGTAGGTTTTCTTTAAATCCCATAAGAACTCTTTTTATTTAACGAAATAAAAGTAGCCTCTTTGTCTTCATCTATGTGCAAGTATCATCATCATCATCATCATGATGATCAACCCATTACCGGCTCACTACAGAGCACGGGTCTCCTCTCAGAGTGAGAAGGGTTTTGGCCATAGTCTACCACGCTGGCCAAGCGGATTGGCAGACTTCACACATCTTTGAGAACGTTATGGAGAACTCTCAGGCGTGCAGGTTTCCTCACAATGTTTTCCTTCACCGTTAAAGCAAGTGATATTTAAATACTTAAAACGCACATAACTCCGAAAAGTTAGAGGTGCATGCCCGGAATCGAACCCACGACCTCCGATTAGAAGTCGGTCGTCCTAACCACTAGGCTATCACAGCTTTATATTGTGCAAGTATAAAGTTCGTAAATTAAAACCCGACTACGCTTAATAATTTAATAATATTTTAGTGTGCAGAAACGCAGGGCAAGCAGCTAGTGGCGCCATCTATTATGTCTACTAATTTAATCTAGAAAGCCGCGTGAAGGTCACTTCTCGATTTTTTCGTAAATAAAATGTAGCCTATGTCACCCGGACCGTAACAATGAATCAATAGACACCTCATTCATCAAAATCAGTCCATAGTTTAGGCGCTACGGTTGTACACACAGAAATCAGAATCTCATACAAAAATCGGCAACAAACATACATACATACATACATAGACTGCTAAAATCCCTTCATTCTGGCTTTGCCGTAGTCGGGTAAAAAAAATCACGTCAATCCGTAGCTCTGTTACTACAATATTTGTAGCACAAATGCGTGAAAAATAGGATGCTATCTCTTGGGAACTGTTTGCTTGATCATAATCTTGTCACGTCACGAAAAAATCACGTTGATCGGTAGCTCTGTAGCGTTGATTGAAGGACAAACCACCAAACAAATACACTTTCACAATATATGATGTATAATGTATATACTATACATCATAAATTGTGAAACAATAATGAACAATATCATAAGCCCTCTTGTTAACACGCCGTGGAAACTCATTTTTTTGCAATTTTTGAGCAAGAGTGGAGTCATCCACATACAAAACTTGACAATTGCCATGGTATTACTACAGCGAACATCACTATGAGAATGGTAAAAAATGGAGTTTCCACGGCGTGTTAACAATGCCATATGTGTTTAAACACACTATGCCGAAAATACGCGACCGAATTTCCGTGGCTGATTTTACGTTCCGACGGATTCGGCTAATATGACACACGAGAGCCGAAATTACGGGGCAGAAACTTGGATCGCATATAATTTGTTGCTATACAAAACATTGCCGCCGAATAGCTGCAGAACTTACGCCCGGCCTCTTGTAAACACGCCGTGGAAACTTTATCAACAGGACAGTATTACTACAGCGAACATCACTTTGAGAATGATAGTTGCCATAGCATGTGACAGTCGTTAGTGCGGGGGGAGTGATTCTTGTGCTCGTGTAATGCCAAATGAGGTCTTAAAACCTGCCACACTTAAAGGATAGACATTTAAAAATATTCATCTTGTTTCTCTTTATTTTCAGCTTAAGTTCGGGCTGGAAGATCGAAATAAGCAGAGGTCTTGATATATATAAGGTGCCAGACAATAAGTTCTGTCTTGGCGTATGTGATCTAGACTTGAGGCAGTGTCACAAGACTACAGTGAACATAAGACACTATAAAAGTGAGCAATTTATACGTTTGTTTCACATCGCACAAGCGGCGTCGACAAGCCGCCTACCGGGTGCCCGGCCCCGACACATCACGCGGTATTCGACAGCTGAATCAGCAAATCATTCCAAAAATTCTGCTTTAAATTGGAGGATTCGTCCGTCTCCGGATTTCAAACCAAAACCTAGGTTATAAATTCATTTTTTATTAGGTGTTACACACTTTGTGTGAAATTAATTTCAGGAAACTTTTTTTTTTTGTAAATATTATAAAACTATAGTTGCGTCCAGATTATATTACATAGTTAGGTACAGTTACAAATATTTTGTTTTATTACGTATAGGTAGATTTGTTTAATATTGTTATGACACAATTTTATTACTTATTTCGTTTGTTATTTAATTATCTTGATTGTTCTGTTTGTGTAGACAAGATTGTTTAATATTTTTATAACACAATTTTAAAATTCAAAAACCTAGGTTATAAATTAATTTTTTATTAGGTGTTCTATTACACACTTTGTGCGAAATTAATTTCAGGAAATTTTTTTTCGTAAGTAGTTATTATAAAACTAAAGTTGCGTCCAGATTATGTTACATAGTTAGGTACAAATCTTTTGTTTTATTACATAATATAGACTGTTGAATATTGTTATGACACATTTTTATTACTTATTTCGTTTGTTATTTAATTATCTTGATTGTTGTGTTTGTGTAGACAAGATTGTTTAATATTTTTATAACACAATTTTAAAATTCAAAAACCTAGGTTATATATTATTCATTTTTTATTAGGTGGTCTATTACACACTTAGTGGTGAAATTAATTTCAGGAAACTTTTTTCGTTAGTAAAAGTAGTTAAACTTTTAAGTTGCGTCTAGATTATGTTAAGTAGGTACCTTACATGTTATAAATGTTTTGTTTTATTACGTATAGATTGTTTAATATTTTTATAACACAATTTTAAAATTCATTTTTATTTAATTATCTTTAATTTTAAAATAGTTAGGTACGTATATTGAATTAATTTCAACTTGGTGTAAAGTTACAGTTTACATGGTCGCTCACACACGTACAATCCGTCCACACAAAATGGCGCATGTTCATTATGATGTCACGAATTGTGCCCGTGTGTGTTAATATCTTTCACACGGTTTATCTATACTTGTTGTTCAACAAAATTGAAAACGAATTTAAATGAACATGTTCTGAGTTCTGACGGTTCAATTGAAATTGATTCAATATTAGTTACCAAGATGGCGGAAAGTGTAGAATTCAGGTAGCCTGCATTAAACAAGAGGCTTTCAACAAGAGACTTGAATTAACAAAAAGTTGAAGGCCAGGAGCGACGCAAAACAACCGGCCTAAGGTTACAATGTACACACCAAACAGACATGCCATAACTACTTCGTGTCATAAATATAGATCGACCAGAATCTCATGAAAAATACGAAAATGAAATTCCAAAGTTAGCAACACTACGGTTGCCCTAGCGATAAACAAAGTAACTGACATTTTTTGTGAAATTAACTTTTTTGCATTAGCAAAAGTTTTATGTCGAGTAGTTTTGTACCACAGTTTAATATTTCAAATAACTTGAACCGTTTACTGCAATTTGAATTGCCCAAACAAAGTAACTGCACTCACTAACCCGGAATATAAATGCTAAAACCAAGTAAACAACAAGCACAACACAAAAACAAAGTAATTGGATGTTGATTACTTTGTTTTTGTATTTAAAATGCAGTTGCTTGATTTTTCGTTTCGTGAAACGATCCCAGGTAAGGTGTTCTGAATGTAATTACTTTGTTTATCACTAGGGCAGCCGAGTTAACCTAGTGTTGCTTACTACAAAATTTAATTTTCCTATTTTTCATGAGATTCTGGTCGGTCTTTACACTCATACACGCACAATCCGACGACACAAATGGCGCGTGTTCATTGTGACGTCAAGCTTGAGCTATTTTCCGGTCCACTATTTTCTATAGTATATTATGGCGCCTCCACTACTATTAATTTCTGAATGGTAGGTACAATGTTATTTTCTATTGTTGTCATTTCTAAAGTAAATAATTGACTATAGTGCTATCTCTTAGGGACCGTTCAGATAGACCGGCGCGGAGAGCGTCGGAGAGTATTTTTTTTTTCACACAGACCGTTCAAATTTGCTCTGCTCTCCGCGCCGGTCTGTGTGAACGGACACGCGGATGCGTTCGGAGCCAAGCGTACGCTCTTGGGCCGGACCGCTCAGAGCAATTCGGCCTACGGTCGGATGCGCGAGCATGAAAGAGCACGCGAACGGAGCCGGTCGGTTGCTCGAGCACGAAAGAGCACGAGCATGGCGCAGCCGACCGGCTCGACGAGCAGCCGCGCGGCTGCTCTTAATATTTCACACCGAACGTATTGGGAGCATCCTCTTATCATAAAAAAGATAAAATGTAAAAATAAAGTTTGTTTCAATGTCTTAAGATTCTATTTTAAATGCGATTAAAATTTACTCTGCTCTCCGCGCCGGTCTATCTGATCGGTCCCTTATACAATGTTTCCTGCGGAAAAGAACGGCATTGCATTAATTAGTTGTCAATTTTGAATTTAGTTTTAGTTTAGTTTCTTGAATTCCAACTTCTTAAATCCGCCTTAGATATGGTTCCTTCGCACGTTAAGTATATTGTGTTTCGGATTACTCAATCTCATGTTAAGAGATGATGTGGTGTTAGCATAAGAGAATTTTGATATAACATTTTGAATCATTTGAAAAAATAAAACATGTTTTTATAATGAATAATATACTTTTTATTTATAAACATAACAATAAGCGGTCAACCCGCGTGTACCGTTACAATTATTGAATATTTGTTTTTATATTACAATTTGTATTTAATGTACCTAATCTACGAGTTCATCGGCGTACGGCTTTGAATAAATTGAATAAATAATCCAATGCTTTAAATCTATACTAATAAATAAAATTGAAGTGTCTGTCTGTAATTTCGAAATAACTACCTCATATTAAGCTCATACGGTTATTTGAACTGTACCATAACCGAATCACACGTTTTTAAAATTTTTGTCTGTCTGTCTGTCTGTCTGTCTGTCTGTCTGTCTGTCTGTTTGAACAGGCTAATCTTCGGAACGGCTGAACCGATTTTGACGGGACTTTCACATACAAGTATAGATTTAACCAGGGAGTAACATAGGCTACTTTTTTAACCGACTTTCAAAAAAGGAGGAGTTGTGTTTTTCTACCTATGTACACCGATATCTCCGAGATTTCTAAACCGATTTTAGTAATTCTTTTTTTAATCGATAGAAAAACTTTGCGACCCTGTTCTATAAAAAATTTGGATTCCAACTCCTCAATCCTGATGCTGTAGAGGACCTGATCCCCAAAACTAATGGGATTTAGAAACTTTCGGTTATTTAAATTGATATTGCGGTACCAATTAAAGACTTTATCGTTGAATGAATGAACTCGAGTAGGTACATATCTAACTCCTCAACCCTGATGCTGTAAGAAATTGCATTCCGAAATCGTGGGGATCCCACGGGATTTTTCCGTTTTGGGGACGGGTTACTTAACAAATAAGCTACTTTTTGTTCTGGAAAATCAAAAGTTCCCACGGGATTTTTAAAAACCTAAATCCACACGGGCGAAGCCGTGGGCATCATCTAGTTACGAATACAATTATTACTAGCTTTTGCCCGCGGCTTCGCCCGCGTGAATTTCGGTTTTTCACAAATCCCAAAATCTCCGATTCAAAATAAAAATTACGAAAACGCAGGACACATCCGCACGCATTAGCTCCCTCGTTCGAAATCAGAATCACAGATTTCGAAATGGAGATTGGAGCATGCACCCTCTTCACCGCACCCGCCCGCCGCGCGGCGGCGTACGTATGGCGGGCGCAGAGGCGCGCGGCGCGGCGCGGGCAGTTCCGTGCAGCGCGAGCGTCCGCGTCGGCCGTCGCGCGCAGCGAAAATATTTACCTATCAGGGCGTTTTTTAACATAGGCGATTTCAACACAACTCCTTTTTTGAAAGTCGGTTAAAAAAGTAGCCTATGTTACTCCTTGGTTAATCCTCTACTTGTCTGTGAAAGTTCCGTCAAAATCGGTTCAGCCGTTCCGAAGATTAGCCCGTTCAAACAGACAGACAGACAGACAAAAATTTTTAAAACGTGTGATTCGCTTATGGTATCGTTCAAATAACCATATGAGCTTAATATGTGGTAGTTATTTCGAAATTACAGACAGACACTTCAATTTTATTTATTAGTATAGATATAGATTAAAGCATTGTAATTTATTTTATTTTGATAAATTAATTTTACCGCATACCAAATTCGAGTTTTTACTATACGTCATTATTTTTAAAGGGATAGGTATTTATTAGGCATTCAGAGGGAACATGCTTAGATTAAAGGATAAATTACAGACTTTGAGGGAACAGCATAGTTATAATAATTGTAAAGAGGAGAAGGAAAAACTCTTGTCCAATCTGGTAGTTCGATGGCTAAATAGTGACAGAATTAAAAAATATTTTTTAATATTTTGATCGAAATGTCAATAAAATAAGAAAGTCTAAACTTATAAAGTCGATAAGTACATTAATTTTATTGAGGGTAGTTGATGTTTTACTAAAGTAAAATGTAAGACTAGCAAATAAATTTATGGCCTCCGGTAAATAACTTAAAATTAGTTATAAACAAGTAACCTATACTATTATAATATAATAAGGTTTTTACAGATAAAATTAATTATATATTTACAAAAAAAAAATGGTTCAGATTTTAGATCATAATATGCGTCGTTATTGTGCACGTTAGTGTTTAAACCGCTCAAAAAATGGAGACTCCTTGAAGCCTCTTGTTCACACACGTTTTTTTTTTGCCGTGAAAAATTACGATTTATTCGCCGTAAAGTAGACACGGTAGTCAGTGTTGTATGGAGCACAATGGAAACTTGTTGACACGCACGGCGACACTACGGCACGGCGCAAGCACGCGCTACGGTTAACAAACCGTGCTGTGAACAAGAGGCCATAAGCCCGAGAACTTGTGCAAAATTAATTAGTGTTATGCCTATTTTGCACAGTGTGGCAATCGTGGTGGCAATGTTGATCGAATTCGAGTATCGAAACAATGACTTCAGGGTAAAATAGACCTAAAATGGCTCGTTTTAAGGTTTGATTTCGTTCAATCTACAGCCAGTGCCCCAAGTTTGCAAAATAAATATTGAAAGTACTTACTGAATTGCAACAACAAGAGGCTTTGGGTTCATTTTGCTCTGATAGTGTAGTTTTTCGATATTCGAAATCTAGTAGCGTTGTCAAGTGTGCAAGTTCAAAGGAAGTATATATCCCTAAGCAAGAAGAGTGTTCAAAAAGAGAATCGGCGTGGCCAAATAATGAACTAACGCGCTATAGTATTGTAGCACAACCGCACAGCAGCGCCCTCAAATCCCACGCAGACTCTCTTTTTGAACAGACTCTAACTTATAAGGAAGTATAACCCTCTTGTTCGCACACGTTTTTTTGCCGTAAAAAATTACGGTTAAATCGCCGTGTGTAGACACGGTTGTAAGTGTTGTAATGATCACACTCTGTACAACACTGACGACCGACTCTACACACGGCAAATTAATCGTAATTTTTCACGAAAAAAAAAGCGTGTGATGGCTTGGTTAAAATTAGGCGAATTAACCGTAATTTTTCACGGCAGAAAAACGTGGTGGCTTGGTTAAAATTAACTTCGTAGCGAGGCGTGTTTTAGGAGGCAGCGACCACATAACTAACCGCGGATAAAGGTGCTGTAATCTAACCGCCTTGCCTCTAGTTGATCGTTGCTATTAATTATTAGTCTAGTCTAATTAACCTATCAAGACCAACGTCCACAAAAACTTTCGCATTTCACGATTTAGGGTCGGACTACACGAGTCCGGTTCCATCCCGGTTCGTGCCGATACAGAACCACCGAACCGAAGATCGCTGGGTTGAATATGACGCCGAAGTCGTTTAGTCCAAGCCTCATCGAATGAAATAGTGGAATGTATTGCAAATAGATACTTATACTATAAATCATGAAAAAATTCATTTGTCCTTAAAACAACTAAATGTAATCTTAAAAAATAAAACTGGGGATTATTATACCTTATTGTAATCATGCACGCTATATTATAATAACAACTCTTCCGCTTTATTATATTAGTATAGATTTCATTGACTCTACATCATTTGATAGAAAATAATTCGCTACGTCAGTCGTCAAGCCTAAGGCTTGAGGTGCTTCCAGAACATTGAAGATTATATAGGTACAATTTTTGTAATGTATCCGGTATCTAACATGTTCACATGTGTTATATTACAACGTATATAACAAACTGCTATGATGGTATACAACCATGTGCTATGTTTGCTTATGAAATGAGGAGATCTGTAGATAAACCGGGGTATAGGTCGACCAGAATCTCATGAAAAATACGGAAATGAAATTCCAAAGTTAGCAACACTACGGCTGCACTAGCGGTAAACAAAGTAACTGACATTTTTTGTGAAATTGACTTTTTTGCATCAACAAAAGTTTTATGTCGAGTAGTTTTTTACCAGTTTAATATTTCAAATAACTTGAACCGTTTACTGAAATTTGAATTGCCCAAACAAAGTAACTGCACACATTAACCCAGAATATAAATGCAAAAACCAAGTAAACAACAAGCACAACACAAAAACAAAGTAATTGGATTTTGATTACTTTGTTTTTGTATTTAAAATGCAGTTGCTTGATTTTTCGTTTCGTGAAACGATCCCAGGTAAGGTGTTCTGAATGTAATTACTTTGTTTTGATCTAGGGCAGCCGAGTTAACCTAGTGTTGCTAACTACAAAATTTTATTTTCCTATTTTTCATGAGATTCTGGTCTACCTATAACTCACATAGCTTCAAGAAGCTGAAGTGGTAACGGAAGGTAATGACGACCTCTCACCGGTAATAGCAGTGTTGGGCAGACCCTCCCACAAGACCCCCCTACTAAAGACTACAACTGCGACGAGCCGCGTTAAGCGCAGGTCATATTGGGAGCGGAGCGAAACCAAACGACGTTCGTTTTGCTTTGCTCATGTCGCTATTTTCATACTTCGGCTCAAACCACGAACTTCAGAGCTAAACGAAGCCAGCGATGCGAACTTCCGAGCTCTCATAGTCTAGCGACATGAGCGAAGCGAAACGAACCTCGGTTCGCTTCGCTTCGCTCCCAATGTGGCCTGCGCTTTACTCTGAGGACGCGCATTGGTGTGTCCATTGCCTAAGTTTAACTTAACTCTATCGCTTGAAGTGCGGCAAACAAATTTTCACATTAATTAGGTACTTAATTATTATAAATAAAGACATTAAAATTCAAATGTTTTAAGTTTCATCAGTCATAATATTATTTAAGGGCTATCTAACTGTAGGTAAGATTAAAATTATGGTCCCTTTACTGTTACGAGAAATTAAAAGGGGTATTCTGGAGTAACTAAACTATCTTTGGAATCTTTTTAGCTCAAACTTATACGTAAAAAAATTTAGTAAAGATAAAGAAATAATATTATCATCGCAACATCGTCTTTCAAATATGAAAATAAACTTATACGCTAAGAAAATTCATCATACGTATATTTAAAATTACCTATATTATTTTTTAACCCTAGAACCGTACCCTTGGGGTACAAACTGAACCAAAATTTAAAAATCGTTCAGAACTTTTTTACTATAAGTCAGATATTTTAGAGCCTTAAGATATTCACGTGGGGCGAGGAGAGGCACAAAGTCTTCAGTCGATCGTCGATCCTGCTACTTTGTAGATGCGATATACTGACTGTTGGGGTACATCAGTACCCCACGATACCTTAAACGTAAGTTTTTCATTTAAATTATTTAATGGTTTTTATGCTGTTTGTCTAAAATATTTAATTACTATCATGTTACTATTATTATACAGCAACTTTATGCCCATATAGGTACCGCATTTACATTATTATTATAATATTAAAAGATTACAACGCGTTTTTTTGTTTTTAGTTTTCAATATGTACCTAGTGTACCTATCTACTTATTTGTATTGTTATTTCATTGTCATGTGGAGCTCATACTTTGTTTTACTTCTTTTTAGGTCTACTGCAAGTCCTAATTCAACTGAAAATGAAATTGAAAATATTCTTCTGAAGATACAATATGAAGAAGGTGTCGTTTTTGGGGATGATGGAAAATCGATTTAAGTATCAATCTTTGCCGACGTACCTACAAATAAGTATTGGGGCTATTTTAGAAAAAACACGGCCACTTGTTGCTGTAATGCCTTCAGCTTCCAAATCTGGAAGATGTTCATTCTGCCTAAGGTCCAAAGACCACAAATCTCGTTCGCAATGTGCAAAGTGCAAAGTTTTTATAGCAACGAGCATCAAAACAAAATTTGTAAAAATTGCTTTAATAGGAACTAAATCTAACCTTAATATTGTATTAATTGAATCTTAAATTAATAATAATAAGATGATGTATGTTAATTTTTTCATAAAGTTTATAATTTTTTCTGAAAATGTGTTTTTTTACAGGGGTACACTAGTACCCCAGGGTACCGTTAATCAAATTCTAATATGGGTACGGTTCTAGGGTTAAATATTTTTCATTGCTGAAGAGCATTTCATAGAGAAAACTAATTTAGACAGTTGTCGAAATTAAATTTTTAGACGGTTGATACGACAAAATTAACATAATATTTATGTTCCGGGGTAAGTCCACCCGTTGTCTTATGTACATAAATATAGGCATAAGTAGGTAGTACTAGTGCAGAGTTAAAGCGCATCGAAGCGAGTCGAAAAAAACATGACATATTGGCACCGATCTCTACAAAATAAGGCATAAAAAAGACGAGCGAATGCATGCGCTTTCGTACGTTTCGTTTCAACTCGTGCCTTATTTTGTAAAGATAAGTGCCAATATGCCATGAACATTTTTTCGCTTGACGCTTGTAGACGGCTCTGTGCTAGTATGCCCCGACCCTTACATTCTGTATTATAAGACAATCTACAAAAATAAGACAATGAAGTAGCATCACACGTAACTCTCCTGATTAGCGGAGAACAGAATCACACGTAACTCTCCTGCTTGGCGGGGTAAGAATCACACGTAACTCTCCTGCTTGGCGGGGTAAGAATCACACGTAACTCTCCTACTTGGCGGAGTAAGAATCACACGTAACTCTCCTGCTTGGCGGAGAACAGCATCAAGGACTCCATGAGATGAGGCGTGATCATCTCGTCGACGTCCTTCTGGTCGGGAAAGGCCTCTGGGTGGTGCTTGTGTATGGTCCGTAGCGCCTTGAGGCAGTGGATGAGGACCTGGTCGGGGTCGGCGTGGTCGGCGGGCCGCGCTCTCTGCATCCTAACCAGCCGGGTAAGATGCGGAACGCCCTCCAGCTGGACTATCTGCTGCGCCACGTCCGGCACCACTGCCAGCCTGGAAGAGATTTTTTATTATTAGCCATGATGAACATGACTATTGACTAATCAAATATATCTATCTATATTACTAGAATTTTTGAAATCGGTCTAGTAGTTCCTGAGATTAGCGCGTTCAAACAAACAAACTCTTCTGCTTTATCTATACTTAATTAACATTACGTAAATATTAATTAAGTATAGATAAAGCGGAATATGCACGTAGAGCGGTATAATATGTACGTGTTCCCTGAGTGCTATAGGCAATATATTATGTACTATGTGCTAGTGTGTGTGCTATGTGCTATGCACGGAAGAGAGAAGGCAGGGGAAGTGAAATGCACCAAAACTACTATAGGAACCGCTGTCGCCAAACTCATACAAATATACCGTTAATCATATATTGCACTACAAAGAAACAAATCGTTTGATTTGTCGTTTTAAGTTTAGTCAAAACTAGCCTACTTCACAGAACTCACAGATTTGGAAACAAACCCTGACTTTGTAGAAATAAGATTTATTTTGCTTTAACGGAAGAATGTATTTATGAGCTATAGTCACACTAGATTCGATTGTCCAATTAATTCCGCTACTTGACCATAGATGGCGCTGTATTGCTACTCATTGAATTGTCTATCGATATCGATAGATACTCGTTATTTTGTTTATTCGCAAAAAGAAAATTAAAAAAGGTAATTATAAAATTAAATAAAAGTGCTGGTATGTATGCACTGATGAGTAAATAAAAATGTTGAGTAAAAGCCATTAAAACTTTAGTGATTGACTAAAATGTAAAGTTATCGATTCTTAATTTTTTTACTATTTGGGTTTTGACAATGACTTATATATTAAGAAAAGCGATATATTATTATTATTATGAATCAAAAATAATACGATATAAAAAATGCCTACTTATATAATACGATCAATTTAGACTTCCAAGATTACAATATTCACACCTGGCTGAAAATTGGTAGGATTGTTCAAAACACTATTATAAATGAAATGTGAAAAGTCCTCATCGATCCGACACCTGGAAAAAAATTACTCGGTGTCAAAGTTTTCACGGGAAATTTTTCAGCAAAACGGTAAGTCTTATCATAAAATTATTTTAAACAAAATTGTAGATCAGATAATTATCTATAAAAAATGTCTGTATACTTTTTTTCCTAAGAGCCACCGTTTTTGAGATATAACGATTCAAATAAATTAATTTCGAAATAAAAATGAGGGGCTGGGTTTCTTTTTACCCAAAATTCTGTGGTGGTGGTGCAATCTTGTATTTGCATAGTGCTATTCTACTAGTCAAGCCCTTTCATTTGATACCCATATTAAGGGGGTTGTAAAAAAATATGTAATCCGCCATTTTGTAGCGGCGGCCATCTTGGACTGATTTTCTTCAAACAGCTAACAACACTCTCGACTAATTCACCTTTCAAACAAAAAAAAACGCATTTAAATCGGTCCACCCGTTTGAGCTCCACAGGGGAACAGACAGACACACGCACACACACACACACACACACACACACACACACACACACACACACACACACACACACACACACACACACACACACACACACACACACACACACACACACACACACAGACACGTCAAACTTATAACACCCCGTCGTTTTTGCTTCGGGGGTTAATTAATAATAACTGTATCAAAAATCATCGTTTGGTCGTTAAAATATCGATAACAATGCACTTAGTTAACATCATGACATCTCTACGACCACGACCACCCGATCGGCGTCCATACCGTGAGTCTAACGTCTTAGTGAAGGAATATATTTATATAGTACAAGTCCATTGCGTCCTAAGACCGACCGATTCAATGATTGATTTCTACTAAGCAAGCAATGGATTTTGTTCATAATGAGATATAGACTTCTCAATTTAGCACATTTTTAGCATAATGTAAATATACAAAATAATGTTTTCTTGTTTTTTATGGAAAATAACAACAATAGCTTGTACCTAAGTGTGAAATGAGATGCCATATTTTGTATGATTCACTTTTTTGCTTGATTTTTTGCAAACAACCACTGAACAACACGGCATTTTGTTAAAAATCGAGAGCGGTGAAGCGATCGTTGGACGACATTCGACTCAAGACAAAAACGGTTCTCAGGTGTATTTAACGCCAGAAGAGTTCTCAGGAACCACGCCCCCTTGCCATATCTCGTCTTATTCATTTTATCTATGGTGCTATGTATTATGTGCTAGTATAATATAGAAATGTTCAAAGTCAAAAAAACTTTATTCAAACTTTGAACGTCAATTTTACAAGTACATGGCAGTGAGGTAAAGTTGATTTCGAAAACTTAAAACTAAAACTTATTCGGTTAGGTATATACACCTATGGGTTTTAAACCGATTCCAAAACAATCTGTATTTCAAAAAAAATTAAACCGACTTCGTCATTCGTGACCATCGATGTAGAAGGATAGGCCCTTCGAGCAAAAAAAACGCCACTCACAAACATACTCGAATTTGAAAAAGTCGAGTATCTTGGTTTACAGTCGGCCGCCGTCGCTTCGACGTATCGCACGTGTTTCTTGCTCGGAAAAAATGGCGTCCTGTGTGGTTAAATCTTGCAAAAAACGTTCCGAAATACATCAAAAAAGAGACGAAATTACATTTCACGTGTAAGTATATCGTTTCCTCATTTAATTCAGCGCATAAGCTGTGTATTTTTAAATTTTTTTAAAATTAAAAATGTTCTTCAAAAATTATGTAGAATTTCAGTTTTAGAAAGAATGGAGTCGATAATGTATATTTTTTGAAGTAAAACTTTTTTACCCCCGACGCAATAACAACGGAAGGTTATAAGTTTGAAGTGTCTGTGTGTGTGTGTCTGTCTGTCTGTTCCACCGTAGCGCTCAAGCGGGTGAACCGATTTGAATGGGGTTTTTTTTCTTTGAAAGGTGAATTAGTCGGAAGTGTTCTTAGCTATGTTCGATGAAAATCAGTCCAAGGTGGCCGCTGCCACAAAATGGCGGATTACATATTTTTCACAACTCCCTCAATATGGGTATCAAATGAAAGGGGTTGACTAGTAGAATAGCACTATGTAAATCCAAGATGGCTGCCACCACAAAATGGCCAATGTCAGGGGTTTTCTTAATTTTTAATTTATACTTGTTATCCGCATATAAAAGACTTTTTTTTTTTTAAATAATAAGTATTAAGTATACCAATGTCGAAATCTTCAAAAGAAGTAGGTACTGGAGCTCACTAACTGTAATTGAATTAAAATAAAAATTTTACAATAAATGTACTAATGCCAGTCCATTCATACTTTGTTCTGGTTAAAGGGGAGTGGCTTACGAAACATAAAATTTTAATTTATTTGCTTATCCTTGAACGTGATTGGTCCGACCTCACAGGTTATCGGCGTCAAAGCGTGTCGCGAAGGAACTATTCGGGCGCATTTTCGTAGACGCAATTATATGAGAAAGGCTTATCCTTTTACATCGATGTTCGTGACTCGATTATGTACTGTGTGCATATATATAGATATATTTGTACACCACTCTGTGGTAGAATACCAGCTGCCTATTTATCTATATAATACGTAATTTAACACCTTATCCACTGCTGTATTCACAAATAAATAGAGGACATGACCAGTGGAACTATGGGCGTTTGCGGCGTGTCAAAAGATTTATTTTTGGAATTCTTAAATTCTCTAGTTTTCAGATAAAAACTTTCAGGGATCTAGAGGCTCATAAAACCGAGAAAAATAAAGAAGAGTTTTACGAAATAACTCTGACTTTCGATACTAGATGGCGCTAGGCATTGTGTTTATCAAGTATAAAATGTAAAAAAATTGTTATCTATTACAAACGTCATCTAGGCGGAACTTTGCTATAAAAAGTAAAGCTTTCTATTATTTGTTCAGATAATTTAAATTATTCAGATAATTAAAGTTTTACGAAATAACTCTGCCTTTCGATACTAGATGGCGCTAGGCATTTAGGTTATCAAGTCTTAAGTTTTTAACCGTTTAAAACCGTTTATTTAAGGTTTAAAACGGCAAAATTTTGTTTAAAACGTTTTAAATCGGTTTATTTACATCTATAGGGGAACAGCTGGTCACGCAGCCACACAGACAATAGACACACGCAGACATACCCACACACAGACACGTCAAACTTATAACACCCCGTTGTTTTTGCGTCGGGGGTTAAAAATGCACAAAGTCACCCGTTACCTAGAGATGGCCTCAGCGGCGTGGCAGTGCAGGCGGTGCTGCGCGCGCTGCTCGGCGCGGCGCGGCGGCGCGGGGCGCGCGGCGCGCACGAAGCACACGAGCGCCACGCTCGCGGCCGGCACGCGCGACAGCTGCAGCACGCAGCGCGGCACGCGTGACAGCGACGCCAGCAGCGACGCTGTCTGCTCCTGGTTTCCAACATAACGATGAATTACTTAATTCATTAATTTATGAATTAATTAATTAATTACAAATTAACTCATAAGGATGAATGAATGAATATATTATGTACTTTTATTAGACATCAAGATGGTGTAAAATAAAGGTCTTAAGGCAGCAATTTGTAGCATTTTGCACTGCAGCAGCAGCAGCTGTATGACGAGACAAGCTCACCTGCAGAAACACGGAGATGTTGGGTCCGCGTCGCTTCACGGCGTCCAGCAGCCGCTCCACGGTGCGGTGCTGCGTGATGACGGCCACGACGTCCGACCCCTCGCCGCCCGCCCTGCGCTCCAGCTCCAGCTCGCGCACCAGGTTCACGAGGCACGCCGTGCACAGCAGCAGCAGCTGTATGACGAGACAAGCTCACCTGCAGAAACACGGAGATGTTGGGTCCGCGTCGCTTCACGGCGTCCAGCAGCCGCTCCACGGTGCGGTGCTGCGTGATGACGGCCACGACGTCCGACCCCTCGCCGCCCGCCCTGCGCTCCAGCTCCAGCTCGCGCACCAGGTTCACGAGGCACGCCGTGCACAGCAGCAGCAGCTGTATGACGAGACAAGCTCACCTGCAGAAACACGGAGATGTTGGGTCCGCGTCGCTTCACGGCGTCCAGCAGCCGCTCCACGGTGCGGTGCTGCGTGATGACGGCCACGACGTCCGACCCCTCGCCGCCCGCCCTGCGCTCCAGCTCCAGCTCGCGCACCAGGTTCACGAGGCACGCCGTGCACAGCAGCAGCAGCTGTATGACGAGACAAGCTCACCTGCAGAAACACGGAGATGTTGGGTCCGCGTCGCTTCACGGCGTCCAGCAGCCGCTCCACGGTGCGGTGCTGCGTGATGACGGCCACGACGTCCGACCCCTCGCCGCCCGCCCTGCGCTCCAGCTCCAGCTCGCGCACCAGGTTCACGAGGCACGCCGTGCACAGCAGCAGCAGCTGTATGACGAGACAAGCTCACCTGCAGAAACACGGAGATGTTGGGTCCGCGTCGCTTCACGGCGTCCAGCAGCCGCTCCACGGTGCGGTGCTGCGTGATGACGGCCACGACGTCCGACCCCTCGCCGCCCGCCCTGCGCTCCAGCTCCAGCTCGCGCACCAGGTTCACGAGGCACGCCGTGCACAGCAGCAGCAGCTGTATGACGAGACAAGCTCACCTGCAGAAACACGGAGATGTTGGGTCCGCGTCGCTTCACGGCGTCCAGCAGCCGCTCCACGGTGCGGTGCTGCGTGATGACGGCCACGACGTCCGACCCCTCGCCGCCCGCCCTGCGCTCCAGCTCCAGCTCGCGCACCAGGTTCACGAGGCACGCCGTGCACAGCAGCAGCAGCTGTATGACGAGACAAGCTCACCTGCAGAAACACGGAGATGTTGGGTCCGCGTCGCTTCACGGCGTCCAGCAGCCGCTCCACGGTGCGGTGCTGCGTGATGACGGCCACGACGTCCGACCCCTCGCCGCCCGCCCTGCGCTCCAGCTCCAGCTCGCGCACCAGGTTCACGAGGCACGCCGTGCACAGCAGCAGCAGCTGTATGACGAGACAAGCTCACCTGCAGAAACACGGAGATGTTGGGTCCGCGTCGCTTCACGGCGTCCAGCAGCCGCTCCACGGTGCGGTGCTGCGTGATGACGGCCACGACGTCCGACCCCTCGCCGCCCGCCCTGCGCTCCAGCTCCAGCTCGCGCACCAGGTTCACGAGGCACGCCGTGCACAGCAGCAGCAGCTGTATGACGAGACAAGCTCACCTGCAGAAACACGGAGATGTTGGGTCCGCGTCGCTTCACGGCGTCCAGCAGCCGCTCCACGGTGCGGTGCTGCGTGATGACGGCCACGACGTCCGACCCCTCGCCGCCCGCCCTGCGCTCCAGCTCCAGCTCGCGCACCAGGTTCACGAGGCACGCCGTGCACAGCAGCAGCAGCTGTATGACGAGACAAGCTCACCTGCAGAAACACGGAGATGTTGGGTCCGCGTCGCTTCACGGCGTCCAGCAGCCGCTCCACGGTGCGGTGCTGCGTGATGACGGCCACGACGTCCGACCCCTCGCCGCCCGCCCTGCGCTCCAGCTCCAGCTCGCGCACCAGGTTCACGAGGCACGCCGTGCACAGCAGCAGCAGCTGTATGACGAGACAAGCTCACCTGCAGAAACACGGAGATGTTGGGTCCGCGTCGCTTCACGGCGTCCAGCAGCCGCTCCACGGTGCGGTGCTGCGTGATGACGGCCACGACGTCCGACCCCTCGCCGCCCGCCCTGCGCTCCAGCTCCAGCTCGCGCACCAGGTTCACGAGGCACGCCGTGCACAGCAGCAGCAGCTGTATGACGAGACAAGCTCACCTGCAGAAACACGGAGATGTTGGGTCCGCGTCGCTTCACGGCGTCCAGCAGCCGCTCCACGGTGCGGTGCTGCGTGATGACGGCCACGACGTCCGACCCCTCGCCGCCCGCCCTGCGCTCCAGCTCCAGCTCGCGCACCAGGTTCACGAGGCACGCCGTGCACAGCAGCAGCAGCTGTATGACGAGACAAGCTCACCTGCAGAAACACGGAGATGTTGGGTCCGCGTCGCTTCACGGCGTCCAGCAGCCGCTCCACGGTGCGGTGCTGCGTGATGACGGCCACGACGTCCGACCCCTCGCCGCCCGCCCTGCGCTCCAGCTCCAGCTCGCGCACCAGGTTCACGAGGCACGCCGTGCACAGCAGCAGCAGCTGTATGACGAGACAAGCTCACCTGCAGAAACACGGAGATGTTGGGTCCGCGTCGCTTCACGGCGTCCAGCAGCCGCTCCACGGTGCGGTGCTGCGTGATGACGGCCACGACGTCCGACCCCTCGCCGCCCGCCCTGCGCTCCAGCTCCAGCTCGCGCACCAGGTTCACGAGGCACGCCGTGCACAGCAGCAGCAGCTGTATGACGAGACAAGCTCACCTGCAGAAACACGGAGATGTTGGGTCCGCGTCGCTTCACGGCGTCCAGCAGCCGCTCCACGGTGCGGTGCTGCGTGATGACGGCCACGACGTCCGACCCCTCGCCGCCCGCCCTGCGCTCCAGCTCCAGCTCGCGCACCAGGTTCACGAGGCACGCCGTGCACAGCAGCAGCAGCTGTATGACGAGACAAGCTCACCTGCAGAAACACGGAGATGTTGGGTCCGCGTCGCTTCACGGCGTCCAGCAGCCGCTCCACGGTGCGGTGCTGCGTGATGACGGCCACGACGTCCGACCCCTCGCCGCCCGCCCTGCGCTCCAGCTCCAGCTCGCGCACCAGGTTCACGAGGCACGCCGTGCACAGCAGCAGCAGCTGTATGACGAGACAAGCTCACCTGCAGAAACACGGAGATGTTGGGTCCGCGTCGCTTCACGGCGTCCAGCAGCCGCTCCACGGTGCGGTGCTGCGTGATGACGGCCACGACGTCCGACCCCTCGCCGCCCGCCCTGCGCTCCAGCTCCAGCTCGCGCACCAGGTTCACGAGGCACGCCGTGCACAGCAGCAGCAGCTGTATGACGAGACAAGCTCACCTGCAGAAACACGGAGATGTTGGGTCCGCGTCGCTTCACGGCGTCCAGCAGCCGCTCCACGGTGCGGTGCTGCGTGATGACGGCCACGACGTCCGACCCCTCGCCGCCCGCCCTGCGCTCCAGCTCCAGCTCGCGCACCAGGTTCACGAGGCACGCCGTGCACAGCAGCAGCAGCTGTATGACGAGACAAGCTCACCTGCAGAAACACGGAGATGTTGGGTCCGCGTCGCTTCACGGCGTCCAGCAGCCGCTCCACGGTGCGGTGCTGCGTGATGACGGCCACGACGTCCGACCCCTCGCCGCCCGCCCTGCGCTCCAGCTCCAGCTCGCGCACCAGGTTCACGAGGCACGCCGTGCACAGCAGCAGCAGCTGTATGACGAGACAAGCTCACCTGCAGAAACACGGAGATGTTGGGTCCGCGTCGCTTCACGGCGTCCAGCAGCCGCTCCACGGTGCGGTGCTGCGTGATGACGGCCACGACGTCCGACCCCTCGCCGCCCGCCCTGCGCTCCAGCTCCAGCTCGCGCACCAGGTTCACGAGGCACGCCGTGCACAGCAGCAGCAGCTGTATGACGAGACAAGCTCACCTGCAGAAACACGGAGATGTTGGGTCCGCGTCGCTTCACGGCGTCCAGCAGCCGCTCCACGGTGCGGTGCTGCGTGATGACGGCCACGACGTCCGACCCCTCGCCGCCCGCCCTGCGCTCCAGCTCCAGCTCGCGCACCAGGTTCACGAGGCACGCCGTGCACAGCAGCAGCAGCTGTATGACGAGACAAGCTCACCTGCAGAAACACGGAGATGTTGGGTCCGCGTCGCTTCACGGCGTCCAGCAGCCGCTCCACGGTGCGGTGCTGCGTGATGACGGCCACGACGTCCGACCCCTCGCCGCCCGCCCTGCGCTCCAGCTCCAGCTCGCGCACCAGGTTCACGAGGCACGCCGTGCACAGCAGCAGCAGCTGTATGACGAGACAAGCTCACCTGCAGAAACACGGAGATGTTGGGTCCGCGTCGCTTCACGGCGTCCAGCAGCCGCTCCACGGTGCGGTGCTGCGTGATGACGGCCACGACGTCCGACCCCTCGCCGCCCGCCCTGCGCTCCAGCTCCAGCTCGCGCACCAGGTTCACGAGGCACGCCGTGCACAGCAGCAGCAGCTGTATGACGAGACAAGCTCACCTGCAGAAACACGGAGATGTTGGGTCCGCGTCGCTTCACGGCGTCCAGCAGCCGCTCCACGGTGCGGTGCTGCGTGATGACGGCCACGACGTCCGACCCCTCGCCGCCCGCCCTGCGCTCCAGCTCCAGCTCGCGCACCAGGTTCACGAGGCACGCCGTGCACAGCAGCAGCAGCTGTATGACGAGACAAGCTCACCTGCAGAAACACGGAGATGTTGGGTCCGCGTCGCTTCACGGCGTCCAGCAGCCGCTCCACGGTGCGGTGCTGCGTGATGACGGCCACGACGTCCGACCCCTCGCCGCCCGCCCTGCGCTCCAGCTCCAGCTCGCGCACCAGGTTCACGAGGCACGCCGTGCACAGCAGCAGCAGCTGTATGACGAGACAAGCTCACCTGCAGAAACACGGAGATGTTGGGTCCGCGTCGCTTCACGGCGTCCAGCAGCCGCTCCACGGTGCGGTGCTGCGTGATGACGGCCACGACGTCCGACCCCTCGCCGCCCGCCCTGCGCTCCAGCTCCAGCTCGCGCACCAGGTTCACGAGGCACGCCGTGCACAGCAGCAGCAGCTGTATGACGAGACAAGCTCACCTGCAGAAACACGGAGATGTTGGGTCCGCGTCGCTTCACGGCGTCCAGCAGCCGCTCCACGGTGCGGTGCTGCGTGATGACGGCCACGACGTCCGACCCCTCGCCGCCCGCCCTGCGCTCCAGCTCCAGCTCGCGCACCAGGTTCACGAGGCACGCCGTGCACAGCAGCAGCAGCTGTATGACGAGACAAGCTCACCTGCAGAAACACGGAGATGTTGGGTCCGCGTCGCTTCACGGCGTCCAGCAGCCGCTCCACGGTGCGGTGCTGCGTGATGACGGCCACGACGTCCGACCCCTCGCCGCCCGCCCTGCGCTCCAGCTCCAGCTCGCGCACCAGGTTCACGAGGCACGCCGTGCACAGCAGCAGCAGCTGTATGACGAGACAAGCTCACCTGCAGAAACACGGAGATGTTGGGTCCGCGTCGCTTCACGGCGTCCAGCAGCCGCTCCACGGTGCGGTGCTGCGTGATGACGGCCACGACGTCCGACCCCTCGCCGCCCGCCCTGCGCTCCAGCTCCAGCTCGCGCACCAGGTTCACGAGGCACGCCGTGCACAGCAGCAGCAGCTGTATGACGAGACAAGCTCACCTGCAGAAACACGGAGATGTTGGGTCCGCGTCGCTTCACGGCGTCCAGCAGCCGCTCCACGGTGCGGTGCTGCGTGATGACGGCCACGACGTCCGACCCCTCGCCGCCCGCCCTGCGCTCCAGCTCCAGCTCGCGCACCAGGTTCACGAGGCACGCCGTGCACAGCAGCAGCAGCTGTATGACGAGACAAGCTCACCTGCAGAAACACGGAGATGTTGGGTCCGCGTCGCTTCACGGCGTCCAGCAGCCGCTCCACGGTGCGGTGCTGCGTGATGACGGCCACGACGTCCGACCCCTCGCCGCCCGCCCTGCGCTCCAGCTCCAGCTCGCGCACCAGGTTCACGAGGCACGCCGTGCACAGCAGCAGCAGCTGTATGACGAGACAAGCTCACCTGCAGAAACACGGAGATGTTGGGTCCGCGTCGCTTCACGGCGTCCAGCAGCCGCTCCACGGTGCGGTGCTGCGTGATGACGGCCACGACGTCCGACCCCTCGCCGCCCGCCCTGCGCTCCAGCTCCAGCTCGCGCACCAGGTTCACGAGGCACGCCGTGCACAGCAGCAGCAGCTGTATGACGAGACAAGCTCACCTGCAGAAACACGGAGATGTTGGGTCCGCGTCGCTTCACGGCGTCCAGCAGCCGCTCCACGGTGCGGTGCTGCGTGATGACGGCCACGACGTCCGACCCCTCGCCGCCCGCCCTGCGCTCCAGCTCCAGCTCGCGCACCAGGTTCACGAGGCACGCCGTGCACAGCAGCAGCAGCTGTATGACGAGACAAGCTCACCTGCAGAAACACGGAGATGTTGGGTCCGCGTCGCTTCACGGCGTCCAGCAGCCGCTCCACGGTGCGGTGCTGCGTGATGACGGCCACGACGTCCGACCCCTCGCCGCCCGCCCTGCGCTCCAGCTCCAGCTCGCGCACCAGGTTCACGAGGCACGCCGTGCACAGCAGCAGCAGCTGTATGACGAGACAAGCTCACCTGCAGAAACACGGAGATGTTGGGTCCGCGTCGCTTCACGGCGTCCAGCAGCCGCTCCACGGTGCGGTGCTGCGTGATGACGGCCACGACGTCCGACCCCTCGCCGCCCGCCCTGCGCTCCAGCTCCAGCTCGCGCACCAGGTTCACGAGGCACGCCGTGCACAGCAGCAGCAGCTGTATGACGAGACAAGCTCACCTGCAGAAACACGGAGATGTTGGGTCCGCGTCGCTTCACGGCGTCCAGCAGCCGCTCCACGGTGCGGTGCTGCGTGATGACGGCCACGACGTCCGACCCCTCGCCGCCCGCCCTGCGCTCCAGCTCCAGCTCGCGCACCAGGTTCACGAGGCACGCCGTGCACAGCAGCAGCAGCTGTATGACGAGACAAGCTCACCTGCAGAAACACGGAGATGTTGGGTCCGCGTCGCTTCACGGCGTCCAGCAGCCGCTCCACGGTGCGGTGCTGCGTGATGACGGCCACGACGTCCGACCCCTCGCCGCCCGCCCTGCGCTCCAGCTCCAGCTCGCGCACCAGGTTCACGAGGCACGCCGTGCACAGCAGCAGCAGCTGTATGACGAGACAAGCTCACCTGCAGAAACACGGAGATGTTGGGTCCGCGTCGCTTCACGGCGTCCAGCAGCCGCTCCACGGTGCGGTGCTGCGTGATGACGGCCACGACGTCCGACCCCTCGCCGCCCGCCCTGCGCTCCAGCTCCAGCTCGCGCACCAGGTTCACGAGGCACGCCGTGCACAGCAGCAGCAGCTGTATGACGAGACAAGCTCACCTGCAGAAACACGGAGATGTTGGGTCCGCGTCGCTTCACGGCGTCCAGCAGCCGCTCCACGGTGCGGTGCTGCGTGATGACGGCCACGACGTCCGACCCCTCGCCGCCCGCCCTGCGCTCCAGCTCCAGCTCGCGCACCAGGTTCACGAGGCACGCCGTGCACAGCAGCAGCAGCTGTATGACGAGACAAGCTCACCTGCAGAAACACGGAGATGTTGGGTCCGCGTCGCTTCACGGCGTCCAGCAGCCGCTCCACGGTGCGGTGCTGCGTGATGACGGCCACGACGTCCGACCCCTCGCCGCCCGCCCTGCGCTCCAGCTCCAGCTCGCGCACCAGGTTCACGAGGCACGCCGTGCACAGCAGCAGCAGCTGTATGACGAGACAAGCTCACCTGCAGAAACACGGAGATGTTGGGTCCGCGTCGCTTCACGGCGTCCAGCAGCCGCTCCACGGTGCGGTGCTGCGTGATGACGGCCACGACGTCCGACCCCTCGCCGCCCGCCCTGCGCTCCAGCTCCAGCTCGCGCACCAGGTTCACGAGGCACGCCGTGCACAGCAGCAGCAGCTGTATGACGAGACAAGCTCACCTGCAGAAACACGGAGATGTTGGGTCCGCGTCGCTTCACGGCGTCCAGCAGCCGCTCCACGGTGCGGTGCTGCGTGATGACGGCCACGACGTCCGACCCCTCGCCGCCCGCCCTGCGCTCCAGCTCCAGCTCGCGCACCAGGTTCACGAGGCACGCCGTGCACAGCAGCAGCAGCTGTATGACGAGACAAGCTCACCTGCAGAAACACGGAGATGTTGGGTCCGCGTCGCTTCACGGCGTCCAGCAGCCGCTCCACGGTGCGGTGCTGCGTGATGACGGCCACGACGTCCGACCCCTCGCCGCCCGCCCTGCGCTCCAGCTCCAGCTCGCGCACCAGGTTCACGAGGCACGCCGTGCACAGCAGCAGCAGCTGTATGACGAGACAAGCTCACCTGCAGAAACACGGAGATGTTGGGTCCGCGTCGCTTCACGGCGTCCAGCAGCCGCTCCACGGTGCGGTGCTGCGTGATGACGGCCACGACGTCCGACCCCTCGCCGCCCGCCCTGCGCTCCAGCTCCAGCTCGCGCACCAGGTTCACGAGGCACGCCGTGCACAGCAGCAGCAGCTGTATGACGAGACAAGCTCACCTGCAGAAACACGGAGATGTTGGGTCCGCGTCGCTTCACGGCGTCCAGCAGCCGCTCCACGGTGCGGTGCTGCGTGATGACGGCCACGACGTCCGACCCCTCGCCGCCCGCCCTGCGCTCCAGCTCCAGCTCGCGCACCAGGTTCACGAGGCACGCCGTGCACAGCAGCAGCAGCTGTATGACGAGACAAGCTCACCTGCAGAAACACGGAGATGTTGGGTCCGCGTCGCTTCACGGCGTCCAGCAGCCGCTCCACGGTGCGGTGCTGCGTGATGACGGCCACGACGTCCGACCCCTCGCCGCCCGCCCTGCGCTCCAGCTCCAGCTCGCGCACCAGGTTCACGAGGCACGCCGTGCACAGCAGCAGCAGCTGTATGACGAGACAAGCTCACCTGCAGAAACACGGAGATGTTGGGTCCGCGTCGCTTCACGGCGTCCAGCAGCCGCTCCACGGTGCGGTGCTGCGTGATGACGGCCACGACGTCCGACCCCTCGCCGCCCGCCCTGCGCTCCAGCTCCAGCTCGCGCACCAGGTTCACGAGGCACGCCGTGCACAGCAGCAGCAGCTGTATGACGAGACAAGCTCACCTGCAGAAACACGGAGATGTTGGGTCCGCGTCGCTTCACGGCGTCCAGCAGCCGCTCCACGGTGCGGTGCTGCGTGATGACGGCCACGACGTCCGACCCCTCGCCGCCCGCCCTGCGCTCCAGCTCCAGCTCGCGCACCAGGTTCACGAGGCACGCCGTGCACAGCAGCAGCAGCTGTATGACGAGACAAGCTCACCTGCAGAAACACGGAGATGTTGGGTCCGCGTCGCTTCACGGCGTCCAGCAGCCGCTCCACGGTGCGGTGCTGCGTGATGACGGCCACGACGTCCGACCCCTCGCCGCCCGCCCTGCGCTCCAGCTCCAGCTCGCGCACCAGGTTCACGAGGCACGCCGTGCACAGCAGCAGCAGCTGTATGACGAGACAAGCTCACCTGCAGAAACACGGAGATGTTGGGTCCGCGTCGCTTCACGGCGTCCAGCAGCCGCTCCACGGTGCGGTGCTGCGTGATGACGGCCACGACGTCCGACCCCTCGCCGCCCGCCCTGCGCTCCAGCTCCAGCTCGCGCACCAGGTTCACGAGGCACGCCGTGCACAGCAGCAGCAGCTGTATGACGAGACAAGCTCACCTGCAGAAACACGGAGATGTTGGGTCCGCGTCGCTTCACGGCGTCCAGCAGCCGCTCCACGGTGCGGTGCTGCGTGATGACGGCCACGACGTCCGACCCCTCGCCGCCCGCCCTGCGCTCCAGCTCCAGCTCGCGCACCAGGTTCACGAGGCACGCCGTGCACAGCAGCAGCAGCTGTATGACGAGACAAGCTCACCTGCAGAAACACGGAGATGTTGGGTCCGCGTCGCTTCACGGCGTCCAGCAGCCGCTCCACGGTGCGGTGCTGCGTGATGACGGCCACGACGTCCGACCCCTCGCCGCCCGCCCTGCGCTCCAGCTCCAGCTCGCGCACCAGGTTCACGAGGCACGCCGTGCACAGCAGCAGCAGCTGTATGACGAGACAAGCTCACCTGCAGAAACACGGAGATGTTGGGTCCGCGTCGCTTCACGGCGTCCAGCAGCCGCTCCACGGTGCGGTGCTGCGTGATGACGGCCACGACGTCCGACCCCTCGCCGCCCGCCCTGCGCTCCAGCTCCAGCTCGCGCACCAGGTTCACGAGGCACGCCGTGCACAGCAGCAGCAGCTGTATGACGAGACAAGCTCACCTGCAGAAACACGGAGATGTTGGGTCCGCGTCGCTTCACGGCGTCCAGCAGCCGCTCCACGGTGCGGTGCTGCGTGATGACGGCCACGACGTCCGACCCCTCGCCGCCCGCCCTGCGCTCCAGCTCCAGCTCGCGCACCAGGTTCACGAGGCACGCCGTGCACAGCAGCAGCAGCTGTATGACGAGACAAGCTCACCTGCAGAAACACGGAGATGTTGGGTCCGCGTCGCTTCACGGCGTCCAGCAGCCGCTCCACGGTGCGGTGCTGCGTGATGACGGCCACGACGTCCGACCCCTCGCCGCCCGCCCTGCGCTCCAGCTCCAGCTCGCGCACCAGGTTCACGAGGCACGCCGTGCACAGCAGCAGCAGCTGTATGACGAGACAAGCTCACCTGCAGAAACACGGAGATGTTGGGTCCGCGTCGCTTCACGGCGTCCAGCAGCCGCTCCACGGTGCGGTGCTGCGTGATGACGGCCACGACGTCCGACCCCTCGCCGCCCGCCCTGCGCTCCAGCTCCAGCTCGCGCACCAGGTTCACGAGGCACGCCGTGCACAGCAGCAGCAGCTGTATGACGAGACAAGCTCACCTGCAGAAACACGGAGATGTTGGGTCCGCGTCGCTTCACGGCGTCCAGCAGCCGCTCCACGGTGCGGTGCTGCGTGATGACGGCCACGACGTCCGACCCCTCGCCGCCCGCCCTGCGCTCCAGCTCCAGCTCGCGCACCAGGTTCACGAGGCACGCCGTGCACAGCAGCAGCAGCTGTATGACGAGACAAGCTCACCTGCAGAAACACGGAGATGTTGGGTCCGCGTCGCTTCACGGCGTCCAGCAGCCGCTCCACGGTGCGGTGCTGCGTGATGACGGCCACGACGTCCGACCCCTCGCCGCCCGCCCTGCGCTCCAGCTCCAGCTCGCGCACCAGGTTCACGAGGCACGCCGTGCACAGCAGCAGCAGCTGTATGACGAGACAAGCTCACCTGCAGAAACACGGAGATGTTGGGTCCGCGTCGCTTCACGGCGTCCAGCAGCCGCTCCACGGTGCGGTGCTGCGTGATGACGGCCACGACGTCCGACCCCTCGCCGCCCGCCCTGCGCTCCAGCTCCAGCTCGCGCACCAGGTTCACGAGGCACGCCGTGCACAGCAGCAGCAGCTGTATGACGAGACAAGCTCACCTGCAGAAACACGGAGATGTTGGGTCCGCGTCGCTTCACGGCGTCCAGCAGCCGCTCCACGGTGCGGTGCTGCGTGATGACGGCCACGACGTCCGACCCCTCGCCGCCCGCCCTGCGCTCCAGCTCCAGCTCGCGCACCAGGTTCACGAGGCACGCCGTGCACAGCAGCAGCAGCTGTATGACGAGACAAGCTCACCTGCAGAAACACGGAGATGTTGGGTCCGCGTCGCTTCACGGCGTCCAGCAGCCGCTCCACGGTGCGGTGCTGCGTGATGACGGCCACGACGTCCGACCCCTCGCCGCCCGCCCTGCGCTCCAGCTCCAGCTCGCGCACCAGGTTCACGAGGCACGCCGTGCACAGCAGCAGCAGCTGTATGACGAGACAAGCTCACCTGCAGAAACACGGAGATGTTGGGTCCGCGTCGCTCACGGCGTCCAGCAGCCGCTCCACGGTGCGGTGCTGCGTGATGACGGCCACGACGTCCGACCCCTCGCCGCCCGCCCTGCGCTCCAGCTCCAGCTCGCGCACCAGGTTCACGAGGCACGCCGTGCACAGCAGCAGCAGCTGTATGACGAGACAAGCTCACCTGCAGAAACACGGAGATGTTGGGTCCGCGTCGCTTCACGGCGTCCAGCAGCCGCTCCACGGTGCGGTGCTGCGTGATGACGGCCACGACGTCCGACCCCTCGCCGCCCGCCCTGCGCTCCAGCTCCAGCTCGCGCACCAGGTTCACGAGGCACGCCGTGCACAGCAGCAGCAGCTGTATGACGAGACAAGCTCACCTGCAGAAACACGGAGATGTTGGGTCCGCGTCGCTTCACGGCGTCCAGCAGCCGCTCCACGGTGCGGTGCTGCGTGATGACGGCCACGACGTCCGACCCCTCGCCGCCCGCCCTGCGCTCCAGCTCCAGCTCGCGCACCAGGTTCACGAGGCACGCCGTGCACAGCAGCAGCAGCTGTATGACGAGACAAGCTCACCTGCAGAAACACGGAGATGTTGGGTCCGCGTCGCTTCACGGCGTCCAGCAGCCGCTCCACGGTGCGGTGCTGCGTGATGACGGCCACGACGTCCGACCCCTCGCCGCCCGCCCTGCGCTCCAGCTCCAGGCTCGCGCACCAGGTTCACGAGGCACGCCCGTGCACAGCAGCAGCAGCTGTATGACGAGACAAGCTCACCTGCAGAAACACGGAGATGTTGGGTCCGCGTCGCTTCACGGCGTCCAGCAGCCGCTCCACGGTGCGGGTGCTGCGTGATGACGGCCACGACGTCCGACCCCTCGCCGCCCGCCCTGCGC